>CM062807.1:904562842-905983426 GCA_031772625.1 Pinus tabuliformis
GGCAGCCTGACCAAAGACCTAAAGGACAAGAAGAAGGCCATATGGCCTCAATTTCCTGTAACTTGTGGGGCCTTCTCTTTGTTTGATGTAGGACACGCTTTTGGCGAAGTGGAGAATGTGACGTGTCTTCAATTATTTAAGTTCCCAGCAAGGCCATTCGACCCAAATGATGTGGCCCAAGAATTCACAACGAACGTCAAGATAAGAGTGTTCTCTGGAAAGAAAGATCTGTTTGATGATCTGTTTCAGAGTAAGAGTTCGCTCAAAGAAATTTTGCGGGAAGCTCAGTCGAGGTTGTCTCCAGGTGACCTCCAAAAATTCACGTTATACAGAGAAAGAAGGCTGGCCAGTATTCCACTAGAGAGGCTGTGACTACCTACTAGAGAACCAACTCCAAGCATCAGCCTCAGTGAAAACTCCAGCACTTCCAGATCTAAGTCCAACGCCGCGCAAGAAGTATCTGAGCATCCTGAAGAGTCTGTTCACGACCAAGGAAAAAACGAAGAAACAACCAAAGATACAGCTCAGTCAAGTGCAATGTCTCAGCAGCAAGTTATCGCCTCACCACCAAGAGATGTCCCCCCTCCTGTCATCGAAGCACCACTTGTCACAACAGAGCTAGATAAAGAGTGGGAAACCTTCAATGAATTCATCAATCTTGAAGGGCAAGTCCCGAAAACACCTGTGAATAATACACAGGTGGTGCAAGAAGTCATTTCAACCATAGTCAGTAGTGCCACAGAAGCAGAACACCTTCCTATCGCTCCAACCTCAGAACTTCTACTTAACGTAGAAGAAATTCCCCCACTGGATGTATTCTATAGTCCCCAACACAAAGCAGTTGTAAGGAGACAAAAGAAAAAAAGAAAGCTTGAGAATACACTGTCTCAAGATGCTGAACATTTAGACGTCTTGTGGAAAGACCCCAATAATAATCCGATTGAAAATCTTACGAAGCTGTCTTAGATTGCAGGAGCATATGCTTCCGCAACTATTGACAAGGCCTCTGAAGTTCAGCAACTATTAAAGGAACAAGAAAATCATATACAACTGCTACAACAACAGTTGCAACAAGCCAACGCGAACACTGAAGCTTCCAGACAGCTCGAAAAGCTACAGGAAGACTTTCAACAAATGTAGATAGGCTATCAAAGGAGTCTCGAAGAAAAAGAAAAACAACTACAGACTTTGCAAGAAATGCATAAAGATGAGCCTAAGCTGGCAGAGTTTATTTCAGAATCTATTGGCCTGAACGAGCAACTACTGCAGCAACAGGAAGAGTTGGGATGTAAAATATCACACTGGAGTCACTATTGTGCGCTGAGCAACAAAATCACCAGTCAAGCGGTGGACTTGCGGAGTGACTATGATCGGAACGAAAAGAGGGTGACAGAATATTTGACTTGGCAATATGATGAGGAAGGGAAAAGAGCAGGTGCGCCCAGGATTAATGAAAATCATAAAGAGTTTCTCTTTAATAAATGGGACGATCAAATCAGGTGGGCGGAGCAAGCAGCAGAGACAGCAGCGACGCAGGCAAGCATTCTTATTGACTGTGTAAATGAGAATTTACACAGGGAAAATTTAATTGCAGAGACCACCCCGGGGTACCTACCAAACAAGTTGCAACTGGAAACAGAATGGAGGCAGAAAGCACAGGCAAAAGGGAAGGCAATCCAAGCATTGGTCAGGCTGAATTGGGAATGTTACTGGACGTATTTGGTTAAACCGCACAGCCAATGGATGATGGTGAAATGCATTACAAACGTAGCCGAGAAGTTAGTGCCAGCTCTCGTAGATGCCGTTTTCGCAGCCCAGCTCAGCGCAGAAATCAGTCAGCCGACTCTTCTCAAGCCTATGCTGGACACTTGCAACTTTAAAGACCAAGCTCATATGTGATTTCATTTAGAATGTTGTTTTTTCTCTTTTTACTAGATTAGAAAAGGGACGGTCATTTGAAAACCGTATCCTAAAAATTTTGTAATGATACTATTATTAGAATTAGGAAGTAGTATTTTAACCCTTCTCATTGCATTGGAGAAGGGTCCAGAAATTTGTAAAAAACTTGTCCTCGGAACATGCACTTCTACACCCTCAGAGGAGGTTTTGATGAATGGAAGGATCGAGATTTATTTATGTTTGCATTTTATTGTCTGCTACTGATGTTGCACTTCTGTACTCTTAGTAGGCGTTAGAAGTAAGTAGAGATAAATCATTATTTCTTGAGGCTTATGAGTGAAAATCAATCATAAATGGTACTTTTATCTCTTGACGAATTTCTGCTTATATTCTTAGAGTGATATGCAGTTTTAGTTGTTTATATGTTGATGTATGAATGTCTGGGTTACCATTTGGCACTTCTGTACGGTGGAATCATTTGTTTGTGTTTGACATATGAATAACTTATTATGCGATATGCTGTTCACAACTGTTTTGCCTAACTTTTTATGCAGAATGGTTCATCTTAATTGGTTTATATTCTTATGATAGCTGAATGATCTTTATTACCAGTTATTGTTCGAAATCTTTTTAGATCGCATAATAAAAGAGATATATCCCGGGTTAGCGTAGATTAGATGTGTTGTTTTCATTAGATTACAATAGCATAGAGTCAGTTTACAAGTTAGATTTGAGTTAGCTCTAAAATACTTCTAGAATCAGCATAATCAAACTCTACACACACACATCCTTTAGATTGGGAAGCTGGTCCCATTATCCCCAGTCGGACCCGCTACACCAAACGGGCAAGGAGCCGCCAACCAGGTTCCGGACCGGGTGGGTATCCCCCTTGTTGTTGACCCGATTTCCGGGCCCTCAATAGAAGGATAACCAGATGTGGACTAGAAAGTCACTTCTCGATGAAGAAAAGGATGGCATGGTTATTGGTTCAAAACTATGTTTCGTTGAAGGGAAGTGATGGAGAAGATGGTCGATGCCTTATGGAAAAGTTATGGATGAAGAAGGATTCATTATGAAGAATATGGATTTCATCCATGACATGATAATGTATAAAGGTAGATCCCTAAAAGCAGTGAAGAGTACCATGATCTCCACAAAAGAGAAAATAGATATTTTAAAACAAGTCCCTAGGTAAGAGGGAGCTTGGGTATATTCATTTTATAGGAATGAGTATATCCTCCCTAGTTATGAGGTACAGATAGACACATCATTATTTTCTTCTTTATGAAGTAGGAATTAAGGATTTGGTAAGTATTTGATACTGATGCCAATACTCTTTCAGGATGAGGTAGGACATCCAATAAGTAAGAGTAGTTGAAGAGGAAATTCGTTGAGGATGTGTCAATCCAAGACAGGAATGGTCCTAGAAGGACATACCTTGTGAACACCTAGATGGGGTATGTGCCTTGAGAGACAATGATGAAGGTGTATATTAGTCACTATCTCCTCAATATTGTGTTCTAATCTAGTGGATAAATAGATTTGTTAGTCAAGGACTTGCTATATGTGTAGAAAATCTATGATAGGTTAACCCGATAATGCAATATAAATCAAAGAAGAATACTATAACCTACTTCTACTATCAATTTGCGGAATATTAAAGATTGAGCTGAACAATATAACTAGAAGAAGAATCAATGGCACAATACACATGAAAATACTTTGGGGAAAGCCTCAGCTAAAAACCCCACACTATTGTATTATCATACATGGTGGAAATAAATAGGAATTATACAAAGCCTTAGCTCTCACAGCTAGCCAGCTCTCAGTACAATCCTCACAGATGTTCACAGGAAATCTTGGCTTCTCTCTAGCCTTCCTCTTTTCCCTCCAAGCTCCTATTTCCTTATGGTGTTCCTTGTGGATGATTGGCCTATTACCAAATGGAAAACCAATCCTTCAAAATTTCACAATCCTCAAGGATGAATCCTTGACTGCATGCATGAGTTTTCTCCATGAGAAGACACATGCAAATGATAGTACACTGTCCTTGAACATTAATCTCAACTAGGTCTTTTTCATAATAGACATGCATGAGTTTCTGATGAGGGAATCTTTAGTTAACTGGAGTAGCACTAGTTGAGTGCATTAACGCATCAACTGACTATTAACTGACTATTTTTTCCTCAAAAATTTTGGAACTAATTTAACTGGACTTAACCCAATAAACTGATTTAACTAATTACAACTCAAATATAACTCAATCTTATCTCCTTAATTTAAGGGATAACTCTTGCATGACTTCATAAAGACTTCTAACTTGAATTTCCCCAACTAATTAATTTAAAATAAATTAATTAATTATTTCCAACTAGCTTTTAAGACTAAATTCGATTTTAATTCACAATTTAATTCAAGCACAATTTAAATTGGAATATTCTTGTTGCCATATTTCAACAATATGACAATATTGGTTGATATGATGAGATGCAATAATATAAGATGATAAGATAGGTTACGATTTGTCTTACCAATCTAACTCTTCTTATGATAATTCTTCAATATGAGATTATCCAAGTACCTTCTATGTATTATGAATACCTCCATAGTTAAGAGGGACTGTTGGAAAATGTAAGTGAATTAAGTCTTCATAATGTCCAATGCAATCTTGATTTTATGTATTTGTTGTAAAGAGAAAGAAAATTATTTCTATTATTTTTGTATGATGGGTTTCATGCTCAAAATCAATTTATTTATATTTCAAGCATTGATTGAGTGTTCCTAGGGTTTGTCATAGAGTCAAAAAATCAATAGATTCATTGTCATATATGAAAGACCCTATTGGGCATCTTGTATCAAGTCAAAGTAATTTTTGTAAGTCATAGTGTCATAAAGACCCTCCAAGATCAAGTCGAACTAGCACTCACAAGTTGACCTCAATAGGGCTATTCAAAATCCAAAAGGAAGCATATATATATATATATATATATATATATATATATATATATGATAGTCTACCCCATTTGTAGCTCACTCACTCAAGCTCGTTGAGGCACAACAAAGAAAAGAACAACTAGCGAAGAAGAGGAGAATAGGAAGGAAGACAGACTGATTTTAAAAGGACTACGTTTGGGCTTCTCCTCTGACATGTGTGAGGAGAATCAGGGCATCTTTCTACAACAATGAGGAAAAAAAAAATATTTTTCATAGCTGAAATCAGGTGCCAAATAGATTAATTTTACAGGTCGAGTTATCAAGGAATAGAAGGCTATATAAGAGAAGCAGAAAGGAGGAAAAATTTACCATCATTTTTCTCACATGTTCCAACTAGGGTTTCTAAAATAGGGGCCAAAAAATTACAAACTTGAAGCAGTGGCCGAAGATCGGAAGCAAAGGACGAAATATGAAGTTTTCAAGAAGTTTGACTAGTGTTGACTTTGTCAATGAGAAGCTCATGAAAGGAGAGTTTGGCTTGGTATTTGAGGGGTCTTTGTCAAGATTATTAGGTCTTGGAATTTTTCATTTGAAGATTCTATCAAAAGAGAAGAATTATTTTATCTTTTCCTCTCAAGAGGAGAGGTTTTGGACCTAGCTAACAGCCTATTGTCCTGTTATCTCATTGATATTCATAGTTTGGCAGTTTTTTGTTGATAAGAACACAATAATAATCAAGTAAAAGAAAAATCTTACTTCAAGTACATCAATTTAAGTAAAAGAACATCACAAGCAGTTATCAAAGAGAAATCATCCCAATCTAGATGCCCTTGATTTTTCAACACAAACCTCAAGTTGCTCATGGTGAACAAGCCAATATGGATGGGATGATAGATAGATATATCTCTAATAATTAACAATAATATTATCGTCTGAGTCCCTGAGGGATGGAACCATGTGATTGCATAGTGTTCCAAGATATTTGGTGAAGGGTTATAATTTCAATTATAATGGAAATTTGATGATCCACAAGCCATGGAAGTCAGGTAGTCTAGTGGGGTCCTTGTGTGATGATGTGACATATATCACATAGGCATGTTCTTGAAGAAATATACATGATTGTTTGTAGAGGCAAACCTGCTGAAAATTGTAACTAGGTTTGGTCTTGATTATGATGTAATTGTAATCATGACATTATATCCTTTTTATAAAGAAAGAAGAATGAAAGGAAGAGAAATTATATTTTATTTTGGATTATGGGTTTCATACTCAATTTTGAGTCAAAAAAATGTTCTTCATGCATTTAGCTATTCTAGGTATGTCTACGTTTTTTTAGGATAAAAAATAATATTGGTCATGTGTCATAGTCCCATTTGGACTCATTGTAATGGAGGAAAATATTTATCTTATCTTGTAGAATACATGGATAATACAATACCATGTTGGCCCAAGAGAAAGGGAAATTTTTCCTAAGAAAGGACTATTCAACCCTTAAGAAAGGCTATAAATAGAAGGGATATCGACCTCATTTGGACACTCAACTCAAGCTAGTTCAGTTTGTAATAGTGAAGGTGAAGGAAGAGTAGATGGAGGATGAAGAAGAAGAATTTAAGTCAATTTTTGTCAAGGATTATCTTTGATTTTGTATCGCTAAGGTTCTTGAAGCTTCCAACTACAAGAGGCCAAAATGATAAAGCACTTGTAGGGGGTCGAAACTACAGGGCCGAAATTCTATTGTAGGGCTTGAAGTTGTAGTAACAATGTAGTAGTATCGAAGTAATGGAAGTTGTATTAAGGAAGATATTGATGGGGGTTGACTTGGATATTGGAGGGTTTGTTGGATTGAGTCTTTGGTTCTTAGAAGTATCTTCTCTAAGTAGACTCTAAAGAAGAAGAGAATAATTTTCTGGGTTTTCCCTTTGTATGGGTTTTGCCCTGGGTTGGAGCCTATATCTTATGTATTCAATATGTTGGTGATCTTCTTGTTTTGGTAATTGCTTGATGAATAAAATTAAATATTTAATTAAGGAAAATATAACATCGCAAGTAATTATCAACTTAAGGAAAATAAGTTATAATATGAAAGTCTCCAGATTTTCCAACATGGTATTAGAGCTAAGGTTTAAGAAGGAGATGAAAGATCACATACTGGAAAGAATTATGAAGAATGGTTTTAAGCTCCTTGAAAATCTCATTGTATCTATCAATAATTTTCTATTGAAGATCATCTCCATGCTCAAAAAGGAAGGATCAAATTGATTTTTTTTCTCCACTTTATCTAGCACGTTCAAGGACGAGAATGTATGGGTTACTAACAATGGTGCCTCCATTCATATAACAAGGGAATGCTTGGTGGGAATCAATACTATGTAACCTTCATTGATGATTACTCAAGGAAGACTTGGTTATATGTCATCAAGAATATGGATGAGGTATTTCAAATGCTTAGGAGTTCAAGAATCAAGTGGAAACCCTAACCGAATGAAAGACCAAAATTCTTAGGTTAGATAATAATGGAGAATACACTTCAAATAATTAATATCTTTCTTTAAGGAAGAAAAAATCAATAGGGAGTGCATTCTTCCCTGTAATCTTGAAAATAATGGTGTGGCAGAAAGGAAAAACTATACTATTGAAGAATGTGTCAAAGTTATGTTGCATGATCAAGATATTCCTCAATTCCTATGGGGTGAGGTATGTATGACAAATGTTTACTTGCAAAATCGAAGTCCTCTCAAGATTCTCGACAACATAACTCTGTAAGAACCATTCACAAGAAAGAAGCCAAACATGGATAATATTCATATATTTGGGTGTCCAGTTTATATTCATGTACCCAAAGATAAAAGAAATAAATTATATCCTACCAGTCTAAAGGGCACATTTGTTAGGTACAATGCTTCATCTAAAGAATGCATAATCTATATCAAGGAGGATCATCAAATTTAGGTAAGAAATGATGAAATATTTGATGAAAACAAAACTTACAATAAATTGAAGGATGTTCCAGTTGACTCTAATGAATAAAAAGCTCCTATCTATAAGGACATCTCTAAGGAAAATGATGTTCAAGAACAGGGACCTACTCAAGAAGATGTTGAAGATCCTTGGGAGCCTATAAAATAAGTGATTTTTCCAGAAAATCAAAATATGCCTATTTGGTTGAAAACTACTCTTCAAGAGTTTGAAGGACATACAACATTAGGGACATCCAAGGAATGTAAGATACCAAAAAGGTATTTTGGATACATTGCATACATGAAAATTTTGATTGAGATAGAACCTTCTTCCTAGGAGGATGCAACTAACCACCAAGAATGAAGGAGTTTTAGCTAATGAGCCTCATCATAGAGTAACTATATGGGCCTTAATTGACCTTAATTCACCAACTAGCTTGGTCAAACCAACTATACTCACAACTTATTGGATACTTTTGATTATATTCTTTTATGAGATGATTTAGAGTTGCATATTTTGCTTCGTGGTCTAATGTGCATGAAATGCAGGAATAAAAGATAAAAGCAAGGAAAATGCAAGGATAAAAAGATAAAAGAAAGGAACTATGGTAAAAGACCTTGGTAAAAACTCGAATGGAACAAGGGAGAGGAATTAGACGAGGTAAATCCTCGTCAATTATTGCCCCTCCATTCGAATATCCCTCCATCAGCTAAAAGTACACACAACCAAATCAGGAGTACTAGAAGGCAACCAAGGAAGTGAAGGTGCAAATAGCCAAATCAGGTGTACTAGAAGACAACCAAGCAAGTGAAAATATGAGTTTATCTTGAGTTGGGAGCCAAGCCTCCATACTATAAGGCAACCAAGCTAGTGAGAGTGAAAGCACAAGTTTATCATTAAGTCGGGAGATGTACCTCACTAATTTTGAGGGAAGTTGTTGGAGACTTCAAATGTATAAAAAGAGAGGCTTAGGACCTCATTTTTTTTAGTCACCGGCAGTTAGTTACCAAGAGTTAGCAAGAATTTGAACTTTTGACTATAGAACTAGATCTATAATAGTTCTTGATGTAATAAAATGTTGTTATAATGAAGATGAGTTTTTTTATGAGCCAGCACTGAGTTAATTCAGAAGGTTGATGCTCTTGGGTTAGGGCCCAACCATAACAGCCAGAGCTCCTCTTTGTTGTACTATTAAGTAGCATAGCTTTTTGTTCATCTGTTGACGTAGTTCATTTCCATTATAGCAGTAGCATAGATGCATAGTTTCATTGTTCATTAGTTGAGGCAAATGCATTTTCATTATAGTAGTTCAGCATAGATTTATGGCTTTCCTGTTCATTCACTGAAGTAGCTTCTTGTTTTCTATTTATTTGTTTAAGTGGTTGCAGTCTTATTATAGTAGTGTAGAGTAGATTAGTTGTGGTTCAATCTGCTTCCATTTATGCTCTCATTCAACCAGTAGGTTGGCAAAGAAAAGGTCCACAAGGTTTCTCACAGGTGCCTCGGCCTCACATCCTCCCTCTGGGACCATGACGTGAGGAAGAAACCCTACAGCAACCCCAAAAACACTAGGTTTTGGTTTTCACAAGGAATTTGTTGTTTGGCATAGTCATTGAGCTCATTTCGTATCACTTTGTTCCTTTAATGGTCATCTGCTCCTTCGCTCTCTTCTTGTCATTTGATCTCCCTCACATGCCTGTCATTCTCCTTCAGCATGAAAAGCTGAGTGGAAGTTGTTAATTCACATTCAAACGGTTTTTAATCGTAAGTCGACTCACATAGCAAAACTAACCAATCACTGCTTGAATTCATTTTTAGCATTTGACTTTGTGCACTTTAAATCCCAACCATTGATTTGCCTTGTCAGATCCGATGGCTATCAGACACCCGCTCACCAACCCACTCAGTCAAATCTCCATCATAGATCTGCCTTGCCAGATCTGATGGCCTTCGCGCGATATCGGGTGGATTTCTGTCTGATCGTTATCTACCTGAGGGCACATGAAATGAGCAATTTCCTTGTGCTACGTGTCGCTCGGGGAGGCTAATCATGTAAAATTTTAGGAAACCACTTACATCTTTGAGGGCGCGCAATATATTGCTTACCACCCTCCAAACTTGCTCCCCCATTTCTGCATGTTCCTTTAAGTGCACCCATCTCCACCATCGATCTTTTTCTTGATCTAACGGCTATTGCATCACCCGATCACTTTATCACCTTAAACTCCCACGGTCAATCTACCTCATCTGATCTGATGGTTGTCACTTTACCCGATCGCCAATTGGCTTGGCCGATCCCCATCATCCATCTATCGATTGATTCCACTCGTCCATCTCTTGACTTCAACTTTGTGACATAATCTCAATCGTCCATCCTGTTAGTTAAGACTGTTCCCCCACCTACCTATGTACCCTCTTGCGGTCCGATCTTAGCCATTCAATTTCCTTTCACCTGCCTGATCCAACAGTTCTTATGCGCTTTTTCTCCCTCACGTCCTACTTTGACCAATTTTGATCTCCAATCGTTTTTCCGCTTAAACATAGACTTAGCTTAGTGTCCTTTACTTGCACCTTAGGATAATTTTATGCTCTTTTACTTCTACAACTTAGATAGTTAGGATTAGATTAGTGTTGTTTAGCAATTCTGGTTAGTCTAGTGGTTTCCATGGTTAATTAGGTTATGGTGTGATTTAGGATTGCATGTTGTTTTCTTCATTTCTACAGTACGGTAGCTCTCCCTTAGAATAGATTTTCTCTCCTTCCATCAAAATCAAGCTTCTTCTGACCCTATAGAAGTCTATCTTGGAACCCCTAGGGTCTCTTGCCAAATGAGTAGTGACAGTAGGCAGTACCTTCACTTCTACTTGTGCAGTCCCTAACTTTATTTTCTTCTACTTCTAGTCTTCAATTTCCTTCCATTTGTTTATTTCTACAAAAGTAATCTAGTTTCGTTCTTTCATTTGTCATTTATCTGCTTTCCTTTCCATTCTGCAAGTAGAATTTCAATTCAGCAAGTAGTTTCCTTCTTACTAGTAGTTTTTCATTCAATTAAGAAATTTCATTCTGCAAGTAGTTTTCTTTATCTTAATAGTCTTTCATTCAACAATTTCAATTCAGCAGGTAGTTTCCTTTTTGTTAGTGGTTTTCATTCAATCAACAATTTTATTTTTGCAAAGTACTTTCCAACTTTAAAGAAAAATCTTAGAAAAAACCAAAAACATTTCCTTTCATGCCTCGTAGGAATAGGGATAATTCAGGAAAATTCTTGCCAAATACCCCCACTACATCCAACATTCAACCTTCTCTCTTCTTCAGTGACTGTGAATTGGAAGAACCTTTAGGTGAGAAAACTGACATATTTGAAGATCCTATAAGGGAAGAAGAAGAGGAAGAACCCATTCCTACTGAACCAATGGCTGAAAACCAAGATGACAGAGGAAATAGAGAGAGAATTGAGAGTGCCTTCCCCATTAGGGAAACCAATGGGGACACTAAAATGAAGAATATAATCCCCTCTGCTCTATCACATTTCCATGGCTTGACCACAGAGGACCCTGACACTTTCCTATTTGAGTTTTTTGTTACATACCGAACCTATGACTATAGAGAGGATGAGCAAAAGTATAAATATGTATTGTAACATTGAAAGGAACATAATGAAAAATCAAGCTAGTAGTCTCGATTTTTGGATCTAGGGAAAAATCTTTGTGTATGTGTTTTATGTGTTATGCTGTCACATTGTTTATTTTCTACGCTTTAGAATTCGTATGCAGGTAATTTTTGTACAGGGTTAAAACCTACATTTGGTATCGGAGTTGTTTTGGCTTCAAGGGGACTCCTTTGTTGCTGATGGGTTTCGCCTGGGCCTGTGGAATACCCTATGCGGTGGGAGACGTACAAGATTGATTCTAGTGGTGAAAGAACATGGCGAGCAGTGGAAGATAGAGATTGAGAAATTTAATGGTCACAGTTTTGAGTCGTGGAAACTCAAGATGGAGGATCTATTGGTGGATAAAGATTAGTGGATCACTATAGATCTAGGTACTAAACCAATAGGAATGTCTGATGAAGAATGGGAGAAGTTGGATCGAAAGGAAAATAACACAATATGATTGTGTGTCTCAGATTCACTACTACTGAATGTATCAGGGGAAGCTACGGTGAAGGCTTTGTGAGAAAAGTTAGGGACTTTGTACCAATCTAAGTCTCAGGTGAATAAACTGTTCCTGAGGAAAAGGCTATATAACCTAACGATGAAAGATGGAGATTCGGTGACAGATCATATGAATGCATTTAATACTATGGTAAGTCAGTTATTATCTATTGATATTAAAATTTCAGATGAAGATAAGTGCATCAGTTTATTATGTCCTCTATCAGATTCGTGGGATAGTCTGGTTATTGCAATAGGTAGCAATTTAAATGCCTTGTAGTTTGATGGAATACTCTCATACTTGGTAACAAAGGAGATGAGACAGAAAAATATGGAGAGCCAGAATGGTGATGCCTTGTCTATACGAGGATGGTCCCAGAACAGAAACAAAAAAAAAGTCATTGAGTGGGAGATCTAAATCTAGAGGGAGATCTAAATCTCCAAGAAAACCTGTAAAGGTGGTGTGCTGGAAATGAAAAAATGAAGGGCACCACAAAAGGGATTGTAAATATAAAACTTCTGACAAAGGAAAGGGATCTGATGATGCTCCTTCTACATAGGCAAAAACCACCTCAGATGAAGGTGGGGATGTGTACTTGGCTTCATCAAGTACACATGTAGATCATGAGGCATGTTGATTCACTCAGGTACATCCTTCCACTTCACTCCCCATAGAGAGTGGTTCTGTGAGTATGAGAAATACATTGGTGATGATATATTCTTAGGGGGTGATAAGAAGGCTAGAATCATTGGTCATGAAAAAGTAAATTTGAATTTGCAAGGTGGAAGGGTTAGAACACTTCCAGGTGTTCTGCATATTCCTACATTGGCAAGAAATCTGATTTCCGTAAGAAAGTTGGATGATGCAGGTGTAAAAATAGTGTTCAAGAAGGGTACCTTCAAGATGGTTCGAGGAGCATGAGTATTGATGTGGGGAGTTTGGATTGGAACTCTGTACAAGTTGTAAGGTAGTAATTTTGTTGATGGGTGCAACAATTTTGTGGTTCCTGAAAGTGGAGCAAAAAATCTAGTGATCTCTGGAGAGAAGACCATGTTGTGGCATCAAAGTCTTAAACATATTGGAGAGAAGGGCCTTAAAATACTTCATGGTAAAGGTATGGTAGAAGGTATGAGTAATAACTCTCTGGATTTTGATTTTTGTGAAAATTTTGTATATGGGATGCAGAATTGGGTGAGTTTCCCCTATGGTGGTAAGAGGGAAAAATAGATATTAGAGCTTGTGCATAGTGATTTGTTTGGACATGTGAAGGTTCCATCACTGGGTAAGTCTATGTACTATTTATCATTTCTAGATGACTTCTCAAGGAATACATGGACATATTTCGTTAAGAAGTAATTTCAAGTCTTTAAAAGGTTTAAAGAATTTAAGGCTTTGGTGGAAAAGTAGATAGAGAAGAAGATAAAGGTGTTGAGGACAGATAACAGTGGAGAGTTTTGCAACAAATAATTTGAAGAATTCTGTAAGAAGTGTGGTATAGCATGGCATAAGACTACTCCATACAAACCTGAGCAAGACAGAGTTGTAGAAAGAATGAACAAGACGTTGATGGAAAGGGCAAGAAGCATGCTCAGTGGTGTCGGGTTAAGACATGAATTATAGGCAGAGGCAATGGAGACAACATGTTACCTGGTCAACATATCACCTTCATCAGTGTTGGAGGATAAGACTCCATAAGAGGTATGGACTGGTAAGAAACCCTCTCTTTAACATCTGAGGGTATTTGGATGTGATGCATATGTACATGTTCCAAAGGAGAAACGAACAAAGTTGGATAGTAAATCTGAAAAGTGCATCTTTATTGGGTATAAGGATGGTTTAAAGGGTTATAAGCTTTGGAACCCAGTAACAAAGAAGGTTGTGTACAGCTGATATGTGGTGTTTAGAGAGGTGAAAGATGTTATTAAACATGAATTCCAACCAAAGGAACCTAAGAAGATAGAGTTTGATCTTAAGGAGGAAGAATTAGACTCTGCAATAGAGGAGGAATCAGAAGATGAAGAGCCACAAACTCCGGGTGTGAGAAGACCAGTTCGAGAAAGAAAGCAGCCAGAAAGGTATAGTCCATCTACTTTCTATTCAAAATTTTCTTTATCTGTTACTGATGATGGTCCCAGAACTATGAAGGAAGCAGTAGATTCCGAGGATGGAAAACTATAGAAAGAGGCCATGGTTGATGAAATGACATCTTTGCACAAAAATGAGGCTTGGGATTTGGTGGAGTTGATGTTTGGAAGGAAGCCCATTAACAACAAATGGGTGTTCAAAAAGAAGACAAATTCAAAAGGAAAGGTGCAGAAATACAAAGCTCGATTGGTAGCAAAAGGTTATTCCCAGGTGCTGGGAATTGATTTTGGTGATATTTTTTCTCCTGTTGTCAAGGTAGCTCCTATTAGATTACTTTTATCTGTTTCTGCTGATTTTGATTTTGAGGTAGAATAGATGGATGTGAAGACAACATTTCTTCATGGGGATCTGGAAGAGGAAATCTACATGAAGCAACCTAAAGGCTTTACGATGAAGGGTAAGAAAGAACTTGAATGCAAGTTAAAGAAGTCTCTGTATGGGTTAAAACAGTCACCAAGGATGTGGTATCAGAAATTTCATACGTTTATACAGGGACTTGGCTTCACTAGAAGCAAAGCAGATCACTATGTGTATTTTAAATTAATTGGTGATAGTGTTATCTATCTAGTCTTGTATGTGGTTGATATGTTGCTGGTTGGAAATGACAAAGAAATTATCCAGGATTTGAAGACGCAATTGTCCTCCAAATTCGACATGAAAGATCTTGGTGCTGCAAACTATATTTTGGTCATGGAAATTAAAAGAGATCAGGAAAAGATGAAGCTCTAGTTAAACAAGAGGAAGTATGTTGAGGCAATATTGCAGAGGTTTAATATGCAAGATAATAAACCAGTGACAGTTCCTATTCTTGTAGGTGTGAATTTATCTGTTGAATAGTGTCCCAAGACACAAGAAGAGGAAGGGGACATGTCTTGTGTTCCCTATGAAAGTACAGTTGGTAACCTGATGTATGCAATGGTCTGTACTAGACCAGACATTACACATGTAGTGGGATTATTGTGCATGTTTATTTCAAAACCAAGGAAGGAGAACTGGACAAAAGTGAAGCTAATTTTTAGGGATTTGTGTGGCACTAGTTATTATGTTTTGTACTACCAAGGAATACCATGATTAGACATAGCATTGGATATTTGTGGCTTTGTTGATGCAGACTGGGCTGGAGATCTGGATTAGAGAATATCTACAAGTGGGTATGTTTTTAACCTATTTGGACGAGTAAGAAACGATCTGTCGTGGCACTATAACTATAGAGGCAGAATACATGGCAGCCACTCATGCAAGCAAGGAAGAAGTTTGGTTGCAGAGATTGTGTTCAAGTATGGGGTTAGTACAAGGATCTATAAGGATAGACTGTGACAGCCAAAGTGAAATTTTCTTAGCAAAGAATGCTGCATATCATTCAAAGACAAAGCACATTGATGTTCAGTATCACTTTGTGAGGGATATGATAGAAGACAAAAAGGTGTTGCTGGTAAAGGTGGACACTTTGAAGAATATTGCAGATGCATTGAAAAGATCTGTGAGCTCTAAGAAGTTCTCTTGGTGTAGAGAAACAATGGGCGTTGCAGGGCTGGATAAATGACTAAGCTCTCTTGTGGCCCCCTGTGGAAAGAAAACAACAAGTGGGAGAATTTTGGGTTGTGTTATATTCCTTCCACATCTAGCCCACGTAGTTAATGGGGGGAGGGGTTAGAGGGGGGTGAAAGCCCCCCCTTCGTTGTGTCGATTTCATAGCGGGGGGGTCACAGGGGGTTTAAGGGGTGCAAGTAATCCCCCTTTATGGGATCTAGGACAACGCCCTGGAAATTTTTCTTTTTTGGACCCTATATTAGGTTGGCCTGACCTACCTATGGTTTGTGCATGTTTTTCGATCCATGGTTTTGGACGCGATGATTTTCGGTCCATGGTATTGGATGCTTCGACATGTATAAATATGTATTCTAACATTGAAAGGAACATAATGATAAATCAAGCTGGTAGTCCCAGTTTTCGGATCCAGGGGAAAATCTTTATGTATATGTGTTTTATGTGTTATGCTCTCAAATTGTTTATTTTCAATGTTTTAGAATTCGTATGCAGGTAATTTATGTATAGGGTTAAAACCTACAGGCCAGAGTTGATGCTTACATTAGCTGCAGAGCTAGGAATCTGTCCATCAAGAATGGGCATATGTCCAAATAGTTAGTCCTATACCCTCCTGCTCAACCTTCCCTAGAGCATGATTTACCTTTATTCTGCCCAACTTTATGCTTTGGAAGCAACCATAGGAGGAGGACAACAAGATGAGGATGAATTAATTGAACACCTGCTCCAAAGTCCAACTCCTAGTTCATTACCATTAGAAGAAGAGATAAGGGAAAACTATAACAATCATCTAATTGACTTATGCTTGGCCTATTCCAACCCACTCCAAGTCAAAACCATAGAATTTGGCCCAGAGAAAACTTTGAAAATTAATCCATCTCTTTGTGTTCTTGAAGAGGAAGAGCTATGCAAAATGCTGAGAGAAAACCTTGAAGCCTTCTCTTGGAGTGAGAAGGAAATGAAGGGAGTACACCCTCAGTGTGTACTCACCACATATACCTCAAAGATGGTTGCAATCCAGTCAGGGAACTACAAAGGAGGATGAATCCATGTCTTAAAGATATAGTCAAAGAGGAACTGCAAAAACTGCTAGATGCAAGATTCATTTACCCCATCTCTGATTGAGAGTGGGGTCTCTCCTTTAGTGTTAGTTCCCAAGAAAAATGGTAAGTGGAGGATTTGTGTAGATTACAAGGAATTGAGAAAATCCACAAAAAATTATCATTTTCCCCTACCCTTCATTGACCAAGTGCTAGATGGCCTGGCAGGGAAGAAGTTTTTTCTTTCCTACACTACAAGAAAAAAGGTCATCGATGAGGGTCATGCCTGTGATGGACCTTTCAGGTCCGTCACCAATGTCACCTATGGTGATGATATTTAAAAATGCATTGTTGTAAGTGTATATAGTGATGGTCCTTTAAGGTTTGTCACCAAAGCCATTTTTAATGACACTTTTGGTGAGGGTTGCTAAAGGCCCGTCACTAATTCTCTCTTTGGTGACACTTTTGGTGAGGGTTGTTGAAGGCCCATCACTAATTGTCTCTTTGGTGACACTTCTAGTGATCATCTTTTATTGACTGTCACCAATGATATTTTTGGTTACTTTTGATGACGGTTAATAAATGTTCATCATCATTAATCATTCCAATGAGTTTTTGATGACACTTTATGCCTGTGATGAACCCTCAAGGTCCATCTCCAATGTTGCATATGGTGACGGTCTTTAAAAAATCATTGTTGTAAGTGTATATAGTAATGGTCCTTTAAGGTTTGTCACCAAAGAAAATTTCAATGACACTTTTGGTGAGGGTCATTAATGGACTATCACTAATTCTCTCTTTGGTGACACTTTTGGTGAGGTTCGTTAAAGGAACATCACTAATGATCTCTTTGGTGACACTTCTAGTGAAGATATTTATTAACACTCATCAATGCTCTTTTTGGTTACTTTTGGTGATGGTAAAAAAATGTTCGTCGTCATTTATCATTCCAATGAGTTTTTGAGGACACTATGTACCTGTTAATATATTTTTTGTCAAAATATAATGATTTAATACCATTATTGTGGAGTCTTTTTCATTATGTGTCCAAGGTCATAGTGTTTATAATAGTCAGTCAATTTTTTAAGAAGTAATTAGTGTGTATCATTTCCCTCAAGTCATAAGAATATAGTCTTCCTATGAGTCAACACATGATTCATCTCTATTAGGTTTATTATCTAGCAATTTTCCTTTAAATAAAGTTCCACTCGTGTGTGTAGGAACTATATTATTTAATGCATAATAAAGCTCTATCAATTCTATTAAGGAGAGAGACCTAGCACTCCTTAACACTCATGGCACACCTTAACATGATTTGTAATAGTACACTAACAGTCCTTCGCACATCACATGTCTTGGAACATCTTTGTACCTGGAACATCTTTGTACCTAGAACATCTTCCCGTAAGTAGGACGCCCAAGCACATGCTGGCATGCCATAGCATAGCATAGCGCTCACCTATCATGTGTTGGAATTCCCTGTAGCCCCTAGCATTCCCTGGAAATCCTTGGAATAATATTGCATTGACAACCGTTAGCACATGGAACACATTGGAACTTGGTATTGGAACATATTATTAGTGTGCCTAGGATGCCCCCTTGGAAAAACACAGAGTCCCAACTTATTAACCCTCTTATGTATTCATTTCCTTGAATTTTAGCTTGGTTATTCCTTTTTTTCCTTGAAACTCCTTGACGCATATTGGCATACTTTGGCACCATGCACATCCTAGCATGTCTTAGCACTTGACATGCATTGGCACTGTTTGGTACATGTTAGCACACCCCAGAACTACCTAGCGCACTCTAGCACTTCTTAACATTCCCTGATATTCCCTGGAATGCCTTACCCATGCTTAGCATACCTTGTCACTCCCTCCTTGGCATGATAGCTAGCCCTCATTGACACTCCCTGACACACCCTCATATTCATTCACTTCCATGCATTTTGACTTAGTGCTCCCTTGTGTTGTCCTAGTACTCCCTAACACTCCCTAGCATGCATTGGCACTCTCTAGCACACCTTATATTAGCACTCATAAGTAAAGAATGAAACTTGTAACCAATGTTACCAGATTTGATATAGACAATAAATAGGTGAGGTAAAAGAGCTAAGAGTTTTAATCGGATTGGGGAAAAATCGGCAAAAAATCGAGAAAACATCAGTGAATTCAATAAATAAAAATATACACATATATTGAATTAAAAAAAACATTTTTCATTGATATTCAATAAAGCCATGTCCAAACAATTCATATTATCAATAGATTTCCAAAATATCATGAATGAATAAGCATCTCGTATATGTTATGAGTCCAAACATGATCCAAAGTGCTGACTAATGACTCCTAACTAGTGACCACATAGAACTAGAAGCAACTAATTCTAAAAGTTTACAAACAACTGCAAACTAATTAGAAAAAAAATCTATAACTAAGAGTCTAATGCTCTTAAGAGTGAGAACTAGAAGTGATTCCTCCAACTCCTTCGCTTGCTTGACTCTCAAAGTTTTTCAATTCATGTAGGCTTAAAAGAGGAGCCTCCTCTAATTGGACCCAATCTGCTGCGTTTATAGTTTGCAAATCTATCTCTTCAAGGTATATTGGTGAATGATCCAAACCTATAATTATCATGAGACATTCAAATGTGAATTTAAGTTTGACTTTGAACTTTAAATTTTAAACTTTAAATTGCAAATCATATTATGAAACCTTCAAATTCAAGCTCTCACCTAGTATTTGCTTGTTGCGAAGTTGTAGATTGTAATGGAAAAATACAAGGTTACTTAAGAGCTTTTGTGTCAATCAGTGGTGCTTCTTAGAATGTATTTTCTCAAACATGCTCTTGTTTCACTCACAACCTGAAGCACTGCATGCTTGGTTTAAGATTCAAATGGTGAATCTCTTCAAATCTGGTGTATCACTACAAAAGTTTTGCCACCAAAAACCTAGCAAGTGGCAAGGGTTCGTGAGTAGATGTACTAAATACTAAATAGTAAAAACTTAAAAAGACAACAAAATTTAATAAAACATTTAACATACAAAATAAAATTTAAACAAATTTAATGAATTGATGAAGCCTTCAAGCCTCAAAGGGTACCTGGCAACATCTTATACCTTTCTCGTATAACAATGGTATAGGAAAATAATTTAGTTGGTGCTATATAATCCTATAGTTGGGAAAAGGCAGGAATTTGAAATTATGGATCAAGGAATCACCTCTCCATGCATGTCATAAGTCCTTTGCGAACCTCCCCATCCTCATTAAATTTTCTCTTATCATAAAAATATTGTGGGTTTAAGAAGTACCTAGCAGCATGTAAGGGGGAATGCAATTTCATATCCCAACGTGCATCAATAATGTCCCAAAGAGGCATATACTTTTCCTCCTCATCCCCATATCTTCTTTTGATGGCCTCCTTTGCAAAATCCATCACCTCATAAATGTAGCCCATAGCGGGTTTGTCATCATCAACCATCCTAAAAGTTCAAGCTTTCAAATTTAAATAAATATGAAACATTGAAAATAAAAAGAAGCTTGAAATGAAATTTAAAACATGAAAAGGTTAAAAGACTTGAAGTTCCTGAGAGATCTAACAAGGGACTCCATCACAATAATAATCTCTTCGGCATCTTTCTAGAAACCATCATTAAAAACAAGTGCAACAACTTCAATGCCTTCAAGGGTACTAGAATGTTTAGATGCCATCTACTTAGGTCCCAAGAACATCCTCTTCAGATTTATCTTTTCCCACAAATTGCAAAGATATGAAATTTGTTGCAAATCTAGTCACTGCAGGTCAAACAATTTCTTTACCTTCAGTGTATTTTCCCATAGTGTTTAGGACAATAATGTGGTTTTATAGGTATTAGGTTATCGATTTTTCGTTCTCCAAAACCTCATGTATCCAATGAAGCTTACCAATGTCCTCAAGCATTAAATCTATGCAATGGGTAACACAATAGGTCCAAAAAATAGTGGGGTGCCTAATATCAAAAAGTCTTCCAGCAGCCATATAACTAGTTGCATCGTGACTGACAATTGTACAACATGTTCTTCTCCCACTTCTGGAATGAATTTCTCCATCATTTCACAAATAAGTTGTGAATTCTTAACCTTGTCTGAGGCATTCACTGATTTTAGAAACATTGTACCTAGTGGAAAAGATACAAGGAGATTTATTAAAGTTCTATTACTTTGATCTATACATCCATCACTCATGATGGTGCACCCTATTCCTACCCATGATGAACAAAACTCAGATGGAATACACTGAACATTCGATTGCTAAATAGTGAAACTTGAAGCTTTCCATTGAAAACGACATTGAAACTTCAATATAGTAATATACCTATTATTTAAGCCAAGTGTGAATGTACCTCGATTGTTGAATAGTGAAGTAGCTAAGCCTGAAGGTAACACACATTAAAGGTGATGCACGACAGCCTGAGGGTCAATATGGAGTATGGATAGAACACATGCTAGAAACTGCCCGATATGGAGTCTGGACTTAGGCTCACACTAGCGGTTCCTCGATATGGAGTCTAGACTGTGTAATAGTGCATAGTGATTGATTACTGAAGGTTTTGACGTATGAGTTATGGGCCTGAGAAATGAGAAATAAATTTTGGAATGACTGACGTTTAGTTTTCAGCAATGTGGCATACCTAAACTTGAAAAACATGTGCTTGTCGAGTCAAGGCCGAAAATCAAATAAATCGGAATCAATCACAAGAATCTTTTTTAATCAGCAAGTCACTAGTCAAACTTTTGTTGACCATGAGTTAAACTTGGTCAACATGAGTTTGACTCGCAAAGATTTTTATCATATCATTTGGAGAGCTCGCAGATTCTGACTCATGATTAATCACGATTGATCAGTGAGTCCTATTTCACTGCTTGTAACTGAAATCAGAACTGAAAATAGGAGATCTTACAATTGAGACTAATTGTGAACTTTCTAAATTAAAATTGGCCCATCGGCATCGTTTCTATTTGTGGTTGGGTGCATCAATGGAAAAGATTAATTTTAAATCAGGTTCATGGAGAAAATATTTTATGGAAGATGTTCGTTTTATGTCATAGTAGACATAGTAATATTTTTTATTAAATTTGAATAAAAATATTAACTACTTTGTATCTCTAGTATCTCATTATTTTTATCTCCTGTAACTCATATAGAAAGTGGGGTAATAGTGGACATGTAGCATCAAGCTCCACTCCTTTTAATCCAAATTTCTGCATGCAAACCTTTGTGTCACTTGCGCCGCAAAGCCTTCATTATAGAGTGTGGAGTTAACACCTACCATTGCATGACGAAATATACGCATACCGTTTTACCTGATTTTTTCACCTTTTGTCCATTCTTTTTGTGGAGTCTAGGACAACAAGCTCCAGATACTTTTTTTGCATACCTTTATGTGAGTGTAACTTTGCACATTTTCTTTGCTTCAACCAATATCAAAATCATTTGTGAGCTTCTTTCAAGGCATGAATACATGCTTCAATCATGGAAATTAGCAAAGTTTCTAAAGCGAAAAATAACCATGGAGTTAACCTTTTCCATTTCAAATATGTTAGGATTCTATTGAGAGTTTTTTAGACATAATTATTAATTGGCCCTCTACTTTTCCCTTTCTCTTAATATAAATTGCATCTCTTATTACATTTATAATCAAGAGATTTACATCAAATACTTGATCAAAGGGCCAAGGTGATCCAAAAATGGGGCTCTTAGGCTTCTTGTCTAACTTATAAGAACCTCTCCCACTTCCAAAGCTTTAAATTTTCCCAAGACTATTTGATCAACCAATGCGGAAATAAGAAATGCTTGAAAATATGGGTGTATGCTTGTATATGCTTTTAGCTGATTATTTACTTTAAAATCTGTTGTTTGTGCTGAAATGGGAAGGTACTTAAACTAATGTATAAATGCATATAATAGTAGTTAAAGCAGCAATAAAAACAAACACATAAAACAACAGTATAATATGGAGTTCACCCTGATATCTTGGGCTACATCTCCTTGAGCTCTAATCAACTCGATTAGGCTCTCTAGGATTATGGCAATAGTTCTTTCACAAGTGCTACGCTTAACTCCAATGTTTTATACAGGAACATTGGGCTCAGAACACCATATTATCCCCTGGCTCTTGGAGCTCTTCGGCTTTCTAGCTATGGCTCTTGGCTCTAGCTCTAGCTCTTGCTCTAGCTGTGGCTTTGACTCTATCTCTAGCTTTGTGGCTCCAGCGCTGGTTCTGGCTCTCAACTCTCACTTCTGGCACTCGCTCTAGCTCTTGGCTCTAGCTTCTCTAAGCTCTTTCTCTCATCCTTTTATATGCCTCGATGAGTCGCTTGACTTCCAAGAAACTCCAACAGCAATATGTTGCTGTTAGTTGAGCTCTCTGGCTTTTCCACTCGACCTCCGAGTGACTCCCCAGACTCTTTGCTCATTCAACGTCTTCTCACTATTTGTTTTTTTTCTCCCCTTTTACTCTCTATATGTTCGTGGCTCTTACAACCATTCCATTCCTTGATTGTTCGTTTCCTCTACCGGCTCTTCGGATTGCCTGCCTCTGTGCTGGAATTCCCTACTCTGCATCATCATCACTGTAACGCTTCACAGAGAGGTGGCCACTTGTCTCCTCATGAGCTGAACCAGCTCTTCCTCAAACGGTTCGTTACTTTGGTTACTCTTTGAAATGATTCATTCGCCAACGCAGTGGTCCAATCAAACTTCAACATTTATGTTCCAAAGCCTATTTTCTCTGTCGAATCCAGTTTCCCATCGGGTACAATCTTCATTGTTAGATATGGGGCCTCTAGATGCTACAGTTATCACTCTTATCACGTGGTTGACTTGCTCAAACATTAGCTCACGATGAGAGAGCTTTTCTCTCTCATCCATCGGACACGCGTCAATCATTGTATGGCATCTCTCATTCCCCTGACAAACCTGCTTACCGCCTGAAATGCCTCCGATATTCCACTAGTTTTGGAGCATAGGACCTGCTTGTCGCTTTAGCACTTTTCCCATGGTTTTCTGGCTTCCCTTGTGACCAAGTGCTCGGGGCTTTTCCTTCTTGAGGGTTTTTTCCCAGTGATGTGCGAATTGTGCATTAGAAACAGCCTCAGTTTTCTAGTCTGAGCCTCCTAATTGCGATTTTTGTGCCATGCATAGTCCCCATGGGCCACTGGTCAATGTGCTTTGACTGAAGGTCCTCGTTGCTCTCTGCTGGTTGCAAATTGTCATTGTTCAAAGGTTATTTCTTATAGGCTTTGACATCCATAAGACTTTAAACTTCTGTATGATATTTTATAGAGTTCGGTAGCTTTAAGATAGTTTAGGGATCCAATTTCGAATCATGCCTTCCCACTAAAAGAACTTTTCGTCCACCAAAAGAATGATATATTGATCTGAGTAGTAAATGAGAGTAACAACACCCTCTTCTTTCAGCCTCCCTACACTTAGTGAAGTTTTTAAATCTATTTAAGCCCCATTTATAGGGTTGAAAAGTCATTACCAAAGGAATACGCCGAACATTCGATTGCTAAATAGTGAAACTTGAAGCTTTCCATTCAAAACGACATTGAAACTTCAATATAGTAATATACCTATTATTTAATCCAAATGTCAATGTACCTCAATTGTTGAATAGTGAAGTAGCTAAGCCTGAAGGTAAGACACATTGAAGGTGATGCACGATAGCCTGAGGGTCAATATGGAGTATGGATAGATCAGATGCTAGAAGCTGCCCGATATGGAGTCTGGACTTAGGCTCACACTGGCGGTTCCTTGATATGGAGTCTAGACTGTGTAATAGTGCGTAGTGATTGATTACTGAAGGTCTCGACGTATGAGTTATGGGCCTGAGAAATGAGAAATAAATTTTGGAATGACCAACATTTAGTTTTTAGCAATGCGGCATACCTAAACTTGAATCAAATAAATCGGAATCAATCACAGGAATCTTCTTTAATCAGCAAGTCACAAGTCAAACTTTTGTTGACCATGAGTTAAACTTGGTCAACGTGAGTTTGACTCGCAAAGATTTTTATCATATCATTTGGAGAGCTAGTAGATTCTGACTCATGATTAATCACGATTGATCAGTGAGTCCTATTTCACTAGTTGTAACTGAAATCAGAAGTGAAAATAGGATATCTTACAATTGAGACTAATTGTGAACTTTCTAAACTAAAATTGGCCCATTGGCATCGTTTCTATTTGTGGTTGGGTGCGTCAATGGAAAAGATTAATTTTAAATCAGGTTCATGGAGAAAATATTTTATGGAAGATGTTTGTTTTATGTCGAGGAAGACATAGTAATATTTTTTATGAATAAAAATATTATCTACTTTGTATCTCTAGTATCTCATTATTTTTATCTCCTGTAACTCATATAGAAAGTGGGGTAATAGTGGACATGTAGCATCAAGCTCCACTCCTTTTAATCCAAATTTCTGCATGCAAACCTTTGTGTCACTTGCGCCGCAAAGCCTTCATTATAGAGTGTGGAGTTAACACCTACCATTGCATGACAAAATATACACATACCTTTTGACCTGATTTTTTCACCTTTTTTCCATTCTTTTTATGGAGTCTAGGACAACAAGCTCCACATACTTTTTTTGCATACCTTTATTTGAGTGTAACTTTGCACACTTTCTTTGCTTCAACCAATATCAAAATCATTTGTGAGCTTCTTTCAAGGCATGAATACATGCTTCAATCATGGAAATTAGCAAAGTTTCTAGAGCAAAAAATAACCATGGAGTTAACCTTTTCCATTTCAAATATGTTAGGATTCTATTGAGAGTTTTTTAGACATAATTATTAATTGGCCCTCTAATTTTCCCTTTCTCTTAATATAAACTGCATCTCTTATTACATTTATAATCAAGAGATTTACATCAAATACTTGATCAAAGGGCCAAGGTGATCTGAAAATGGGGCTCTTAGGCTTCTTGTCTAACTTACAAGAACCTCTCCCACTTCCAAAGCTTTAAATTTTCCCAATACTATTTGATCAACCAATGCGGAAATAAGAAATGCTTGAAAATATGGGTGTATGCTTGTATTTGTTTTCAGCTGATTATTTACTTTAAAATCTGTTGTTTGTGCTGAAATGGGAAGGTACTTAAACTAATGTATAAATGCATATAACAATAGTTAACGCATCAATAAAAAAAAACACATAAAACAACAGTCTAATACGGAGTTCACCCTGATATCTTGGGCTACATCTCCTTGAGCTTTAATCAACTCGATTAGGCTCTCTAGGATTATGGCAATAGTTCTTTCACAAGTGTTACGCTTAACTCCAATGTTTTATATAGGAACATTGGGCTCAAAACACCATCTTATCCCCTGGCTCTTGGAGCTCTTCGACTTTCTAGCTATGGCTCTTAGCTCTAGCTCTAGCTCTTGCTATGGCTGTGGCTTTGACTCTAGCTCTAGCTTTGTGGCTCCAGTGCTGGTTCTGGCTCTCAGCTCTCACTTCTGGCGCTCGCTCTAGCTCTTGGCTCTAGCTTATCTAAGCTCTTTCTCTCATCCTTTTATATGCCTCGATGAGTCGCTTGACTTCCAAGCAACTCCAACAACAATATGTTGCTGTTAATTGAGCTCTCTGGCTTTTCGACTTGATCTCCAAGTGACTCCCCAGACTCTTTACGCATTCAACGTCTTCTCGCTATTTGTTTTTTTCTCCCCTTTTACTCTCTGTCTGTTCGTGGCTCTTACAACCATTCCATTCCCTGACTGTTCGTTTCCTCTACCGGCTCTTCAGATTGCCTACCTCTGTGCTGGAATTCCCTACTCTGCATCATCATCACTGTAACGCTTCACAGAGAGGTGGCCACTTGTCTCCTCATGAGCTGAACCAGCTCTTCCTCAAACGGTTTGTTACTTTGGTTACTCTTTGAAATGATTCATTCACCAACTCAGTGGTCCAATCAGACTTCAACATTTATGTTCCAAAGCCTATTTTCTCTGTCGAATCCAGTTTCCCATCGGGCACAATCTTCATCGTTAGATCTGGGGCCTCCAGATGCTACGGTTATCACTCTTATCATGTGGTTGACTTTCTCAAACATTAGCTCACAATGAGAGCGTTTTTCTCTCTCATCCGTCAGACACGCGTCAATCATTGTATGGCATCTCTCGTTCCCCTGAAAAACCTGCTTACCGCCCGAAATGCCTCCGATATTCCACTAGTTTTGGAGCACGGCACCTGCCTATCGCTTTAGAACTTTTCCCATGGTTTTCTGGCTTCCCTTGTGACCAAGTGCTCGGGGCTTTTCCTTCTCGAGGGGTTTTTCCCAGTGATGTGCGAATCATGCATTAGAAACAGCCTCCGTTTTCTAGTCTGAGCCTCCTAACTGCGATTTTTGTGCCATGCATAGTCCCCATGGGCCACTGGTCAATGCGCTTTGACTGAAGGTCCTCGTTGCTCTGTGTTGGTTGCAAATTGTCATTGTTTAGAGGTTATTTCTGATAGGCTTTGACATCCATAAGACTTTAAACTTCTGTATGATATTTTATAGAGTTCGGTAGCTTTAAGAGAGTTTAAGGATCCAATTTTGAATCATGCCTTCCCACTAAAATAACTTTTCATCCACCAAAAGAATGATATACTGATCTGAGTAGTAAATGAGAGTAACAACACCCTCTTCTTTCAGCCTCCCTACAATTGCCTTTGCATAGTGCCTCTGAGACAAAATCTCTAACCACTTCCCTTCTTGGATGTGTTGGTCATTTCCAGAAGAATGGTTTTCCTCCTTGACTTCATGCAAAACTTCTGCTGTGAAGTTTATAGAAGGTAGTTTGAGATTCTTTGCCTTGATCCTTGATCCAAGGTGACTTAAACAAATGTGAAGTACATCTGCTCCACAAAACTTTCATTTGTACCTGTTTGAAAAGCTTCCAACAACAATTGTTAACAATAGTAGGCATACAACCAGCAACTGCATGGGCTAACTCCCGCTTCAAAAAAGAAACAGATTTCACATCTTGTGAACCCTTACATGTCTTACATCTGCATACAAATGACAAGCCAATAAAACATGCCTTTACAACAAATGACCCTTCAAGTCAAGCATGTAGGAAAAGACCTTTAGGACTCTTTTCCAAAAGATGAAACACTTCATCCTTATCTCCATTTTAGGAACCAAGTTAACTTCTCCCAAGCCAGCATCACATGCATCTCATGCTCAGGCATGCATTCCATCTATCAACTTTCACTTAAGTACACTATACTTTCAAAGCTGAAATGAACATATTGTTGCAGCAATAAAGTGAGTTTCCTACTCAACTTCTTTCTATTTACCATTTGGTAAGATTCTGCAACTTGCATTTATTCCACAAAGAAATGCAAATAGATGCATCACAAGACATGCATCCTTAATTGGAAAAGAATTCCAACCATTTATTACCAATCCATTTCAAAGGTCCCTCCTTTGTTTGCACATCAGCATCAATATGTGAATCATCCTGAACCACATCAATCATGGAATCTTTATTTCCATCCCTATCATTTTCTTTATCCACTTTCTCCTTCAGCTTTGGTGGAAGCAGTGCTGGATTCAAAGTCCAACACCTTTCAGCAAGATGCCCTTGCTTATGGCAGTAAGTGCAACACATGTGCATCCTTTTGACAGCATGATTTGCCTTGTCCTATGGCCCTTTGGCTGCTTGCTTCTTTTCCTTCAAAAGTTTCCTATATGCGGCCATCCTCTTCCAACATCTAGAAACATAATGGTCGTCCAAACCACAAAAGGAACATGAAATTATTTTTTCATGCTTTATAAAATCAAAAGGAATGTGTTTAGAACCAGATTTATACTTGCCTCTTTCACCTTTATTGCCTTCAGGAGGAGGTGAGACAAATGAAGAAGTAGTTCCCTTTGGAACACTATCACTTTCTTCAAGGCTGTCAGAGTTTCCACAACTCTCTGGTTCAACTATGTGCTTCTGAACACCTGCATCATGTGAATGATGTTCCGAGCTATTGCATATCTCCTTAACACAATCCTCACACTTCTAAAGTAGAGGACTTGCAACGAAACTCCTTTTTGGAACTGTTTCAATGGCCTTCATGGCAGCTTTGGAACTCTCTCCATAAGACTGTCCATAGAAAAGACCCAAATACTTAGGCCTTTCCTTAACCATTATTGGCTCAACAATACCTTGTGCATGTTTTCCCAATCCTTTTCCTTCATAGCCCATCTTGGACATTATCTTGGAACCTATGCCTATGGTATTTTTTTCAAAAGAACCAATATAAGCATTCTTAGAAGAATTTGAAGACACACAGGAATGGTTTACCTCTTCTTCAAGCTGATACTTGGCCAGGGCTTCTTTTGCAACAAAGAGTTGTGACTCCAACTCATGCATCCTTTTTAGGTTCATACTTGCAATATGAAGTTTCCTCTCCATTTCCTGCAATTTGTCAGAAAGCATCTGCTTCTCTTCCTCCACAAAATTCAACTACTCTCTAAGTATGTTGCTCTTCCTTCCATCCTCATACATTTATCTCACCATATCCATCATGGTGGACAAGTCTTGCTTCATGTCTCCATTAAAGGAACTTCAGGAGCAAGAAGAATTTGAGAACTCACTTGTAAAAGTTGTCATTTTCAAAATGCATAAAAGAACTTCAAACAAGATTAATAAGAAGATTATTCAGCAACCTTTTGCAACAAACCTCTTATGCTTCAAGGGTTGCTTTGAGGTCCTTTGGGATAGAAGAATGCCTTCAGCTCTTCTTCCTTCTTGTCATTCCTGGATTGAGCTATCAATAGCTTTCCCTTCACCTTTGCAAACTCAAACAATATTCAGTTTGAAACCAATCATACAATCGATGAGGCAATCAATCCTTGACTGTCAAAACACCTTTCAAACAAGCAATATTTGCCCTGTCAATCAAGAATTATGATAAAACCTTATTTTAAGGTGGGGTTAATCAATCTTAAGCTCTGATACCACCTGATCTAAAAATGGGGCTCTTAAGCTTCTTTCTAACTTACAAGAACCTCTCCCACTTCCAAAGCTTTAAATTTTCCCAAGTCTATTTTATCAACCAATGCAGAAATAAGAAATGCTTGAAAATATGGGTGTATGGTTGTATTTGTTTTCAGCTGATTATTTACTTTAAAATCTATTGTTTGTGCTGATATGGGAAGGTACTTAAACTGATATACAAATGCATATAACAATAGTTAAAGAAGCAATAAAAACAAACACATAAGACAACAGTATAATATGGAGTTCACCCTGATATCTTGGGCTACATCTCCTTGAGCTCTAATCAACTTGATTAGGCTCTATGGGATTACGGCAATAGTTCTTTTACAAGTGCTACACTTAATTCCAATGTTTTATACAGGAACATTGGGCTCAGAACACCATCTTATTCCCTGGCTCTTGGAGCTCTTCAGCTGTCTAGCTCTGGCTCTTGGCTTTCCTTGTGGCTCTTGCTTTGGCTGTGGCTCTGACTCTAGCTTTCGCTCTGTGGCTCCAGCTCTAGTTCTGGCTCTCAGCTCTCACTTCTGGTGCTCGCTCTAGCTCTTGGCTCTAGCTTCTCTAATCTCTTTCTCTCGGCCTTTTACATGCCTCTGTGAGTCACATGACTTCTAAACAACTCCAACAACAATATGCTATTGTCAATTGAGCTCTCTAGCTTTTCCACTCGACCTCTGAGTGATCCCCGGACTCTCTAAACATTCAGTGTCTTCTCACTGTTTGTGTTTTTGTCTCCCCTTTTACTCTCTATCTATTCGTGGCTCTTAGAACCATTTCATTCCCTGAATGTCCATTTCCTGTCTCGGCTCTTTGGATCGCCTACCTCTGTGTTGGAATTCCCTGCTCTGTGTCATCATCACTGTAGCACTTCGCAGAGAGGTGGCCACTTGTCTCCTCATGAGCTGAGCCAGCTCTTCCTCAAATGGTTCATTACATCGGTTACTCTGTGAAATGATTCATCGCCAACTCAGCGGTCCAATCGAAATTCAACCTTTATGTGCCGAAGCTTATTTTCTCCGTCGAATCCGGTTTCCCATTGGGCACAATCTCCACCGTTAGATCTGGGGCCTCCAAATCCTACGATGACCGCTCTTATCAGGTGGTTGGCTTGCTCAGATGTTAGCCCACGATGAGAGTGGTTTTCTCTCTCATCTGCCAGACACATGTCAATCACTGTATGGCATCGTTCGTTCCCCTGACAAACCCACTTACCACCCGAAATGGCTCTGATATTCTATTGGTTTTGGAGCACAGGACCCACCTATTGCTTTAGCACTTTTCCCATGGTTTTCTAGCTTCCCTTTTGACTAAGCACTAGGGGCTTTTCCTTCTCAAGGGGTTTTTCCCAGTGATGCACGATTTGTGCTAATCGCACATCAGAAGTAGCCTCCATTTTTTGGATTGAGTCTCCTAACTCCCATTTTTGCACCATGCATAGTCCCGATGGGCGACCGATCAATGTGCTTTGACCGAAGGTCCTCGTTGCTCTATGCTGGTTGTAAATTGTTGTTGTTCAAAGGTTATTTCTGATAGGCTTCGACATCCATAAGACTTTAAACTTCGGTATGAGCTTTTACAGAGTTGGGGTAGCTTTAAGAGAGCTTAAGGATCCAATTTCAGATCACAAGGAATTTTCATAAATGCTTCCTTGTCCAGTAGAAGAATAAATGGTCAACATGTCAACTTGGCTCCAATTTCTTGGGAATTAATAATTTTTCTGAAAAATTACTACTCTTGTTTGAACCTAGAACTATGTTTAAGTTTTGAAAATGGATTTTCCTCCAAATTGACCTTGGAAAGGTTCTTATTAAATGCTTCTCTATATCTCCTCCACTAGAATGAATGTCTTGTATGTTGAAAAGTATAGCAGAGCTCCCTTCTTAAAAGCTTGATCATCCCATTGTCACCAAGAGCTCCTCCTCTTCCAAAAATTGTACCCAAAACAACATTGAGTACTTAATTATGATCCAACCTAAGAAATTTTGACTGAGACTACAACTCAAGAGCTATTCAATTTAAAGTGTGCTAATAGGATTCATCATTCTTTCATTGAATAAGTATATTGGTTTTGAATTTTTCATTTGTTCTTGTAGTATGTGGTACTGACCTTGTTTCACGTGAAAGGGTTTTTATTCTTGGACTATGACAATGCTAGTAAGATTTAGGCCTTTTGTAGTATTTTTACCCCATGATCATTTTTGCAAGATGTATGTCCTATGTGGAAAGAAATAAGAATTTAGTTATTACCTCCTAAACTAAAGCACTGTTTCTTTTATTAGGTGCCATGTAATGTCCTCTACAAATTGAGGGCAAATGGGACGTAATATCCTATCCATCCCCATAGGCTATAGTCCTCCATAAAGGGGAAAAACCCTAAAATACCCATTGTTGGGCAATTTTTGGGGAAACTGAGCTTAAAATACCCAAATTTTGGGTTTGAAGTAAGTTTTACTCAATCACTAAGGAATATGAAACCCCTCCAGAAAATCTATAAATAAATAAGGATTGAATTCATTTTGGATCACCAAGTGTGGATTAATTCATTTGTTCTTGACCATTAGGTATGATAGTTTTTGACCCCTTCAATCTCTTGTCAATTTCAGTGGTGAAAGATTCCGCCATAGTTGAAATTCCCTTATTATCTCTATATTTTGCATAAGGGTCTTTGGTTGGTCAATGAATTCTATTGGATATTGGTCTCTTGTCTTTCATTGGGCACAAGATTTTTGTTAAAGGTGAATGAACTTGTAGGATAGTGCAAGATAGCTTAGTTATGTTTGGCATACAACTCTCTTGAAAGAAGCAACAAAGTTTTTGAGTCCTTAATATTTTGTTCTGGGAAAAGCACTTACCTTAGGCAGTGGATTCGTTTCTAGCACTTGGAGTAGTGAAACACTTTTCTTTGTTTAGTTTTTTCATGCACAGTTAAAGGGAGCACTTCCCTAGTTATTAATTCTCAGCCTTAGCTAAGGAAGGATGTTTGCATATCTCATATCTTATTCAGTAGAGGCAGACTTTAATTGTCTTGTCTATCCATGCAAGGAAGGGGCATTAGTATTAGGAGTTAAGAAAGTTGAGACATAGTTGTACATGTTTCCAGATTCATTGTACCTTCTAGACTAAAGGAGAAGTGAATAGTAGTGTTTGAAATTTTTAGTTATTTCCTATTTCAAAGAGTAATAAATAGTGATGTGGTTTGATTTTTAAATCTGTGTAATTGTTGTTACATTCTTCAGTGGCATGTGTTTCCCTATTCACACATTGGCACACCCTACGACTTGGCACATCTTGGCATGTCACCCTGGCACTCTAGCATTCCTTGGAACTACCTAGCATACATTGTCACTCCCTCCTTAGCACACCTAGAATTCACTAGCAATCCCTATCACGCACTCTTATTCATTCATTTCTATGCATTTGAACTAGTGCTCCCTTGTTTTTCCCTGACACTCCATAACTCTCCTTGACATGCATTGGCACACCTTAGCACCTAACCCATCTCTTCATGTTTCCCTGGCCTCTATAATGCCTTAGCACTGCCTAGCATACCTTGCCACTGCCTCCTTAGCACACCCTGAAATCACTGACACTTCCTGTCACAAACTCTTAATCATTCATTTGCATGCATTATTTTCACCTAGTGCTCCCTTGTGTTTCCCTCACATTTCCTAGTAGTATTTGGCACACCTTGAAAACTAGCACATATTGGTTGCATGTTGCTCTGGCATGCTAGAATGACTTAGAACTACTTAGCATACCATGTCACTCCCCTCTTACCACACCTAGAACTCATTGACACTCCCTGTCACACACTCTTATTCATTCATTTCCATGCATTTTGACCTAGTGCTCCCATGTGTTTCCCTAGCACTTTGTAACACTCAGCACACATTGGAACACATAACTACAATGAATTTTTGTTAAGTTTTGGGTGTGTTCTATGCCAGAGCAGTTTATTTAAATTTTCACAATTAGCAATCACATCAGCATTAAAGTAAAATGTAGATAGAACATAAATATAAATCACAGAAGACAAGCCAAGACAAGAGGACACGAGATGTGGCGTGAGCCAGGGACAAAACCCACAATGTGTGGGGAAACCCTTTGATCAAATCTTCTTTATCTTCATAGTTCAGCAGAGAAAGAGAGAGAGACAGATAGTACATTTACATCAGAAGTCAATACTTGGACTTATCTAGATCTAGCGTATATCATTTCGTATAATGATGAGATCAATTGAAGACATTCTGCTTCAACTGATTCTCAAAGGTGACGGATTCACCTATCTTAGTGCTGCATCTGGTCCACTTGCTGCACCACTGCATGCTGCACTAATCATGATTATCATCATGTTGCCCATGTCCATGATCTTATCCATCCTCATGCTTCATGTTTCCCATGCTGCTCATGATCTCATCATGCTTCATGCTGCTCATGCTGCCTATGATCTCATCATGCTTCATGCTACTCATGCTGCCTGTTAGTGCCTAAATCTACCTCAGGTTGAGAAAGGTAGGTCTAGGGTAACATCAAACCATGCTTAACCTGGTATCTAGCCCTACCAAGTCGGGAGAGGGCCCTCTCCTTGTCAATCTCAAAGAAAATATGGCAAGTAAGGCTTGAGATGACTAGTATGAATACTAATTTTAGGCTAGGTATATGCTCAGAGGATTTTGATTGATTTTAATGGTCGGTTGCTGGATTAGATGAGGAAGACAGCTTTGGGTCCAAGAAATCAACTCAAATTTGCAGAGGTTTCTGTGCGGCGAGGTAGGCAAGTCTTTTAGCACTTTGAAATGAATGTGATGGTGAGTCTAAATATTGGTGAGGAGTTGGAGAGGGCATGCAAGTTTCATGAATCCTCTTCAAACAACAGAATACATTTAGAACTAAATAAAGCCCCAAGGCAAAGCACTGAACATCAATGGATTCCACCCTTTAATCTTGATTCATTTAGTTATGCAAAAAGAGAGAGATGATGGCACATATCCACATAAGATAAACTAAATAACAGAGGATAAAACAATGCTAATTCACATTACCACAAGAATCCCACAAAATGCTACAAAAACCCTGGTTCATTTCCTTGCCAAACTGCAGAAGTAATTTACAATAGTGCTCAATGCATCTATACGAGTCAAACCTTGAAAAATGACTAAGAAAGTACAATACATAGGCATCAAACCACCTATGCTAGCCATCATGGATCGAGTCCATGAGTTAAGGAGCTATTTCAACAACATTTAAACTAGGAACTATAAAATAGGCAATGTAACAACTTCCCTCTAAAATTAAGGAAACTGATTCATTCATCCTCCAAGCAATTCTAACTAATGTATCTACCGCCTCAAGTGATTTTTCATCATATTTACATCATAGTACATCATATCACATCATATTAGATCATTAATTTACCAATGGGAGAAGAAAAAATCAACTGACAGTTAAAATGGGCGAAATTCTAAACAAACATACAAAACAGGCAAAATTTCTCGTATGCGTAGCGCCACTGATCCTATGCATAGTGCTTTTTCTAGGCTAGTTTTGGAAGTCTTCCCGAAGTCCAAATTAGGTGAAGAATAGCTCATTAGAAATATTGGTGAGTCTAATTTCTGGGACAACTTGAATTTTTAAATTTGGAGTCTATTTTCCCCTCCAAAAATGAAATCGCCCAAGACTGCTTCCTATGTGGCAAAAAAGTGGTAGAGAGGGCACTTTTTGGGTGTTTTTGGCCCTTTTGGAGGTCTAGAACTTGTCAGAATTTCTCAGCCATTTTTGAGCATGGATAACTTTTCATGTTGATTCCAAAAATGTAAACTTTTTTGCAAATGGAGGCCCCCATCAAAAGCGTAGCACCGGTGGCGCTACGCACCTATTGGAAAAACCTGCTTTTTACATTAAAAATTTCAAACATGACAAAAATTGCTCCAAATTTCTTGAAATTTGGCATGAGTGATCCTTGTTAGGTGCTTTGCTGGGCCAATGATGCTTCAACCAAGATCTTGAGTTTATCATGCTCTTTCTTTGCTCCTTAAGGCCTTCCATGGAACTGTCACTAAGGGTTTCTTCCTCCATTTCATACTCACTGTCCATCTCCATTGTTTTCTCTTGGTTTTGAAAAATATGGTTGTATATCGATGTTTTATAGATTATAGTGTGGAAATAAGGTGAAGGAATGAAATGGGCAGAGTGTGTGTGAAAATGTATGCTGAACAGAGTTTAGGGATGAGTAGGGTTTTAGGGAGAGTGGGTAGAGTTTGATGATGTGAGTAGGGCTTGTAGGGTTTGGGAAGTAGTGTAGGGTTTTAGTGATGTGAATAGGGTTTGGGGAGTGTAGAGTTTGGGAAATTATATGTGGAGAATGGGATTAAGGGGAAAATGTAAGAGGGGAATGGGATTAAGGGGATAGGGTATACAACCACTAGTACAATGAATAAAACTAGGGTTTCACCCTAGAAGCTAGGGTTTCAATTTGAAGGACACAAAACACCAATCTTAGTAAACAAACCCTAACACACAAGATAGGATTCATGTACTTACTTGTTTAGAGGGAGAAATTGAAGTTTTGAGGAAAAATGGTGAAATATGCAACAATCTGTAGCCCAACTACTAGGTGCATAGCACACTCACCCAGGTGTGTAGCGCACTAGTATTTGTAGCACCCAAACAAAGCTCTGCGTAAAACCTGCGCCAGGTATGTAGCGCCAGATGACAGGTGCGTAGTGCTTTTTGTAGGAAACTTTTGGAGGCCTTTCTAGTGTCCAAATTGGGTGTGTGATAGCTTGTTGGAAATATTATCGAGTCTACTTTCCAGAACAACTTGAATTTTCCAATTTGGAGGTCATTTGCCTTGTCAAAAGTCCAATCTCCCAATACTGGTCAAAATGTGCAAAATGAGGCTGCCTAAATGTAGAGTGTTGTTGCAGTCAACCTTTTAAGGTCTTCCTCAACTCCAAATTGAGATTAGGATAGCTCATTGGAAAGCTCTCTCTGTCTAGATATCATTTCACTCATCAAGAAATTCATTTGGCCAACCAAGATAGGTGAAATCTTGATTTTCCCAAGGTCAATCCAGAGGTGCATTAACTCTCTTGAGGCAACTTGTATTGTTGACATTTCTCTAAAACCGTGAACCTGTGTAAAAAGTGAAGGAGGTTTTTCCTCCTTGGTCTATTTTGGACAAAAACCTCTCTCACGTTTCTGAAATTCATCTTCGATTTCTCAGAAACTCCATTTGAGTAAAACCTACCCCGATGTGTGGAACAGGGGATTTGTCGAAATGAAGGGAAATGAAGGGGATAAGGGGCTTATAAATTCTTGAGGAAATTATTGGAAGTAGCGAGGGATGTTAGGAAATAGGGAAAAGTGGCATTTCAAAGATTGAGTGGGGGGAAGGGGTCAAAAAGAGCTAAACATAGGCCTAGTCTAGAAAATTGTCAAATTGTAGCAAGAAACTAGGGTTTGTGGGAAAATGAGGAATTTGAGGGATCTCAGTGATGGGAAGTTTTAATAAGATACATTAAGGATAGGGAAGGTGTATGAACATTAGGACACAAGTTTTGTTGATGATTTTACCATCCAAGAGAAATTACCTTCAAAACCCTAGGAGAGGGAAATGAGCCTTACCTAAGCACAACTGAAGCACGAACAAGGTGTAAAATAACCTATTGGAACCTGAAATGATGATGAAAAATCTTTGAATGATGGTACACTCAACTGAATGGTGATATGGACCGACACTAGGAAAACTTTAGAAGGAGTGAAAATAAACCTTAGATCTAATACCTAGTGACCAAATTTTACTTGAAAACTCACTGAAATGACAAAATTTGACTTTGACACCCTAAGACAATTTTGTAAGAGCATATTTGATCACTGGTGGAAGGATTCAAAGACTGACACTAGCACTGCCCATGCATCATCATACTTCATGCTGCTCATGCTGCCCATGCATCGTCATACTTCATGCTGCTCATGCTGCCCATGCATCATCATACTTCATGCTGCTCATGCTGCCCATGCATCATCATAATTCACGCTACTCATGATGCCCCTGATCGCATCATGCTTCATGTTGCTCATGCTGCCCACGCATAATCATACTTCATGCTGTCCATGCATCCTCATACCTCAAGTTGCTCATGCTACCCATGCATCATCATACTTCATGCTACTCATGCTGCCCATGCATCATCATACTTCATGCTACTCATGATGCCCATGCATCTGTAGAGCTATAAAAATGGTCTCTTTCACCTCTAATTACCTCACATTAATATGCCAAGCCGGGAATGTTTGGTTATTTCAAAGAGTGACTCAATCTGAGGCTATTTGTCAGAGTAATGCAAGTAGTACAGCGTCCTACAAAATACAAGAGTAAATTGATGCTTGTCTATAACTAAGTTCCTTCAAATGACTAAAGCACACACTCTCAAAATATCAGTCAAGGGTCCGACAGCAATAGCCCATCCCTTTGGAAACTAATGGAAAATGAAACTAGAGCATGGATCACGGGTCTGGGAGCAGGGCAGTAAATGCAGAGGCTCACTACAGCCACAAATCGTCTCTCACACCAAATGCTAGTAAATGAAACGACAGATAGAAATGGAACGACAAATAGGAAATTAAAAAGTAAATCTAGAAAGGAACAACAATACTTAAAATGGAACAACAATTCTAAAATGGAACATCAATCACTAAAACTAAACCTCGCGAGTAACAATCACACTTTATACTATCAACTCAAAAGCTCTTATCGTAATCAAAACTCCAATCTTTCATTCTCAAAGCAAATCACACAATCCACTAAAGGAACAACAATAATTCTCAATTATGGAACAGCATGTGAAAGTCATACACACAACATTCTAAGAAATTAATCTGAATTTAATCCCAATCATCAATAAGAATTATAACTGTGTTTCCAAATGGAACAGCGTGAACTTTGAATCATAAAGAACACTCCTTTCAGATAATTACCTTAACACACATACTTAACATAGAAGCTTCATAACACAAGGATAACACTGTTCAGTTGAATCCAATAAGATTTCATCCACTCTGAAAGTATTGATAATATAATGCAGAGTCAATGGAAAGAACATTAATGAACGAATCTTAGCAGAGCATGTAATGTAACTTATAAAGCATATTAGATTACCAACTAGTGATGATAAGCAAATCACGCAGAAATCAAATCGTAGTGATACAGAAGCAAGTGTCCTCCGGGGCCGGGCCTTTAGCCTCAAGGGTACACCACTTTAAACTAATCGAGACGCGAAGATGAGATAATCACCAAGTTTATATTAATGCATAAAACAGAAAGTACAATGAGCCAAGTTCAACGAAACTCGATGATCAAAGTTAAGTCTTTGACAAAAAGTTACATAAAAGCCTCCCCTATTAGACTAACAGTGCCGCCCCTTTATATAAGGATAACGGTGGAGATGTCTAAATGGTAAGATAAATAAAGCAGTGATCCCTCAGGATCGAAGATCCTGAGGGATTCCCAAAACTGTTAACCCCTAATCACTTCTTTCTCTTCCGCTGAGCTGGTGCCTTTTCCTCCTTTTCCAGACCGGTTTGCTTCAGCTTGCTTTGCCTTGTCTACACTCGGTCCTTCGTCAAAGGGACAACAGTTACCCTGTTCTTATCTTCTTCTTTGGAACAGCAGCTCCTCGTTTCGACCCTTTCCTGCACAGGAAAATGACAATTATCAGCGGATAAGTCTTTGCATACTAATTCCATGTATTCTACCATAATTCACTATTGTTTTCCTCATTCATGATGTGAAAGATTCATAAGTCCTATTAAAAAGCCACTAAAATGATCATTAAAAACATACCTTTTTAGTACTCCACACACCCCCCTGCTTACCCTGTTTCATGCCCTCTTGAAAATGTTGTAGTTGACATGTAAAGCAATGAGAGAGTATGCTGGAGAAGGAATCTCATGTGGAGGCCTACAGCCATGGTGAGTGACTAGGTAGTCAAAGAACTGGCTTGTTTGACCCTCAGGCATCTCATATAGGGCTTGATATCTGGGTGCAGGGTGCTAGATAATTGGACTGCGGAATCTATATCCTAATCGGGATGGCCCTGCCCTCAAAATGCTTTCGCCATAGAGGTTCAAACGATTGGCGGCTAGCTGAAAATTCTCATACTTAAATGTCTCCCTGAGCTGGATGTTTGGATTAGAGGTTCGGTACCAGAATTTGGCTGCATCAATGGTGAGGTCTTTGATAGAAAGAAAATATTCTAAACTTTGTCGAATGAGTGCCTCGTGCATGGGTCCTAATGTTTCAATGACACCTGGAGTTCTCATAAGGTTTCTATGTGCTCTCCATAGCTGTGCTGGGTCCCTAGGCTCAGCCCTTACCCATAGGTCTAGGCCATTTTCCTGTCTCTGAAAAGTGTTATAGGCTTTGAGCCATTTGATCTGATTGACCCCGAATGAGATGAATGCTTGCAATTGAATGTCCCCAACAAAAGGGCCAGGGTTCAACTCAGTTTCCTGATCTAGCACGAGGTTATGCAAATAGAATTCACATAGCAATCTCTGAACCTTCACTCCATAATGTTTACAACAATCTATAAAGTCATTGACAGTATTAATTTGTATTGGGGCACCTGCTTTAATAGCCTTTATCTTTAATTGCAAGTATCGCTCCAATAAAAACAAAGCATAGTTTTTGGCAGGGGCTCTACATGCTAAAACGTCATTGTCTAAAGAACACAAGGTATCCATCTGTTTGATAATAGTATCTAACCTATGGGTTACCTTTGCAACTTTCTCCTGTTCCTTTTGCCACCCTTCAAAGGCCTGGCTTTCAGATTGATTAACATTCCGTAGTTGCTGTTGGAGTTCTTCATACTTCTCACGAGGGACTGTCTGCTCTCTAAGCCTCTCCATCTCTTGCTGAGCCTCTTTCAATCCTTTGTGCAGAGTCCTTGTCTTTGGATCTCTTTTCCATGCATTAGTGGAGGTCGGGAGTTTTACTTGAACTTTCTTATTTCGTTGCTTTGAGTTTAGAACCCTTATCACCCCTGAGGGTGGTGCCTCTGTTTGAATCTCCTTGTTGTCTTTTTCTATTTTAACACGAATACCAGCTAGTAGTTGTTCCTTTTCAAATGGAACAGTAGTCTATCCCTCACCTTTATTTGGAACAGCAGCTAGGCCTTTAGCTTGATTTGGAATGTCAGCTGGGCCTTTGGCTTCATTTGGAACAGCAGTTGGATTTTGGGCAGGGTTTTGATCAACAGAGCGATTTTTAGTCCTCCGCCATTTTATCCTGCAGTTTCTTACTGCAGTGGTCATCTTTTTCTTACCGGCAGTCTTCCTTGTCCTCTGCCTTGCTTTCAGAATCCTGATCTGTTGGTGGAGCTGGGCTATTATGCTCAATAACCTCCGCTGTTCCTTTCGTAATTCTCTAATTTCCAATGTTTTGTTAGAAGGAACAACAGGCTTTTTGTTGCGTTCTGGGCCTTGACTAGTCCCTTGATTTTTCTCCTGGGGTACTTCTTCACTATGATGTGCTGGCTGTTCTGGGGTAAGTACCCTAGCTAATTCAGTGGCTTCGCTTTCTATTCTCACTTCTTCTGGAATTTCTTTTGGTGCTGTGGGAACAGATTGTTCCCTCTCAGTATCTCCTATCTCTTTTTCATCATGAACGGGCAGATTTCCTTCCTCTGCCTCTTATGCATGTGGTTTTTCAGGTGCATCTTCTTCCTGGGGTTTGTCGCGGAGGTATGGTGGAGTGGAAGGTTGGCCATACTCACCCATATTGGCCAATATTGTGGCCAATTCCTCTTCTCCCACTGGGTCCTGTGGTGGGCTACCTCCCTACTGTCCCATTTCCTCCTCTTGCCTGGATTGTCCATCTTCTGCCTCATGATGCTCAATTTCTATTTTAGGGTTCTCAGCTTCTATCTCAGGGTGTTCAACTTCTATCTCAGGGGGGTTGGCTTCTGTCTAAGGGTGTTCAACTTCTGTCTCAGGGGGCTCGCCTACTTCACCATTTTCTACTTCGGATCACTTAGCCTTCTCGGCCTCCCCTTCCTTTTCTCCTTCAACTTGTTCTTCTTCTATCTCTGGTCGCGTGGGTTTTTCATCCTCAGTTACCACTGCCTAGCTAGTGCTTTCCTGGAGTTTTTCCAACCTTCCTCTTATTCGGGCTAACCGAACTGATTTTCTATGTTTCTCTGGCTGTTCCGGTGTCTCAGTGTCATGCTTCCATTTTTCTGACTCCTGGCGGGTTTCTAGTCGTTCGGATGTGCTTGCAACAGGATTTTGTTTTCTTAATTCTCTGCGTTTTTCGATCGTTTTGGTGTGCTTAGAGTATGTTTACGTTTTGGGGAAGGTGCTGTCGCTCTCCCCTCTATTATTACAATTAATTATTTCCAACTTCTTTGCTGCTGGGTGAGACTATGACTAACTATTAGTCGGATTAATCCATGGTGGCTGACAACTAATTCTACATGCTGTGCCTTTTTCAGGCTTCGTGCGGCGTCATGGAGTAAAGAATTCAAAAGTGCAGGAAGGTTTACAGAGCATTTATGTTTTAAAATAGCTAAGAGTTTAAGATGTCGTGGCCTTACCACGTATTTTCTCCCCTCGCAGGTGATGTAGCTTTGCACTGTTCTTGCTAGTTCCGCATAGGGTTCTCCTAGCGTTGCTGGTAGGACTCCCTACCCTTTAACTATTAAGCTCTGGCCTTCGTCCTGGAAAATTTCCATGATCTTCTGGAGTCTTTCCTTCTTCAATGTCCATACAGGTCCGGTGGCTGGTAGTCCCGAGACTTCGGCAATTATATCATCGGTGACTGCTATTTGCTTCCCCTGCACCATGGAGTGATCCTCCTGTAGATTCCGCAGAAATTCCATTGCTACTGTTTCATTGGACTCCTTCAGGCGACTGAGATAAGTCAGCCACCCTGCTTTTTCCAGGATCTCCCGAGCAGCAGTGGAGACTGTCAACTTTTGTGGTTCGCTTCGAACTGCCCTGCCTCCCATGGTTTCACTATGAATTCACAATGGAACAGCAGCCGCGTGTGCTGTTTGAAACACAGAGAGAGTAGTAATCATCGGATTTGGAAAAAAACACAGAGTATGCAACAGAAATGAGTTATGAACAACAACTTGTAAATAAAAAAATAGAGATGTCATGTCGTTAAACCATGCCATTTCCTAGTATGCTATCTTTCCCGAATAATGAGCTGACACATAACCCGGGGAATCATGAGGTGAACCTCCCCCCCCGCAATGCGATAGGCTACCCCAGCCGTCAAAGAAAGGATCGGCACCCCGATCTATAACCAAGTCATAAAGGAACAGCGTATGAACATATGCCATGTTTAGAAAAACAATTGTTTGCTGAAATCGAGGCGTAAAGTTGGATCACATATTACGTAAGAGGCTGCTGTGATATGATGCGAGGCCAGGGATAGGACGTCTATCGTACTTGCCAAATCTGAAGTGGTCATTGTCACCTCCTTTGCCATGATTGGTGTAATAAATGTCCATGTGGTATATAAATTGGGAGATAATATATGATTAGTGTCTAGGATATAAGAGACAAAAGAGTATTAGTATCCTGCCTATTAGGGTAATTAATGTGACCTCAATACCATTAACAGTGCTCTGCGGCTGATAGGTGTCCATAATCTTGGCAGACTTGTTTATTTCACCCGCGGAACCATGATCCTTTGTGTGCATATTAAGGAATGTGATGTCAAAGTGTAGGTCATTATGCTGGCTTGGTAACCAGGTAGCCATAATGCCATTCACGAGGAGGGGGCGAAAAGTGGGCAGGCCGGCTTGTGATGAGACCTCCTGTTCCAAGGTTTTTTCTTTTACTATACCTTTTGGACCATATCCCTGGTATGGTGGCCATAGTGGGAATGCCACTTCGCTTCCATCCTCATGATCATGGTAGGCTAGCTCTTGATGAGACCCCCTATCCTGCATTTGACAATTTATAATTCATTTGCTTTTTGTTTCTCTTTTTGATAAAGTACTATTCCTTATATGTCCACAAAGGGTGGTTGAACACTCCTTAAGAGTAGGAATGGTGGAAGAAGTCTTATAATCTCAATAGGAGGATATAAACCCTTTGCTCTTATTCTTGAACAAAATCAAAGAAAAGAATGGCATGATAAAAGATAACCAATCAGGGCAAGATTAGTAAGACAATGATAGCAAAAGATAAGTACATCATTCCTTCTGTCCTCTTACCAATACATAGCCTTATAAAGATAGTGATTTATAATTGCCTGATTTCAGTGTGTTGTGACTTGGATTCATTGCATAAGTGCATTGCTTGTCTCTAAAAGACTTTGAAAGAATAGGGGCAAGAAGCATCCTTACTTAGACCAGCAAGAGGTTAGTTGTGTCACAAAGAGAGAAGAAGTATACTAGATGAATAAAGGAGCATGAGTTCAAAAAGTGCAAATGCCGTTCCTTTGAAAAAGAACCAGCAGAACACAGCAATGTCGTTCCTTTTGAAAAAGGAACAAAAAAAATCAAAATGTGCTGTTCCTTTTGAAAAGGAACAACAGAAAATCAAAATGTGTTGTTCCTTTTGAAAAGGAACAGCAGAAAATCAAAATGTGCTGTTCCTTTTGAAAAGGAACAACAGAAAATCCAAAATGCAACAGAAAATCCAAATGTGCTGTTCCTTTTGAAAAGGAACAGCAGAAAATCCAAATGTGTTGTTCCTTTTGAAAAGGAACAACAAAAAATCAAAACGTGCTGTTCCTTTTGAAAAGGAACAACAGAAAATCAAAACGTGCTGTTCCTTTTGAAAAGGAACAGCAGAAAATCAAAACGTGCTGTTCCTTTTGAAAAGGAACAACAGAAAATCAAAACGTGTTGTTCCTTTTGAAAAGGAACAACAGAAAATCAAAACGTGTTGTTCCTTTTGAAAAGGAACAACAGAAAATTAGAACGTGCTGTTCCTTTTGAAAAGGAACAACAGAAAATCAGAACGTGTTGTTCAGGCTTTTGAGAAGGAACAACAGAAAATCAGAACGTGCTGTTCCTTTTGAAAAGGAACAGCAGAAAATCAGAACGTGTTGTTCCTTTTGGAAAGGAATAGTAGAAAATCAACAAGTGCTGTTCCTTTTGAAAAGGAACAGCAGAAAATAAAAGAGTTTTGTTCCTTTTGAAAAGGAACAGCAGAAACATGCAAATGCCATTTGGGAGAAAAATTGAAAGTTTGAAAAAAAGATTATGTACAAATTGTGAAAAGAAATAGATGGCTTAATGAATTACGGGTGAGGAAGATTTCTCTTCCTCACCTAAGATCTCCATATCAGCATCTCTGCGTAGCTGTTGGCAGAAGGATTCCCGAGTGAGTGGTTTACGATAGAGACGAACTCGTTGGCCATTCACTTTGAAGGTATATCCAGACCCATCAATGGCAGTTAAAGTGATGGTCCCATTGTCGTGTACCTTCTGGATTTCGTATGGTCCTAACCAATGAGTCTGGAGTTTCCCAGGGAAATCCGGAAACCAAGAGTCATATAATAGGGCCCAATCTCCTTCATGAAAGACTTTGTTTTTGATAAGGGCATCATGCCATTTAGCTCGCTGCTCTTGAATCAATGCTGTATTTTGTAGTGCGGAGAGCTTGATTTCGTCCAATTCATTGATTTGTTGTAGTCAATTAATCTGTGCCTCAGTTAAATCTAAGCCGACTTCCTGTGTTGTTCGTAATGTTTGGATTTCAAATTCTATAGGGAAAATGGGTTGTTTTCCAAACACTAGTTGATAAGGTGAGTAACCAATGGTGCTTCTCCATGTTGTTCTGTAGGCCCAAAGTGCTTCCGGTAGTAGGGCAGCTTAGTCACGCCTATGTGAGGCAATGGTTTTTGTTAGGATCGATTCTATTATCTTATTGCTGCTTTCTACTTGTCCGTTCGCCTGTGGGTGATATGGAGTAGTAATTTTGTGTTGGACAAGATAATTATTAAGTGTTGCTGCTAATCTATGGCTAGAAAATTGTGGTCCTCCATCTGTGATTATTTCCCTTGGAAGGCCATAATGTACAAATAGATGGAAGAGGAACTGTATAACAGAGTCTTCCGTGGCCCTAGGCAATGCTTCTGCTTCAACCCACTTGGTGACATATTCTGTTGCCACCAAGATATATGTTCTCTGATTTGATGAGGGGTTGATGGGTCCAACGAAATCAAGAGCCCATCGCTCAAATGGTTCGATGACTAACTGAGGTTTAAGGGGCATCTCATCAGCTTGACCAGAATGTCCTACTCACTGGCAGCTGTCACAGGCTTGGACAAATTTCTTTGCATCTCTGAAAATCGTGGGCCAGCAATATCCTATCTATAATACTTTGTGTCCCGTTCTATGCTCAGCGAAGTGTCCCCCACATGGTCCATCGTGACAGGCTTTTAGAATGTCAAAGATTTCATCTTCTTGAACAAATCTCCTAATATGCATGTCTGCCCCTGTATGAAACAAATAGCCCCCAATCCAGGAAAATCGAGTACTCTTCTGAACAATCTGTTTTCGCTCATTAGGGGTTAAGTGTTTTGGTAGTTTTCCTACTGCAATTTAATTGGCAACATCGGCATACCAGGGTGTTCTAATGGCGACAACAAACAGATGTTCGTCTGGAAATTGATCTTCAACTGCTGCTGCATCAACTGGCTTTGGCATTCTTGAGAGAAAATCGGCTACATGGTTCTCTTTTCCAGGCTGGTCCTTGATTGTGATATCAAATTCCTGCAATAAAATAAACCATCTAGTTATTCTGGCATTTGTAACAGGCTTATTTGCTAAGTATTTTATGGCGGAATGATCCGTATACAAAATAACAGGATAGCCTGTGATATAATGTCTAAATTTATTGACAGCATGTATTACAGCTAGGAATTCCTTTTCAGTAATAGTGTAATTTAATTCAGTAGGGGATAAATTTTTGCTAATATAATAGATAGCATATGGTTTTTTATCTTCTTCCTGCCCAAGGACTGCGCCAATGGCTGTATCTGAGGCATCAGCTGATATTTGAAATGGTAGGTCCCAGTTTGGTCCTCGCAGGACTGGGGCTGTAGATACAAGCTTCTTTAAATCCTTGAAAGCACGTTCACACTTGTCTGTCCAAAGAAAATCAACATTACCAGTTAGTGCATATAAAGGTGCAGCAATATGTGAATAATGTTCTATAAATCATCTATAATATCCAGAAAATCCAAGAAAGTTGCATACCTCTGTTTGAGTAGTAGGAGTGGGAATAAGCAAAAGTATTTGGATCTTGTCCGGGTCTACCTGAATGCCGGCTGCTGAAATATAATGTCCTAGAATAAGTCCTTCAGTCATCATCATGTGACATTTTTCGTGACTTAAGCAGAGCCTGGTAGCTATACAACATTGTAGGACTTTTTCTAGGGTATTTAGTGCTGGATCAAAATCATCTCCGTAACGTGTAAAGTCATCCATATATACTTCAAGTCCATCATTTATTAGATCTGCAAGAATGCTAAGGATGGCCCTTTGGAATGTGGCGGGAGCATTACATAGGCCAAATGGTAGGACTCAGTAGGCAAAACCCCCCAAGGACAGGTGAAAGTTGTTTTGTCCTGGTCTTCAGGGGCAATCTAAATCTGATTGTATCCACTGAAGCCATCGAGAAAGGAAAAGAATTTTTTTCCTGCTAGAGTATCTAGCACTTGGTCTATGAATGGGAGTGGAAAGTGGTCTTTTTGTGTTGCTTTATTGAGTTCTCTGTAATCCACACAAATTCTCCATTTCCCATTCTTTTTTGGTATGACCACAAGTGGAGAGACCCATTTACTGTCAGAAATAGGATAAATAAAATTAACATCTAACAGTTTCTGAAGCTCCACTTTAACCACATCTTTTAAATGAGGATTGAGTCTTCTCTGCGGTTGACGGACGAGTCTAGCATATTTTTCTATATAAATGTGGTGTGTACACAAATGTGGGTCGATTCCTTTCATATCAGGGTAATCCCATGCAAATGCCTGTTGATATTTTCTTAATACATGGATTATCTTAGTTTCTTGTTCAGGTGTGAGGTTGGCATTGATATTTAAAGTTTTTCCCGGTTCAATTTCCACAATTTTACTATTTGTGACAGAAGTAATAGGTATTGTTTGATCATGTGTGTCATTCAGAGGATCTTCCTCTAATTCATTATCAAACGCTGCTTCTATCATGTGACATTGTGTGCAGGATTCAGATTGGCTGATGAAATTATTAATGGCATCATCTTCTGTTTGATCTTTAAAATCAAGTGCCTCTTGCAACGTCAATGGAGATCTAATGTTATTAGTAAGGTATGATACAGGATACTTGTTAGTTCTAATTATTGTGAGACTTGGCTGCGCTGGAGGGTATAGAACCAAATTCTTAATATCGGGTCCTCTAGTTATGGTCATATTTCCTTGCTGGCAACCAATGTAAGCATTGGCGGTGGCAAGCCAAGGCCTTCCCAGGATTAGCGGGTGTCCATCAAGTCGGGTTATTGGATTAATTATCAGGAAATCGGTCAGATATTCCTAGGAGTCTACAGAGACCATGACATCGTGTAGGGTACCTTCCGGTCTAATCACAGATCGGTCAGCTAATTCTAACAAAGTAGAGATAGGTTCTATAGATGTAATGTCGAGCTTTCGACAGGTGGTGGTTGTTAAAATATTGATTGCAGCTCCTAGATCAACTAAGGCATTAGACAAGGTCTGACCGTAAATTTGAACAGTTACAATTGGATTTCCTGGTCTTCATATTTGATGGGTGTTTCTTTCCCGGATAAGAGATCAGATAAAGTGCCAACTACTTGGACTCTTGGATTAGTTGTTATATTCCTCCTTGGTTTCTTTATGCACAATTCTTTAATAGTTTTTGCATATATAGGAATGTCTTGAATGGCTTGGAGGAACATGATTTTTATGTACAAATTTTGTAATTCCCCCAGAATGTCAAAGTCAGGGTACTATAAAGGTCGAGGTATGACTAATCGTTCTGGGAATGGGGGAGAGGATGTGGTTGCTTGATTATGAGACTGCTGATTATTTACATCCTCTCGTTGCAATTGATGTTCTCTTACTAACTGATCTTCATTATGAACTGTTTTATCTCCCTCATTTTGAATGATACGTCCAGATCGTAATTGAAGATCATTACACTCCCGTAGATCAAGTCCTATTTCTGGTGACTCAATGATTTGAAGAGATTGGACTGGTCTGTTATTTGGTTTGGGGTTGGGTTGGGCTGGGAGTTGCGGTCTCAAATTAGACTGGGGATTTTGTTGTAGAGCTGGCAAAGTAGGTTGAGGGAGCGGAATAGTTCCTACTGGCTGTTGCATTGGTCTTTGCCAGTTCGTCTGCCAGGATGAACTTTGTGAAGTAGGGGGAGTCCATTGCGGAGGATATGGGCTATTTTGCCAATATGGTGAATTATAAGGGAAATTCGGCCAACTAGATTGATTTGGATGATTCAGCCATGGGTTTGAAGAAGGAAACGGTGGTGGTGACCAATTTGGGAATGGGGGTAGGGGGTGATTTTGCCACATATTATATTGTTGAGTGTTATATTGTGGAGGCTGAAAAGAAGAGGTTGGGTCTGAAAACATACTAGATTGTCTTTGCTTCCACTGGCGGCGCTGGTTGATCAAGTACACTGATTCTAGTTCTTCCTCTGCTTCCTTATATACTGCCTTTAATCCAGGAAGTGAGGGGCAGCTTTCCGTAAGATGATCATTTGTACAGATGGCACATGTTTGGACCGTATACAGTGGACACTCCTTGTGGCTATGTTTTTTTCTGCATCGGGGGCAGAAGATTGCCAAATTCTGTTCTGCCTCCATCTGCTTCTGCTTGGCCTGCAAAATATCAAGTTGTGTAGTTAGTGTCCCTAGAATATCAGTTTTAAAATTTTCTAATAAATTTCCAATCTCCACACGCGTTACTCCTTCTGTTGATATCTTATTGTCTCTTGCAAACCAATCATATTCTGCCGGTTTAATTCTTGTGCTGCCTCTCGAACTCCTGATACATAGATCAATAATGTCAACAAAATTCTCTTGATAAATATCTCCTTTTCCCATAATGTTTAATGTTTCGATCCACTGTTCTTTCATGCCCCTTATCAATGTAGTTTTTAACACATTATCAGGTAAAGGTAGTGATGCATAAGGAGATCTTTGTAAATTATATTGAAAACGTTCCACATATTCCTCTAATGTTTCGTTTGGTTTGGCTGTCATTTGAAATATTTCATCTTTCAATTCTCTAGACCTACAATAATCCTGATATTTTTTTAAGAAGGATTCTTTCATCTGATCCCAATTGTTGATGACCCCACCACCTAGTCCCATAAACCATCTTAGAGCAGCCCCTTTTAATGTTGAGGGGAATAATTTCAATTTCTGGGGATCGGTGGTGTAATCATATCCCCTACACAACACATCAAATTCGAATAAAAATGCATCCGGATCTTCTGATGTAAGACCGTGAAAGGTTGGGATATGTTGAAGAGGGATAGCTTTCATGGGTGCATTTGCTGCAGAATCCACTATAGGATATTGTAATGTAGGGGTTTGAGTATTTGGCTGATTCTTAGCCATAAGATCAAATATGTGCCAATAACCTTCTGGGATATCTAGGAGGGTATTCCTAGGTTGAGAGGGAACGATTTTAACAGGGACAGTTTTAACAGGACTTCCTTTATCTGGGATAAGAGGAATACCTGATGTTTGAGGGGATTGAATTCTTTCAACAATGATTTTCGCAGCACTCCCCTTATCTGGGCTGTTTACTGGCTGATCTGTTCCAATGAGAGATTTTGGTTCTTTTGTTTCCCCTGTTTCTCCTTCTCCTTCACAGAAGTTACTGAAATTCCCTTCCTGCAATAGTTCTGGAGTAGAATTTTCAATTTCCTGAAAGTCATGCTCTTCAGTTTGACTATGCACCTCAGCAAAGGCTACAGATGGTGATCCTGTGGCCTGAAGGGAACTAGTAGGCTGCTTAGAAATGGTTTTCCTGAAACCTATTGATGGCTGAGATTCTGTTTTCTTATAGATTTCGTCTATGAAAGTTGTTCGGCCAAGGGTCACCGACCCCTTGGCTTTTTCAGGTTTGGATGGGAGCTTAATATTCTTTTCTAGTTTTTTCTGCCTAGTCATGCACTCAAATAAACTGCTAAGTTCTATTCAATCAAAGAAAAAGCAAATCTGTTAGGAAAGCGGACAATGGAGTAGGGCTTTTACATGCTCCGTACACAGGTTCTTACCTTTCATTTTTAAAATCCAACTCTTTCCTAGCATGTTCGTACACCACTCCGAAGAAACAAATGGCTACACTCCTTCCCCGGCAACGGTGCCAAAATGTAGAGCTATAAAAAGGGTCTCTTTCACCTCTAATTACCTCACATTAATATGTCAATTCGGGAACGTTTGGTTATTTCAAAGAGTGACTCAATCCGAGGCTATTTGTCAGAGTAATGCAAGTAGTATAGCGTCCTACAAAATACAAGAGTAAACTGATGCTTGTCTATAACTAAGTTCCTTCAAATGACTAAAGCACACACTTTCAAAATATCAGTCAAGCGTCCGACAGCAGTAGCCCATCCCTTTGGAAACTGATGGAAAGGGAAACTAGAGCATGGATAATGGGTCTGGGAGCAGGGCAGTAAATGCAGAGGCTCACTACAGCCACAGATCGTCTCTCACACCAAATGCTAGTAAATGAAACACCAGATAGAAATGGAACGACAAATAGGAAATTAAACAGTAAATCTAGAAAGGAACAACGATACTTAAAATGGAACAGCAATTCTGAAATGGAATAGCAATCACTAAAACTAAACCTCGCCAGTAAAAATCACACTTTATACTATCAACTCAAAAGCTCTTATCGTAATCAAAACTCCAATCTTTCATTCTCAAAGAAAATCACACAATCCACTAAAGGAACAACAATAATTCTCAATTATGGAACAACATGTGAAAGTCATACACACAACATTCTAAGAAAGTAATCTGACTTTAATCCCAATCATCAACAGGAATTATAACTATGTTTCCAAATGGAACAGCATGAACTCTGAATCATAAAGAACACTCCTTTCAGATAATTACCTTAACACACATACTTAACATAGAAGCTTCATAACACAAGGATAACACTGTTCAGTTGAATCCAATAAGATTTCATCCACTCTGAAAGTATTGATAATATAATGCAGAGTCAATGGAAAGAACATTAATGAACGAATCTTAGCAGAGCATGTAATGTAACTTATAAAGCATATCAGATTACCAACTAGTGATGATAAGCAAACCACGCAGAAATCAAATTTTAGTGATACAGAAGCAAGTGTCCTCCGGGGCCGGGCCCTTAGCCTCAAGGGTACACTGCTTTAAACTAATCCAGACGCGAAGATGAGATAATCACCAAGTTTATATTAATGCATAAAACAGAAAGTACAATGAGCCAAGTTCAACGAAACTCGATGATCAAAGTTAAGTCTTTGACAAAAAGTTACATAAAAGCCTCCCCTCTTAGACTAACAGTGCCGCCCCTTTATATAAGGATAATGGCGGAGATGTCTAAGTGGTAAGATAAATAAAGCAGCGATCCCTCAGGATCAAAGATCCTGAGGGATTCGCAAAACTGTTAATCCCTAATCACTTCTTTCTCTTCTGCCGAGCTGGTGCCTTTTCCTCCTTTTCCGGACCGGTTTGCTTCAGCTTGCTTTGCCTTGTCTGCACTCGGTCCTTCGTCAAAGGGACAACAGTTACCCTATTCTTATCTTCTTCTTTGGAATAGTAGCTCCTCGTTTCGACCCTTTCCTGCACAGGAAAATGACAATTATCAGCGGATAAGTCTTTGCATACTAATTCCACGTATTCTACCACAATTCACTATTGTTTTCCTTATTCATGATGTGAAAGATTCGTAAGTCCTATTAAAAAGCCACTAAAATGATCATTAAAAACATACCTTTTTAGTACTCCACAACATCATCATACTTCATGCTGCCCACATTTCCCATGCATCATCATACTTCATGCTGCTCATGCATCACAATACTTCATGCTGCCCACACTGCCCATGCATCGTCATACTTCATGCTGCCCATGCATCATCACACTTCATGATGTTCGTGCTACCCATGCATCGTCATAATTCATGTTGCCCACGTTGCCCATGCATCTTCATACTTCATGTTGCTCATGTTGCCCATGCATCATCATACTTCATGCTGCTCATGCTACCCATGATCTCGTCATACTTCATGCTGCCCACGCTGCCCATGCATCATCATACTTCATGCTGCTCATGCTACCCATGCATCGTCATACTTCATGATGCTCATGCTTCCCATGTTCTCGTCATGCTTCATGCTACTCATGCTACCCATGCATCATCATACTTCATGCTGCTCATGCTGCCCATGCATCGTCATACTTCATGCTGCCCATGCATCATCACACTTCATGCTACTGATCCTGCCATGCATTACCATACTTCATGTTGCTTATGCTCCCCATGCATCATCATACTTCATGCTACTTATGCTGCCCATGGTTCATCATACTTCATGCTGCCCACGCTGCCCATGATCTCATCATGCTGCAACATAATTATACAACCAAATGTATATCTGCCTTAGCTGCTTGCTATGGCTTGTAACCTAGCAAAGCAGCTGGGCTATAGTTCCACATAGTCCCATCTTAAAAAATCCTTCTATTTTCATGTTTTCCCCTACAAAAATACTTAAGACCTTGTTAGTAGTGACTGGAGCCTTCATCAAACATTGTATAGATGATATTATATCTTCTTCTTGACAACAGTTAGAGCTATATTTATAACTTCATTATATAGCATATAGAGGCAGCGTATGTCTTATTTAGGACTGCATATGAACAGTAGCTCCACCCCATTGCTACGTATATAATATGAATTCTGGACCAGTGTATATACATAGCATATTATGTCTTATTGACCAGCGATGTCTCATTGACCACGGATTCATGTAGCTTCTTGCTCCTTAATTAAGGCTCCTTTCTTCTTGACTGTAGCTTTACCTTTTTGCAAGTTCAATCCTCTTCTCGACTACAACTATTACTTCTGGACATCGTAGAGTATAAGGCTTTTGTAGAGTGTGTTAGGGCCTGTTCATAAGGCTTCTTGATAATGTGTATTGAGCCTTTCCTTAACCACGTTGATTGCAGCTAGGGCATGGCTTAACTATGACTAGAAAACTCCTTAGATAGCGTATAGGTGTCTCTGTTTGTAGATCGACCTGTGGCTAGGGCATCACCATTAGACTGGCATATTATTCTTGGTGTCTCACTCCTTCTCCAAAAACCCAAGATGTGGAGAGGAGGAGATCGCCTCAAGAATATGTTCCAAATAACATCCAAACTCTTCTATTTATACTAAAACATATATGATGAATAAACATGAAATTTGGGCTTCTTGAGCCTACGTAAGAGTTGGTCGGCTAGATAATAAAACCATAATCTAAATAAATTCATATCACCATAAATACATATTGGAATCGGATGATCTTTGGATCAATCCTACACCTCTTGATGAGAGGGATCCAATAAAAATATCAACTGCCATAAATAAGCTGACCCACATGGAGTTTGGCCCTAGTTGCCAATTTAACACTCCCACTCAACTAGGGAGAACTCCATCCGCTAATCCATAAGTCTGACTGTACTGCCTTTTCCATCAGTTCCCTACACTACTCTACCTAGCTTTGCTCAGCTTTGCTAGCTTTGCTTTGCTCTGCTCAGTTCTGCTGAACTATTAAGAAGAAGAATTGATCGAGAATGTCTCATATCATTCTCCACTGACCCGAAGTCAATCTCCAAGTGTGTACCTATGGTCCCAGACCAGTCTCAACCGACCCGAAGTCAGCGTCATAGTAGGTACCACTCTCACTAGTCCCAGACTAGTCCTTCACTGACATGAAGTCAGTCTAAGAGTATGTACCATTGGTCCCAGACCAGTATCATTGATCCTGGATCAATGGAGTTCATCCTAGCATAGGGAGTATGGTAAAAACAATGATGCGTTCATCGGTACTACTATAGTCCCTAACTTCATTTCCCTACTCATTTATCAAGTGAGAGGTACTTCCCATGAGTCCTAGACTACATGGGTAGGATGTCTTGACAGGGGAACTTAATCAATCCCGTACTCATAGGAGAATACATCAATCCTGGTACAATTGCCATGGAGAACACATCAATCTGGGCCTCATAGGAGAACACATCAATCCGGGCCTCACAGGAGAACACATCATCCTACTACAATCACATGGAGAACACATCAATCTTGCTACAATCACCATGGAGAACACATCAATCCAGGCCTCACAAGAGAACACATCATCCTGCTATAATCACATGGAGAACACATCAATCCTGCTACAATCACCATGGAGAACACATCAATCTAGGCCTCACAAGAGAACACATCATCTTGCTACAATTGCCATGGAGAACACATCAATCCAGGCCTCACAGGAGAACACATCATCCTGCTACATAGGAGAGAAAACCATCTTATTCCACAAGAGAGTGAATCATCTTGTCCCATAAGAAAGCGAATCATCTTGTCCCAGTTCACACCAATAGGGGAGGGTGAGTCACCCTGTGGTCATATGTTGCTCCAGTAAGAGCTGCAAGCCCCCAGAGATCCCAAAGCTTAATGTATGCAATATGTAGGACCCTTGTACAAGGGTTTCTTGACAACTCCAAGTCATTTGGGAAAATCACAAATTTGATCTTTCCCCTCGGGCTCTGACAAAGTGTATCGACCTGTACATCATCTTAATGTGATGGAGCCTCCTTTCTCATCAAGTTACCATATCCCAGATAAGGTAGTATCTGATGTCTATCTGCTAGAGCAATCATCGAATATGGGATTCCTCAATAATGGAATCCCACCTTTGGTTGTTACAGAGAATCACAGTGGTATTCATCATGTGTACAAATAGCTTACTGAAGAGGTTACCTAACCAGGCAGCTTCATACGAGATCATACTCATAGATATTTATCTGGTCTCGGTAGTGCTTACAACAACCAACTTCTGCTTCCTGCTCATCCATGATATCGAAGCTGAATCCAAAGAGAAACATCACTAAGAAGTGCTCCAGTGATCCTCCACACTGTCTGCTAAATAATCATGAAGTTTCATATTTTCAGCAGTGTATCTCAATCCATGAGAGATTGTGCCCTAAAGACATCTCATAAGATTCTTGGCACCAATCCAGTGAGGCTCAACCAAATATGAGTTCCTTGCAAAACATATGTCCAAAATCCAACTCCCTCTTACTTCTGCAAATGAGAGGGTCTGCAACTGTCAAAAATAATTTGTCCGCATAAGATGTTGGTATGATAGGTCTATCATCCATAGCCTTCGGATAATGGTTTGGATCGATTTCACTCCTTAGTGAATCTCAACTTCATCAAATAGCTATCAGTCCTCTTGTACTACGCCCGGGGTGTTTTTCTTCAAGCCATAGAGGGCTTTCTTCCACCTGTATACAAGAGATTCCTATTTGTGAATCTCAAACTCCACGGGTTGTTTCAAAACTATGGACCTGCTACATGAGGGGAATGGTCCCCATATAATATTTTCCTTTGGTACATCTCAGACATGTACTTTCATGCTCTTTTTGAATTCAAGCTTCCTTGTCACCATTTGACTCACAGACCTCCATTGCTATGTGTCAATGAACATGGTCCCCGATGGACTTCTTGTAAGTTAATACAACCCTGAACTTAAAAGAATCTTTGAACATTCTATTTCAAACACGTACCTTTCCATTGATGAGTGCCACCCTGAAACCTTTGACTTCCATTTCCGAGATGGACACCAGGTTCTTCTTACGATCAGGTACATAAAAGTGATTCTGGGGTTCCTTGCTTTCTTTGAAGAGACGCTTGTGTCCTTGATGACCTGTAACTCTGTCATTCAGACACTTCTTCGCATAAGGGCTGAACTTAACCAAGGCATCTACCTTTCCTTCCACCCTTAGATCTAAACTTCTCAATGAAGTGATCTTTAGGTAGGCCATTAGAAGTTCCGTTGTGCCATTCTGATAATATGCTTTGCTCCAACGTCACCCTGTGTGAATAATGAAGAACCCCTTGATCCTTTTGTCTTGTCTCAACTGTCTTTGGTGATTACTCTTTCACTCTTGCCTGGGCATTGTCTTCACCTCAGCTCTGATACCATGTTAAGTTTTAGATATGTTCTATGCCAGAGCAATTTATTTAAATTTTCATAATTAGCATTCACATCAGCATTAAAGTAAACTGTAGATACAACATAAATATAAATCTCAGAAGACAAGCCAAGACAAGAGGACACAAGATGTGGCACAAACCAGGGACAAACCCCATAACGTGTAGGGAAACCCTTTGATCAAATCTTCTTTATCTCCAACGTTCAGTAGAAAAAGAGAGAGAGAGAGAGAGAGAGAGAGAGAGAGAGAGAGAGAGAGAGAGTACCTTTACATCAAAAGTCAATACTTTGACTTATCTAGATCTAGCATATATCATTTCGTATAATGATGAGATCAGTTGAAGACATTTTGCTTCAACTGATTCTTCAAGGTGACATATTCACCTATCTTAGTGTTGCATCTGGTCCACTTGCTGCACCACTACATGCTGCACTAATCATGATTATCATCATGTTGCCCATGTCCATGATCTTATCCATCCTCATGCTTCATGCTACCCATGCTGCTCATGACCTCATCATGCTTCATGCTACTCATGCTGCCCATGCATCATCATACTCCATGCTGCTCATGCTGCCCATGCATCGTCATACTTCATGCTGCTCATGCTGCCCATGCATCGTCATACTTCATGCTGCTCATGCTACCCATGCATCATCATACTTCATATTTCTCATGCTGCCCATGATCTCATCATGCTTCATGCTCCTCATGTTGCCCATGCATCGTCATACTTCATGTTCCTCATGTTGCCCATGGTCTCATCATGCTTCATGCTGCTCATGCTGCCCATGCATCATCATACTTCAGGTTACTCATGTTGCCCATGCATCATCATACTTCATGCTACCCATGCATCATCATACTTCATGCTGCCCATGCATCATCATACTTCATGTTGCTCATGCTTCTCATGCATCATCATACTTCATGCTACTCATGTTGCCCATGCATCATCATACTTCATGCTGCCCACGCTACCCATGCATCATCATACTTCATGCTGCTCATGCTACCCATGCATCATCATACTTCATGCTGCTCATGTTGCCCATGATCTCATCATGCTTCATGCTATCATGCTGCCCATGCATCATCATACTTCATGTTGCTCATGTTGCCCATGCATCGTCATACTTCATGCTACTCATGCTGCCCATGCATTATCATACTTCATGCTACTCATGCTACCCATGCATCATCATACTTCATGTTGCTCATGCTGCCCATGCATCATCATACTTCATGCTACTCATGCTGCCCATGCATCATCATACTTCATGTTGCCCACGCTACCCATGATCTCATCATGCTGCAATGTAATTATACAACCAAATGTATATCTACCTTAGTTGCTTGCTATGGCTTGCAACCTAGCAAAGTAGCTAGGCTATAGTTCCACGCAGGCCCATCTTAAACAATCCTTCTATTTTCATGTTGTCCTGTTAAATTATGGTATGTTCTATGCTTATAACAGTTTACTTCTTTTTCTTATTATATTCCACTGATTAGCAATCACATGTACATAAAGTAAAGTGCAGATAGAACATTAAACGATCGACAGAAAACAAGCCAAGACAAGAGACACAAGATGTGGTGGCTAGCCAGGGACAAACCCCACAATGTGTGGGGAAACCCTTTGATCAAATCTTCTTTTATCTTCAATAATTCAGCAGAGAGAAATAGTACAATAAATCTGATTCATATCAGCAGTAGAAAATCCTAGATCAGTAGCATCAGCATTAGCGACTTCATTATCAAACTAGGGCAGACCATATCTCACAAACCGACAGTCGGATTAACTTCATTGCACCACCAAAAGTTTCGGCTTCTAGAGGAGGTTCAGATGAACCTACAACACAATTCAGATGAGGAGATCTTCTAGGCTACGCAAGTCAATCTTTACTTCTGCAGTTGCAGCTTCAGTTTCAGCAGTTTCCGGCTTCAAACTAGGGCAGTCGATATCTTGCAAACCGTTCGTCGGATTAACTTCATTCCACCACCAAAAGTTTCAGCTTCCAGAGGAGGTTTAGATGAACCTACAACGCAGTTCATATGAGGAGATCTTCTAGGCCACGCAAGTCAATCTTTACTTCTGCAGTTGCAGCTTCAAATTCAACAGCTTCCGGCTTCACATGTGTGAGAGAGAGAGACCCATTTCAACGCAGTAGAGAAGAGACTCATATCTGCGCAGTAGAGAGAGAGAGATGTGATGAGATGAGTGAGTCCAAATGAGGAAAAGTCCTCTTATATTTATACACAACGTTGGTGGGTGAATAGATGCGACTGTTGGGCTTCTGAGCCTACATGAGTTGTAGGTCGGCTTGATAATAATTCCATAATCAAAATAAATTCATATCTCCATGAATACTTATCAGAATTGGATGATCTTTATATCAATCCCACACCTCTCGATGAGAGGAATCTAATAAAAATATTATTAGCCATGAATAAGATGACCCACATGAAGTTTTGCCCTGGTTTCCAATTTTAACACTCCCTCTCAACCATGGAGAACTTCATCTGCAATCTGTCTATTGGTCGTTACTATTCATCCATCAAATGCACTGCCTTGTACAGCCTGACCCTTGCCCTGCTCTGCTCTATTTTTCCTGTTCTGCTTTGTCTTGTTCTGCCATGCACTGATCTGTATTGTTTTGTTTTGTTCTGCTCTGCTCTTGCATTATTCTGTTCTACTCTGCTTTTGTCTGAATTATGAAGAAGAAGAAATGATCGAGGATGTATCATACTGACTCAAAGTCAGTCTCAGAGTATGTACCACTGGTCCCAGACCAGTCTCAGCCAACCCAAAGTCAGCGTCATAGTGAGTACAACTCCAATGGTCCCAAAGCAATATCATCCTCCACTGACTCAAAGTCAGTCTCAGAGTATGTACCACTGATCCCAGACCAGTCTCAACCGACCCAAAGTCAGCGTCATAGTATGGTACAACTCCTGCCACTGGTCCCAGACCAGTATCATTGATCCCAGATCAATGGAGGTCATCCTAGCGTAGGGAGTACGGTAGTTACAACGATGCATCCATTGGTACTACTATGGTCCCTAACTTCATTTCCCTACTCATTGATCAGATGAGAGGTACTTCCCATGAGTCCCAGACTGCATGGGTAGGATGCCTCTACAGGAGAACTAATCAATCCTGTCCTCACAGGAGAACACATCAATCCTGCTACAATTGCCATGGAGAACACATCAATCTAGGCCTCACAGGAGAACACATCAATCCTGCTACAATTGCCATGGAGAACACATCAATCTAGGCTGCCATGGAGAACACATCAATCCAGGCCTCACAGGAGAACACATCAATCCTGCTACAATTGCCATGGAGAACACATCAATCCAGGCTTCCATGGAGAACACATCAATCCAGGCCTCACAGGAGAACTAATCATCCTGCTACACAGGAGAGCGAATCATCCTGTTCCACAAGAGAGCGAATCATCTTGTCCCACAAGAGAGCGAATCATCTTGTTCTAGTGTGCACCACTAGGGGAGGGTGAGTCACCCTGTGGTCATATGTTGCTCCAGTAGGAACCGCAAGCCCTCAAAGCTCCCAGAGCTAAATGTATGCAACATGCAGGAACCTTGTATAAGGGTTTCTTGCCGACTCCAAGTAGTTTGGGAAAATCACAGATTAGATCTTTCCTTGGGGCTTTGACAAGGTGTATCAACCTATACATCATCTTAATGTGATGGAGCTTCCTTTCTCATCGACTTACCATATCCCAGATGATGTCTATCTACTGGAGCAATTTACGAATACGGGATTCCTCAATAATCGAATCCCACCTCTGGTTGTTACAGAGAATCACAGTGGTATCCAATGTAAATCCAAACATCTCACTGAAGAGCTTTCGCAACCAGACTGTCTCACACGAGGTTATGCTAGCAACAATATATCCTGCTTCGGCGGTGCTCAAATCCACCGACTTCTATTTCCTGCTCATCCAAGATATCGAAGCAGATCCCAAGGAGAAACAACACCCGGAAGTGTTCTTACGGTCCACCACACTGCCTGCCCAATCAACATTAGTATATCCAAGTAGTCTCACATCTCTGGCAGTGTATCTTAATCCATGAGAGATTGTGTCCTGAAGACATCTTAGAAGATTCCTGCCATCAATCCAGTGAGGCTCAACCAAATATGAGCTCACAATGCTAACTGCAAAACATATGTTCGGATGGAGGTTCACCAAGAACATCAATGTGAATGAGTTTTTGAAACTTAGAGGCATTTCCCAAGTCTGGTCCGACATCACTACCATATAACTTCTAAAAGTTAAGATCCTCGAGGTAGTCACAGGCTTGCAGTCCATCATACTGAATCTTTCCAATATCTTTACCACATATTTTCCTTGAGATAGGAAAATTTCCCTTGGCTTCTGCCACACTTCAAGTCCTTGGTCCTTCATTTCAAATTCAGAAGCCATCTCCCTCTTACATTTGTGAATGAGAGGGTTTGCACCTGTTAGAAAGAGGTCATCCACATACAACACCAGTATGAGAGACTTGTCATCTTCAACCTTAAAGTAAAGGTTAGGATCAACTTCACTCCTAGTGAATCCCAGCTTCATCAAGTAGCTATCGATCCTCTCATACCATGCTCAGGGTGCTTGCTTTAGCGCATACAGAGCCTTCTTCAACCTGCATACATGAGATTTTCAATCATAAATCTCAAATCCTTCAGGTTGCTCCACATAGACCTCTTCTTTGATAGAACCATGCAAGAACGCGGTCTTAACATCCATCTGATGTAGTTTTCATCCTTGTGAAGCCACAAGGGCTATGATCAAGCGAATGGTCGTATATCTGGCAACAGGTGCAAATATCATAGTCTATACCTCCCTTCTAGGATAAACCACGAGCAACAAAATGAACCTTATACTTTTCCATACTTCCATTTGCTGCATGCTTTATCTTGTAAAGCCATTTTGAAGTAACAATTGTCTTGTCCAGGGTTTGGGAACTACTTCCCAGACATCATTCTCCATAATAGACTCATATTCTATGGTCATAGCATCCTTCCATAGTTGATGCTTGATGACATCTGAGAATGATGAAGGTTCATTTTGTATGATCGTGCTCATGATGGTCAGGTATCCCTGATACCTGTTAAGTTTCTTACTTTGATGGAAGGTTCCTCAGGGTGCAGCATGTCCTTCAGCATCATCAAGTATCCCACTAAGCCATGAAGGCCTCTTCCTAGAAGAGGAAGGCTCATGTGGATGAGGATCAATCGGGTCCATGGGTTCTTCTACATCAGGCATTGATTCATCATCCCTTTCTTTCGGTTCCCTGGTGTCGGCTTCTTGAGAGCTGCTCAAAGTCAGCAGATTGTCCACCTTGCTGAGAGCCATATCTTTGTCAAAGGTGACATCATGACTAATCACGACTTCCCTTTGACCGGTGGTGAACATTTCTTCAGGAGTTTAGGAACCCAATACTTGATGATGGCATCGATTTTGTACATATACGGCGGTGATTGTAGTTTCAGCCCATAGAAACTTTGGAATTCTTTGATCATGTAGCATGGCCCGAACAACTTCCATCATCATGTGGTTCTTCCTTCCCATCACACCATTCTGCTCAGGAGTATGTGGTGTAGTAGTCTCCTTCTTAATGCCAACCTCAAGTATGCCTGAGTAAACCAATTGTAATATATCAGAGGTCTTGCTTTGGCTTGAGGGGAATGGTCCCCTTTTGAGCTTTCCTTTGGCACATCCCGAACATACACCTTCTTTCTCTACTTGGAATTTGGGCATCCCTGTTACCATATGTCTTACATCGGGTAGAGCTTTGTAATGAAGGTGGGCAAACCTCTGATGCCAAAGTTTGGACTGAAGCGTTGTGTCACAAGACATGACACCTAGCGGACTTCCACCGACTTGATATAAAGAATCAACTCGAAACCCAAGAGTGAAAACATCTTTAACATTACTTTTCCATATGCGTACCTTACCATCGCTGAAGGTTACCTTATAGCCTTTGTCTTCCATTGCCGAGATGGATACCAGGTTCTTTTTGAGATCAGGTACATATAATACATCTTGTAAGTGAATCGTATTACCTTGATTCAGTTTAAGAGAAACATTGCCAACACCTTTCACTGGGTATTTCATGTCATCTCCAAGGACAATTTCCAGGTTAGTTTCTTTCTCTACCAAATTATAGAGTACTTCTTTGTAACCAGTGAAGTGTCTTAAGGCACCACTATCAATGAGCCAAATTCCCATTGATTCTGAAGGAGCGGAGGTAGATAGAGCAACTGGTAGATAATATTCAGCCTGCTTATCGTCAACAGCGTTAGATTCATACCTGGAATTTCTGGCCTTCTTGAATGGTTTCCCTCTTCCTTGATTTCCCGCATTCCTTTTTCCTTTGTTGTTGAATTTTCCATTCCTTCGATTACCATGAGAGGGATTTTGATCATCATCACGGTGAGAGTCCTTTCTATCAGGGCATTCCCTTGCATAGTGACCTGCTTTATTGCAAATGAAACATTTTCCTTTTCTTCCACCCTTAAATCTAGCCTTTCTTTTTGATTTAGACCCAGAATTATTTCTTTTCTTAGAATGAGAAGAAAAAACAGCAGGAGGACCTTTAGGCAAGGGCATTTCCTGCTCTTCTACCCTTGTTTGTTCTTGAATGCATCTAGCCATTAATTCCTCGAAACTAGGAATTACATTATTGTTCAAAAGAGTAGTCCTGAACACATACCATTCAGATGGTAATCCTCCAAGAGTTGTGAGTGCCATTTCTCTGTCAGTAATGGTTTCCCCAATAGATAGGAGATCGTTCTTGATCTCGGTGATTCTTCAGAAGTATGCTTGCATACTTTCATCTTTACCCTTCTTGATTTCCCTCAACTTATTTCTAAGAAACAAAACTTGATTTGCATCATTAACTTAAAATAAACTCACCAGTCTGTCGTAGATTTCAATGGAGGTGTCTAGATCAGAGATGTAGGCCACCAAGCGCTTGTCGATAGAGTCCCGGATGATCTTCTTTGTTTTGACTTCTCCATTTTTCCATTTGTTCTAGGTAGCAACAAATGCATTTGATGAAGGATCAACAATATTGCCTCTTACATGGTCCAGCACTCCTTGATCTTCAAGGGTTAGATCGATAGACATCTTCCATCCGTGATAGTCAGCTTTCTCATGGAGCTTTTCTTCGGCAGGAAACACTGTTGAGGACCCCATAGTTATTTTAGGATAGCCTTGCCAATCTTCTCTTCAATGATTGCTCTTGCTCTTGCTCGGGCTTTGTCTTCACCTCAGCTCTGATACCATGTTAAATTATGGTATGTTCTATGCTTATAACAGTTTACTTCTTTTTCTTATTATATTCCACCGATTAGCAATCACATGTACATAAAGTAAAGTGCAGATAGAACATTAAACGATCGACAGAAAACAAGCCAAGACAAGAGACACAAGATGTGGCGGCTAGCCAGGGACAAACCCCACAATGTGTGTGGAAACCCTTTGATCAAATCTTCTTTTATCTTCAATAATTCAGCAGAGAGAAATAGTACAATAAATCTGATTCATATCAGCAGTAGCAAATCCTAGATCAGTAGCAACAGCATTAGCGTCTTCATTATCAAACTAGGGTAGACCATATCTCACAAACCGACAGTCGGATTGAATTCATTCCACCACCAAAAGTTTCGGCTTCCAGAGGAGGTTCAGATGAACCTATAGTGCAATTCAGATTAGGAGATCTTATAGCCCACGCAAGTCAATCTTTACTTCTGCAGTTGTAGCTTCAGTTTCAGCAGTTTCCGGCTTCAAACTAGGGCAATGGATATCTTGCAAACCGTTCGTCGGATTGACTTCATTCCACCACCAAAAGTTTCAGCTTCTAGAGAAGGTTCAGATGAACCTACAGTGCAGTTTAGATGAGGAGATCTTCTAGGCCACGCAAGTCAATCTTTACTTCTGCAGTTGCAGCTTCAAATTCAACAGCTTCCGGCTTCACATGTGTGAGAGAGAGAGACCCATTTCAGCGCAGTAGAGAAGAGACTCATATCTGCGCAGTAGAGAGAGAGAGATGTGATGAGATGAGTGAGTCCAAATGAGGAAAAGTCCTCTTATATTTATACACAACGTTGGTGGGTGAATAGATGCGACTGTTGGGCTTCTGAGCCTACATGAGTTGTAGGTCGGCTTGATAATAATTCCATAATCAAAATAAATTCATATCTCCATGAATACTTATCGGAATTGGATGATATTTATATCAATCCTACACCTCTCAATGAGAGGAATTTAATAAAAATATTATTAGCCATGAATAAGATGACCCACATGAAGTTTTGCCCTGGTTGCCAATTTTAACATGTCCCCTCCAGCAATACTTGAGACCTTGTTAGTAGTGACTAGAGCCTTCATCAAACAATGTATAGATGAGATTATATCTTCTTCTTGACAGCAGTTATAGCTCTATTTATAACTTCATTATATAGCGTATAGAGGCAGCGTATGTCTTATTTAGGATTGTGTATGAACAGTAGCTCCACTCCATTGCTGTGTATATTATATGCATTATGGACCAGCATATATACATGTCTTCGTACACAGCGTATTATTGTCTTATTGACTAGTGAATTCATGTAGTAGTGCATTCACTTCATTGCTGTGTATATTATATGCATTCTGGACCAGTGTATATACATAACATACTATGTCTTATTGACTAGCGATGTCTTATTGACCAACAGATTCCTGTAGCTTCTTGCTTCTTGATTGTGGCTCCTTTCTTCTTGACTGCAACTTTACCTTTTTGCAAGTTTAGTCCTCTTCTCGACTGCGACTATTACTTCCAGACAACATAGAGTATAAGGTTTCTATACATTGTGTTAGGGCTTGTTCATAAGGCTTCTTGATAGCGTGTATTTAGACTTTCCTTAACCACATTAACAGTAGCTAGGGCATGGCTTAACTATGGCCATAATACTCCTTAGACAGTGTATCAGTGTCTCTGTTTGTAGATTGACTTGTGGCTAGGGCATCACCATTAGAACAACATATTATTCTTGGTGTCTCACTCCTTCTCCAAAAACCCAAGACGTGGAGAGGAGGAGATCACCTCAAAAATATGTTCCAAATGACATCAAAACTCTTCTATTTATACTAAAACATATATGATGATGTTGAAGCCCCAAAAATCAGGTCTACAACAAGGGGGATACCCGCCCAGTCCGGACCTTGGTTGGCAGCTCCTTATCCATTTGGTATAGTGGGTCCGACTGGGGATATGGGACCAGTTTCCCAATCTATGAGTGTGTGTGTGTAGAATTTGATGTTCCTGATCTAGCAGTTCCTAATTAAGATATTCTAATTCTAATTGTAATCTAATGCTATGCTATTGTAATCTAATAAGCAGCAACATCTAAGTCTATACTAACCTGGGACGTAATTCTTCTGTTATGCGATCTAAAAAGATTTCAAATAACTACTGGTAATAAAGATCATTCAACTATTATAAGAAAGGAAATCAATAAGGATGAAACACTTCGCATAAGAAGTTAGATGAAACAGTTGTGAAAAACATATCGCATAATGATCTATTCATATATTAAGCATAAATAAATAGCTATCACCGTACAAAAGTGCCAAATGATAACTCAGGCATTCATGCAATAATACATAAACAACTAAAAACTGTATATCACTTTAACATATAAGCAGAAATGGTCAAGAGATAAAAGTACCATTTATGACTAGTCCTACTCATAAGCTTCAAGTGACAATGATTTATCTCTCCTTGCTCTAACATCCACTAAGAGTACAGAAGTGCAACATCAGTAGCAGACATCAAATGCAAACATCAACAAATATTGTTCCATTCATTCACCAAAACCTCCTCTGAGGGTGCAAAAATGCATGTTCTGAGGACAAGTTTTTGATAAATTTCTGGACCCTTCTCTAAATGCATGAGCAAGGTTTAAATACTACTAACTAAATAACTTAATTACACAGATTCAGGATACGGTTTAAATGACTGACCTTTTTCTAAGCAAAAATAAAACAAAACTATTTCTAAAAAATAAATCTAAGATCTAACTATTTCTGCATTTGATCCTTAATGTTGCAAGCATTCAATATTTGCCTGGGTAGAGTTGGCTGGTTGTCTTCCGCTTTTGGTTGAGCTAAGCAAACAAAATTGGTAAGAGCTGGCACCATCTTCTCAGGAAAGTCAATGACATACTCGAGAGTCATCCTCTGACTATGTGGATTTACTGTGTATGCCCAGTAATAATCTCAGTTCACTTGATTAACCCTTTGGATTTCTTCTGCCTTTCTTTAGCTTTCTATTTCCAGTTTGTTTTTTACCATTGCTTTCTTGCACTTCTCAGGCTTACAAGTGACTGAGCAGTTAGAGGCTTTCCTTCTCGAACAATTTTCTCAGCGATGCGCTAATCGCGCATCGGAAACTGCCTCCGTTCTTTGATCTAGGCTTCTCTGATGCATTTTCTCCTTTTGCACCTCTTCATCTTTATCGGGTATAAAGCTTCAAAATTTGTAAAAATAATGTCCTTGTGAGCTCTTGACCCTGAGCATTAAACTGCCTGTTGATATCAGCATCCTTCAATACTCATTCCACCATGGCTGTATATGAAAGGTCTGTGATGGATGGCTCAGTAGCATTCTGTGAATCTGCGGCTCTATTGCATGCGGTATCTGTTTATGAGGGCATTCTTTCTCTGTCTTTGAACATTGGAGCTTTACCCTTTTTCCTCATAGCTTCCTCCACATTGCTTTGTGTAACTTTTGTTTTTCGTTCCTGCAGTTCACAGGTGAGGAGAGAGTAATGATAATAAATAATGACAGGAAAGTTTTAAATGCTACAGATATGCAAAAACATGCCACCTGACGTGAACTGGCTCTTCGAACAACACAAAACCATATTTTATTAACAACTGGCATATAATATATTAATTATCATTAAAGCGCGTAACCATTTCTTAATTTATGGAAAACGTTTTCTTGAATATTGAGCCAGGAAAATCTGCGATGGAATGTTTCTGCTATCTACATCGCAGTATCGCATTTCGCTGTATCACATTACCACAATTTCGTCGTGTTGTGCTATCGCAAGGTTGCTTGATCGTGCTATCGCAAGATCGCGGATCGCAGTATCGCAAGATCGCAGATCGCTTAATCGTTAAATCGTTATGTGTCTTTCATGCAATTTTGCGAGATGCGATATGCGATATCGCATATTGGCGTTTTCACATATCGGTGTTTTTTAAGGTTTTCTAACGTGAGCTTTTCTTAATGCATGTGATGCGATGGAGTTCACATCGCGATCTCACATTTTACCATTTTGACTCATAAGAAAATACCCTATCATTCTTTGCACGATGCGATGTTTCTTAAGGAGTAACATATATGAGTTGATTTTTTGAATTTTTTGACTAAGGGTCCCCACTTACATAGTCTTATTGCTAATACTAAATAAGGAGGGGGGTTGTTGGTGGCCACAACAGATGAATAGACATGATGTTTGGGCTTCTTGGGCCTACGTAAGAGCTGGTCGGCTGGACAATAAAACCATTATCTAAATAAATTCATATCTCGATAAATACATATAGGAATAGAATGATCTTTGGATCAATCCTACACCTCTCGACGAGAGGGATTCAATAAAAATATCAAATACCATAAATAAGCTGACCCACATGGAGTTTGACCCTAGTTGCCAATTTAACAGTTTCACTAACAGTTAATCCAAAAACCCTTCCAGAGTCTAGCTAATTACTTGTTCTTTACTAAGATATTAGGGTTAAGTTTGTTGTATAGTGTTTAGTGTGAAAATATTACTAGCTATTTTTATCGCATTACTTGGAAGGTGGCTAAGCCACAAGCATGATGGTAAGGTTCTCGAATCTTGGATTGTAAAACTAACCAACAAATATATGACTATAAGATCTTTGGGAAATTGTAGTTCTCTAAAGAGATTCATGGTGGTGATTTTCCCATTACGCTTAGACCCGAGAACTAGATTGTCAATTAGATGCAAAGAAGTGGTAATTTGATGCCATAAATGTCAAATGTATAGTTCAAAAACATGATGGAGGCTTACCTCTGACATCATAATTCAGTTTGTTATCTTCATGGTGCAAACCCCACAATGTCCAAGTGTGACACTCTCCTTACATCAACACCTTTTGAGTAGTTACCCAGTGACTTCCTTTCCTTTGATTTCCCTCTCCTCATCTTGTTCACTCTTAGTTCCTTCTCCCTTACTCTCCTCTCACTGTGCTCTTTTGCTTCATATTCTCCTTATCTCAATTTCTATTCTCTTTCTACTTTTCACTGAGTCGTTCTAGTTAGTCAGGGCTTGGCTAATTGAATTTTCCCCTTCCTTCCATTTGGCCTCCCATTTTCTCCCTATGTGTCATTTTCCCTCTTCCTAGGTCTATTCTAGAATCGACAAGGTGTGAGAAAGGAGAAAAATCCATTCATGTGTGCTAATAGGTTGCAAAATATTGTTGAGTATGGAGCATGATTGTTTAGAGGTCTTTGTTTCAGCTGGATGTATACCCCAATAAGTTTGTACACCCCTCCACGTGGCGGGGTGTGGGGGGGACTTGTCCCCCCCCATGAGGGTTCGGGGGGGCTGATCCCCCCGAGCTGGGGGGTCCGAGGACCAGTAGTCCCCCGGCGGGGGTTTTGGGGGTAGCGCCCCCGAAGCTAAAAACATATCTAAAATTGCCTTGTAAAAGTATAGTAATTTCTAATCAATTGGGTCGTTCATTAGGCAGATGATCTGATGGTAGAACTTATGTTTAATTTAGGGTTTTCCCTAGAAGGCAACCCCTCTATTCGTATGAGGGAATTGTATTTGAGGCTGTGTAATAGATGTGTATTCTCCAAGCGAGAAGCAGAGAGGTGAGACTGTGAGAGAAAACTAAGGATATTACAACGGATCTATTGTAGGTTGTGTCTCTTCATTTTGTTGGATAATATAAAGGAAGGACTGGCTGTTCGGGGTGGACGTACCCCAAACTGGGTGAACCACATATATCTATGTCTCTCTTGTTTTATGCATTTTCCGTGTTTATATTTCTGCAATATTTTATGCGTTCCATTGCCCCATAATATATAATTTTCTAACAACTGATATTAGAGTCGAAGGTCTATTTGGCTGATAAACTCACAAGAAAGAAGGGTTCCTCGTTCGAGTGGGAGCAATGGCGGAAGATGGTAAGTTTAGGGTCAAGAAATTTAATGGCCAAAACTTCTCGTTGTGGAAGATGTAGATGGAAGATTATCTGTATCAGAAAGATCTGTACCTACCATTGGGTGGAAAAACAAAGATGTCGATAGGTATGAAAGATGAAGAATGGAATCTTCTTGATAGAAAGGCACTCGGAACAGTACGGTTGTGCCTCACAGTGTCGGTTGCCTTCAAAATTTCGAAGGAAACAATGACAGAGGGTTTGATTAAGGCATTAGACAAACTATATGAAAAACCCTCGGCCTCAAACAAGGTATATCTTAAGAAACGGTTATTTAATATGAAGATGTCGAAAGGTGGATCTATTGTAGACCATTTAAATGATTTTAATACTATTACAAGTCAATTATGATCTGTAGGGGTAAACATTGATGATGAAGTTAGAGCAGTGTTATTCTTATGCTCATTAGTAGAATGTTGGAATTGTTTAGTAATGGCCATTAGTAACTCTGTTTCTAGATCTAGTACTTTAAAGTTTTATGATGTTGTTGGTGTTATCATTAGTGAGGAAATGCGACAGAAAAGCTCCAGTGAGACATCGGATAATTCTTTGAGTGCAGAGCCTAGGGGAAGAAAAATGGAAAGAGGAAAGAGCTCTGGATATCGCAGTAAATCAAGGAAAGGCAGATCCAAGTCCAAATTAGGGATAGTGTGCTGGAAATGTAGAAAGAAAGGACACCTAAAGAAAGACTGTAGATCTTGAAAGGGAAAAGAAAGAGATGCACATCAAGAAAATAATCATGAAGAAAATGTTACAGGTGAGGTATTACAAGATGCTTTGATTCTTTCTTTCAAAATTATTACTGATTCCTGGGTCGTAGATTCAGGGGCCTCATTCCATGCCACACCTGATAAGAAATACTTTCATGACTATGTTCAAGGAGATTTTGGACAAGTTCGCTTGGGTGATGATAAACCCTATAAAATTGTTGGAATGGGTAAGGTTCTTATAAAACAGCAGAATGGAAACCAATGGCTACGAAAGGAGGTAAGGCATGTTCCAGATCTAAAGAAAAATCTAATTTCAAGAGGGTAGTTAGGCAGTGAAGTTTGTGTGACAACTTTCACACATAAATCTTGAAAGGTCACCAAAGGAGCCCTGGTAATAGCAAAAGGTGAAAAGGTTGGTACATTGTATTTATGCAATGGTATTTCTAACTCTGTTAATGCTTTAACTTCCAAAGGAGCAGATGCAGCATTATGGCATCATAGGCTTGGATACATGAGTGAAAAGGGGATGAAGATTCTTCACTCAAGGAATTTGTTGCCAGGCTTGAAGAATGTTGATCTGGACTTCTGTGAGAATTGTATTTATGGAAAACAGAAGAGAGTCAGATTTCTCAGAGTTGGGAAAGAAAAGAAGAGTGAAAAACTAGAGCTTGTGCATACAGATGTATGGGGACCTACTCAGGTATCATCTCTCGGTGGCTCTCATTATTGTGTTACCTTTATTGATGATGCAACTAGAAAAACTTGGATTTATTGTATTAAGAATAAATCTGATGTATTTGATACTTTCAAGAAATGGAAAGCTTTGGTTGAGATTGAGACAGGAATGAAATTGAAGTGTCTTAGATCAAACAATGGAGGTGAATATTGCAGCAAAGAGTTTGATAGGTACTATTCAGAGCATGGAATTCATAGAAAGAAGAAAGTTCCAAGAACACCACAAGAAAATGGTGTGTCTGAAAGGATGAACAGAAAAATCATGGAGCATGCAAGGTGCATGAGATTGCATGTAGGATTGCCTTTACAGTTTTGGGCAGATGCTGTAAATACTGATGTTTATCTAATAAACAGAGGGCCTTCAAGTTCCTTGGATGGTGGTGTTCCAGAGGAAGCATGGACAGGTAAAAAGGTAAACTACTCTTTTTTAAAGCCTTTTGGTTGTGAGGCCTTTGTCCATATTGATAAAGAAAATATAACAAAGCTTGAGGAAAAGTCAAAGAAATGTACCTTTATTGGATATGGTGTTAATTATTTTGGTTATCACTTATATGATTACGAAAATCACAAAATCATTAGGAGTAGAGATGTAATATTCAATGAAAAGGTATCATATAAGAATCAATTGTAGGAAAAGGAATAGGAAAAAGAAAACAAGGAATACACAGTCCTTGATGAAATCACTGAAAAAGTAAAGGTGCCTGAAAATAATAATAATCAACAACCACAACAACAACAACCACCACAACAGCAACAGGAACCCCAAACACCTGAAAGTGGTGTTAGAAGATCTACCAGGATAAGTAGACCCCCTAAACGATACTCTCCTTCATTATATTATTTATTATTGACTGATTCTGGTGAACCCGAATGTTATGAAGAAGGAATGCAGGTTGAAAGTAGGAAGAAGTGGGAGCTAGCCATGGAAGAAGATATGGAATCCTTAATGCATAACCAGACTTGGGACTTAGTTAGGTTGCCTGCAGGAAAAACTACATTGAAGAATAAATGGGTTTACAGGTTAAAGGAAGAAGATGGAGGAAAACAAAGGTACAAAGCTAGACTTGTGGTGAAGGGGTTTGCATAGAAGAAAGGTATTGATTTTGATGAAATATTTTCTCCTATTGTTAAAATTACTTCAATCAGAACTATTTTAAGTCTAGTAGCAGTTGAAGATTTTCATCTTGAGCAGTTAGATGTAAAGACAACCTTTTTCCATGGGGATTTGGAGGAAGAGATATATATGTAGCAACCACAAGGATATGAAGTGAAAGGGAAGGAGAAACTAGTGTGCAAGTTGAAGAAGATATTTTATGGCATAAAATAGGCTCCAAGGTAGTGGTATCTAAATTTGACAAGTTTATGTCTAAACAAGGTTATACTAGATGTCACTATGATCATTGTGTTTATATAAAAAGGAAAAATGATGATAGCTATATTATATTGTTATTGTATGTAGATGACATGCTTGTCGCAAGGTCTAACATGCAAGAAATAAATGTGCTCAAAAGAAAATTGGCAAATTCATTTGTAATGAAGGATTTGGGAGCTGCAAAACAAATCCTTGGTATGAGAATAACTAGAGACAGGAAAAATCGTAAATTAACATCGTCTCAGAATGAGTACATACAAAAGGTGTTGAAAATATTTAATAGGCACAATGCAAAACCAGTTAGTACACCTTTTGCTAGACATTTAAAACTTAGTAAGGAAATGTGCCCAAAGTCCCAAGAAGACATGGATTATATGTCTAAAGTTCCATATGCATCAGCGGTTGGAAGCTTAATGTATTCAATGGTCTACACAAGGCTTGATATTGCACATGCAGTGGGAGTTGTAAGCAGGTACATGAACAATCCAGGAAAGGAACATTGGATGGCAGTGAAATGGATTCTCAGATATTTGAAAGGTACCACAAATCAAGCATTATGCTTTGGTGGTTCAAACATTTCTCTACAGGGATATGTTGATGCAGATATGGCAGGTGGCAGAGATAACAGGAGGAGAACTACAAGATATGTATTTACTGTTGGTGGAACAGCTGTCAGTTGGGTTTCAAAAATTCAAAGTGTAGTTGCACTTTAAACAATAGAAGCAGAGTATGTTGCTGCTACAGAGGCTAGTAAAGAAATGATTTGGTTACAAAGGTTTATGGGTGAATTGGGTAAGGAGCATGATATGGGCACGTTATATAGTGATAGCCAAAGTTCCATTCATCTTGCAAAGAACTCAATATTTCATTTCAGGACTAAACACATACAGCTCAAGTTCCATTTCATATGATTAGTGTTGGAAGATGGACAGTTGAAGCTGGAAAAGATACACACTAGCCAGAATCCTGCAGATATGCTAACAAAAGTTGTAACCAGGGAGAAACTGAGAATATGCTCAGTTTCAATTGGTCTTCAAGGATGACGATGAAGATGAGAAATAGCCAGGTCCAAAGAGGAGTCATTTTCGAGCAAATGAAGTAGCGGTGGAGTTGCTACAATCATTATCCAAGTGGGAGATTGTTGAGTATGGAGCATGATTGTTTAGAGGTCTTTGTTTTAGCTAGATGTATACCCCAAGAAGTTTGTACACCCCTCCACGTGGGGGGTGGGGGGGGGGGGGGACTTGTCCACCCCGTGGGGGTCTGGGGGGGCCGATCCCCCCCGGCTGTGGGGTCCGGGGGCTAGTGGTCCCCTAGTGGGGGTTTCGGGGGTAGCGCCCCTGAAGCTAAAAACAGATGTAAAATTGCCTTGTAAAAGTATAGTAATTTCTAGTCAATCTGGGCCATTCATTACGTGGATGATCTGACAGTAGAACTTATGTTTAGTTTAGGGTTTTTTTCCCTAGAAGGAAACCCCTCTCTTTGTATGAGGGCATTGTATTTGAGGCTGTGTAATAGATGTGTATTCTCCGAGCAAGAAGCAGAGAGGTGAGATTGTGAGAGAAAATAGAGGATATTACAGCGGATCTGCTGTAGGTTGTGTTATCACAAAATCGTGTACTAAGGGCTGCTACTTAGCAAGATTTCATGCAACTATTTCAAACCAGGCTTTAGACTAAGGCTTAGCCTCCTTAGTCAGAGAGGGCTCTCTCACAGATTTTTGATATGGATTAATGATAAGAAAAGATGGCTAACTCTTCATACAGTTCATGAAAATAAAGCTGGTTGGAACAACAAAATAACATCTCTTCCATTGGGCTCATGGAGTCAAATACTTCTGCAGTAAACTATAAACCACTCAATCATAGAAGCCAAGGCATATAATGTTTAACACTCAAAACATCTCTCAAAAAGAACCTCAACTCATAAATATACACAGGAAGTCTGAGCACTAGGTGAATTCAGAGTGATTGCATATTTAGTGAGCTGTAAAATATATAAAGGATAATGACAAAACCACACATATTCTGAGCATTGAACACATGATGAATCTTGGGAAGAAAAAGTAATCCTTATATTACTGTCAAAAAGTCTTTTTACATAAGCTGATAAAAGCTCTGTTTTTTCATAAATCTCCAACCCTCATTACATCAGAGTTTTCACTATATATAGGAAAACAAACTTAACAACCTCGAGCTACCTCCTCCAGCATGAGGGGAGCATCGAAGGTTCCTATTAACTATCCTTATCTATTTTAAACAAACCTATTAAATACAAAAGGTATTGCGCTGTAAATACAAAGAGTCCTAAACACACTAAAACTCTAACTTCATCTCCTCGTATGCCTGATTCCTTTCTTGATCTTTGACAGCTGTCTTTTGTTGGTTAGGCTCAAGATGATTGAGCTACAGATGCAAAGAACGCTGACTTTGGATACCTGTAAGCGCTGATGGATCATTTATCATCAGGATCAAAACACCTATTTTTAAGGTCCCTGTCTCCTACCATCCTCCGAAAATGTAGCAGCATGTTCCCAACTCTTTAATCACTCAAAGTATGGAACGCTGCTACCAAACACCATGTCTCCAGATGAGCTGTAGGCTGTATTGATGTACAGGTGTCTCTCTTCTAACATTCCCGGTCAAACTGTTTATTCTGCATCGAAAACATCACCTACAGCAGTTTCGTAGCGCGCTACGAAACTGCTGTGTGATTTAAAAAACACAGTCTTCCTCTAAACTCCTCACAAAATTGAATAGCTGCTGTTTGGGAAGAGTCAACTCCTTGATGTTGATTAGATACACCTAAGAGCATTTGCAGGCTCTCTTTATTGTACAGTGTTGAAACAGTGCCATCATTTAGAATGGCTTGAGATCAAACTGCCTTATAGTGCACAAATTCTGGTAAATTTGGCTATAAGTGAGTTGCTTTAGGAAAAACCCAACTTGGCCTCTCCAAACTTGGCATAATTACTCTAAATAATTCAGCCTATACCAACTGAAATCAATCGACCTCTGTTACAGGAGTGCAACTAAACCCTCTTTAAATCTGAAACAACAAGTAACACAAGCTTTTTAATTTGCTGACAATAACCTCTGTTTGTTCCGTAGCAAATGAATCTGTAGTTGGTAAATGATTTGCTTGAGAATCTGCAGACAAGTCACAATCCTTGGACTGACCCAGAAATGTGGTAGCAATTGAAAGAAACAACACTGGCCTTGAGAATTCCTGTGTGCTCTTAGCAAGAAGTCTGAATGGAGTCCACCTCTGCAACCAGCTAAAAGGTGGGCATTTAAGCAACCCAAGTCCTTGTATACCCTTCCATACTACTGGAAATTTTGTTTCAGAAGTCCTTCGTACCACCTCTAAAGCTGCAACTTTCAATAGAAAGAAAACAAATTGACCTGTAGTTTCTCTTGTTACTTTGACTTGCTTCAAAGAAATGAAAGGCGCAACCGCATTCTGCAAAAGAGCTTTAGGAAATGATGCAACCAAAAATAGGTTTTCTGGATGCCAAATTCTTTCCCTTAACATTTCTTAGCTCTGGACTCGTGCATGAGATTGAATTACTAGTTGAGTCATCCATGTTTTCACTTAACTGCTATTTCCAAATCAAGTTACCCTTCATTCTTTGCAACGCAAACAGCAACCTAAGCTGTATAAACAATGCTTGTTCCAAACAAAACCGGCATGGATTCTCGATCTCCTTGAAAAGTTTACTCACGCAGTCCTCTTATGCATTTATCTAGTCTTCAAAGTTCAGAACGAGCCTCCCACTCAAAAATGCCACCCTGCAACATTGAAAGTAACGGCGGTTGTCAAGCGAATAACATAGAAGATCGAAAAGTTCAGACAGAAGGCAACTATGCCAGAGCCAAATATTATAACTTGGGTTATTTGATGACTGAGTTTTGGACTCTGGTAGTTGATCTCTGACTTTCAGAAGGATAGCCTGATACTCGTCCTCACACAGATCAAAAGCTACTTGAAAAGCCATCAAAGCCCCATCCTTATCCTTGGATTCTTAAATCGATGTCGGATCTCTTGGCGGCGGCCAGACAGGACCTCTGAGGAAAAAGCAATTGCGCCTCCGGAGGGGATTCGAACCGTCGACTTCTCTGAGCTCCATTTTCAGGTAAATGAAATGCTGGGGTCTATTATGATGACGGTGGAGGCGGTGGATGTATGTGTCAACAAATCCTCTCAACACAATACAGCTTACGAGTTCCAAGAGTCAACATTTATTTGCGGCCTTCGACAAACGTGCACCGTCTGTTGGAAGCTCGCCTCTAATGCACACAACCCAGTCTTGAATTGAATAAATCCCAAATACAATGAATCCTCTCCAGTGCATCAATTTGTCATCAAACAATTGGAAGCTGCAAAGGAAACTCCCGTGACATTAATTTAATGGTACATTTATAATAGAGCAGAGATCCCAGTCAGGTAATTTCCCATAGATAAAAGCCTTTCTGATCCTTCAACATTTTGCACGGGAATGTGTCTCGAATAAATAGATATAGGAACAGGGGTTTGATGCTCTCTAGAAGGGAATTCATGTTGTTACCCAGTTCAGATAGCGATTCATCCGAATCCTGCTGTGCTGTATGGATTTCCCTGCATGGCAGATTTATATTTGATTCACCACTACCTTCGAGCGTACTAGTCTCTGAGTCTGATGGTGGAATATTGAATGTTACCTCCGGGGTATTCTCAGATTTAACTATTTTCATTTTAGCCTTCACACCAACATTATGCAACGATCCTTTCATCTTTTCCAACTTGAATTCTCAGGAATTTAACCATCTAATGAGTGACTTTCATTCTTATGAGATGTAAACTCTTGGAAAGCTTCTTTAACAGTAACATCTAGGCCTGACTCATTAGTTTGAACTGAAACCATCTGGCCAAATAGCTTGAGACTTGATGATTAAATGCTTGTACTGGATGATTCCATATTTGTTTCCTGCAAGTTGATGTTATCATGTGTTTGAAGTGGTCCTAATCTTGCCTTGTATGGAGCAAATGCTGTGTTCTTCCGAGTTTCATCACCTAGATTGGAACCTGCACACAATCTGTCAGGTGCAGATGAAACTGCTGATAGTGTCCTGTTCTCCTCTTCATTTGTTGATGGACCAATTTGACTAGCAGTATCTGCCTCCCGAGGATAAGCGGTTGGATCTGATAGATGGAGTGTATAGGCTGACAACTATTGATGGATTTTGATGGATATGACAGCTATGAAAGGGCCGCTATGAATTAGGTCAAATCCCCAATTTCGTAGCGCGCTACGAAATCACCTAATAGGTAGCGCTGCGAAACTGCTAAAAAGGATTCATGCGCTGCGAAAACGCCTTGTCCTTTAAGCTAGGCTAAAAAAATTTGGCAACAGAATATTCAGTGATAACAGTGGCTCCACTTGGGATAGTGCGCCCTTGTGGTACACTAAGAACATGCAGCTCCAGTGCCTTATCCATTTGTGACAAACAGAAATTTGCTTGACAAGCATGACTGTAGGAGAAAGAAAGCTACATCTACTAAAAAAAAAAATTGCTCAGTTAACCTTGAGCTTATTTGCATTTACCTCTACCTACCTACCCTAACCATTTCAACTTCTTTTCTGCTCAATCAATATGAAATTTCCAATGTAGCCAATCCTCTGTTTTATCTGACATTTGAGTCCTTTGGCTGTGCTTGAAACAAAAATAAGCCAGATACTAAAGTAACCGAGGCAGCACGAGGTGTAACTGTTTTTCAACATGAAAATATAACTGGAAGCCGCCTGAACAGCAAATCTTTTCCATGTATTCAGCTATAGGGTCAAAAAACACATGGTTAGTTTGCTGATTCTCAAAACTTTATGTATCTTTAGAGAACTTATCTTCAGCCACACCAAATTTATTTGATATGCCATCCAACTGCCTTTCTGAATGATGCTCACAAACAATGTAATTTTCCTCACTACTATGATCATTATTTGAAGTAAGCTGCTGCAAGGAATTACAAAATTGAGCAAGCTTTTCCTCTGCCTGAGGGTCATAGAAAATTTCCTCCAATATTTCTTCTTGCTGGGTGCAATCAATTTCATCTCCACCATGATCTGAAACCTGACAAATCTACTGTATCTCTACATCCATATCAAGGGATGAAACATGGTTTTCACAAGTCAACTCCTGCTGCTCCTCATACTGCATTTCATGGGATGTTATATCTTCTCCTTGGTGCTGGAATGCATTGTTATGAAGAGCCTCTAAAATTTCTTCATCCGTGAATTCATCATCATCATAACCATCCTCTAAATACTTAATAAGACTTAAAGAATGTCTACAGCAATCTTTAAGCATCAATAAGGAAGGATAACCTTCTTTATACATTTCACAGAATTCATCATGGAAATCAGCAAGAGAAGATAATGAACCATTCTCCAAACTTTTATACCAAGACCATGCTTTTCCTTCTAAAGTGGCCATAAACATCCTCATGAGACAATCCTCGGGGAAATGAACCTTAAGACTGCGTACATGCATATGAAACCTAACCAAATGAAGAGCAGCATTGTCCTTCTTTTCATCTTTGAATATTGGAAGATCATCTAACCAATCAACCTTTGGCATAGGATTTGGAAAACCAGGGATATGAGACCGATTCATAGGAGCATACCTGGCATTCATTCTTGCAGTAGAATCCATCTTGAAACTTCATCAAGCTACTGATCTTCTAGCAGTGGAGTCACCTTAGAATTTGTTATTTGATGTGTGGAGTCGCCAAGGTAGTTTTGTAGCCTCAAAAAGATGTCTGAGCTCCTGCTACCTTCAGAAGTTCAACCATTGATTTCGGGAATGAATAATCTTCAGACTCCCGGTAGACGCACCAAAATGTTATCACAAAATCGTGTACTAAGGGTTGCTACTTAGCAAGGTTTCATGCAACTATTTCAAACCAGGCTTTAGACTAAGGCTTAGCCTCATTAGTCAGAGAGGGCTCTCTCACAGATTTTTGATATGGATTAATGATAAGAAAAGATGGCTAACTCTTCATACAGTTCATGAAAATAAAGCTGGTTGGAACAACAAAATAACATCTCTTCCATTGGGCTCATGGAGTCAAATACTTCTGCAGTAAACTATAAACCACTCAATCATAGAAGCCAAGGCATATAATGTTTAACACTCAAAACATCTCTCAAAAAGAACCTCAACTCATAAATATACACAGGAAGTCTGAGCACTAGGTGAATTCAGAGTGATTGCATATTTAGTGAGCTGTAAAATATATAAAGGATAATGACAAAACCACACATATTCTAAGCATTGAACACATGATGAATCTTGGGAAGAAAAAGTAATCCTTATATTACTGTCAAAAAGTCTTTTTACATAAGCTGATAAAAACTCTGTTTTTTCATAAATCTCCAACCCTCATTACATCAGAGTTTTCACTATATATAGGAAAACAAACTTAACAACCTCGAGCTACCTCCTCCAGCATGAGGGGAGCATCGAAGGTTCCTATTAACTATCCTTATCTATTTTAAACAAACCTATTAAATACAAAAGGTATTGCGTTGTAAATACAAAGAGTCCTAAACACACTAAAACTCTAACTTCATCTCCTCGTATGCCTGATTCCTTTCTTGATCTTTGACAGCTGTCTTTTGTTGGTTAGGCTCAAGATGATTGAGCTACAGATGCAAAGAATGCTGACTTTGGATACCTGTAAGCGCTGATGGATCATTTATCATCAGGATCAAAACACCTATTTTTAAGGTCCCTGTCTCCTACCATCCTCCGAAAATGTAGCAGCATGTTCCCAACTCTTTAATCACTCAAAGTATGGAACGCTGCTACCAAACACCATGTCTCCAGATGAGCTGTAGGCTGTATTGATGTACAGGTGTCTCTCTTCTAACATTCCCGGTCAAACTGTTTATTCTGCATCGAAAACATCACCTACAGCAGTTTCGTAGCGCGCTACGAAACTGCTGTGTGATTTAAAAAACACAGTCTTCCTCTAAACTCCTCACAAAATTGAATAGCTGCTGTTTGGGAAGAGTCAACTCCTTGATGTTGATCAGATGCACCTAAGAGCATTTGCAGGCTCTCTTTATTGTACAGTGTTGAAACAGTGCCATCATTTAGAATGGCTTGAGATCAAACTGCCTTACTGTGCACAAATTCTGGTAAATTTGGCTATAAGTGAGTTGCTTTAGGAAAAACCCAACTTGGCCTCTCCAAACTTGGCATAATTACTCTAAATAATTCAGCCTATACCAACTGAAATCAATCGACCTCTGTTACAGGAGTGCAACTAAACCCTCTTTAAATCTGAAACAACAAGTAACACAAGCTTTTTAATTTGCTGACAATAACCTCTGTTTGTTCCGTAGCAAATGAATCTGTAGTTGGTAAATGATTTGCTTGAGAATCTGCAGACAAGTCACAATCCTTGGATTGACCCAGAAATGTTGTAGCAATTGAAAGAAACAACACTGGCCTTGAGAATTCCTGTGTGCTCTTAGCAAGAAGTCTGAATGGAGTCCACCTCTGCAACCAGCTAAAAGGTGGGCATTTAAGCAACCCAAGTCCTTGTATACCCTTCCATACTACTGGAAATTTTTTTTCAGAAGTCCTTCGTACCACCTCTAAAGCTGCAACTTTCAATAGAAAGAAAACAAATTGACCTGTAGTTTCTCTTGTTACTTTGACTTGCTTCAAAGAAATGAAAGGCGCAACCGCATTCTGCAAAAGAGCTTTAGGAAATGATGCAACCAAAAATAGGTTTTCTGGATGCCAAATTCTTTCCCTTAACATTTCTTAGCTCTGGACTCGTGCATGAGATTGAATTACTAGTTGAGTCATCCATGTTTTCACTTAACTCCTATTTCCAAATCAGGTTACCCTTCATTCTTTGCAACGCAAACAGCAACCTAAGTTGTATAAAAAATGCTTGTTCCAAACAAAACCGGCATGGATTCTCGATCTCCTTGAAAAGTTTACTCACGCAGTCCTCTTATGCGTTTATCTAGTCTTCAAAGTTCAGAACGAGCCTCCCACTCAAAAATGCCACCCTGCAACATTGAAAGTAACGGCGGTTGTCAAGCGAATAACATAGAAGATCGAAAAGTTCAGACAGAAGGCAGCTATGCCAGAGCCAAATATTATAACTTGGGTTATTTGATGACTGAGTTTTGGACTCTGGTAGTTGATCTCTGACTTTCAGAAGGAAAGCCTGATACTCGTCCTCACACAGATCAAAAGCTACTTGAAAAGCCATCAAAGCCCCATCCTTATCCTTGGATTCTTAAATCGATGTCGGATCTCTTGGCGGCGGCCAGACAGGACCTCTGAGGAAAAAGCAATTGCGCCTCCGGAGGGGATTCGAACCGTCGACTTCTCTGAGCTCCATTTTCAGGTAAATGAAATGCTGGGGTCTATTATGATGACGGTGGAGGCGGTGGATGTATGTGTCAACAAATCCTCTCAACACAATACAGCTTACGAGTTCCAAGAGTCAACAGTTTTTTGCGGCCTTCGACAAACGTGCACCGTCTGTTGGAAGCTTGCCTCTAATGCACACAACCCAGTCTTGAGATGAATAAACCCCAAATACAATGAATCCTCTCCAGTGCATCAATTTGTCATCAAACAATTGGAAGCTGCAAAGGAAACTCCCGTGACATTAATTTAATGGTACATTTATAATAGAGCAGAGATCCCAGTCAGGTAATTTCCCATAGATAAAAGCCTTTCTGATCATTCAACATTTTGCACGGGAATGTGTCTCGAATAAATAGATATAGGAACAGGGGTTTGATGCTCTCTAGAAGGGAATTCATGTTGTTACCCAATTCAGATAGCGACTCATCCGAATCCTGCTGTTCTGTATGGATTTCCCTGCATGGCAGAGTTATATTTGATTCACCACTACCTTCGAGCGTACTAGTCTCTGAGTCTGATGGTGGAATATTGAATGTTACCTCCGGGGTATTCTCAGATTTAACTATTTTCATTTTAGCCTTCACACCAACATTATGCAACGATCCTTTCATCTTTTCCAACTTTGAATTCTCAGGAATTTAACCATCTAATGAGTGACTTTCATTCTTATGAGATGTAAACTCTTGGAAAGCTTCTTTAACATTAACATCTAGGCCTGACTCATTAGTTTGAACTGAAACCACCTGGCCAAATAGCTTGAGACTTGATGATGAAATGCTTGTACTGGATGATTCCATATTTGTTTTCTGCAAGTTGATGTTATCATGTGTTTGAAGTGGTCCTAATCTTGCCTTGTATGGAGCAAATGCTGTGTTCTTTTGAGTTTCATCACCTAGATTGGAACCTGCACACAATCTATCAGGTGCAGATGAAACTGCTGATAGTGTCCTGTTCTCCTCTTCATTTGTTGATGGACCAATTTGACTAGCAGTATCTGCCTCCCGAGGATAAGCGATTGGATCTGATAGATGGAGTGTATAGGCTGACAACTATTGATGGATTTTGATGGATATGACAGCTATGAAAGGGCCGCTATGAATTAGGTCAAATCCCCAATTTCGTAGCGCGCTACGAAATCACCTAATAGGTAGCGCTGCGAAACTGCTAAAAAGGATTCATGCGCTGCGAAAACGCCTTGTCCTTTAAGCTAGGCTAAAAAAATTTGGCAACAGAATATTCAGTGATAACAGGTTGTGTCTCTTCATTTTGCTAGATAATATAAACGAAGGACTGGCTATTCGTGGTGGATGTAGCCCAAACTGGGTGAACCACGTATATCTGTGTCTCTTGTTTTATGCATTTTTTGTGCTTATATTTCTGTAATATTTTATGTGTTCCATTGCTCTCTAATATATAATTTTCTAACAAATATCTCCCTGCCCTCATTCACTGCATCAAGGCATGTTAACATTATTCTTGTGAGTGTCTATGAGTCTCTTTTAGGTATTGGGTCAAATTAGTTTTTCTCTTTCAACTATATGAGTTGAGCTATATGCTCTTTAACCCCCCCATTAATAGAGTTCCTTATACTTGTATCATGCCCCTGGTATAAATATAGGTTATTATTGTATATGTTGAACTTTTGTTATTACCCTCACCTTTAATTCACTGAGGTTCCATCTAATTCCCCCTAGTTAATACAAGGTTCATTGAGTTAGAAAAATGTGCCATCAATAATTACAAGTGGTTACCTTAAGGAATGACCATTGGTTGAAGCCTCATCAATGGATATTGGATTGATGGTTAGGGTTTTGATTCAGTTAGACACTATTCACTATTATATTTATGGGCATAGAGTAATTATGATCTTCCCCATGTACACAAGGATAACTAAGAAGTGTTTCCCATAATCATGCAAGTGGAACTTCAACATGTACATTAGGGTAACCACAAAATATTTATCATATTTATATAATGCAAGGTGATAGGAAAGTATTTACATTATATATGTGAATGTACTAAGATCAGGACCATTAGCATCATATCTACATAATTACCACAAGATGAGGGTCATTACAACCCCTTAAAAATACCCATAAGGCCTTCCTCTTTTGCAGCTCCTTGACCACAAGGGTTTAATTGAAAAATACATAGTTCCTTTAAAGATTTGTAGGTTGAGGCAGCCACCTCAAGCCCTTGAACTTAAATATAATCAAATATTTGCAATTTGTTACAATAATAATTCCATTATGCACACTCCTCATCTTAGAGTTGGGTAGAGAGGGGAAATACTTGATTGATGTCAACCTTGTAAATGAAAAACTTTTCCTACTCATTGGTTGGACTCTCCACCACTAGTTGACACAACTAACACACACCAAAAGTCCAAGATACCCATAATATGCACCCTACACCCAAGGGCTTAGACTACACCTCCATAAAATGTACCTTCAACTTTAGATGTCCCAAAATAGTAATATCCTAATCCTAGCCTATTTGTTAGATTTTTGTAACTTTCTTCTTAACTAACATTTGTTTTTATCTATTTAATCCACTTACAATATACTCTCTCTTGTTTTCACCCACCTAGTATATAAGAACACTTATGTTTTTAATACAACCAAGTTAAGAGGGCATGTTCCTTTCTTACACTTAAATGTTTTCAATAGAACCAAGTTAAGAGCATGTATTTCCTTTTCAAATTCGAAAAGTATAACATGTCTATCTCTATAAACTAACAACAAAATCATTGAATAAAAAAGGTAAGCTTAAAATTAAATTAAAGTTAGATTATTATTATTATGATAAATACACCAAATATGGAAAAAATGTTTTCAAACACAACCATAAATTTTTTTTTAGTTTATCAAATACAACTACAAACTTATTAAGCCAGCCTCGATCCATCTTAACCTAGATCTATCAAGCGTCGAGAGGGATCCAATCTCTCAATGTGCAAACCTCTCTTTTGGCACATGATAGATCCATGTTAATATGGATCTAGGCTGGTTATATAATACTATATAATATCTATATTTGTATCTATGTGTCTCTTTCTTATTCCCCCTCTCTATCTCACCCCCCAAAAATACACACCCTCTCTCCATATCTATCTCTCTCTTCCTCCCTCTTCCTCTCTGCCTCTCTCTCTTGCCTTTATCTCTCCTCTCTCCATTGCTCCATTATCACTCCCTCTCTCTCTACCTTTCTCACTCTATGTATTTCTTCTTCATTCCCTCTCTCTCCCCCTCCAACTTCACCTCTCTCCCCTCTCTCTTAGTCCTCTCTCTCCCTTTCTCTCTCACCTCCCTCTGCCCCCCCACCCCCTCCCATCACTCTCTCTCTCTCCCCCCTCCATCTCCGTGGCTCCCTATCTTTCTCTTTCCCTTCTCTCCCTATCTTTATCCCCACTATTCTCTCTCTTCCCTGCTCTCTTGTCTCCCTCTCTCTCTATTCATCTATCCCTTGTCAATCCATCTCTCTCTCCACCTCTATCTCCTTATGCCTTAGTGCTTTCCTCCCTCTCTCCCCCTCCAACTCCATATCTCTCTCTCCCCCCCTCTCTTCTTCTCTCTCTCCCTCTCCAACTCCATATATCTCTCTCCCCTCTCTTCTTCTCTCTCCCCTCTCTCTCTTCCTACCTCCTTCTCTCCATCTCCCCCCATCACTCTCTCACTATCTTTTTCTCTCTCTCTCTCTCTCTCCACCCTCCATCTTTGTCACTATCTCCCTCCCCCTCTCTTCCGTTCACTTTGCTTGCTATCATCACTTGGATCCATAGTTAAGATAGATCTATGTTGGTTCTTACTAATATTTATATTATATAAATTTCACATCTTTAAATCCAAAAGTATTCTCATTTTTTATTTTATTAAAACCTTAATTTAATTTATATGGGAATAGTTTTAGTAGTCTTGAGGATAGAGGGTTTATATATATCTCAAAACTAATTACAACCCTTTTCCTATTAGCTTCAAATAAAAAGTGTTATAAAATTAAATTAAATTAAAAAAAATTATTGTAAAATAAGTTATGGTTTTTGGGCATGTGGTACTGATAAGCCATGGTATTGGCCCATGCTATTGTGACAAAGCCTATTTACAAGTTAATAATATCCATGGTAAAGTGGGGCTGAATATTTATGGTTAAGAATCTTGTCATATTGTTAAAAAATATTTTGGTTGTGAAATAAGTTATGGATTTTGAGCTTGAGGTATTGATAAGCCATGGTATTGGCTCATGGTATTGTAACAAAACCTATATAGAAGTTAATAACAAAATCAAAATATAACAAATTGAATTTTATTATTTTTATTATTAATTGAGCCAACATTTAGATTTTTGTGGTCATCCCCATACTTTTGACTTCTATTAATATTATTATTATTATTATTTAACTAAGCCCATATTTAGAATTATTTACATACTTACATTATGTTAGCTACCTATACCAATAGGTTTCATATTTCATGATTGGCAAAGAAAGTTCCAAATATGCTCTGCTTTGATGATGCAAAGATCCCATATTTCCAAGAGAAGACAAGGTGTGTATATAGCTTGATGGGTACTCAATTTTCATGGATGGTCCAAAAGCTTAAGCTGGATCATGCCATGTTTTAAATTTTCAGTTGTAGAATAGAGAAAGAACTCTGTCCAAACTGTTTAATCTTGGCAGACAAGTAGCTTAGGTAGAGAAGTAAGGTTCCCAACTGCTTAATCTGGGACCTTGGAGGCAATAAGGGTAGCATTAGATAGAAAATCAAAAGGAAAAAGCCAAAGAAAAGAAAAGGAAAATAAGGGTCTGCAAGTCTAAGTGCACCCTCCAAGAAGAAACAAAAAATGCTAGGCAAGTAGATGGGTAGGCAGATAGGGGTTGCAGAAATGTCATTCCTTACAATTGAATGTGTGCTAACCTATTTACAAAGGAAAATCAATGGATTGAGAAGGTCTTCTTCTTCTCCATCAGCTTGCAGCAAAGCAAAGAAGCATGTCTAACTTCCCAATTTTCCCCTTTCCCATTCATTACTCACATCCCCTCATCAGTTGAGATTCATGGAAGAATTTGTGGTTTTATGGTGGTTCTTATTCCTTTAAAAGCCACATTTCTTGTCTAAAAATCTTTTCATTTTGATCTACTCCCTAAGCTAAGTGATTTTCAAATAAACTTAGTGATATCACCCCTTATCCACCCTTTCATCCACATTAATCCCTAACTTCTATTATATAATTCCCCTATGTTACCCTTTCCCTACTATTATAACACCATGGTGTATAGACCCCAAACATTGTACAAATATCCCTCCCCTTGGCATTATAGCCATATGTCCTCTGTCAGGGATCAAATTGACATCTGGTCAGTTTGAGAAACCTAAGCCTTACCCCCCTTCCCCTTTCTGAATCCATTTGACCCATTAAGCCCTTTTATTGCTAAGAAAACCTTATAAAAAAACCCCTTTTACCCACAACCCGCTTCATTTGCAAAAAGCACACAAATACCCACTTTTTCCAACTTATCCAAAGTATGGGCGCGATATTATTTCCATTTGAAAATACAAAGAAAACCATATAATTCCGCCTAAACCAAAAGTCCCGCTGGGCACGCCTTTCAAAAGAAAATAATATTTTATTACTTCCCCGCTGCCGTATCATCCACACTATTCAGCGACCCGTCAACCGTCAGATCGGGTGCCTTTGATCGGACGGCCAATATGCATATCGGGTTGGGCCCGACGTCCGAAGTTTAGTACCCGAGAAACTGTCAGAGGGTGACGTCAGGCCTCTGCCACGCATCGCCCTCACAATTTCTCGGGTCGCCCTTTGACAAAACCGTGACCGTATCTGAGGTGGTCCGAGAAAAACCATTACCGCTTCTGGTTTACTGCCGGTCCTATTACGCCCACGTCATCACCACGTCAGGCCCACGTCAGTACTGCCTCGCCGCTGCGTCAACGGCCTTGTCCGCCCCTGCGCTGATATGTCTGCCAGCTCATTATCCCCGTGGACCAATCGCAGCTTGCCACATCACCCGGTGACGTCATGCTGACGTCATCCGACCTTGACCCCACCTGATGACATCATGCTGACGTCATCCAGAAATGCGCCAATATGCCAAAAATCCATATATTAGCCAAAAATTCATGTTTTTCCCACTTTTTGCCAAAGCAACTATTGTTATTCCTGCATGCATTTTACGACCAAACCAGCGCCAACCTGCAGAATTCGACTCAGAAACCGTGGGCGCATCCGTCACACCTGCATTGGCAACTGTTATCGGCAATTCACGAGGTATTTCTCAGAATCATTCCCTGCACCTGGTTTTATCCATATTTCTACAAGCAAACTGGTTTAAGAGAGCGTAAAGCACTGAATTCACCATCAAGCATCCAGTGACCTGTACCCATTTCCAACTGGCGAGGCAATAAACCTTCTGCAAAGCCTGCATTTGACAAGATTGGCCTGAATTCACAGGTAGTTCGCGCAGTCATGAACTAGAACCTCAACTACATAAACTCACCATAGAAACACTCTTGTCAGTCCTGGTACTGGTTTCATCAGTCCTCTAAACGGTATTTCAATTGCTGTTTGCAAAATTTGCCCTCTGTTCCTTACAATTCACATTTCCATTGCAAAGAGACCCCTCTGTGCTGCTCTGCTCATTCTAACCAGCTTACGTACAAGTCAGAAGCCTTATTAGCCATGGAAACACCAATAGCCTTGAATATTCAGCCTCTGAATGCCCCTCAAAGGGAGTTAGAATGGAAAGCCCTGGGAGATGTAGATTATCAGATGATAGACTGGTTCCCAATGGGCTCTAAGTTTAATATTCACATGCTAAATGAATTGAAAGCCCAACACCTTGGTGGAGCTGATATTTTAGGGATTTGGGACTCAAATTTGCCCATTTACAACCTCCCTCAAGTCAATGCCCTTCCAGACTTGATCCACAGATGCCAGGAATGCCATGATCCATGCCAAAGAGCTATTCTCAGTCCTACAGGCTCAATCTTGTTTCATATCACCCTAGAAACCATAAATGAGATGCTGCATTTCCACACTGCAAGGCCATTGACTCCTCTCTCCATGCTGGACTTAGTAAAGAAGGGGAGTAATTTGTCAAGTGCCCAAATCATCAAAATCAATCAATTATTCATACAGCCAAGCTCTGAAACTATAAGAACTCCTCCTATTGGATATCCTTACCTGAATGACTTGGGCAGAATGCTGGTGGATTTGATCAGCTATGTCCTGGGGTACAGGGGAGTTGAAGATGTTGATAACACCATCATGGCAATGCTGTCCATATTTTCTCCTGGGAAGCCTCCAGCTGTACACTATGACTATGCCACATATATTGCAGAAAAGATCCATGAACAACTAATGAATCTACAAAGAGAAAGGGTGTTCAGATACACCTCATACATCTACCATCTGTTCTTATTTTATCAACCAGACAGTTTCCCCATTCCCCTCAAGAAACTTAATGCCCAGGGGAATCCAAGGTCAGTTGTGTTTTGGACTTCAGTTTTTCATAATACTTCTAAATCACCATACACATACTGTGAATTCATAGACCTGTTCATTCACCCGGCTATGACCTTGCTGTATGGTGTTCCTCCTCCAAGGTTGACTGATGACATGCAAAGAATTCTCCATCTCTCCAAGGCCTACAGCATTGGTGATTGGTATTTTTACCAACACCACACAGTAATCAGAATATATGGCTGTGAGTTGAACCCTTATAGGCTGCCAAGATATGTCCCTATGAGACTTTTTGCCTTAGAATACTTCAGGCAGTTTGGAAATGCTGACTACATCCATTTCCAAAGTAAAAACAAGAAGGTGCAGCTGAAGGTAAGGAACCAGCTAGGTCCTTTTCTATACAACAAAAGAGAGGAGGGATGGAAGGAGGCAGATATGATCCTAGAGGGCCTCAAATTACAAACCAGTTTCAAATGGACACCTTATGACCGTAATCATTTTATTTCCCTCAGGAGGATAAAATACAAATTGGGTAACTATGCACATGTAAGGCTGCCTCATGTTGAGCAGTATGCCAATTCTTTGAGCTGGAGAGAAGGCACTCTAGAAGAGCCAATTACTAGAGAGTAGATGCTAGAAAGAGAGGCTAGGAATATTCAAAAATAGGCTGACTTGGAAACTTGTGGACAGGTTTCCTTCTCATATCAAAGGCAACTTGGAGCAGCTGCCTCATCTTCAACGACACATCAGCAAGCTGCCATGGACACTCAACAGACATCCAGCAAAGGCAAAGAAAAGCAGGTGGAGCAGGAGCAGCCACCTCCCATGACTGAAGAGCAAACAGAAAAGGAGGTGGAACAGCAAGAAGAAGTGCTGCAGCAGGAAGCGCATCAACAACCACAACACCAACAGCAAGAAGAACAAAGACAGGAGCAGCCTGTGCAGCAAGAGCAAACAATGGAAGCCCCAAAATCCACTGAGCAACAGCCACAACAAACTGTGCCTCCAAGGCAAGAAACATCAGCTGAAGCATCAATCCTCCAAACTCCACAAAAGGAGGATACAAGCAGGAAAAGGGACAGAGAGACTCCCCTTACAACATCGACAACTTATGGGGAGAAAAGACAGAGAATGAATCCTTTCTCAGAGGAGGAAATGCCAATGGGACAGTCTTTGGGCATGGGCCCACCTAGCAGGGAGGCCTCTGCAAGTTCCTTCCAGCAGGGACAAGACAGAACAGTGGGAGGAGAAGTCAGCTCCTCAAGCCACCAAAGAGAAGGTGAACTGGGCATCAAAAAACAGTTCATTGACATAAAGAGGAGAAGTGAGCCAATAAAAATACAACTATATAATCATTTGTTGAAGATGGCTCCTACTAACCAGCAAAGACTCATGTCTGCATATGATGTAAATGAGGGGAAGATGATCATGAGTCACTTCATGCCAACTACATTGCAACCACAGTCTCCTTCAGACTACTTGAGGACCAATCTTGAGGTCCTTGCCAAGGACATCCACCCAATGGACAAAATCGAATTGCATAAGCAAACGGGTGAGATGGTGTATGCATCCTTGGCAGACAAGACACTGGATAACTACAGGCTAGTAAATAGCTTAAATAATACAGCTGCTCAACTTGAGTTGGAGAGGGCATCCTCTCAAGCAAAGGACAACAAAATCAGGTCCTTAGAAGATATAATCATAGAGATTGGGCATGACCCCAAGGACCTCAAGGGCATACAAGAAATATTGAAATTAAGGGATGCAGACATGGCAGGTTTGAGGAGAAAGATCAAAATCCCAGCAACAATTCACCCTCAAACAGATGAAGTTGCCCAGCAAAGACATGATCAAGATGCTACAGCCTTGCTGGTATCTTTATACAAACAGCTCATCCAAACACAAGAGAAGCTGGGAGAATCAGAGGCTGCACAGGCAGCATTGCAGGCAGCTTTAGAGCAAAGGGAAGGAGGTCAAACATCTCAGCCTCCTCCAGAAATAATTAATCTTGAGGAGCCTCCTCAAGCTACTGCCCCTCCCATACAGCAAACAGAACAGGCAACACCTTCTACCTCAGCACCAGCACCGACAACAGAGCAGGCTCCAAGCCTAGATATGCAGAAGCTCAAGAGTGAAATCCAAGCCTTGGAAGCCCAAATGTCAGAGTTAAAAGAGTCCAGGGAAAATTTGGTCAGGTTGAATGAAAGATATGACAAATCCAAGCAGACTATAGCAGAAAAGGGCAGGGAAATAAAGGCCCTTAAGGACAGGATAAAGGAGCTGGAGAAGGAGCTCACATTGGATAAAGTGACAGCTGAGCTCAAGACTGTGCTATGGGCCAACATTGGCCAATCCATCACTAACCAATGGCAATACATTGAGACAATTCATGAGCAAATAGAGCTCATAGGAAAAGCACACAGAGAAATCCAGAGATCAAGGGCCTCTCTAGGAAATATGCCTAAAGTTGCCAACAGGATGATCAATGTGCTTAATAATAGAACAAGTGCTCAGTTAGCAACTATGGGAATCTCCAATAGAACTGAGACCATCTAGCTAATAAAGAGGGTCCTAACACTGAGAAACCTGGTGCAAACATTAGAAAGAAGGACCCATGACATGCAGACCGAGGTCAATAGATTCATGGAAAAGTTTGTGGCATTACAAAATAGAGGTCTTCCAAGCTTACTGAATAGCGCAGGAAAACTACTTTCCCATGAAAACTATGCCAAGAGGGTGAACACCTTTGCCACAAATCAGATCACAGAGAAGGCCAGCACCTCAGAGGAAACAGGGCCAGTTACAAGACAAACTCTCTACAACAAGGTAGAGAATTTATTCTTTATAATGAATGAAATCAAACATTTGTTTGAAGTGCCTCCCAATTTCTATAAATACACAGAGGCAGATGAGACACTAGAGGCAATTCTGAGACACCAATTGCCCACACAGGAATACTGGACCAAAATGATACAACTGATATTATAAGCCAGAGCCTGTAAATCAAGTTTTGTTACTTGTTATTCAAATTTACAAGTGATCATGCACAGGAAAACTTGGAAAGATCAGCATGCATGAAAAGGGAAGGGCTGAGCCAACTCAGCAGAACTATTTGGCCAACAAAGCACAATTGACAGCTAACAGGTAGCAGGGCCAAAAGTTACAGCACGACAACCATAAAGACGCATTTTCCAGCATTATGCAGAAAGGTCAGACCGACTCAGTGGCCTCCAAAGGCCGAAATATCTTCTGACATACACAAAGAGCGTTTATGTTGTATTAAAAGCAGTAGTAATTTCTTATCTACTGTTCTGTACAAGTTGGTGAAAACATTTATTTCTCATATGACTCAACGCCTTAGATATTTTGTATGATCGTTTGTATATATTGCCCCTCGCATAAGTTTGCAGGGGTTGTTGTTGATCACTCTTCAAGAGTTCTTTTGCTGTAAATTGTCAGAGTTTAATACAAAGGCCGATAGAATTTCCAAAGTCTGTGTTGTCTGAGGGATTGTGATGCGATTTGCTGAGTGCTACAGGATTCCTGCATGTTGTCATGGCTCAATAAGTTTCCTTTAAACTTTCGTTATGTTCTTTCTGTTATTTTCTCATAACTCATCCATGTTCTAGATCTCACAATTAATGGTAGAGAAAAAGACTAATTCTAGGATTTATTCATAGAATACCCTGAATTCAAGCTATGCTATTACAAATGTTTTCTTCAGTTATGGTTATAAAGGTGTGATTCTTAATTGCTGCACCTCTACACTGTATCTTTCACAGAAATTATTGTTTAGGAATTCAAGTTTGCTCCTTTACAATACATCTCTTTCTCACAACCGAGCTTAGTGGAAAATTCTTAACTGCTTTTCACTGGTTACACACATTTCATCATTATAACATCAAGTTTGTTTCATGAGATATTCAAAAGGCCCTGCAGTTTCAGCAATCCTAAACTACCTCTCAAACAACCAGTAACCAAAGACTCCATTGCCCAATGAACTAGAATTATCTGAAGGCTTACACCTGAAATACAGAAGACATCCTTCAACCAAAACACAAAAACAAAACCCTGAACATCATAGCTAGCCTAAAATACTATCAAAACAGAGACAAATCATAAAGAGAGAGCCCTCTCTGATTGCAGTTTGGCTAGAAACTGCAATCCAAAGATTGGTTAGTGGTTACCCCGGCCGTATTCCCTTGGGAGTCATAGGGAACAACCTGGGAGATAACATAATTGGCGACTCCACTGGGGACTCCTTAAAATTTTCTAATTACTGTATATCTCCTAAATCTACAGATGAAGTCTGAATAAACAGCCAGGAAGCCTTCAGGACTGTGTCTGTTTTACATTAACAGGTTCAGATAAATGCTGCTTCAGTCAATCTTCATGTTAGCTTTGAGAAATATACAGCCATTCCAAAATCTTGCCTAGTCCTTACAGATATAAAAATATTCCAAAAAACATACTCAAAAAAAGGTTCAGAAGCTGGCTCCTAAAAGGGAAACCAGACACACTAGGTCAAACCCTGACCCAAATCCACCAGCAGTTTTTGAAAATCCAAATACAATCCCCAAAATAATTAGGAAACAGCAAAGGCAGGAAAATCCTAGTGTTTTGAGTCCTGACACAGCTCACCCTGAACCAGTTCCAACTCCTATCAAGGTTCTATTTCGGTCTACTCCTGTTTCCTCCAGTTCACCATCTACATCTCAAAGCCCTCCTTTCACACCTTCATCCACTGCACATATTCCCTTGACCAACACTCTAGTTTCTACCAGCCTCATCAACCCTGTAGTACCCATTATCCCTGTTATCCCGTTTATCCCTGTCAATCCCATAAACCCTGCAAATATGGCCAATAGGTATGCACCCTTGCATTTACCTGCTAATGCTGCAGCATTACCCCAAGATTACCAAACCAAAATTTCATATTTTGACTCCACTGGCCCTTTCACAGCTATTCAGCATGCCAAAAGGATGCAAGATCATTTTGAGACCTATGAAATAGATGATGACAGTGTGAGAATGAGGATGTTTGTTCAAAGTCTGACTGGGGATGTGAGAACTTGGTTTAGATCCCTGAATGCAAATTCCATAACAACTCCTGATGAGCTTTATCAAGCCTTCACTAACAGATGGGAGAAAAAGAAAGATCCTCTGCACATACTTGGTGAATATGACACTATCAAAAGAGGTCCCCAAGAGACTGTTCTGGAGTACTGTGCAAGATTCAACAATGTATATAACGCAATCCCACAAAATTTAAGACCTCCTCCTGATTTGGCCTTGTACAAATTTCCTGATGGTTTTGACCCTGATATGGCCTATCAGTTGAAGGAGAGAGCTCCTGAAACCCTTGCAGATGCCCAAAAGTTTGTTGTCACAGTGGAAGCTAACCTGATTGCCAAAAGAAACAAAGCAAGGTTGGAAAAGAGAACCACCTACAAAGAAGAACCCTCGGCCTTTGATCAAAAAATGGATGCAATACTCACTGGTATGAAGAGATTAGGTGATAGAGTGGAATCTGTTGAGAGAAAGTCATCATGGGAAGCACCACAGAACAACCCTCCCAGGAATCCAAATTTTAGGAAAACTCAAAATCCAAACGTTGGCAAGGCCAGTTCTGACCCAGACATAAGACCCCCTTTCCAAGAGAATTATGCTGAGACTTCCACATCAAGTGAACCCAATGAAGATCCCCACATTAATTTAATGGGTTTGGATGGTGAAAGTCAAGTCTTTTTAACACAAGAAGATCATGAGAATGATGAAATCAAGTTGTTCCAAAACAAATCAGGTGAGTCATTTGACTTTAAACAAGGCTATGACACAACTGTTTATGAAGTCCATAAACAATACAAGTTAAGGAGTAGAACTGTAAATGTAACACAACCTGAAAAGATAAAGGACAACCAGCAGCCCAAAAGAGCCATAGTCACAGAGCCAAATGACACAACGGAATCACTTGCAAAGGAAGTAACCATCGAAGAAGTCACTGAACCATTTTCTTCAAAACAGCAGCCCATGGCTACATCATCCTTGCACCCTAACCCAAGTGTCACTCCTCAAGAGATGAGCAAGAAGGATAAGCCTCAAGATCAAGATAAGAATCAAGAAGAAGAGTTAGTGAACAAGGAAAGAACTGTCATCCACAGCCAAAAGACCTGATCTGAAAAACCCTTTGACCTAGAAACTGAAATTAGCAAATTGAAGGTAGCTATTCCTATTTCAGAACTAGCCAAGCATGACATTTATAAACAACAAATCAAGAAGTCCCTTCAACTTACTAACAACAAAGATGATGTCAATGTGCTGGATGATACCCCAGAATTGCTGTTCGGTCCAGAAGTTGATGGAAAAGCAGTAGTCACAGGGGTCTTACCTTTTTATGTCAGTTTACATGTTCATGATAAGATATTACACAATGCAATGTTTGACTCAGGTGCCTCTCACAACCTCATGCCAAAAGCAGTCATGGAAAGACTTAATCTAGATATTACAAGGCCATATAAGGACCTATTCTCCTTTGACTCCAGCCAAGTTAAGTGCTTAGGTCTAATAAAAGATCTGTGTGTGTCCCTTGTTCAGTACCCAAACAAAACAATTCTAATGGATGTTGTAGTTGCTGACATCCCACCCAAGTATGGGATGCTGTTATCAAGGTCATGGGGGGCTAAACTTCAAGGTTCCCTGCAGTTAGATATGTCATATGCCACCATCACTGTTTTTGGGCAACCAAAGAGACTATACAGAGAAACACTAATGAAATACATGGTCAACAGTGAAGAAAAGCCCCAAAACTTTCCCATATATGCTGTCCATTCAGACATAGACTCATACATTCTCTTCAATGATAATACAACTCTCTCAGATAATGAGGTTGAACCCAAGACACTCATACAAGAGGAAGACACTAATGAGTAAACTGCTACCCAAGAAACAATGATTAAGCAAACATTAAACACAGCTGCTGCTCAAGAAAGCGAATAGGTTCCATCAAGTGAGGAGACTGCCCTAGAAAACAAACCAGATGGTAAACCAGAGCTTCAACTTACAATTCCAGCACACAAGGAGGTCATTAAGTTCTCCCCGGAACAAGAGATCCTATGGTTCCTTGAATTTGATGGGTCAGTCAACAAATTAGGGGCAGGAGCTGGAGTTTGGATACATAATAAACAACACAGTCATGCAGAAGGCCAAGCCTATAGACTGAATTTCAAGTGTACTAATAATATGGCAGAATATGAAGCTCTTTTACTAGGCCTCAAGCTAGTAAAGTCCCTACAAGCCATAAAAGTGTCAATTCTAGGAGACTCAGACCTAGTTATCCAACAAGTAAAGGGAAATTTTGTCACTAATGACAAAAGACTGAGGTCTTATAGGTCTGTTGTGGCTGAAATACTAAGCTTCTTTTCTGAATTTCAAATCACCAAAATTTCTAGGACCCATAATCTTCATGCTCATAGTTTAGCCACACTTGCAAGTACCTGCAAGCTTCCTTTTGAGCCCCATCATTGCTTTACAGCTGAGGTAAAGCACAGACCTTCTGTCCCAAACAATGTCAAAGACTGGCAGGTATTTGAAGATGATACACAAATAAATAATTTCTTGACCTTACAACAAGAATTTGCAGGATTAAATATTGACACTGAAAGAGCAAGTCAATCACAAATACCTGAAAGAGCAAGTCAATCACAAATACAGTTTGAACAGAATAACCACCCAATATCACCCAGAACAGTAAAACAAATGCTACATCCAACCATTTTCAACAAAGAAAACATACAACAAATTCAACAAAACACTTATGAAGAACTGCCTGTTACAGAGGTTGAGATCATAGAGCTGAAAGACAATTTTCTTCCAACAGGCCTAACTCCATTAGAGGACATCTTTGATTCGAATGACATCCCTAGAAAACCAAAAATGCAGCCCTTAAATGCTGCCATTGAGGAATGCAACATTGGAACCATTGAGAAACCCAAGATAATCAAATTGTCTGCATCCTTACCTCCTGATCAAAAGCCCAAATACATTGACCTTTTCAAAGAGTTTCAGGATGTGTTTGCATGGGGCTATGAGGATCTGAAATCCTATGATACCTCTGTTATCCAGCATACTATCCCTCTCAAGCCTAATCAAAAGCCATTCAAACAGAAATTGAGAAGGATTAATCCCATGCTTCTCCCTTCAATTGAAAAAGAACTTCAAAAAATGTTTAAAGCTGGCATCATAGCACCAATAAGGTTTTCTGATTGGATTTCAAATTTGGTGCCCACAAGAAAGAAAACTGGTGAAATAAGACTATGTGTTGATCTTAGAAATCTAAACCAAGTGTCTCTCAAAGACAACTATCCCTTACCTAAGATGGATCACATTCTCCAAAGAGTGGTAGGGGCCTCAAGGATTTCATTACTGGACGGATTCTCAGGTTTTAATCAAATCCTAGTGCACCCTGATGACCAAGACAAAACAGCATTCACAACCCCATGGGGAACTTTCAAATATGTGAAAATGCCTTTTGGATTGAAAAATGCAAGGGCAACATTTCAGAGAGCAATGGACATTGCTTTTGCCAAAGAGATTCATGACTTTCTTGTCATTTATTTGGATGACCTCACACCTTTCTCTAAATCTGACCAAGAACACTTGAAACACTTGAGGCAGATCTTCTTAACATGTAGGAAATATGGAATTTCCTTAAATCCCAAGAAATCTCTATTTGGTTTGGAAGAAGGTAAGCTGTTAGGACATATCATTTCAAAGGATGGCATAAGAATAGACCCAGATAGGATACAAGCTATCTTACAAATGCCCCACCCAAGAAATGTAAAGGAATTACAAGCCTTTTTGGGTAAAATCAACTTCCTGAGGAGATTTATCCCAAATCTGGCCGAGTTGATCAGATTATTGAACAACATGCTAAAAAAGGATTCAAAAGTGAAATGGACAGTAGAAGCAAATCAAGCCTTTGAAGGCATAAAATTGGCCCTTACCCAAACCCCAGTCCTAACAAATCCTCAATTTGACAGGGAATTTATCATTTTTTCTTTTGCCTCCCAGCATACTATTGTTGCAGTTTTGTTACAGAAAGATGACCAAGGAAATGAGAAACCCATTGCTTTCTTTAGTAGAGCTCTTAGAGATGCACCTCTGAGATATCAAATCATGGAGAAACAAGCCTATGCTTTGGTCAAGGCAATTAAAGACTTTAGGATTTACATCCTTTACTCCCATGTTATAGCCTATGTACCAAGTCCTATTGTAAAAGACATACTCACTCAAGAAAATTTAGAGGGCAGAAGAGGAAAGTGGATTGCCAACATTTTGGAATTTGATATTGAGATAAAACCAACAAAACTAATAAAAGGGCAAGGTTTGGCCAAACTAATGACAGAAGCAAACTTCCAAGCCTTAGACATAAACCAGCTGGACAATGAACCGGAGCTGGCGACTCCAAAGATCAATGTAGCCTTTGAACAATCCCCTTGGTATTCTGATATCTGTTACGTGTTACAAAACCTGTGTGCTCCACCAGGATTGTCCAGAACTAAGTGTAGATTCCTAAAAATGAAAGCTTCAAAATTTTGTGTTATGGATGGCAATTTGCTTTGGAAAAACCATGAGGGTATACTACTGAACTGCTTGATTGAAAATGAAACTAACAATATCATGAAAGAATTTCATGCAGGTGACTGTGGTGGACACTTGTATTGGAAGTCCACTGTGGATAAGATTTTGAGGGCTGGTTATTATTGGCCTACTATTTTCTCTGATGTCAAGAAATTTACCACTTCATGTCATAAATGCCAAGTGTTTGAGGGAAAGAGAAAATTATTGCCATTGCCTTTGAGGCCTGTTGCAACAGAGAGACCTTTTCAACAATGGGGCTTGGATTTCATTGGGGAAATTCATCCCTCATCTTCAGGCCAACATAGATGGATTCTAACAGCTACAGACTACTTTACCAAATGGATTGAAGCTGTTCCATGCAGACAAGCTAATGATTCCACTATCATTCAGTTCCTTGAGACCAATATCCTGTCCAGATTTGGTTGTCCTGATAAGATAATAACAGACAATGCTGCTGCCTTCAGATCAAAGAAGATGGTGAATTTCTGCCACAAATTTCACATAACCTTGGGCCATTCTACTGCATATTATCCCCAAGGAAATGGCCTTGCTGAATCATCAAATAAAAGCCTTGTTAACATCATAAAGAAGGTGCTGGAAGAAAATAAGAAGAATTGGCATAAGAAGCTGGTCAATGCCTTATGGGCAGATAGACTAACAACCAAGAGATCAATTGGGGTCAGCCCATATGAGTTGGTTTATGGATTAGAAGCCAAATTCCCTTCATCACTAGGAATTCCTGTTATGAAACTTCTTCAAGAAAGCCAAGCTGAGCCAAATGATATGCAAAGAAGGATCAATCAAATAATATGTTTGCAGCAAACTAGAGATCAAGTCTACAGCAGAGTTCAAGTTTTACAAGAAAAACTAAAGAAAGCTTTTGATAGAAGGACCAAGGCAGAAGATTTCAACATTGGTGACAAAGTCCTCAAGTGGGATTCAAGAAGGGAAGACAAAGGAAAACATGGAAAATTTGATTCCCTTTGGAGAGGACCATTTGCTGTCCAAGCAGTACAAGGAAACAATACTTATTTCGTTAAAAGTCTTAATGAAACTGATTTGGATGAAGGTCCTGTGAATGGCAGGATGCTGAAGCACTATTTTGACTAGTGCCCATAAGTACAGTCTGAGTTTCCATTGTACATATTCAAGTGTATATATTACTCTCTGTAGGATGTAAAAATGCAGTTTCTCAAGTTTTATTAACTATCAGTAAAAGGCAAATAGGATCAGAGATCTACCAAGATGGGAAGAGCACAATTTTGGCATTTTAAAAGCAGCATACTTCAAGTGTTGGTGAAAGCAGTCAAAGGCCAAGGCATTCTGACCTGCTGTTCTTGGTCTTTCAAATGAAAAACCATCCCCATGTGGAGCCACTGTTAGCTACCTATACCAATAGGTTTCATATTTCATGATTGGCAAAGAAAGTTCCAAATATGCTCTGCTTTGATGATGGAAAGATCCATATTTCCAAGAGAAGACAAGGTGTGTATATAGCTTGATGGGTACTCAATTTTGATGGATGGTCCAAAAGCTTAAGCTGGATCATGCCATGTTTTAAATTTTCAGTTGTAGAATAGAGAAAGAAGTCTGTCCAAACTGTTTAATCTTGGCAGACAAGTAGCTTAGGTAGAGAAGTAAGGTTCCCAACTGCTTAATCTGGGACCTTGGAGGCAATAAGGGTAGCATTAGATAGAAAATCAAAAGGAAAAAGCCAAAGAAAAGAAAAGGCAAATAAGGGTCTGCAAGTCTAAGTGCACCCTCCAAGAAGAAACAAAAAATGCTAGGTAAGTAGATGGGTAGGCAGATAGGGGTTGCAGAAATGTCATTCCTTACAACTGAATGTGTGCTAACCTATTTACAAAGGAAAATCAATGGATTGAGAAGGTCTTCTTCTTCTCCATCAGCTTGCAGCAAAGCAAAGAAGCATGTCTAACTTCCTAATTTTCCCCTTTCCCATTCATTACTCACATCCCCTCATCATTTGAGATTCATGGAAGAATTTGTGGTTTTATGGTGGTTCTTATTCCTTTAAAAGCCACATTTCTTGTCTAGAAATCTTTTCATTTTGATCTACTCCCTAAGCTAAGTGATTTTCAAATAAACTTAGTGATATCACCCCTCATCCACCCTTTCATCCACATTAATCCCTAACTTCTATTATATAATTCCCCTATGTTACCCTTTCCCTACTATTATAACACCATGGTGTATAAACCCCAAACATTGTACAAATATCCCTCCCCTTGGCATTATAGCCATATGTCCTCTGTCAGGGATCAAATTGACATCTGGTCAGTTTGAGAAACCTAAGCCTTACCCCCTTCCCCTTTCTGAATCCATTTGACCCATTAAGCCCTTTTATTGCTAAGAAAACCTTATGAAAAAACCCCTTTTACCCACAACCCGCTTCATTTGCAAAAAGCACACAAATACCCACTTTTTCCAACTTATCCAAAGTATGGGCGCGATATTATTTCCATTTGAAAATACAAAGAAAACCATATAATTCCGCCGAAACCAAAAGTCCCGCTGGGCACGCCTTTCAAAAGAAAATAATATTTTATTACTTCCCCGCTGCCGTATCATCCACACTATTCAGCGACCCATCAACCGTCAGATCGGGCGCCTTTGATCGGACGGCCAATATGCATATCAGGTTGGGCCTGACGTCTGAAGTTTAGTACCCGAGAAACTGTCAGAGGGTGACGTCAGGCCTCTGCCACGCGTCGCCCTCACAATTTCTCAGGTCGCCCTCTGACAAAACCGCGACCGTATCTGAGGCGGTCCGAGAAAAACCATTACCGCTTCTGGTTTACTGCCGGTCCTATTACGCCCACGTCATCACCACGTCAGGCCCACATCAGTACTGCCTCGCCGCCGCGTCAACGCCCTTGTCCGCCACTGTGCTGATATGTCTGCCACCTCATTATCCCCGTGGACCAATCGCAGCTTGCCACATCACCCGGTGACGTCATGCTGACGTCATCCGACCTTGACCCCACCTGATGACGTCATGCTGACGTCATCCAAAAACGCGCCAATATGCCAAAAATCCATATATTAGCCAAAAATTCATGTTTTTCCCACTTTTTGCCAAAGCAACTATTGTTATTCATGCATGCATTTTACGACCAAACCAGCGCCAACCCGCAGAATTCGACTCAGAAACCGTGGGCACATCCCTCACACCTGCATTGGCAACTGTTATTGGCAATTCATGAGGTATTTCTCAAAATCATTCCCTGCACCTGGTTTTATCCATATTTGTACAAGCAAACTGGTTTAAGAGAGTGTAAAGCACTGAATTCACTATCAAGCATCCAGTGACCTGTACCCATTTCCAACTGGCGAGGCAATAAACCTTCTGCAAAGCTTGCATTTGACAAGATTGACCTGAATTCACAGGTAGTTCGCGCAGTCGTGAACTAGAACCTCAACTACATAAACTCACCATAGAAACACTCTTGTCAGTCCTGGTACTGGTTTCATCAGTCCTCTAAACGGTATTTCAATTGTTGTTTGCACAATTCGCCCTCTGTTCCTTACAATTCACATTTCCATTGCAAAGAGACCCCTCTGTGCTGCTCTGCTCATTCTAACCAGCTTACGTACAAGTCAGAAGCCTTATTAGCCATGGAAACACCAATAGCCTTGAATATTCAGCCTCTGAATGCCCCTCAAAGGGAGTTAGAATGGAAAGCCCTGGGAGATGTAGATTATCAGATGATAGACTGGTTCCCAATGGGCTCTAAGTTTAATATTCACATGCTAAATGAATTGAAAGCCCAACACCTTGGTGGAGCTGATATTTTAGGGATTTGGGACTCAAATTTGCCCATTTACAACCTCCCTCAAGTCAATGCCCTTCCAGACTTGATCCACAGATGCCAGGAATGCTATGATCCATGCCAAAGAGCTATTCTCAGTCCTACAGGCTCAATCTTGTTCCATATCACCCCAGAAGCCATAAATGAGATGCTGCATTTTCACACTGCAAGGCCATTGACTCCTCTCTCCATGCTGGACTTAGTAAAGAAGGGGAGTAATTTGTCAAGTGCCCAGATCATCAAAATCAATCAGTTATTCATACAGCCAAGCTCCGAAACTATAAGAACTCCTCCTATTGGATATCCTTACCTGAATGACTTGGGCAGAATGCTGGTGGATTTGATCAGCTATGTCCTGGGGTACAGGGGAGTTGAAGATGTTAATAACACCATCACGGCAATGCTGTCCATATTTTCTCCTGGGAAGCCTCCAGCTGTACACTATGACTATGCCACATATATTGCAGAAAAGATCCATGAACAGCTAATGAATCTACAAAGAGAAAGGGTGTTCAGATACACCTCATACATCTACCATCTGTTCTTATTTTATCAACCAGACAGTTTCCCCATTCCCCTCAAGAAACTTAATGCCCAGGGGAATCCAAGGTCAGTTGTGTTTTGGACTTCAGTTTTTCATAATACTTCTAAATCACCATAAACATACTGTGAATTCATAGACCTGTTCATTCACCCGGCTATGACCTTGCTGTATGGTGTTCCTCCTCCAAGGTTGACTGATGACATGCAAAGAATTCTCCATCTCTCCAAGGCCTATAGCATTGGTGATTGGTATTTTTACCAACACCACACAGTAATCAGAATATATGGCTGTGAGTTGAACCCTTACAGGCTACCAAGATATGTCCCTATGAGACTTTTTGCCTCAGAATACTTCAGGCAGTTTGGAAATGCTGACTACATCCATTTCCAAAGTAAAAACAAGAAGGTGCAGCTGAAGGTAAGGAACCAGCTAGGTCCTTTTCTATACAACAAAAGAGAGGAGGGATGGAAGGAGGCAGATATGATCCTAGAGGGCCTCAAATTACAAACCAGTTTCAAATGGAGACCTTATGACCGTAATCATTTTATTTCCCTCAGGAGGATAAAATACAAATTGGGTAACTATGCACATGTAAGGCTGCCTCATGTTGAGCAGTATGCCAATTCTTTGAGCTGGAAAGAAGGCACTCTAGAAGAGCCAATTACTAGAGAGCAGATGCTAGAAAGAGAGGCTAGGAATATTCAAAAAGAGGCTGACTTGGAATTTGTGGACAGGTTTCCTTCTCATATCAAAGGCAACTTGGAGCAGCTGCCTCATCTTCAACGACACATCAGCAAGCTGCCATGGACACTCAACAGACATCCAGCAAAGGCAAAGAAAAGCAGGTGGAGCAGGAGCAGCCACCTCCCATGACTGAAGAGAAAATAGAAAAGGAGGTGGAACAGCAAGAAGAAGTGCTGTAGCAGGAAGCGCATCAACAACCACAACACCAACAGCAAGAAGAACAAAGACAGGAGCAGCCTGTGTAGCAAGAGCAAACAATGGAAGCCCCAAAATCCACTGAGCAACAGCCACAACAAACTGTGCCTCCAAGGCAAGAAACATCAGCTGAAGCATCAATCCTCCAAACTCCACAAAAGGAGGATACAAGCAGGAAAAGGGACAGAGAGACTCCCCTTACAACATCGACAACTTATGGGGAGAAAAGACAGAGAATGAATCCTTTCTCAGAGGAGGAAATGCCAATGGGACAGTCTTTGGGCATGGGCCCACCTAGCAGGGAGGCCTCTGCAAGTTCCTTCCAGCAGGGACAAGACAGAACAGTGGGAGGAGAAGTCAGCTCCTCAAGCCACCAAAGAGAAGGTGAACTGGGCATCAAACAACAGTTCATTGACATAAAGAGGAGAAGTGAGCCAATAAAAATACAACTATATAATCATTTGTTGAAGATGGCTCCTACTAACCAGCAAAGACTCATGTCTGCATATGATGTAAATGAGGGCAAGATGATCATGAGTCACTTCATGCCAACTACATTGCAACCACAGTCTCCTTCAGACTACTTGAGGACCAATCTTGAGGTCCTTGCCAAGGACATCCACCCAATGGACAAAATCGAATTGCATAAGAAAACGGGTGAGATGGTGTATGCATCCTTGGCAGACAAGACACTGGATAACTACAGGCTAGTAAATAGCCTAAATAATACAGCTGCTCAACTTGAGTTGGAGAGGGCATCCTCTCAAGCAAAGGACAACAGAATCAGGTCCTTAGAAGATATAATCATAGAGATTGGGCATGACCCCAAGGACATCAAGGGCATACAAGAAATATTGAAATTAAGGGATGCAGACATGGCAGCTTTGAGGAGAAAGATCAAAATCCCAGCAACAATTCACCCTCAAACAGATGAAGTTGCCCAGCAAAGACATGATCAAGATGCTGCAGCCTTGCTGGTATCTTTATACAAACAGCTCATCCAAACACAAGAGAAGCTGGGAGAATCAGAGGCTGCACAGGCAGCATTGCAGGCAGCTTTAGAGCAAAGGGAAGGAGGTCAAACATCTCAGCCTCCTCCAGAAATAATTAATCTTGAGGAGCCTCCTCAAGCTACTGCCCCTCCCATACAGCAAACAGAACAGGCAGCACCTTCTACCTCAGCACCAGCACCGACAACAGAGCAGGCTCCAAGCCTAGATATGCAGAAGCTCAAGAGTGAAATCCAAGCCTTGGAAGCCCAAATGTCAGAGTTAAAAGAGTCCAGGGAAAATTTGGTCAAGTTGAATGAAAGATATGACAAATCCAAGCAGACTGTAGCAGAAAAGGGCAGGGAAATAAAGGCCCTTAAGGACAGGATAAAGGAGCTGGAGAAGGAGCTCACATTGGATAAAGTGACAGCTGAGCTCAAGACTGTGCTATGGGCCAACATTGGCCAATCCATCACTGACCAATGGCAATACATTGAGACAATTCATGAGCAAATAGAGCTCATAGGAAAAGCACACAGAGAAATCCAGAGATCAAGGGCCTCTCTAGGCAATATGCCTGAAGTTGCCAACAGGATGATCAATGTGCTTAATAATAGAACAAGTGCTCAGTTAGCAACTATGGGAATCTCCAACAGAACTGAGACCATCCAGCTAATAAAGAGGGTCCTAACACTGAGAAACCTGGTGCAAACATTAGAAAGAAGGACCCAGGACATGCAGACCGAGGTCAATAGATTCATGGAAAAGTTTGTGGCATTACAAAACAGAGGTCTTCCAAGCTTACTGAATAGCGCAGGAAAACTACTTTCCCATGAAAACTATGCCAAGAGGGTGAACACCTTTGCCACAAATCAGATCACAGAGAAGGCCAGCACCTCAGAGGAAACAGGGCCAGTTACAGGACAAACTCTCTACAACAAGGTAGAGAATTTATTCTTTATAATGAATGAAATCAAACATCTGTTTGAATTGCCTCCCAATTTCTATAAATACACAGAGGCAGATGAGACACTAGAGGCAATTCTGAGACACCAATTGCGCACACAGGAATACTGGACCAAAATGATACAGCTGATATTATAAGCCATAGCCTGTAAATCAAGTTTTGTTATTTGTTATTCAAATTTACAAGTGATCATGCACAGGAAAACTTGGAAAGATCAGCATGCATGAAAAGGGAAGGGCTGAGCCAACTCAGCAGAACTATTTGGCCAACAAAGCACAATTGACAGCTAACAGGTAGCAGGGCCGAAAGTTACAGCACGACAACCATAAAGATGCATTTTCCAGCATTATGCAGAAAGGTCAGACCGACTCAATGGCCTCCAAAGGCCAAAATATCTTCTGACAGACACAAAGAGCATTTATGTTGTATTAAAAGCAGTAGTAATTTCTTATCTACTGTTCTGTACACGTTGGTGAAAACATTTATTTCTCAGATGACTCAATGCCTTAGATATTTTGTATGATCGTTTGTATATATTGCCCCTCGCATAAGTTTGCAGGGGTTGTTGTTGATCACTCTTCAAGAGTTCTTTTGCTGTAAATTGTCAGAGTTTAATACAAAGGCCGATGGAATTTCCAAAGTCTGTGTTGTCTGAGGGATTGTGATGCGATTTGCTGAGTGCTATAGGATTCCTGCATGTTGTCATGGCTCAATAAGTTTCCTTTAAACTTTCGTTATGTTCTTTCTGTTATTTTCTCATAACTCATCCATGTTCTAGATCTCACAATTAATGGTAGAGAAAAAGACTAATTCCAGGATTTATTCATAGAATACCCTGAATTCAATCTATGCTATTACAAATGTTTTCTTCAGTTATGGTTATAAAGGTGTGATTCTTAATTGCTGCACCTCTACACTGTATCTTTCACAGAAATTATTGTTTAGGAATTCAAGTTTGCTCCTTTACAATACATCTCTTTCTCACAACCGAGCTTAGTGGAAAATTCTTAACTGCTTTTCACTGGTTACACACATTTCATCATTATAACATCAAGTTTGTTTCATGAGATATTCAAAAGGCCCTGCAGTTTCAGCAATCCTAAACTACCTCTCAAACAACCAGTAACCAAAGACTCCATTGCCCAATGAACTAGAATTATCCGAAGGTCTACACCTTAGGTACAGAAGACATCCCTCAACCAAAACATAAACCAAACCCTGAACATCATAGCTAGCCTAAAATACTATCAAAACAGAGACAAATCATAAAGAGAGAGCCCTCTCTGATTGCAGTTTGGCTAGAAACTGCAATCCAAAGATTGGTTAGTGGTTACCCCGGCCGTATTCCCTTGGGAGTCATAGGGAACAACCTGGGAGATAACACATTAGACCTACACATCTACCTTATACTCTATAAATATTATATTTATTGTTTTTTAGGGAGGAAAATTTTAACATTTTTGAAAAAATTCAGCCTTAATTTTGATGTAACAAAGCCCTCCCAATTCCAATAGTCATTTACATTCTAAAACAAGTAGTATATTTTCACTTTTCATAGGGCCGAGGGAAAACGAGCAGATATTTTCACCTTTCATAGGGTAGGAGGGAAAAATGAGATTGAAGAGAGTTGTGAATTAAATTTTCACTTTTCATAAGGCAGAGGGAAAACGAGTAGCATATTTTGACATTTCAACAGAGCCCTGCCAATTCCAATCTTCATTTACGTTCTAAAACAAGGAGAATGTTTTCACTTTTCATAGGGCAGAGGGAAAACAAGTAGATATTTTTCAGTTTTCATATGGCAGGATGGAAAAATGAGATTGAAGAGAGTTGTGAATTAAATTTTCACTTTTCATAAGGCGGAGGGAAAACGAGTAGCATATTTTCACTTTTTCACACGGTTGGGAGGGAAAAATGAGATTCAAGGGTGTTGTGAATTAAATTTTCACTTTTCATAATGCAGAGGGAAAACGAGTAGCATATTTTCACTTTTCACAGGGCTAGGAGGGAAAGTGAGATTCAAGAGAGTTGTGAATTAAGGTTTTTCCAGTAGCAAACTGATATCGAACCCCACCATTGGATCTTCAATCCATTAATGGCACCCAAGTATATTTTATTTCTAACATCCCTGCATTTTCACCCCACTTTTAGTCTTCTTCCACACAAGGAGGAGTACACACCTCATATCTCTGGTTCAAAATTCACTATTTTTTTCATTCTTTCTTTTGAGTTTAAGAGTAGCATATTTTCACTTTTCACAGGGCTGGAGGGAAAATGAGATTCAAGAGAGTTGTGAGTTAAGGTTTTACTAGTAGTAGACTGATATCGAACCCTGCCATTGTATCTTCAATCCATTAATGGCTCCCAGGTATGTTTCATTTCTAACCTCACTACATTTCCACCCCACTTTATTGAAGAGAGTTGTGAATTAAGGTTTTACCAGTAGCAGACTGATATCGAACCCCACCATTGGATTCTCAATCCATTAATGGCTCCAGGTATGTTTCATTTCTAACCTGGCTACATTTCCACCCCACTTTTAGTCTTCTTCCACACAGGGAGGAGTACACACACCTCAGATCTCTAGTTTAAAATTCACTACTTTTTCATCCTTTCTTTTAAGTTTACAAGTAGCATATTTTCACTTTTCATATGGCGGAAGGGAAAATGAGATTGAAAAGACTTGTGAATTAAAATTTTACCAGTAGCATAACCCCACCATTGGATCTTCAATCCATTAATGGCTGCTAGGTATGTTTCATTACCCCACTTTTAGTCTTCTTCCACATAGGGAGGAGTACACACCTCCCTGATGTTAAATTTGATGTTGATCAGGCATGGGAAATGATGGAACATACTCGAACATCAAGAGAAGCTAATATAGGTCCGACTAATTCTCAGAGAGATAGAAGACATTGGCAGGGATGATCTTCTTCCCATAAAAAAATGATTTATAATAATTGATGGGAAATGGAAGGTCAAGTGTTGTGAGAGGAAGCATTTTAACTGCTCATGTATGATCAAGAGCTAGCTATAGTCAAGATATACACATTCTTGCAACTGCTAACTATTTGGAAAATCTAGGAAGGATAACAGAGGAGATCTCATGTAGGGATGTTGGAAATAATAAGCTTCCAACACCTAGTGTTTCTAATGAGATATTGGGTATAATATTATCTAAAAGAAGTAACAATTTACATCATCAGCTAAACAATGGCACTTAATTTGGTAAACCTCATGAAAATGGAGTCCAAGAAGTTGAAGGTGCAATGGAGAAGGTGATCTCCATTATAAAATCTCACATGAAGTGCACACTCACAAGGGAACATAAGTAAAATCATCAGTATTTTTCCTTCTTTTATGGTTTGTCTCTATAGATATGATTTTACTGGGTGTACACTATATGTATCTCAAAATTTCTCTTTAAGAAATCCTATTTCTATTCTTTCTAAGAAAAACTTTCTAGGGAATCCCAATAGATGTTTCCCCATATTCATGGATGGCATCCCTGATAAACCCATTGGCATTGACTAGTGCACCTCACCTAAGGGATTTCGAAGAGGGCACCTGCCAACACAAAAAACTAGCCAAATAACCAATAAAATTAATGACATTCAGTTGGGCTAACCCCTTGGGCTCAATAAATCATAATCAACTACACTATTTGCCATATTAACATATTGATCCTATTTAACATTTTGTTAGAGTAACCATAACAATCAAAGCATGTTCCTATTTTTATTTTGGTTTTCAATTCCTTTTTTGGTGTGGTGACAACTTTATATGACTGTATAGATGTTTATTTTTGTCAGACTATATGTTGAAAAGTAGAAGCTCTCTTACATTCTACCTTGTCTGTTATGTATTCATGGAGTCCAGTTTCATTAGTTGTGACCAAATAACCATGTCAGACATGTACACAAGGATTCTTGTATCACTATTTATAAACTAAACATTGCCCTTAAACAAGAAAAGTAGATACTTAATGCTACGTGTTTGCATCTCAGGGAACTTCCAATCCTAATAAATGAGGTGAAATTTAAGTGTTTCTAGAATCCAAATCACAGGTTTTGTGAATTCACGCATAAATGGTCCTGGAAAAGTGAAGTGAAATTTAATTATTTCCAAATCTTAAGTTCTGTGAATTCACTCATATTTGGTGCTGGAATCTATTAAGAAAATAGGAAGAATTTCTTTTAGTTGCATTCAAATTTTCCAAAAATAATACTAAATTTCTCCCCGACTAAAATTCTCCCTAAAATGCCTTTGGGATTGAAAATTTCATAAATATTTTTAGGGAAACAACCCAAAATACTTTTTCTAGATTAGAGTTTTATAACACTAGGTACTAAAATAGTCTTCTATTTTATGCTGCAAATGTCTAATAGAGTCTGCCCAGAAACTGATCAGAAAATTAGGTAGATGCATTAGACGAACTAAATAATTTTGAATGAATAATCACTTAACATAAATGATATATTAGGTTTCATAAATATATAACTTAGTAGCATGAAATGAAGAAGAAATCTCAACGAGATTGACATATTGTTAATTGAGTTGGATAGAGTTACAACTAAAATTCAGTATTTTTCTTGCTTGCGTAACTTGGGAATATTTTTGTATCTCAAGTCTCAACCTTATTGAATAGTATGGTTTATTCCTTGCAATGTTGAGATATGTTATGATACCACTTGCTAGTAACCTAAACATTTTGCATGAAAATTTTGTTGTGAATTTTACTTGCAAAAGATATAAGTGAAAATATAGATTAACTGTCCCTTGTGTTGAATTTCCATGAAATTCTGCTACTACTTGAATGAATAAATCTGAAACTAATTGTTGCACCAAGAGAAAAAATATCTCTACCAATTTGTAGTGGAATAGCATAGAAATAAATCACAGTCACACTTTAGAAAAAAAAGCAAAATTTTCTAGGGAACCCAACTGGGAAAACCCTCTGCTAGCTGTAGAAATTTAAATACTATCCATATTAGAATTTGAGACACCTTCTTCAAGACCAGGTTCATCGATTCTTATTGCTTTCCATATTCATTTTCATAAGCATTAGGGTTTTTGTTTGTCAAATCAGAGTAGCTAGAAAGTGTCTCTTTGATTTCAGAAAGTAGATCAGGATCAACTTCATCCAAGAATCCCCTAGAAGGCTCATTAGTAGCAAGAAGAAAGGTCTTTTTTTATTTTATTTCATCACATGCATCAATCATAATCACTTATTTGTCTTCATTTCTTTCACAATCATTTTCAATGTTAGATACAAGAGGTAATTTAGTATGATATAATCCTTAGGTAACCAACCCCAGACGTATTGTTGGTTAATTTATTGTTGTTTTAAGTTTATTGAGTTTGAGTTTTATCATGAAACTACTAGAAGCATACTAGCATGGGTGAGTTGATTATCTTGATAACAATGTTATGGTTTTATCTAGTCCTTGAAAGGAACTTATAGTTGATGGTCAAAATTTCACATTCCTTTCATTTTTTATCTTCACATATAATAAATATCTTTATGTTATAGCCTCTAGCTAGATATATATAGTAACTACTACTCAGAAGTTGGATGCCATCATTTTGGAGCTTGAGCTTACTCAACTTACCTTTGTTTGAGTTGAAAATGTCATTAGATCTCATTATATCATCTATTGTAGAGCATGAATCCAATTTACCTTTTTTTCAGTTAAAAATGTAATTAGATTTTGCTACATCATATTTTGTAGAGAATGAATCCAATTTATCATAGTCCATTTGCTTGAGGTATAACAAAGCTACTTTAATTCATTAAACTTACTTTTCATATTCTATTTGTTGATTGTGATTCTACAAGCCACATCTGCAATGGAAAAGGGGTATATTTAATGAAGTGTAGAAGGAGAGGGAAGCTTCAGTTATGTCCTTTCAAACTTTCTAAGGAATGTAATAAAATTTAAAAAAAAAATCTCCATAGAATGTTGTGCTTTAACTTTTTCTTTTGGTAATAGATTATTTATGTGATCTCCCCTCTCTCACACACAACCAAAGTCCATATATAAATGGTTTTTTGGGATATGTGGACAATGGAAAGATTTATGCTAGCTATTTATCTAGAAATTTACACTGTAGAAGATCAAGCATTTGCAATTGAATATTTCCTTGCCACTAAATTAGAGTTGAAGAGTTGGACTCCTATTTGTCAGGCATATACCTCACCTTTAAATCAATTTATTGCTGACTCTCTATAGACCTTCCATGGGAGGGAAAAAAGTGATCACTACCATTTCTTAATCTTTCTGCAAACCAAGTAAAAATTCCAAATGTGTATAAATTAGTGGCTCCTTGGAGAATCCCAAGAGTGCCGCTATTGTAGCAACATGAAATTCGTTTATTTTGAGTTCTTCATTAGTGCATTCATAGTACATTTTTTATTCCATACAATACCTCAATAGTGTATGAACAAATTACAGTTAAGCCTATCAAAATATTTTGACTTACCCTCTTTTAGAGGGAAACTAGAATGTGTTTCAAGCTTGTATGTCACAATTGTATCATGCAAAGTTTACCTAGGACAAGTTTTGTGGATCTAAGAAGCAAGATACCTGTTAGAATTCAAGAGGCAACAATACTACAAAGTGGGAGAATAGGTTTCATAGTTAACTTGGCATTCACATTATGGTTGGAGTCAGTTTGTTGGCAAGATACTAGATACCCCAACTTCCTTTTTATGAATGAGTGCAAGATTGAATCCTTCGACATATTCCTCACTCAATTGTCATTAAGTGATGGGTTTTCTCAAGTGTTCTTCACACCTATAAACTTTACTAGAGTTTTTCTTGAGTCTTTTGAGGTGGTTAGCTTTTCAAAGCACACATGTACAATAATAGGAGAGATAATATGCCCAACTAATTTGAAGTTATCTACCTGCGAATATGATGTTCCCATTCATAAACCTGATGACTCGCTCTACTTCTTTCTAGTGAACAACTTTGGGACTTGCCATGAATCGTGAGACAATTCCAACCCCATAACTATAAATTTTTTATTTAAATCTATACCCAATACAATAGAATAAGCATAACGAGAACTCCATTCTTGTTTCGAAAGAACCTGCAATCGACTTGTACCATGCTATTTAATATTTCCTGTATTTATTCGCATCCTTGGTCTGTGACGTAAAGATGCAACAAACTACCTTGCATTTTCTATACTAACACTCCTAAAAAATAATAAAGTATGCCCAAATCTATCATTTCAAATGATCTATGTAGCTCACCTTTTGGTTTTCCAATTGTTGAAGTTGTTACCTATATTGATGAGATATTCTACAACCGATACCACAGTGAAAATATATGTTATAGTTTTATCCATGTTTCTATGAAGGTGTTTCTCCTTTAGTGGATCAGCAATACACTGCAGTTTCCATTTAGGGGAGAAGTGTACCTAGTAGCAGCCTTGGCCTACGTGTGGATGGGTTGAATGCACATTAGACTCTATCTATTGTTTTGAAGGTGTTTCTCCTTCTACAATACTTCATCTCAGTAGATCCTTTCGGTCTGCACCTTTATTAGATGCATGCAACCTTGGGATACATGTTGTAGATTATAGTTTTCCTATGAGGTTGTAGCAGCAATGAAAGAAGTGCATCGATTTTAGGCATCTTGTGGTTTTGTGTGAAAGCATGCTTGTTTAGTGTTTCCTAAACTTATATACAACCATATTTAGTATGCTTTTATAGTTTGACATAGATGCTCACTTTTCTTAATTTAGGTGTTTTTCTTAGTTTTGTTTTATGCACAAATTTATCTTTAAGAAAAGTGCACAGTAGAAAAGGGTTCTATATTTTGAGCAGGTGACACACTTCTAGGTAGGAGGTACTCTATTCTAGGAAGCTTTTTCCATGCAAGTTAGGTGCTTTATCCGAGAATCCCAAGAGGTGATATTGTAGCAATAATAAATTCATTTATTTTAAGTTATTCATTAGTGCATTGATAGTATATTGTTTATTCCATGCAATACCTCAATAATGTATGATCAAATTACTGTTTAAGATTGTCATAATATTTTCACTTACCCTCTTTTAGAGGGAAACTAGAGCACGTGTCAATCTTTCACGTCACAATTGTATCATGCAGAGTTTACCTGGCACAAGTTTTGTGGATCTAAGCAGCTAGATACCTATTGGAATTCAAGAGGGAACAATACTACAAAATGGGAAAGAGGTTTCGCAGTTAACCTGCCTTTCACATTATGGCTAGAGTTGATTTGTTGGTAAGATGCTAGATACCCCAACTTCCTTTTTATGACTGAGTGTAAGATTGAATCCTTCGACATATTCCTCGCTCAATTGTCATTAAGCAATGGGCTTTCTCAGAAGTGCTTCACATCTGTAAACTTTACTAGAGTTGTTATTGAGTCTTTGGATGTGATTATATTTTCAAAGCACACATGTACAAGAAGACAAGAAATAATATTCCCGAATAATTTCAAGTTATATTCCTGCAAATAGCATGTTCCCTTCCATAAACATGACGACTCATTCTAGTTCTTTCTAGTGAACAAATTTGGGATTTTTCATGAACTGTGAGAAAAATTCAACCCCATAACTATCCATTTCTTATTTAAAGTTATACCCACTATATTAGAACCTGCACAAGGAGAATTCCATTCCCATTTCAAAAGAACCTGCAATCAACTTATAACATGCTATTTAATATTTTATGTATTTCTTTGCATCCTTGGCCTGCGACATAAAGACGCAACAAGCTAGCTTGCATTTTTTATACTAACGCTCCTAAACAATAATAAAGTGTGCTCAAACCTGTCATTTCAAATGATCTATGCATCTCACCTTTTGGTTTTTCAATTATCAAAGTTGTTACCTATTTTGATGAGATCATTGAAAACTGAGGCCACAGTGACAATATATTTTGGAGTTTTATCCATGTTGCACTAAAGGTGTTTTTCTTCAGCAACACTACAATACATTACAGTTTACATTGAACGGAGAAGTGTACCTAGTAACAGCCTTGGTTTGTGTGCAAATGGGTTGAATTCATAGTAGACTTTATTTATTTTTTTGAAGGTGTTTCTCCTCCAATAGTACTTCATCTCATCAGATCCTTTCAATCTACACCTTCAATAGATGCATACAACCTTGGGGTACATGCTATAGATTCCAGTTTTAATATGAGGGTATATCAACGATGAAAGAATCACATGTATTTTAGGCATCTTATTGTTGTTGTATGAGAGCATGCTTGTCTAGTGTTTCCCAAACTTATATAGAGCCATATTTATTATACTTTTATAGTTTTACTTAGATGCTCACTTTTCTTAATTTAGGTGTTTTTCTTAGCAATATTTTATGCACAGATTTATCTTTAAGAAAAGTGCACAATAGATAAGTGTTCTATATTTTGAGTAAGGGACACTCTTCTAGGTAGGAGGTACTCTATTTTAGGGAGCTTTTGTCATGCATGTTAGGTGATTTATCCTAGATAGAGTTCCAAGTCCTTACCTCCTTGACAAAGTCCTTGCTAGATAAGACACCAGTGGATAGAGTTCCAAGTCCCTAAATTTTCCAAAAATCCTCCTGGGCCTAGCTATCTAGCCTAAAATCCTTTACATTCCAATCATATCTTGGCTATGATTTCACAGAAAGAACCCTCTTTGGTTTGGTATGGCTAGCTACCAAACTAAAAGTTTGGTCAGTGGTTACCTCCATCGATCTCCTCATCAGACTAGGACATTATGAAAGATAACAGAGGGCATGACAACTAGGGAGTGCCAAGGTGTTCTAGTGAATGTAAGGTTCAAAAGTCATGGAAAAATGCAATGCTAGTTGTGAGTTCATGACTTCCAAGGTGTGTTAGGGAATGCTAGGGCATGCTAAGATGTGCCAAATAGTACGAAGATATGTCAAAAAATCTAATATGTTCCAAGTGCTAAGGCATGCCAAGATGTACAAGGGTTCCAAGTTCCTGCCTCCTCTTCTTCCATACGCTATTTACTTATGACATTTCATTTGTAATATTTGGTGCACTTGATAGGTATAGGTCATTTATAGGTTATAAATGTCTTCAGAGTTTCACTTCTAGTTAAGTATTCAACTAAACATATTGATTCTCTTATACATAACTATTTTTCCCTCCACCCAATTTTCACAACTTCAATAACCATTAGGTAGGGACCTACAGCTTTGATGTTGCTTTGCTTGTTTAGTAAAATATTGCCAAGAATTTAATTTATTCAAAGTTGTAGAATTTATAATTTATGAAGTTTCAAGGTATAATTTTTAAAAATATAATTCTTTAAAGGGTGTTAGCTCAGTGGAAGAGCACCTGCTTTACAAGCAGGAGGTTGGTGGTTCATTTCCATCATGCCCTGACATCCATATGGAATGGAGATGATCAATTTTTGGTGATGAAGGCTCTTTTAACCATCACCAATGAGCTTTCGTGACATTTTTCGGCCCTCACCAAAAATATGAAATGGTGACGATCAACGAACGCCACCATATATATGCATCAATAGTGACAATCCTAAAAGGTTTGTAACCATAAATTGTTGTTGTTGATATGAAATGGTGATGGTCGTTGTCTGTCATTATAGTAATTATTCATGACAGACCTTGAATGTCACCACAACACCTATATTTCTAGCAATGTGGCTGTTGGTGACGGTCAATGAACATCACCATATATATGCACCAATAGTGACGACCATTAAATGTTCATCATAATAAATCATTATTGTTCATATGAAATGGTGATGGTCACTATCCGTCATTATAATAAATATTTGCGACGGACCTTGAATGTCACCATAATACCTATACTTTTGGTGACATTCATTTTTTGGTGACGGAGGCTATGGTCCATCACCATTGCTCATATGCAATGGTGACGATCATTATCCATCATTATAAATCGTTATTGGTGATGAACTTTGAATGTCACTGCAACACCTATAATTTTGGTGACGCCAGCTTTGGAGACGTTCCTTTTTTTGTGATGGAGGCTATGGTCCATCACCATTGCTCATATGAAATGGTGACGGTCTCTATCCATCATTATAAATCATTATTGGTGACAGAATTTCTATGTCACTACAACACCTATACTTTTGGCGACACCACCTTTGGTGACGTTTAGTTTTTGGTGACGAATGCTCTTTTGACTGTCACCAATGAGCTTATGGTGACATTTTTCACTCCTCACCAATGTCCTTCTTTTCTTGTAGTTCTAGATGGATCCAATGGGTATAACCAAATACAAATCTACCTAGAAGACCAGGATAAGACCACATTCACCTGTCCTTGGGGTACTTTTGCCTATAGGGTCCTTCCTTTTGGCCTATGAAATGACCTTGCCGCTTTCTAGAGAGTAGTCTTGAGTATTTTTGCTGAATTAGTACATGATGTGGTGGAAGTCTATATGGATGATTTTACACCTTATGGCTATGATTTTCAAGAAGCCCTGACTAACCTAGGAAAAGTATTGCACAAATGAATTGAAATGAACCTGTCTCTCAGTCCAGAAAAATGTGAATTCTTAATGACTTAAGGGACCATGCTAGGTCATTCAATATCTCAACAAGGACTGCAGGTGGACCCAAAAAAAATAGAAATCATCCACAAGTTCCCACCTCCTCAAAAGCAGAGGGATGTTAGGAGTTTCTTGGGGTTAGTTAGATACTACCAAAGGTTCATAAAGAAATTCAGCAAGTTGGCTTCTCCTTTATTTGGGTTGTTGGCCAAATATTCAAAGTTTATATGGTCAAAAAGTTGTCAAGTGGCCTTAGACATTTTAAAGGGTAAGTTAACCACTGCACAAATTCTTCCAGGGCCAAACTGGGCCCTCCCTTTTTATATTCATGTTGATGCCTCACACAAAGCATAGGAGCAGCCTTAGGTTAGGTAGAGGAGAAATTACCTTATTCCATCTATTTTATTAGTTAGAACCTGTCAAAGACTGAGCTAAATTATATTGTGACCAAAAAGGAACTCCTTGCTGTTGTGCATTCATTAAAAAAATTTAGGAATTACAGTACGTGCTATCAAACATTTGTGCATACTAACCATGCTGCAATAAAATATTTAATGAACAAACCAGATGTGAATGCTATAATTATAAGATGGTTGCTTTTATTACAACAATTTGATCTATCTATTGTTGACAAGCTTGGTAAGGAAATTGTTGTTGCAAACATTCTATCTAGGATGAATCTTCCTATAGGTGAAGAAGGAATGGTGGATGATCAGTTACCAAATGAGCAATTTTTTTCTATTTCAGTTCTCTTCCCACGGTTTGTTGATATAGCAAACTATTTGGTATTAACATAGTTCCCACCAAACTTGCCCTCCCGAGAAAATAGCAAGATAGTCAGGAAACGTGCCCCCTTCACCTGGATTGGGGGCAATCTTTTCAAACATGGCCTAAATCAAATCTTGGGAAGGTGTGTCAGGGAAGAGGAATTTTTTGACATCCTTCTTACCTATCATGATGGGCCTTGTGGAGGTCACTTCGCAACAAAGAGGACAACATTCAAAGTGTTACAAGCGGGCTATTATTGGTCCACTCTTCAACAGGATGTGAAGAAGTATATTAGTCAGTGTGATTGGATCCAAAGGATGGGAAAGCCTACTCCAAGAGATAAAATGCCCCTACAACCTCAAGTGACTTTCGAGCCATTTTCCAATTGGGGCATGGACTTCATTGGGCCTATCAACCCTCCTTCAAAGAAAAAACAATACATTATTGTGTGCACTAATTATTTGACTAAGTGGGCTGAAACCAAGGCAATTAAGGAAAAAATAGAAGATAAGGTGGCTAAGTTCCTAAGGGAGAATGTATTTTAGATATTTGGGTACCCTAGAGCTAGTCATAGACCAAGGCAGCTAGTTTACCTCCCTAATGATTAAAGAACTACTCAGCCATCACAAAATCAAGCATAGGACCTCCACTCCCTATCATCCACAAGCTAATGGGCAAGTGGAGAAGACCAACAGGGCACTAGAGAGCATCTTAACTAAGGTAGTGAGCAGTAGTAGGAAGGATTAGGCAAAGAGACTAGTTGAGGCCACCTGGGCCTATAATACAACATGGAAGACCACCACTCAATTTACACCCTATGAGTTGGTCTATGGGAAAAAAGATTTTCTATCCATTGAGTTTGAATATAACACCTTGAGGATGGCAGCACAACTAGATTTGGATCTCAGTCATGCATAGAAAGAAATATTGTTCCAATTGAATGGCTTGTATGAATTTAGAATGCATGCCTTCCTACATACAAAGATAGTTTAGCTTCAGAGGAAGATCTGGCATGATAAACATATTAAGGAGATGTAATTTCAAGAGGAATATTGGGCATTATTATATTATTCTAGGTATAAAGACTTCAAGGGCAAGCTAAGGACAAGATGGCTCAGACCTTATGTGATGGAAAGATGCCATGATAATGGCTCAGTGAAGATCAGAAGTATAGATGAAGAAGCCATTCCATTTCTTATTAATGGAAACTGATTGAAAATGTACAAGAGACCTTTATCAAAACAAGAGTTCATTGACAATATCAATAAGACAGTGATGATGGTGGAGAAAGTTCCAAATCCTCCCTCATAAGGTCACTAAAAAAACAAAAAAAAAAAGAATAAGGATTTGGGTGAAAACCTCCATGTGGCACCTAAGTCCCATATTTGGCTTGAAAACCTCATGAGGCGACCCAATGATGAAGAAAAAATGTAAAAATAATAAGAAGATCCCGAGGTGAAAACCTCCCTTGAGGTGCCTAGGGAAAACATCTAGGGTGAAAACCTCTCTGAGGCAGCCTAGGTTTTTTTCAAAAAAAAAAAAAAGACAGATAAAAAGATGTAATTGTTATTTGCATGTCGATGAGAAAGATAGTCAAGGAGAAAAAAGAGGATCTAAAGGGCACCCTGCTTCACAAATATCCATCTCCTCCACTCCTTGCCATGCATCACTCCATCATTTCTATCATTTTCTACTCCATTGCTTCTATTTAGGCGAAGACTGTGTTTTCTACAATCATCAGCTATAGGTCTTCACTAAGATGATCTAGACAAGAAACAACAAACAACAGACAAGAACCAGCAGAGGAGGAAGAAGAATGACCATGCAGTAATTAAAATAACACATCATATCTGATCTTCGACAACTGCAGCATGGCATCGAGACCATAGGTAAGTATCCCGCTTACTCACTCATATGCATAATTTGGTCAAAAGTTTCAACGATTATGATGTAGTTGGTTTATAAGTGAAAAGGTGGCCTTTCAACTTGGCCACCTTCATTCAGTCACCACATACAAAACCGGGTGTCCTCTCACCCATGGTTGTAGTCAACTCAAATATAGATGAGAAGTAGGACAAGAAGTGGCTAATTACGGATCTACGAGGTGGGAGCTGATTATGAAGAGTGGGAGCTGATTATGAGGAACCTCACCTTGAAAAGCCATAAAGGGAAACAAAACTTCGTTTGCATGCATTCATGCATTCCACCTCCTCAAAACTCCCCAATGCAAGTCATTCTCATAACTCTATCCACCCACCAAAAGCAAGGATCCAATGTTCTGCAAGAGAATTTCTACAGGAGCATGCACAAGAACAGTCTACAAGAGTAGTCTATAGGATACACAGAGGCAATCTACAAGATAGATAGAGAGGGTTCAAGAGGGACTGTCACGAGAACTATCCACTGCCATCATTCTAAAGAGGTAGGATCTAAAAATCCATCCCCATTTACAAGCAAATGAAATAGAGCAAAAGAAATAGAAATGCTCTAAAAAGCTAGTGGATATAAAAATTGCGGGAGGTGAAGTACAAACACAAGAAACTTTGTTTTCTCCTGAATTTAAAATTCTTGTTTCAAACCTCTCATTTCCTCCTCAAGCGTCACAAGCAAGATGATAGGAGGGTTTAATAGGAGAGAACCCACAAACACTATGAGGATACAACAACACCCCCAAGTGCTTGAAATCTTTATAAGACACCAATGGATTGGGTTTTTCGAAAAATTCACAGGGTATGTTGATGAGGTGGCTCAAGAATTTTCTCATTCCCTCACTCCACACAGCAGAATCCATGCCACTATTATAATTAGAGGTCTCACTATAGATCTCACCCCAGATCTCATCAGTAGGGTCACGACACTTCCGCTAGGAATTCCATGGAGAAAAGAAAACAAAGCAGATAGTTAGATGGAAAAAACGAAATTCTTATTAGAAGGTGAAGAACCCACAGAGGATAAAAATGGAGTAAGGAGAGACATTCTTCCATACCCATGGAGTGAGGCAGGTTACCAACTCATCAAATATATCTCATGTGAGCGTAGATACAGTTTTGTTTATGGATACCATTTTAGAATGCTTGAAGAATTAAGATTTGGGGTAGAAGCACCAGTTCACCAAAGACTCATCATACCCTATTTCTTGATGTAGTCACTCATAGACTCCAACAACAAAGTAAAGGAAGGGAGGTCCCAACAATTTGCTCACCATGGGTTGATCAGGATCCTCATTGAGGATGCCCTCCAAAACCTTAGGATCCCTATAACATGGTTAGTCTTCAGAGACTTACTAGCAGAGGATGATATCAAAACCCTCACCTATGATGTTAGTCCTTCTATCAGTGAGGAGGAGGCAAAACAAGAAGATGAAGATACAGAGCTAGATGGGGATGATATGAATGAAGAAGAAACTAATACAGAGGAACATGATGAAGCAAAAGAAGGAGGAGAAGAGAACGAGAATGATGCTAAAACAGAGGAAGAAACGAAGGAAGAAACTGATGGAGATGAGAAAGAACAGCAAGAGGAAGAAAATAAGAAAAACAGAGAGGAAAAAGGAATTGAAACAAAAGGGAAGAACACAAGGAAGAGTCACCTAGGGTGTCTCCTGAGGCCCCTGCGAGGGTGGCATCAACTGCCCTCACTGCTCTCAGCACCCTAGTCAAGCAGAAAGGGAAAATAAGGATGTAAACCCCTCTATATTTCAGAACAAGAGAGCACAAGAATCAAACAAGAGAATCTCAAGGAAATGGGCAAAGAGCTAGGTGGCCTAAGAGACAGAGAAGCAATAATGAGAGATCAACTCTAGAGGGGAAATGCATGGCTGAGAGGATAGCTTTAGAAAAGGTAAAACCAACCAGCATGTATGGCTAGCCTCTCCTTGGAGGCCATCCAATGTAGGATATCAGCTAAATCCTATGCTCTTTATCTCAAAGAACAATGGCTACAATTTCAGATTAAAGAACTAGCACAAAGGGGCACCATGTCATTTCAGGAATATTACAGGAAGTTTATTAATCTTTGTGATCAAAGTACACTAGAGGATAGGGCCAAAATGGCTGAGTTTTACTTGCACAGCATGGCCCTCACAAACATGAATGTTTGGGATCCTAATGTCGAGCTAGGAGATCTACAATTAATGGCTTTGGCATCATGGATGAACCATGAGGAGTCCAGGGCTACAGAGATGAAAAGAATATTGGCCAGAGAGCAGAATGAACCTATTTTCATCAAAGTTGAACAATCATATCTGAAGGCCCTAATCAGCACCCATAATATAATTGCAAATGATCCTCAGTTAGCACCTAGATATCTTGTCACCCAAGAGCAAGCAATTTCACATTTTGAGGATATGTTTAGGTTGCTAGGAGATGATAGTATACATGCTTGCTCAAGGAGATGGAACGCATTGCCACACAACTTGAAGATCAGAGAATATCACTCCCCTCAAAGGTTGAGAGAGGCACTCAACATGACACCTATGTATAAGCAATCAATGCAAAGGTTGAAGGTCAATTGGATAGTCCTAAAACTCAGTCCACCACTACTACTAGGAATGCTAGAAGGGAGGAAAGAAGAAGAGGAAAAGAGGCAGTGGGAAGAAGTAGAAAGGAAAGAAGGCTTCTATGCACAAGAAGAAGAGATGACAAAAGAGGCATGGGATGTCAGAGAGGCTACTAGAGCCATGAAGGACATGGACATTGACTAAGTTTCTCAAATTATGAGCAACACTTTCAGTAGGGGGTGATGATCAGCCTCATCATTGGGTAATTATATGGGCCTTAATTCACCTTGTAGCTTAGCCAAACCAACTATTATCACAACTTATTTCATACTTTTGATTATATTTTGCTTATGAGATGAGTTAGACTTGGATATTTTTCTTTGTGGTCTAATGTGCATGTAATGCAGGATTAAAAGGTAAAAACAAGTCATTTTGGCAAAGATCTTGGTCAAAACTTGAATGGGACAAGGGAGAGGAATTATAGGAGGGAAATCCTCCTCATTTACTACCCCTCCATTAGCTCGGAGTGCAACCAGTGAAATCATGAGGACTAGAAGGCAGTCAAGCAAGTGGGAGTCAAAGCACCAGTTTATCTCCAATTGGGAGCCGAGCCTCCCTAACTTTAAGGAAGTCGTTGGAGACTTCAAAAGTGGTTGGTATCTAAATTTTACTGTCCATTCCACTCCAAATTCATCTTTTAACTATCATTATTGTCCATTTAACCTTTATTATTCAAAAATAATCCTTAGAAACTAAGTCCTATGTTGTCATTTTTGTTATTTTGAGCTTGGGATTAATATTTGAAATTTTTATATTTAAATGACACTTTTAAGAAAAATCATAGGAAGTTGTAACAACCTGTGATTGCTTCATTGTTTGACATGTTGCAGCACAGGTGGGAAAATTCAAGGATTATGGGCATAAAGTACACTGTAAAAGGATGGTCAAACAACTATTCACTTTCAGTTTTGGAGAAAACAAGTGTCCAGTTAAAGCTGGTCAAACCCAGCCACTTCATCACTTTTTCCCGATTTTTGTGCACAAGATATTTTCCAGTTTTAGAATTTTTCATAAATGGAGTAACAGACCTAAATTCGACCTCCTTGGGATGTAATTAATAGAATATTTTTATTATTAACTAGAGAAACAATAGTTTCTTTTGTTATAGAATTCACGATAAATAACCCATATGGGAAAACTATGTTCTAGAATGGTTTTTATGAACATATGAGAAGACAACTTGTGTATCTTTGATTCCAGAATTAATACAAACTTCTTCAGAAAATTTGTCTCAATATTTAGTAGCTACACTCTTTTGAATCATTTCATAGTGTGCTTGTGGAGAGCTAAAGGGCCCTCACCACTTTGCTGGTACGCTTTATCTTTACTCTGTTTTTCTTACTAGCCACAAATTCGAATTTAGCAATTAATCATTTCATGTTCAGAGTTAAAAGTTATGTTAGCAGATTTATTAGTTAAGAGAGCTTGAATTTGTTGTGAAGAGAGAGCCTTGTAAGAGGACTCAACTAATCTTGATCTTGAAATTGATATTTATATGCTGTTGTCATATAATTTCCATATTTGTTTACTAGTTTTAGTTTTGAAGGATAGTTCTAGTTTTATTTCCAAAGTGATTTAAGATTGGAGTTTTAAAATTAAATTTTTAGTTTGGTAAATGATTCTTGTAAGAGATCTAACTGATATTGGTTTACAACACTACTCATCTTATTCACTGTGTGATTTAAATTGAAAATACTGTGAATTGTTGTGATTGTAAAAATTCTTTGAAGCAATATTCTTGTAAGGGAATGTACGATTTCAATCAATCATTAATACTCTGATTTTGTTATTCTTGCAACTAGAATTTCATAGGATTTGTTTCATTTAGATTGATGTTTGAGTGATTAAAAAGGTCAATTAAGGATCTTTTGTAGAAAGCACTATTAATTTAGTTCACTAGGTAGCCATTAGAATCTTAGATCCTTCTAGATCTATATACTTTAGGTAAGCACCTCTAACTGTACTTTCCTAGGTTGATGAAACAATTAAGAGCTTAACTTACCTTGGTAAGTTGGGACAATACATTTTGGCGCTGTTGCTGGGGGCATGCAACTGGAAAGACTAAAAAAAATCAACAAACCAAGAAAAACATAGAATTAAATTTAAATTTCAGTCATGCTTATTTATGTCTAGGTTTAGGGACGAAAAAGGCAGATTTAAAAAAACCCCCAACCAACAACTAATCCACCATTAGGAGCAGAGCCATTAGAAAAGATTGAATACATAACTCCAACAAGAAAGGTTACAATGCAAAACTTGAGGAAAACCTAAAATCAGGCCAAAGACTCACCCTCATTGAAAGACAAATTCTAATAGCTCACAAAGCAAAGAGAAGAAATCTACCTGAAACTTCTACAGTAGAGAAATCTGAAGGGAGTAGCACAAAAATCCAATAGCCTATTTATGAACAAATTTTTCCTCAATAATTAAAACAAGAAGAAGAGGCAAAAACCTTAGATAAATCACAAATTATGATGGCTGAAGAGGGAGGAGGATCTAGAGGACCTACACCTGAACAACTAAGAGAGTATGAGAGATAAATGGAAGACTGGAGAAGAAGAAGGGAGAATGAAGAAAAAAAAAACAATGATACTCTATTTGAAAGAAATCGAAATCCACCAGAAATAGAGGAATCCATATTTAAATTTCCAATTCAAGATAGAGGAGAGAAAATGGGTGAGGAAATTAAAATGAAAAACACACCACCATCTGTACTGCCAAACTTCTATGGGATGGCATCTGAATATCTAGACTCATTTTTATTTGAATTTGACATAGTATGCTGAACCTATGGATATACCGATGATGCTCATAGACTTCGCCTTTTTCCTGCTACCTTAAAAGCAACAGCACTTAGGTGGTTCATGGGATTAGGTGAACATTTAGTCACTAATTGGGATGATATAAGAAAATTCTTTTTGAAAAAGTATCAACCTTATTGTCGATCGAAAGATTCTAATGATGACATCTTTACAATGACTCAACAAGAAGATGAGACCTTAAAGGAATACTTAGAAATATTCTCATATAATCTACAAAAGTCAAAACATAGGACTATGTCAATTGAGCTTATTCGAACAATATTTCTTAAAGGCATCCGGGATGAGTATTTAGATGATATTAATCTCATAGGTAAAGGGGACATTTCCAACTTACCTTTTGAGGAGATTGCTGAATAATGCCAAAAGTACTCTAGGAGTAGGACAAAAAGTGGGAAAATAGCAATGACATCAAATATCAAAAAATCTACTACAAGAAATATAACTAGAGCTAAACTAGGCAACTTATTTGGGGATTTCAAAACAGACCTTATGAGAACTTTGGGAAACCAAATAGTTACCTTGAAAACAAAGAAAGGACAAGATGAACAAGAGTTAGAATTATCTATATACTGTCCCAAATGCAGGAAGAAACATGCTTTGAAAGAATGTCCCTTAGATAACGTGCAAATTTGTGGGTTTTGTACAGATAACCATGACACTAAAGATTGTACAAAGATGAAAATTTTACAGAATTACAACTTGGAAGCTAGTGCAGAAATGGAAAACATATATTTCATGAGAGCTAGAAGACCATGGCAACCAAGACCTCCAGGTATGTATCAAAATTCGAATCCAGCAAATTATAACATGCCTGTTCAAAATTATTGGAATGTTCCCATGCCATGGAAAAACTAGTTTAACTAACAGCAGCAAACATACCCACAACAAGGATGGAGAGGATATTCTTTTCCTCAACAATTTTCTCAACAACAACCTCAGTAATATCAACAACCATTTGCTCAACCATATTCTCAACACTATCAGTCACAATATTCTCATCCATAACTGCAACAATACCCTCCAAAACCAATACCTTATCAACAACAAAATCCTCAACAAGCATTACCTGCTCCCCACAAATAAATCCACCTCAGCTAAAACTACCATCCAACCAACCACCTCGACCCACACAGTTACCAACTCAACCCATATCTAACCCAAACAACTGAATAGATAGACCAACTTATAACATAGATTAGGGATCTTCATACCCAACTCTACCACTGCAAATCATTGAACTAAGGTTAGGTCAAACATTGCATAAATAACCTTCCCCTATTCAAACGCAGTTGCAACAAGGAAAACAAAATGATGAAGAAGAAAATCAACAATGTAGCAAACAAAGTGAACCAATACAAAAAAATTTGGAACAGAATCAACAAATCAAAACACTTCAACCACCTCCATTTCCGAAACGATTACTTCATCCAAGATCACCCACACCATTGCCACAATTTGATGTTCTTGATGAATTGAGGAATGTATATGTGAAAATGCCATTACTCTAGGAAATCAAGGATATTCCGATTTATACCAAAGCCATTAAAGAGTTGTGTCTCAAGAAGCCTGCAAAGAAAAGATTTGACCGAAAAACAATACATGTCATAAGTAATTTAGCAAGCTTGATGTCAAATATTATTTCAATGGAGAAATATGTCGACCCAAGTATACCTAGAGTCACAAACATTATCAACAAAATTTCAATTCCAAACACTTTGATAGATTTAGGAGTTGCAATAAACGTCATGACATTAGACACAATGAAAAATTTAGAGCTAACAAATTTATAGACAACCCCAATTGTTTTGGAATTAGCTGATCATTCTAAAGTCATTCCTGACGGGGTGCTAGAAGATATAATTGTCTCACTAGATTCTTGGGAGTATCCAGTCAATTTCTTGGTACTCCAGCCTAAATCAAACTTAGGAGGACATTCGATTATACTTGGGCAGACCTTGGTTGGCAATTGTTGATGCATTTATTGGATGTAGATCTGGTAATATGATCATTTCTAGAGGCACAGAAAGAAAACAACTTACCTTGTACCCATCAGCACAAGCCCTAGCAGTAACACAAAACTTATGGCTTGATGATAAGTACAATGATTAGGAAGAAATATACTCTGTGCTAAGCATAAACCAAGTGTATGATATTAAGGAAAACAACAATGCAGATTTGGTGGAAATGTTTATTTCCCAGCCTGAGGTTTCAGAAGAGTTGAGAAATGAACAATACAATACTGCAGATTACATGTTGGCACAAAGTTTTCAAGAAACATGTACGATGTACTCATTGAAAGAAATATTTAATGAAATTTTTCCAATCAATTCCATTACAAATATGCAAAGCAAGACTATAGAAATCAGTCTCGGAAAAGCATTGAACATTGGGGCATTTCTAGAGACATCTCAGGAACAAAAATTGATTCATTTGTTGAACAAATACCAAAAAGCATTCGCTTGGGACTACATGGATATGCAAGGAATTCACCCAGAAACCTAAACTCACCACATCTATACATACACTAGTATTCAGCTAGTGAGGTAGCCACAGAGGAGAATGAACCCTATGCTTAAAGAAATTGTCAGAGATGAATTGCAGAAGTTATTAAAAGTAAAATTAATATACCCCATTTCTGATAGCCAATGGATATCGCCATTAGTAATAGTACCCAAGAAAAATGGTAAAGGGTGAGTTTTTGTTGACTACAGAGAGCTAAATAAAGCCACCCTTAAATACTATTTTCCATTGCCATTTATTGACCAAGTTTTGGATACTTTGGCTAGGAAAAAGTCATTTTCCTTCTTAGATGGCTTTAGCGGGCACAACCAGATTAGCATAGCCTCAGAAGACCAAGATAAAGCAACATTTACCTGTCCTTGGGGAACATATGCTTACAATGTGTTACCATTTGGTCTGTGTAATGCTCCAGCAACATTTCAGAGAGCAGTATTAGCTTTTTTTGCAGATCTGGTCCATGAATGTGTTGAGGTATATATGGATGATTTCTCAGTATATGGTGACTTCTTTGACCAATCTTTGCAAATTCTTGAAATTTTTTTACAACGATGTATAGAAACAAACTTTTCGTTAAGCAATGAAAAATGTTATATGATGGTGAATGAAGGAATAGTCTTATGGCATCACATCTCGTCCATAGGAATTGAGGTAGATCAAACCAAAATACAAATCATTATTGAATTGCCAATACCAACAAATCAAAAAGATGTAAGAAGCTTTCTTGGTTATGTAAGTTATTACAGGCGATTTATTGCAAACTTTAGTAAGATTGCTTTTCCTTTGTTTAAACTTCTTGCAAAGGATGTAACTTTTGATTGGAATAGTAATTGTCAAACTTCTTTTGAGAAGCTCAAAGAAAACTTATCCACTACTCCAGTTTTGAGAGGACCTAATTGGACACTACCTTTTCATATCTCAACTGATGCATCTAACACTGCAGGGGGGGCTTCATTAGGCCAAGAAGAAGATGGTTCAACATATTCCATCTATTTTATTAGCAAGAATTTGACCCCTGCAGAATTTAATTACACAGTTACAGAAAAGGAAATGCTCGCAATAATACATGCAGTGAACAAATTTCGCCACTACATAACTGGATATGAAGTCCTTGTTCACACTGATCACTCTGCCATTCGATATTTAATGAAAAAACCTATTACTAATGGCAGTATCACCAGGTGGTTACTCTTATTACAGGAATTTAATATCACCATACTGGATAGACCGGGGAAAGAAAACCAAGTATCAGACTACTTTTCTAGACTTCAAAATCCAGGTGAAGTTATCCAAGTTGAAGATTCACTTCATGATGAACACTTGTTTGCAATTTAAGTTTTAACACCATGGTATGCTGATTTAGCTAACTAATTGTCCACAGGAAATGTGCCACCATCATTCAACTCAAAGGAAAAGAAAAGGTTTATCAAACAAAGCGCAAGATACTCATGGATTAATGGCTATTTATTTTACACTGGTTATGACATGATTGTTAGAATATGCATTAGAGAGGATGAAATAATTGATGTACTAAACTCTTGCCATGATCAACCTTGTGGTGGCCATTTTGCAGCAAAGAGGATAGCACACAAAATTTTTAGCCTTGCCTATTATTGGCCATCAATTTTTAAAGATACAAAGAAGTATGTAAGAAGTTGTGACAACTGCCAATGGATGGGACGACAAACTACCTCTGATGAAATTCCACTCTAGCTGCAAGTGCATCTAGAGCCATTTGAAAAATGGGCTCTTGATTTTATCAGACCCATCAATCCACCATCGAAAGGTAAGAAGTACATTCTTGTATGTACCGACTATGTCAGTAAATAGGCTGAAGCAAAGGCACTTACAAGGGCAACTGAACAAATAGTAGTCAATTTCCTATTTGAAGAAATTTTTGTTAGATACAGAGTGCCTAGAGAGATAGTCACAAACCAAGGGACTCAATTCACATCAAGACTAGTTCAAGAAATGATAGAGAAGTACCAAATCAAGCATAGAAGAAGCACAGCCTATCATCGATAGGCCAACGGCCAAGTAGAGTCTACAAACAAAACATTATAAGGCATCATGACAAAAACAGTGGCCACAAATAGGAAGAATTGGGCGGACAAGATCAATGAAGCACTTTGGGCATATAGAATTATTTGGAGAAATACAACAGGGTTCTCACCCTACCAGCTAGTGTATGGTAAAGAGGTCATGCTTCCAATATAATTCCAAATACATATATATAAATTGGTAGCAGATCTAGGAATGGACCTCTTAGCATCCTAGTAAGAAAGGATCATGCAATTAAACCATCTTGATGAAATGAGACAAGAGGTCGTGCAAAGGACAGTAATGATTCAGTAGCAAAGAAGACAGTGGCATGACAAGATGATTAAGAAAAAGCAATTTCAAATTGGTGGCTGGGCATTACTCTTCAACTCCAAATTCAAGGATCATAAAGCTAAATTCACTACTCACTAGATGGGGCCTTATGAAATCCTTGAAATCTTCGAGAATGGATCAGTGAAATTAACTTTAGTAGACCAAGAAGGACAAACATATCTCGTCAATGGACACAAGCTACGAATCTACCATAAGCCTATTAACAGAGAAGATTCTATGAGAACTATTTCACAGGAAAAGGAGGTATAGATACTACAACAGTCAGTTGTAATATCCAAACCTTAATTTGTTTTGATTTCAGAATAAAAAAAATAAAAATAAAAAACATAAAAAAACATAGAAATAATAAAAAAAAAAACACAAAAAAATAATAAGAATAAAACAAAAAGATAATAATGTTTAGCTATGAAAACCAGACATGGCATAGTCTAAACACGAATTCCTGTGATAAAACCAAGAAATTGGCTTGCAAGAATTCTTAGTTTCATTAAATTCAGAGTACGAAAACCAGAAAAGGACAAGTCATTTCTGATTGAATCTTAAGAGAAAAACATCATGACTTGAGGACAAGTCAAACCATTAGTTGGGGAGAAGGAAGCCTGAACTTGTTCATGCTTTCCTATTTTCCTACAAAGTTTATCTATCTCCAGCAGAGAAAAAGGTTTGTCTTCATTTTTAGCAAGTCTTAAGAAAAAGCTTATCAGAACATATCTCAGAAGGGACCTGTATCATTCATTTCTCAAAAGGGACCTGTATCATTCATTTTTCAGAAGGGACCTGTTATCATTCATTTTTCAGAAGGGACCTGTTATCATTCATTTTTCAGAAGGGACCTGTTATCATTCATTTCTCAGCAAGGGACCTGTAATCATAACTTCTCAGAAAGGACCTGTTCAGAAGGAACTTGTTATCATTTTAAGGTAAAGGATCTGTTTTGAGGACATTTTTACAATGGGATCTGTTCAAAGGAAAATTACATCAGCAACAAGAAAGCTTACATTCAAGATGAAGAATATTGCAAAGAAAAGACTGGAATTTAAGCAGACAGACATTTTATGGACACCATTACATTCTGCCTAACCATATCAAACAACAGCAGCCAGCTCCAACACAGAGATATTAAAGGGCTGTAAGAATTGTCATTTTAAGTATTTTAATTTCTTTTATTAGTTTCAACTTTTAGATGATGAATTATGATAATAATTGACTTTAGTTTCTAAATACCAAGCCTATCTTATAACATCCATATCCTATCCTTCTACCTATATCCTGTAACCATAACCATTTTCTACTTCTGAACATACAATTCTATCTTGTATATATTCCTATTTTTACCTTGTATATATTTTCTTAATCCTGTATATACAATTTTAATCCAACCTAGTCATGGATACCAATAGACCTATCCAACCTACGACTGACTTGAATTTTCAAAGATTTTTAAGAGATTGAGTTATGAAGACAGAGGACTTTTGAAGGTAGTAATTGGGCCATAAAATAGAGGAATTATAAGCCTCAAAACAGGTCATGAAAGAGGGAATTTTATACAAAATCTGTATGGTTTTCAACCTACAAATTTTGTTCCAAATCAAGAAACAACATATAGTAATAATCAACGACAACATGATCATATGAAAAAAGGTAAAATGGTTCAATTAGTAAGTCATCATAACCAATTCGTTTACAACCTGGAAACTATATAATGGGCCATAAAATGGGATGCCAAAGGTTATCATTGATATTTGAGGTATGTACCATCATAGCTGTTCACACTGCCATGACTCCATAGCTATCATAACCATTTACGCTGCTAGAACTACATAGCCATCATATCCCATAATGCTTCCAGGACTTTGGAAACATTTTAAAAAAACTGATGTATAAGTCATTTCACCACTGCCAGGAGTCTGAAAACATCATTAAAAACCCCCGAGAAGGATGCATTGAGAAATTGAGGGTTTTAGTGGATGAACAGGGCGTGAATGAAGTGCTAAAATGCATTCACTATAGAAATCGTTGGACTGAGGAAAAATTTATTTTGCAAGAAGATAGCTTTTATACGAAGTATGTTGACAATAACACTGTCAACATACGAGTAAAACGGCATGACACCCACTAGGATCAGAATTATAGGAGATTTCGGGTTTATTGGCAGCATCCTCCAAGAATTCCACATAAGACTCAGGCCTAGGTAGTTTATTTACACTCTAGTAATTTTTTTTACAGCAAGAAGGACTGCCATAAATTTTCTTTACTATAGTAGAATCCATTACAAATTGTCAATTCCTCTCAAATATAGGGCAACAGGACATAGTCTTTCCTTTCCTTTCATGCCAAATCGGGTAGAACCATTACAGTTTGACCCTTCCAGATATCATAAAGACAGTGTAGATATACTTAGGGCAAAACATTGGCTGTCATTTTTAGAAAAACATAGTGGGCATAACAAGCAAATAGCAAAAGAATTTGCTTCTTCATTTAATGGGGAAATGGTAGCTGTAGGCAACCTGTCATTTAGGGTCTCAGGGGACACCATTGCCCAAGCATTTGGTATAAGCCCAAAAGGAGAAAAATACTTTAAAATCAAACAATTTAAATAAAAAACATGGGCACCTTTCATATCCAAGTCAATATTTTCAGCAGTTGATTGGAAATCGGGGATTCCTAGAAGCTGGTTAATCCATCCATGGGATGAGATGGTTTATATCATTCAAAAATTTATAAATTGTGAAGGTAGATTCTGTGTTGTATTCCTCTATCATATTAAGTTGTTGACGCATCTGAGAGGAGATTGTACTATAATTCTGCCCTATTTTCTTTTACAAATCCTGACAAAAATGTCTAAGACTATGCAAAAGCAGAGGAAGAATAAGGATACAAGTTTACACCATTTTGGATTGCTAAAAATTCTTATTGAAGTTGAATTACAAAAGATAGGTATAACATGGGAAATATTATTGATAACTAATGAATTTTTCACTGATGAGGAACAGAAAGAGCCATAAGAGGAAGAACAAAATTTATAGGAGAAGCAACATGTAGAACTAGTGATTGATGTAGATGCCATAGAGGAAAATTTTTCAGAAATTTAGACAAAGCAATTATATTCCATCCACCAGTAGTGTCAGGACAAGAAGGATGGTGAGGGAAGATGCTAAAAGAGCCAACCAAGACAACATTTTTACTGCTTACACAAGAAAATCCAAGAAAAGAAAGTTTGGCCAACAAAGGAAAGTTTTGGAGGAAGATGATGTCCTACAACAAGCACAATATGACTATGTACAAGGACTGGAAGATAAAGACAAGGAAAAAGAGAAACAGGAATAACAGGTTTCAGGTAAAAAGAGAAGAAGATTAGAGAAAAAGGTTGAGAAGTTACAACAAGAGCTTAAGGAATCAGAAGTGTTAGAAAGAGTAATAAAATAATAAAATGAGACACTTAAAATACAAAGCAAAAAGCTTCATGTAGAGAATGAAAAACTGAAGAAGAAAGTTAAGAAACTCTCAACCTATAAAATACAAATTTGTAGGAAGGCCTACAAACTTTACAAACAGAAGAAAGAAATTAAGAACAAGTAGCAAATCCTCAAAAAGAATATGAAGCACAAGTGAAGATAAATGTTCTACTTGAAGCAGCAGAGGTAGAGGCAGCAACAGAAGACAACACTTGATAGGTTAGGACTTGGTTGCATGAGGACATGCAAATTCTTAGGTTCGGCAAGATGTTGGTATCTAAATTTGACTATCCATTCCACTCCAAATTCATCTTTTAACTATCATTCTTGGCCATTTAACCTTTATTATTCAACAATAATCCTTAGAAACTAAGTCATATGTTTTCATTTTGATTAATATTTGAAATTTTTATATTTAAATGACACTTTTCAAAAAAATCATAGGAAGTTGTAACAACCTGTGATTGCTTCATTATTTGACACGTTGCAGAACAAGTGGGAAAATTCAAGGATTATGGGCATAAAGTACAATGAACAAGGATGGTGAAATAGCTATTCACTTTTAGTTTTGGAGAAAACAAGTGTCTAGTCAAAGCTGATCAAACCCAACCATATCATCACTTTTTCCTGATTTTTGTGCACAAGACATTTTCCAGTTTTAGAATTTTTGTATAAATGGAGGAACAGACCTAAATTATACCTCCTTGGGATGTAATTAGTAGAATATTGTTAGTATTAGATGGAGAAACAATAGTTTATTTTTTTATAGAATTCACGACAAATAACCCATATGTGAAAACTATGTTTTAGAATGGTTTTTATGAACATATGAGAAGACAACTTGTGTATCTTTCATTCCAGACTTAATACAAACTTCATCAGCAATTTTATGTCTTAAGATTTAGTAGCTACACTCTTCTGAATCATTTCATAGTGTGCTTGGGGAGTGCTAAACGGCCCTGACCACTTTGCTGGTACACTTTATCTTTACTCTGTTTTTCTTACTAGCCACAAATTCGAATTTAGCAATTAATAATTTCATGTCTAGAGTTAAAAGTTAAGTTAGCAGAGTTATCAGTTAAGAGATCTTGAATTTTTTGTGAAGAGAGAGCCTTGTAAGAGGACTCAACTAATCTTGATCTTGAAATTGATATTTATATGTTGTTGTCATACAATTTCCAGATTTGTTTGCTAGCTTTAGTTTTGAAGGATAGTTCTAGTTTTATTTCCAAAGTGATTTAAGATTGGAGTTCTAAAATTAAATTTTCAGTTTGGTAAATGATTCTTGTAAGAGATCTAACTGATGTTGGTTTACAACACTACTCATCTTATTCACTGTATGATTTAAATTGAAAATATTTTGGATTGTTGTGATTGTAAAAATTCTTTGAAGAAATATTCTTGTAAGGGAATGTAGGATTTCAATCAACCATCAACACTCTGCTTTTGTTATTCTTCCAACTAGAATTTCATAGGATTTGTTTCATCTATATTGATGTTTGAGTGATTAAAAAGGACAATTAAGGATCCTTTGTAGAAAGCACTGTTAATTTAGTTCACTAGGTAGCCATTAGAATCTTAGGTCCTTCTAGATCTATATATTTTAGGTAAGCACCTCTAAGTGTACTTTCCTGGGTTGATAAAATAATTAAGAGCTTAACTTGCCTTGGTAAGTTGGGACCATATAGAAGTATAAGTAGAGAGGCCTAGGACCTTAGTAGGATTCAATTTTTATTGGGACTTTCGATTGTAAAACTTTGCTTTATTTTCGAGCTGCAAGACTTGTGACAGTTGTTGATGTAATCCATTGTTTTTTATAATAAGAATGAGTTTTGTTTTGAGCCAACACTGAGTTAACTAAGAGTGTTGAAGCTCTTGGGTTAGGGCCTAACCCTAATAACTAAGGCTCCTCCTTACTATACATGTATGCTAGCATAGATCCATGGTTCAATCGACCATTTTCTTAAATAGCTACATTTCCATTACAACAGTATAGCACATAGATTCATGGCTTAATCATTCATTTGCTTAAGTAGTTGCATTTTCATTACGGTAGTGTAGAGTAGATTGGTTATGTTTCAGATTTCTAGTTATCGCATGAGCTTTGGAGTTTGTTGTCTTACTTCAGTACTTGGTTCATTTCATCATTATCATCTTCAATCACTCTCTTTTTTGTAATAGATCTCACTCACATTCTCATTTCCTTCAGAATGAAACACTTAAGTGTGATCCAGTAAAACACGTCTTAAGCGGATTATACTTGTAGATCTCCTTACTGTCTGATCCATAAAAAACCTGAAAAATAACCCGATTTGTTTCAAAGCTTGACTTTATGTACTCCATATCTCCACCATCGATCTGTCTAGCTTGATCCAACGACTATCATGAATTCCTCCACCTACTTTATGCACTCCAAACCTCCTGTTGGCATTATGACACAGATTTGGCACTATGACATAGGTGTTGTCCTTGATGGCAACTCACTCAGATGACAGATCATAGTTCAAACTCATAGAATGAAGAAAAAGAGGTATACACAGGTTCTCCATTGACCAAGCTGCGTGTACACGCGGGTTCACGGACCAAAAGGTGCATATAGCGTACACACGTACCTTCGCAGAAGGAAAAGCATGTACATGTTGGAAAACTTAGTTTTGGTCCATGGTATTTGATCCATGTTATTGGTCTAAGGTATCCTATCTGAAGTGTTGACCCTTAGTTTTTGGTCCAAGATATTGGTTCTAAGTGGTTTTGGTCCATGGTATTGAGTAAGGCCTAAGACTATAAAAGGAGGAGAAGATCATTAGGCAAAGGCACTCATGAATTGAATATCTAACGAATAGCAAGATCTAGAGTACATGTTATTGGGTTATGGTGCACAGCTGGATCTGAATCATGGATGGACCTTAGTGCTTGATGAAGGATAAGATCTAATAATGGTTCAAGATCTTAAGGCTTGAAGAGAAGTATCTCTGTGTGGTTTTGATCTTTTATCTGAATAACTGGCACATGTTGTATGATGATCTGGGTATAACTGATGTCTGGAATTATTTTAAAGTTTAAATTATCATTTACATACCTGTACCCAAGTTCACCTTATCAAAGGCGTGTATACACGCTGGTTCTGCATATCAAAACGAGGTATACATCTTAAATTTGATTTACAGATCTGTACACAGGTTCGCCTAGAGAAAACAACGTATGTATGCTGTTTTGACATAGTGAAGTAGTGTATACCTCATAAAATATGCTTTAGCTACTTCTGTTTGTTGTTATAGTGTTTTGGGTTCTAGTCACTGTATTCTAGTTACAACATTCTGAAAAGTGATTGATTGATTCAGTTGTGGTTGGTGTAAAGGAGATTGATTGATATAGATGTATTCGATGTTTGAATGATGTTATTGATGGATCTAGTCTGAAAAAATATGAAACGCGGTCCTTGGAAGAAAAGAGAAGGTTATAGCCTTCAGTAGGTCGGCACCTACGTACTAGTAATCATATTAGCTAATATAAGAGCTATGGGGTTGTAGCTTCCTTCCAGTAGAAGCTGGAGAATGAGAGAAGGTTGTAGCCTTCTGCAGGTAGAAGCCTGCGTACTGGTATAAGTCTACACCAATACAAAATTGTTAAAAGAAGTTTCTTATTAAAAAGAAGATAGAGACGATTGCAGCAGGTGGTTTTCACCCACATTGGGTTTCCACCTTATATCTTGTGTTCATGTGTGTGTTACTGTATGTTCTATTTTACTACACCTAGTTTCTATTTATATGGTTCTGATGCACTAATTAAAGATCAACATATGAAAAATTAACTGAATCATAAGTTTGCAGGATATACACTAGTGTATACATACAACTTCCATTAACTAGAGTAGCGTATATGAATCTGAGTATGGAAATGAAATATTATTGACTTACTAATACTGATTCACCCCCCTCTCAGTATTATTTCCAACAATTGGTATCAGAGCAGGTCCTTCAGAAGAAGCTTGATCGCTTGAAGGAAGATCTATCATCATGAGTAACTATGAAAGAGAGGGATCCATTAGACCACCAATATTTGATGGGAGCAACTTCATCTATTGGAAGGTAAGAACTACAACCTATCTTCAATCTCTTAGAACAAATGTCTGGGAAATCGTGGAAGGAGGATATACATTTCCATCAATAATTACTACAAATACAGTAGGTAAAAAACAATATGAAACCAATGCGAAGGCTGTAAATACATTATTGGGGAGTCTATCAAAATCAAAATTTGTCAAAGTTATGCAGCTCAAAACCACCAAAGAAATATGGGACAAGATCGTTCTAAGCTATGAAGGAGACAATCAAGTAAAACGTGCAAAACTGCAATCTCTCATAATTCAATATGAAACTCTCAAAATGCACAATGATGAAAGTATTGCTAGTTACTTCTTACGTATAGATGAGATTTTTAATTACATGAAGAACTTGGGTGAAGAGATAAAAGAAGTTACTTTAGTTGAATAGGTTTTAAGATCCTTGCCTACTAAGTTTGAATTAAAAGTATCTGCCATAGAAGAAAAGTATGATCTTCAGACTATTACTATGACACAACTGCACGAAATCACAATTGCTTTTGAAATGAGAAGAAGAGGTCCATTAGATATGAGAGAAGCCACATTCAAAGCTTCAGGAAGAGAAGAACTCAATGAATCAAGACATATTTCAGAAGGAGAGGAAGAAGCAAACTTTGTTAAGAACCTTCAACGGGGTTCCGGGAGATTCAGAGGTAAGCTACCTTTCAAATGTTTTTCTTGTGGAAGAGTCAGTCATTATGCTGCCAAATGTCCTCATAAAGATAAGCTTGATAAAGGTAGGGAATAAACAAAATGGAATAGAAAACAAAGTGTAAGTAAGAGGAGCTACTATACTCATGAAGATAGCGATGGTTTATCAAATAGTGATGAAGATGAAAATAATAATGACTATAGAATTCTAATGGCTTTTGAAGATGATGATTTATTGGATGCTTTAGATGAAGATGACTTTAATGAAGAAATATTTAAACTCAAAATATGTTTAGAAGAAAAGAATATGATTATAGATACTCTGACATTCCAACTTGCTAAAAGAGAGAAACACAATGAAAAACTACAATGTGAAATTATGGGTCTAAGAAAGGATATTGAGAAAACAAAAGCTCTCAATCTTAGATTTACTAAAGGATCAGTAAGCTTAAATGAAATTATCAAAGTGCAACATTCTCCTCTAATAAAGATAGGTCTTGGATATACTGAAGAAGCATCCCAAGCAAAGAAGTTGTCAACCTCCACTAAAAGCTATCTTGATGCAGCAAAGAGCAGTGAATAATTTGACAATCGATAACAAAGGCATAAAGTAGATCACAGATAAATCATGCTCAATTTACTTCAAGGATGAATAGAAGCTACAAATCTCAGGTAAATCATACCCAATCTGATTCAAGAATGAATATCAATAGCAACTACAATCACCGGGTCAATAGATTCAATAATCACAGGAACTTCTTTAATGGCCAATGTTTTTCATGTCATAACTTTGGACACAAAGCTGCTCAATGTGTTGCTTACAAGACCATCATGACTAGAGAAGCACGAAATCAAAGAAATGTGACAGGGATCATGAAACAAAACTATAATAACTTTTCTCTTCTTGAAAATGAAATAGAATTCCATATCTGCAACTTTGGTCACAAAGAATCTCAATGCAGGAGTAAATTTCAGAAAACATCTCAGAAGGAACAAACTTCATTAAATTCCAAAATATGGAGAAAGAAAGAACCACAAACAGAAAGATGTGGTATAGCCCTATATGTAGAAGGACAAGAAAATAAGTGGTACATCGATAGTGGATGCTCAAAACACATGACAGCTGATAAAGAAAAACTTCAGCCATATAATCCCTTAGAAAAGGAAAAGAAGGTCTCATTTGGAAATGACACTCCTACTGTCATAAAAGGTAAAGGTTCTATTCTTTTAAAAGAAAAATTTAAGGCTGGGAATGTTATGTATGTTAATGGTATAAAGCACAACCTGTTGAGTGTCAGTCAAATGTGTGATCAAGGAAATGAAGTAGTATTTTGATCAAATGGATGTGTTGTTCATGAGCTTGATATAGGAGAAACCGTGATCAAAGGTATAAGAGCTCCAAACATCTTATGTATACTCAATGGAGGACAAAGACAGTGCTATCTAAGCAAAAATGATGAACACTAGCTATGGCACATAAGATTGGGGCATCTAAGCTTCTCTCAAATAAGAAAAGCAAGCAAATTCCAAGCTGTTCGTGACCTTCCTAATATCAGCATTCTAGAAAATACAATATGAAAATCATGTCAATTTGGTAAGCAAACTAGGTCGCAATTCCCTGAAAAGGGAGGATTAGCTAGTAAGCCTCTTGAACTTGTTTATACTGATTTATGTGGTCTCTTAGCACCTAAATCTGCCCTAGTTTGAAGGAAGGCAAAATTCAGGGTAACCACAAACCACGCTCAGTCTGGTAGCTAGCCCTACTAGAACAGGAGAGGGCTCTCTCTGAGTCACGCTCAGTAAATAGATAAGCAAAAACGGTCTGAGATGACTTACAGTGAAATATTGATCTTAGGCTAGTAAGTGAATATGGATACAAGAAACAATTTTTATGAATGACTGAGCTTCTGGGACGTTATGGGACCAACGGACAACAATGAACAGAGAATTTAATACAACGACACAGATTACTCCATGAGGCAAGACAAGCGGAAAGTGTAGCAATTTAGTTTGAAATAACACGGAATGGAGAGATTGCTTAGGAGAGTGAAAAGGGCATAAGTACATGAATCCTTTTCAATAGAAGAAGAACATTGAACATGAAATTTTCCCACAGGCAGAGCAATAAAATTGAATTCTACCTTATCTAACTCAGAAAATTTCACTGGTAATGAATATGGATTGAACTATGAATATTACAAAATACATATGAAACACAAGAAACACATTTACTACACTCTCAACCACATGAATCTCATGAAAAAAGCCACTACCTTTCATTAATTCTCTGTCAAAAATATACAGTGAAGAAACAAAGTTTCTTTCCCACAGTCTCCCAGAAGTTACAAGCCAACAAACCCTTTGCAAAATAGTTTAAATACAATATATAGAATGTGCCATGAAGAGATAGAACGCCCAAGGGTTGGGGAGTTACTTGAATCATTACAAAATGGAGGTGGAAGGCCAACCATTAGCTACAGGTGCAGCGTTACAAACATGACAAATGGCTTCAGTGACTATTTTCCTTCCTTTGCCACTTGGATAGAAGCCAATATGGAGTGAAAATAATTTAAATTCTTCCTTAGGTGCCAAAAAACTGAAATGTAGATGAGCGGGCCCACTTGGAGAAGTCGTGAATCGAAATTTCGCGAAACGGAGGTAAAATTGGGCTTTTTTCCTATATGCGTCACGCCCTTTTCTGTGTGCGCCGCGCCACTTTGGAGCCTGTTTTGAGGCACTTGTAGGAGTCCAAAATTTTCCCAAGTGTGCTTGTTGGAAAGCCTGTCTTGTCTACTTTCTAACCCAAGTGGAATTTCTGAATTTGGTGCTCATTTTCCCCTCCAAATATTCATTCTCCCAAGACTGCTTCCTGTGTGTCAAAATAGGGGCAGAGAGGTCATTTTTAGGTGTTTTTGATCTCCTGGAGACTCAGATCTTGCCCATTTTTTTTCCAAGAACCAGTATTCATGATTTTTCATGCTGAATCCAAAAATGCAAACCGTTATTCATTTGGAGCTCCCAATTTTTAGCGTCGTGCGCACAGGGAGAAAAAACCTGTGTTTTGCCCAAAAAATTTTCATGTGACCAAAATTTCCCCAAATTTCTTGAAATTTGGGCTGGAGGTCCTATATGAAGTGCTATGTTATGCCATGGAAGCTTTAGCCAAGATTCGAAGCTGATCTTTCTCTTTTGCCTCTTTTGCCTCTCTTGTTGCTTTGCTCAATTTTGCCTTCAGGCTCTTTATCAGGGCCCTTGCACTCATGTTTCATGCCCTGTAATGGAAAGCCATGTGTCTCAGTAAGGCATGGTCCTTGTTGGCCTTGTCTAGTAGCCTCTCCAAGTGCATGTTAACTCTCTCTAGATTGGCTTCCCAATCCTCATTGATCTCTTGCTCCAATGACGTGAGCTCAACTCTTCTTCTTTGTGCATCTTGGCGATGCTCACGAATGTTTTGTAGCTCCATGATCGCCCGCTGATCCTCTAGCTATTTTTTCCTCTGCTCCAGGTATTTCATGTTCCACTTAGCCCTCTCCAAGTCAAGGGATAACACCTCAATCATTGATTTCTGCTCCTGGATGATCTCTCTAAGCTCTGCATTTGAAGGTTTTGTATCTGTCTCATCATCATGAAGGAGAACGAATTCTATCTCTCGTTCACCTGATGGCTCACCTGATTGCCCCTCATCATGCATTGGCTCATTACCTCTGTCCTGTTCCTATGTCATCGATGCCAGAAGTGAGGCCCCTTCCACCTCGGGTCGAGATAACACTCGCTTTGCCGCTGCAAACAAATGTCTATTGCCTTTCTGATAGGTGATGAATACTGGCATAGTAGCGGCCTCATGGCGCTCATACTGATGAGAAGGACCACCTATCTCATGCTCTGCCTCCGATACTACCTGTGGAGAGTTGAAGAAGTCACGGGAGATGAAGTCCTCCCAAGCAATGCCCTGTAATCCCAACTGATGATCCACCAAAATCCGGATAAGAGCAAAGTGATAAAGACTGTTAAGCTGCTGCTGAGGGGTCTTATGCTACATGAAATTGTTCATCCTCTCTATGTTCCTACAAATGAAAAATGGGAGGTTCATCATCCACACCTTGGTAAAGTGCATGAGCAATCTGATGTGATAGGCATATAGGCGAGAGAACCTCCCCTCACAACTGAAGTACTTCATGATCAATTTCATGATTGGAGCATACTCATCTTTCAAATATCTGAATGGGAAGACTCTTGTGAGATGCGTCAAACAACTGCCCTTAATGTAAGGCTCATAATGATGCCTATCCACCTTCTTCTTCTTATGCCACTGTTCTCCAACATTTGATATGCTTGTTGCCACTGAGATAGTTTCAGGTGTCAATGTGAAGGTGACCTCGACCAAGATAGACTGACCTCCATGTAGATGAAGCACAAAAAGACGGGCCAACTCATGATGAACTCTAAAATTAGCCACCCTTTGACAAAATTAAAAACATGCTAGGTGCTGGAAACATGACACAGCAAGAGGGCATGCCTGCAATTCAGTGAGGGTGTTTGGCTCATCCCTAACATGTTTGCCACTCTGGTGATGTCTCCTGGGAGCCTGTTCTCTTGAAGTTGTATCACTGTGAGTTTCCACCTCATACTCTGATGAACCCTCAAATGCCATGGCTGCTATTTATATACTGTACTTAAGCTGCCCTTTGATGATGGTGAAGCCGGGTGTTGTTTTTGATATCTGCCACCAAGGGGAACAATGAAACAAAGCGAATATTAGGAAGGGAGTAATGTGATGGGAATAGGGGTTATGGGGGGGAGTTTTTTTAGGGATATGTAAGGGGTTTGACAAGGTAGGGTTTGGGGTTTGTATTGACCAATAGGAGGAGGGGGAAGGGAATAGGGTTTGGTAGTGTTTTAGGGTAGTGATAATAGGAGAAATGTCATGGGGGAATAAGGAAAAATGGTAAGGAAGGGAAAATAGGACCTTGGCATCAACAACACAATTACACAACCCTAGCAAAAATGGGCCTTTGTGTTTTCTTGTGGTTGCTTTATGAGTTTTGTTGCATTTCAATCGTAGGCATACATCACTATATCATTTACATAATTTGAGGAACCATTGATGTTATAGAGCCTACCTCTCGAGCTAATGGGCATCCACAAAATATTTGAGGGAGCTTTGGCAAGTTTCTGGCCCTTTGTCTGTGTGCGCCGTGCACAAAACCCAGTGCGCTGCGCCCTGGGTGTGCACTGCGCCAGTTAGAAAATTGCATTGCGGGCGGGCTCTCTGTGTGCCACGCCCTAGTCTATATGCGCCGCGTGCTGAAATCGCCTCCAACTTTGCTCCAAAACGCATGATGCACACTCCACGACTTTGCAATGTTTTCCCTATGCCTTTGATTGCACAATGACTTTTATTTTTGATGTAAACTTGTGCATAAAGACTTGGAGGTCATGATTTAAATTCTACTTTTTCAACAACCCATTTTTCTAATGTCATGTTTTGCCACTTTTTCACTGACTTAAATCAACATTGATTTTCACTTTTCCTTTGAAATTTTGGCTCAAATGATGAAATTTTCGACACTCTTTGTGGGGATTGCATGATAGGGAATTTGGCCATGGAAACCATGACTGCACCTGAAGAAATCAACTTTCGATCTCTTTGAAAATTTTATCACCAATGACACTGTTTGACTTTTCTTCAAAACAGAGTTTTGAAGAATAGTCGAAGTTTATCAATATGATGATGAAACTCTGTGAATCATTATTTTGTAAGGGCCTCTCTCTAGCCTGCATGGCTTTATTGGACATATTTAAAGACCAAACTGATAAATCCCAAGACCTAATGATCAAAAATGACTTTTGTCCATTAAAGGACCAGACCTTGACTGTCATGGACTTTGGTGATCATTGACAAAAGACCGAAGCCAACAGGAGCCAGACATGAGGAGAAATGACTAGCATGACCTTTCTCCATCAGATTATGGCATGCCCCTAGTGGAATGCAGCTGAGTGAATGGAGTGGGACACCTAAAAATGAAATGCATAAAGAGTTTTGATCTCTGATGGAGGACTGACCAGACTGACTCTAACATTGGCTCCAATGGGGGATGTTAGCTCCTTGGAGGTGCCAAGAACAACAGATCTCTGGTAGAGCTAGACAGTGCCTTCTTCCATTGGGCTATGGAGTCCATTATTCCGACAAACCAACATGATTCAATTTATTGACTGAAACTTCACTCAAACTGACATGACTGAAAAAACTTGACTCTAACAAACTAACTTAAAATACTAAGAACTCAACTTAAAACTTAAAGCTTGGTGGTAGTACATGACCACCTTCATTTCTTACAAGACTATATGTCATCAAACTATATCAAACTGCCAATGTAACCAATCAAGAAGATGGCTTCTTGACTAATTCTTCCGATCAGATCTTCTGGTCAACAATTGATACTAGTAAATGGGCCTCCAAAAACATAATTGACCATGATCTCCTTCATCAGTGAATACTGCAATAATGGCCTTCACTACTGACTGTAACAGATTTTCCATTGGATCATGAAAAACATGAAGATTTACCTCCTGCTAAGGAAACAAGATGTCTTTTTCTTTTGATTCTGATCTTCCTTCATAATGTACTTCAGAAAAAGTATGTTCCTGGTCCTCAAAACATTCTGAACAAGCAGATGAGCGGATTTCCTCTTCAAACAACACTTCAAAATGAGGAAGATTCTGAAAGACAATCCTGAATGTTCTGCTCTTCGGTAGCCTAAATGTATTGTAGGTCACCTTCATATGATATGATAGCCAGATTGTCTTTGCATTCATCAATCATGAGAAAAGAAACTTCGAATGATTCTTGAAAGCCAAGCATGACATTTCTATCATCTACCAATGATTCATCCAAGGAACCTTTTTCACTTACTTGAACAAAATTCTCATCTTGCTGTTCATGAGCTGACTGGACTACCTCTTTATGAAGGCTTTGTTCTGATGACATAAGAACATTTGGATTCAAAACTCTGTTTTCTTCATTCCAGGTGATTTTAACAGCAAAATTCTCTTTCATGGGACTTAGTACAAGGTTTTCTTGGTCACCATAATCTGAATCTGGATCTGAAAGGGTTGACTTAACGTTATCACATTCTGGAAGTAGAACTGGACTTCCCTGCATGCTGTCTTCTTCTATGGACATGTCTGAAACGACACTTTTTCTTTCATCACTTTCAGCCATATGGAATTCTTCAACCTGCTGATCTATAAAGTTGTTCACCGAACTGTCATCCTTTTCAAAAGAGGAAGAAGTTTCACCGACACTTTCTTGACCATGTGTGCACTGCAAATCCACTTTAGCTTGAGCTGGAACATAACCGTGCAAGAGTTGATCTATTTCATCTTCAGACAAAGGAGATAAGACCTTTCGTTTCCTTTTGCTCAAACAATGATTTTCTTCATTAATTTCAAGTTAAGGTGTATACAAATATTCCTCATACTGCTGATCCATTTCATGTAATTCCTGTTGACTGTCAAGATGCAAAATTCTTTCATCTTCGACCGTACTACAATCTTGATCATGCTGCAAATTTTCATGATTGTCTTTACGCTGCTGAAAGGGATTTTCATACAGGGCTTCCATGATCTCATCATCCATAAAATTATCATCCTCATAGTATTTTTCAAGGCTTTCAATAAAAGTAGAAGCATGTTTGCAACAGTCATGAACTAGATTTAATGATGGATAAGAGTCTTTATATCTTTCAATGAACATGGCATGAAAATCCTTTAAATAGTAAATACAAGCAGGCAGCAAACATTCATACCAAGATTGAGCTTCACCTTCTAGAGTGGCCATGAATATCTTCATTAAGCAATCTTCAAGAAAATCAACCTTCAACTTGCGAGTATGCATGTGAAATCGAACTAGATGTAAAGCAGCGTCCTTCTTCCCATCATCTTTAAACGTAGGCAAATTCCTTGAGAAATCTACTTTCAGAATCTTATTTGGAAAGCTTGGAATGTGATCTCGGTTCATGGGAGCATATCTTCTTGCAATCCGCTCCATTTTAAAAAAAATCTCAAAGCTATTGATCCCTCTGCAGTGGAGTCACCATGAAGCGTCGGTTGCTAGATTCTTCAGTGAAAGGAGTCGCCAGGTGAATGATTTCAGCTGTCCTCTTATGTCTGATCGTTGTTCACCATCAACAATCAGCTCTGAACTTGAGATATGTACTAGGGAAAAACAATCTTCAAGAAAACCATTTTCATCCCCAGTATGGTCGCCACTATGTTAGCACCTAAATCTGCCCTAGGCTGAAGGAAGGCAAAATTCAGGGTAACCACAAACCATGCTCAGTCTGGTAGCTAGCCCTACTAGAACAAGAGAGGGCTCTCTCCGAGTCATGCTTAGTAAATAGATAAGAAAAAATGGTCTAAGATGACTTACAACAAAATATTGATATTAGGCTAGTAAGTGAATATGGATACAAGAAACAATTTTTATGAATGACTAAGCTTTTGGGATGTTATGGGACCAATGGACAGCAATGAACAGAGAATTTAATACAAAGGCACAGATTACTCCGTGAGGCAAGATAGGCGGAAAGTGTAGCAATTTATTTCGAAATAACGTGGAATGGAGAGATTGCTTAGGAGAGTGAAAAGGGCATAAGTACATGAATCCTTTTCAACAAAACAAGAACATTGAACATGAAATTTTCCCATAGGCTGAGCAATAAAATTGAATTCTACCTTATCTAACTCAAAAAATTTCACTGGAAATGAATATGGATTGAACTATGAACATTAAAAAATACATATGAAACACAAGAAACACATTTACTACACTCTCAACCACATGAATCTCATGAAACAGAGCCACTGCCTTTCATTAATTCTCTGTCAAAAATATACAGTGAAGAAATAGAGTTTCTTTCCCCAGTCTCCCAGAAGTTACAAGCCAACAAACCCTTTGCAAAATAGTTTGCATACAATATATAGAATGTGCCATGAAGAGACAGAATGCCCAAGGGTTGGGGAGTTACTTGAATCATTACAAAATGGAGGTGGAAAGCCAACCATTAGCTACAGGTGCAGCATTACAAACATGACAAATGGCTTGGGTGACTATTTGCCTTCCTTTGCCACTTGGATAGAAGCCAATATGGAGTGAAAATACTTTAAATGCCACCTTAGGTGCCAAAAAATCAAAATGTAGATAAGCGGGTGCACTTGGAGAAGTTGCAAATCGAAATTTCGCGAAACAGAGGTAAAATTTGGCTTTTTTCCTATATGCGTCGCGCCCTTTTCTGTGTGCGTTATGCCACTTTGGAGCCTATTTTGAGGCACTTTCATGAGTCCAAAATGTGCCCAAGTTTGCTTGTTGGAAATTCTGTCTTGTCTACTTTCTAACCCAAGTGGAATTTCTGAATTTGGTGCTCATTTTCCCCTCCAAATCTTCATTCTCCCAAGACTGCTTCCTATGTGTCAAAATAGGGGAAGAGAGGTCATTTTTTGGGTGTTTTTGACCTCCTGGAGACTCATATCTTGCAAAAAAAAAAATTCCAAGCACCAGTAGTCGTGATTTTTCATGTTGAATCCAAAAATGCAAACCATTCTTCATTTTGAGCTCCCAATTTTTGGCGTCGCGCCGCACATGGAGAAAAAACCTGTGTTTTGCCCAAAAATTTGTCATGTGACCAAAATTTCCCCAACTTTCTTGAAATTTGGGCTGGAGGTCCTCTATGAAGTGCTATGCTGTGCCAAGGAAGCTTCAGCCAAGATTCAAAGCCAATCTTGCTCTTTTTCCTCCTTTGCCTCTTTTGTTGCTTTGCTCAATTCTTCCTTCAAGCTCTTTATTCGGGCCCTTACACTCATGTTTCGTGCCCTATAATGGAAAGCCATGTGTCTCAGTAAGGCATGGTCCTTGTTGGCCTTGTCCAGGAGCCTCTCCAAGTGCATGTTAACTCTCTCTAGATTGGCCTCCCGATCCTCATTGATCTCTTGCTCCAATGACATGAGCTCAACTCTTCTTCTTTGTGCAGCTTGGCGATGCTCATGAATGTTTTGTAGCTCCATGATTGCCCGCTGATCCTCCAGCTATTTGTTCCTCTACTCTAGGTATTTCATGTTCCACTTAGCCCTCTCCAAGTCAAGGGATAAGTCCTCAATCACTGATTACTGCTCCTAGATGATCTCTCTAAGCTCTGCATTTGTAGGTTCTATATATGTCCCATCATCATGAAGGAGAACGAATTCTGTTTCTCATTCACTTGATGGCTCACCTAACGGCCCCTCATCATGCATTGGCTCCTTACCTCTGTCGTGTTCCTGTGTCGTCGATGCTAGAAGCGAGGCCCCTTCCACCCCAGGTGGAGATAACACTTTCTTTGCCGCTGCAAACAAATGTCTACTGCCTCTCTGATAGGTGATGAATACTGCCATAGTAGTAGCCTCATGGTGCTCATACTGATGAGAAGGACCACCTATATCATGCTCTGCCTCTGATACTACCTGTGGAGAGCTAAAGAAGTCACGGGAGATGAAGTCCTCCCAAGCAATGCCCTGCAATCCCAACTGATGATCCACCAAAATCTGGATAAGAGCAAAGTGATAAACACTGTTACGTTGCTGCTGAGGGGTCTTATGCTGCATGAAATTGTTCATCCTCTCTATGTTCCTGCAAATGAAAAATGGGAGGTTCATCATCCACACCGTAGTAGAGTGCATGAGCAACCTGATGTGATAGGCATATAGGTGAGAGAACCTCCCCTCACAACTGAAGTACTTCATGATCAATTTCATGAGTGGAGCATACTCATCTTTCAAATATCTGAATGGGAAGACTCTTGTGAGATGCCTCAAAAAACTTCCCTTAATGTAAGGCTCATAATGATGCCTATCCACCTTCTTCTTCTTATGCCATTGTTCTCCAACATTTGGTATGCCTTTTGCCACTGAGATAGTTTCGGGTGTCAATGTGAAGGTGACCTCGACCAAGATAGACTGACCTCCATGTAGATGAAGCACAAAAAGACGGGCCAACTCTTGATGAACTCTAACATTAGCCACCCTTTGAAAAAATTCAAAACATCCTAGGTGTTGGAAACATGACATAGCAAGAGGGCATGCCTACAATTCAGTGAGGGTGTTTGGCTCATCCCTAACATGTTTGCCACTCCTGTTATGTCTCCTGGGAGCCTGTTCTCCTGAAGCTATATCGCTGTGAGTTTCCACCTCATACTCTGATGAACCCTCAGATGCTATGGCTGCTGTTTATATACTGTAGTTAGGCTGCCCTTTGATGATGGTGAAGTTGGGTGTTTTTTGTGATATCTACCACCAAGGGGAACAATGAAACAAAGGGAATATTAGGAAGGGAGTAATTTCATGGGAATAGGGGTTATGGGGGGAAGTTTGTTTAGGGATATGTAGGGGGTTTGACAAGGTAGGGTTTGGGGTTTGTATTGACCAATAGGAGGAGGGGGAAGGGAATAGGGTTTGGTAGTGTTTTAGGGTAGTGATAATAGGAGAAATGGCATGGGGGAATAAGGAAAAATGGTAAGGAAGGGAAAATAGGACCTTGGCATCAACAACACAATTACACAACCCTAGCAAAAATGGCCCTTTGTGTTTTCTTGTGGTTGCTTTATGAGTTTTGTTGCATTTCAATCGTAGGCATACATCACTATATCATTTACATAATTTGAGGAACCATTGATGTTATAGAGCCTACATCTCGAGCTGATGGGCATCCACAAAAGATTTGAGGGAGTTTTGGCAAGATTCTGGACCTTTGTCTGTGTGCACCACGCGCAAAACCCAGTGCGCCGCGCCCTGGGTGTGCGCCGTGCCAGTTATAAAATTGCACTGTGGGTGGGCTCTGTGTGCGCTACGCCCTGTGTGTGTGCCGCACCCCAGTCTATATGCGCCGCGTGTTGAAACCACCTCCAATTTTGCTCCAAAACGCACGATGCACACTCCACGACTTTGAAATGTTTTCCCTATGCCTTTGATTGCACAATGACTTTGACTTTTGATGTAAACTTGTGTATAAAGACTTGGAGGTCATGATTTAAATTTTGCTTTTCCAACAACCCATTTTTCTAATGTCATGTTTTGCCACTTTTTCACTGACTTAAATCAACACTGATATTCACTTTTCCTTTGAAATTTTGGCTCAAATGATGAAATTTTCGACTCTCTTTGTGGGGATTGCATGATAGGGAATTTGTCCATGGAAACCATTACTGCAGCTGAAGAAATCAACTATCGATCTCTTTGAAAATTTTATCACCAATGACACTGTTTGACTTTTCTTCGAAATAGAGTTTTGAAGAACAATCGAAGTTTATCAATATGACGATGAAACTCTGTGAATCATTATTTTGTAAGGGCCTCTCTCTGGCCTTCATGGCTTTACTGGACATATTTAAAGACCAAACTGATAAATCCCAAGACCTAATGATCAAAAATGACTTTTGTCGATTAAAGGACCAGACCTTGACTGTCATGGACTTTGGTGATCATTGACAAAAGACCGAAGCCAGCAGGAGCCAGGCATGAGGGGAAATGACTAGCATGACCTTTCTCCGTCAGATTATGGCATGCCCCTAGTGGAATGGAGTGGGACAACTAAAAATGAAATGCATAAAGAGTTTTGATCTCTGACGAAGGACTGACTAGACCAACTCTAACATGGTCAATTAAGGAAAAAGTCACCTTGTGGAGAGGAATATTTTATATTGTTCATTGATGACTTTTCCAGAATGTGTCGGATAGGGCTTCTAAAGCATAAAGATGAAGAATTTGAAAAATTCAAAGCCTTCAAAGCCCTGGTTGAAAATGAATCAAATCGCAAAATCAAATGTCTCAGATTTGATCGAGGACGGGAATTTGCCTTGGATGAATTGTTTGACTTTTGTGAAGAACATGGAATAAAAAGGCAATTCTCCACTGCAAGGACTCCTCGGCAAAATGGAGTGGTAGAAAGGATGAATAGAATTGTTCAACAAATGGCTCGTGCTATGCTAGATGAGTATGGAACCCCTACAACCTTCTGGGGTGAAGCTGCATTCACTATTGTCACTATTCTCAACAAAGCAAATGTTCATGTAAACATCACTCAAACTCCACATGAACTTTGGTATGGTAAGACTCCTACCGTAAAATACTTGAAGGTTTTTAGAAGCAAATGTTACATCAAAAGGACTGATGAAAAACTTGGCAAGTTTGAACCCAAAGCAAATGAAGGCATTCTCCTTGGTTACTCTTCCCAAAGTAAAGGATATAAGTGCTATAATAAAAGACTTGGGAAAATTATTGAAATTATTTCTGTTTGGTTGATGAAGCATGCAAAAATCCAAAGCAGGTAAAAATTGAAGATTGTGGAGAAGGTGAGGATTATCCTTCCACATCAAATCATAATAATTCTGAAGAAGAAACCAATGAAGCACCAGAAGAACAGATAACGGCAGAAGAAAAGACTCCATCTAGGTATGTTTAGAAAAATCATCCAGAGACTCAAATTTTGGGATAGAAAGAGGTAGGTGTGTAGACAAGAAGAACAATTACATAAGCTTCAAGGTATCTAGCATTGCTTTCCTCCATCAAACCGCAAAATGTAGATGAAGCATGCAAAGATGAATGTTGGGTCAAGGCCATGAATGAAGAACTTGAGCAAATTGAAAAGAATAATACTTGGGAATTAGTTCCTAGAAATCATGATAAGAATATCATAGGAACCAAATGGATATTCAAAATCAAGCTGAATGAAAATGGTGAGGTTATTAGAAACAAGACCAAACTTGTTTGTAAAGAATATGATCAACAAGAAGGTATACATTTTGAAGAAACATTTGTACCTGTTGCTAGACTTGAAGCCATAAGAATGTTCCTTGCTCTTTCTAGTTTTCAAAAATTCAAAGTATACCAAATGGATGTAAAATATGCCTTTCTTAATTGGGACTTAGAAGAAGAAGTATATATTAAGCAACCAGATGGGTTCATCCTTGGAAATGATCCAAAACTTGTATGCAGACTCAGAAAGGCTCTCTATGGTCTAAAACAAGCTCCAAGGGCCTGGTATTACTGTCTTGACAAATACCTCCATCAACAAGGTGTTACAAAAGGATTAGCTAATAGCAATCTATATAAAAAGATAGACAATAATAAATTGCTAATACTTCTTGTGTATGTTGATGATATCATTTTTGGTAGCAATGAAGAAGCAAAGTGCAGAAAGAATTTGAAATGTCCCTACTTGGTGAGCTCACATATTTTCTTGGCCTACAAGTTAAACAAAATAAAGATGATATTTTTCTATCACAAACCAAGTATCTCAAGTAGATCTTGAAAAAATATGACATGGAAAATTCTAAACTAGTATGTACTCCTATGGTAACAGGATGCAGTCTCATCTCAAATGATGAATTAGCAGCAGTACATGAACCAACCTACAGATCCATGATTGGCAGTCTGGTTTATCTAACAGGTACCTGACCAGACATCATGCATGCAGTGGGAATAGTTGGAAGATTCCAAGCCAATCCAAAGGAATCACACCTTCAGGCAGTCAACATGATTTTCAAATATCTTCAAGGAACATAGAATTTTGGTTTATGGTATCCTAGAGATATAGATCTTACACTTCAAGCATACATAGATGCAAATTGGGTAGGAAGCATTGATGATAGAAAAAGCAGTAATGGTGGTTCATTCTATATGGGTTCCAGATTAGTGTCTTGGTTCAACAAGAAACAAAGTTCAATTGCATTATCTACATCTGAAGCAGAATATGTGGCTATTGCATCTTGCTGCACACAACTCCTTTGGATGATGCAAACATTGCAAGACATTTAGATCACATCTACTCCACCCATCTCCATTCTATGTGATAATACAAGTGCAATCAGTATTTCAAAGAATCTAGTCATGCATTCCAAGACCAAGCACATACGTATCAAATATCATTTTCTACGTGAACAAGTGCTTGAACAAAAGGTCAAATTGGAGTATGTTCCCTCCAAAGAACAAGCTATTGATATATTCACCAAACCACTGCCCAAAGAGACATTTGAATATCTCAGATAGAATCTGGGAGTAGTTGATGCGTCATATTGCTATTGAAACTTATCTATTTCAGAGAAAAGTGGTTATACGCAAGTTTCATGAAGCATATCTACGTACATATGCAGGTTGCTATGGATACAGTCGCGTATATGTTGGTTTGAAGAAAAGCAGTGGGCCAGACTCGGGATGAAAGGAATCTGATATGGGTTTGACAGTGATCTTCTGGCACAGGTTCAGGGGGAGCATATACTTCTAATAATGCATTGTTGACATTATCTTAGAAGATCTTGGTACAAATTCACAGTTGTTTTTTATTCAGATGGAACAAGTTCAAGCGGAGATCATGGTTGCTGGTCTAGATGGTGATTGACAGATGCTACTAATGATAGTTGCTGATAACTAACATAGTCTTGTTTCAGATATTTGGTCTCCATGTCATGTATATATTTTAATGTCAAAGTCATGAAACGACCTATTTTGTTTCCCAACTATGCATGGGATGGATAACCTAATGCTCTTGTTTTGACATGTATAATCATTTGGTATATACCCACTTGGTTGGGTGGATGAGTCAAACTTGGTATATCCCCACTTGGTTGGGAGATGGATGTATGTATGAGTCATTGGTGATAAGAAGGTCATTTATGATGTATGTATAGAGTCATCTTTTTGCAAACCTTACTTATATTCAGGGGAAGCATGGACTCAAGCATGGAGCTCAATCAGCACACTTCAGCATATCATAAAATTCAGCATCTACTCAGGAGGAGCATAACCCTTTGCCCTTCATGACAAAGGGGGAGAGTGACTTCGGGTTTCCATCAAGTCCAAAGGGGGAGATTGTTGGCATTATGACATAGATTTGGCACTATGACACAGGTGTTGTCCTTGATGGCGACTCACTCAGATGACAGATCACAGTTCAGACTCATAGAATGAAGAAAAAGAGGTATACGTAGGTTCTCCATTGACCAAGCCATGTGTACATGCAGGTTCACAGACCAAAAGGCCCATATAGCGTACACACGCACTTTCATAGAAGGAAAGGTGCGTACATGTTGGAAAACTTAGTTTTGGTCCATGGTATTGGTCCAAGGTATCCTATCCGAAGTGTCGACCCCAGGTATTTGATCCAAGGTATTGGTTCTAAGTGGTTTTGGTCCATGGTATTGAGTAAGGCCTAAGACTATAAAAGGTGGAGAAGATCATTAGGTAAAGGCACTCATGAATTGAATATCTAATGAAGAATAAGATCTAGAATATAGGTTATTGGGTTATGGTGCACAGCTAGATCTAAATCAGGGATGGACCTTAGCACTTGATGAAGGATAAGATCTAATAATGGGTCAAGATATTAAGGCTTGAAGAGAAGTATCTTTGTGTGGTTTTGATATTTTATCTGAATAACTTGCGCATGTTTTATGATAATCTAGGTATAACTGATGTCTGGAATTATTGTAAAGTTTAAATCATCATTTACAGATCTGTACGTAGGTTCACCTTAGCAAAAGCACGTATCCACACTAGTTTTGCATATCAAAATGGCGTATACATCTTAAATTTGATTTGCAGATCTATACGCATGTTTTCCTTGAGAAAAAAATGTATGTACGCAGGTTCGACATAGTGAAGTAGCGTATACCTCATAAGAAATGCTTTAGCTACTTCTGTTTGTTGTTACAATGTTCTGGGTTCTGGTTACTGTATTCTAGTTACAGAATTTTGAAAAGTGATTGATTTATTCAGTTGTGGTTGGTGCAAAGGAGATTGATTGATGCAGATGTATTTGATGATTGAATGATGTTATTGATGGATCCAGTCTGAAAATTTATGAAACGTGGTCCCTAGAAGGAAAGAGAAGGTTGTAGCCTTCTGTACGCTGGCACCTATGTACTAGTAATCATATCAGCTAGTACAAGAGCTAGGGGGTTGTAGATCCCTTCTAGGAGAAGCTGGAGAATGAGAGAAGGTTGTAGCCTTCTGCAGGTAGAAGCCTGCGTACTAGTATAAGACTGCACCAATACAAAAATTGTAAAAAGAAGTTTCTTATTAAAAACAAGATAGAGACGATTGCAGCAGGTGGTTTTCACCCACATTGGGTTTCCACCTTATATCTTGTGTTTGTTTGTGTGTGACTCTCTGTTCTATTTTACTACACCTGGTTATTGTTTATATGGTTCTGATGCACTGATTAAAGATCAACATATGAAGAATTAACTGAATCATAAGTTTGCAAGATATATGTTAGTTGCCCTAAGAAAGTTGCGTATACACGCAAGTTCCATTAACTGAAGTAGCGTATATGAATCTGAGTATGGAAATGAAATATTATTGACTTGCTAATACTGATTCACCCCCACCTCTCAGTATTATTTCCAAAGCCTCCACCATTGATTTTTCGCGCCCTCGATCCAACGACTATTGCGTCACCTGATCACCAACTAGCTTGGCTGATGTCCATTATTGATCAACCCCACCCGATCCATGGACTATCACGGATTCTTGCATTACCGATATCTGCCCGAGAGCACACAAGAAAAGTGGTTTTTTCATGCTACGTATCTCCCAGCTAGGCTAATTACGCAAAATTTTGGAGTTCCCCTTATAGCCTTGAGGGCATTCGAGAAACTACTTACTGCCTACAGAAACCCACTCTCATTCCGCACATCTTTTTCCTCCTATCACTGTGTGACTTAATCATGTTCATCCATTTAGCGGCTTAAACTCTCACGATAAAGTCTTCGCCCTTCATCTTTCGATTAGTCATATTCATTCATCTATTCATTAAATTTCCCGCGATAAGATCTCTGCCACTCATCTTCCGATTAGTCATGTTTGTTTATCTCTTCAATTAATCCTCCTTCGATAGGATCTCCTCCATTAATCTTCTGATTAGTCTTGTTCATTCATCTATTCAGTTAGCCTCCTGTGATAGGATCTCTGCCATTCATCTTTCCATTAGTCTCATTCGTTCATCTCTTCACTTAGCCTCCCACGATAATATTGTTGGGCTGCTAGTTTTTCATTATTATTATCACTCTGTACCGCTTATTTCATCCATTTCTACTTTTCCTTATCATACCATTTATCATGATTTATCATATAATTCCATTTTATAATTATTTATGCTCTTATGGATAAATATTATTTCTTCTCCTTTATTTTTAATAAATTGATTATTATACACGCTTTTACCAATGATGGTTTATTAATAAATTTGTTCATCATTTTAGCCTCCAACATATTTTCCAGATTGAATATTTGAGCTCCAGCTCATCATTAAATATGCCAACTCAGAAATTCATTGGAATAAGAAGTGGCAATTTTGTATTGAATGGTTCAGGAAAATGGAGAAGAATCTGGAAAATACGAAACATGGGTTTTGTTTAGAACGGACCAAATAAGTTTTTCGTTAAGAATTTTTCCCAAATTCAGCCCGTACTAAGAGAAACGGAAGGATATCTGAATATGTTTTTCTTAGATTCGCTACTGTGGCCGTTTTTCAAATTATCTCAGTTACAATGCCAAATTCAACCTGTTCTTGTTGAATGATTGATGGAAAGATATTTCATATATGATCTTGCTTATCAATTTGTTGAGAACAATCTAATTTTGTAATAGAAATCATATTGTAATCATATATGTTGTAACTTCTCTCTACTCTCTGTGTATTTAAATGAGAACAGAGATCAAAGAAGGCGATGAAGAGGATTCATGATGGATGATTAGAGAGAGAATTAGATAGATTAGAGATAGATAGGATAGGATAGGAGGAATGGGAGAATTACTATTGAGAAATTGTAACTGTTATTGTTGACTCTCATTGTTGAAGCAGAGAATGAAACTACTGTAATGTTTATGCAATGATTAACATATAAAAACAGTTGCAGTTCCTTCGCATCTCCTGAAGTAATCCGATGGTGCTTCACTAGCGGCTAAGGGCCCAGCCCTAGTGGATCCACTTGCTTCTTGTATCATTATTTTACAGTTCCGTGTGATGGCTTGATTTCCTTTTCATTTCTTTAATTTGTTTTATTCAACAATCTTATGTTTCTGAACTTTTTGCTAAATCGCCCTGTTATATCAAAATCGTGATTAGATTGCGTTGATAGCAAGATTATTATTTATAACTTAAAATGTGATGTTGTTCATTTTGAAATTATATTGCGCTGCTTAATTTAGATTCTGATGTTCATTTACAGTTGTGATTGTTGTTTATTTAACTATAGTTCACTTACAACTACGATTGTTGTTCACTTAATTACCGTTCAATTATAACTGCGATTTCCATTCGTATTATACCTGTGGTTAACGTTCATTCTGCTAGGATAAGATTATTGATTCAGTTTAATTTACAGTCACTGTGTGTTTCCACTTAATTAGCTTTATTGTTCCATTATATTTCAAATTGTTGTTCATTTCCATTAATTTAGCTTTGTTGTTCATTTCCATTAATTTAGTGTTTCTGTTCAAATAGGCTTTGTTGTTTTCTCTTTTCTACAAGGATTTGATTTCACCTTTTAACTGATATTGCAGCAAGTGTGTTTTAGTGAGCATTTCCAATTGAATTTCCATTTCCAGTTATTTTCTTTAGTGTGGATTAAAATATCAACAACTGTAAAGAACATTGACTATCATTGTCTAAGTTCTCAAATTGGAGATCTTGCGTATGATTGATTTTCATTTGCATCAGTTTACAGGGGAGAGAGTTATCATTACTGAGTCCTTAACTGATGATTGTTTCAGTGAATGATTTATTTACATAACATTTCAGTTTCTCGTTGTTCCAATCAGATTCTGTTTCCAGCATTCATTTATCTTTCCATTTTAAAGCACTATACTGCAAAACATTACTCTTGAGCAAGTGACCACCTCAGACTGAGTACACTCTTGAGATAAAAAATCATCCATGGGTTGAAAATTAATGTGAATATAGTTAGGAGTTAAAAAGACACCTTTTATCACTCAACATTTTGGCGTCGTTTCCAGGGAGAGTGTAGCCATTTCTAAGGAGTAGTGTGCATCTGATGAGTGTTTGTTAGGAGAGAATTGGGTATTAAAAATGGAAGGTAAGAACCTATGTATGGAGCATATGAAAACCCTGCTCCCCTGCTTGCTTTCCAACGGAATTTTTAAAGAACTTAGGGTAGAAATAAATGTTTGAATTTCTGTGTGAATGACTAAAAAAAAGAAAAATAGAAATTTTGAAAATCAATTCTTATGATTTCACTCAAGTGGTGATGTAAGCACCACCCATTTCACTAACCAATTGACGGGAACATTTGGAGAAGAAGCCTTGAAGAAACACATGAAGAACATCTTATATTATGGCAAGAAATGGCTCACATTTCTATTTTTGAATTCCCTATCAAAGATCTAGGAGAAGTGACACAAATGCACATAATTCCTCCATCTTCTCTACCAAATTTTCATGGTTTGACAAATGATATCCAGATACATTCTTATTTGAGTTCAAAATACTTTATAGAGGATATGATTATTATATTAATGATCAAAGGTTGAAAGTGTTTCCTCTTACTCTAAAAGGAACAACTCTCCAATGGTTCATCAGCCCAAGTGGGAACTGCATCCAAACATGGGAGGACATGAAGAACATATTCTTGAATAAGTATCAAGACTATTGCAAATCCAATGAAGATATTTTCAATATCATAAAAGGGGAAGATGAAAGCTTAGAGACTATGTAGAGTGATTTCAATATAACCTTCAAAAATCAAAGCATAAGTATTTGGAAAAAGAGATCTTAATGACACTCCTACTCAAAGGAATCAAAGATGAATTTTTAGAACTCTTAAATCTGATAGGAAAAGGTGATGTTTTTCAGTTATCATATGATGATGTTTGTGAATTTTTCATAAGGCATTCAAGAGGAATCTCCAAGGCTGGTAAGAATTCTAGAGACATTTGTACTTTGTTTTCCAAATCTGATACAAGAACAGGAGACGTAAGAGCTGAAATCAAATTTTTATTTGAAAATTTGAAAATTGATTTTATTAGCTCTCTAAATTCACAATTGGATATTTTGCAGGTTCAGAAAAATCAATAATTTGATGAAGTGTTTTGCTCTCATTACCGAAAGGAGCATTCCATAGATAGTTGTTCTTCCTTAGCTAGGATGGAAGTATCATTTCAAAGAGATGAGGAAGCTGCAACAAGGTCAAAACCATGGAAATCATGGCCTACAGGTATGGTTCAAAACACTTCCTCTCCACTTTCTTACTTGCATAATCCATTATGGAATACTAATGTGTTAGGGTAGCCATGTCAATATAAACACCACCAAACTTGTCTACAAGTTTGGCATGGTTCATCTTATGATTTCATGACTACTCTCTCTCATCTTGTAGCACAAACATGTCCTCCATATTCTCCACTAGATCTTCCACAACATCTTGCTTGCCTATCAAAATCATCCACTCAACCCAATCAACTACATCATCAAAATGCTCCATTCCGTACACAATTTCCTGCTCAACTCATTCCACACCCTCACCATAATAAACCAGTACAACATGCTTACAGTGTTGAACTGCAAAATTTATGCACTTTTCCCACCCATTCTATCTCACATGCACCATTGGAGAAAACTCATATTGAGATTCAGAATGTTTCAAATTCAAAAATTGTAGAAGTTAAGGAAAAAAATGAGGTTTCTTCTAGTTTGCATCAACAAACCATTTTAAAAGCTCAACAACTTCATGATATGATGGATATGATAAATTAACAAAGTAGAGGAAATATTGAAGATTGGTTTCACTCCATACTTCAACAATTTTTGACACCATCTTTTCAAGGGAAGTTGGCTTCTCATACCCTAATATTCATTAATATGCATTTTTCAAATTTGGGTATGTACATATTTGAAGCCTTATTCCGAAAATGGTTCCAATGGAAATACTCTTATACGTAATCATATTCATTTTTCAAATCAAAGTAAGTTAGTGTAAAAAAATAAAATAAATGAGGACATAAATAAATGCATTTTGTTTTTAATGTAAAAATAGTTGTTTTTGTTGCAACACGCTGTGGAAATCAAAATCGGTGATAAATGTTTTAATTCATTTGTATATGTAGATAAATTATAATGGAAATAACAGTTCTACAAATACTCATATTCATTTTTATCACCGATTTGGAAAAAATGCTTGAATATCATTTTTTTTGCCTGTGGGCTTGATGAAATTTTTGATAACATGGTTGGGACAGTCAGTTTTTGGAGCCCTAAATGAAAATATGTTTAAAAAAATGTTTATATATTAAGTATCCCTTGATATCTACTTTCCAACCCAATTTGAATCACTCAATTTGGATTTGAAACTAAAAAGTTAGAACGAAAACATTGACAAGGTGTCTAGTGGGCAGCTCAGGAACAGAGTTGGGACAGTCCATTTTTGAAGGCCTAAATGACCAAATTTTTAAAACTTGTTTCTATGGTAGATTCCACTATGAATCTAGTTTACAAATCAATTGGAATCTCTCATTTTCGATATCGTATGAGGAAGTTATGATCAAACTACAGACTGTCTATCGTAAATCAACACTCTTAAAACTCTGTCTTTCCGGCTGTTCCTTAGAGTATTTACCTATGAATTATTCTTGTCTTCAAAACCCATTTCTACTGGAGATAAATAAATGAATCTACTTTCATTTACAATTTTAATCATTTGAATCTGACATCAAATAAAGAATCTATGCTTAAAATATCCACTATTGTTCTAAGTGGGGTAATAAAAAATGACTCTGTTATGCAGGTTGTTCTAAGTAAAATTGACATATCATATCCTTGAATTTTTAAAACCTATTTATATTGGAGATAGAACTTTGAATTAGATCTCATCTGGCTTTGGAATCACTCAATTTGGACAAAAAACAAAGAAGTTGTGATTAAAACATTGCTGGTTAGTATGGTTGACCACTGCTCTCCTGCCAGTGACAAATAAAATTTGCTTTGTTATTTCCTCAGTGGATTTTTTATACAGAGTAAATATTTGTTGCTTTTTTGCATAATTATTGGATTAGGAGAGCCCGATCACCTCTCTTTCTCCATGATTTAATGTTTTATTGTAGGTAGACACTCGTTTTTTACAGGTCCTAGGAGAATAAAGAAGGTCAATTTATGGACGAGCGATTCTTGAAAGAAATTTTAATGAAACAAGGGAATTTCATCCAACTCATTACCCAATGGATTCATAACAGAAGAAATGAAGAATTGATTTCAATTTGAAGATTCATGTCATGTCTCTGCTGCCAAAACATTTTTCAAAGAGATCATTTTTTTCCTTGCCTTAAGAAATAACATCATAGCTGTTGTAACTTAATTTATTTATTTACATACTGTTTTTAAATAAAAATTTGTTTCTTTTCTGATTTCTCTTATATTTTTTTGTTTCAGGTGTTGCTTCCTTAAAATTGTAACCCATATTCAGCATCAATGCATTGAACAACTAATTCGTTTTTGCATGCCTGCATTTTTGTTGTTCCTTTCCGAAGGAACAACACTTTCACATTTTTGTTGTTCCTTTCCATAGGAACAACACTTCCGCATTTTTGCTATTCCTTTTTGAAGGAACAACATTTTCACATTTTTGTTGTTTCTTTCCGAAGGAACAACACTTTCGCATTTTTTTTGTTCCTCGCCAAAGGAACAACGCTTTCGCATTTTTGTTGTTCCTTTCCGAAGGAACAACATTTCCACAGTTTTGTTGTTCCTTTCCGAAGGAACAACACTTTCACACTTTTGTTGTTCCTTTCAAAGGAACACCACTTCCACACTTTTGTTGTTCCTTTCAAAGGAATAGCACTTCCGCATTTTTGCTATTCGTTTTCAAAGGAATAACACTTTCACATTTTTGCTGTTCCTTTTCAAAGGAACAACACTTCCATACTTTTGTTGTTCCTTTTCAAAAGAAAAACACTTTCATATTTTTGTTGTTCCGTTTTCAAAGGAACAAAACTTCTACCTTTTTGCTGTTCCTTTTCAAAGGAACAACACTTCCGCATTTTTGCTGTTCCTTTTCAAGGGAACAACACTTTTGCATTTTTGTTGTTCCTTTTCAAAAGAAATATCACTTTTTTTTGGGTGTATTTTTTGTTGTTCCTTTTAAGAAACAACACTTTTTTGGGGTGTATTTTTTTGTTGTTCCCTACAGGGAACAAAAAATTTTCACATGCATTTTTTCGCTGTTCCCTACAAGGAACAACACTTTTTCGTGTGTATTTTTGTTGTTGGCATGGATTTCCTTTGTTGTTCCCTACACAAAAAAACTTTTTTTCAAGTGTTTTTGTTGTTCCTTCAAGGGAGCAACACTTTGGGAGTATTTTCAGGAACAACCCTTCCTTCTTCTTTTGGGATTATTCCTAGTTCACCTCAACCACATTTTACTATTTCCCTTCATAGCATGAAGTACACTACTTATATGAGGAAAAGAATTATGGATTCTATTGAAGCGAGTTAATATCATTCACATTATGATCTTTAACAAGACAACTCCTTGATGATAGATTATTTTCAAAAAGGACACAATTATTTATATACTAATTTACTGCATTTTTTCTGCTGTACATGATACTGATTGATCATCTTAATACCATGCTGGTTCCACCCTTCCTAGTTATAATCTTCTCTGTCTGTAATAAATGAGATTATGGATATATTTTTTTCTATTAACATATTCAACTTCTTCCACCATCCCTGCTCTTAAGGAGTACTGAGCCTTCCTCTTTTTATCATAAAAATGTGTAATAACAGCAAAATTTTGTTGACAAATGAAGGATAGCGGGTCTCATTACGAGCCATCCTACCATGTTCATAAGGCTATAACAAAGTGACATTCTTGTTATGGCCACCACACTAGGGTTATGATCCATTGGATAGCCCAATTATCCTTGGAACATGAGGTCTCATCACGAGCCGGCCTGATCACTGTTGCTACATCCCAGTGAATGGCAGTGTGGTTATCTGGTTACCACGCCAACACACTGATCTCTTCTGTAAAACAACACTGGAACTCTCCATTTATAAATTGGGGATCCTGGCTTATTCGGGTTAAAAACCAACCCCGCCAAGGCTATGGATGCCTACTAGCAGCAGAGGCTCTGCTTATGGCATTGAAGTTATATCTTATCGTCAATTATTACTATAATACCCTTTTCTTATTCTCTATTATTATTGGAGAAGTTATTTTCGTAATTTTTCCCTATTTTGAACCTTTATGCATGAGAAATTGTTTTCAGATAAATCATATCATTTTCAGCTAGAATACCATCAACAAAGCATCTTTTTGGCATATTGTTGTCCTTTTTTTTTCGCGTAACTTATCATCAATCCAAAGTGTCCTATCTCTTATTCATACCTATGTTTACACACTCTGCTTTCATTATAACCATACCTCTTGTCATCCTATCATTGATATGTGTCCTCTGCTTCATTTACTGCCATATTGTTCATTCCCTTGCCTTGTCATTAGCACAACACCTTTCATATGCTAGATGGTCATGGAATCCCTTTTCCAATTGGAGGGGGGAATGTATGCATTATGGGATAGTATTCGATATGATTACTGCACTCTGCCATAACTTTTTGATTTGACAAAATATTAGTATTGGATGTGTACAAAAGTTTTTCTAATTGAAATTTTTGCATGCATCTTATCTGTTGTTATTCAAAACTAACACTTTGGATTCAAGAACATTGTATGCAAAATAGTGATTTGTTTACAAGAGAACAACAAGTATTGGGGGGGGGGGGGACTCTATTTGTAGCATGACCACACTATTGCAACTAACAGAAGAGGCTCAAGCAACTCGTGAATGCGAACAATTGTTCAGACATGATGTGCTTGCTTGGATTCCACCTTTTTTCATCACTTTTAGCATCCACTCTGCTTATATCAACTTCAACAAAATGCCAGTGCATATATGTTACTCCAAATTTTTCTTTTTGGAGGTAAAACTTGAGGTAAAATAGAATAATTTTCTTATTTATTACGAATTTAGGAGAATTTCATGAAAATCTATTTTGAGCATTCTTTATCATCATTCATTCCACATCTTTAACACTTCCCATTTTTCAACGGCATATCATCTTTTAGTTTGGGGGAGTGTTGCTTTCTTTCATTTCTTTCTTATGACCATGTCATTAATATTCTTTATCATCCATTGTTATTATTATTCATTCTCAACACCTCCTTTATTCCATATTATTTTACACCAAGCATATATTTCAACAGATTGTGGCAACCACCTCTATTTGTATCCTAACATTGCATGATAGCATGCTAATTCTTCAGTTTGGAGGAGGAATTGTTACGCTTTCTACTTTCTTTATCATTTAAGGCATACAATTTCATTTTTATACAGTCCAGAAATTGATTTTCATATGTTTTTAAAACTATGAACTCAATTCTGGTGATTTCTGGAAAACACAAACGTATCATTAAAATACACAAACCCAGATAATTTCAAGTTAAATTAGTTCATAAAATTTTGGAAATCGTGCACTGTCACCTACAGCCATTTCATTTATATCTCATGATTCGTGCATCGAAATGATCTAATTTTTGGATCATAGAAGCATTAATATAGTCTAAATCTACTTGCAAAATTTCAGCAAAATCTGGTTTGTAGTTTTTGATAAAATGGTTAATGAAGTTTGTTGTTACTTATATCATATTTTGCTGCAAATTCGTATACGCATAAGTTGAACGTCAATGAAAAAAATGTTATGCCTTTATCAATATTGCTAAAATTGAATCTTCATTATTTGAGGAAGAATTCATTTGTTCTATCCATTTCATGAGTTGGGATGAACAATTTTTGTGTTATTGCTTGGTTAACACAGAGTCTTTGGGTTGCATGAGGACATGCAATATATTCAGTTTTGGGTTGCATGAGGACATGCAATATATTCAGTTTGGGGATATGTTGGGTCGCCAGTTTGTCATTATTATTATCATTATTTACCACCTATTTCATCAATTTCTACTTTTCCTTATCATGCCATTTATCATGATTTATCATATAATTCCATTTTATAATTATTTATGCTCTTATGGATAAATATTATTTCTTCTCCTTTATTTTTAATAAATTGATTATTATGCATGTTTTTACCAATGATGGTTTATTACTAAAAATTTTCATCATTTTAGCCTCCAAGATATTTTCCAGATTGAAGATTTGAGCTCCAGTTCACCATTAAATGTAACAACTTAGAAATTCACTAGAATAAGAAGTGACAGTTTTGTATTGAACGGTTCGAGAAAATGGAGAAGAATCTTCAAAATCTGAAACATGGGGCTTTTTTAGAATGGACCAAATTAGTTTTGTAGTAAGCAGTTTTCCCAAATTCGGCCCATACTAAGAGAAATGGGAGGTTCTCTGAAGACTTTTTTATAAAATTCGTTGTTGTGGCCATTTTCCAAATTATCCCAGCTGCAATGCCAAATTAGACCTATTCCTGTTGAATGATTGATGGAAAGATATTTCAGATATGATCTTGCTTATCAATTTGTTGAGAACAATCTGATTTTGTAATAGAAATCATATTGTAATCATATATGTTGTAACTTCTCTCTGCTCTTTGTGTATTTAAATGAGAATAGAGATCAGAGAAGGGGATGAAGAGGATTCATGATGGATGATTAGAGAGAGAATTAGATAGATTAGAGATAGATAGGATAGGATAGGAGGAATGGGAGAATTACTATTGAGAAATTATAACTGTTATTGTTGACTCTCATTGTTGAAGCAGAGTACAAAACCATCATAATGTTTATGCAATGATTAATATATAAAAACAGTTGCAGTTCCTTCGCATCTCCTGAAGTAATCCGGCGGTGCTTCACTAGCAGCTAAGGGCCTGGCCATGGTGGATCCATGTTATAGACATTTTTGGGCACTGCAACCCCAATCATAAATGTCCATAAAAAAGGGTTCTTAAGTCCCTAAAAGTGTTGTTCCAACCTTTAAAAGAACAAGGTCAACTGATTACATCTTCTCCCAGAAGTTCTCCATGAAAAACTGCTCAGAACTGGTCAAAACTGGACCATCTCACTTGCTCCATGGTTAAAGTGCACTGCATCCCACCTAAATACACACGGGAGGTGCGATGCATACATAAAAGCCCTTCTATGGGGTGCGATGGGCGAGAGTGGACAGATGGCAGGGTCAATCTGCAAGGTGGAGGATCATGGAATCTTCCAGAAACTTCTCCTGTGACACTTGCCTCTCTGCATTCGCCCAGGGATGAGTAAGAGATCATCAATCTCCAAGTGGAATCAAGAACTATCAGAGAGAGGACACTAATCAAATCTCAAAAGCTGACTCACCCCCCTTGCAAACATCTATATATGGATCCCTCATCCCAAAGATCCAGAGGCTGGAATTTTGTATCTTATAAGGAAGTGCTGCTAGTTTCTTGGTTCAACATCATAGTGTTGGGTGATCTAAGCTTTTCATGAGGTGAAGAAGGGCTTTCTTGCTGAGAGGATGATGCTGGGTCAGAACAATTGGTTGTAATCCTCTTTGCTATTCTTGATTATCAATAAAGCTATTCAAGTTTTCCTCCACATTCTTGTATGATTGATGATATATGCATTTGTGTGGTCAATATATATCTGGTCCTATATTGTTTATGATAATAGATCTATGTTCTTGGATAGTGTTATGCTGCTTTGATTCTACAGGTGCTCTTTGAAGCTAGGTAGACGAGGAAGTGAGTGGCAAGGATCTATCAGAAGGGAGAGGAATCAAGCAAGGAGCCAAGTGCAAGACAGAGGTTGGTCTCCTTTATTCCCCTCTTATCTACTTCTCATAAAGGAAAATGAAAGTGGTTTTAGTTTGTTTGTTTCTAAGGTAGCTACTAGCCTTAGTGGGACTAGCAGTTCTGCATAGACACTAGATTTCCCGATAGCAAAATGGCGACTCCACTGGGGAGTGAATAGATTGCTTGTTTCTCTACATTTGTTTGCTTTATAAACTTATAGACAGAGCCTGAAGTCAAGCCAGCTAGCCTTCGAACTGCATTTGCTATGCAAGTGCAAAGTAGATCAATGCTACTTTAGTCTATCTTTGGGTATTGTTGATGAACTAAACAATTGATTTACAAAATCTCTAATTGCCGTTGTGGTGGCTCTAGTAACCTCCTTAGATCTATCCATGTGATTTATTTACTGATTACCACTTGCTCGGCCTAAATCCCTGAACTGAGCTGCAAACTGTGACCCAGAACCCAGTTGAAGTCTTGTCCCTAGACCATCGCATTGTCTCTTCTTTGGATTATGGATGCATCGCACTTCCCGAGTGTAGTAGGTGCACTACATCTCACTTTCCCTGTGTTACAGGTGCGCTGATCAAACAAGGCCTCTTCTGCTCTTAGATTTTGGTTTCTGTGTTCACTCTTTTCAGCTCTATTCAGGAGTTTTGCTGTTTGTAGTCAGTATACCTCTGTTGAAACCACCTTCCTTGCCATTATTCTGCCTCCATTGTGCAAAGAACTATAAATGTTTTTATGTATTTTGAGCCATTTTCAGTTCTCTTTTACAAAGAAGTAGTGTAATTGAGCTGTCGTTTCTTGATTTGAAAGTGTCACAAGTGTCATTTTCATTCATAGAAGAGAATCCGATTGTTCTTGATAGTCGATTACACTGTTACTCTTGTATTTGATTTGAATTAGTAGTTTTTCAAGTGTCGAAAGCAAGTTTTCAATTCCAAATCGCAAAGTGTCATCATTGCCTTCATTTTGTCTTGAAAAGAAACTTGTTAGTAATGTCGCTTTGAAAAATAATTCAGATTTGTGCTTAGCTTTCTTTTTATCATTCACACATTAAGAAGGCTGAAAACAAATACATGCATGTGCATTTGCATTTAGACTGTTTTTTGGTTTGATTTAGGACAGTGCATATAGTGTGTGCTCTCTACTCTATGTTGAAAGAATATCATCTCTCTTTCCTTAGTAGCTAGGATTTTCATTGTAAAAAGAAGATTAAATGATTGTTTATCATCTTAGATTAAATTTTAGGAATTATATATCTACATCATGCGGTGAACCTGAAAGGAAAATTTCTTAAGCAAGATCAACTGTAAAATAAATTTAATGAACCTAAAAATGCTTTGGAACCTAACGCCACTTTGAGACGATAAGTGCCAGTATGGACTTGTGCTCCCACGTACCATTGAGTATATATTGAGAGACCACAATAGGATTTATCCTTTATCCATAGGAAGCCGTGTCTGCCACCCTATCGATCACAATGCACTGAACACAGCATTTAGGAAGATTGATTGTCGTACTGTAAAACGTATTCTGCAGTTTTGCGATTGGTTTGGTAATCCCTCTGTCTAGATTTCCAGAGTAGTCTCTTTCATTCCTTTTCAGACTCCTTAAAGGAAAAGGTCCATCTGAGCACTTGTCACTTCAGGCTCATTAAAAATTGAAGGCGACTAGAGTCATCTTTTGTTTTTTCTCGACTCTTAAAAATTGAAAAAACAAGTTGTGTCAAAGCGTCTAAAATTTATGTTAATTGGAATAAATATCAGCTTTCCTATGTTGGTCTTAGGTTGAGAAAAATGGAGTCCACCAACCAATGAGTTCCCCTTGGGGGAAATCCTAGTCCTTTCTCCTCTTAGGGAGATGTTGGTGCACCCCATATGGCCACATTGTCGCTTCCAGGATTGAAAATCGGCTTGCCCGTATGGCTCTTCTAAACCTCTGTCGTTCAGAACACCGTGATTCTTGAACAATCAAGTCAGCAACTAAATGATACCAGAGTTACCCCCCAACCTTCTACTTCATCCAATTCTTCCTCTCCTCCTTCCTCTTTGCTTAATGAAGCTGGTAAAGCCAAAAATCAAGTAACCGAGAAGAAGAAGGAGAATAAGAAGAAAGAGAAGAAGAAGAAGGAGCCAAAGGCGAAAAGGGGCAACCAAGCATCATCTAGTGAAAATCCACACACTCCATAGTCCAAGCCTAAATTGCCATGTGTCATTTGCAAAGGAGACCACTATCATCGAGATTGTACTTGCATCCCTCATATCTTAAGGGACAAGTCTCCTCGTTTGCACAATCTAGTGTCATCAACCTCTGATGATCATGTTGAAAATACACCGTCGACTAGTGAAAGTGGAGCTCCTGGACAAAAAGGAAAATGTAAATTTCCTTGTAAACTGTGTGAAGGCGACCACGCCATCCACCATTGTCCCTTCTTAGATGAGGCTAAAAGAGTTTTGGACAACCGTCCGGTCTCACCATTATGACTTCCTCTTGGATACAAGAAACTCTTGCTGAGTTCGTCACCAGTTGAAAATCCGGCTGACATGCCATTATGGTCAGCTGAAGTGTCTATCGTTGAAGATAAACCATCTGCATCCACACCAGATAAAAGTCAAAAGGTTGAGGCGGCAGTTGACCTGGTCTTTCCTTCAGAGGATCCATCTTTAGATGATACAGTCACCGGGGAAAACAAGAACGACATTGTCCAAGTTCTCTTCATAAGCACAGATTTCGATGAACATGGGGGTAGTCTACCCATTTCTTTACCGCAGGAAGGAATTTCGTCAGAGTCATATCCAGCCGTGTATTCGGTCCCACCTCCAAGCAACCTAGTTGTTTCCTTCGATTGGAATCTACTAGGCAAACCCCGCTTACCGGCTAGTGTACCATTTCGAATCATTGCTCAAATATACAGAATGGTCATGGCCAGTATCATCATAGATGAAGGGGCTTCTGTGAGTATCCTTTCCTCAACTGCTTGGAAAGCGCTTGGTTCGCCACCACTTTTTCCTGAAATGAGAAATCTAACAGGCTTTGACAAAGGAACCAGTCGACCGTTAGGGATCCTTCCCAATGTGCCGATAACATTGAGAAGGAAAACCATTCACATGAACGTAATGGTAGTCCAAGGACCCTTGGATTATAATCTACTCCTGGGACGTGACTATATTTATTGCATGGGTGCCATTGTCTCCTCACTCTTTAGAGTAATGTGTTTTCCGCATGAAGGAAGAGTGGTCAAGCTCGTAGACCAGCTTTCATTCCCCGGTTCACACATAGCAAATAGTCATATACCATCCCTAAATGGTCTTTTCATGCAAGGAATGTCTCATCAATCCCCAATCCGTCCTCCTGATGAGCGTGAGTGATTCGGAGGATATGACTGAAACCTAGGGGGCATGCACCCTGGTCTATTTCAACAGGAAAACCTTGGGTATAGGGTAGGTTTCCGCGAAGGATATATGACTGGTTGACACACCCGTCCATTTAGGAAAATGCAGTTAGACTAGAATAAGATACCTCTGTTAAAGGTAGGCCTTTCCCGATAAAACAAATGTTTTGTCTACAAATTGAGGGGTAACCTGGAAACTCTACTTCACTATACCTGGGGGCATGCAAACCTTTTGGCATGCAAGCGAAGAGTGACCATTTATTTTTTAAATTTGTAGGTCCTCTAACCCTTTAAACTCGTAGGATTGGTTGTTTCCTAACTTGCATAAGGAAAGGATGCGAGGCAAAGCTTTGAAAAAATGCCAATTGTATGAGACGTCCTTATTATACGACTGGATCGAGTAGTTTTAACGCGGAATTCAAGCTCGTTAAAAAATAAACATAAGCAATGAGCAAATGTTACCCTAGAGTTTAAGCTCATTAAAAAATGAACCATTTTCTGGTAAATAACCTTTGCGAATGTATTATCATCAGCCTTTGAAGCCTTGGTCGTGTTCTCATCATCACCTCCACTCTATATTGGCCGATCATTCACCTCCATTTGATTGTTTACCCTTTTTGAGGAACAACTGCGAAGAGTGATCCTGTTAGCCATCCTTGTGACACTGCAATGATTGGAAAATTCCAAACCTTACCTGGAATCAGCTACTACCCAAATTTATCGATCGTTCCTCAAAAAACAAGTCTCCTTTAAGCTCTTTTCAACTGACTCGTAAAATATGAAAATATTTCCGAGCAATTGGTCTCTCCAGCTCGTTAAAGGGACCATAAGTGCTATCCCTCCTTTGGATTTTAATCTTTTTGGACTTGAGGGATCATTACACAAAAAGATCGAGCACTTGTTTTGTTCGGCTCATTAAAAGTACCGAAAATTCATCCCTTTTGTATTGTTTTATACTTTTTCGGACTCAAGGGATTATATGACGAAAAAGGATTATTGGAGTTTTCTTTACGTCCCTTTTTCAGACTCTCTAAAATTGAAAAGGCCCGATTTATCTTTGTCGTTAAACTTGTTAAAACCAAATAGCGACAAACTTGTCCATACAGACAAGAACGAGTTTCACTATCGCTAGGCTCGTTAAAACATAGCGATGGGTTTGCCTAAAGGGAAAATTATAGAACAAGCATACGTTATCCTCCTCAAGCTTGAAAAAAATAAAGAGGTACTAGTCAGCAATGACTGGGGAAAAATTGGGACGAAAACTTGAAGAAACTTTATTGGTAGCAAGTCGCTCTTGAACATGACACTTTCACTCCGCATCCGAGTCGGGTTGGGTTGTTCCATTCACTGGTCATATCACCATGGGTCCATCACACCATCCATACTTGGGGTTAACGCTACCAATCCATCATGTCAGTGTCGCCGATATGTTCAAGAGAAGTCGCTCAGAGAATTCACCTGTGTCTCACCCACTGCGATACATTTATGCTCCATTCATTCATGACTGCCACCCTGAACCTTATATCACCAGATCGTTTTCACCTCCATTAAAATCATTTGCTCCGTTCCGTGTCATTGATGTGGGATTCACTAAGGCCCTCCTATGATGGATCGCTTCTTGTCGAAATCAGCTCATTATCCAAGAAGTCAATCTAGGAACAACCCTTTCAGTACTTTGAAGCTTGCATGCCTCAATGGCAAGTTTCTCACTTCCGACGACAGGTTTACATCAATGGCCTTCGACCGAAAGATTTTGCGTGGTGTTCGACGCCAAGTCCCTTATTCACACCACGTGAATTGTACTATAGTACCTTGAGGGTCATCATCATTATCGGTGATTCCTCTCGCGCCTATTAACAGCTTACATCATTGGCTGGTAATCAGGCAATGTCTTTCCATGTTCAACTCTAGAACATCTCTCACATGAATCAACTTGTACTTTGAGTGAAGATCGAACGAGATTGAAGACCCCGGATCTAGTTTCATCCTTCCGGGCTACGATATATATTTAGGAAAATAAAGACATCAAATGTACATCATTACTGCACAGATAATCATCCAATCCAAGGGATGATGGCTCTACCATAATCATCAGTCTACACTCAGACGATTGTCTGTCTTATGTACATGAAAATGAATTTATAAAGCTGAGCATGGGAATGCTCGCCTCAGCTAGATCATGAAAATATTATGAAGATAATGTATTGTATTGTATCTTATTACTGGTCACCTTCTAGCTCAAAAAAACTTCAGATCCTCATGATAAAGCATTTCACCCGACACCAACAGATTAAGGACCTCATGCTTTAGGGGGCAACTGTTATAGACATTTTTGGGCACTGCAACCCCAATCATAAATGTCCATAAAACAAGGGCTCTTAAGTCCCTAAAAGTGTTGTTCCAACCTCTAAAAGAACAAGGTCAACTGATTACATCTTCTCCCAGAAGTTCTCCATGAAAAACTGCTCTGAACTGGTCAAAACTGGACCATCTCACTTGCTCCATGGTCAAAGTGCACTGCATCCCACCTAAATACACACGGGAGGTATGATGCATACTGAAAAGCCCTTCTATGGGGTGTGATGGGCGAAAGTGGACAAATGGCAGGGTCAATCTACAAGGTGGAGGATCATGGAATCTTCCAGAAACTTCTCCTCTGACACTTGCCTCTCTGCATTCGCCCAGGGATGAGTAAGATATCATCAATCTCCAAGTGAAATCAAGAACTATCGGAGAGAGGACACTAATCAAATCTCAAAAGTTGACTCACCACCGTTGTAAACATCTATATATGGATCCCTCATCCCAAAGATTTAGAGGCTGGAATTTTGTATCTTGTAAGGAAGTGCTACTGGTTTCTTGGTGCAACAACATAGTGTTGGGTGATCTAAGCTTTTCATGAGGTGAAGAAGGGCTTTCTTGTTGAGAGGATGATGTCGGGTCAGAACAATTGGTTGTAATCCTCTTTGCTATTCTTGATTATTAATAAAGCTATTCAAGTTTTCCTCCACATTCTTGTATGATTGATGATATATGCATTTGTGTGGTCAATATATATCTGGTCCTATATTGTTTACGATAATAGATCTATGTTCTTGGATAGTGTTATGCTGCTTTGATTCTACAGGTGCTCTTTGAAGCTGGGTAGACAAGGAAGTGAGTGGCAAAGATCTATCATAAGGGAGAGGAATCAAGCAAGGAGCCAAGCGCAAGACAGAGGTTGGTCTCCTTTATTCCCCTCTTATCTACTTCTCATAAAGGAAAATGAAAGTGGTTTTAGTTTTTTTGTTTCTAAGGTAGCTACCAGCCTTAGTGGGACTAGCAGTTCTGCATAGACACTAGATTTCCTGATAACAATCCACTTGCTTCTTGTATCATTATTTTATAGTTCCATTTGATGGTTTAATTTCCTTTTCATCTCTTTAATTTGTTTTATTCAGTAATCTTCTATTTCTGAACATTTCGCTGAATCACCCTGTTATATCAAAATCATGATTGGATTGCGTTGATAGCAAGATTATTATTTATAACTTAAAATGTCATGCTGTTCATTTTGAAATGATATTGCACCATTTAATTTAGATTCTGTTGTTCATTTACAATTGCGATTGTTGTTTATTTAACTATAGTTCACTTACAACTGTGATTGTTTTTCATTTAATTACCATTCAATTATAACTGTGATTGCCATTCCTAGTATACCAGTGGTTAATGTTCATTCTGCTAGGATAAGATTGCTGATTTAGTTTAATTTACAGTCACTGTGTGTTTCCACTTAATTAGCTTTACTGTTCCTTTATATTTCAGATTGTTGTTCATTTCCATTAATTTATCTTTGTTGTTCATTTCCATTAATTTAGTGTTGTTGTTCAAATAGGCTTTTCTGTTATCTCTTTTCTGCAAGGATTTGATTTCACCTTTTAACTGATATTGCAGCAAGTGTGTTTTAGTGAGCATTTCCTTTTGAATTGCCATTTCGAGTTATTTTCTTTAGTGTGGATTGAAATATCAACAATTGTAAAGAACAATGACTATCATTGTCTAAGTTCTCAGATTGGAGATCTTGCCTATGATTGATTTTCATTTGCATCAGTTTACATGGGAGAGAGTTATCATTACCGAGTCCTCGACTGATGATTCTTTGAGTGAATGATTTAGTTACAAAACATTTTAGTTTCTCGTTGTTCCAATCAGATTTTGTTTCCAGCATCCATTTATCTTTACATATTAAAGCACTATACTGCAAAACATTACTCTTGAGCAAGTGACCGCCTCAGACTGAATACACTCTTGAGATAAAAAAATTTCCCTGGGTTGACAATTAATGTGAAGATAATTAGGAGTTAAAAAGACACCTTTTATCACTCAACAAATATCTCTACCATTCATCATCCATCGGTCTTATTCGTCCATCTATTCACGTAATCTTCTGTGATAAGATCTTCGCCACTCATCTCCCCTTAATACTTTTCCCGATCAATCCAACGGTTCTTATGCACTTCTGCTTCGTTACATCCTCCTTTCATTGATTTTGTCCTCCGACTGCTTTTCCACTTGACTCCTTCCCGAACCTTGTTCTGCATATCCTCAAAACGCTGCCACTCCCGAGCTTTGACTTGGTCATTCAATACTATATGATCATCGCAAACAGCAAAAAATCCAAAAGAAAGTGGAAATACATTTATTTTAGTTTCCTTGCTTACACCTTAGTATGGTTTGATGCTCTTTACTTCTGCAACTTTGATAGTAGCATTAGGTTAGTGTTGATTTAGAACCTCTTCGTAGTTTAGTTGTTTAAATGGTTAATTAGGATATAGTGTGATTTAGCATTACATGTTACTTTCTTCATTACTGTAGTAGAGTAGCTCTCTTAGAATAGATTTTCTCTTCTACCATCAAAGAATCAAACTTCTTCTAGCTCTATAGAATTCTAGCTTGGAACTGATGGGGTCTCTTGCTAGATGAACAATTGACAACAGGTAGGACCTTCACTTCTACTTGTGCATATAGCACTGTCACCTCCATGTTTGTATGAACCCCAAGTTGATAAGTAGATCTGGTAGCCCAAGAGTTGCAGCATCCTTGCTGCAATACTGGCCCTCATCATGTTGTTCATCCATAACCAAATTTTATTGAAACTTGGGGTGCCACGGGGTAGCCCATGATTGGGCCATGTGGCATCCCACCATTGGCCCACATAATAAACTCAACTACCAATCAAAAACACCGAAATTCGAACCAATTAGAATAGGACACTTGGCAGCCTTCCATTGGCACAATTTGTATAACCATCTTACCTAGTCAACATGTCCAATCATCGTACAGATTGTCGAGTCAAAAGTATTATATCCAACCTGCAGTTTTTTTTAACTATTTGGGAAAATTATCAAACTGTGATATTAGGAGCATATAATATCAGTTTTGAGTGATTCAAGTTGCCTTGGATTCAAGTTGTTGATATCTACATTGTGTTATAGGTTTCAAGCACTTTTAAAGACTTTGAATGCTAAGCACTTTACTGATACCTTTGGTCACTCATCCCCACTAGAAGCTTTTGGACCTCCAAAAGACTAATTTTAGTTAATAAACATATGAGGTTACAATTCTGTCACCCTTCCAATCTCAATCCCATTTAAATTTTTGTTAGATTTGTGCCTTTGAGTCCCACACAAAGGTACTCCACATTCCCTCATTTTGAAGTTCTTGTTTTTCTCTCAAGGATAGTGTCCTACTACAATTATTCAAGAAATTCAAGAGAGAAATCTTCTATTGAAAGAATTTGAACATGCTCTCCTTGATCTTTAATCAGAGGAGGCTCATATAATCTCAAATTCTCAACATTAACAACTGCATAAATTTTCATATATGTAAGTAAATCCAACCAGAAGACATTATTACCAATATTTTCTAGAATCTTTAAAGGTCCATACATTATTGGTTTCAGCTCTTTACCTTCTCCTTTAAGCCTCTCCTTGTTAATATAAAGCAAAAATTCATCTCCAACCTAAAAACTCAAGTCAGCATGATGCTTATCATGCCTTGTCTTGTACTTGGATTGGGTCTTTTCCAACTGTTCTTGAATCATTTGATGCACCAATTGATCTTGTTCAATGAGTCACATATCCTTATCAATGTCAATATGACCATAAATAAAAACATCTTTCCCAAAGATCAAATCTAAAGGAGCTTTTGGTAAGTAACCAAAGCATGCCTGACATTGAGATGTTTGAGGTATCAAATGATTTTCGTAATTATAAGCATGCTAAATGTATTGTAATTGTTCTTCCCAAAGTTTAGGATGTTTTCTACAATAACGACCGAGAATATGTACTACTGTTATATTCACCACTTCTATCTGAACATAGGTTTGTCGATGGAATGTTGTGCTCTTCTTCAACTTGGTGTCCATGACTCCCCATAAGCTTGACCAAAATTCCCCAACAAATCAAGAATGTTGATCAGAAATAATGGATTTGGAAAATGAAAAATGTACCCATAGATTTTTAAAGAACATTTATGCAGTCTATTTAGATGTAACTTGCTTCTTACAATGCATCAAAATACACATCCTGCTGAAATGATCCACCACAACATAAAGATAATCATGATTGTTTTAGACATAGATAGTCCTCTAGCAAAGTCCATAGATGCACTTTCCCAAGGACAGGAAGGAATTGGAAGTGGACTATACAATTCTAACACTCTATTGCTAGAATTGCTTGTAGCACATAATGAATAGCATGTTACATATTGTAACACACTTTCATTCATTTGAGGCCAAAAAAATTACCTTTGTAATTGTGCCACCATCTTTCCTACACCGAAATGGCCAACAATAAGAGAAGTATGTTCTTCCCTTATGATATTGACTCTTTCACCATGTGGAATGCATATCTTGCCAATATGATACAAAATTTTATCATGAACATGGTAATCTAATTTATCTACTTGGTTTCCTTGACACACAGCTGCATATACCTCTTTAAAATCAAAATATAAAGCATAATGTTCAATGTAGCTCTCATGCACAATAGAATTGTGCTTAAGAATAACTGAAGAACTAACAATTGGTCTAGAAATCATGTGAGAAAATTTGTTATAGATACCTTTCTTATACCTTATCACCAAGTGGAAATTTTGTAGGAAACCCATCCATCTAAAATGCCTCACTTGATGTATCTTGGTTTGTGATTGCAAGTATTGCAATGGTTGATGATCAATGTGAATGATAGTTTACTTTCCCATCAAATACCGTTTCCATTTTTCACACTCCGCACCTATGCATACAATTCTTTATCATATGTAGGATAATTAACTATCGCACCATTAAAAGTATCAGAATGGTAACATATGGGCTTACCATGTTTCATCAAAACCGCTCCCAAGGCATAGTCACTTGCATCTATTTGTATCTCAAATGGTTGTCTTAAATCAGGAAGTGAAAGTGATGAGGCTCATCAATAGGTATACTATATGGGTCACAATTCCATCCCCCAGGTTATTAAATTATCGTTTTCTCACATTTAGCTACAAATTTTGTTATATTATGCTTAGTGTGAGGATTAAAGATTTGTTACTATGTGATGTGGCCTAATGTGTGTTAAATGTAAGGATTGGAGCAATTTTGAGTTTATTTGACTGTAGAAATTGGAATAGACAATAAAGAGAGATTCTAGGAGCTGGTCTCCCTCCTTAACTCATCCAATTGGTTGAATATCTCCCACTCTATCTCATCAACTCGGTGTCATTGAAAGCCAAGCAGGTTGCGTTCATTAGCAACCAAGCTAGTGGAAGTCAAGGAAGAGTTAGACCCACCTATTCTCAAGTTAGGGAGCCAAGTATCCTTATTTTATAGGCATCTATTAGTAGATCCTTTTTTGTATAAATAAGCAAGATAAGGAACTCATTAGGATTTAAAGTTTATTATAGCCAAGAGGCCATTAAGCTAAAGCACATTTGACTATCATTTTATGATGTATTTGACACTTTTTGAATGATAATGAGATGTTATGTTTTGATCCATGATCTGAAAGGAAAATGACATCTACCCATGGTATTGTAAGTGGAATCCACCCATGGTATTTTCCCATGGTATTGTATGTGACATCAATCCATGGTATTCATTCGACCATGGTATTTACCCACCCATGGAATTTAACAAGTTTATTGTAACAAAAAAAGACTATAAAAAACAAGTCACATTTTGTAAAAGAACAAATAATAACTATAAAATCTACATTGAATACCATGGGTAGATGCCATTTTCCATTCGGATCAATCTAGCACTGAGTTGACCCAGAGGGTTAAAGCTCTTGGGTTAGGGACCAACCCTACCAGTAGAAGTTCCTCTCTCGTATTTATATTCTTAGTCAAGAATGTTGATAAATTGTTGAAGTTTATTCATGTTCCTTCTAGCTTAGAAGATTTATTAAGTTGTTGCTTATCCATGTTTGCATTCACTTAAAGAGTATATTAGTATTTTAGCCCATTGGAGTAAAAGCAATCAAAAATCTTGTGAGAATGACCCCTATCTCATCTCCATCATGGGATCATGATTAAGGGAACCCACTCTCACAACTGAAAAATAGAGTTTGATTTCCTTTTCATTGAATAGATCCAGTTTAAACATTAGTTAGATAATTGTCTATGATTTCTTAGTTAGATAGTTGTTTATGATTTCTTAGAAAGATTTACAATTGTTATTTTCTTCTCAAGGTTGTTCTAGCTTAGAAGGTAGTTCATTTCATAGATCCAATTCCTAGCAGTAGTTAGCTATTCTTTTTCAAATTCAATTCATCTTTTCCACATTGACATGTAATAATTTGTAAATGAAAAGAGGAACATGTGTAATTCTAGCCTTTTTATTTGTAGCAAAGGGCTCCTTTCACCAACTCCATTTTGGTCATCTCCACCTTCTCTTGATGCATGCCAACCCATATTCTTAGCCTCTATTTCTTCAATCACCATGAGCAAGGCATATTAGACAAATGTGGCCTTGTTGGAGTACTGGGCTTCGCCAAGGGTGGTGATCACCTTCCCCACACTTTCCATACCTCTAAGACACCTTTACAACACTTCATCTCACCAGTATTTCCCTCCAAACCCTCTCAACCAACCTCCTATATAAATTCAGGAAATCTTGTAGCAGTACAGGGAATCCTATAGCAACATCACGTAGCACAATTGTAGAAGCATGTTCTGACCCTGTTTTGACCTACAATGATAGCCTCTCCTATTTTACTAGTTTAACCCCTCAGATTGGACTCCATGACTAGAAGTGCCACCTAGACTAGTCCTTTCATTCATTTTCCTTCTGCAAGATTAGATAGTGTTAGTTCTTTCATTTCTAAATTTAGTAATTAGAAATTTATTCACTCTGCAAATGTGAATGAGATAGTCAATGCATGCTGATTGAATTATGAAATGGTGGAATAATCTTATGCTTTCAAGCAACCTTGATAGCTAGATGATTGAGTTCAAGTTAGCATAATTTCCTTTCTGCAAGTGAGCATAAGGTTTGTGTCTTTTCATAGAATTTACAAGTCGACATCTTTCATTATTTGAGTTGAAAAGAGTTTATTTTATCTGGACTAGAAATAGCCTTTACATTTTTCTTTTAGTAGTTAGACTCCTTTCAGTTTAGTAGAAGAATGGTATGGAACCCTAATGATCAAGTGAATTAGTTAAGGGTGGCATGAGTAGAATGATGCATCTACTATTTATATAGCACTATCACCTCCACGCTTGTACGAAACCCTGAGTTGATAAAGTAAAGTTGGTAGCCTAGGGATTGCATCATTCTTGTTGAAATACTGAGGCTCATCACTTTTTGGCAACATTACCGAGGAGGTGTCTAAGTAGGTGTTATTTTTTTATTTCCTTTCTATTTTTCATTTACTAGATAGATGTTATTCTTGCTTTCCTTTTTGTCTTGCATTTTTTTTTGAAAAAAAAACTCATAAAAAAAATAAAAAATTTCTTTCATGCCTCGTACAAGTAGAGACACTTTAGGGAAATTCTTTTCAAATACCCCCACGTCGTCCAACATTCAACCTTAAATCTTCTTTAGTGACTTTCAACTTCCCTCTCTAACTATAGGGGAGTTAGATGACCCATTAGGTTAACAACCTAAGATTTTTGAAGAACCTATCGTGGAAGAAGAAGAAGAAACAATTCCACATACTCACACCATGGTTGAAAACATAAATTAGGGTACTTTTCCCATTAGAGAGACTAATGGAGATGCTAGGATGAAAGATATAAGCCATTTTTCCCTTCCTCACTTCCATGGCCTAACCTCAAAGGACCCTGATACTTTTTTGTTTTAGTTTTTTGTTGTCTGTATAACTTAAGATTACACCATTGATGACCAGAAGTTGAATTTGTTCCCATCCACCCTTAAGGATGCAGCCTTGCATTGGCTCATGGGCCTACCTGGGGATAGTATCACTACCTAGGGGAAAATGCAACAAACCTTTAACAAAAAGTACAGAGACTATTGTAGGTCCAAACACACCAAAGAGGAAATCTTTAGAATGACCCTCGGACCTGATAAATCCCTAGAAGACTATGAGGAAAGGTTCCAACTCAGTTGTAAAAGATTCAAATACACCCTTGATCATGAATGACTCGAGTTAGTCCTTCTTAAAGGAATCAGGGAGGACATATTGGAAACCCTAAACATGTTGTTTAGAGGAGACATCCACCAGATACCCTATGACAACATCAAGACAATGTTCAAAAACCATTCTACGGTTACTAGAAAGAAGGGTAAGGCTACTCAAGCTTTGGCCAGTTCCTCTTCATCCACCACATCTATCAAGAATTAAATTGAAAAAATGTTGGAGGACTTTAAAAGTGAAAATTTTGACACCTTTGTTTTGAAAATGGTCACCATGTAGATCAAGAGGAAAAAGGAGGGAGCAGAGAGAGCCTTAGTTATCTTTTTCCCTATATGCACTAGAAGGCACCCCATAAATGAATGTCCATTAAATGTTATAGAGGTCTGCTCGATCTGTGAGGAGAACCATTCCATAGATAAGTTTCCTTATTTTCCTAGATTGAAAGTTGTATACCAAGGGTTAGAAGGTGGGGTTTAATAAATATGGTACATCAATCAAACAAGGCATCAAGAACTTAGGCCATATCAGCACAATATGCAAGGTGCATCCTATTCCTATTACCATCCCAATAAGAATGCACCCCTACCCCTTTGGTATTCTCCTACTCATCCTTCATTGTACACACCTTCTCCTTGGTCTTATGCACCTTAGTATCCTCTCCAACCTACCAATCAACCATTTTAGTCATATGCTTCTACACATCCTTAGTGGATTACCTCATCACAAGGTTTGAAGCCTCAATTCAATCAACCTCCTATGTTACTGAATCCACCTCCATCTCAACCACATCATATTCATCTTGCTCCACCTAAGAAACCCTAGATTCTTGCTCAACCAAATGTGAACCCGAACAACAAGCAAGCACAACAGGTTTATAGTGGAGAGACATATTACCTTACATATGTTGTGGAGATTCAAGAAATTAACCTTAGGTCTAGAAGATTGCTACTAGATAACCAACCTCAATCTCCATTTGAGGATCTTGAAGAGGAAAAGGAAGAGAGTGTTCCTAAAGCTAATCCACCTCCTTTTACTAAAATATTGATAAATCCTAACCGACACACCCGAGAAGATATTGAATTTATGGGAGAATTAAAAAGTGTGGGTATTAAAATCCCACTCCTCCAAGCTATCAAGGATGTTTCCATCCATAATAAGATTATAAAATATAAATTCTTAAAACATCTTGGGAGGAGAAATAAAGACACCCCTACCATCAATTTCATTGGTAAATTATATGATTTAATGCCGAGGAGAGTGATTTTCCAAAGCTTCTAAACCCCAAAAGTCATGTGGTAGATGTGCACATTGATGACATCATTGTCCCCTGCACCTTAATTGATCTTGGGTTTTCCATCAATGTGATGACTAAGGACACCATGCTCAAACTAAACCTCCAAGGAACTTTGAGAAAGACCACAACGATGTTGCAACTTGTAGACAGGTCCATAGTGGCTCCTTTGGGAGTTGTTGAGGATGTCATGGTCTTTATTGATTCATCATATTGTCCTACTGACTTCCTACTTCTCCAACCCAAGACCAAATTCAATGGCCAACCTCGTAGCCTTGGGAGACCATGGCTAGCCACTACTAATGCTAACATAAGCTACAGAGCTTGGATCATGACCATTAAGAATGGGAATTTGTCCAAACAATTGGTATTGTAACCTCCTTCTCAACCATCCTTTGAGCATAACTTTCCCCTATGGTTGGAAGAGGAGGAGGAAGATGAAGTGTGTCATACCACTTCCCATCTAATATGTACCCTAGATGTTGTCATAGGAGGGGGGAAACCTAATGAAGATGACATCATTGGCCAGATCCTCCAGAACAAGCCCCCCAACACCATGCCTCTTGTTGAGATCGGGAAGGAATCTATGGTTAATCCTTAGACTGGTTTATCCCTATTGGACCCAAGTCCTACACATGTAAAAATGGTATAATGTGGTCCATCTAAAACTTTTAAGATCAACCCCTCTCTCTCAGCCAACCAAGAAGAGAATTTGTGTAACATGTTGAGAGAACACTTGGATGCATTTACTTGGAGCTATAAAAAATGAAGGGAGTGCATCATTTTCTATGTACTCACCACATCTACATCAAGGAAGGATGAAAACCAGTGTGCTAACCTTAAAGGAGAATAACCCAGCCATCAAATACATAGTAAAGGAAGACTTGTAGAAATTGTTGGATGGAGGGTTCATTTACCCCATCTCAGATAGTGAACGGGTTTCCCCTCTAGTTTTGGTCCCAAATAAGAATGGGAAGTGGAGGGTCTATGTGGATCACAGAGAGCTGAACAAAGGCACTAAAAGGGACCATTTCCCTTTACCTTTCATTGATCAATTCTTGGATGGTCTTGTAAGGAAGACATTATTATCTTTCCTCGATGGATTCAGTAGTTATAATGAGATCTAGATCATCTGAGAGGAGAATGATAAAAATAAATTCACTTTTCCTTACATATCTTTGCTTATAGGGTCCTTCCTTTCGAATTATGTAATGCCCCTGCCACTTCTCAGAGGGAAGTTTTGAGCATATATACTGAGTTAATCCATGACTCTATAGAGATATATATGGATGATTTTACTCCCTATGAGTTGTGACTTCCTGGAGGCTCTCTCTAACTTGGGGAAAGTACTAAAGAAGTGCATTGAAATGAACCTCTCACTTAGTCTTGAGAAGTGTGAATTCTTGGTGAATGCAAGGATTGTCCTAGGACATTCAATATCTCAGGAGGGAATACCAATCAACCCAAACAAAATTTCCAACATAAAATGGGTCCCTACTCCGTAATAGCAGAGGGTTGTTAGGAGCTTATTGGGCTTAGATAGATATTATATGAGTTTTATTAAAGACTTCATCAAAGTACCCTCACCATTTTTTGGATTGTTGGCTAAGGACTATGAATTTTGCTAGTCAGCTAGTTGCTAAAAGGCCCTAGATATCTTGAAGGAAAAATTGACTTCTCCACCCATAGTTACAGGTAAAAATTTGGATCTTCCTTTCGACATCCATGGTGATGCATCTGATAAAGTTGTAGGAGCAACTCTAGGCTAGAAATATGACAAGTTTCCTTATGCCATTTACTTCATTAGCAAAAATATGTCTAAGGATAGATTGAACTACAATATAACTGAGAATGAACTCCTAGTTATTGTTTGCTCTTTGAGCAAGTTTAGACACTACATCACTGGATATCAAACCCTTTTTCATAATGACCATGTAGCTATCAAGTCCATAATGAACAAGACTAATGTGAATGCTATAATTATTAGATGGTTTCTTCTATTGTAGTAGTATGATTTAACTATCATTGACAAGTCATGCAAAGAAAAATAGTTGCATATTTTTTGTCTAGACTTGCTTTTCCTGCAGGTGAAGAAGGGATTGTTGATTATCAGCTGCCAGATGAACACTTCTTTTCTATTTTAGTTCTCTCTCTATCTTTTGCTAACAGATCCAACTACCTAGTCGCTACATAATTCCCTCCAAATTTGTCATCACAAGATTGGAGGTGTCAATTCAACCAATCTCCTGCTTTACTACCTCCACCTTCATCTCAACCATGGCTTGTTCATCCTGCTCCACCTAAGAAAAATTATATTCCTGCTCAACCAAATGTGATACTAAACAACAAGCATGCACAATAGGTCTATAGTGGAGAGACATCTTACCCTACCTATACTGTGGAGATTCAAGAAATTAACCTTGGTTCTGGGAGAGTGCTACCAGATAACCAAACTCCATCTCCAACTAAGCATATTGAAGAGGAAAAGGAAGAGAGGGTTCCTAAATCCAATCCACCTCATTTTCCTAAAATATTGATCCATCCTAACTAGCACACCCCAGAAGAGAATGAACTTCAGGGAGAATTGAAAATTTTGTGTGTTAAAATCCCACTCCTCCAAGCTATTGAGAATGTTCCCATCTACAATAATATTATAAAATAGAAATTCTTCAAACATATTGGGAGGAGAAAGAAAGACACCCCTATCATCAATGTCATTGGTAAATTGTATGACCTAATCGTGAGGAGATTGATTTTCCCAAAGTATCTAGACCGTGGAAGTCTCGTGGTAGATGTGCACATTGATGGCATCATTTTCCCCCACACCTTGATTGATCTTTGGGTTGCCATCAATGTGATGACTAAGGAAACCATCCTAAAACTAAATCTCCAAGGATATTTGAGAAACACCACAATAGTGTTGCAACATGCAAACAGGTCCATAGTGGCTCTTGAGGGATTTATTGAGGATGTAATGGTCTCTATTGATTCTTGGGAGTATCCCACTAACCTCCTAGTTATCCAACCCAATACCAAATTCAATGGATACCTTCTCATCCTTGGGATACCATGGCTATCCACTATTGATGATTACATAAGTTGCAGAGCTAGGAACATGACCATGAAGAATTGAAAATTTTCCAAACAACTGGTATTGTACACTCTTGCTCAGCCATCCCTTGAGCATGACTTTCACCTATGGTTGGAAGAGGAGGAGGAAGATGAAGTGTATCATGCTACATCCCATTCAATTTGTACCCTACATGTTGTCATGAGAGGGGGGAAACCTGATGAAGATGACATAATTTACCAAATCCTCTAGAACCATCCCCCCAACACCATGCCTCTTGATGAGCTTGTGAACGAATCTGAGGGTAATCCTTGGAATAAGTTATACCTAGTGGACTTAAGACCTGCACATGTCAAAATGGTAGTATTTGTTCCATCTAAAAATTTGAAGATAAACCCCTCTCTCTATCCAACCAAGAATAGAAGTTTTGTAACATGCTGAGAGAATACTTAGATTCCTTTTCTTCGAGATATAAAGAAATGAAGGTAGTGCATCCTTCAGTGTGTACACACCACATCTCAATCAAGGAAGGATGAAAAACAGTGCACAAACCTCATAGGAGAATGAACCCAACCCTCAAAGGCATGGTAAAGGAAGAGCTACAGAAATTTTTGGATGCATGGTTCATTTATTCCATTTGAGATAGTGAGTGAGTGTCCCCTCTAGTTGTGTTCCCTCTTAACACTCAGGTTGTTCCCTTTGACTCCTAAGGGAATACGGCCGAGGTAACCACAAACCAATCTTTGGATCACAGGTCCTAGCCTACCTGCAATCAGAGAGGGCTCTCTCTTTAGAATTTAGCTTTGTTTAGTAACGTTTTAGGCTAGTTATGATGCACTGAATTTTGTTTAAAGTTTTGGTTGAATGATATCTTCTAATAGCTAAAATGCAATGTTCAGGGGTTTTAGTCCATTGGGCATTGGAGTCTGTGATTATGTGTTGTTTGAGGTATTTAGTGAGAATGGTGATACTGCAGAGCCAGATGGGCACTCATGAAACAATCTTCGAATTTGGGAATATGGACTGTTACCAGCCAGTGAGAGGCAACTAAGAATCTTTCACTATGCTGGTGATATGGAGAAATGAAATATTACTCAAGAGCAACTCAGAATTCCTGAACAGTATTTACTATGAAAGATTCAGTGTAAATGTGAGCAATTAAGAGTTTCACATTCATAACTAATTTTGAAGAAGACATAAACAACAGCAGAGATTGAGTTTAGGGTGTTCAATGAACAAATCTTGAACTATTCTTTTTCTCTAATGCTAAGCCTAAGAAACATGCAGCATAAGCGGATTATGAAAGAGATGAAAACATAATAACACGGTTTAGAAAAACTTATTGTGACATGAAATAACGCAGGAATCCTGCAGCAGCAAGCAAGCTCAACACAACACTTCAAACAACACAGAACTTAAGAAATTCCATCAGCTTCTTGTATTAAAAGTCTGAGATTACAGTATAGCTCTTCAGAAGAGAAATCAACAACCCCAACAAGTTTATGCATGGGGATATATATACAACTGTTTTACAAAAATATCTTAACGATGAGTCATTTACTCAATAACTTTCTTTACCAACTTTCAAAAAGAGCAGATGCAATAGTTATTGCTACTTTAAATGAACAATGAATGACTGTTCACTTCTGTCAGAAATCCTTTGACTTTTGGAGGCAACCGGGTCGGTCGAGTGCTTTTCATTGATTTTGAGAAATCTGCCCTTTACTGCCTTGTCATGGTGCGGCTGCCTCAGCCCCGTCATCTGCATCTGTAGGTCCTACTTTGGTTGCCAAATTTGATTGCTGAGTTGGCCCTTTCCACTCCTTTCCCAATCAGAGCAAAAATATTAATATTCTGAAAATGCTGACTTGTGATCAATACACAAAAACCTAGTGAATAAACCTGTTTCTTCACAGCAATGTTTGTATGATACCCATCCACCATTCTTGTGTAGGCAATTGGTGTCTCAGGATTTTGCCTAAGGTTTCATCTGCCTCAGTGCATTTATAAAAGTTTGGAGGCACTTCAAAAATATGTTTAATCTCATTCATAATAAAGAACAAATTCTCAAGCTTGTCATAGAGACTCTGCCCAGATGGAGGCCCTGTTTCCTCTGGGACAGTTGCTGATGCAGTGATCTGGTTTGTGGCATAGGTATTGACTCTTTTGGCATAGTTCTCATGAGACAATAACCTTCCTGCACTAGTTTCAAGCTGGGAAGACCCCTGTTATGCAATGATGTGATTTTTTAAATAAATTTGTTCACATCTGCCTGCATTTCTTGACACCTTCTGTCGAATGTCTGCACATGATTTCTCAAGGTAAGCACCCTCTTTACTAGTAAAATGGTATCAGTTCTGCTGGTGATACCCATTCCTGCCAGCTAGGGGCCAGTGCGATTGTTAAGGACATTAATCATCCTGTTGGCTATTTCAGGCATATTGCCTAGAGATGCCCTGGCTCTCTGATTTTCTGATTGGGCCCTGCCTATGAGATCCATATGCTCATGGATAGTTTCAATATACTACCACTGGTCTGTAATAGATTGACCAATGTTGGCCCATAGGATCTTCTTAATTTCAACTATAACTTTGTCAAGAGAAAGCTCCTTTTCCAGTTCTTTTATTCTTCTTTCAAGAGCCCTTACCTCTCTTGTTCTTTCAGCTATGCTCTATTTTGATTTATCATGTTTTTCTTCAATAGCAGCCAATTTATCTTTGGTCTCTTTCAGTTCAGCCATCTGTGCTTCTAGTGCTTCAAGTTCCTTCATCATATTCTGCATGCTGAGGCTGGGCACCTGTTCTGATGTTGTTGCTGGTGCTGATACTCCTGTAGCTGGTGTTGAGCCTGAAGGGCCTGCCTCTGATGTCTGTCTGGTGGGAGAACCTGCTGCAGATGTCTGTGCTGGCTGAATTGGTACTTCTCCTTGTCTTTTTTTTAATGCTACCTCCAATGCACTCTCTATTTCTATCAATCTCTTGTATAAACTCAGGAGCAAAGCAACCACATCCTGATCTTTCTTTTGCTTTGCAACCTCTCCAGTCTGAGGGTGAAGGGTAGCTGGCAGCTTGATATGCCTTCTCATAGCTGCTATGTCTTCATCTCTTTTCTTCAATAGTGCCTGCATACCCCTAGGGTCTTTTGGATCATGTCCCAGCTCTATAATAATCTCTTCCAAGGACTTGATTCTGTTGTCCTTGGCTTGAGATGATGCCTTTTCTAATTCTAGCTGAGCAGTAGTATTGTGTAAAGAATTTTGCAATTGGTGTGCCAATAAGGTTTTATCAGCTAATGTGGAATAGAGCATCTCCCCTGTTTGCCAGTGTAGCTCAATTTGGTCCATGGGGTGGATGTCTTTGGTGAAAATCTCCAAATTAGTTCTGATATAATCAGCAGCTGTTTGAGGTTGCTGCATAGTAGGCCTAAAATGACTAAGGGTCATTTTTTGTTCTTGAATATCATAAGCAGACATTAGCCTCTGCTGATTAGTAGGTGCCATTTTCAAGAGTTGATTGTAGATCTGGTACTTGAGAGGCTCATTTCTTTTCTTGGTATCTATGAACTGCTGCTTGATGCTAGAGTCCGCTTTGGATCGTTGCCTTGAAGAACTCACCTCTGCCCCATGTGGCATGTCTTGTCCTTGCTGCAAGGAGCTGGCCGATGTTTCAATGTTAGGAGGTAGCATAGTATCGGTTGGTCTCTCTGGTAATTCCTCCTCTGAAAAGGGATTTAGCCTCTGTCTTTTTTCACCTTGTTGGTCTGTTGAAGTAGTAGGAGGAGTGTCCTCTTGCCTATCCCTTTTCCTAATTCTTTCCTCATTAGTAGGTGTTTGTAAAACTGAAGATTCAACTGTTACCTCCTACCTTGGAGGGATTTGCTCTTGTGTTTGTTGTTCTGTGGAGGCAGGAGCCTTAGCTATGCCTTCTTGCTATTCTACTTGCTGTTCCACATTAGGAGGTGACTCCTCTTGTTGTATTGTTTTGCCTTTGGCCATGTTTACTGCTTGATCAGTTGTTTTGGTAGGCTGCTGGGGAACAGTGGACGAAGAGGCAACTTCTCCAAGATGCTGAGGGGATGAAGACCAAACCTGTCCAAAATATTCCAAGTCAACTGCCTTTTCTAAAGTTTTAATGGCTTTTTCTGCTAATTCCTCTTCAGAATAATCCTCCACTAATGTGCCTTCTCTCCACTCTAGTTGGTTAGCATGTTTTTCAATTTCTGGAATGCTAAAGTGATCATAGGTGGCAAGCCTATACTTGATTCTTCTGAGGCTTATGAAATGGTTAGGGTCATAGGGTGCCCAATAGAAGCTTGTCTTGAGGAGGAGGCCTTTTATAATTTTGTCTGCCTCTTCCCAAGCTTCTTCCCTCTTGTTAAAGATAAATGGACCCAACTGATGCTTAATTTTCAGCTGTGCTTTCTTGTTTCTGCTGTGAAAGTGGATCATATCTTCATTGCCAAACTGCTGGAAGTATTCTAATGCAAAAAGTCTCATGGGAACATACTTTGGTAGTCTGTATGGGGCTAGCTCACAGCCATATATTCTGATCACTGTGTGGTCTTGGTAAAAGTACCAATCTCCAATGCTATAGTTCTTAGAAAGCTGGAGGATTTTCTGGATATCATCAGTGAGTCTAGGAGGAGGGGAACTCTGCACCAGGGACAAGGTTGGGTGAATGAAGAGGTCAATAAATTCATAGCAGTTGTATGGTGAGTAATGAATATGATGACAGACTGATGTCCAGAACATTACAGATCTTCTATTTCCCTTTGCATCTAACTTCTTGAGGAAAACAGGAAAGCTATCAGGCTGATTGTACAATAGCAAACGATATATATAGGAGGTGTATTTGAATACCCTCTCTCTCTCCAAGTTCATGAATCTTGTTGGCTATAAATGTAGCATAGTCATACTGGACAGCAGAGGGCTGTCCTGGGGTGAAAATGGATAGCACTACCAATGTTGTTTCATCCACAAACTCACTGGTTTTGAACCCTAAGATGGAGGATATCATGTCTACTAGCAGTCTCCCTATGTCATTGAACCAGACATGTAGATAAGGGGGAGGCTGTCGGGGCTGGTAATCTGGAAGCATAAACAATTGGCCAATTCTTGTAATTTGTGAGTTGGAGAGCTTGGCACCTTGCTCTAGTAAAAGCTGCATAGTAAGAGGAGCCAGTGGCTTTGCAGATTGAAACTGTAGCATTTGGTTGATGGCTTCAGGAGTGATATGGAATAATACAGAGCCTGAAGGATTCATAACAGCCCTTTTATTGGGGTCATAATTTGTGCAGCATTGGTGAATCAAATCAAGGAACTCATTGACCTGAGGGAGATAATAGATTGGCAAGTGGGATTTCCAGATTCCCAAGAGGTCAGTACCATCTCTGTGTTTTTTCTTTAACTCACAAACAGTTTCTATGTGGTATTTGTTACACAGCTCTACAGTTTCTCTCATTTGATAATCTCTGTCAGCAAGGGCCAACCATTCTAAGTCCTTATGTGGGGCATTCAAAGGTGCAATATTCAATGCCACAGGGGTCTCCATTGTTAACTGTTATTTGGAGATGTATTTGAACTTGACTTTCTGGAAAAGGTAACACGGGGCAGTGAATTTCAATGAACAAGGAAATTTGCAGAGAGAAAACAGGTAAATTGGGGTGAAACAGAGTTGAAATGCTCCTGAGAGAGGTTTAAAGAGCTAATGCTGGGACTGAGTATTGCTTTTACAGTGGATTTTGTCTGGCAATGGCTTTAAGTCGCAAATGCGTAATAAGCTGTGGAATCTTAGTAATTTTGAGCAATGGGGGTCCTCTACAGGTGAATTTGGGGATTACAGTGGGGGATGGAGGTTCTTCCTGCTCAGGATTTTTAGCAATTCTTGTGATTTCACTCTTTTTCCGTTTAATTCAGTGAACTTGCAAGGACCAGGGTATGCAGAGGGAATTTGATAAGTACTTGGGAACAGTATGGCCGACAGTGTTGAAGGTCGGTTGAACATATGGCGCCAGCAGCTAGGGAGCAAGCTTTGGAGTTGGCGGACAGGCGACGTAAATGGTCATGCAGGAATACAGTGCGCGTTTGGCGAAAAAAATGGGAAAAAACGACTTTTGCGCAATAATATAGGAAATTTGGTATTTGGCACCTTTTTTAATGGATGACGTCAGCATGACGTCATTGGTCGGGTCAGGTACGGAAGAGTGACGTGTCGACTGGTGATTGGGAGTGACGTGGACGAGCGGCGTGGCAGACAGGTCAGAGAAATGGTGGAAGGTAGGGTGTCGTAATGCTGATGCGGAGATGATGTGGGGCGGGAACGGGACAGTGTTAATGAGGAGTGGTAAGCGGTATTATCGGACCGCTTAATGTACAGGCCTGGTAATGGTCAGAGGCCGCCCGCTCCAGTAACAGATGGGCACGCGTCCCCGGCCCTACGTCACCCTCTGACAGATTTCAGGCGGTAAGGACGGACAGAGGGGGTGGTCCGAAATTGTTGTGAACCGTCGGATGGGAGAGCTCGGATCCGACGGACGACGGGTTGCAGACATGTGAACGTGATACGGCAGGACCTGGTGGGTATTTTTTAATGTTTTTTGCTTTTTGGTGGGGCGCGCCGAAATACAGACTTTGGGAAAGCGGCTTATAAGTGGGTTTTTTCCAAAATTTCATATAATGAGTAGGGATAATGCAATATTGCGGTTTAGAGGGTGGATAAGGGTTATTTAAATTAACCAAATGTTAATTTAATCCCCAATTATAGAATAAGCTAAATTCATGAAACCCTTGATCCTGAAATGTTTGCCGAACTTTGAATATATGGCTATAATGCCCAAGGGGGGGAGTATTTACATATTTTTTGGTCTTTTCACAATAATGCTATAATAGTAGGGGAAGAGGAGCACTTAGGGAGTTAGATAATAGGGTTAGAAGTCAGTGTGAATTGGGGATGTGAAAGATTGAAAGTGGGGAATAGAGAACTAAGTTTAATGAGTAAACTTAGATTTAGAAATAGATGGGGAATAGTTTTACACAAGAAATGTGGCTTCTTTTCGGAGAAGAAGGTTAATATTTGTCATGAACTTTTCAAGGAGAAATACAAGGAGGACTATTTAGGGAGGTCCTAAAGTCCTCAAGGGGATGTTAGAAAGGGAGTCTTTGGGGGAAAACAGGGGAAGTTAGACAAGCTCCTATATTTTGTCTTCAAAATGCTGCATAGATACCTCTGCAACTGCTAACATGTGCCTTCCTGATCAAGGCCAAAACTGAATAGGATCAGGCTTCTGCAACTTTTGACTACCTACCCAACTTAGTGCCTAGCATTTTTTGTTACTTCAAGGAGGGTGCACTTAGACTTGGAAACCCTCATATGCTCTTTTCTTTTTGCTGCCCTCCTATCTAAATCTACCCTTATATCTTCCAAGGGCCCAGATTAAGCTGATGGGCTCCTTCCTTTCTCTATCCAGCTACTCATCTATCAAGCTTGAACTGTTTGAACATGTACTCATTCCCTAGTCTAAAACAGGCAATTTAAATCATGGCATGGCCCAGTTTGAACTGCTGAGCCATCCATCAAGATAGCAGTGGCATTTGGATTGGCCACTTTCCTGGTCCTTCTTTGGGGTTCATTTCAATTGTTTTTTTTTTTTTTTTTGACCAATTCATTTTCTTGCCTTTTGATTATTATTTTAAGGCATACCCTCTTTACATGTTTTAACTGTTTGTTTCATTCACAAAAAATGGAACCTTTGCCTCATCAAAGATGAACATTTTTGGCATTTCCACTGTCAATCATGAAAAATGAAACCCTATTGGTATAGGAGGCTAGCAGTGGCTCCACTTGGGGATGACTTTTCCAAATGAAAAGTCAAGATCAGCAGGTCAGATTGCCTTGTTTTTTTCACTCTTTTTGCAGTCTGAAACTTTCCATTCGTTAAAGATTGTCCATTTTAATCCAAGAAGCTTGTATGAAATACTCACTTAAGCTGATCTGCTGTGAAATCACAACACTGTTCTTACCTTGCTTCTCTGAGTGTTTCTCACCTCCTAGATAGTTCCTAAGTACTTTCTGTTGCTTTCCCATGATAAGGTTAATAATATACATCAAAAGAATGCAGCACCTTAGTATTCCTCAAAATCTACTTCATTTGGACCTTCCTCTATCCGCTGTAAATAAACATACTGGAAATACAAATTTATGTACAATATACAATTGAGTAGTGCTTGATCAGAGGGGGTCAAAATAATGCTTGAGCATCCTCCCATTGACTGGGCCTTCCTCAGTGTTTGAGCCATCCAAACTCTTTAGAAAATAGGTGTTATTACCTTGTACAGCATAAATTACATAAGGCCCCTTCCACAAGAAGTCAAATTTACCATGTTTTCCTTTGTCCTCCTTCCTGGAATCCCATCTCAGCACTTTGTTTCCTATAAAGAAGTCTTCAGCTTTGGTTTTTTTGTCAAATATTCTTTTGAGCTTTTCTTGCAGTACCTGGGTTCTTTGATAGACTTCCTCTCGTGTTTGTTGTAGGTGAATTGTCTGATTGATCCTTCTTTGAATGTCATTGGGCTCAGCTTGTATTTCTTGCAGCAACTTGATTACAGGAATACCTAAAGATGAAGGAAACCTTGCTTCCATTCCATAAACTAGTTCATATGGACTTGTACCAATGGATCTCTTGGTGGTCAATCTATCTGCCCACAGTGCATTCACCAACTTCTTATGCCAATTCTTTTTGTTTTCCTCCAAAACTTTCTTGATGATGTTGATGAGGCTTTTATTGGAAGACTCAGCTAGGCCATTACCTTGAGGATAGTAAGCAGTGGAATGACCTAGGGTCATATGATATTTGTGACAAAAGTTGATCATTTTTTTGGACTTGAAAGTGGCAGCATTGTCTGTGATAATTTTGTCTGGACAGCCAAACCTGGACAAGATGTTGGTTTCTAGAAATTGTATGATAATGGAGTCATTGGCCTGCCTACAGGGGACAACTTCTATCCATTTGGTGAAATAATCTGTAGCAGTCAGGATCCACCTATGCTGGCCAGAGGATGGGGGGTGAATTTCACCAATAAAGTCTAAACCCCATTGCTGGAATGGTCTCTCAGTTGAAACAGGTTTGAGTGGTAAAGGCAGCAACTTTCTCTTGCCTTCAAAAATTTGACATTTGTGACAAGACATTACAAATTTCTTTACATCAGTGAACAAGGAAGGCCAATAAAATCCAACCCTTAGGATTTTATCAGCTGTGGATTTCCAGTATAAATGTCCTCCACAGTCACCTGCATGAAATTCTTTGAGGACATTGTCAGTTTCATCCAATGTTAAGCAATTAAGTAAGATTCCTTCATGATTTCTCCAAAACAACACATTGTCTATAATACAAAATTTTGATGCATTCATTTTCAAGAATCTTTTCTTAGTTCTGGACAACCCTGGAGGAGCTTGCAGGTTTAACAATACAAAACATATATCAGTATACCAGGGAGATTGCATAAAGGCTTGGTTGATCTGTGGAGTCGCCATCTCCTGTTCGTTGTCCAGCTCATTAATGTCAAGGGCTTGGAAATTGGTTTCAGCCATCAGCTTGGCTAGACCTTGTCCTTTTATCAGTTTGGTAGGCTTGATTTCCATGTCATACTCTAAAATGTTGGCAATCCATTTGCCCCTCCTACCTTCAATTCCTTCTCGGGTCAAAATGTCCTTCACCACTGCATTTGGGACATAGGAAATGACATGGGAGTACAGGATATAGATTCTGAAGTCTTTGATTGCTTTTACCAATGCATAGGCTTGTTTTTCCATAATTTGATACTTCAAGGGGGCATCTCTAAGGGCTCTGCTAAAAAATGCAATGGGTTTTTCACAGCCTTGGTCATCTTTTTGTAACAAAACAGCAGCAATTGTATGCTCAGAAGCAAAAGAAAAAATGATGAAATCTCTATCGAACCTAGGGCTTGTTAGGACTGGTGTGTTTGTCAATGCTCTTTTGATAACCTCAAAGGCTTGTCTAGCTTCCATGGCCCATTTGACCTTGGAATCCTTTTTCAGCATATTGTTTAACAGTTTTGTGAGCTCAGCCAAGTTAGGAATGAACCTCCTCAAGAAGTTGATTTTTCCTAGAAAGCTTTGTAGTTCTTTGATGTTTCTCGGATGAGGTACTTGCAGGATAGCTTGAATTCTATCTGGATCGATCCTAATACCATCTTTTGAGATTATATGCCCTAGGAGTTTACCTTCCTCCAGGCCGAACAATGATTTCTTTAGATTTAAAGATATGCCATATTTTCTACAAATTGTGAAAACCTGCCTCAAGTGTTCTAAGTGTTCTTGGTCTGATTTTGAAAAGGCAGTAAGATCATCCAGGTAGACCACCAGAAAATCATGGATTTCCTTGGCGAAGGCTATATCCATTGCTCTTTGGAAGGTGGCCCCTGCATTCTTAAGCCCAAAAGGCATTTTAACATATTTGAAAGTTCCCCAAGGTGTTGTAAAGGCAGTTTTGTCTTGATCATCCGAGTGTACTAGAATCTGATTGAATCCAGAGAATCCATCTAATAATGAGATCCTAGAGGCTCCCACTACCCTTTGTAGGATATGATCCATCTTTGGTAAGGGGTAATGGTCTTTGAGAGAGACTTTATTCAAATTTCTTAGGTCAACACACAGTCTGATCTCTCCTGTCTTTTTCCTAGTAGGCACTAGGTTTGAAATCCATTCTGAGAACCTAATTGGAGCAATGATTCCTACTTCATACATACGTTTGACTTCCTTTTCAATGAGGGGAAGGAGCACAGGGTTGACTCTTCTATGTTTTTTCTTGAAAGGCTTTTGATTTTCTTTTAAAGGTATGGTGTGCTGGATGACTGAGGTATCATAGGATTTGAGGTCCTCATAGCTCCAGGCAAAGACATCTTGGAACTCTTTAAACAACTCAATGTATTTCAATTTCTGCTCAGGTGGTAATGCTTTAGATAATTTTATCATTTTTGGATTTTCTGTAGTTCCAATATTACAATCTTCAATTTCAGCATTCAGCGGTTGCATTTTTGGTTTTCTTGAGATATCATTTGAATCAAACAGGTCCTCCAAAGGGGTTAAACCTGTGGGCAGAAAATTATCTTGTAGCTCAATTACCTCTGCTTCTGTTTCAACCAGTTCATCTCCATCTATCTGTCTCAAATTTTGTATAGTTTCGTTGTTAAAGGTGGTAGGGTGCAAAACCAGATTAGCTGTTTCAGCTGACATATTCTGTGTAATTGTGTGTGCCTGTTGTTGATCATCTCTAGTGGTTGAATCAATGTTAATGCCAGAGAATTCTTCTTTTAGCGTGAGGAAGTTATTTATCTGTGTGTCATTCTCAAAGACTTGCCAATTCTTGATGTTGTCCAGAACTGCAGGTCTATGTTTGATTTCAGCAGTGAAAGTATGATTGGGTTTGAAAGGCAGCTTGCAAGTGTTGGCAAAGGTTTCCAAGCTATGAGCATGTAGATTGAGTTCTCTGGAAATTTTAGTTAACTGGGATTCTGAGAAGGTATCAAGTACCTGTATAGCTGCTCCCTTATATGCTCTCAACCTTAGATCATTTGTGGTAAAGTTTCCTTTCATTTGTTGTATGATCAGATTTGAATCTCCTAAGATTGAAACTTTGGTTGCACCCAAATTTTTTATGAGTTTCAGTCCTAACAAAAGGGCCTCATACTCAGCCATATTGTTTGTGCATCGAAAGTTTAACCTATATGCATGACCTTTAGCCTGGTCATTGTGCATATTGTGGATCCAGACTCCTGCCCCAGCTCCTAAGATGTTTACCGAACCATCAAATTCTAAGTACCATAAGGTTTCATGATCAAGATTTGGATTGAGATCTTTAGAAAATTGTATCATGGGCAAATTGTTTTCTTGCAAGTTGCTTGATACATCATGCTCCTTCTTTATATCAGTTATGCCTAAAGTGTTATGGTGTTGGGGGGCAAATTGTTCATTTAGTTCCTCTGTCTCCGCTGCCATTAATAGTTCAGAATAAGCCTTGTTGCTGATGTCAGCATTATAGAGAATAAATGAATCCATGTCAGAGTGTATTGAATAGATTGGGAAGTTTTGGGGCTTCTCTTGACTGCTTACCACATATTTCATCAATGTTTCACGGTATAATCTCTTTAGCTGCCCAAAGACTGAAATGGTAGCATAGGACATGTCTAATTGCAAAGATCCTTGGTGTTTGGCCCCCCAGGATCTGGACAGGAGCATACCATACTTAGGAGGTATGTCAACTACTACTACATCCATCAAAATTGTTTTGGTTGGGTATTGGACCAGGGAGACACATAAATCTTTAATCAACCCTAAGCACCTGACTTGGCTTGAATCAAATGAGAATAGATCTTTATAAGGTCTTGTGATGTCTAAGTCGAGTTTTTCCATTACAGATTTGGGCATTAAATTGTGTGAGGCCCCGGAATCAAACATTGCATTGTGTAGAACCTTATCATGAATGTTTAAACTGACATAAAAGGGTGGAACCCCTCCATTTGCTATTTTTCCATTAACCTCAGGACCAAATAGTAACTCTGGTTGATCATCTAGGACATTCACAGCATCTTTATTGTCTAACATTTTGAGTGACCTGTTAATCCGTTGTCTGTATACTTGATGTTTGGCCAATTCAGAAAGAGGGATTGATATCTTTAGCTTACTTATTTCTGTTTCCAAGTTAAAGGGCTTTTCTATTTGAATCTTGGCATTAAGTGTAGCAGGTTTTTTCTTTTCAGCTGGGTTGTCAGTGGTCTTTTGTTCATGGTTGGTATGATTTTGAGTGAAATTGGTACCATATTTGTTTCCCGTGGTGGTATCTGTCCTTGCCTTTGTAGGATGGAGCGGGGCTGGCTGGTTTTCAGAGGGTTGTTGTTCTGAGATATCCTCCACAGTGACTTCTGTAGTATGTGGGTTTGAATTGCCAGCTGATAGTGGAATAGCAGTTTTGTCATTGGTCTTTTTTGGCGGCTTACTGTCCCTTGGTTTAAGAGGTTCAGGTACATCTATAGTTCTAGTCCTTAGTTTATATTGTTTGTGTACCTCATAAACTGCTGCATCATAACCTTCTCTGAAATCAAATGATTCTCCTGACTTACTGTGAAATTGATTGTTATTATAAATGTCTTGATCTTCTTGTGTTAAAAAGACCTGATATTCATTGTCTAAACCCATTAGGTTGATGTGAGGTTCCTCAGTTGGTTCATTAGATGTTGAAGCCTCAACATAATTTTCTTGGAAAGGAGGTCTGATGTGCTGGTCAGGATCAGTCCTTCCAACATTAGGATTTTGATTCTTTCTAAAATTTGGGTTTCTAACATTGCTTGGTTGACTTTCCCATGATGATTTTCTTTCTATGGTTTCTACCCTGTCCCCAAGTCTGTCCATACCTTTGATGATTGCATCTAGCTTTTGCTCAAATGCTGAGGGTTCTTCCTTAAAAGTGGTTCTTCTTTCAGCTCTTGCCCGATTTCTTTTAGCGATCAGATTTGCCTCTACACTTACAGCTATGTTTTGCATGTCTGCCAGGGTTGCAGGGGCTCTTTCCCTTAGTTGATATGCCACATCAGCATCAAACCCATCCGGAAATTTGATTAAGGCTAGATCAGGTGGAGGTCTAAGATTTTGAGGAATGGCATTATAAACAATGTTGAACCTGGTACAATAATCTAGGACAGTTTCTTGTGGGCCTCTCCTTATGGTGTCACATTTAGATAAAATGTGTAAAGGATCCTTTTTCTTTTCCCATCTGTTCAGGAAGGACTGATAAAGGGTGCCCAAATCAGCTATATAATTTGCATCAAGTGCTCTGAACCAAGTTCTTACTTCACCTGTTAAACTTTGGACAAAAATTTTCATTCTCACATCATCTTCGTCTATTTCATAGTTTTCAAAGTAATCTTGCATTTTCTTGGTATGTTGTAAGGCAATGTATGTATTGGTTCCATCAAAATAAGTGATCTTACTTTGGTAGTCCTGAGGCATGGCCCCAGGATTACTAGGTAGCTGAAGGGGAGTATAATGATTAGCCATATTTGCAGGGTTAAATGGGACAACAGGTAGAAGGGGAACAACTGGAACAACAGGGACAACAATACCAGTTTGTGTATTGGGTGGGGGTGTGAATGGTATATTTTGGGAAGTGGATGAGGAAGAGGGGGAAGATTGGGTTATGTGAGGATGAACCGATGGTCAGGCAGGGGTTGGGATATAGCTTTGCTGAACTGCCTCAGGGCTAGACTCAGCAAATTCTTCTGGTTCCTTTTGGTTCCTAAGAGTCTTGGGAATCAAATTAGGATTATCGAAAATAGGTGGAGGATTTGGATCAGGATTTGACCTGGTATGCCTAGTTCTCTTTTTAGGAGCCAGCTTCTGAACTTGCTTTTGGTATTTTTAAGAATATTTTTAGAATGGTCGAGGGACTGCTTAAATTTTAGAACCACTATCTAAAGCAGACAGCAGTTGAAACATTCGTTCTGTCCCCAGTGGAGTCGCCAGTGATGTTAACACTCATGTTGCTCCCTTTGACTCCTAAGGGAATACGACGAGGTAACCACAAACCAATCTTTGGATCACAGGTCCTAGCCTACCTGCAATCAGAGAGGGCTCTCTCTTTAGAATTTAGCTTTTTTTAGTAATGTTTTAGGCTAGTTATGATGCACTGAATTTTGTTTAAAGTTTTGGTTGAATGATATCTTCTAATAGCTGAAATGCAATGTTTAGGGGTTTTTAGTCCATTGGGCATTGGAGTCTGTGATTATGTGTTGTTTGAGGTATTTAGTGAGAATGGTGATACTACGGAGCCATATGGGCACTCATGAAACAATCTTCGAATTTGGGAATATGGACTGTTACCAGCCAGTGAGAGGCAACTAAGAATATTTCACTATGCTGGTGATATGGAGAAATGAAATATTACTCAGGAGCAACTCAGAATTCCTGAACAATATTTACTATGAAAGATTCAGTGTAAATGTGAGCAATTAAGAGTTTCACATTCATAACTAATTCTGAAGAAGACATAAACAACATCAAAGATTGAGTTTAGGGTGTTCAATGAACAAATCCAGAACTATTCTTTTTCTCTAATGCTAAGCCTAAGAAACATGTAGCATAAGTGGATTATGAAAGAGATGAAAACATAATAACACGGTTCAGAAAAACTTATTGTGACATGAAATAACACAGGAATCTTGCAACAGCAAGCAAGCTCAACACAAGACTTCAAACAACGCAGAACTTCAGAAATTCCATCAGCTTCTTGTATTAAAAGTCTGAGATTACAGTATAGCTCTTCAGAAGAGAAATCAACAACCTAAACAAGTTTATGCGTGGGGATATATATACAACTGTTTTACAAAAATATCTTAACGATGAGTCATTTACTCAATAACTTTCTTTACCAACTTTCAAAAATAGCATATGCAATAGTTATTGCTACTTTAAATGAACAATGAATGACTGTTCACTTCTGTCAGAAATCCTTTGACTTTTGGAGGCAACCGGGTCGGTCGAGTGCTTTGCATTGATTTTGAGAAATCTGCCCTTTACTGCCTTGTCATGGTGCGGCTGCCTCAGCCCTGTCATCTGCATCTGTAGGTCCTGCTTTGGTTGCCAAATTTGATTGCTGAGTTGGCCCTTTCCACTCCTTTTCCAGTCAGAGCAAAAATATTAATATTCTGAAAATGCTGACTTGTGATCGATACACAAAAACCTCGTGAATAAACTTGTTTCTTCACAACAATGTTTGTATCATACCCATCCACCATTCCTGTGTAGGCAATTGGTGTCTCAGGATTTTGCCTAAGGTTTCATCTGCCTCAGTGTATTTATAATAGTTTGGAGGCACTTCAAAAAGATGTTTAATCTCATTCATAATAAAGAACAAATTCTCTAGCTTGTCATAGAGACTCTGCCCAGATGGAGGCCCCGTTTGCTCTGGGGCACTTGCTGATGCAGTGATGTGGTTTGTGGCATAGGTATTGACTCTTTTGGCATAGTTCTCATGAGACAATAACCTTCCTGCACTAGTTACCAAGCTGGGAAGACCCATGTTATGCAATGTTGTGATTTTTTAAAGAAATTTGTTCACATCTGCCTGCATTTCTTGACACCTTCAGTCTAATGTCTGCACATGATTTCTCAAGGTAAGTGTTAGAGTCAGTCTAGTAGCCCTCCATCAGCGATCAAAACTCTTTGCATTTCATTAGTAGGTGTCTCATCAATGTCCTCTTATTGCATTCCATTAGGCATGCCATAACCCTGATGGAGGAGCTTGTGTCTTTTATTCCCCTCTTGGCACTGCTGGATTAAGCTTGTTTCAGTCAATAAAATTCTTTATAGGGTCATTGGTCTTGTTATGAAGTCAAGGTCCTAAGTCTAGGGTTTAGTCCAATTTGTTTTTGAGGTCATGTTTTTAAGGTCAATAAATGCCCAGCAGGCCAGAGGGATGTCTATCAAAGCATCACTTCAAAGGATTTCATATTGTACAGCTAATTTTTACCTTGAATTCAAAAACCATGTTTTTGAAGACAAGGTCATTTTCTCATTTTTTGTAAAATTGGTAAAAATTCAAGCTCTTCGGAAGTCAGCATGCGGCCCTGGTCCCCTTTGCCAAGACTCCTCAGAAGCTACCTCTGCAAAAATTTTCAAGAAAAAGCATCATTTTCAATAACATAACCCTAAACCCTACTTCCCGTAAAACCCCTGCAAATTATAATTGTATGATGTTGTATATGTCATGATTCCTTCCCTAAATCCCCTTTCACTTATATTTTCCCTCAGTTCCCTCAAAATTCTCCCTTCCCTAACATCTCCCTTGTGTTATTTGTCCCCTTGAAGCAGCATTTCAACAGTTAAAACAACAGGTTTTTTAGCAGAAGCAGCAGTACATTTCAGCCACTTTTCTCTTGAAACCATGTCAGAAACCGAAACCGACTATGAGCAAAGTGATGACCGTGAGTCAACACCAGAGGTTGAGGTACAAAGGAGGCCTCACAGGGGTGGTAAGGGTGGTCACCATGTGAGATAGGAGCCCACCTCTTTGACCTATTTACAGGCTTGTCCACTTGCAGTCACATGTTTCCACCGTCAATCATGTTATGAATTTTGCGAGAGGATTTCTCAAATTCAGCACCATAGGGAATTGGTCCGCTTGTTTGTTTTGCATTTGCATGATGGGCATGTGAATCTTGCAGGGGTGGATTTTACATTGTCACCTGAGATTTTTGCTCAAGCAACAGGGATACCCAATGTTGGAGAAGAGTGGAACAAGCGCAAACTGTTGGACAGATTTCAGTATGAGCCCTACATTAAACCTGTGTACATGAGGGACATGACTGGTCTATTTCCTTTCAGATTCTTGAGGGATGAGTATGCTCCCTTGATGAGGCTCATCATTCACTATTTCACCTGTGAGGGCAGATTTTCACGTTTGTATTGGTACCATATCCGCTTGTTGATGCATTTCACACGGGTACGGATGATGAATATACCATTTTTCATGTGCCAGAATATTGAGAGGATGGTGCCCTTGATGCAGAGAAAGAGCCCAGCACAACAACACAGGAGCATCTATCATTATGGTTTGATCAAGCTTGTGGTCATACATCAGTTGGCCTAGCAGGGTATCCCATGGGAGGATTTCATCTCTCGAGATTTCTTCACAGCACCACCACCCCCTGTGGTTGTTCATGAGGAGGGAGGACCATCACAGCAGTATGATATCCCTGAGCCCAGACATGTCAGCTCCCCTCCATTGGTCACATATCAGAGAGGCCACAAGGCCTTATTTGCATCAACTCGGCGAGTATTTTCTCCACACCAGGTGGAAGGGGTCTCACCATCTTCATCAGCACCGTGAGTGTTATCTCCACATCAGGTGAAAGGGGGCTCGCTTCTGACAACAGCACAGGTATCAGAGAGGGGCAAGCAACCCATGATTGAGGAGGGATTGTCAGGTGATCCAGATATCGACATCATTGATCTTGACACCCGTTCTCCTAGCACGGAGCTTCACAAGATCATTCAGCAAAAGGAGGCTGAAAATTGCTTGTTGCAAGAAAAATTAGAGATGGCACAATGGACGATTACATATTTGGAGAAGCGCAACAAGCAATTAGAAGATGAGCACACTCTTGATGAGTTGCGGAGGATCCATGAAGACCGCAACTTGGCTCGTAAGAGACCCGGTGATTTGGTACCCATTGAGCGAGAGGCTATGCTTCTCCGGGTCAATGCTCATTTGGAGAGGTTGCTCGCCAAGGCCAACAAAGATAAGGACCTACTCCGAAACATGAAGAACCACTATTGGGCCCGAATGCACGTATGCAAGGCGAGAATGAAGGTGCTCCAAGGACGGTTGGCCAAAGCACTAAAACGAAGAAAAAGGCCTGATCCCCTCCACATCCTGGCTGAGGCTTCCTTGAAGGAGCATGATGCTAAATGATTCAACTCCAGCACAAATTTCAGAAAATTTTGAGCATTTTTGGTCACTTGTGAATTTTTTGGGCTAAAAACAGGTTTTCCTCACCAACGCGTAGCGCGCTGCGCACGACCCTTAAGATGGGCAACTCCATTTCAGGAAAACTCAGCATTTTTGGATTTGTCATGCAAAAATACACTTGCTCAGCAATTGCCAAGAAATTTCACCAAGTTTTGAGCCTCCAGAAGGTCAAAAAATATGCAAAAAAATGACTTTCTGCCACTTTTTTGACACATAGGAAGCAGTCTTGGGAGATTGCAATTTTGGAGGGGCAAATGGACACCAAATTTAGAAATTAAACTTGGGTTGGAAAGTAGACATCTAGTCCTTTCCAACAAGCCCACTTTTTCCTCATTTGGACACCCGGAAGTGCCTCAAAAGTTTCTCCAAATGCGCGCTACGCGTTCAGAACCAGGGCGCTACGCGTTGGGCAATTTTCACAGAAATGCACCTACAGCTCGGCAAAACGCAATTTTGACTGGATTTGACTTTTTGGAGTGGATTTTGATCCTCCTTGTTGTAAATGATGTAATTTTATGATATTTTGACACTCATTTATCTCTTCTAGAAGATTCATTCATTAGATAGGCAAAAATTTAATGAATGAATTAGTTTCCTAGCTTATAGAGGCAAGTTGTTTTGACTGCCTAGTTTTCAGTGCTCAGTTTAGAATTGGTTGAAATAGCTCCTAGAATAGTGAGCTCGACCCCTAGAGGCAAGGAAAGATGTTAGATTGCCTATATTATGCACTTTCTTGGTCATTTTCATGGTTGGACTCTTGAGGGAGAAGCTTCTATTGTATTACTCATTGTATCTCTGCAATTTTTGGCAAAGGAAGACCAGGGTTTTGCAGTCCTTTTTGGGATTCCTGTGGTTACATGTATTGATGGTGTGTTTCTCTCTGTACTTGTAAGTTTGTTATGTGATTCATCTTCTTACTTTTCCTTCTGCAAATTAGGCAAATGAAGTGTTAAAGTAGAATTCATGATTGCCATGCTCTGCTTTTAAGTTTGCTTAATATCAATGTTTTCATCTGTTTAAGGATAACTCAAGGTGTTTACTTGCTCTCCTTAGCTCCTCACCAGTCATTCTTGCCCATATGACTCTTTCAAAGGCATCAATACAGTCTCCTACCTTGCCCCAAAGAACCCCCTGCAAAAACTGTGTCCAATCCTCGCACCCAAAATTGCCTTTCCCCGATTTTCCACCAAAATCCTAAAAATCTCAAATCAAACCTTTTATCAGTTTACTAGCCTAAAATCAGTTTCTTTTAAAGTCATCTCAGCCCCTTTTAGAAAACTTTTTGCTGAGATAGACCAGAGAGAGCCCTCTCCTGCCCCGTAAGGCTAGCTACGAGGCTAAGTGGTTTGATGTTGCCTTGGAGTTTACCTTTTTCAGCTTGAGGTGAAATTTCAAGCGCTAACATATTGGCGACCATACTGGGGAGAACAAATTGTTTGCTGACTGATGTGTTTATTTCATAAGTCTTAGATGGAGTCTGAAGATACGCCAGGTAGCCTTCAAAAACGCTCTTGCTTTGCATCAGCGCAAGTAGATAAACGCTGCTTCAGTCGACCTCCGTGAGCTAGTGAATGTAACACTTCATTTGCATTTCACCCCAGTATATTTGCAAACTCTGAACTTTTGGATGATTAGTTAAGAGTTTTCACAGGCTGATTGGTTATTTGTTCCTTGATATCCAAACTGGCTTCAGATTCTGGTCATATATTCAAATCTCATTCATGTCCAGCTGTTTTTGAGTATCTTGAAGACATTGATTTTGACGAGAGTTTTGAGTTGTCCTTGTTCAAAACCAAATCTGAAAGTGCACTTGATTCTCTAGTTCCCAACCCTGATTTTGCAGCTGCCCTTGAAATTGAGAGACACAATAAATTGGTTGACAATTTCATCCTACGATCTCTTCAGTCAGATATTCATGCTACTAATCTTGCTGAGTTCGTTGAAACTATATCTGTTCATATTGGATCCACTATCACGGCGCATGAGCAGTCCAATCCTCCTTTTATTTATGTTTCTCCTATAATCACTTATCCAGAATCTACAGTTGGTTCGCCCTCTACATCCCATACCACTTCTCCTCCTCATAATCCTCATACTACAGCTACACCTACTCCACCTGCTACTCCTAGACCCAATCTACCTAAAGCAATGGCTGCTCAATTTGCTCCTCTTGCTCTTCCCCAAAATCTGCATGATATGCCAGCCGATTATCAGAGTAAAATTCCCATGTTTGATGGCACTCCACAAAGTATCTCTGCTCAGCAACATATTGACAAAATGACGACTTTCTTTGATCTATATGAGATAGATGAAGAGGATGTAACTATGCGTTTGTTTGTACAAACATTTGATGGAGAAGTAAGAAAATGGTTCAGAGGTTTGACAGCTAGAAGCATACCCACCTTGGAAGCACTTCAGAGCCAGTTTCTAGATCGATGGGAAATCAGAAAGGATCCACTTCAGATCAATGCTGAGTACAACAATCTCAAACGTAATCATGGTGAGTCGGTCCAAGATTACATTATCAGATTTAACACAGTTTACAATGCTATTCCAGATGATTTAAGGCCATCTAGAAAATCAGCACTTCTCAAATTCCCGGATGGCTTTGATCCAGAGATGGCTTATTCATTGCGAGATAGAGATTCGCCTACCTTGGAGGATATGCAGAAAATTGATGTTAGTGTTGAAGCGAATTTGAATGATAAAAGACCAAGGATGAAGGCAGAAAAGCGAGTCACAATCAAAGAGGAAGCTTCTACATCAAATCAGCTCCTCCGTAAGGTTGAAAAGATTGAAAGGGCACTTGAGCATACTCATCTCAGTAAGCCGGGACCGCAGATCCATAATCCTAATTTCCGAGGTCCACAGCAACCACAATACAGAATTAAGTAGCATGAAACAAGGGCACAAGAGGCAGTAGTTCAGCAGCAAATTAAACCTCCTTTTCAACAGAATTTTGTTAGCCAAGAATCAGAGGATGAAGGTGATACTATAGGAGAGGAAAATCACTTTTTCACTCCTGATGATCTGCCTACCTATATTACAGAAGAAGAAGAATTTGTGAGAAATTCAGTCATACATCAGGATGAGAATTATATCTTATCAAATGAGGCAGTACTTGAGGAAGAATCAGAGTAATACCAAAGAGGATATCTCAATGCTTTGTCCGCTCACCAGAGGCAATTAAGAAACCGAGCTGTTCCCATAAATCCCATTCAGCAAAGGAAAGATAATTCAGCAAAAAATGATTTAGCTTCCCCACAGACAAAAGGAAAATACATAAGCGATCCTCCAACAGGTCAATCATCATCAGCAAGCAAGATAAATCAGCCATCAAGTACACCGAGAGATAAAGTGGAAAAAAGAGAAGTTCTGGCCAAAGAAGGTGAGAAGATTTCAGCTTTCAGTTTGGAGAATGAAATTTCAAAGTTTAAAGTGTCCATTCCTTTGACGGAAATCATGAAGAAGAGCACTTACCGAGGCCAAATCTCCAAGATGCTGAATTTTGATCCAATGCTAGACACGGTGAATGTAGAAGATGATCAGCCGGAATTGATTTTTGGGCCCGCTTTAAATGGTGAGTCTCCCGAAAGTGATGTTCCTCCATTCTATATCATTTTTTGATTGCATGAGTATGTTTTACATAATGCCATGTTTGACTCGGGAGCTTCGCATAATTTGATGCCGAAAGCAATTATGGAAAAGCTGGGACTAGACATCACGAGGAAATATCATGACTTGTATTCGTTTGATTCCAGCCGGGTAAAATGTATTGGTTTGATCAAGGACTTGGTAGTGAGCCTAGATCAAATCCCAGCAAAGAATGTTTTGATGGATGTGGTGGTGGCGGATATTCCTCCGCGATTCGGAATGTTGCTTTCTAGATCTTGGGGAGCTAAGTTGAAAGGTACACTTCAGCTCGATTTTTCCTATGCTACAATTCCGGTCTTTGGTCAGATGAGGAAGTTATATAGGGAGCAAAAGATGAAATACATGATCACTAGTAAGGAAAAGCCAGTTAATCATCCTGTAAATTATGTACATACAGATTTAGAGTCATTTGTTTTGTTTGCGGATAATTTTAATGAGATAGATAGTCAGTTAGTTCAAGCAGAAGATATACCAGACATTACAGAAAATTTTAGAGAAATTTTGAGAAAAGAAAGTGAAGAAAGGTCCGCTGTCATGGAGCCAACAGCTGAAATCAATGGACAGCAAATAGAAAATGCAGAGACAACACATTTTCAGCACTTAGAGGACGATGAGGATGGTCTTTGGACCATGGATTTTGATGGCGCTGTGGGCAGCGATGGTGCTGGTATAGGTGTGTGGATCCGAAGTCCATTTTCTGTCTGAAACCAAGTCCCAAGCAAGGTATGGGTATGTTCTTACAAATTGGCATTCGATTGTTCAAACAATGAGGCGGAATATGAGGCTCTCATTGCTGGTCTGAAAATCCTTCAAAAGTTGAAGGCAAAGAAGATAGTAGTATATGGCGACTTCGAGTTGGTTATAAAGCAAGTGAAAGGTGAGTTTCAGGCCAAGCATCCTCGTATGCGAGCATATCGAAATGCTGTCCTAGATATCTTGAAACTGTTTTCTGAACATACTTTGACATGTGTGCCCCGCATTCAAAATGGTGTTGCGGATGCGTTGGCTAAGGCAGCAAGCAATCTAAAAATCCCCATGAATTCCAGCAATAAGTTTGAGATTTATGTGAAGCACCGTCCTACAGTTCCAGACAATCAAAGATGTTGGCAAGTTTTCCAAGATGATGAAGAAATCAAGGATTTTCTGCAAGTTGAAGGTGAGTTCAAAGACATCTCCATAGACACAGAACCTGAGGAAGTAAATCAAATGGATGTATTGCAACTTAAAGATAATTTCATTCCTAAAGGATTAATTCCTTTGGAGGAGCTGTTTGATCAAGATGACGTGGCCCGCAAACCAACCTTGAGGCCAACGGAAGAAGGTGTCGAAGAAGTGAATCTCGGAACAACTGAAAATCCAAAGATGGTGAAGCTATCGAAGGCATTGTCGCCTAAGGTAAAGAAAGAATATGTCAGATTGTTGTCTTCGTTTTCTAATGTTTTTGCATGGGATTATTCAGATTTGAAAACTTATGACACAAGTATCATTCAGCATACCATTCCCATAAAGCCAAATCAAAAGCCTTTCCGACAAAAGTTGAGAAGAATTAATCCTAAGTTGCTGCCATTGATTGAGAAGGAAGTCAACAGGTTGTACAAGTCTGGAATTATAGTGCCAATCAGATTTTCCGACTGGATTTCCAACTTGGTGCCCGTGAGAAAGAAGACCAGCGAGATCCGCTTGTGTATAGACTTCAGAAATCTGAATAAGGTGTCGCTAAAGGACAATTATCCGCTGCCCAAGATGGATCATATATTGCAGCGGGTAGTTGGGGCATCGAGGATGTCATTACTTGATGGTTATTCCGGGTATAATCAGATTTTGGTGCATGAGGATGACCGCGACAAGACTGCATTCACTACTCCATGGGGGACATTTCATTATGCCAAGATGCCGTTCGGATTAAAAAACGCAGGCGCCACTTTTCAGCGGGCGATGGACATGGCCTTTGCCAATGAGAAGGATGTCTTTTTGGTCGTTTATCTTGATGATTTAACTGTGTTTTCTAAATCTGATGAAGAGCATTTGTATCATTTGACAATGGTGTTTCAAAAGTGCAGAAAATATGGTATCTCATTGAATCCGAAGAAGAGCCTTTTCGCCATGAGTGAAGGCAAGCTGTTGGGCCACATCATTTCCAAAGATGGCATTCATATAGATCCTGCACGTGTGGAAGCAATTCAGCAATTAGAGCAGCCCCGAAGCAAGAAGGAGATTCAGTCCTTTAATGGCAAGTTGAATTTTCTGTGTCGCTTCATCCCGAATCTTGTCGAACACCTCAGAGAAATCACTAACATGCTCAAAAAGGACAGCCAGCTCAAATGGACCGAAGAGGCGGTAAAGTCTTTCAATTTGGTAAAGTTAATTTTATCTTCAGCCCCAACTCTAATCAGCCCGGATTATACACAAGATTTTATTTTATTTTCATTTGCTTCTGAGCATACATTGGCAGCTGTGCTGATGCAAAAGAGAGATGGAGTTGAGAAGCCCATAACTTTTTTCAGTCGTATTATAAGGGATGGAGCGCTGAAGTATAATATCATTGAAAAACAAGCATTGGCGCTGGTAAAAGCTTTGAAATATTTCCGTGTGTACATATTGAATTCTCACATTTTGGCATATGTTCCTAACGCAGCTGTTAAAGATGTTTTGGTACAAGCGGAACCGGAAGGAAGACGGGGTAAGTGGATTGCTGCACTATTGGAGTATGATGTGGAAATAAAGCCTACCAAGCTGATCAAGGGCCAAGGTCTTGCTAAATTGATGGCTGAAACAAATCTCCATGTCCTAGACATTAATTTGATTGCTGCCTTGTCCGACGAAGATGAAGAAAATTCAGCGCTACAGGTATCTGACATCTTTGTTTCCTCTCCTTGGTATGCTGATATTGTATATGTGCTTCAAAATTTGTCTTCACCTCCTGGGATGCCTCGAAACAAAGCTAGGACATTGAAATTAAAGGCTGCCAAATTTTGCATCATCAAATCTGCACTATATTGGAAAGACCCCGGTGGCATATTGCTGAATTGTTTGGTCGAGGAAGAAGATAAGAGAGTTGTAGAGGATTTTCACAAAGGTGACTGTGGGGGCCACTTGTTTTGGAAGACCACGACAAACAAGATCCTAAGGGCAGGTTTCTATTGGCCTTCATTATTTTCAGACGTATATCAAGCAGTTAAGAGTTGTCATGAATGTCAAATTTTTCAAGGAAAGCAGAAATTACAGCCATTGCCACTCAAGCCCATTGAAGTCAGTGCACCATTTCAGCAGTGGGGCTTGGATTTCATCGGCGAGATTCATCCAGCATCTTCCGGACAGCATCGGTGGATATTGACAGCCACCGATTACTTCACGAAATGGATTGAAGCCATTCCCACCCGACAGGCCACGGACTTGGTAATTATTTCTTTCCTTGAAAATAACATATTGTCACATTTCGGTTGTCCCCATAAGTTCATTACAGATAATGCAGCAGCATTTAAATCAAAGAAGATGGTTGATTTTTGCTACAAATATAACATCAGCTTGGGGCATTCAACCGCCTATCATCCGCAAGGAAATGGGCTGGCTGAATCTTCGAATAAATCTTTGGTAAACATCATAAAGAAATTGTTGAAAAACAATAAGAAGAGCTGGCACAAAAAGTTAGTAAATGCATTATGGGCTGATCGTGTAAGTCAGAAAAAGTCAATTGGTATGTCACCCTTTGAACTAGTTTACGGGACAGATGTGGTGTTTCCTACTTCACTTAGTATTCCGGTAGCAAAGTTGCTTCAAGAAGCTGATGGTGAGGAGGATCCAATGCAAAGGCGGATTAGTCAAATGATTCATTTACAGCAGACACGGGAGGAGGTTCTTCAAAATACTCTTAAATTGCAAGAGCGCATAAAGAAAATCTATGACAGGAAAGCAAAACCGGATGATTTCCAAATAGATGATGTTGTTTTGAGGTGGGATGCCCGAAATGAAGACAAAGGGAAACATGGAAAGTTTGACAACTTATGGAAAGGTCCTTACAAAATTGCGGCATACCGTGGTCCAAATGCCTTTCTTCTCAAAGAAATGAACGGTGATGATTGTCTTGGAGGGTCGGTCAATGGCCGGCTGCTTAAAAGGTACCATGTCTGAGCATTTTCTGCTCTAGGCATTATCATTGTAATTACCATTTTACTTTTATTTCACTGCAAGTGTGAACTGATCTTTCATCTTTAGTCTGGGGCCCGCGGTGAAGGCTATAATTCTGAAGATGGAGATTAGTTGGTGTGAGTTTTTCATGTTGTTTTTATCAGTCCATTTTCTGTCCAAAAGTTGAGTTAGTTTGGGTCAAAATTAGTCCAATTTTCAGTCAGTTGTCAAAGTCAATAAAGCTGTTCCGGTTTGGGTCACATGTGTAAATAATGACTCCATTGCCCAATGATTGTAAGGCACTGGTCTGCTCTCCCAGAGGTCTAAAGTTCTTGGTACCTCCAAGGAGCTACCATCCCCATTGGATCCAATGTTAGAGTCGGTCTAGTAGCCCTCCATCAGCGATCAAAACTCTTTTCATTTCATTAGTAGGTGTCTCATCAGTGTCCTCGTATTGCATTCCATTAGGCATGTCATAACCTTGATGGAGGAGCTTGTGTCTTTTATTCCCCTCTTGGCACTGCTGGATTAGGCTTGTTTCAGTCAATAAAATTCTTTACAGGGTCATTGGTCTTGTTATGAAGTCGAGGTCCTAAGTCTAGGGTTTAGTCCAATTTGTTTTTGAGGTCATGTTTTTAAGGTCAATAAATGCCCAGTAGGCCAGAGGGATGTCTATCAAAGCATCACTTCAAAGGATTTCATATTATACAGCTAATTTTTACCTTGAATTCAAAAACCCTATTTTTGAAGACAAGGTCATTTTCTCATTTTTTGTAAAATTGGTAAAAATTCAAGCTCTTCGGAAGTCAGCATGCGGCCCTGGTCCCCTTTGCCAAGACTCCTCAGAAGCTACCTCTACAAAAATTTTCAAGAAAAAGCATCATTTCAACCAATTTCAGGACAAAAAGGAAACCATAAGTCAGCAGCATTTAAATTTTGAAAAGTGTCATGTTATAAACATTAGAAAGTGGGTTTGAGGGGAAATTAATTCAAATCAAGTTTATAAAAGCCCCCCTCCCTTCATTTTATCATTATTTGCCTCCAAGACTCCAAGAGCAAGTGTGAAAGGCGACTTAGTGAAAAAACTGGGTGAAATTGCTGTGAGAGCCCGCGCGCTACGCATCAGGACCCATACGCTACGCGTTGGGCAGGCGCTACGCGTCGGGGTAGTCATCGCATTGGGAAAAAGACACAGGCGCTACGCGTTGGGCGGGCGCTACGCGTTAGGACCCACTGTTGTGGGGAAAAATGCCTATGCAGGACGATCCTATCCACCTAAGGTGTGACAGTGCCTTAGCAACAAACAGAGACAGCTATTCTAGTATTCTTCCTTTATGAATTAAGAATGAAGAGAGATGGATGGACTAACCGGTGTCTTCCGTTTGTCCCTCGATCCGGTTTCTCTTCTCTTGGAGAGTTCCCAGCTACTTGCCTTCTCACTCGCCCAGCTTCAAGAGGTTTCTGCAAGATCACAAGAAGAGAACACTACACAAGACATGGATTCATATTCATAACTAGTTCAAGATTAGAAATAAACTAAACATACTAATGCAATCATACATCAAAAATACATCAGTATATAGGAGAAACCAAGATAGCTTTATTGATGAATAACAAGGTTTAGGAAGAGATACAACCCAGAGGGCTCCAATCCAGCATCTCCTTCCCAGCAAATGGAATTCCTATCTTCACCCCCTTCAAAGCATTAAGCACCCAATGATTCCAGTCTCAAACCAACAACAATTCTTTGCAATAACAAAATTCCAGCCTCCAGATCTCATGGAGGAGAGATCCATATATAGATGTTTGGAGAGAGGATGAGTCAGCTTGAGATCTGACTAGTGTCCTCTCCCTCTGTCAGTTCTTGATTCCACTTGGAGGTTCTTGCTTCCACTTGGAGATTTGGAACCTCTTATTCATCACCAGTTGAATTCTCTGAGGCAAGTGTCATTGAGGAAGATTTTGGAAGCTTCCTGGGTTTTGACACCTTGTGAAATGAACTTGCCACATGTCAACTCTCGCTCAGCGCAGGTAGCCAGTGTTGGCTTTGACATTCAGCGCAGACAGCTAGTGGAGCCACTAAATTGATCCTGAATTGACTTGTTTTTGAGCAGTTTCTGGTGGAGAACTTCTGTGAATTGCTGTGGTTTGTTAGCCTTGTTCCTCTAGGGGTAGGAACAACATGTTTAGGGACTTTGGATCCCTTAGATTATGGACATTTCATGCTCAATGCTGTAAGGCACAAAAATGTCTATAACAGTTGCCCCCTAAAGTATGAGGCCGTTTATCGGGTGAAATGCTTTATCCAGGAGGGTCTGAAGTTCATCCAATGCTGGGAGGAGACTTGTAATAAGATACAATACAATACATTATTTTTCATACTGCTTTCATGATCTAGCTGAGGCGAGCATTCCCATGCTCAGCTTTATAAATTCATTTTTCTGTACATAGAACAGACAATCGTTTGATGGTAGACTGATAATTGTGATGAAATTATCATCCTTTGGGTAGGATGATCATCTGCTGCAATGATGTACATGTAAAATGTCTTTATCTTTCCTGAATATATATCGCAGCCCGAATGGATGAAACTAGATCCAGGGTCTTCAAACTCATTCGATCTTCACTCTAAGTGCAATTCGATCCATGTGAGAAATGTTCTAAAGTCGAACATGGAAAGACATCGCTTGATTACCGGTCAATGAGGTAAACCGTTAACAAGCGCGAGAGGAATCACCGATAATGATAATGACCCTCAAGGTACTGCAGTACAATTCACGTGGTGTGAATAAAGGACTTGGCATCGAACACCACGCAAAATCTTTCGGTCGAAGGTCATTGATGGATACCTGTCGCCGGAAGTGAGAAACTTGCCATTGAGGCATGCAAGCTTCAAAGTACTGAAGGGGTTGTTCCTAGATCAACTTCTTGGATAATGAGCTGATGTCGACAAGAAGCGATCCGTCAAAGGAGGGCCTTAATGAATCCCACATCAATGACACGGAACGGAGCTAATGATTTTGATGGAGGTGAAAACGATCTGTGACATATGATTCAGGGTGGCGGTCATGAAAGGATGAAGGATAATGTACGGCAGTGGATGGGACACGGTTGACTTCTCTGAATGACTTCTCTTGAACATATGGCGACACTGATGCGATGGATCGGTAGCATTACCCCAAATATGGATGGTATGGCGAGACCATGGTGATGTGACCGGTGAATGAAACAACCCAACCCGATTGTGGTACGGAGGAAAAGTGTCATGTTCAAGAGCGACTTGCTACCATCAAAGTTTTCTTGAGTTTCTCCCAATTTTTCCCCAGTCATTGCTGACCAGTACCTCTTTATTTTTGTCAAGCTTGAGGAGGATAACATATGCTTGTTCTATAACCTGCCCGTCGGGCAAGCCCATCGCTATGTTTTAACGAGCCTAGCGATAGTGAAACTCGTTCTCGTCTAAAGACAAGTTTGTCGCTATTTAATGATTTTAACGAGTCTAACGACAAGGACAACTCGGTCCCTTTTCATTTTTAGAGAGTCTGATAAGGTACGTAAAGATAACTCCAAAGTTCCTTTTCCATCATCTAATCCCTTAAGTCCGAAAAAGTATAAAACAATATAGAAGGGATGAGTTTTCGATAATTTTAACGAGCCGAACAAAACAAGCGCTCGATGTTTTTGTGCAATAATCCCTCAGGTCCAAAAAGATTAAAATCTAGAGAAGGGATAGCACTTCCTGTCCCTTTAACGAGCTGGAAGGCTAAGGACTCAGTAATCTTTTCATTTTTTACGAGTCAGATGAAAAGAGCTTAAAGAAGACTCGTCTTTTGAGGAACGAGTGATGAAACGGGTTAGCAGCTGATTCCAGGTATAGGTTGGAATTTTCCAATCACGGCAGTGTCACAAGGATGGCTAGGTGAAATCACTCTTCGCAGCTGTTCCTCAAAATGGGTAAACAATCATATGGAGGTGAACGATCGGCCAATGGAGAAGTGGAGGTGACGGTGCAAACACGACCAAGGCTTTAATGGCTGATAATGTTACATTCACAGTGGTTATTTACCAGGTAGTTCATTTTGTAACGAGCTTAAACGCGGATTGAAACACTTGCTCGATCTTATGTTTATTTTTTAACGAGCATGAACTATGTGCTAAAACTGCTCGGATCTTGCGTTTATTTTTTAACGAGCATGAACTGTGTGCTAAAACTGCTCGATCTTATGTTTATTTTTTAACGAGCATGAACTATGCACTAAAACTGCTCGATGATAAGTTTGCATGCCCCCAGCATAATAACGCAAATCGAGGTGCATGCCCCCCCAAGCTTCATTGCATTCAACTCGGTGGTTGGAATGAAGGTTTACCTTTGAGATTTGAAAAGGGGATTTGTTTCATTTTTTAATGAGGTTGACACAGTCAAAGAACTATCCTCATGACTCCTTATTTCATTTTTTAACGAGGTTGACACGAGATAAGAACCATCCTCGGAGTCCAAATCCATTAGATATAGAAGGTTTCATATTCCACTTTGGCCACTTCCGCCAGATTACTCGGAGGCGGTAGGGCAAAAGTACCCATTAAGGCAGGGTCTTTTAGGAGACCTACTCCGATATTTTGGAGCGAATGATTGCTTCCATGGATCATTGGAATGCTTCCAGTAACTTGAGAACCATTGGGGAGAAATGTTTGTTGGTCGACAATTGTAATTCCTCCTTGAAAGGGAAATGCAATCTTTCTAAAATAGGTCGACACAACAGCTGCCATGGCATATATCCATGGTCGTCCCAGTAGGATGTTGTAATCAAGATTCCCATCGATGACTTCAACATCTATTTCTACTGTTTTGCCCCCTAATTCAACTTTCAAGTTATTTAGGATACCGTACGGGGTATATGTCCTTCCGTCGAATGCTTTTAATGTTGTCGCAGATCGCGACAAGCTTGGAGATCCTAAAGCTTTCCAGCAACTCATCGACATAATACATGTAGATGCCCCCTCATCAATAATCGTTCGGTGAACAGTTTTGTTGAGGGCTTTCACTTGAACAAGGAAAGCTAATTGAGCTGGTAACTGAGGATCGTACCCTTTGTGGTCAAAGGATACAAGATTGGAATCCATTGGGTCAACCCCACCTATTGCTGATAATAAAGCTTGCTCTTGGGAGAGGCAATTTTGCGGTATCTCAAGTGTCGACATAGCGGACGGCGATTGGGCCAGGTCTTCTATTATATTATAATTCTGTGATATTTTTGCACGAGGATTAACTGTCGATTTGTGCACTACTCCCTTTGGCGACTTTATCATTTGTTCAGGAATGATGGGTGGCACAACTTTGGTCAAAGTTGTTGTCGAACTACTAGGTTGTTCATTAGTCCTGTTATTCGATAACTGTGGATTCCCGTAATCTTTATTCCTTGCCAAAGCATCATTTTGCTGCTTTGAGATAGACAACATAAGCACTTGGGATCGGGAAGCATTTTGATTAGCAACCGATTTGGTTCCCAGGCTTGGAAACGGATCAGTCAATACTGCTGAGGTTTTTGAACTCTTAAAGAGTTTCTTAACTTCAGCTATATGTGGACAATCTCTCGTCCAATGATCCTCATCGCATATATGACACCCCGCAGGGGGTTTCCTTTTTCTCCCTTTCTTTTTCTTCTTACCCCCTGGTTGCTTCAGTTGTTTGTCCTTGTCGGTCGACACGGCATTTACTTCCGAGGCAAGAAGTTCCTCATTCGCATTTTGATCTGAAATATTACGGGCCTTCTTGGATGTGGCCTTTGTCGATTTCGCGTTTGTCGTGCCAATCACACCATCGCCGGCATGAGAGTCATTGTTTGATTTAGGAGGAGGAGGAATTGAGAATTCCGGTCTAGGGGTGTCAGGTATTTTGTCGTAGAGCGTGCCAGACTGAGTATAGACCAAGTCCAGATATTGCGCACGAGCGATAACTTGCTCTTCCGTTACGACTCCCCCCTTTGCCACATCTTCCGTGATGGCAGGAAGTAATGACATGATAAACCATTCAGCTAATAGCTGATCGGGAACGTACGTTTTTACCATCCTACGACGACGTCGCCACTCATGTATATGATCAGATATGTGAGTGGACGTTGTCTATTTGAAGTTGGTAAGAAGTTCGGTTCCCATTTCGTACCTTATCGGTAACTGAAAATGGGTTAAAAAGGTTGTGGCTAGGGTAGTGAAGTTGTCGAATGAAGCTCTAGGCAATTCGATATACCATTTTGCTGCCGGACCAGTTAACGTCCTCTGAAAAAGGCGAAGCCTAATCGAATCATCATTTAGGGTGTTTGATGAACACCACAGATGAAAGGTCATCACATGATTCGACGGATCTTCACCCGGATTTCCATTAAATTTAGGAATATCTGACAGAAGTTTATGCGGAATTGCTGGCCACTAAGGGGCATAAGCAATTGGATCATTCGTAAGCCGGTTTAGATCTGGTAATTCTAGAGTTGCTACAAAGGGCAACTGTTGATTCAGGTTAGGCAAAGCATACCCAGGATAAGATGGAATCGCCTGAGCAGTGGGTCTTTGCATACCAGCATAATGTATTTGATGTTGGCAACTTTGACAAGGTTGATGGGCATAACCATTATAATATAGTTGTCGGTAACCGCTTTGTAAATGCGATTGCCCATTACTTACAAAGACTTGTTGCTCAGGTCCTCGATATGATTGCTGGAATGGGGGTTGATGAGTTTGAACCAGCTCTGGCTGTTGGACCATTTGCTGTTGTCCAATACTGGATGATTGACCAAGATGAGGAGTCATAGTACTTGTTTGAGCCTGAGTCACTCCAGATAAGGAGGCATTAACCGGAGGTTGTGATTGAGTTGTCGAGACAAGAGGCTGTTGTATGGCAACCTGAGAAACTTGGGGTTGACATACAACAGGTAGCGCTTGTACTTGCGACGCAATCACCATACCAGGTATAGTGGCAACATTCGACACAGGGTGGACTGGTTGCATTGAATATGCAACCCTTGGTTGCTGAGGCAGTATCGGTACCCATCCATTGGATGTAATTCCAGTTTGACTTGAACTTTGTTGTAAACTCCCATATGGTTGTTCTCCGGGGGGGGAAAATGAAAAGGCATACTGCCCTCCATATGGTGGCAATCCAGTACTTAAAGGGTAGATTGGCCTTTGAAGACACATTGGATCAATTTGTTGAGTTTCAACATAAGAAATACCAGATGATAATCCGGATGAAGAAATAGGAACTAACCATGTCGTCGAAACAGTCTCTGATTGGACTCCAGCTTGTTGTTGACAATTTGCCGGGACAGATGGTATACCATCGAACATCGTTGGGGTAGCAGCAAGAGGCTCTGCCGCTGCTGTGTCGGATGACACAGTCCTGGATGTCGACGGTTGTTCAGACATATCTAGTCTATCCAAAAGATTTTCTAGCGATTCTACAAGAACTTACGATGCAAAGAGACTAACTTTGAAGATCAACGAGGGAATGGTGATGCTTATTCCGTTTAAAATAAATTTTTAACGACGCTTAGACACAACTTGCTTTTTCAATTTTAAAGAGTCGAGAAAAAGCTAAAGATGACTCTAGTCTCCTTCGATGTTTTAACGAGCCCGAAGTAACAAATGCTCGGATGGACTTTTTCCGTTATAGAGTCTGAAAAAGGCCAAAAGGAACTGCTCTGGAGTTCTAGGCAGAGGGTGTGCCAAACTTTTCGCAAAACCGCAGAATACTTTTTAGGGCACGGGCGGTCGATCTTCCTGAATGCTGTGTTCAGTGCGTTGCGATCAGTAGGGCGGCCGACACGGCTTCCTAAGGATAAAGGTTTTATGCCTATAGGGGTCTCCCAATATATACGCGACGGTACGTGGGAGCACAATCCGTACTGGCGCTATCGTCCCTCAGGAGGAATCACCCACCATCCACGAGATCGACAGTCACCAGGCTTTACGATGCTGGAACACGTCTCTAGCCTAGACCTCTATGTTGTGCGTTATGTTGCAAAGCGTTGTTAAGTTCATTCAATTTATTTTAGGTTGATCTTTTTTAGAAGTTTTCCTTTTGAGGTTCACCACGAGATGTATGATACAATTCCTAAATGCAGTCTTAAAGATGATAAGCAAGCTTTATATCTTTTCAACTTTGAAAATCCTAGCTACTAAGGGAAAAGAAAGACACCATCTTTTCTCAAAGAGCAATCAGCACACTCTAATGCACTTTTCCTAAATCAAACATGCAAACTATCAAAATGCAAATGCACAATGCAGGTGTTTGTTTTCCGCTTTCTTAGTATTGATGCCTACAAAGAAAGCTTTTTGTACAACTTTGAATTTGCTTTTAAATGACAAATATGAACAAGTTTACTTTTCCACAATCAGAGAGGGTAGAAGAGATTACAACACTTAACGATTTTTGAAATGAATACTTGTTTCGACACTTAAAAGAGGCAAACTCAAACCAATAAGCAAGAGTAAATGTATTAATCAACTGCAAACAGCCAATGAACTCTCTCCTAAGATCACAATCAACAGATCTGAATCAAGGGCTACAGGATGACTATTTCACTCATGCAAAGGAAAACTGTAAATGACGCCACAAACACATAAAAAAACTCACAGTCTTTTTGTACAAAAGGAGGTGGAATTTAAGCAGAGAAAAGGAGTTATCAGACTGGTACCATGCTGGTTACAGGCTGCAAAAATCAGAGATAAAAACAAGGCAAAACAGAGCAGAGAACCCCAGATGCACAAGGCCAAATTGGTTCAGCGCAACCTCAACACAGGGGTTTTGACATTCAGCGCAGGTAGCCTTCACGGGACCTGCGTTGAAATGCAGAATCCCTTCACTGGATCTGCGCTGAAGGAGAAACTCTCGTTTCTCACTGGTTCTGGGTCATAGATTGCTATTTAATCCACTGTTTCAGGCCAAATAAAAGCAACAAGAAAGGTACAATCAAAGGGATGCTTTGAGGGAGTACTAAGATCTATCACAAAGGATCATTTGTGAGTCCATTGTTCAGATCGTAGACAAATCCAGTGATTGGATCAAAGCAGCAACTGTCTACTTTGCATCTGAGAATAGCAGATGCAGTTCGATTGTTGCTGTTGAGTCTATGAAACAAACAATGATGGAAACACAAATAAAATGATGAAACAGATTTCCCCAGCAGAGTCGCCAATTTGTTGTGGGGAAAAATGCCTATGCAGGACGATCCTATCCACCTAAGGTGTGACAGTGCCTTAGCAACAAACAGAGACAGCTATTCTAGTATTCTTCCTTTATGAACTAAGAATGAAGAGAGATGGATGGACTAACCCGTGTCTTCCGTTTGTCCCTCGATCTGGTTTCTCTTCTCTTGGAGAGTTCCCAGCTACTTGCCTTCTCGCTCGCCCAGCTTCAAGAGGTTTCTGCAAGATCACAAGAAGAGAACACTACACAAGACATGGATTCGTATTCATAACTAGTTCAGGATTAGAAATAAACTAAACATACTAATGCAATCATACATCAAAAATACATCAGTATATAGGAGAAACCAAGATAGCTTTATTGATGAATAACAAGGTTCAGGAAGAGATACAACCCAGAGGGCTCCAATCCAGCATCTCCTTCCCAGCAAATGGAATTCCTATCTTCACCCCCTTCAAAGCATTAAGCACCCAATGATTCCAGTCTCAAACCAACAGCAATTCTTTGCAATAACAAAATTCCAGCCTCCAGATCTCATGGAGGAGAAATCCATATATAGATGTTTGGAGAGAGGATGAGTCAGCTTGAGATCTGACTAGTGTCCTCTCCCTCTGTCAGTTCTTGATTCCACTTGGAGGTTCTTGCTTCCACTTGGAGATTTGGAACCTCTTATTCATCACCAGTCGAATTCTCTAAGGCAAGTGTCATTGAGGAAGATTTTGGAAGCTTCCTGGGTTTTGACACCTTGTGAAATGAACTTGCCACATGTCAAATCTCGCTCAGCGCAGGTAGCCAGTGTTGGCTTTGACATTCAGCGCAGGTAGCCAGTGTTGGCTTTGACATTCAGCGCAGACAGCTAGTGGAGCCACTGAATTGATCCTGAATTGACTTCTTTTTGAGCAGTTTCTGGTGGAGAACTTCTGTGAATTGTTGTGGTTTGTTAGCCTTGTTCCTCTAGGGGTAGGAACAACATGTTTAGGGACTTTGGATCCCTTAGATTATGGAAATTTCATGCTCAATGCTGTAAGGCACAAAAATGTCTATAACACCCGCGTGCTACGCGTTGGGGTTTACACACAGAAAAATTGCCTTCCAACCTCAAAACGACCCCAAATCTCTTCAAGGTTGCAGGTAGGCCTCCAAACATCAAAGTATATTGCTTGCTAAAGCTTGAATGAGCATTTAAATGTCATCATTTTAAATGAGAAGTTCATGTGTATTTTGCTTACAAATGTCAAAGTGCAAGTAAGGCTAGGGTTTTGCTTTTGCTGCTCAAGGTCATCCCTTTTCACCCCCATTTTTTTCCCCACATCCCATTACCATCTCCCTTGTCATTTTCTCCTAATCTCCCTAACAAAAATACCAAAAGCCCTAAAACCCTACCCCTATCCTTAAAATTCAATAACATAATCCTAAACCCTACTTCCCGTAAAACCCCTGCAAATTATAATTGTATGATGTTGTATATGTCATGATTCCTTCCCTAAATCCCCTTTTACTTATGTTTTCCCTTAGTTACCTCAAAAGTCTCCCTTTCCTAACATCTCCCTTGTGTTATTTGTCCCCTTGAAGCAGCATTTCAATAGTTAAAACAGTAGGTTTTTGAGCAGAAGCAGCAGTACATTTCAGCCACGTTGCTCTTGAAACCATGTCAGAAACCGAAACCGACTTTGAGCAAAGTGATGACCGTGAGTCAACACCAGAGGTTGAGGTACAAAGGAGGCCTCACAGGGGTGGTAAGGGTGGTCACCATGTGAGAGAGGAGCCCACCTCTTTGACCTATTTACAGGCTTGTCCACTTGCAGTCACATGTTTCCGCCATCGATCATGTTATGAATTTTGCGAGAGGATTTCTCAAATTCAGCACCATAGGGAATTGGTCCGCTTGTTTGTTTTGCATTTGCATGACAGGCATGTGAATCTTGCAGGGGTGGATTTTACATTGTCACCTGAGATTGTTGCTCAAGCAACAGGGATACCCAATGTTGGAGAAGAGTGGAACAAGCGCAAACTGTTGGACAGATTTCAGTATGAGCCCTACATTAAACCTGTGTACATGAGGCACATGACTGATGTATTTCCTTTCATATTTTTGAGGGATGAGTATGCTCCCTTGATGAGGCTCATCATTCACTATTTCACCTGTGAGGGCAGATTTTCACGTTTGTATTCGTACCATATCCGCTTGTTGATCCATTTCACATGGGTACGGATGATGAATATACCATTTTTCATGTGCCAGAATATTGAGAGGATGGTGCCCTTGATGCAGAGAAAGAGCCCAGCACAGCAACACAGGAGCATCTATCATTATGGTTTGATCAAGCTTGTGGTCATACATCAGTTGGCCCAGTAGGGTATCCCATGGGAGGATTTCATCTCTTGAGATTTCTTCACAGCACCACCACCCCCTGAGGTTGTTCATGAGGAGGGAGGATCATCATAGCAGTATGACATCCCTGAGCCCAGACATGTCAGCTCCCCTCCATTGGTCACATATCAGAGAGGCCACAAGGCCTTATTTGCATCAGCTCGGCAAGTATTTTCTCCACACCAGGTGGAAGGGGTCTTGCCATCTTCATCAGCACCGCGAGTGTTATCTCCACATCAGGTGAAAGGGGGCTCGCTTCTAACAGCAGCACAGGTATCAGAGAGGGGCAAGCAGCCCATGATTGAGGAGGGATTGTCAGGTGATCCAGATATCGACATCATTGATCTTGACACCCGTTCTCCTAGCACGGAGCTTCACAAGATCATTCAGCAAAAGGAGGCTGAAAATTGCTTGTTGCAAGAAAAATTAGAGATGGCACAATGGATGATTACATATTTGGAGCAGCGCAACAAGCAATTAGAAGATGAGCACACTCTTGATGAGTTGCGGAGGATCCATGAAGACCGCAACTTGGCTCGTAAGAGACCCGGTGATTTGGTACCCATTGAGCGAGAGGCTATGCTTCTCCGGGTCAATGCTCATTTGGAGAGGTTGCTGGCCAAGGCCAACAAAGATAAGGACCTGCTTCGGAACATGAAGAACCACTATTGGGCCCGAATGCACGTATGCAAGGCGAGAATGAAGGTGCTCCAAGGACGGTTGGCCAAAGCACTAAAACGAAGAAAAAGGCCCGATCCCCTCCACATCTTGGCTGAGGCTTCCTTGAAGGAGCATGATGCCAAATGACTCAACTCCAGCACAAATTTCAGAAAATTTTGAGCATTTTTGGTCACTTGTGAATTTTTTGGGCTAAAAACAGGTTTTCCTCACCAACGCGTAGCGCGCCACGCGCGACCCTTAAGATGGGAAACTCCATTTTAGGAAAACTCAGCATTTTTGGATTTTTCATGCAAAAATACACTTTCTCAGCAATTTCCAAGAAATTTCACCAATTTTTGAGCCTCCAGAAGGTCAAAAAATATGCAAAAAATGACTTTCTGCCACTTTTTTGACACACAGGAAGCAGCCTTCGGAGATTGCAATTTTGGAGGGGCAAATGGACACCAAATTCATATATTCCACTTGGGTTGGAACGTAGACATCCAGACCTTTCCAACAAGCCCACTTTTACCTCATTTGGATACCCGGAAGTGCCTCAAAAGTTGCTCCAAATGCGCGCTATGCGTTCAGAATCAGGGCGCTACGCGTTGGGCAATTTTCACAGAAATGCACCTACAGCTCGGCAAAACGCAGTTTTGACTGGATTTGACTTTTTGGAGTGGATTTTGATCCTCCTTGTTGTAAATGATGTAATTTTATGATATTTTGACACTCATTTATCTCTTCTAGAAGATTCATTCATGAGATAGGCAAAAATTTAATGAATGAATTGGTTTCCTAGCTTATAGAGGCAAGTTGTTTTGACTGCCTAGTTTTCAGTGCTCAGTTTAGAATTGGTTGAAACAGCTCCTAGGATAGTGAGCTCGACCCCTAGAGGCAAGGAAAGATGTTATATTGCCTATATTATGCACTTTCTTGGTCATTTTCATGGTTGGACTCTTGAGGGAGAAGCTTCTATTGTATTACTCATTGTATCTCTGCAATTTTTGGCAAAGGAAGACCAGGGTTTTGCAGTCCTTTTTGGGATCCCTGTGGTTACATGTATTGATGGTGTGTTTCTCTTTGTAATTGTAAGTTTGTTATGTGATTCATCTTCTTACTTTTCCTTCTTCAAATTAGGCAAATGAAGTGTTAAAGTAGAATTCATGATTGCCATGCTCTGCTTTTAAGTTTGCTTAATATCAATGTTTTCATCTGTTTAAGGAGAACTCAAGGTGTTTACTTGCTCTCCTTAGCTCCTCACCAGTCATTCTTGCCCATCTGACTCTTTCAAAGGCATCAATACAGTCTCCTACCTTGCCCCAAAGAACCCCCTGCAAAAACTGTGTCCAATCCCCGCACCCAAAATTGCCTTTCCCCGATTTTCCACCAAAATCCTAAAAATCTCAAATCAAACCTTTTATCAGTTTACTAGCCTAAAATCAGTTTCTTTTAAAGTCATCTCAGCCCCTTTTAGAAAACTTTTTGCTGAGATAGACCGGAGAGAGCCCTCTCCTGCCCCGTAGGGCTAGCTACGAGGCTAAGTGGTTTGATGTTGCCTTGGAGGTTACCTTTTTCAGCCTAAGGTGAAATTTCAAGCGCTAACAGTAAGCACCCTCTTTACTAGTAAAATGGTATCAGTTCTGCTGGTGATACCCATTCCTGCCAGCTGGGGGCCAGTGCGATTGTTAAGGACATTAATCATCCTGTTGGCTATTTCAAGCATATTTCCTAGAGATGCCCTGGCTCTCTAATTTTATGATTGGGCCCTGCCTATGAGATCCATATGCTCATGGATAGTTTCAATATACTGCCACTGGTCTGTAATAGATTGACCAATGTTGGCCCATAGGATTTCCTTAATTTCAACTATAACTTTGTCAAGAGAAAGCTCTTTTTCCAGTTCTTTTATTCTTCTTTCAAGGGCCCTTACCTCTCTTGTTATTTCAGCTATGCTCTGTTTTGATATATCATATTTTTCTTCAATAGTAACCAATTTATCTTTGGTCTCTTTCAGTTCAGCCATCTGTGCTTCTAGTGCTTCAAGTTCCTTCATCATATTCTGCATGCTGAGGCTGGGCACCTGTTCTGATGTTGTTGCTGGTGCTGATACTCCTGTAGCTGGTGCTGAGCCTGAAGGGCCTGCCTCTGATGTCTGTCCGGTGGGAGGACCTGCTGCAGATGTCTGTGCTGGCTGAATTGGTACTTCACCTTGTCTTGTTTTTAATGCTACCTCCAATGCACTCTCTATTTCCATCAATCTCTTGTATAAACTCAGGAGCAAAGCAACCACATCCTGATCTTTCTTTTGCTCTGCAACCTCTCCAGTCTGAGGGTGAAGGGTAGCTGGCAGCTTGATATGCTTTCTCATAGCTGCTATGTCTTCATCTCTTTTCTTCAATAGTGCCTGCACACCCCTAGGGTCTTTTGCATCATGTCCCAGCTCTATAATAATCTCTTCTAAGGACTTGATTCTGTTGTCCTTGGCTTGAGATGATGCCTTTTCTAATTCTAGCTGAGCAGTAGTATTGTGTAAAGAATTTTTCAATTGGTGTGCCAATAAGGTTTTATCAGCTAATGTGGAATAGAGCATCTCCCTTGTTTGCCGGTGTAGCTCGATTTGTTCCATGGGGTGGATGTCTTTGGTGAAAATCTCCAAATTAGTTCTGATATAATCAGCAACTGTTTGAGGTTGCTGCATAATAGGCCTAAAATGACTAAGGGTCATTTTTTGTTCTTGAATATCATAAGCAGACATTAGCCTCTGCTGATTAGTAGGTGCCATTTTCAAGAGTTGATTGTAGATTTGGTACTTGAGAGGCTCATTTCTTTTCTTGATATCTATGAACTGTTGCTTGATGCTAGAGTTCGCTTTGGATCGTTGCCTTGAAGAACTCACCTCTGCCCCATGTGGCATGTCTTGTCCTTGCTGCAAGGAGCTGGTCGATGTTTCAATGCTAGGAGGGAGCATAGTATCGGTTGGTCTCTCTGGTAATTCCTCCTCTAAAAAAGGATTTAGCCTCTGTCTTTTTTCACCTTGCTGGTCCGTTGAAGTAGTAGGAGGAGTGTCCTCTTGCCTATCCCTTTTCCTCATTCCTTCCTCATTAGTAGGCATTTGTAAAACTGAAGATTCAATTGTTACCTCCTGCCTTGGAGAGATTTTCTCTTGTGTTTGCTGTTCTGTGGAGGCAGGAGCCTTAGCTATGCCTTCTTGTTGTTCTGCTTGCTGTTCCACATTAGGAGGTGACTCCTCTTATTGTACTGTTTTGCCTTTGGCCATGTTTGCTGCTTGATCAGTTGTTTTGGCAGGCTGCTGGGGAATGGTGGACGAAGAGGCAGCTTCTCCAAGATGCTGAGGGGCTGAAGACCAAACCTGTCCAAAATATTCCAAGTCAACTGCCTTTTCTAAAGTTTTAATGGCTTTTTCTGCTAATTCCTCTTTAGAATAATCCTCCACTAATGTGCCTTCTCTCCACTCTAGTTGGTTAGCATGTTTTTCAATTTCTGGAATGCTAAAGTGATCATAGGTGGCAAGCCTATACTTGATTCTTCTGAGGCTTATGAAATGGTTAGGGTCATAGGGTGCCCAATAGAAGCTTGTCTTGAGTAGGAGGCCTTTTAGAATTTTTTCTACCTCTTCCGAAGCTTCTTCCCTCTTGTTAAAGATAAATGGACCCAACTGATGCTTAATTTTCAGCTGTGCTTTCTTGTTTCTGTTGTGAAAGTGGATCATATCTGCATTGCCGAACTGATGGAAGTATTATAATGCAAAAAGTCTCATGGGAACATACTTTGGTAGTCTGTATGGGGCTAGCTCATAGCCATATATTCTGATCACTGTGTGGTCTTGGTAAAAGTACCAATCTCCAATGCTATAGTTCTTAGAAAGCTGGAGGATTTTCTGCAAATCATCAGTGAGTCTAGGAGGAGGTGAACTCTGCAGCAGGGACAAGGCTAGGTGAATGAAGAGGTCAATAAATTCACAGTAGTTGTATGGTGAGTAATGAATATGATGACAGACTGATGTCCAAAACATTACAGATCTTCTGTTTCCCTTTGCATCTAACTTCTTGAGGAAAACAGGAAAGCTATCAGGCTGATTGTACAATAGCAGATGATATATATAGGAGGTGTATTTGAATACCCTCTCTCTCTCCAAGTTCATGAACTTTTCATGAATATTTTTGGCTATAAATGTAGCATAGTCATACTGGACAGCAGGGGGCTGTCCTGGGGTGAAAATGGATAGCACTACCAATGTTGTCTCATCCACAAACTCACTGGTTTTGAACCCTAAGATGGAGGATATCATGTCTACTAGCAGTCTCCCTATGTCATTGAACCAGACATGTAGATAAGGGGGAGGCTGTCGGGGCTGGTAATCTAGAAGCATAAAAAATTGGCCAATTCTTGTAATTTGTGAGTTGGAGAGCTTGGCACCTTGCTCTAGTAAAAGCTGCATAGTAAGAGGAGCCAGTGGCTTTGCAGATTGAAACTATACCATTTGGTTGATGGCTTCAGGAGTGATATGGAATAATACAGAGCTTGAAGGATTCAGAACAACCCTTTGATTGGGGTCATAATTTGTGCAGCATTGGTGAATCAAATCAGGGGACTCATTGACCTGAGGGAGATAATAGATTGGCAAGTGGGATTTCCAGATTCCCAAGAGGTTAGTACCATCTCTGTGTTTTTTCTTTAACTCACAAACAGTTTCTATGTGGTATTTGTTACATAGCTCTATAGTTTCTCTCATTTGATAATCTTTGTCAGCAAGGGCCAACCATTCTAAGTCCTTATGTGGGGCATTCAAAGGTGCAATATTCAATGCCACAGGGGTCTCCATTGTTAACTGTTATTTGGAGTTGTATTTGAACTTGACTTTCTGGAAAAGGTAACACAAGGCAGTGAATTTCAATGAACAGGGCAATTTGTAGAGAGAAAACAGGTAAATTGGGGTGAAACAGAGTTGAAATGCTCCTGAGAGAGGTTTAAAGAGCTAATGCTGGGGCTGAGTATTGCTTTTACAGTGGATTTTGTCTGGCAATGGCTTTAAGTCGCAAATGCGCAATAAGCTGTGGAATATTAGTAATTTTGAGCAATGGGGGTCCTCTACAGGTGAATTTGGGGATTACAGTGGGGGATGGAGGTTCTTCCTGCTCAGGATTTTTAGCAATTCTTGTGATTTCACTCTTTTTCTATTTAATTCAGTGAACTTGCAAGGACCAGGTTATTCAGAGGGAATTTGATAAGTACCTGGGAACAGTATGGCCGACGGTGTTGAAGGTCGGTTGAACATACAGCGCCAACAGCTAGGGAGAAAGATTTGGAGTTGGCGGACAGGCGACGTAAACGGTCATGCAGGAATACAGTGCGCGTTTGGCGAAAAAAATGGGAAAAAACGACTTTTGCGCAATAATATATGAAATTTGGTATTTGTCGCCTTTTTTAATGGATGACGTCAGCATGACGTCATTGGTTGGGTCAGGTACGGAGGAGCGATGTGTCGACTGGTGATTGGGAGTGACGTGGACGAGCAGCGTGGCGGACAGGTCAGAGAAATGGCAGAAGGTAGGGTGTCGTAATGCTGATGCGGAGATGACGTGGGGTGGGAACGGGACAGCGGTAATGAGGAGTGGTAAGCGGTATTATCGGACCGCTTAATGTACGGGCCCGGTAATGGTCAGAGGCCGCCTGCTCCAGTAACAAACGGGCACGCGTCCCCGGCCCTACGTCACCCTCTAACAGATTTCGGGCGGTAAAGGACGGACGGAGGGGGTGGTTCGAAATTGTTGTGGACCGTCGGATGGGAGGGCCCGGATCCGATGGACGACGGGCTGCAGACGTGTGAATGTGATACAGCGGGACCTGGCAGGTATTTTTTAATGTTTTTTGCTTTTTGGTGGGGCACGCCGAAATACAGACTTTGGGAAAGTGGCTTATAAGCGGGTTTTTTCCAAAATTTCATATAATGAGCAGGGATAATGCAATATTGCGGTTTAGAGGGTGGATAAGGGTTATTTAAACTAACCAAATGTTAATTTAATCCCCAATTATAGAATAAGCTAAATTCATGAAACTCTTGATCCTGAAATGTTTGCCAAACTTTGAATATATGGCTATAATGCCCAGGGGGGAGTATTTACATATTTTTTGGTCTTTTCACAATAATGCTATAATAGTAGGGGAAGAGGAGCACTTAGGGAGTTAGATAATAGGGTTAGAAGTCAGTGTGAATTGGGGATGTGAAAGATTGAAAGTGAGGAATAGAGAACTAAGTTTAATGAATAAACTTAGATTTAGAAATTGATGGGGAATAGTTTTACACAAGAAATGTGGCTTCTTTTCGGAGAAGAAGGTCAAGATTTGTCATGAACTTTTCAAGGAGAAATACAAGGAGGACTATTTAGGGAGGTCCTAAAGTCCTTAAGGGGATGTTAGAAAGGGAGTCTTTGGGGGAAAACAGGGGAAGTTAGACAAGCTCCTATATTTTGTCTTCAAAATGCTGCATAGATACCTCTGCAACTGCTAGCATGTGCCTTCCTGATCAAGGCCAAAACTAAATAGGATCAGGCTTCTGCAACTTTTGACTACCTACCCAACTTAGTGCCTAGCATTTTTTGTTACTTCAGGGAGGGTGCACTTAGACTTGCAAACCCTCATATGCTCTTTTTTTTTTTCTGCCCTCCTATCTAAATCTACCCTTATATCTGTTAGCTACCTATACCAATAGGTTTCATATTTCATGATTGGCAAAGAAAGTTCCAAATATGCTCTGCTTTAATGATGCAAAGATCCCATATTTCCAAGAGAAGACAAGGTGTGTATATAGCTTGATGGGTACTCAATTTTGAGGGATGGTCCAACAGCTTAAGCTGGATCATGCCATGTTTTAAATTTTCAGTTGTAGAATAGAGAAAGAAGTCTGTCCAAACTGTTTAATCTTGGTAGACAAGTAGCTTAGGTAGAGAAGTAAGGTTCCCAACTACTTAATCTGGGACCTTGGAGGCAATAAGGGTAGCATTAGATAGAAAATCAAAAGGAAAAAGCCAAAGAAAAGAAAAGGCAAATAAGGGTCTGCAAGTCTAAGTGCACCCTCCAAGAAGAAACAAAAAATGCTAGGCAAATAGATGGGTAGGCAGATAGGGGTTGCAGAAATGTCATTCCTTACAATTGAAGGTGTGCTAACCTTTTGCACAAAGCAAAATCAATGGATTGAGAAGGTCTTCTTCTCTATCAGGTTGCAGCAAAGCAAAGAAGCATGTCTAACTTCCCAATTTTCCCCTTTTCATTCATTACTAGCATCCCCTCATCAGTTGAGATTCATGGAAGAATTGGTGGTTTTATGGTGGTTCTTAGTCTTTTAAAAGCCACATTTATTGTCTAATATTCTTTTCATTTTGATCTACTCCCTAAGCTAAGTGATTTTCAAATAAACTTAGTGATATCACCCCTCGTCCACCCTTTCAGCCACATTAATCCCTAACTTCTATTATGTAATTCCCCTATGTCACCCTTTCCCTACTATTATAGCACCATGGTGTATAAACCCCAAACATGGTATAAATATCCCTCCCCATGGCACTATAGCTAAATAAGTTGTTTAGGGAGACTTTGGTCCAACAGGGACTATGGTCAACCCGGTAATGGGATTGCTTCAACCTTTGGTTGGAGTGATAACCTTTCCCCTAAGCCCTCACCTTCCCTCTGCTCAAAAATGCCACAGAAAACCCCTTTCCCCCTGCTAAACCCACTCTTAAACCTCTTTTTCCTTATAAAACCCTGGAAAAACCCAAAAATCCCGAAAATACATACAAAAACCCTTAACCCTAAGGTTCTCTGCCTAAAAGTATTTAATTGAATATTTTAATAGGCCAGCGAGACCCCCCCAACCTGCACGATTCGTCGGAGGACCCGCCAGCCGTCCGATCTCCGCCGCCCAGATCTAACGGTGGGCGGTCATTTTCGCTCCCCGACCTACCGACCTTTAGCGTCCGGGGAAAGTGGTTTTCCGCCCCGTACAAGGGACACGTGGCAGGCGGTGGGGTTGTTCGGAGCCCCCCTCCCCGATACCGCCTTTGCCCAAAGGTGGTGCAGGGAACCCGCTTACCACCATCCCGTTACCGCCTCCCCCTTGCGTCATCAATACGTCAACATGACATAGCGCCCTTCCCCGCCCCTGCGCCGTGTGGCCCTCCACGTAACCCTGCCACCTTATCCACCCACCACCGTGTCCTGCCACCCTGGCCTACACCTCAGTAGCCACGTCATCCTCCGTACACGGCCCTGCCATGACGTCATGCTGATGTCATCGACGGAAAGGCGCCAATTACCTATTTTTTCCGAATTTTGTCGTTAAAGTCACGTTTTGGAGAGTTTTTATGTCATTTTCGCGTAAAGGAAGAGATAGCCGTTGCAGCTGCCAAAGCGCCATCAGGCCTCCAAATTCAAATTGCAACCGTTCCAATTCAACAAGTCAACCTTCAGAGTTCGGCCCGCAGGCTGTTTAAGCGTTCTATCCAGGTATTCACCGTAATTCCCCATTTTCGCCCATGCATACCAATTCTCTGTAAATTGCCATTAAAATACCTGTTGAGTTCCATATAAACTCTGCACCTACTATCTAAAGTGAGCCAAGCTAACCTGCTTACCCCCAGAACCATAAATTCAGCATTGAAACAGTCAATTCGCGGGCCAAAACTGTGAAATTATCTTTGAGGTGCCCGACATTGTTCCCTTTTGCCGGGTGCAGACCAACATCATTTTTTCACCAAAGTAAATCTCACTTACCCTCTGCAATTCACCCCTAGCAATTCACAACCTCTGTGAACCTACCAAGACTGCAGAAGCAAGCCTCCCTTTTCAACTGTAAAAAACATTTCAGACATTGTCTACAGTTGGCTTATCATTTCAACTCTTAAGAGGTTTGCAAACCATTTCACTCATCTTACTCAAAATCAAATCATACAATGGCTGCCACTACACCCACAACTCTCAGTGTTGTTCCATTAAATCCACCCAATAAAGACCTGCAGTCTTTATCTCTTGCTGACCAGGACTACCTTATTGAAGACTATGTGGGAAACAGAAACTTTCTGCAGACCTTCAGACAGTTGAGAGAGGACTACCTAATTGGTCATGATACATATGGCATCTGGGAGTCAAACCTGCCATACTATTGTCTCCCCTCTGTAAATGTGTTTCCTGAAATCATTCGCCTATGTGCTGGAAACTATGATGTGCAGCACAGAGCCATCAGCACCCCATCTGGGAGGGTCCTTTTCTACATTAATCCTGAAACCATCAACAAAATGCTACATTTTGATCAAACAGAGCTGTTGTTCCCATTCTCTATGAATTATCTGCTGGACACTGGTGCCAAGATGACCAGTGAGGAGATTCAAAAGGTCACCAGGACATTCATGAGACCTGAGTGCTAGCCTGCAGGGCCACCTCCTTATTTAGATGTCCACTTCACTGAAGTAGGCAGATTACTCCTGGACATGATTGCCTATGTGCTGGGATACAACACCAGTGAGCATGTGGATCCAACCATGCTAGTATTGTTGGCTGTTTATAGCCCAGGCCAACCCCCTGCCCGCAAATACAACTTTGCCAAATTCATTGCTAATAAGATTCATGATCAGCTGAGCAAAGTGGACAGGCAGGGTGTCTTCAAGTACTCGGCCTATATTTATCATCTCTTTATGTATTATCAGTCTGAGGCCTTTCCATGCTATATCAAAAAGCTGGATTATAGAGGGGAAAGAAGATCTGTCATCTTCTGGACCTCTGTCTATCACAAAGTCACAAACTCGCCCTATTCCTATTGTGAGTTTGTTGACCAATTTGTGTATCCAGTCTCTTGCCTATTAATGAGGTCCCCTCCTCCCAGAATGTCAACAGAGATACAGAAGGCTCTGCAGCTTTCCAAAAAATGTAAGATAAGTGATTGGTACCTATATGAGGAACACACAGTCATCAGGGTCTATGGTTGTGAGCTCTGTCCTTTCAGACTCCCAAAGTATGTGCCCATGAGGATATTTGCCTTGGAATATTATAGGCAATTGATTCAGTCTGACCTCACCCATTTCCACAGCTCCAAGAAGAAGGCCCACCTCAAGTTCAAACACCAGTTGGGCCCATTCATCATGAATAAAAAAGAAGGATGGGAAGATGTTGACCTCATCCTCAAGGACAAATATAAACTATCATATAGTTTTCGGTGGGTCCCTTATGACCCTGAGGGTTTCATCACTGCCAGAAGAAACAAATACAGGCTTCTAGGTTATAGGCATTGTCAATACCCACACATTGAAAAATATGCCAACCTGCAAGAATGGCAGCAGGGTACTCTAGTTGAAAAGCTAACTGAAGAAGAGATAATGCTAAAGAATATGAAGGAGCTTGAAAAGACCATTGACCTACACTCTGTGCAGCAGGTACCCTTCAAATGGCCTCACTCAGCAGGAGAAGGGACCTCGGCCACAAGGACTGCACCAGTCATACAGGCACCTTCCACATCAGCACCGGCTACAGACAAAGGCAAAGGGATAATGGGTGCAGAGGAGGAAGCAGTGAAAGAAAAGCCTGCCCCTGTAAATGAGCAACAAACTGAGCTGCCAGCAGCTCCAATAATGCAAACACCACCACCTCAAACTGAGCCATTGACTACCCCAATGTTGCAGACCCCAGCACATGAGGAAAGGGGTACAAAAAGAGATAGAGAAGAGTCCACTCCTCTTAGTGGATCCTCCCAGCAACCAGAAGCCAAAAGGCAAAGACTAGACTCCCCAGAGGTAGAATACATCACTGAAGAATTCCTTGACAGCTCAAGGAAAAACAGGGAGGGCAGCCAGCACACAGGAACAAGCTCCTTTCAGCAGGAGCAAGGATTGCAACTTGGTTTGGAGGTGTCTTCCTCCTCCCAGCAGAGCAAGAAGCCCAAGAGCACTAAGGCTTCTTTCAAACAAATAAAAGCTCAGAATGATCTGCTAAGGGCTGAGGTTTACAAGCAATTTATAGATGCAACACCAGCCCAGCAAGAAAGGCTAATGTCTTTGTATGACATTAAAGAGGAAAAAATAATTCTCAGTCACTTTAAGCCTACAATACCGTAGCCTAAGTCAGCTGCAGATTTTGTAAAGACAAGGGTGGAGGTCTTGGCCAAAGACATCCATCCCATGGACCAAATAGAGCTCCACAAGCAAGCTGGAGAAATGGTTTATGCAACCTTGGTGGAGAAGGCAACCATGGCCCATGAGCTAAAAGAATCCCTGAAAAACACCAATACACAGTTGGATTTTGAAAGAATGTCCTCCTTGGCCAAAGACAATAGAATAAAGTCTCTTGAGGACATCATCATTGATCTAGGACATGATCCTAGTGATCCAAAGGGTGTGAAGGCCCTTATGAAGAAGAAAGATGACGACCTGAATGCATTAAAGAAGAGGTTGAAGCTGCAGCCCACAGAGCACCCTCAAACCGCAGAGCTTCAAAAGCAAAAAAAGGTTGATGACCAATTAGACCTCTCAATGCAGCAAGACCAGAGGATCAGGGATTTGGAGAAAGAGCTGGAAGGAGCATTACAAGATAAACAGGGAGAATCCACTTCCCAAGCTCCTCCAACTACTTCAACAACAGCAACAACTTCAGGGGCAGTAGTGGCCCCCACAACAGAAGCAGCACGAACAACAACAGCTCAAGAAGCAAGCAAAAGTGTAGAGGAATTGACCAAGGCCATCAAGGAAATGGAGCTCCAGGCCAATGAAATAAAGAAGGCCAAGGAAAAATTGGCAGAACTGGATGCCAAATATGACAAGTCGAAGGTAACTGTGGCAGAACAGGGCAGAGAGATAAAGGCCCTCAAGGACAAGATAAAGGCCTTAGAAAAAGAGTTGAATCTAGAAACAGCCATGGCCGACATAAAAAGAATTCTATGGGCCAAAATAGGCCAATCCATCACTCAACAATGGAGATCAATAAAAACAATGCATGAACAGATGGACTTGTTGGGCCAAGCACAAACAGAAATCAATAAGGCCAAAACACTGCTGCAAAACAGACCAGAGCAGGCCAACAGAATGATAGACTTCCTGAACAGGCAGGAAAAGGAGGAACTGGCAGCCATAGGCATTCCCAACAGAACAGAGGCTGTCCTCACTGCCAAGAAGGTGCTAACTCTCAGGAACTATGTACAAACTGTGGAGAGGAAGTGCTATGAGATCACAACAGATGTGGAGGAATTTAAAGTCAAGTTGGCAGTGCTGCAAGCAAAAGGCCTGCCCAGCCTCCTAACTGGTGCAGGAAAACTAGTCTCCCGGGATCAATTTGCCAACAGAATGGCAACATACATTGAGAATCAGATTACTGCATCTGGCAGTACATCTGAACAAACAGGGCCTCCCTCAGGACAGAGCTTGTATGACAAACTGGAAGGCCTGTTCTTTATTGAGAATGAAGTAAATCATCTGTTTGAAACTCCTCCTAGCTTCTACAGATATATAGAGGCTGATGAGACCTTGATAAAGATTAGGAGGCATCAAATGCCAAAAGAGGATTGGTGGCAAGCAATGCTTCAAATTCTGCCACGGTAGCTTCAGCTGTTCGGTCACTGCCAGCTCCAGGTCACTACAAGACAAACAGCATGATAAAGTCAGCATTAAAAGCAGCCGAAATGTGACTCAGCACATAGACAACGACGGCTAGCCCAAAAGATAAAGAAATGCACAAATTTTGACAGCGTCTCCTCAGCCGACTCCAACTGCCACCAAGTCAACAGGCTCTGACCATTTTTTGACAGCTAAGGGAACAAAAGTTATTACAGCATTAACTTTCTCAGCTGCTACACTCCAGCGGTTGGCATGCTATTAATGAAACATTTACTCTCCATTCAGATATTTTCTTATGTAAACTTTGTATATATACTCCCCTTAGTAACGCATAAGGGGTTGGTAATTTTCACTCTGAGAAAATGTATTGTACACTTTCAGAATTGCTTAATACAAAGAGCTAGATCAGCTCAGTGACTTCCTGGAACTATGGTGTCTTGCTGATGATTCATGTGTTGATGTGGAATTCCTGTGCTGTCTGATGAAATAACAAGTTTTTCCTCAATCTCTGTTCTTGTCTCTCTTATGTTTATCAAATCATATTCATGTTACACTAAACTAGCAGTAAAGAAAAAGAATAGTGCAGGATTTGTTTTACTACACCTTGTACTCAATTTTTACTGCTGTAAATGTTTGTCTTCAGAATTAACCATGGACATGAATTCTTAATTGCTCATGTAGCTGTTAATTCTATATATATGAATGTTACCTAGAAATTCTTCATTGCTTCTAGGTCAATATTCTCACTGTCTTTCTCTAGCAGTTTACTGTAAGATTCTTGATTGCCTTGCATAAACTGGATACAACCCACCCAATCACTTTATGAACGTTTGTTCCTCAGACACTAACCTTGCTCTGCAGCATCACTACAGCATCACACAGCACCTCAAAACAGCTAAAGGACCACTGACTCCATTGCCCAATGACATATAACATTCTAGTGAGAGCATACATATCTTGACTGAAACATTCTCCAACCAAACACAAAAAACAAAAGTTTGAACAACATAGCTAGCCTAAAATACTATCAGAACAGAGACAAATTATAAAGAGAGAGCCCTCTCTGATTACAGTTTGGCTAGAAGCTGTAATCCAAAGATTGGTTAGTGGTTACCCTGGCCGTATTCCCTTGGGAGTCATAGGGAACAACCTGGGTGTTAACATAATTGGCGACTCCACTGGGGACTACTTAAAATTTTCTAATTACTGTATATCTCCTAAATCTACAGATGAAGTCTGAATAAACAGCCAGGAAACCTTCAGGTCTGTGTCTGTTTTACATTAACAGGTTCAGATAAATGCTGCTTCAGGCAAACTTCATGTTAGCTTTGAGAAACATACAGCCATTCCAAAATCTTGCCTAGTCCTTACAGATATAAAAATATTCCAAAAAAAACATACTCAAAAAGAAGTTCAGAAGCTGGCTCCTAAAAGGGAAACCAGATACACTAGGTCAAACCCTGACCCAAATCCACCAGCAGTTTTTGAAAATCCAAATACAATCCCAAAAATAATTAGGAAACAACAAAAGCAGGAAAATCCTAGTGTTTTGAGTCCTGACACAGCTCGCCCTGAACCAGTTCCAACTCCTATCAAGGTTCTATTTCGGTCTACTCCTGTTTCCTCCAGTTCACCATCTACATCTCAAAGCCCTCCTTTCACACCTTCATCCACTACACATATTCCCTTGACCAATACTCTAGTGTCCACCTTTCCCACTACCCCTGTTGTACCAATCGTCCCTGTTATCCCATTTGTCCCTATCAATCCCATAAACCCTGCAAATATGGCCAATAGGTATGCACCCTTGCAGTTACCTGCTAATGCTCCAGCTTTACCTCAAGACTATCAATCCAAGATCTCATATTTTGACTCCACTGGCCCTTTCACAGCTATTCAGCATGCCAGAAGGATGCAAGACCATTTTGAGAACTATGAAATAGATGATGACAGTGTGAGAATGAGGATGTTTGTTCAAAGCTTGACTGGGGATGTAAGAACTTGGTTCAGATCACTTGCTGTAAATACCATCACAACTCCTGATGAGCTCTATCAAGCCTTTACTAACAGATGGGAGAAGAAGAAAGATCCCTTGCACATACTTGGTGAGTATGATACTATCAAACGAGGTCCCCAAGAGACGGTCCTGGAGTACTGTGCAAGATTCAACAATGTATATAACGCAATCCCACAAAATTTAAGACCTCCTCCTGATTTGGCCTTGTACAAATTTCCTGATGGTTTTGACCCTGATATGGCCTATCAGTTGAAGGAGAGAGCTCCTGAAACCCTTGCAGATGCCCAAAAGGTTGCTGTCACAGTGGAAGCTAACCTGATTGCCAAAAGAAACAGAGCAAGGTTGGAAAAGAGAACCACCTACAAAGAAGAACCCTCGGCCTTTGATCAAAAACTGGATGCAATACTCACTGGTATGAAGAGATTAGGTGATAGAGTGGAATCTGTTGAGAGAAAGGCATCATGGGAAGCACCACAAAACAACCCTCCTAGGAATCAAAATTTTAGGAGAACTCAAAATCCAAATGTTGGAAAGGCCAGTTCTGACCCAGACATAAGACCCCCTTTCCAAGAGAATTATGCTGAAACTTCCACATCAAGTGAACCCAATGAAGATCGCCACATTAATTTAATGGGTTTGGATGGTGAAAGTCAAGTCTTTTTAACACAAGAAGATCATGAGAATGATGAAATCAAGCTGTTCCAAACCAAATCAGGTGAGTCATTTGACTTTAAACAAGGCTATGACACAGCTGTTTATGAAGTCCATAAACAATACAAGTTAAGGAGTAGAACTGTAAATGTAACACAGCCTGAAAAGATAAAGGACAGCCAGCAGCCCAAAAGAGCCATAGTCACAGAGCCAAATGACACAACGGAATCACTTGCAAAGGAAGTAACCATCGAAGAAGTCACTGAAACATTTTCTTCAAAACAGCAGCCCATGGCTATATCATCCTTGAACCCTAACCCAAGTGTCACTCCTCAAGAGATGAGCAAGAAGGACAAGCCTCAAGATCAAGATAAGAATCAAGAAGAAGAGTTAGTGAACAAGGAAAGAAATGTCATCCACAGCCAAAAGACCCAATCTGAAAAACCCTTTGACCTAGAAACTGAAATTAGCAACTTGAAGGTAGCTATTCCTCTTTCAGAACTAGCCAAGCATCACATTTACAAACAACAAATCAAGAAGTCCCTTCAACTTACTAACAACAAAGATGATGTCAATGTGCTGGATGATACCCCAGAATTGCTGTTCGGTCCAGAAGTTGATGGAAAAGCAGTAGTCACAGGGGTCTTACCTTTTTATGTCAGTTTACATGTTCATGACAAGATATTACACAATGCAATGTTTGACTCAGGTGCCTCTCACAACCTCATGCCAAAAGAAGTCATGGAAAGACTTAATCTAGATATTACAAGGCCATATAAGGACCTATTCTCCTTTGACTCCAGCCAAGTTAAGTGCTTAGGTCTAATAAAAGATCTGTGTGTGTCCCTTGTTCAGTACCCAAATAAAACAATTCTAATGGATGTTGTAGTTGCTGATATCCCACCCAAGTATGGGATGCTGTTATCAAGGTCATGGGGGGCTAAACTTCAAGGTTCCCTGCAGTTAGATATGTCATATGCCACCATCTCTGTTTTTGGGCAACCAAAGAGACTATACAGAGAAACACTAATGAAATACATGGTCAGCAGTGAAGAAAAGCCCCAAAACTTTCCCATATATGTTGTCCATTCAGACATAGACTCATACATTCTCTTCAATGATAATACAACTCTCTCAGATAATGAGGTTGAACCCAAGACACTCATACAAGAGGAAGACACTAATGAGCAAATTGCTACCCAAGAAACAATGATTAAGCAAACATTAAACACAGCCGCTGCTCAAGAAAGCGAACAGGTTCCATCAAGTGAGGAGACTGCCCTAGAAAACAAACTAGATGGTAAACCAGAGCTTCAACTTACAATTCCAGCACACAAGGAGGTCATTAAGTTCTCCCCGAAACAAGAGATCCTATGGTTCCTTGAATTTGATGGGTCAGTCAACAAATTAGGGGCAGGAGCTGGAGTTTGGATACATAATAAACAACACAGTCATGCAGAAGGCCGAGCCTATAGACTGAATTTCAAGTGTACTAATAATATGGCAGAATATGAAGCTCTTTTACTAGGCCTCAAGCTAGTAAAGTCCCTACAAGCCATAAAAGTGTCAATTCTAGGAGACTCAGACCTAGTTATCCAACAAGTAAAGGGAAATTTTGTCACCAATGACAAAAGACTGAGGTCTTATAGGTCTGCTGTGGCTGAAATACTAAGCTTCTTCTCTGAAATTCAAATCACCAAAATTTCTAGGACCCATAATCTTCATGCTCATAGTTTAGCCACATTTGCAAGTACCTGAAAACTGCCTTTTGAGCCCCATCATTGCTTTACAGCTGAGGTAAAGCATAGACCTTCTGTCCCAAACAATGTCAAAGACTGGCAGGTATTTGAAGATGATACACAAATAAACAACTTCTTGACTTTACAGCAAGAATTTGCAGGATTAAATATTGACACTGAAAGAGCAAGTCAATCACAAATACAGTTTGAACAGAATAACCACCCAATATCACCCAGAACAGTAAAACAAATGCTACATCCAACCATTTTCAACAAAGAAAACATACAACAAATTCAACAAAACACTTATGAAGAACTGCCTGTTACAGAGGTTGAGATCATAGAGCTGAAAGACAATTTTCTTCCAATAGGCCTAACTCCATTAGAGGACATCTTTGATTCGAATGACATCCCTAGAAAACCAAAAATGCAGCCCTTAAATGCAGCCATTGAAGAATGCAACATTGGCACTGTTGATAAGCCCAAGATAATAAAGCTATCTGCATCTCTGCCTCCCGATCAAAAACCCAAATACATTGACCTTTTCAAAGAGTTTCAGGACGTGTTTGCATGGGGCTATGAGGATCTGAAATCCTATGACACCTCTGTTATCCAGCATACTATCCCTCTCAAGCCTAATCAAAAGGCATTCAAACAGAAATTGAGAAGGATTAATCCCATGCTCCTCCCTTCAATTGAAAAAGAACTTCAAAAAATGTTTAAAGCTGGCATCATAGCACCAATAAGGTTCTCTGATTGGATTTCAAATTTGGTGCCCACAAGAAAGAAAACCGGTGAAATAAGACTATGTGTTGATCTTAGAAATCTAAACCAAGTGTCTCTCAAAGACAATTATCCCTTACCTAAGATGGATCACATCCTCCAAAGAGTGGTAGGGGCCTCAAGGATTTCATTACTGGACGGATTCTCAGGTTTTAATCAAATCCTAGTGCACCTTGATGACCAAGACAAAACAACATTCACAACCCCATGGGGAACTTTCAAATATGTGAAAATGCCTTTTGGATTGAAAAATGCAGGGGCAACATTTCAGAGAGCAATGGACATTGCTTTTGCCAAAGAGATTCATGACTTTCTTGTCATTTATTTGGATGACCTCACACCTTTCTCTAAATCTGACCAAGAACACTTGAAACACTTGAGGCAGATCTTCTTAACATGCAGGAAATATGGCATTTCCTTAAATCCCAAGAAATCTCTATTTGGTTTGGAAGAAGGTAAGCTGCTAGGACATATCATTTCAAAGGATGGCATAAGAATAGACCCAGATAGGATACAAGCTATCTTACAAATGCCCCACCCAAGAAATGTAAAGGAATTACAAGCCTTTTTGGGTAAAATCAACTTCCTGAGGAGATTTATCCCAAATCTGGCCGAGTTGATCAGATTATTGAACAACATGCTAAAAAAGGATTCAAAAGTGAAATGGACAGTAGAAGCAAATCAAGCCTTTGAAGGCATAAAATTGGCCCTTACCCAAACCCCAGTCCTAACAAATCCTCAATTTGACAGGGAATTCATCATTTTTTCTTTTGCCTCCCAGCATACTATTGCTGCAGTTTTGTTACAGAAAGATGACCAAGGAAATGAGAAACCCATTGCTTTCTTTAGCAGAGCCCTTAGAGATGCACCTCTGAAATATCAAATCATGGAGAAGCAGGCTTATGCTTTGGTCAAGGCCATTAAAGACTTTAGGATTTACATCCTTTATTCCCATGTTATTGCTTATGTGCCAAGTCCCATTGTTAAAGACATACTCACTCAAGAAAATTTAGAGGGCAGAAGAGGAAAGTGGATTGCCAACATTTTGGAATTTGATATTGAGATAAAACCAACAAAACTAATAAAAGGGCAAGGTTTGGCCAAACTAATGACAGAAGCAAACTTCCAAGCCTTAGACATAAACCAGCTGGACAATGAACCGGAGCTGGCGACTCCAAAGATCAAAGTAGCCTTTGAACAATCCCCTTGGTATTCTGATATCTGTTACGTGTTACAAAACCTGTGTGCTCCACCAGGATTGTCCAGAACTAAGTGTAGATTCCTAAAAATGAAAGCTTCAAAATTTTGTGTTATGGATGGCAATTTGCTTTGGAAAAACCATGAGGGTATACTACTGAACTGCTTGATTGAAAATGAAACTAACAATATCATGAAAGAATTTCATGCAGGTGACTGTGGTGGACACTTGTATTGGAAGTCCACTGTGGATAAGATTTTGAGGGCTGGTTATTATTGGCCTACTGTTTTCTCTGATGTCAAGAAATTTACCACTTCATGTCATAAATGCCAAGTGTTTGAGGGAAAGATAAAATTATTGCCATGGCCTTTGAGGCCTATTGCAACAGAGATACCTTTTCAACAATGGGGCTTGGATTTCATTGGGGAAATTCATCCCTCATCTTCAGGCCAACATAGATGGATTCTAACAGCTACAGACTACTTTACCAAATGGATTGAAGTTGTTCCATGTATACAAACTAATGATTCCACTATCATTCAGTTCCTTGAGACCAATATCCTGTCCAGATTTGGTTGTCCTGATAAGATAATAATAGACAATGCTGCTGCCTTCAGATCAAAGAAGATGGTGAATTTCTGCCACAAATTTCACATAACCTTGGGCCATTCTACTGCATATTATCCCCAAGGAAATGGCCTTGCTGAATCATCAAATAAAAGCCTTGTTAACATCATAAAGAAGGTGCTGGAAGAAAATAAGAAGAATTGGCATAAGAAGCTGGTCAATGCCTTATGGGCAGATAGACTAACCACCAAGAGATCAATTGGGGTCAGCCCATATGAGTTGGTTTATGGATTAGAAGCCAAATTTCCTTCATCACTAGGGGTTCCTGTTATGAAACTTCTTCAAGAAAGCCAAGCAGAACCAAATGATATGCAAAGAAGGATCAATCAAATAATATGTTTACAGCAAACTAGAGATCAAGTGTACAGCAGAGTTCAAGTTTTACAAGAAAAGCTAAAGAAAGCGTTTGACAGAAGAACTAAGGCAGAAGACTTTAATGTTGGAGACAAAGTCCTCAGATGGGACTCAAGGAGAGAGGATAAGGGAAAACATGGAAAATTTGATTCCCTTTGGAGAGGACCATTTGCTGTCCAAGCAGTGCAAGGAAACAATACTTATTTCCTTAAAAGTCTTAATGAAACTGACTTGGATGAAGGTCCTGTGAATGGCAGGATGCTGAAACACTATTTTGACTACTACCCATAAGTGCAGCCTGAGTTTCCCTTGTACATATTCAGATGTATATATTATTTTCTGTTAAGATGTAAAAATGCAGTTTCTCAAGTCTTCTTAACTATCAGCAAAAGGTAAATAGGTTCAGAGATCTACCAAGAAAGAAGAGCACAATTTTGGCATTTCAAAGCAGCATACTTCAAGTTTTGGTAAAAGCAGTCAAGGGCCAAGGCATTCTGACCTGCTGTTCTTGGTCTTTCAAATGAAAAACCATCCCCATGTGGAGCCACTGTTAGCTACCTATACCAATAGGTTTCATATTTCATGATTGGCAAAGAAAGTTCCAAATATGCTCTGCTTTAATGATGCAAAGATCCCATATTTCCAAGAGAAGACAAGGTGTGTATATAGCTTGATGGGTACTCAATTTTGAGGGATGGTCCAACAGCTTAAGCTGGATCATGCCATGTTTTAAATTTTCAGTTGTAGAATAGAGAAAGAAGTCTGTCCAAACTGTTTAATCTTGGCAGACAAGTAGCTTAGGTAGAGAAGTAAGGTTCCCAACTGCTTAATCTGGGACCTTGGAGGCAATAAGGGTAGCATCAGATAGAAAATCAAAAGGAAAAAGCCAAAGAAAAGAAAAGGCAAATAAGGGTCTGCAAGTCTAAGTGCACCCTCCAAGAAGAAACAAAAAATGCTAGGCAAATAGATGGGTAGGCAGATAGGGGTTGCAGAAATGTCATTCCTTACAATTGAAGGTATGCTAACCTATTGCACAAAGCAAAATCAATGGATTGAGAAGGTCTTCTTCTCTATCAGGTTGCAACAAAGCAAAGAAGCATGTCTAACTTCCCAATTTTCCCCTTTTCATTCATTACTAACATCCCCTCATCAGTTGAGATTCATGAAAGAATTGGTGGTTTTATGGTGGTTCTTAGTCTTTTAAAAGCCACATTTCTTGTCTAATATTCTTTTCATTTTGATCTACTCCCTAAGCTAAGTGATTTTCAAATAAACTTAGTGATATCACCCCTCATCCACCCTTTCATCCACATTAATCCCTAACTTCTATTATGTAATTCCCCTATGTCACCCTTTCCCTACTATTATAGCACCATGGTGTATAAACCCCAAACATGGTATAAATATCCCTCCCCATGGCACTATAGCTAAATAAGTTGTTTAGGGAGACTTTGGTCCAATAGGGACTATAGTTAACCCGGTAATGGGATTGCTTCAACCTTTGGTTGGAGTGATAACCTTTCCCCTAGGCCCTCACCTTCCCTCTGCTCAAAAATGCCACAGAAAACCCCTTTCCCCCTGCTAAACCCACTCTTAAACCTCTTTTTCCTTATAAAACCCTGGAAAAACCCAAAAATCCGAAAATACATACAAAAACCCTTAACCCTAAGGTTCTCCGCCCAAAAGTATTTAATTGAATATTTTAATAGGCCAGCGGGACCCCCCCAACCTGCACGATCCGTCGGAGGACCCGCCAGCCGTCCGATCTCCGCCGCCCAGATCTAACGGTGGGCGGTCATTTTCGCTCCCCGACCTACCGACCTTTAGCATCCGGGGAAAGTGGTTTTCCGCCCCGTACAAGGGACGCGTGGCAGGCGGTGGGGTTGTTCGGAGCCCCCCTCCCCGATACCGCCTTTGCCCAAAGGTGGTGCGGGGAACCCGCTTACCACCATCCCGTTACCGCCTCCCTCTTGCGTCATCAATACGTCAGCATGACGTAGCGCTCTTCCCCACCCCCGCGCCGTGTGGCCCTCCACGTAACCCTGCCACCTTATCCACCCGCCACCGTGTCCTGCCACCCTGGCCTACACCTCAGCAGCCACGTCATCCTCTATACCTGAGCCCGCCATGACATCATGCTGACGTCATCGGCGGAAAGGCGCCAATTACCTATTTTTTCCGAATTTTGTCGTTAAAGTCACGTTTTGGACAGTTTTTATGTCATTTTCGCGTAAAGGAAGAGATAGCCGTTGCAGCTGCCAAAGCGCCTTCAGGCCTCCAAATTCAAATTGCAACCGTTCCAATTCATCAAGTCAACCTTCAGAGTTCGGCCCGCAGGCTGTTTAAGCGTTCTATCCAGGTATTCACCGTAATTCCCCATTTTCGCCCATGCATACCATTTCTCTGTAAATTGCCATTAAAATACCTGTTGAGTTCCATATAAACTCTGCACCTACTATCTAAAGTGAGCCAAGCTAACCTGCTTACCCCCAGAACCATAAATTCAGCATTGAAACAGTCAATTCGCGGGCCAAAACTGTGAAATTATCTTTGAGGTGCCCGGCATTGTTCCCTTTTGCCGGGTGCAGACCAACAGCATTTTTTCACCAAAGTAAATCTCACTTACCCTCTGCAATTCACCCCTAGCAATTCACAACCTCTGTGAACCTACCAAGACTGCAGAAGCAAGCCTCCCTTTTCAACTGTAAAAAACATTTCAGACATTGTCTACAGTTGGCTTATCATTTCAACTCTTAAGAGGTTTGCAAACCATTTCACTCATCTTACTCAAAATCAAATCATACAATGGCTGCCCCTGCACCCACAGCTCTCAGTGTTGCTCCATTAAATCCACCCAATAAAGACCTGCAGTCTTTATCTCTTGCTGACCAGGACTACCTTATTGAAGACTATGTGGGAAACAGAGACTTTCTGCAGACCTTCAGACAGTTGAGAGAGGACTACCTGATTGGTCATGATACATATGGCATCTGGGAGTCAAACCTGCCATACTATTGTCTCCCCTCTGTAAATGTGTTTCCTGAAATCATTCGCCTATGTGCTGAAAACTATGATGTGCAGCACAGAGCCATCAGCACCCCATCTGTGAGGGTCCTTTTCTACATTAATCCTGAAACCATCAACAAAATGCTACATTTTGATCAAACAGAGCTGTTGTTCCCATTCTCTATGAATTATTTGCTGGACACTGGTGCCAAGATGACCAGTGAGGAGATTCAAAAGGTCACCAGGACATTCATGAGACCTGAGTGCCAGCCTGCAGGGCCACCTCCTTATTTAGATGTCCACTTCACTGAAGTAGGCAGATTACTCCTGGACATGATTTCCTATGTGCTGGGATACAACACCAGTGAGCATGTGGATCAAACCATGCTAGTATTGCTGGCTATTTACAGCCCAGGCCAACCCCCTGCCCGCAAATACAACTTTGCCAAATTCATTGCTAATAAGATTCATGATCAGCTGAACAAAGTGGACAGGCAGGGTGTCTTCAAGTACTCGGCCTATATTTATCATCTCTTTATGTATTATCAGTATGAGGCCTTTCCATGCTATATCAAAAAGCTGGATTATAGAGGGGAAAGAAGATCTGTCATCTTCTGGACCTCTGTCTATCACAAACTCACAAACTCGCCCTATTCCTATTGTGAGTTTGTTGACCAATTTGTGTATCCAGTCTCTTGCCTATTAATGAGGTCCCCTCCTCCCAGAATGTCAACAGAGACACAGAAGGCTCTGCAGCTTTCCAAAAAATGTAAGATAGGTGATTGGTACCTATATGAGGAACACACAGTCATCAGGGTCTATGGCTGTGAGCTCTGTCCTTTCAGACTCCCAAAGTATGTGCCCATGAGGATATTTGCCTTGGAATATTATAGGCAATTGATTCAGTCTGACCTCACCCATTTCCATAGCTCCAGGAAGAAGGCCCACCTCAAGTTCAGACACCAGTTGGGCCCATTCATCATGAATAAAAAAGAAGGATGGGAAGATGCTGACCTCATCCTCAAGGACAAATATAGACTATCATATAGTTTTCGGTGGGTCCCTTATGACCCTGAGGGTTTCATCACTGCCAGAAGAAACAAATACAGGCTTCTAGGTTATAGGCATTGTCAATACCCACACATTGAAAAATATGCCAACCAGCAAGAATGGCAGCAGGGTACTCTAGTTGAAAAGCTAACTGAAGAAGAGATAATGCTAAAGAATATGAAGGAGCTTGAAAAGACCATTGACCTAGACTCTGTGCAGCAGGTACCCTTCAAACGGCCTCACTCAGCAGGAGAAGGGACCTCGGCCACAAGGACTGCACCAGTCATACAGGCACCTTCCATATCAGCACCGGCTACAGACAAAGGCAAAGGGATAATGGGTGCAGAGGAGGAAGCAGTGAAAGAAAAGCCTGCCCCTGTAAATGAGCAACAAACTGAGCTGCCAGCAGCTCCAATAATGCAAACACCACCACCTCAAACTGAGCCATTGACTGCCCCAATGTTGCAGACCCCAGCACATGAGGAAAGGGGTACAAAAAGAGATAGAGAAGAGTCCACTCCTCTTAGTGGATCCTCCCAGCAACCAGAAGCCAAAAGGCAAAGACTAGACTCCCCAGAGGTAGAAGACATCACTGAAGAATTCCTTGACAGCTCAAGGAAAAACAGGGAGGGCAGCCAGCACACAGGAACAAGCTCCTTTCAGCAGGAGCAAGGATTGCAACTTGGTTTGGAGGTGTCTTCCTCCTCCCAGCAGAGCAAGAAGCCCAAGAGCACTAAGGCTTCTTTCAAACAAATAAAAGCTCAGAATGATCTGCTAAGGGCTGAGGTTTACAAGCAATTTATAGATGCAACACCAGCCCAGCAAGAAAGGCTAATGTCTGTGTATGACATTAAAGAGGAAAAAATAATGCTCAGTCACTTTAAGCCTACAATACCGCAGCCTAAGTCAGCTGCAGATTTTGTAAAGACAAGGGTGGAGGTCTTGGCCAAAGACATCCATCCCATGGACCAAATAGAGCTCCACAAGCAAGCTGGAGAAATGGTTTATACAACCTTGGTGGAGAAGGCAACCATGGCCCATGAGCTAAAAGAATCCCTGAGAAACACCAATACACAGTTGGATTTTGAAAGAATGTCCTCCTTGGCCAAAGACAATAGAATAAAGTCTCTTGAGGACATCATCATTGATCTAGGACATGATCCTAGTGATCCAAAGGGTGTGAAGGCCCTTATGAAGAAGAAAGATGATGACCTGAATGCATTAAAGAAGAGGTTGAAGCTGTAGCCCACAGAGCACCCTCAAACCACAGAGCTTCAAAAGCAAAAACAGGTTGATGACCAATTAGACCTCTTAATGCAGCAAGACCAGAGGATCAGGGATTTGGAGAAAGAGCTGGAAGGAGCATTACAAGATAAACAGGGAGAATCCACTTCCCAAGCTCCTCCAACTACTTCAACAACAGCAACAACTTCAGGGGCAGCAGTGGCCCCCACAACAGAAGCAGCAGGAACAACAACAGCTCCAGAAGCCAGCAAAAGTGTAGAGGAATTGACCAAGGCCATCAAGGAAATGGAGCTCCAGGCCAATGAAATAAAGAAGGCCAAGGAAAAATTGGCAGAACTGGATGCCAAATATGACAAGTCGAAGGTAACTGTGGCAGAACAGGGCAGAGAGATAAAGGCCCTCAAGGACAAGATAAAGGCCTTAGAAAAAGAGCTGAATCTAGAAACAGCCATGGCCGACATAAAAAGAATTCTATGGGCCAAAATAGGCCAATCCATCACTCAACAATGGAGATCAATAAAAACAATGCATGAACAGATGGACTTGTTGGGCCAAGCACAAACAGAAATCAATAAGGCCAAAACACTGCTGCAAAACAGACCAGAGCAGGCCAACAGAATGATAGACTTCCTGAACAGGCAGGAAAAGGAGGAACTGGCAGCCATAGGCATTCCCAACAGAACAGAGGCTGTCCTCACTGCCAAGAAGGTGCTAACTCTCAGGAACTATGTACAAACTGTGGAGAGGAAGTGCTATGAGATCACAGTAGATGTGGAGGAATTTAAAGTCAAGTTGGCAGTGCTGCAAGCAAAAGGCCTGCCCAGCCTCCTAACTAGTGCAGGAAAACTAGTCTCCCGGGATCAATTTGCCAACACAATGGCAACATACATTGAGAATCAGATTACTGCATCTGGCAGTACATCTGAACAAACAGGGCCTCCCTCAGGACAGAGCTTGTATGACAAACTGGAAGGCCTGTTCTTTATTGAGAATGAAGTAAATCATCTGTTTGAAACTCCTCCTAACTTCTACAGATATACAGAGGCCGATGAGACCTTGATAAAGATTAGGAGGCATCAAATGCCAAAAGAGGATTGGTGGCAAGCAATGCTTCAAATTCTGCCAAGGTAGCTTCAGCTGTTCAGTCACTGCCAGCTCCAGGTCACTACAAGACAAACTGCATGATAAAGTCAGCATTAAAAGCAGCCGAAATGTGACTCAGCACATAGACAACGACGGCTAGCCCAAAAGATAAAGAAATGCACAAATTTTGACAGCGTCTCCTCAGCCGACTCCAGCTGCCACCAAGTCAACAGGCTCTGACCATTTTTTGACAGCTAAGGTAACAAAAGTTATTACAGCATTAACTTTCTCAGCTGCTACACTCCAGTGGTTGGCATGCTATTAATGAAACATTTACTCTCCATTCAGATATTTTCTTATGTAAACTTTGTATATATACTCCCCTTAGTAATGCATAAGGGGTTGGTAATTTTCACTCTGAGAAAATGTATTGTACACTTTCAGAATTGCTTAATACAAAGAGCTAGATTAGCTCAGTGACTTCCTGGAGCTATTGTGTCTTGCTAATTATTCATGTGTTGATGCAGAATTCCTGTGCTGTCTGATGAAATAACAAGTTTTTCCTCAATCTCTGTTCTTGTCTCTCTTATGTTTATCAAATCATATTCATGTTACACTAAACTAGCAGTAAAGAAAAAGAATAGTGCAGGATTTGTTTTACTACACCTTGTACTCAATTTTTACTGCTGTAAATGTTTGTCTTTAGAATTAACCATGGACATGAATTCTTAATTGCTCATGTAGCTGTTAATTCTATATATATGAATGTTACCATGAAATTCTTCATTGCTTCTAGGTCAATATTCTCACTGTCTTTCTCTAGCAGTTTACTGTAAGATTCTTGATTGCCTTGCATAAACTGGATACAACCCACCCAATCACTTTATGAACGTTTGTTCCTCAGACACTAACCTTGCTCTGCAGCATCACTACAGCATCACACAGCACCTCAAAACAGCTAAAGGACCACTGACTCCATTGCCCAATGACATATAACATTCTAGTGAGAGCATACATATCTTGACTGAAACATTCTCCAACCAAACACAAAAAACAAAAGTTTGAACAACATAGCTAGCCTAAAATACTATCAGAACAGAGACAAATTATAAAGAGAGAGCCCTCTCTGATTACAGTTTGGCTAGAAGCTGTAATCCAAAGATTGGTTAGTGGTTACCCCGGCCGTATTCCCTTGGGAGTCATAGGGAACAACATGGGTGTTAACAATATCTTCCAAGGGCCCAGATTAAGTTGATGGGCTCCTTCCTTTCTCTATCCAGCTACTCATCTGTCAAGCTTGAACTGTTTGAACAGGTACTCATTCCCTAGTCTAAAACAGGCAATTTAAATCATGGCATGGCCCAGTTTGAACTGTTGATCCATCCATCAAGATAGCAGTGGCATTTGGATTGGCCACTTTCCTGGTCCCTCTTTGGGGTTCATTTCAATTGTTTTTTTTTTTTTTTGACCAATTCATTTTCTTGCCTTTTGATTATTCTTTTAAGGCATACCCTCTTTACATGTTTTAACTGTTTGTTTCATTCACAAAAAATGGAACCTTTGCCTCATCAAAGATGAACATTTTTGGCATTTCCACTGTCAATCATGAAAAATGAAACCCTATTGGTATAGGAGGCTAACAGTCCCAAAGAAAAATGGGAAATAGAGTATCTGTCTAGATTATAGAGAGCTTAACAAAGCCACAAAAAATGCATTTTCCTTTACCTTCCATTGATCAATGCTTGGATGGTCTTTCATGGAATAAATTATTCTCTTTCCTGGATGGATTCATTGGTTATAATCAGATAGATATCATCCTAGAGGACCAAGATAAAACTACATTCACTTTTCCTTTGGGTACAGTTACTTATAGGGTCCTTCCTTTCGGATTAGGTAATGCCCCTGCCACTTTTCAAAGGGAAGTTTTGAGCATATTTGTTGAGCTAGTCCAGGACTCTGTAGAGATCTATATGGATTATTTCTCTCCCTATGGGTGTGACTTCTTGGGGGCTTTCTTTAACTTGGGGAAAGTCCTAAAGAAGTGGATTGAAATGAACCTCTCACTTAGTCTTGAGAAGTGTGAATTCCTGATGAATGCACAGACTATCCTAGGCCATTCAATATCTCAGGAGGGAATACAAGGGGACCCAAACAAAATTTCCATCATAAAATGGTCCCTACTCATTAAAACAAGAGGGATGTTAGGAGCTTCTTGGGCTTAGCTAGATATTATAGGAGGTTTATCAAAGACTTGAGGAAAGTACCCTCGCCATTGTTTGGATTGTTGGCCAAGGACTCTAATTTTTTTTGGTTATCTAGTTTCCATGAGGCCCTAGAGATATTGATAAACAAATTGACCTAAGCATCCATACTTAGAGGCCCAAATTGGGCCATGGTGATGCATCTGAAAAAGCTACAGGAGCAACTCTAGGCTAGATATATGAAAGGTTTCCTTATGACATTTACTTTATTAGCAAAAATATGTCTAAGATTGAATTGAATTACACTATAACTGAGAAGGAAATCCTAGTTGTTGTCCACTCTTTGAACAATTTTAGACACTCTATCACTAGATATCAAACTTTTGTGAATACTGACCATGCACCTATCAAGTACTTAATGAACAAGTCTAATGTGACTGCTAGAATTATTAGATGGTTTCTTCGATTACAGTAGTTTTATTTAACTATCATTGACAAGCTAGGTAAAGAAAATGTACTTGCAGATTTTTTGTCTAGACTTGCTTTTCCTATAGGTGAAGAAGGGATGGTTGATGACCAACTACGAGATGCACATTTATTTGTTATTTCAATTCTCTCTCGATGGTTTGTTGACATAGCTAACTACCTAGTTGTTGTAGAATTTCCTCCAAATCTGTCATCCAGGGAGAAGACGAGAATTGTGAGGAAGAGGAGAAAGTGGTTGAGTTATTAAGGGAGAATGTGTTCTACAAATATGGGTACCCCAGAGAGCTAGTCACTGATCAAGGAGCTCAATTCACATCACATTTGATCGATAATTTGTTAAAGCAACATCATATCAAGCACAAAAATTCTAATCCCTATCATCCTCACACCAATGGACAAGTAGAGGTCACAAATAGGGCATTAGAAGGCATCCTAACCAAAGTTTTGAGTAGCAACAAAAAGGATTGGGAAGATAGGTTAGTGGTGGCCACTTGAGCCTATATTACAACCTGGAAAATAACTACTAGTTTCACTCCTTATGACTTGGTCTATGGAAAGAAGGCTCTACTCTCCATTGAGTTTGAGTAAAATAATTTAAGGATGGCAACCCAATTGGATTTAGATGTTACAAAGGCACGGTAGGATATGTTGCTCTAGTTAAATGGCTTGGATGAATTCAGAATGCAGGCCATCCTACACACTAAAGTTATCCAATTACAAAGGAAGGTATGACATGATAGGAACATCAATGATAAGGTTTTTCAAGAAGGGGATTGGGTTCTGATATATGACTCTAGGTTTAAGGAATTCAAAGGAAAAATGATGACCAGGTGGTTAGTCCCATACTTGATAGAGAAATGCCATGACAATGGAGTTGTTCAAACTGGGACAATTGATGAGGAAGGGAATCCCTTGCTTGTCAATGGCTACAGATTGAAGGTTTACCTAAATATTCTATCTAGGGAATATTTCATCGGCACCATCAGTAAAGAGGTGAATGTGATTGGAAGTCTCCTATCTTCCAAGTCACAACATTCCTAGATACTTTATTTTTGTGAAAAAAGAAACAAACAAAAAAACACAATAAGAGCCATGGATAAAAACATTCATGAGGCATTTGAAGCCAACTCTTGGGTTGAAAACCTCCTTGAGACATCCTAGGAGTGGGGAAAAGAAAAAGGAAAAAAAGATCAAGGAAAATTTTAAGGATGGAATTTTATCTTAAAGTTTAGAAATCTTGGTGAATCTTACTAGTTTATAATATGCAAATTGTAAAATGTTTGGCAATATTTTTGTAAAAATATTTAGATTTCTAATGATTTTATATTAGTCTATATATAATTTTTACAATTTTTAAGGTAAAATAATTTTATACAATAAAATGGGGGAGAATCATTTTTTAGAAAAATGGAAATTGTTCAATCTTTTGTTTGGAAAAAACATGGAAACTTAGCCCACCTGCGAATATTACCCATGAAATTTTCCCTGAAAAAGATCCCTAGGTGAAAAATCCCTTGTGGCTCTGAGGGAATACAAACAATTTGAAAACCTCTTTTGAGGCATCTTGTGTGTCGCTAAAAGAAAGAAGTCATAAAACAAAAACGAAGAAGAATACCATGACAGGGACGTACAACTTATCCATTAATAATTTTTGTCATTTTGCAGGTTTTGAGGAAAATGGAAAATCTTAGAGATTCGGGGACAAAAGGCTCCAGTTCCATTCAATTTTTTCCTCCATCCACTCCATACCATCCATGAAAACCATGTCCTCACTACTCTCACCTATCGTTGGGGCTCAAAAACCCATTTTCAGACCCTCTCTAGATTGCTACAGGATGTCATGTAACTGCTACAGGAAGATCCTGTAGCACTACAAGATGTTTTTAAATTCTATAGGAAAAGGATTCGATAGAGAAATTATTATGCATGGCTTTTCCTACGTTAATTAGGGTCTCTTCACTTGGTCGAGCTGATGAGCACCAGTATTGCAGCAAGAATGTTGCAACTCCTTGGGCTACCAACTTTACTTTATCAATCTGGGGTTCATACCAACTTAAAGGTGACAGTGTTGTATACACAAGAAGATGCAATCAATCCACTCTTTTTCACTACTGAGATGGCGATAGACCACTATGGTTTCTCAAATTAGCCTTCTATTGATTTAGAAGAAGCTTGATTACCAACGAAGAAAGGGGAATTTTACCCTAATTGAGAGAATTGAAATATTGTTTACTGCAGTAATGAAAGACTGAAATAAATGCTTTAAACAGACTGCTAATCTAACTATTTGTTAAGAGATCTTACTTCAAAATAATTATAAGCTAACATGTGTGTAATCCTAACTATCCTAGGCATGCAATCTAAGATAATCAAACACTTTACTACTGTGCATATGGATGAACACAATTTTCCTTTTTGTCCTTTTTTCGTGAAAATGTTAATGCTAAATCTTCTTGGTGGTATGGAAGGTGGGGTAGAGATGGTTGTGAAGGGTCATATGGCTTAGGAGACAAACAAGGGAATTATCCTAACTTTTTAGATGTATTTTATTCAAATCAGCCTCAAAACAGGCCACTACAGGTTATCCTACAGGATGTCCTAATGCACCTACAAGATGTCCTAATGCTCCTACAAGATCCCCTGTATTCCTACAAGATCTGACCGAAAGCATAAGGAGGGATTTGGAAGGTGGTATAAGGATTAGGTAAGGTGAATGATGGAAGAAATAATCCAAGGGAGTGGCTAGGACTTCCTCAGAGCTCAAACCAAAGTTTGTGAGACGGTTGGATTTGCTCAACAAACCTGGAAAGTTGTTCTTATGGAATGATGAATTGGTTGATGGACTTAGTGGTTGATGCTAATTATGGATGAATGAGGTTTAGGTGGCGATGCTGACATGATATCTTCCTGCACTATTGAAACTCCTACAATAAATACATCACTGGAATTTACCCATGGATCATGCCAAACAAGAAATATTTCTAGTCAATAAAAGAAAACATAATTCCATTATTTAGTTTCCTAGTTCATGCATGGAAATGCTTGCAGAATATTGTGAAACACCATGAGATCTAATAAAAATATGGAGATATTAGAAATATCAATTGAAACCTATTCTTGAAAATTGAAAAGATGATAGTGTAATTATTAAAGAACCCTAAATTCCGTAAGAAATCATAATTATGTCTTTTCGGGGCTAAATAGGAGTTTTTCCTCAAACCATGGTCCTTGAAGGGAGGAGTGAGGCCAAATCCACCTACTATCAGCCTTTTTGGTTGATGAGCCTAACCACTAGGTAATTATATGGGCTTTAATTTGCCTCTTAGCTTAGTCAAACCAACTATTATCATAACTTATTGCATACTTTTGACTATATTTTGTTTATAAGATGAGTTAGAGTTGAATATTTTGCTTTGTGGCCTAATGTGCATTTAATGCAAGATTAAAGGATAAAAGAAAGGAATTTTTGCAAGGACCATGGTCAAAAAACGAATGGGACAAGGAAGAGGGACTATAGGAGGTAAATCCTCCTCATTTACTACCCCTCCATTTGAATATTCCTCCATCATCTTGGAGTGCAAACAACCAAATCATGAGGAATAGAAGGTTGCCGAGCAAGTGAAAGACAAAGCACTAGTTTATCGTGCATTTGGGAGCTAAGCCTCCATAATTTTAAGGAAGTCATTGGAGACTTCAGATGCATAAGTAGAGAGGCCTAGGACCTTAGCAGGATTCAGATTTTTGATCGTAAAACTCTACTCTATTTTCGAGCTGCAATACTAGTGACAGTTTTTTATGTAATCCATTGTTTTGATAATAAGAATGAGTTTTGGTTTGAGCCAACACTGAGTTAACTTAGACGGATGAAGTTCTTGGGTTAGGGCCCAACCCTGGCAATCAAGGCTCCTCTTTACTTTACATGTATGCTGGTATAGATTCATAGTTTAATTGTTCATTTGCTCAGTAGATTCATTTCCATTACAACAGTGTAGATTAGATTGGTTGTGTGATAGTTTGCTTCCATTTTTGCCTTATTTCAAGTAGTAGGTTAGCAAGGAGAAAAATGGATCACCATCAAGTTGTCAGCAGGTGTCTCGGCCTCACTTCCTTCCTCTGGGACCATGACTTTAGGAAGGGACCCTTCAGTAGCCCCAAAAACACAGATTTCTAGTTCTTGTACGAACTTCGGAGTTTGTTGTGATTTAGTATTTGGTTCATGTTGTAAGGAAATTTCCATTTTCATCCTTTTCCATCTCCATTTCTACAATAAGATCTTACTCATGCTTGCATTCCCTTCGGCAATTTTCTTCATGCATAATATAGGAAATTGATTCATGCTTTTCTAGTTTATGAAAATGTATCTTGTTGCAAAGTTCTTGGAAGACACACATGTTTTAAGAAGAGCAGGTACTTCAGGAGGAGACCTATACTTCATCACCAGTAGCCACCTTCCACTTCATCCGCCTTAGCCATATCTTGTTTCACCATCACCCTCACTAGTTCTTTTTCATAATTTTTCATTGAAATTCCCCTAGATACATTGACTGAATCTAGCCATCTCTTATCTTGGGTATTGACTCCTGAGTGCTCTTAGACCTTCTAACACCCCATTCCACTCATCACACACCTCTTCAAAGCTTCCAACACCTCCAAAACCACACAATTAGCTCTTGGTTGTATCTTGTAGGTTTCCTGTAATTCTTACATGATCATCAGTGATGTAGGTTTCTATTACATCTTGTAGGTTTTCCTAAAACGCTTGTTTTGAGGCCAAATTGATGGGGAACCTCTAGGAAGTCACAAAAATCCTCCTAGGACCCTTCCACAACATCCAACAACTTCATAAACCTTCTATCCATCCTCAATCATCTTGCATCCTCCTGTCACATCCACAAGAACAATTACTTTGCATACTTGACTTTGCCTAAAAAACGAAAAAAAATAAAAACATATTTAGTTTAGTTTTTTTTGCTTACACATTAGTATGGTTTGATGCTCTTTACTTCTATAGCTTAGATAGTAGCATTTTTTTAGTGTTTATTTAGCAATTTTTCTTAGCATAGTTGTTGAAATTGCCAATTAGGATATGGTGTGATTTAGCATTACATGTTGTTTTCTTCATTACTGCAGTAGAGTAACTCTCTTAGAGTAGATTTTCTCTTCTTCCATCAAAGAATCAACCTTCTTCTGACTCTATAGAAGTCTGGCTTGGAAGCCTTGGGGTCTCTCATCGATTGAGCTGTGACAATAGGCAGGACCATCACTTTTACTTGTCCATACAACACTATCACCTCCAATTTTGTATGAACCCCAGGTTGATAAGTAAAGCTGGTAGCCCAAGAGTTGAAGCATCTTTGCTACAATACTAGCACTCAAAATTGGTATTCCTTTATCTCTCTAAATCTACTACTAAAGTTATGTACACATGGAAGAAAACTAATCAAATTCACCACTACTTGCAATGAAACAATGCCAAAATCAATTCAACAATTAATCTATGAAATAATCTAAGCATATAACTACAATAAGAGGAACCTCTGCTGCTAGGGTTGGGCCCTAACCCGAGAGCTTCAGCCCTCTGATTCACTCAGTGTTGGATCAAGGAAATGCTTATTCTCATTATCATATCGAAAAGCACATAAAAATGTTTTGTCACAATCCTTTAGCTTGAAAATGCTTAGTTCTCTTACATAAAAAATCTGAATCCTAATGAGGCTCTAGGCCTCCTTATCTACACAAATGAAGTATCCAACAACATCCTTAAATCTAGGGAGGCTTGGCTCCCAAACTCAAGATGAACCAGTTCTTAACTGTCACTGGCTCAGATGCCCATGATCTCCATGACTTGGCTGCTTGCACCTTCGAGCTAGTGTGATTTGATTGAGGGATATTCAAATGAGTGGGGATTTAATGAGGAATATCCATCTCCTATAATCTCTCCTTCTTGTCTCATCCTAGTTCCTGCACCTTAAAAAGCTAAAATTACCATGATTCGCTCCCAAAAAACTGTAATCAATGCACATTAGACCACTAGACATAACATCTTACTTTTAATAATCTCATTAAGCAAATTATAATTAAAACATGTAAGGAATTATGAGAAGAGTTGATTTTTATAAGCTTGGAGGTGTATTAAGGTCCATATAGTTACCCAATGATGAGGCTCATCATCACCCCCTACTAAAAGCGTTGCTCATCCTCTGGGAAACTTAATCTATGCCCATGTCCTTCATTACTCTAGTGGCCTCCCTAACATCCCATGATTTCAGTATAGTTTCCTATTCCTGTGAATAAAATCCTGCCTTCCTCTCTATCTCTTCCCACTCCTTTCTTTCTTCTTCTTCTCTCCTCCCTTACAACATACCTAAAAGTAGTTGTGGACTAAGTTTCAAGCCAATTAAATTGACTTTGAGTCTTTGTAGAGCCTGCTTATATATGGGTGTTCTATTTAGTGCCTCTCTCATTCTCTGAGGATAATGGTATTCTTCAATTTTCAAGTTGTAAGGCAAGGTGTTCCACCTCATTTGGTAATCTTGCATGCTATCATATCCTAGCAATCTGAACATATCCTCAAAGTGTGTGACTGCTTGTTCTTGTGCAGCAAGGTACCTAGGTGCAAGCTTAGGATCATTTGAAATGAGGTTGTGTGTTGATGAAAACCATTGGATTAGATTGTTCAACTCTAATCATGAGGAGTTCTTCCTCTTCTCTTTCCATTACCTTTTTCATTTTAATAGCTCTTTCCTCCTCACGATACACCCAGGATGCTAAGTCCATCAATTTCAAGTCTCCTAATTTTGTATTTGGGTCCCACACATTCAAATATGCCAAGGTCACATTGTGTAAGTAAAACTCAAACATTTTTTCTCTATCTTCCAAGGTGTTTCGATCACAGAGATCAATAAATTATCTATATTCCTAGAAGGGAATAGTGCCTCTCTATGCTAAAGTCTTGATTTGGAATTATAGCCATTGTTCCTTGAGATACAAGGCATAAGACTTTGCTGGCATCCTACACTAGATTGCCTCCAAGGATAAATTGGCCATAGTTGCCAACTGGATTTCCCTTTCTTGTAGTTGTCCTATTAATCATGCATTCCCTGATTCTAACTAACATTTCATCATTACCTCTCTATCCCTTATGCTGCTCATCTCTCTACCCATCTGATCTGATAATTACCCTATAAGTGACCTCAGTTAAATAATTACTAATTAAAGGTATTATAGACTCATATGTTGGTGTGTGTGTCTATGTTATTTAACCAACGGATTGATCAGATTGCAAATACACAGACACTTGAAATGGAAAGCAACAGAGAAATACAGTAAGCAAAGAAAAGAACACAATAAATTAGTAAGGACTTCACCCTATCCTTTAGGGCTACATCTCTGGTCTAGCTCTCAATGGTGGCCTTCTTTTATTGTGTCTTGAAGCAGAGAATTACAATTAAGGAGCTCAATATGAGTCTCCTAAAATAGACTGGCTTGACAGGGTGGTTCTTGGATTCCCCAAACCACTGGAGTACATAGACTCTCTTCTCTACCAGCTCTTTGACCTCTCTGGTCTGATAGATCCTCTCAGGGATGGATTGAATCTCTCAAGCTCTCTAGTGCCTGACGCTGCCTTTGGTCAGCTCAACCCTATTGTCTTCTTTTTCTTTTTGCCTTACTGGTTTTTCTCTTCTCTTTCTTCGGTCTTCTGTGTTCCTCTTTAGGTCCCCAACTCCTTGTCAGGCGGAAAGAGTCGATAGTGTGGACACAACCAACCTCCCTAGGAGCCTAAGACTCTCTAGTGACAAACAAGACAAACAAGAGCAATCCTTCTCTAAACATGCATTTACTATACAAGAAATCAAGTGTTTAGATCCTACCTGTAGTCCAACGCTGTCGTAGCAGTCCAACCTCGCTGATCCGGATGAGCTCCTCCTTCACTTCGAAACCTGCATTCGCTAACAATCAAACGATTAAATAGCACTTGATAATCTCATAAAATAAAACATATTTAACACATAGACCAAGGAGTACATGAAATAACTCATAAATAGTTATTGAGAAGAATGGACTCATTTGCATTAATAGGAAACAAAAGGGACAATTACAACCTGAGCCTTGGTGTTGTGCAAGTCCCTCCCAGGGTCCATCAAGAGTTCTCCTTTACTTTGACAAAGCTCACCCACTTCCAAATAGAACAAGCAAAGATGGCAATCTCTCCTCACAAGCTTCTAAATAGGAGTCCTAATTCCAGCAGCATCTACCCTTAGAAATGTTTAGCTTCCAACCTCCCCTCCTTCTGGCCCAATGCCTGTATTTACAGTGCTCAAGAGGAAGTTAATCAGGTCCACCATCAATGGGATAATCCCCTCTTTGGATGGGATAGCTCCTCTCTTGATGGGATAAGTTCCTCTTTGGTAGGGATACATGAACCATCTGGAGGCGCTCAATACACATCGAACAACCTTCTAGAATGCTCTAGAAATGACCACAAGTAGCTTTTTAAAGATGAAACTTGCGCATTTTGACCTTTACAGGGGGACGCACCTGCCCCTTTACATACAGAGCGTACAAGTACGCAGCTTTTGTGAACATTGGGTGCGTACCCGCAGGTAAGGTTGAGAGAACCTGCGTACCCAGAGATAAATACATTTATAAAGACTTTCTCTCTTTTTGGAGTTTGACATGGAGAGCAGAGGCTTAAGACTTGCCCAGGAGGATAGCATGACTGTTGATAGAGCCATACTAACTGTACATAGCCATGGTGACATTTTTTAGTGTAACAGATTGCCCCCTAAAGTGCGAAGCCTGTAGTAGATTAGGGTTTTGTAAATCTAGGAAGGGTGAAGCACTTTATCATTTCAAGGATTATCTCGTGGAGAGCCTGGTCAGAACCTGCAATTTTCAACACAAAATACATGTCTAAGATTATATCATCACTGAGGTAGGCATTCCCATACTCAGATCAAAACTTTAACTAACAGACTAAGTACTCTGATATAGGAATGATCTTGCAATACATCATAATCATAGAATTTTGTAGACACAGTATGGGCGCAACCATCTGTTTATGATTAGTCTACTTAGGTAATGAATACAAAACTCCTCGCAGCCTGGATGGTGGAAACTAGATCCAGGGTCTTCATTTCTACTTCCCGAATTGGTACGATTCTAGCCATGCGAATAAATAAGTTGATGTCGAACATGGTAGAAACCACTTGATTACCAGTCGATGATGTAAACTGTTAACAAGTGTGAGAGAGGCCACCAGTAATGTCAATGGTTCTCAAAGTACCCAGTACAATCCATGAGATGTGAATGAATGAGTTGATGTCGAACATTTCACGGAATCTTTCGATCGAAAGTCAATGATGTAAACTGACGTCAAAGGTGAGAAACCTGCCATTGATGCATGCAGACTTCAAGGTACTGACGATTTCTAAGTCATCTCTCTAGATAATGTGCTGATGTCGATAGAAAGCGACCCGTTGCAGGCAAGCCCACAACACGAAATCATTTGTTCAAGTTGAAGAAATGTTGCTGTAAGGACTGACTCAGGGATGGTCAAATGGATGACAAGTATTTTGCAGATGAAAGTTTTGTTTGCAGACCTCTTGAACACATAACGACACAGCAGATGGCTTGGTGATAAACGACTCAAAGTTAATCCCCGGAACCCGGCTGAAGACTTTCAATGTTGTTTGATCAACTGTGAGGTAAAGGATTTCTCAACCCAGGTGAATGAAAAGTGTCGTGTCCAAGAGTGGTAATAAAGTTTCTTTTGGGACAAAGGATAACAAATAGGCTCATTCTTCTCTCTTTTCCCCCACCATTTCTGGCAAGTACCTCTTTATTTTTAACAAGCTTGAGGAGGATAACATATGCTTGATTATAAGCTCATCCTTCGGACGAGTCCAACCTAGTTTTGATTCGAACCCTAGGAAGGAGTGGTTCGTTCCTGTTTGTAATTGAACAGGTCCTTTACTGTGAAATTTTTACGAGCCCAGTATAGGAGAAACTCGGCGTTTTTCAATTTTAGAGAGTCTGAAAAACTTAAGAAGACTCCAGGTTGAACTTTTTCGTAAATTTGTGTCCCTCAAGCCCGAAAAAGTATAAAATAATACTTGGGGGAACCGCTTGATCTTGCGACCAAGGAGTACTTTCATATTAGTGTCGTTGACCTGAAAAGTAAAAAGCGATCAAGGACACGTCGTTTTATTTCCAGTATCGAGTTTGAAACGACAAAAACCCGGCAATCTTTTCCTGTTTTTACGGTCAGAAAAGGGCTATAAGGGGACCGTCTTTTAATTCCGTTTTAACGAGTGTAAAAGAAACGCTCGGCAATCTTTTCATATTTTAGGAGTCAGAAAAGGGCTTAAAAGATGACTCTGATATTTTCGTTCGTGAAAAATGACAATTTTCCCTCTAAATCCCTTTGTCCTGCACAAAAACGACACATTACTCATACCTGTTTAAGATAGGCAAAAATACATTGAAAAATATCCTTCCATGGTGAAAAATAAACAAACCTAGCATTCATTCATCCAAAAAACCTATAAAAAGACTTTTTACCATGTCATTTTTACCATTTTACTGTTGAGGTTGAGAAAAGGGCTTTTGGCAAGAAACTTCCCGTGGTCATTGCGAAGAATCCGACCGTCAGAATCGAATGCCGTCTCTTCCAGGTATTTCACAACATCCTCCTCTTCAATTTCATCCGATTAAAATTTTGTTTTAGGGTTTAGTTTTGGTTTTTGGGGGGTTTTAGGTTTTAAAAACCGCTCTGCGGGGTACGCAGGTGCCCTAAGGGTGACCTGCATCCCCCGACCTTTTCCTACACAGGAAAAAGGTCGGGGTACGCAGCCCACCTTTAGGCCAGCTGCGTCCCGGCGCTCTGTGTCCTAAACGCGGGGTGCGTCCCCCGCGAAGGGCGGAATTTGAAACCCCAAACCCCAAAAATAACCATTTGAATTTTCCCAAATTAATTCTATCCTTTATTTCTTGGTGTGTAAGGCACTCACCATGTTGGATTGGAGAGAAAGAGAGCACGAGGACGTTGATTTAGCCACAATCAATCATCAACCTTCCATTGATGCCCTAAAAGCATGCAGACTATATAAATACTGGGCCATACCTGGCATGAGGGCTCAGGTGAGATTCTTGGAGTGGCTGGTTGAGAGATGGAACATTCATGAGCAATGTTTTTACATCGGAGGGCACCAGCTCGAGATAGAGCCCTCTGACATATACTTTCTCACTGGCTTGCCAAATAGGGGCGAGCAACTCAATCTAGCCGGGACCAGGCCGGGTGGCCAATCCCTTGCTAGTCTCCGGGCAGATTGGTGCATACCCAATCAAAACCATGCGAAAGGCGTAGAAATCAAATACATCTCTCGGTGTGAACTCAAGGTGATAGCTTTCACGGTTACCAGAATTTGCGGTGCAGCCGCTTTACATATTGCCACCGGGTCCCAAATGCGGATGGCGATTGACTGTTTTCGAGGCACCATCTTCAACTGGTGCGATGCTGTGTCGGCCAATATGAAGGCCCAACTGACTAGGGCAAAGAACGGACAACTGAAGACCTTTGGATATGGGCCTCTAGTTGTGAGCTTTGCCTTAGAGAGAGTTCCGATGCTGATCCCTCAGCATCTCACTGTTGATATCTTGGGTCCTCGGGAGCCAAAGCTGATACGATGGGTTATGGTGATGGCCCGGCATCCTGACGAGGGCGCGGCAGTTGTTCGATTCCCTGCTGGTTATTTTCACTGGTTAGAGGACCAGGTTTTTGCGATCCAGGACTTTCCGTATGCCGGAGTAGATTTTCGAGGTGACCCGGACATGGTTCTTCCACAGGGAGAACAATGGGATGACAGAGGTACTTTATTTTTCACAAGTTTTTAAGTTATCTATTTTTTTGTTTTTTATATATATCGTCTCAAAACTGACAGTGGAAAATTTTCAAAATGCAGATGTAGGTCCATGGCGTCCGGCCAATCTCCGGGCTTTTGAGAGAAGAGTACCAGTTGTACCAGCACCCGCCCCACAGGATGCGGCCGCAGAGGCCTTAGTCGAGCTGGAACGGGATCTAGAGCGTCTGACGGCGGATATACCAGAGACCACCATAGATGACATTCCTATTCGACTTCAGCGCTATGTGGTTGCAGTCCCAGGACCCATCAGAGGGTTCCTGTGTAGGGTAGCGTGGGCAGTGGTCTCGTATAGAGAGCACCACTAGTGACTGGCTAGTCACTTTGTAGACACATATGTCATTTTTGTTTTTTGTACTTATCATTTTGCCGATCATAAGGTGTTTTTCAACCTATGATCGAAGACGATGTATATTTTTTGACACACTCCTACTTATATATATATATATATATATCATTATTACCGGCTTATCTTGTTTAACATTTGTGATGAAATGTTTTTAAATTTACTTGCATGATTATCGCAAATGTCTGTCCAACATTCGAGAAGCAATTGCATCTGCTAATGTATTTAAAGACCTTGGAATATGCTGATATTCAATGTAATCAAATTCACGTTCCAAGAGACGCACTCTCAAAAACAACCTTAATAACACAGGATTTCTAATGGCATATACTCTATTAAGCTGTAATACAACGAGTTTAGAATCTAACCTCACTATCAAACGTCGAATTCCGAATGAAATAGATTCAGACAATAATTCAACCACTGCACTGTATTCTGCAATGTTGTTTGTTGTTTGACCGAGGCTCACCCCATGCATAGAAACTAACTCGTCAGAGGGCGAATAGATAACCCAAGCTGCGGAAGAGATATTCCGTGTACTACGACAAGCACCATCAGCAAATCCAATGTACGTTTGGAGAGGCGTCGACATCTGCAATATCAAGAGTAAAACCAAGATAAGCCAGAATAACGACGAAAAACACACTTTCTAAGCTAAGCACACTATCTAAACTAACAAACATACTAGCTAGAAAGAAAACCTAACCTAACTAAAATTCTCCATACCCATCATTTAAGCATAATACCTCTTAAGGTAAAGTCCATTTCTGGGTTTACCCAAAGAGTCCCCATCAAAATCTACCAGCTCATAGGCCCCTTTTGCTAGCTTTTGCTTTACAATGTAGGGTCCATGCCACATAGGAACGAATTTTCCAGCACCTAGCTTATCGTTAGCTTGATCATATAATAGCACTAGGTCTCCCTCCGAAAAACTTCGAGGGGTCAGATTTCTATCATACTGAGCTTTCATTCGCTTCGCATGAGTCTCGATTACCAATGCAGCGTCACGTCGAGTCTCATCTAACTGAGCTAAGTATAATAAACGTTTCTCCTCTTCGGAAGTAGCTGGGAGTAATTCGACAGCCATTTGAAGTGATGGGATTTCGCATTCAATGGGTAACACAGCTTCCAAGCCATAAACTAGCTGGAAAGGAGTGAACCCTGTTGAAGTTTTCACTGAGGTTCGGTATGCCCATAGCGCTGAAAATAACATGTTGTGCCAATTCGACCGATGAATACCAATGGTTCGTCGGATCATGATAACCAGAACATTGTTGATAGACTCAATCAAACCGTTGGCTTGCGGATAATAAGGAGTAGAGCTATCGTGGCGTAAACCAAGCTGGCTTGTAAGCTCAGTCATCATGATGTTTCGAAAATGGCTCCCATGGTCAGTGATGATTGCTTGTGGGACACCAAACCTAGTTATAATATGATTGAATACGAAAACTGCAGCTGTTTTGCCGCTTGCGTCGAATGTAGGCATCGCCTCGGCCCATTTAGTAAAATAATCAACCGCAAGGATGATATACGCATGCCCCTCGGCCGAGTGAGGGTTACAAGTAATAAAATCGATACCCCATTTGGCGAATGGACCAACGACAATTATAGGATGGAGAGGAGCAGGTGGTGTGCGCATCTTGCGATCAAACACTTGACAGTTGTGGCATTTCCGGACTGCAATGATACAATCTTTAAACATGGACGGCCAGAAATAGCCAGCGCGCAACACCTTCTGAGCTGTGGCATACCCAGACATATGACCGCCACATGCTCTAGAGTGACAATCATTCAAAACCCTCTCAGCCTCTTCGTGAGTTAAGCAACGTCGAAAAACTAAGTTTGCCCCCCGGCGATAAAGTGTATCTCCAATAATCTTGTATTGCTGGGATTGAAACCTAATTTTTCGACGTTCCGACTTTGAAGCTTCAGGCCGGAAGGTTTGGGTTTGGAGATAGATGATTATATCCCCGTACCACGGATCTAAAGTACTGATAAGAAACAACGATTCGTCCGCAATGGACTCCTCTGCCACAGTTTCTGTGTCAGTATGCGGGAAATCACACATCAATTCCGCAAAAACTAAGGATTTCTTAGACTTGGACTTTTCAAACTCCAAGTCGAACTCTTGCAGGATAACGATCCATTTAGAGTACTTGCCCCCTAGCAGTTGTTTTGTCAAAATATAAATCATAGGGTTGCAATCCGAAATAACTGTAGTTTTACGAAGAAGAATGTAGTGACGAAAACGCTGGACAGCTTGAACGGCTGCCAGGGCCAATTTCTCCACATGCGAATATTTGAGCTCAGTGGGGTTTAACGTCCTACTAAGATAATATATCACATGTTCCGTTCCGAATTCATCTTCTTGGACTAACATCATTCCAATAGTGGAATGCGAAGCTGCGAGGTATAAGAAGTAGTCCTGGTTGTAGTTGGGAGGATGTAACAACGGTGCATGGGTCAACGCGTGTTTAAGTGCATCAAAAGATTGTTGGGCAATCTCGTCCCAAAAGAATTGAGCGTTCTGTTTCAACAACCGTGTAAAACCCTTAGTGACCTCGACGTAGTTTGGAATGAATCGGCGTAAAAAGTTTGCTTTCCCTTGCAAACTTTGGAGTTGGCGCAAACTCGAAGGAGGAGGCAATTTGATGACGGCTTCGACCTTCGAGGGATCGACGCGAATGCCGGCTTTTGAAACAACAAATCCCAGCAATCGACCCACTTCTATACAGAAAACACACTTGTGTGGATTCAACCGAATACGATAATGCCGACACCTCATAAAGATTGCTCGTAAGTGGACAAGGTGATCAGCTCGATGTAAAGAATGAGCAGGCAAATCATCGAGGTACGGTTGCACAATGTGCTTGATGTCATGAAATGCGTAAGACATCGCCCGTTGAAAAGTGGCTCCGGCATTCTTAAGCCCAAAAGGTAATTTGCAGTAAGCAAATGTCCCCCATGGACAAATGAATGCCATTTTTGGTTGATCGGCAGGTAGAATATTGATTTGATTATAGCCCGAAAAACCATCCATAACGGAAAACATTTCACTTCCGGCACAATCATCAATTATTTGATCGATATAAGGCGTTGGATAGTTTTCTTTTGGACAAGCTCGATTTATATCCCTGTAATCGATACAGATTCTTATTGTTCCTTGTTTCTTGTTAACCGGAACAATATTCGATACCCAATCCGTTAACGGGATCGGATAAATGAAACCTGCTTTCAATAGCTTCTCGACTTCTGCTTTAATCGCAGCCGCTTTCCGAGGGTGAATCTGACGCAACCGTTGCCGGACGGGTTTAGCGTCCAGGTAGGTCTTTATTTCATGAACAAAAATGGCAGAGTCGATTCCTGGCATTTCCTCGTAAGACCAGGCAAACACATCGCGGAATTCTTGGAATAGGGCCTTGTAAGTTTGAATTTCATCTTCTGTACATGAGGCGCCTATATGAATGTTTTCCTCAATTCCGGGCTTCACTGAAATGTCAATGGGAATAGTGCGAGAAATATTCCCTAAATTCAACTCTGAATCAGGATGTTTCGTTGGATTCTGAGCGTCTTTGACATATTCGGCGGTAAAGATAGATGAAAAATCGTTTTCAAAAGCATCATCCTCAGGTAAAAACGAAGATCTATGATGAAGATCTTCCCATGGTAGATCGTCTACACTTAGGATTTCGCGAAGTTGCTCGTCAGATGACACGACTTCGGGAAACGCTATCCGTTCTAAGGTTGATGTGAAAAGTGACTCTTCACTAACCACATTCATTTGGTCGATTTGGGTTGAACGCGAGTCGGTAAAAGACATGACGGCTTCATAAGCAATTTCATATGGACTCAAAGGCATAGCATCATCGAATGAGTCTATCTCAGATTCAGATGGGACAATCCAAGGATCATCGTAAATAATGGTGTCTGATGTAATCATATGAATTGATGCAAATGAAGGGTCTGCGTTGATTGGAGGGAAAGGAAAAGTTCCCAGTAAACCGGAATCTTTAACTAAACCTACGCCAACGTCCCTATAAGGAATTGTCGTCTTACCGACATGCTGAATACTCTCTGAAGAGGCTGGGTCGGATGAAAAGTATGTCAGCTGATCAATTGTCACGATCTTACCGTTATGTGGAAACTTTATTATTCTGAAGACCGATGAAACGACCGCTGTCATAGCATATGACCAACTTCGACCCAAAAGAAGGTTGTAGTCTAGAGGGGCATCAACCACCTCCACATCCAGACTAACGGTTTTACCTTCTACCCCTATAGGCAATTCCTGTAGAATACCAAACGGACGGAACCCACGGCCATCAAAGGCCTTAAGGATGGTCGGGGATTGGTTCAGCGAAGGAGAACCAAGCAATCTCCAACACTGAATCGACATAATACACGTGGAAGCTCCCTCATCAATTACAGTCCGATGAATAGGCCTGTTTTTTACTATCACTGGAATTTGGAAAGCCATTTGATGGGGTAGACGCGGTGTACTATTTTCTAGATCGAAGATTATCAGATTCAGGTCCTGAACATCAACAGCTCCGATAGCCGACAAAAGTAATTTCCGTTGTGCTGGGCATGATTGCAGCACTTCTAAAGCCGACATTGCTGAGGGTGAAACAGCTAAGTCCTCAACAATGTTGTAATTCTGGGCCGCTCTCGCATGTGGATTGAAAGCAGACCTTCGAAGTACACCCTTAGCAGGCAGTTTGATTACTAAGTCTGGGTTAGGTTTTTCGATCTGTAGTGGATCGGAACCAGGAGCTGAGGTTGATGGATTAGAATGAGAAGATTCTGCTTCCTTACCATCAACAGGATTCTTACTACCATAATCTTGCGACCGAGTCGCAATCCTCACATGAGACATCATCAAAATGGGTTCTTCACTGGTAGTCGAGGAAGAACCTATCATCTTACTCTCCTGCTTTGGAAATGGATCTTTCAACACAGCAGGAGTGGGAGAACCTTTGACTATTTTCACAACCTCGGCCCGATGAAGGCAGTCTCTTGTAAAATGATCCTCTTCACAAATAAGACAAGGATATCGAGGTTTGCACTTTTTGTCATTGGTTTCCGACTTTTCTGTTTTCTCCTTCGGAGCCTTGTCTGCTTTAGCCTTCTTCTTCCCTTTCTTCTTTCCACCGTTTTTTGATTTGGCCGTAGATGACTATACAGCGTGAATATCGGCGGAAAGCTCAGGAGAAGACTCTCCTGTTGGGGAATCAGGCAAGGTGATTATAGGAGTAGTAGAACTCTTGGAAGACTTCTTCTTACTCTTTGTGTTCACCTTACCAATCATACCATCAGCGGCATGAGATCCCGAAGGAGCAGCAGCGATTTGATTCGATTTTGGAAGATCTGGGATCTTCTCGTGTAACGTACCTGACTGAGTATAAACTAAGTCAAGGTACTGCGCCTGAGCAATGACTTGCTCCTCAGTAACTACTCCGGCCTTAGCTACATCTTCAGTAATCTTCGGTAATAATGATTTAACAAACCATTCAGCTAAGATTTGGTCCGGAATAAAAACTTTCACTAACCTCCTTCGACGTCTCCACTCATGAATGTGATCAGAAATATACGTGGACGTCGATTGTTTTAGTGAAGTTAATAACTCCGTGTCGTTATCGTATCTGACCGGCAACTGAAAGTGAGTTAAGAACGAGGTGGCTAACTGGCTAAAATTGTAAAAAGAGGCCCGTGGCAACTCAATGTACCACTTGGCCGCGAGACCAATGAGTGTACGCTGGAAAAGACGTAAGCGGATCGAATCATCCGAGATAGAATTTGAAGCACACCAGAGGTGGTAAGTCATCACATGATTCGACGAGTCCTCCCCAGGCTTACCTTCGAACTTGGGTATATCATTGGGCAACTTATTTGGCATTGGCGGCCAGAACTGAAGATATTGAATTGGATCATTCGTTAGGCGCGTCAAATCTGGTAAATCCAAAGTTGCGATAAACGGTAATTGCCGGTTAGGATCTCTAAAACTCTGGGTCACAAGACCAGTCCCAGGAGGAGGATATCCAGGATAACTAGGAACAGGAATCGCATTAGGGATATTATATCCTCCTGGAAAACCAGGATTAACCGGACCGTACTGGGGTTGTTGAGGTTGTTGATAAGTGTACCCAGGATACGGTTGATACTGGTAAACCGGCTGCTGGACAACTTGCCCTTGTTGGTACTGTCCCTGGTACGGTTGTTGAACAAATTGAGGTTGGGTAGTGACAACCGTGCTTATACCAGGCTGACCTATAGGCATCTGGACCATGGTTTGAATCGTAGATCCATACAATGGTAAAGATGCCTGAGGAGTGTTTGCAGAGACAGTAGAAACCGGAGCTGTCGATACTCCGGAAGTAAGTGTGGCAGATGTAGCGGTAGTTGCAGCAGCCGTTTGAGATGGAGTACTAGGCGCAATTGGCGGCTGAGTAACTACCGAAGTTACAGAAGTTTGAACATTTGACTGGACAGGTTGCGGTTGCTGGGGTGAACCAGAAACTACGGGTTGTCCAGCTTGAGGTAACAACTGTATACTTGGCTGCAACACCTGTTGACCTTGGGATGGATCCCACACTATCATTCCGGGGTATTGACCCGTAACAGGTTGAGGATACTGAGATCCGTAACCAGGTTGAGGGTAGGGTTGATAATTGAAAGGTACATTTCCCAGACCTTGAACATAAGACTGACCCTGAGGTGGTTGATAACCTTGACTCAAGTATTGACCTTGAGGTTGATAACCTTGGGGTAAATACTGATATTGGGGTTGACCTTGACCTTGAGGTTGATACCCTTGAGGTTGATACCCTTGAGGTTGATATTGATACTGAGGTTAACCCTAGGGTACATATTGAGGCTGGGGTTGACCTTGAGGCATGTATTGTACCATAGGTACATACTAGCCTTGAGGTTGCCCCCCAGACACACTTTGTGTACCTTGAGGTTGCCCCCCAGGCGTTAATTGAGGCTGCCCCCCAGGCGGTAATTGGCCACCTTGAGGTTGAGAAACGGGAACTGATCCTGACATCATGTAAATGTCCCCTACACCCAACGGTCTATTACCATTGTTTCCAGCTAATAACCCATGATCAACGGGTTGAGGAGATGCCCCTGCAAAGGTACCAGAAAGTGACTGATACCCGGTGGGAACAGAAGGACCACCGTGTAAGAAAGATTCAGGAGTTTGGGTAAACACGGACGACTGACCAGACATATTTACAGGAGTATAAATACCTCCTGGCGGAAAAGGAGTACGAGGTGGAGAAAAACCTATCCCTGAGTTGTCTAAATAATTGGTTAACGAAAGGTACCAAGTAGTACTTCTAGGAGGACTGTAAAAGATAGATTCACGCTCCCTGAGCTCAATAGTAAGTTGATCTTCAAGGTTAGAGACACCTATTTCTTCCTCTGGAGCAAGTTCTTCAATAGCAATCAAACCAGTAGGAAGATTTTCGGTGATAACTCGTTCTACTCTTGGTGAATCTGGAACACTAGAAGTCGGAGTAACAGGTTCAGATATTTCAGGTTCTTCGCATATATCACTAGTAGACGAAAAACTACCAGCAAGCTCAGAAACTGTAACAGCTTCGGGATTATAACCTGTCTCTAGACTTTGGTAATCTAGATGGACTACCAAGGAAGATTCTCCTTCTTCAGGTGAACCTATTTTACTGCCACTAGGAGGAGTTACAAGGACCTTCAATCCTTCGTACTGACCCGGGACGTCTTCAGGAGATCCACCCCGTGATCTACGGAGTTTCCTCAACAAATCAGTTCTGGTAACAATCTCAGGTGACTTGCCCCGAAGTCTACGGGACTGTCTCGGTAATTCCGCCACAGCTAAAAACTTTTAACTACTACACACGAAAACAAAGTAAAATCTCAAATCAAAACCACCTAAAGTCTCTAAAGAACCAAACAAATTTGAATCACACGCCTAAAGAATCTAGGGTGTCAAATCAAGCACAAACAGTAGCCTTCCAGACCGAAAACGCTAGTTGGAGATGAAACCCAACATCATCGGATTCAGTACAGAAGTGGTAGGTGGAACAGTTACCCCGGCAACCTGCTTAATGAATAGACCGGCACAAGTTCCTCCACTTTAACCGTCTCGAGTGAAGTGAACCCCCCAGAAAATCCAAGTGAGTCTAGCCGACGTCTGCTCCAGGTATAGTGGGATCTTCCCTCCACCGTCACCTCGGTAGAATCCTAAAGATAATGGTCACTAAGGTTACCAACCGCAACAAATGCACCTGGGGGAACAGTCTACACTCCGACAGCACGCAAGGGCAGAGTATCAAGCTCAATCCCCTTGCCGGTTCCTTGACAATAATCCAAGGTTTACCGACAAGTGACCCCTAGCTCCTCGACAATGGTTAATCCGAGGTTTACCGTTTGTAATACGTGCATGTATGGCGTCGTTCCCAACGAGGGAGGATTGATCCCCTCACTGGTTCGGACACGAGCTCGTGCTTCTCCTTTAAGAGGAGCTTTCCCAGAGTACAAATGAGACAATTGGATTTATTCTGTCACAAGATAAGCTACTTGTTTGGTTTTGTTGTCTTGGAGAGTTAATTACTCTCCTACTCCAAGACACTAGCCTGATCTAAATTGGTGTTTCAGAGCCCTAGTAAATAAAAGTTACTACGTTGATTTTACTTTAAGCGTTAATTTTATGATTTTCTTTAAAGACAAAAGGTAGCGGAAATGAAACCAATGGTGTGTAGACTCGACTCAAACCACTACAAAAATGCACCTAGGATGATTTACGCTACTTTTCTCTTTCAATGAAATTCCTAACTAAGAGAGTTGAGAAATGCAAATTTTATAGAAAACAACTTTCTTAGTAAAGACAATCAAAGAAACAATTCTCTTTATCTTTCCAAGCATACAAACATGACCACTCCTTACGTGCACGAAAAATTCTTTTTCTCTCAAAATTCCTCAAAGCTACTTGAAACAAAACTTTTCATAGGAGATGTTTTTGTATTTTCTCTTATTTAATAAAGCATATAAATCTATTTTAACAAAAATCAATCTCAAAAGCTATAAAATCTATGAAAACTTGACTCACAAGCAAATCAAAAAGAAATTTACTCTAAGCAAACCTAACGAGGCAAAAGCCTACAAGGATGATTCTAGGTTGTTTTACTTGACCATAATCAAGTCAAGGACCAGCTAATGCAGAATCAAAAGACCAGTCAAAACAAAACTCAAATCTTTTTGTTCTTTTTGTAAAATGGAATTCAATGCTCAATCAACAAGTATTTCGAAATTTGCCAAAGAGAGCACTCAAAGGTAAGTTGCTCTCATAGGTAGACTTTATGAGAGGTCTGACTTCTAAGAATGCTGACAAAACCAGAGAGATCTAAGGCTTGACAACTTCTACCGCCAAAGTCACTACAAGACCTACTCAAAAAATCAAACCCTAGGGCTTAAACTTCTATGAAATCCACTAAAACACTCAATGCTATCGAAACAAGTTCAGGTGAAGATCTTTGACAAGAGACTAATGGATCTGGGCAGTAAAAACTAAGAAAAAGCAAAATCTAAGAGAAAAAATGTAAAAAATGGAATTTTCTTAAATTTTAGCAGGGGACGCAGGCAACCCGTTAAGACAGGTGTGGGCCCGCTCTGTGCACACAGCGACAGTGAGTACAGGTACGCACTGTGCAATACTCAGAGGGTGCATCCTACTGGAAAATTCAAGAAAAACTAAATCTAATTTAATCCTAAGCTAACCCACCCAAATACAAAGTCACAGAGCCAAAAACCAGAAAATAAATGACTTTTCTCAGATCAAAGTTGCATACAAAGGAAAAGATTTTCACATCAATGGTTTCCCCAGCGGAGTCGCCATTTGTCAGGCGGAAAGATTCGATAGTGCGGACACAACCAACCTCCCTAGGAGCCTAAGACTCTCTAGTGACAAACAAGACAAACAAGAGCAATCCTTCTCTAAACATGCATTTACTATACAAGAAATCAAGTGTTTAGATCCTACCTGTAGTCCAACGCTGTCGTAGCAGTCCAGCCTCGCTGATCCGGATGAGCTCCTCCTTCACTTCAAAACCTGCATTCGCTAACAATCAAACGATTAAATAGCACTTGATAATCTCATAAAATAAAACATATTTAACACATAGACCAAGGAGTACATGAAATAACTCATAAATAACAAGTTATTGAGAAGAAAGGACTCATTTGCATTAATAGGAAACAAAAGGGACAATTAAAACCTGAGCCTTGGTGTTGTGCAAGTCCCTCCCAGGGTCCATTAAGAGTTCTCCTTTACTTTGACAAAGCTCACCCACTTCCAAATAGAACAAGCAAAGATGGCAATCTCTCCTCACAAGCTTCTAAATGGGAGTCCTAATTCCAGCAGCATCTACCCTTAGAAATGTTTAGCTTCCAACCTCCCCTCCTTTTGGCCCAATGCCTATATTTATAGTGCTCAAGAGGAAGTTAATCAGGTCCACCATCAATGGGATAATCCCCTCTTTGGATGGGATAGCTCCTCTCTTGATGGGATAAGTTCCTCTTTGGTAGGGATACATGAACCATCTGGAGGCGCTCAATACACATCGAACAACCTTCTAGAATGCTCTAGAAATTACCACAAGTAACTTTTTAAAGATGAAACTTGCGCATTTTGACCTTTACAGGGGGACGCACCTGCCCCTTTACATACAGAGCGTACAAGTACGCAGCTTTTGTGAACATTGGGTGCGTACCCGCAGGTAAGGTTGAGAGAACCTGCGTACCCAGAGATAAATACATTTATAAAGACTTTCTCTCTTTTTGGAGTTTGACATGGAGAGCAGAGGCTTAAGACTTGCCCAGGAGGATAGCATGACTGTTGATAGAGCCATACTAACTGTACATAGCCATGGTGACATTTTTTAGTGTAACACTCCTCCATGTCCTTTCTATTCTCTTTTCATGGCTTTAATTCCATTCAGGCTCATGGTGATTTGGTTCCTCTTCCACCTTTGTCGAATCACCTGCTTGCATTTGCACTTGGAATTCCCTATTCTCGGCGTCATCATCAGGCTCATAGGGAGTGACCACCTGTCCTCTTGTGAACTGCACCAGCCTGCATCATCGGTTCAATTCTTCTTTTTCATCGTGGAATGATCCTTCCACCACCTTGGTGGTAAAACAGACATCAGATTCTTCTAAATTGTGGCTTATTCCCTTGTTAAATCCGACTTCTCCATCGGGCGCGATCTCAGCCGTTAGATCTAGAGACCCTAGATCTGACATCGTTCGCTCATCCCACGTGGTTGACTAGCTCAACCGTTAGCATGTGATGAGCGGTGGTTTTGTCTCTCCTTCTCTTGCCATGTGTTGGGCACTGAGTGGAATTGCTCCTTTTCCATCAAAACTGCTTACTGCCCATGGATGCCCCCAATCAATATCGTCGGTTTTTGGAGCGAGTCTCGCCTTTAGCGCTTATCCTTTTTCCCATAGTTTTCCCAGCTCCCACGCGACCAAGTGCTTGGGGCTTCTCCATTTTGAGGTTTTTCACCCAGCGATGCGTGCCATTGTTTCCTGATCCGAGCCTCCCAGGGGCTAATTTTTCCTCCTGCGCAGTCTCCATGGGCCTCGGTCAACGCACTTTAACTGAAGTCCTCATCGATCCACGCTGGCTGCCATTGCCACTGGTTTAGAGGTGTTCTTGATCAATGTTTTAAATTCTTTGAATTATGTCCTAACCTGGTACAGCCATGGCTCTGTTAATCATTCTTTATGGATCCAATTTGAATCACAACCTTGCCACTGAAAAGCTTTTGGACCACTAAAAGTTGGTTTTCTTTCAAGCATCGACTAAGTGAGGGTACTGCTGTCTCACTTACCCAATCTCAATCCACTTTGCACTGCTCGGCTTCAAACCTTTGAGTCCAATTCTGAGGTACTCAATATCTCCTCTACGCGTTTTCCTCACCATCCTATCCAAGACTATGTCTTCCTGCAATTCATTATGGTATTCAGGTAGCAGGTCATCAATAGAAGGAAATTGACTTTGCTCTTCAGGATCCTCAATCATTGAGGGTTCAAACAATCTCAAGCAATCTACATTTATGACTAAGTAGATGTGCATGTAAGCTAGTAGATCAAGGCGAAAAGAATTTTCGCCAATCTTCTCAAGTATCCTAAAAGGTCCATACATGATAGGCTTTATCTTTTTATCTTCACCTTGCATCCTGTCCTTGCTGATATACAGCTAGACCTGGTCTCGAACATGAAAACTATGCTCCATCCGATTCTTTTCATGCCTTACCTTGTATTTGGCTTGGCTCCTTTCCACCTGTTCTTGTACTGCCTCGTGGATCTCTTGGATCTATTCAATGAACCTAGTTTCCTTGTCCACATCACTGTGTCTATAAACTGTGGTATCTTTACCAAAGACAAAATCCAAAGGATACCTTGGTATGAAACCAAAACAAGTCTCAAAAGGAGATCTTTGTGTAGAAGAGTGTTTTTCTCTGTTGTAAGCATGTTGCACATAACATAAGTGTTCATCCTAAAGCTTAGGCTGTTTGTTGCAATATCCTCTGAGTAACTGGATCATGGTCCTGTTAACTAGTTCTGTCTGGCCATCAGTTTGTGGATGAAAAGTTGTGCTTTTCTTCAGTTGGGTGTCCATCAGCTCCCACAGACTTGACCAAAACTTCCCCACAAATCGGGTTTCTCGATCAGATATAATAGAAGTGGGTAATCCAAAATGAACCCATACATGTTCAAAGAATAGTTTTTCAGTTTGTTCAGCTGTAATTTGTTTATTACAAGGTATTAAAATACACATTTTGTTGAACCTATCCACAACCACATACATATAATCATGAACTTTCCTTGATTTAGGCAGTCCTCCAACAAAATCCATGGAAACACTTTCCCAAGGGTGAGAAGGAACTGGTAATGGAGTGTACAAGCCTAGTTTTCTATTGTTGGGCTTGCTTTTAGCACACATAGTGCACCCTCTTACATATATAGAAACTATCTCATTCATTTTCGGACAATAACAAAATCTTTTCAGCTGTGCAACTGTTTTACTTACCCCAAAGTGACCTGATATCAGAGAAGTGTGTGCCTCTCTAATTATCTTTACTCTCTCAGTTTGTGGAATGCAGATTTTCCCACAATGATATAAGAGTTGGTCCTTGATATGATAATCCAATTCTTCTACCTTTTTGCCTTGACTCAAAGTTGCATATACATCTTTAAAATCTATATCTTGAGCATATTGTTCAATGTAGCTTTCATGTAGTATAGAATTATGCTTAAGTATAGTAGATGCATTTATAATGGGTCTAGACAACATGTCTGCAACTTTGTTATGTATGCCATTTTTGCATCTAATGACCAGATGGAACTGTTGTAGAAACCCCATCCACTTGTAATGTCCTGATTGCTGCAACTTAGTTTGGGAGTGTAGATATTGAAGTGGTTGATGATCAGTATGTATTACTGTCTCTTTGCCCATTAAATAATATTTCCACTTTTTCACACTCTAAACTAATGCATACAATTCTTTATCATATGTAGGATAGTTAACTACTGCAGGATTAAAAGTATCAGAATGACAACATATGGGTTTATCGTGTTGTGTCAACACCGCTCCCATGGCATAGTCACTGGCATATGTTTGGATTTCAAATGGTCTTTGTAGATCAGGTAGTGCTAGTATAGGTGATGTACTAATCTTTTCTTTCAAGGTGTTGAAGGCTTTATGATGTTTGCCTCCCCACTGAAACACCTTGTTCAATCTTATCAAAGAATGTAAGGGAGCTGCAATTGAGGAAAAGTTAGATATGAACTTCCTCCAATATTGTGTTGCTCCTAAGAAGCTTCTCACTTCTGTAGCAGACTTGGGTTTAGGCTACTTTACAACGACTACCACTTTAGAGGGATCTATTTTCAATTCACCACCCCCTACTATATGACCCAAAAAATTTAGAGAGGTTTCACCAAATTCACATTTGGAGAGTTTAACATAAATTTTTTCTCTTTTCAAAACATCTAATGTCTTCTTAACATGCTTTAAATGTTCCTCCCACGTTTTACTAAAAATCAGAATGTCATCTAGATACACAATAATGAAATCATCAAGAAAAGTTCTGAATACATCATTCATTAATCTCATGAAAGTAGCAGGGGCATTGGTCAAGCCAAAAGGCATAACCAGCCACTCATACAATCCATGCTTTGTTTTGAAAGTAGTCTTCCATGCATCTTGCTCTGCAACTCTGACCTGATGGTATCCACTATGAAAATCCAACTTGGTGAAATAAACAACTTCCTTTAATTGATCTAAAATATCATCTATGCGAGGAAGGGGATAACGATTTTGTATTTTTATCTTATTCAGTGCTCGGTAGTCAATGCACATTCTCCACGAGCCATCTTTCTTTCTCACCAAAATGATTAGTGACCCACATGGTGATGTGCTAGGCCTGATGAACCCCTTCTCAACCAACTCCTGCACTTGCTTCTTGATTTCGGCATTCTCTAAAGCAGACAACCTATACATTCCAATGTTAGGCAATGGAACATCTTGCTGCAAAATAATATCATGTACTATTTCCTTTTTGGGTGGCAGACCTTTACGTTCTTGAAACAGAACATCATACTCTGAAAGAATATTTTCTATATCAGCTTGTTGCTTATTATTACAGCCCTCAAATACATTGGTTTTATTAGGTTTCTTTTCCTTTACAACCATTAGTAAGAATTGTTTGCATGAATTTATCATTCTTTTCATCTGCCCTAAATCTATGAGAGTATAATTATTATTGAGCTTATGAGCTCTTACAAAGTATTCGATTCCATCTTTAACAAGTAGATACTTGTTCTCAGCACTATAGAAAATAGCTTTTCTATCATACAAGTAAGGATTTTCTAAAACAATTCCATATATACCCGAAGGAATTATGTTTAACTCAACCTCATTTACAAATGTTGACCCAAAAGAAAACTTGAGTTTGCACTGTCTAGTCACTTGTAGTTATGCTTTACCATTCAACCATCCTAATGGGTATGGTTTCTTGTGAGGTGTAGTTGCTAATCCCAATTTCTTTACAATTGCTTCAGAAATAAAATTTACTTGTGAGCCGCTATCAAACAAAGTATCAATTTTTTGATGTTTGGAAATAACTCAAATATGGAAAAACTCGTCTCTTTTTCTCTCATGTTCTTCATCAATAACAGATTGAGCAGAATTACTGGTAGATGCTTCAGAATTCTTACCTTTTATACCTGTGGTTGCAATGATTGTTTCATCTCTCGAGTCTAACCCCAAATCTTTCTGAATAGTTGCAGCAGTCTTCTTCTTCTTGCCCTCAGACTGCTTAGGTCTCAGCTCTGGATGTAGAATCCAACAGTGCTCATCATCATGCCCATCCTTTTTACAGTGAGTGCATGAAGCTTTGCCTTTCTATGCAGTGTTAGCCTTCCTTGCTTTCCACTTCTGCTTTCTTTTCTCCTTGCTCTTGCTTGCAGTGGGTTTGGATGGTCCCCCAACTTCTGGATTTCCATTCTTTCCTCTAGCCTCTAGAAGAGTAGCTTGTACAGACACCTCATCTATACTAGTGGGATTAAACATGAGGATGGTATGCCTCATGTAGCTGTGTCGACCACCATTGTACTTCAAAAGAGTCTCTGGTGAGTCTAATGAGATCCCTAGGATCAGTGCTCTCTTTCTAAATTCTTGAGTGTACCCTTGCACACTTTGCCCTTTTAACTGTCGAAAAGTTTGCCAAGTCATCATGGCTTGTTGCATGTAGGCCAATGGATAGAATTGCTTCTTGATTGCAGAAACAAAGTCACTCTAGACAGAGATAGTCTTACGATGTCTTTTCATGTTAGCTTGGGTTTTTCCATCCCACCAAACCAAGGCAATTCCTCCTAGGCATAGGCTTGTCAGCTGAATTTTGCTCTTGTCTGAGTCGATGTTCTGCACTCTGCAATACATATCAATTTTGTTGGACACCTAATCCTAAATGGGTTAGTGTGGAAGCCAAATAGACCAAAGCAGTCCAAGAGACTTTGGGATCTGAAACCCAAGAGTCACATATTGTACTATAAATGTATATCTCATGTTAATAAAAAAATGAATTGCATGTTTTATCTTTCATATTGTCTTTGCTGTCCATGTGTGTTTAACATGGTATCAGAGCAAGGTTACCTTCCTAACCTGCTCAATCTTGTGTGAGCCACTAGTTTTGCAACATTAGTGTGCATTTCAGCTCTACCATCTATTGTTTCACTGTCATTCTCAGCCTGGCGTGCAAAACCATCCTCCTCACTGTGCACCTACTCTAATGCTTTGAATTCTGTCTGAAAACCTTGGCACCCCTCAGAACTTTATTTTTAGTATGCTATCCCTATGCATGCGCTGCTCTGTCCTGTCAGATAACAATTCACGCCTTTGAAACAGTCTATCGGCCAACCCATGATTGACATATACAAATGCCCGCAACAACTCCTTGGTTCATATGCGTTGGTTGAATGCTACTAATATGCTGGTCAAAGCATTCAGGTGGACTGGTTAAGCATTTCTTCTTGCGTCCGGTCGGCTCCCTTTACGGGACTGGTTAAGAAGTTGTTACATGACGGTTACATTGTGAGCTGCAATAAAATGGCAATTTGAATGATCATGAATTTCCTCAGGACAATGATTATTGCAAACCCTGGTGCATTGAGCGTTTGTAACGCCCCTTACCTGCTCATCCCAACACGGCTTGTTTAGCATTCTTGTCAAGTAAAAACTCAAATCCATCACCGAAGTTTCCAAATTAGCGATTCAATGCATTCAGTCGGAACCATCTACTAGACCGCACATCAGCACCTTCGTGCCAGAGTTGAAGGACGCTATCAAACATGAGGAGTGTAAGGCTTCTCTAATTGATTGATATGAATACGGAGATTTATCCTTAACTTCCATTAGATCCAAAGAAATGGAGTCTGCTCAAAGCAGCCGCTCGAAGCTAACTACAATGCGTCAAGAAGGCCGATAAGCTCAAACGTCGTGGGTCGCGGCTATCGATATTGTGGAATGGTAAACAAGTCACGTCAAGCTAAATAGGTTTTCTGAGGCACGTAATTCGACACACAAGACAACCCCTCAGAGTCGTGAACGCCGAAGCTGGAGAAAGGTCTTGCCTCAGTGCGCCACTCCTCTTGCGTTGCCAACATTACAGCTCCTGATTCCTGGCTCTCCAGCTACTGATGCCATTTGGTAAGTGCTTTTTTGATGGTCGATGGCATATATGGTGAATACGTAAAACTTTTATAGTCAATTGAATGGCGTGACACTGCACCTCCCTTCTGCCGTATTAAACCACCTCTGCGCGAAAACCACCTATGCGCCAAACGCTGCCTCCATACTTATACCACTATCCGCTCCCTCTTAACTCGCAGCGCCCTCTTATTTTAGTGTATTTATTTTGCAAATGTCTAACATTGCAAATGGCTAGTCGCACATTTTATATGCACCCTCTATCACTGGTCTATCTCGACTCTCTGTAAAGTATGCATCCTCTGCAATCACAATATTAGACTCACTACGATCTTGTTATAATGTTGTCTTGACTCTCAATATTTCTGCAAAATGGCACAATGGCTTCGATATAACAGTGGCACAATAGTCTCGGCATAATAGTGCCTCAGTAGTCTCGGAAGAGCTCAGTGGCAGAGTGTTCTCGGCTCTCAGTGCGTAAGTATAGTTATCAATCCTCTACATCACCGTATTGTATAATGGCATCTCGGTAGGGATTTGTTTGCTGGTTAAAATGATGATTTTATGCTTTGAATATGAGTTGGAATACGGTGGTATGTTGTCTGCGAGTCCTTTGCAGCATTTGCACGATCTTCCAGCGCTTGTATCTGAGCTTTCAATTTCATGATCATAGTAGCACTGTCATAGTGAAGCTCCTGTTTGTGTTGTTCTGAATCTACGCATAATTCTTCATGAAAATCGAAACAATGTTATATATACAGCTGAATCGAACCAGGATAATTGCAAAATGCCAATATTAAGGTAATGTTGTCGCAGGTGTGAGATCTTCCTGGGAGAGTCGGATAGTGTAGGCCTACTCTGTCTGAAGGGAACCATTGTTGTATTGGGTTATATGAATGTGAATTCAAGGTGTCTGGTGGGCGTTTATTCTTGAACAGATTCGAGTTGAATCTGCTAATATATACATGATTGATATTGGGTCGAAAATACAGAGTTTTGTGCTGGTTGGGTCGATTAATAATGTCGAATGGAATATGGGCGCATTGTTTCATGGGTTCAAGTCATATATGCATGAATTGAGTCATTGGATTTGATTGAAGATTTCAGAAGTTCTAAATTTGCCATGAAAGAGGAAACTCCCATATACAGTGATTGATTGTGAAATGGTTTTATAATCATAATCTGAAAAATAGCTTCTGCATATAAAAGGGAAAGTGTGAATTTGCCAGTAATTGCGATTTGGGTAAAAGCGTGGAGTTCCTCCCGTTCGGCGGAAAACGAAAACTGCTCTTCAGCAATAGAGAGCGACTTGTCTAGTTTGCAGAACAGTGAAATGGTTTGGTAGCGCTAGAGAAGGCATACAGATCAAAGGAAGATATGTATTGATTTGATTCCTAATTAGCAAGTTTCGTGGTATTATAGACCGAATTAGTGTATTTTCTTAAAGGTTGTTCATATCAGAGATTTTTATTGAAGTGTTGTCTAGACAAGTTCCCTTGGATTCAAAGCTGGTACAAGAAAGTATCTTTTTGTGGCCTATCAATGCAGTTGTGAGATTGCGGAGAGCCTCTGAGAGATTCGTCGTTGTTGCATTTTTAATAATTTGTATCTTCTGAAAGACAACTAAGAAGTTCCCCAGTTCATGTGACATCAAAAAATGCGATCTCTTGGTTAATAAGATGTCGAAATAAATCTTTTCTCGATCGAGCAACAAAAGATGATGCAAACCACCATCCATGCAGTGCAGTAGCAAATGAACCAATTAAGATTATAAGAAGAATTTCCACAAGAGTGTTTTTCGATGCTTGAAGATATTTAGCAGCTAATAGTTTTGCAGCAGTCGAGGGATTTCTTCAAAATATTAGAGGATTCGGGATTTTTAAGGTGTAGAAAAATGGCTAAGCTTGAAAGAATATTAGAGTTATTGAGAACTCTAATCATATCCACTGCTGATAGTGCAATCATAATCAATAAAGACATTATTGCTGACATTCAAAAATGTATACAAAATGCAAAAGAAAAGATAGAGTTTTTGCAGCTTGAAATAAAGCTACAGCAGGAAGAACTACAACAATGGAGTCATCATTCTGAACCTGTTTCTATTCAGAATATTGAAACAGACTCCCATAAACAACAAGTCAATAATGTTACAGTTCATTCAAATAAAGCAGCAGTTGTGAATATAGATCTTCCTAAGCCCATCATGAGACCTTGGGAACAGCTTGTCCACAACAAGCACAGAACTGGTCTTGGATATGATAAGGACTTGTCCTTTCATATTCCAGACTACGCCAAGCCCATTCAGTTTCAGAGTGCTGGATTTATTCATGACAGTTCACCTGCTCCTCATGACAGTTCACCTCCAGCTGTTCCAGATTCTACTCCTCTTCCTCCACAGCAACAACAACAACAGATTGTAAAATGCCAACACTGTGACCGAGTTGGCCATTTGAAAGATCACTGTTTTGATCTTCATCCATGTAAGCACTGTCATAAAACTAGTCATTCTTCACACAGATGCTTCAGAAACAAACGTCCTACAAGAACAAAGATTCATCTTGGATGGATCGCTTCTTGGCAATGGGCATCAACAGCCAAGAAGATATTCCAAACACATGTCAGAACTTGTTCCAGAATATTCCAAACACATGTCTCACCTTGTATCTGACAGGGGGGGAAATGATGGTCATCTACAAGCTTCAAAGCCACATCAAGCGAGCCTGAGCCACAACCTGCCACACCAGTTCCAGAGTTGTAGCCAGAGACAAAGATGCTCGTGAACATGCCTTCAGTTGGCAATCTGGGACACTTCCTCTAGCAGAAGACTTCAGCTTCTTGCCAGTTTTGGAAGAATTCCAGGAACACGGTTGAGAACACTTCCTCTAGCAGAAGACACCAGCTTCTTGCCAGTTTTGGAAGAATTCCAGGAATTGCATTAAGCATTCCAGAGTTGTTGGTCATCCTTAAACCATCACAGGTTGAGACTTCCCTTTTTAGGTTGAATTTTTACCATTTATGCGGGGTGAGACCTCCCTTTTATGGTTGAAGGTTTCCCTCTTTAAAACAATAGGATCACTTCCTCTAGCAGAAAAATTCATTTTCTTGCCAGTTTTGGAAGAGTTCCGGGAACTGCACTAAGTGTTCCAGTGTTGGTGGTCATCCTTAAACCACCGCCCTTTATACCAACATTTCAGAGAGCACATTCAGCCTAGTGCTGCCATGCATTTTTTGCACATCTTGTATTACAGCTCTCTTCTTGGACTCATACATAACCCTTCGGATTAAGGGGGGGAATGTTGGACACCTAATCCTAAATGGGTTAGTGTGGAAGCCGAATAGACCAAAGCAGTCCAAGAGACCTTGGGATCTGAAACCCAAGAGTCACATATTGTACTATAAATGTATATCTCATGTTAATAAAAAAATGAATTGCATGTTTTATCTTTCATATTGTCTTTGCTGTCCATGTGTGTTTAACAAATTTGTCCAATCCAACTATCCAACTTTTCAGCATTTAGCTCTCCATCATATGTAGGAAAATCGAATTTAACATCTAGCTTAATCAAAGATGCTTTTTTATTATGCACAGGGCTATTAGGAGGTGTGAGAAAGTTTTCCTCTTTCCCTTTTCCTTTTGAATGGTCACGGTTATGAGATTTTTCTTCTTCTCTATCTTGTTTAGAACCTGATGAATCTTCATCCTTATGCTTTCTAAAGTCCTTATACATTTCTTCTACCATAGACTTTATAGCTAGGAAACTTTCTATGAATTGAGGGTCTGGCCCCACAGAACCTTCCTCTGACATTGTCTTCCGAGGATAGACTCTCCCAATTTTAGGATTAGTTCCGACCAACTCTCCTTCTCCTAATTTGAGCTTTGATCTAGTGAGCATTCAAGAACTAAACCAACACAAGCTTGTCTAACCTTACAGCCTAAAGCTTTGATACCACTTGATCTGATAATCACCCTATGAGTGACCTCAGTTAAAGAATTACTAATTAAAGGTATTACAAACTCATATGTTGGTGTGTGTGTCTATGTTATTTAAGCAATGGATCGATCAGATTTCAAATACATAGACACTTGAAATGGAAAGCAGAAAAGAAATATACTAAGCAAAGACAAGAACACAATAAATTAATAAGGAGTTAACCCTATCCTCTAGGGCTACATCTCTAGTCCAGCTCTCAATGGTGGCCTTCTTTTATTGTGTCTTGAAGCAGAGAATTACAATGAAGGAGCTCAATATGAGTCTCCTAAAACAGATTGGCTTGGCAGGGTGTTTCTTGGATTCCCCAAACCACTGGAGTACATAGACTCTCTTCTCTACCAGCGCTTTGACCTCTCTGGTATGACAGATGCTATCAAGGATGGATTGAATCTCTCAAGCTCTCTAGTTCTCTACGCTACATTTGGTCAGCTCAGCCCTGCTATCTTCCTCTGCTTTTTGCCTTACTGGTTTTTCTCTTCTTTGTCTTTGGTCTTCAGTGTTCCTCTTTGGGTCCCCGACTCCTCCGTGTCCTTTCTGTTCTCTGTTCATGTCTTTAAAGCCATTCGGGCTCATGGTGATTCAGTTCCTCTTTCACCTTCATCAGATTAACTGCTTGCAGCTACACTTGGAGTTCCCTGTTCTCGGTGTCATCATCAGGCTCATATGGAGTGGCTACTTGTCCTCCTATGAACTGCGCCAGCCTGTGTCATCGATTCAATTCTTCATTTTCGTTGTTGAATGAGTCTTCTGCCACCTTGGCGATCAAATGGACCTCAGATTCTTCTAAATTGCAGCTTATTCCCTCGTTAAATCGGCTTCTCCATTAGGCGCGATCTCAGCCTATTAGATCTGGAGCCCCCAGATCTGACGTTGTTTGCTCGTCCTGCATGGTTGACTAGCTTGACCATTAGCACGTAATGAGTGGTAGTTTTCTCTCTCCTTCACTTGCCACACATCAAGCGTTGAGTGGAATCGCTCCTTTTCCATAAAAATTGCTTACCGCCCATGGATTCCCCCGATCAATACCACCAGTTTTTGGAGCGGGTCCTGCCTTTAGCACTTAGATTTTTTTCCATGGTTTTCCCGGCTTCCACACAACCGAGTGCTAGGGGATTCTCCATTTTGAGGTTTTTTTCCCATCAAAAATTGCCTCTGTTTCCTGATCCGGGCCTCCCAGGGGCTAATTTTGCCTCCTGCGCAGTCTCCGTGGGCCTTGGTCAGCACGCTTTGACCGAGGTCCTCGTCGTTCCATGCTGGCTACCATTCCCACTGGTTTAGAGGTGTTCTTGATCACTATTTTAAATTCTTTGAAGTTTATCCCAACCTGGTACAACCATGGCTCTATTAATCATTCTTTATGGATCCAATTTGAATGACCATCTCTTTCAATTTTTCCTCCATGTGGCCTACATCTTCCTCTCCTTTTGATTTGGCAATTTTCGTCCACCTTGTTATAGACATTTTTGGGCACTGCAAGCATAAATTTCCATAAACCAATGGCTCCTAAGTCCCTAAAGGTGTTGTTCCAACCCCTAAAAGAACAAGGTCAACTAATTATAGCATCTCCCAGAAGTTATCTAAGAAAAACTACTCAGAACTAGTCAAAACTGGACCATTTCCCCTGCTCCATAGGCAAAGTGCGTTGCATCCCACCTAAATACACACAGTAGGTGTGTTGCATTTCAAAAACCCTTCTATGTGGTGCGATGGGCAAGAAGGGACAAATGGCAGGGTCAATCCGCAAGGTGGATAAGCATGGAATCTTCCAGAAACTTCTCCTGTGACACTTGCCTCTCTAAATTCAACCAGGGATGAGTAAGAGATCATCAATCTCCAAGTGGAATCAAGAAATCAGAGGGAAGACACTAATAAAATCTCAAGCTGACTCACCTCCCTTGCAGACATTTATATATGGATCCCTCATCCCAGAGATCCAGGGGCTGGAATTTTGCATCTTGTAAGGAAGTGCTGTTGGTTTCTTGAGACAACATCATAGTGTTGGGTGATCTAAGCTTTTCATGAGGTGAAGAAGGGCTTACTTGCTGAGAGGATGATAATGGGTTAGAACAATTGGTTGTAATTCTATTGGCTCTTTCTTGATTATCAATAAAACTATTCAAGTTTTCCTCCATACACTTGTGTGATTGATGTTTTATGCATTTGTGTGGTTAATATACATCTGATCCTATATTGCTTATGATAATAGATCTATGTTCTCGTATAGTGTTATGCTGCCTTGACTCTACAGGTACTCTGTGAAGCTGGGTACGAAAGCAAGTAGCAAAGGACTATCAGAAGAGAGAGGAATCGAGCAAGGAACCAAGTGCAAGACAGAGGTTGGTCTCCTTTATTCTTCTCTCATCTATCTTTCATAAAGGAAAACGAAAGTAGTTTTAGTTTGTTTGTTTCTAAGGTAGCTACCAGCCTTAGTGGGATTAGCAGTTCTTCATAGACACTATTCCCGGTAACAAAATGACGACTCCACTGGGGAGCGAGTAGATTGTTTGTTTATATACATCTGTTTATTTTATAAACTTACAGATGGAGCCTAAAGTCAAGCCAGCTAGCCTTCGAACTAAATTTGCTATGCAAGTGCAAAGTAGATCAACGCTGATTCAGTCAATCTCTGGGTTTTGTTTACGAATTAAACAATTGATTTACAAGCTTTCTAATTGTCCTCGTGGTGGCTCTAGTAACCTCCTTAGATCTACCCCTCTGATTGATTTACTGATTACCACTTGCTTGGCCTAAATCCCTGAACTGAACTACAAACTGTGACCCAGAATCCAATCAAAGTCTCGTCCCTGGACCAATGCACTATCTATTCTATGAACTTCAAATGAAGTACACTTCCCAAGTGTAGTAGGTGCATTGCATTTCAGTTTCACTGTGTTACAAGTGTGCTGATCAGACAAGGCCTTGTTCCTAAATTTTTGTTTCTGTGTTCACTCTTTTCAGATCTATTCAAGAGTTTTGCTGCCTGTAGTCAGTACACCTCTGTTTGAAACCCCTTTCCTTGCTGTTATTCTACCTCCATTGTGCAAAGAACTGTAAATGTTTTTATGTATTTTTTGAGTCATTTTCAGTTCTCCTTTACAAAGAAGTAGCATAATTGTACTGTCGTTTCTTGATTTGAAAGTGTCGCAAGTGTCGTTTTCAGTCATAGAAGAGAATTTGATTGCTCTTGATAGTCGATTACACAGTTACTATTGTATTTGATCTGAATTAGTAGTTTTTCTAGTGTCGAAAGCAAGTTTTCAATTTCAAATCGCAAAGTGTTGTCATTGTCCTCATTTTGTTTTGAAAAGAAACTTGTTAGTAATTGTCACTTTGAAAAATAATTCAGATTTGCGATTAGCTTTCTTTTTATCATTCACACATTAAGAAGGCTGAAAACAAATACATGCACATGCATTTGCATTTAGACTGTTTGTTGGTTTGATTTAGGACAGTGCATATAGTGTGTGCTCTTTGCTCTTTGTTGAAAGAACGCCATCTCTCTTTCCTTAGTAGCTAGGATTTTCATTTGCAAAAAGAAGACTAAACGACTGTTTATCATCTTAGATTGCATTTTAGGAATTGTACATCTACATCACGCGGTGAACCTGAAAGGCAAATTTCTTAAGCGAGATCAACTATAAAATAAATTTAATGAATCTAAAAACGCTTTGGAACATAACGCACAACATCTAGAAGTCTAGGCTAGAGACGTATTCCAGCGTCGTAAAGCCTGGTAACTGTTGTTTTCACTGTTAGTTGGGTGATTCCTCCACTTTGAGACGATAAGTGCCAGTACAGACTTATGCTCCCACGTACCGTTGAGTATATTTTGGGAGACCAAAATAGGCTTTATCCTTTATCCATAGGAAGCCGTGTCTGCAGCCCTATCGATTGCAATGCACTGAACACAACATTCAAGAAGATTGACTGCTGTACCATAAAAAGTATTCTGCAGTTTTGCGATTGGTTTGGTAATCCCTCTGTCTAGATTTCCAGAGCAATCCCTTTCATTCCTTTTCAGTCTCCTTAACGGAAAAGGTCCATCTGAGCACTTGTCACTTCAGGCTCATTAAAAATAGAAGGCGACTAGAGTCATCTTTTTTTTTTCTCGACTCTTAAAAATTTAAAAAACAAGTTGTGTCAAAGCATCTAAAATTTATTTTAAATAGAATAATTATCACCTTTCCTACATTGGTCTTAGGTTGAGGAAAATGGAGTCCACCAACCAAGGAGTTCCCCTTGTAGGAAATCCTAGTCCCTTCTCCTCTTGGGGAGATGTTGGTGCACCCCATATGGCCACATTGTTGCTTCCAAGATTGAAAATTGGCTTGCCCGTATGGCTCTTCTCAACCTCCGTCATTCAGAACACCGTGATTCCTGAACAATCAAGTCAGCAACTAAAAGATTCCAGAGTTACTCCCCAACCCTCTACTTCGTCCAATTCTTCCTCTCCTCCTTCCTCTTCGCTTGATGAAGCTGGTAAAGCCAAAAATAAAGTACCTGAGAAGAAGAAGGAAAATAAGAAGAAAGAGAAGAAGAAGAAGGAGCCAAAGGCGAAAAGGGGCAACCAAGCGTCGTCTAGCGAAAATCCACACACTGCACTGACCAGGCCTAAATCGCCATGTGTCATTTGCAAAGGAGACCACTATCACCTCGGATCTTAAGGGACTGGTCTCCTCGTTTGCACTACCCGGTGTCGTCAACCTCTGACGATCATGTTGAAAGTACACCGTCAACTAGTGAAAGTGAAGCCCCTAGACAAAAAGGAAAATGTAAATTTCCTTGTAAACTGTGTGAAGGCGATCATGTCATCCACCATTGTCCCTTCTTAGATGAGGCTAAAAGAGTTTTGGACGACCATCTAGTTTCACTGTTACGGCTCCCCTTGGATATAAGAAACTCTTGCCGAGTCTGTCACTAGTTGAAAATCTGGCTGACACGCCCTTGTGGTCGGCCGAAGAATCTATAATTGAAGATAAACCATTTGAATCCATACCCGATGAAAGTAAAAAGGTCGAGGTGGCAGTTGACCCGGTCATGCCTTCAGAGGATCAATTTTCAGATGATACAGTCACCGAAGAGAACAAGAACGACACCGTTCAAATTCTCTTCGTAAGCACAGACTCCGATGAACATGGGGGCAGTCTACCCGTTCCTTTACCGCAGGAAGGAAGTTCATCAGAGTCATACCCGACCGTCTATTTGGTCCCACCTCCAAGCAACTTGGTTGTTTCCTTTGACTGGAATCTACTAGGCAGACCCCATTTACCGACTAGTATACCATTCCGAATCATCGCTCAAGTATATAGAATGGTTATGGCCGGTACCATCATAGATGAGGGGGCTTCTGTGAGTATCCTTTTCTCAACTGCTTGGAAAGCGCTTGGTTTGCCATCGCTTTTGCCTGAGATGAGAAATCTAACAGGCTTTGACAAAGGAACCAGTCAATCGTTAGGGATCCTTCCCGATGTGCCCATAACATTGAGAAGGAAAACCGTTCACATGAACGTAATGGTAGTCCAAGGACCCCTGGATTATAATCTACTCCTTGGATGAGACTATATTTATTGCATGGGAGCAATTGTCTCCTCACTCTTTAGAGTAATGTGTTTTCTGCACGAAGGAAGAGTGGTCAAGCTCGTAGACCAACTTTCATTCCCCGGTTCACGCATAGCAAATAGTCATATACCATCCCTGAATGGTATTTTTATGCAAGGAATGTCTCATCAATCCCCAGTCCATCTTCCTGATGAGCGCGAGTGATTTGGAGGGCATGATTGAAACCCAGGGGGCATGCACCCTGCCTATTTCGACAGGAAAACTTCAGGTATAGGGTAGGTTTCCGCGAAGGATATCTGACTAGTCTGACACTCCCGTCCGTTTAGGAAAAGGGGATTAGACTAGAATAAGATTCCCTCGTCAAAGTTATGTGAGTGGAAGCATCTGCGCCACTCACCTTTGTCTATTTCGGTAGACATCGCTGAAGAAATGTTTTTTTGTGACACAAATAGAACAATATTTGGTAACCTGAAAAATGTAGGCCTTTCCCAATAAAACAAATTTTTTGTCTACAAATTGAGGGGTAACATGAAAAGGTAGGCCTTTCCCAATAAAACAAATGTTTTGTCTGCAAATTGATGGGTAACCTTGAAACTCTATTTCACTATACCTGGGGGCATGCAAACCTTTTGGCATGCAAGCGAAGAGCGACCATTTATTTTTTAAATTTATAGGCCTTCTAACCCTCTAAACACGTAGGATTGGTCGTTTCCTAACTTGCATAAAGAAAGGATGTGGGGCAAAGCTTTGAAATAACGTCGTTTTTATATATGAGACATCCTTATTATGCAACTGGATTAATCGAGCAGTTTTATCGCGGAATTCAAGCTCGTTAAAAAATAAACATAAGCAATGAGCAAGTGTTTCCCCTAGCATTTAAGCTCGTTAAAAAATGAACCAATTTCCATTAAATAACCATCGTGAATGTATTACTTCAGCCTTTGAAGCCTTGGTCGTGTTCTCATCATCACCTCCACTCTGTATTGGCCAATCATTCACCTCCACTTGATTGTTTACCCATTTTTGAGGAACAACTGTGAAGAGTGATCTTGTTAGCCATCCTTGTGACACTGCCGTGATTGGAAAATTCCAAACCTTACCTGGAATCAGCTGCTACCCGAACCTATCACTCGTTCCTCAAAAAATGAGTCTTCTCTAAGCTCTTTTGAACTGACTCATAAAACATGAAAAGATTGCTAAGCTATTAGCCTCTCCAGCTCGTTAAAGCGACCGGAAGTGCTACCCCTCCTTTAGATTTTAATCTTTTTGGACCTGAGGGATTATTACACAAAAAGGTCGAGCGCTTGTCTTGTTCGGCTCGTTAAAATTACCGAAAATTCATCCCTTTCGTATTATTTTATACTTTTTCAGACTTAAGGGATTAGATGACGAAAAAGGATTTTGGAGTTTCCTTTATGTTCCTTTTCAGACTCTCTAAAATTAAAAAGGACCGAGTTATCTTTGTCGTTAAACTCGTTAAAACCTAATAGCGACAAACTTGTCCATGACAGACAAGAACGAGTTTCACTATCGCTAGGCTCGTTAAAACATAGCGATGGGTTTGCCCAAAGGGAAAATTATAGAACAAGCATATGTTATCCTCCTCAAGCTTGAAAAAAAATAAAGAGGTACTGGTCAGCAATGATTGGGGAAAAATTGGGAAGAAAACTTGAAGAAACTTTGTTGGTAGCAAGTCGCTCTTGAGCATGACACTTTCACTTCGCATCTGAGTCGGGTTGGGTTGTTCCATTCACTGGTCACATCACCATGGTTCCATCACACCATCCACATTTGGGGTTAATGCTACCAATCCGTCATGTCAGTGTCGCCGATATGTTCAAGAGAAGTCACTAAGAGAATTCACCTGTGCCTCACCCACTATAATACATTTTCACTCCATTCTTTCATGACCGCCGCCCTGAACTGTATATCACCAAATTGTTTTCACCTCCATTAAAATAATTTGCTCCGTTCCATGTCATTGATGTGGGATTCATTAAGGCCCTCCTATGACGGATCACTTCTTGTCGACATCAGCTCATTATCCAAGAAGTTGATCTAGGAACAACCCTTTCAGTACTTTGAAGCTTGCATGCCTCAATGGCAAGTTTCTCATTTCCGGCGACAAGTTTACATCAATGGCCTTCGACCGAAAGATTTTACGTGGTGTTCGACACCAAGTCCCTTATTCACACCATGTGAATTGTACTGTAGAACCTTGAGGATCATTATTATTATAGGTGATTCCTCTCGCACCAGTTAACAACTTACATCATTGGTTGGTAATTAGGCGATGCCTTTCTATGTTCGACTCCAGAACATCTCTCACATGGATCGACTTGTACTTTGAGTGAAGATCGAATGAGATTGAAGACCCCAGATCTAGTTTCATCCATCTGGGCTGCGATATATATTCAGGAAAATAAAGACTTCAAAAGTACATCATTGTTGCACAGATAATTATCCAATCTAAGGGATGATGGCTCTACCAGAATCATCAGTCTACACTCGGATGATTGTCTATCCTATGTACATGAAAATGAATTTATAGAGCTGAGCATGGGAATGCCCACCTCAACTAGATCATGAAAATAAAATGAAGATAATGTATTTTATTGTATCTTATTACAGGTATCCTTCCAGCTTGAAAGAACTTCGGATCCTCATGATAAAGAATTTCACCCGACATCAACAAGATTAACGACCTCATGCTTTATGGGGCAACTATTATAGACATTTTTGGGCACTGCAATCCCAAGCATAACTGTCCATAAACCAAGGGCTCCTAAGTCCCTAAAGGTGTTGTTCCAACCCCTAAAAGAACAAGGTCAACTAATTACAACATCTCCCAGAAGTTCTCCATGAAAATCTACTCAGAACTGGTCAAAACTGGACCATTTCATCTGCTCCATAGGCAAAGTGCGTTGCATCCCACCTAAATACACATAGTAGGTGCATCGCATTTCAAAAATCCCTTCTATGGGGTGCGATGGGCGAGAAGGGACAAATGGCAGGGTCAATCCGCAAGGTGGAGAAGCATGGAATCTTCCAAAAACTTCTCCTGTGACACTTGCCTCTCTGAATTCGACCAAGGATGAGTAAGAGATCATCAATCTCTAAGTGGAATCAAGAACTATCAGAGGGAAGATGCTAATCAAATCTCAAGCTGACTCACCTCCCTTGCAGACATCTATATATGGATCCCTCATCCCAGAGATCCAGGGGCTGGAATTTTGCATCTTGTAAGGAAGTGTTGTTGGTTTCTTGAGACAACATCGTAGTGTTGGGTGATCTAAGCTTTTCATGAGGTGAAGAAGGGCTTACTTGCTGAGAGGATGATGTTGGGTCAAAACAATTGGTTGTAATTCTCTTGGCTATTTCTTGATTATCAATAAAACTATTCAAGTTTTCCTCCATACACTTGTGTGATTGATGTTTTATGCATTTGTGTGGTTAATATACATCTGATCCTATATTGCTTATGATAATAGATCTATGTTCTCATATAGTGTTATGCTGCCTTGACTCTACAGGTACTCTGTGAAGCTGGGTACAAAAGCAAGTAGCAAAGGACTATCAGAAGAGAGAGGAATCGAGCAACTAACCAAGAGCAAGATAGAGGTTGGTCTCCTTTATTCTTCTCTCATCTATCTTTCATAAAGGAAAACGAAAGTAGTTTTAGTTTGTTTGTTTCTAAGGTAGCTACTAGCCTTAGTGGGATTAGCAGTTCTACATAGACACTATTCCCGGTAACACACCTGTGTGTCCTTTCCCTCTCTCTTTCAAGCTCAAAGAATAAGGGAATGAAAAACTTTTGTGGGATTACCCTATCTCCATTAATGAATCTGTAGTGGGAGCTGAGGTTGGGTTGTGGACTAGTTTCCCTTGGTTCTTGGTCTTCTTCCTTTTCTTGTGGAGTGATACCTTTTTGGTCCCTTTTCTGTACATCTTGTAGCTTTGACAAGGTTTCATGTAGGATGGCCTCTGATTCCTGTAGGTTTGCCTATATCTCTTGTACGTATGCCTATATCTCATGTAGGAGACCTTTTCCCCTTGATGAGGCTAACCTTGTGACATGCCTCCTAACATAAGTGATGGGAGATTTGGGAGAGGCTTATCCTGATGATCCTTCTCATTGATTTTTCACTGGAGGAGCTGCCTTTTGTTGCTACTTTGGTGAGTCTTCAATGACAATAGGATTTTGGTGGAGGTTTGAGGTCTTCCCTGCCTAATCCTTGTGTTATTTCTTCTTCTAAATTACAATAGGGTTTGTCTTTACCTCTTCCCTTTTGACTTTATAGGTGTACTTATCGTAGTAAGAGAAGTTGTTGCTTCTTTCTGAGTGGGTTATAGAGATACCTTTCATGATTCTTCCCCTTCTATGCCTTGAACTATAGGGCTCTATTCTTCCTTATGTTATGTTTCCTCTTTTCCATTATCCTTCTCATTCTTATCATTCTCTTTCTCTTATTCCTCTAGTTCCTCACTCTACTCATCTATCTCTTCTTTTATTTCTTCTTTTGTCTCTTCTTCATTCTCCTCCTCCTTTTCTTCCTCTTTTCCCTCTTTTGTTTCCTCTTCATTTTCTTCTTCTGTTTCTTCTTCATTTTCTTCTTTTGTTTCTTCTTCCCTCTCACTAGTAGTGGGGCTTTTGTCATATTCAAGAGCTTGAATTTCCCTTCCTTCCTACATGTCTCTGAAGGTTGTCCATGTAATAGGGAGCCTTAGATTTTTTAGAGCATCTTCTAGGATGAGTTGGTCATCCCATGATGGGCTAGTTATTGATTTTTGCCCTCTTGCACTTTGATGCTCATGTATACCATTGATTGAAGAAGAATGTAGGGTATACTTAACTTTTTTTGAGGAGATGTATCTACTCCAAATCTTAGTTCTTGGAGGAGTCTGAAGTGGTATCCATACACCACATTGTATCTCCCTTCACATGATATGTATTTGAGGTGGTAACTAACTTCATTCCAAGGGTATGGAATGCTTCCTCTTATGAACCCAATTTTTTCTTCCATTGGCTCCTCCTCTTCCAAAAATAATTTCTTCTTTGCAAGGGTGATGTTACCCTTATCTTATTTTCTCCAAGGTAAACCTAAAGGGAGTGTAGTTATTTTGCTTATAACTTCCTAGGTGATTTCTACTGATAGGCCTTTCACCACAATAGTGGCATGGGACCTAGTGAGGGGTATCAGTGAGAGAGAAAAGTCTCTGGCAACCTCATCATCGTATCCTCTTATCCTCTCAAAGAACCCCATCCATTAGTGCCTTGTGAAAATTTCTACTATAAGAGGATGCTGGTGGATCCTTACTGTGTTTGTGGGTTCTCTCTTGTTAAAAATTCCTGTCATCTTTCCCTAGTAATTATGGATGACTGGATGGATATAATTCAAGAATTTTGGTGGGTGAGAGAGGTTGGAGTGTTAAATTTGTAATACAATTCTCTTAGATTGCAATTTCCTTAATCAAATGAGGATTTTTCTTCTGTTTAACTTGAAAACATGGAAGGTATAACTCCTACCTTACTTGTTACATTATGTTGAGGACAACCTTTGATTTCTCCTCCCTTTAGTGCCCACTGATAATATTGTAGATTGTCTACTCTATATCGTGTAGGTTTTCTTGTAGGATCATGTAGGTCTCCTACACTGCAAAATGTTAACTGTCTCCTATAGGTGATGCTTCAAAACGTCCGAGAGAAAGCTATTTTCAATGAATTCTTGAGATTGTTAATGCTCACTTTCCATGGGAATCAGTGTTTTAGTTCGTTATGTGGATGATCATATGGGATGGTGTGCTCGCTATCTAAGTACAAGCACCTCCTTTTGGACCATTGGTCCCACTATCAGTCCACCATTCCACCTTACCTTGTAATCATATCCCACTTCATTCCTCCATAACTTAACCATTTTTGGCCTTATCTCCTTTTTCTTCTGATTTAACTATTGCCCCGTGTGGAGTGGTCAAACTGTTTTCTCCTCGTCAACTAGCCGATGGTGGCCAAGTTAACTGGCCACCCTTGCTTATAAAAAAAACTCTTACATAATCCTACAGTTTTGATCATATCGTACTAATGAGATAGCATGAGTAAGATGACATACCTTTGGGTAAGATGCTTTGATGATGAAGCATGCTAGAGAATGATGTCTCTATGTTGTGTATTTGCTGCATATCCTTGTTTGTATTGGTCTCTTTTGATGCTTGTTTCTTTTGATGTGCAAGTGTTGGAGAATGATGTTGGTGATATTGTTGTTGCTGCTGAGCTTTGGAGGAGCTTCCTCAACCTCGGAATCTTCGTGCTGAAGATGGATGCAACCCTAGGAAGTTTCCTTTATGGGATAGGCTATTACAGGATTTCCTATAGGAAACCTACAGGATGTCCTGTAGCTGCCTCTCCCCTAAACTTTCATACTTTTTCTCACTTCTGGAGCAGGAGGGTTGTTGACATGAGTAGAGAAGGTTTGTAGTGAATGGTAGGTGAGAGTTGTGGTCTTCAGGTATTGTCCCTCTCTCCTCCTTCTCTCCCTCTTCTATTTCTTTTTTTTTAATAATATATATATATATATATATATAGATATATATTTATATATGTATATGTATGTATGTATGTATATATATATATATATATATATATATATATATATATATATATATGTATGTGTGTATATATATATGTATATATATCTATATATGTATGTATATATATCTATATATATGTGTGTGTGTGTGTGTGTGTGTATACATCTACATATACATATACATATACATATACATATACATATACATATACATATATATATATATATATATATATATATATATATAGATATATATTTGTTACAATGATTAATTGGATGGATGCAGGGGTAACATGGTGATGGAAGGCATGGCGATGATGTGGTGGAGTGTGTTATAGACATATTTGGGTACTGCAACCCCAATCACATATGTCGATAAACCAAGGGCTCTTAAACCCCTAAAAGTGTTGTTTCACACCCTAAAGGATCATGGTCAACTGATTACATCATTTCCCAGAAGTTCCACCTGAAAAACCACTCAGAACTAGCCAAAACTGGACCATATAGACTGCTCCATGCTAAGGGTGCGATGCATACTGGCTGTTACACTGGCCAGGTGTGATGCATACTGAAAGAGCCTTCTGTGGGGTGCGATGGGCGAGAGTAGACAAATGGCAGAGACAGTTTGCTAAGTGGAAACCCAGAGAATCTTCTAGAAACTTCTCATATGACACTTGCCTCTCTGAATTCGCCCAGGGATGAGTAAGAGATCATGAAATCTCCAAGTGGAACCAAGAACTATCAGTGAAATGACACTAATGAAAAACCAAAAATTTGACTCATCCCTCTGCAAATATCTATAAATGGATCCCTCATCTTAGAGATCCAGAGGATGGAATTTTGTAATTTGTAATGAAGTGTTGTTGGTTCTCATTGAGACATTGTATTGTTGGGTGATCTTACTTTTCATGAGGTGAAGAGGGATTTCATGATGAGAGGATGATGCTAGATTAGACAGCTGGGTTGTAATCCACTCTTCTACTTCTACTATCAATAAAGTTATTTGAGTTTTCCTCCATATAATTGTGTACTTGTAAATCTTGTTATTTGTGGATGCAATTGTATGGTTAATGTATTTCTGATTCTGCATTGTTTATGGTATTATAGATCTCTATGATTTGATGGTGTGTTGTTGCTTTGCCTTTACAGATATTCTCTAAAGTGGGATAAGTAGGAGAAGAGTAGCGAGCTTTATCAAGGGAGAGAGGAAACAAGTAGGGAGCCAAGTGGAAGATACAGGTTGGTGCTCTTCGCTTCTCTCTTATCTATCATACATAAAGGAAATCTTGAAGTGCTTTGAATTATTTGTTTCTAAGATAGCTGCCCGTCTTAGTGGGACTAATAGATCAAAAAGACACTAGCTTTCCTAGAAACAAAATGGCGACTCCGCTAGGGAACGAATAGTTTATTTGTTTGTTATTGTTTTTTGCTTTATAAACCACAGACGGAGCCTGAAGTTAAGCCAACTAGCCTTTGAACTACACTTGCTATGCAATTGCAAAGTAGATCAACGCTGCTTCAGTCAATCTCTGGGTTGGTTTATGAAATGAACATCTAACTTCCAAACATCCTAAGTGCCCTGGTGGTAGCTCAATAACCTCATAAGATTATACCCCTATACTTTGTTGTTACTTTCTATCATAAGCTCAGCCTAAATCACTGAAATTAGCTGAAAATTGTGAATGAAAACCAAGCTTAGTTTCGTTCCCTTTGTCAGGCCAAGCAGTAACTCCATAAGGCAGAAATAAATTGACTGTTTTTATTCCATTAGGTAGGTCCTCATTATATACATGAGGGAGAGACTGTTCAGTTCGTCTCCTGATGACTATTCATATTTCCTATCTATCTATTTACAATAATTCACCCAATCACAAGGATTAGGTGTCAACATTCCCCCCCTTAATCTGAAGGGATGTTGGTGAGTTCAAGCATCATTCTAAATCGTTCAAGCTTTTCTCTTCCAAGCGCTTTGGTGAAGATGTTTGCAATTGCTCATTTGTGGAACAATGACGGAGATGGATTGTTTTGGCCTCAAAACGATGTTGAATTAGATGATATTTACTATTGATGTGCTTCGTTCGATCATGGAATTTTGGATTCTTGGCCAACTTTATTGCAGAGGTATTGTCAATCATGAGTGGAGTTGATTTTACTTGTTTTACGTGCAAATCTTCAAGAATTTTCCTGAGCCACACAATTTCTTTTGTTGCTTCAGCTGCTGCCACCTATTCTGCTTCTGTTGTGGAATCTGCTGGAACTGACTATTTGCATGATCTCTAGGAGATAGCTCCTGATCCAAGACTCATAGCATATCCTGAAGTAGATACCCCAGTTTCTTTGTCTCCGTCAAAGTCTGAATTAGAGTATCTTATCAAGCTAAAGTCGTCCACCTGTGTATAATTGATTCCAAAGTTTTGAGTTCCCTTCAAGTACCTTGGACCTTTTTTGCAGTAGACCAATGTCCCTCACAAGGTTTTTTCATAAACCTGGAGAGGATTCCAACAGCAAACGAAATGTCTGGTCTAGTAGTAGTTAGGTAGTTGAGACTTCCTACAAGCTGTCTATACTTTGTTGCATCCTCAAATTCTTTTCCTTCAATAGATGTGAGCTTTAAGTTTTGTTCCATTGGAGTAGTAAGGGGATTGCACTCTGTCATACCAAACCTATTTAATACATCTCCAATGTATTTCTTTTGAGAAAGAAATATGGACTTTGGATGTTGGGTTACTTCAATGCCAAGATAGTAATGAACATAGCCCAAATCAATCATTTCAAAACTTTTCACCAATTCCTTCTTTATGGATGCAATGTAGCTTTCATTGTTCCCTGTCATCAAAAGATCATCTACATATACCACAAGATATACAACTGTTTTGCCAACTTTCTTGACAAATAAAGTTGCATCATCAAGATCAAAATGTTTGAAATTGAGTTTCAGAAGATGCTCAGTTAGTTTTTCATACCAGGCTCGTGGTGCTTGTTTGAGGCCATACAAGGACTTCACAAGTTTGCATACTTTATGTTCATGTCCTTTCACAGTAAATCCTTCAGGCTGGGACATAAAAACATTCTCTTTTAGATCTCCATTCAAGAAAGCAGTTTTTACATGCATTTGATGGACTTTCCAACTCTTCTAAGCTGCTAGTGCAAAGCGTGTTTGGATGGTAGCCCATTTTGTTGTTGGGGAAAAAGTCTCCTCATAATCGACCCCTTCCTTCTGTGCAAAACCTTTTGCCACAACAAGTGAGCCATCAGCTTTATACTTGTTCTTGTAGACCCACTTGCAGCCAATTGGTTTGGTTCCTAATGGAGGATCAACCAGCTTCCAAGTTCTATTCTTTATGAGGGCATCATACTCCTTTTGCATCACTTCTTTCCATTCATCATGAGAAGCAGCTTCTTTGAAGGAATTTGGTTCAAAATATGTAGACAAGTTCAATTCACAATCATAAGAAACATCCATATCAACAGGTGAATTAGAGTCATCTACATCACCTCCATTTTGCCAGTTTGAATTTTTGGTTCCTGTCTTTCCAACTTCATCAGGATGAACACTTTCAAGTGTCTTTGTCACCCACTTTGGGGGGACCTTTTTTTGATGGACCAGGCTGCTCCGTTGATTGAGTTGGGACTGAATCAAAATTGAGTCTCCCAATTCTATCAATCACATCACTTAAAGCATCATCCATTGTTGGAGTTTCATGCGGAGGACAGTGTTCTTCAGAAGAAGATTCCACATGTTGATCTAGTATAGAAATCCCCCCTTCAAGATGTGGAATCTGATTATCAAATTCTTGAAATGATTTTGCTTTTGCAAATCTATCCAAGCGATCAAGTTTCCGCTCAACAACATTGTCAGTTTTGGATGATTCAAGGAAAACTACATCTCTAGATACAACAAACTTCTTATTTACTTCATCATAGAGGCGGTATGCTTTGGAGGTTTTTGAATACCGTAGGAAGATACACTTACGACTTCTAGCACCAAGTTTGTTTCTATGTACCTTTGGTATTAAGGCATAACAGGTGGAACCAAAGACCCTGAGATGCTTTACCGAAGGAACATGTCCATACCACATTTCATATGGATTCTTGTTTCTTATAGCATTAGATGGACATCTATTCTTTATATATGCAGCACATAGAGTAGCATCAGCCCAAAACATTATCTTTACATTCTTGAAAAGGAGCATGGATCGTACCATATTTAATATTGTCCTATTCATTCTTTCAGCTACACCATTCTGTTGGGGATTATAAGGCACAGTTGTTTGATGTTTGATCCCATGTTGGCGAAGATAGTTTTCAAATTCATTTGATGTGTATTCTTTTCCATTATCAGTGCGAATAGACCCAATATGAGATTTTACATCATTTTCAATCCATTTATGAAAATTATTGAATGTTTGAAAAGCATCAGATTTGTTCTCCAAAAAATAAACCCAACACATTCTGGTGTAGTCATCAATAAATGTCATGATATATTTATTTCCATTTGCAGAAGGAACGGGCATTGGACCACATAAATCTGAATTAATGAGTTCAAGTTTCCTATGTGCTCTTGAATGTGAATCATGAAAAGACTATTTGCTATGCTTTCCTAGAATGCAAGCATCACATTGCTTAACTTTTCTAGGAATTGTAGGCAAACTAGCAACACCATTTTTCTTCAACAAGCGGAGACTGTCATAGTTCAAATGTCCAAATCTAGCATGCCATAATAAAATTGATGGAAGTGTACCTTCTTCATGATGAGAATTGTATGAGAAATGTTGTGCATGAGTAGAGGTTCCTTGCAGTTTGAGAAGCCTTTCTTCTTCTATTCCCCTCATGACAAGTGAGTGGTCAGATGCTTTTCTTACCTCAAGCTTGCCATCAAACATATGAATGGAGTGATCTTGCTGGCGGATGTGGACCAAGGACAACACGTTTCTCTTGAGCTATGGGAGATATAGAACATGATCAAGAAGAAAGTCTGGACGACCAGGCAGTTTAAGCCTGATTGTGCCAAGCCCTGATGGCTTGATTTTTGATTGATCTGCAAAGTATACTGCTCCATCAACATTATCAGTGAAATCTTCAAACAAAATTTTTTGATGAGTCATGTGGCAGGTTGCTCCTGAATCAAGCAACCAATCATTTTTCCACGAAGCAAGTGAAGCATTAAATAAATCTTCATTTACTCTAATGTTACATTGTGCCACAACATAGTGAGTGGATTCAGGTGCTTTACCTTTGTCTGTATCATCAGCTTTACCTTTCTGTTGGTTTCCTTTTTTCTCAATTTTGTCCCATGGTAGCTTGCATGTAGAGGCATCATGTGATCCATTTCTTTTAAAGCGAATGTAGTGCAAATCTGCCTTTTCTCCTTGAGAATATCTTCCCCCCTGCCTCTAAAATATCTTCATCTTCCTCTTTGACCACCTCTTCCTCTTGTAGAATCTTGAGCATGATGCTTTTCTTTATTAGCAAGGCACACAACCTCTTCAGAAGATTCAGGGGTTGTCTTCTTTCCAAAAGCTTTCTCTCTTTCAGCAAACTTTTTCACAAGAGAGTCAAAGGTTATATCTTTAAGATTTCCATTTGCTTGCAATGACTCAAGATAATTGGAGTAAGTAGGATAAAGTGCCTTGAGAAAAGCGATAAGAGGAATATCCAATTCAACCTTAGTGGATTTGATATCATGCATTATAAATTTTACTTCACATGCAAGAGCAAGAGGATCATTATTTTGCAGTTCAAGAGTGAAGAGTTTAATCATGAGTTGGACAACTTCAAGTGCAGAATGTGAGTCATAGAGTTCTTTCAACTTTTGTAAGGCTTCAAAGGCAGTTGAATATGATGAAATATGGCGACTCACCTCTCCATTTACAGATGCTAAGATTAATGCATAAGATTTGCTGTTCTTGTTTTCCCAAATGACGAGCTCTTTGTTTGAGGTAGGCTGTACTGGGTCATTGTCTCCTTCTCTAACACACACTCCTTTCCACAGCTCATTGAAAATGAGGGTGTGCTTTATCATCCAAGACCATTTAGGATAGTTCTCCTTGCCAGTGAGAACTATTCCCAACATGGATATGATTGAGTGCATTCTGTAAAAAATTATTTCTGCTGATAGAGAAAAACTTTTGCTAGCAAGAAAAAATCTGTGCACTGTGAAAAAAATACTTCTGCTAGCAAAGAGAAAAACTATATTTTATCCATATAGAATATCACCATTTGTATTTTCAATATTATTTCATACAATATATCAAGCATCCATGCCCTTGACAAAAGAGAATTGCTCATTGCACCATTATCAATATATTGTATTCCTTAAATCCAGAATCACTAATAAAATAAGGAAAATCTTGAGCAAAATTGTTTCTACTCAATGCCCCTCTTTTTTTCTTTCTTTAGTGATACCAAGGCTAGTCAAACACCATCACAGTCTTAACATCTACCATACAAAAATAAACTATTACTCCTTTAACCTTCTGCGCTGATACAATCATAAAAACTGTGGTGAAAATTACAGAAATATGGCCAAAGCAAAGAATGTATCTCATCCATACCCACGCATAGCCATGTTGTCTCCCCACCTATTGGCAACCAACAAATCACACAGCGTATTCTGAAAAATTAATATTATTCAACCAAAAAGGTGTAGAGGAGTTCAACCGATTTTTTGAACTAATTATTTTTGTTTAGGAGTTCAACGTGCAGGAGCGGTAGAACATATGGAAGCTTTCGGGCAATACCTTATTGAGAACACTATATGCGTATTCACAAAATTGTAACTGTATTAATACCAAAACCACAGGTAATAACAGCAAATACCAAGATCCCTAGGTAGAATGGGCGGTGTATTTAACGCATATGCCAAAAAAAGACAATGTATAGCCAAAACACATTCAACATATATATACCAGTGTTCTTCAGAATAGGAGCAGCAACGTATTCAATACAGGGTTACCATTCAAATTAGGAGCAACATTCAAATCAAGAGTAGTGTATTCAATACAGGGTTACCATTCAACTCAGGAGCGGCATTCAAATCGGGAGCAGCGTTCATACATTCCTTCGAAGCAATGTTCATACATTCCTTCAGGGCACGTTCATACATTACTACAGAGTGCTCAGTGATTCATGGCACGCTCGCAGAGATGTTTAACGTTATGTGAGAAAACGTTGTCAGTCCAGATGGATTATGGAAGAGGCAACAGTGTTTATGGACAGTCACCTTCTGATAGCGTATTTAATAACATTGCCTTCTCACAGAATAGCAAACGTTTATGGAGAGTCGCCCTCTGGCAGAACAGAGAGCGCTGGAAAGGAATATGGCAGACAGAGGAGTTACAAGAGCATAAGAGCTAAAAAAGGAGCTGGCTCTGATACCATGTCAGGCCAGGCAGTAACTCCATAAGGCAGAAATAAACTGACTTTTTTTATTCCATCAGGTAGGTCTTCACTATATACATGAGGGAGAGACTGTTCAGTTCGTCTCCCAATGACTGTTCATATTTCCTATCTATCTATTTACAATAATTCACCCAATCACAAGGATTAGGTGTCAACACCCTTGTCCATCACACTATCTCTAACTGGAAGTCTAGATGCATCGCACCTCCCGTGTGTTGCAGGTGAGATGCATCCCTATTTCCCTAAGGACAGGTGCGATGACTAAATGATACTGTTTCCTTCCCTGGAATGTGGTTTTTTCTTCATTGTTTTCAGCTCTATTTAGTAGTTTTGTTGCTTATGATCAGTATATCATTGTTGAATCCTTCTTCCTTTACATTATTCAGCCTCCATTGATCAAGAATTGTGAATGATTTTTATGTATTTTTCATCATTTATAGTCCTCCTTTGCAAATAGTAGCTTAATCGAACTGTCATCTTTTGATTCAAAAGTGTCACAACTATCATTGTGAGTTGAAAAGAAGAGTGTCATAAAGTCTTCTTCTTCTAGGTAGTCGATTGTACTCTTGCGATTGTACTCTTGCAAGTGTCGAAAGCAATTTTCCATTCGAAATTGAAAGTGTCGTCTTAGTCTTCCTTTCGTTTTGAAAAGAAAATGCTAAAGTGTCACTTTGAAGAAAAATAGTTCAGATCTATACTTATTTTTATTTTTGGCATTCTCACATTAAGGAAATGGAAAAACAAAAACATGCATGTGCATTTGCATTTAGACTGCATGCGGGAAATGATTTAGGAAAAGTTCATTTAGTGTGTTCTCTCTACTCTCTGTTGAAAGAATCATACTCTTCTTTCCTTAGTAGCTAGGATTTTCATTGCTAAAAGAAAACAAATGACTGTTTATCATTTTAGATTACATATTTAGGAATTTTACATCTACATCACGCAGTGAACCTCGAAAGGCAAACTTCTTGAAAAAGATCAACTCTAAAATAAACCTCAATGAACATAAAAACACTTTGGAACCTAACACACAACATCTAGAAGTCTAGGCTAGAGACGTATTCCGTCGTCGTAAAGCCCAGTGACTATCGTTTTCATCGAAGGTTGGGTGATTCCTCCTCTTTGATATGACAAGGGCTAGTACAGACTTGTGCTCCCCGTACCGTCGAGTATATATTAGGAGACCACAATAGGCTGATGTACTTTATCCTTAGGAAGCCATGTCTGCCACCCTATCGATCCCAATGCATTGAACACAACATTCGGGAAGATTGACTGTCGTATGTAAAGTCGTTGGTAATATCTTTTTAATTTACCACCAAGGTGTATATTGTAGTTTTGCGATTGGTTTGGTAATCCTTCTGTTTAGATTTCCAAAGTAGTCACTTTCGTTCCTTTTCGACTCCTTAAAAGAAAAGGTCCATCTAAGCACTTGTCACTTCAGGCTCATTAAAAGTCGAAGGCAACTAGAGTCACCTTTAGATTTTTCTCGACTCTTAAAAATTGAAAAAGCAAAGTTGTGTCAAAGCGTCATAACATTCATTTAATATGGAATAACATTTTCCCCTTTTTAATTTTGAGTTGATCAAGTAATCCGCAATCATCGAAGAAAGTCAATCAAAATCCCATCGTTCGCGGAGGCTAGCGAGTCAATCATCTTTGACTCCATAAACGAAACCATTCCGGGCGAAACGGTCTCGTTTAACTGAGTCCATCTCTCTTGGTTTATTTGAAACTTGTGTTTCAATCATCAGAGACCACAGTTACTCTGATCATTTTTGGTACATCTGCCTTTACGGAAGAAGTTCCGCAGTTACAAGAGGACATTAGAATTGATCCTAGTGTAACGGTAGATGCATCGATACCTGAAACAGCTCCATCTAGAGTTGATCCAGAAACTGAAGTTCACTCACCGGAACATCTGGGAGTTGGGTTCTAGAATTCAGAAGGTGTCACCCCTCCAGTATCTGTCGCTGCAGAAACTATACCTTCTTTGGCCCCAGAAATATGTTACAGACCTGACGGTCTACCTCTTCCACCTGGGCTGATTGCTATAGAAGAAGTTGTAGAGGATCTTCCATCCAGCACTCTGTTACATTTTGGAGCTGGGATCCACTTATATCCTTCTATTCCTGAAGTTAGTTCTTTCAATCATCCTTCAGTTAGAGCCTAAATCTACCTCAAGTTGAGAAAGGTAGGATCTAGGATAAAATCAAACCACGCTTAACCTAATAGCTAGCCCTACCAGGTCGGGAGAGGGATCTCTCCTTGTCAAGCTCAATTAGGATATCGACAATCAGGGCTTGAGATCATTGAATTTAATGTAGATTTTAGGCTAGGTGTAGTAGCTCAGAGGATTTGATTGGATTTGTTTCGGGTCAAAAATAGCAAGAGAAAGGGTGATTGGACTATGGAATCGATGTTAGTTTCTGCCAGCAAACCTAGGGCAAATTAAGTGCCATGTTTAGCCAAGTGAAGATTGTAAATGTGAGAAGTCTGAGGGAGAAAGCCCACTGTGCTATAGGAATCAGACAAAGGATTAATCTACAACAACAACTTTAGATGAAATAGAATCACGAGGTTTCTCAACAGAGCATCTAACCAAACATGAATTCTGCATAAGACAACCATTACAACTAACAGCAAAATCATCATGAAAGGAGCATCATTACAGATGAATTCCTAACATATTACATAGATAATGCTACAACAAGGCAGAAAAAATATAATGTGTAAATGAATTATAGGAAAAACATACTAAACATCAGCACCGTGATGAATCCCAGATCCAAAGGGTAGAACACTGCTTTATTAAAATGATATTCAAGAAAAATTTACAGAATGCCAAGCAGCCTCTCTGCTACCAAAATCCAACCCCTACACTATTAAATTCATAAAATATATACATTTTCTCATCCATGTACTAAGGGAATTGAGCTCAACCATTTTCTTCAAAATAGAATCAGTTACATTAAACTTGGGCCAAATTTCTGAAAATAGGTGTTGAAGATGAACTCGTATCTCCTAAACCATAGAACCTGTTACAAAACTGAAAGAGGATTTTGTAGATAAATTCATTTTAGAGAAAAAACTCTCTCAAATTTTGGAAATTCATTTCCAGTTTCTCGTAATTTGTGCCACAAAATCATCTCTAAAACAGAAAATCATTAAAAATTTAAATCTGTGAAAATGTGCTGTAAAGATCTAGTCAAATATCCCAATTCATGACACCTATGAATAAACAGAAAGAATTTTTTGTTATATGGCTCGTGGTTAACAAAAACCTCCTTTAGTTTTGCAAAATTACATTCCATCTGTTGTAAAATGGCCCCGCACTAAAATGACTGAAACAGTAAAAAATATGAAAATTTTGCTTTGTTTTAAAGTAAGCTCCAAATATCACTACATATCTCCCACATAGTAGAACATGTGCATAAATAGAAAGAGGTTTTTGTTATTTGGTATGTGATGAATAAAAACCTCTTTCACTTTTGAAAAATTCCTTACCATTATTTCACAAATTGATTTTGTACTAAACTTGTCATTTTGTGCAGCAACTAACCTCAAAACATGCATAACCAAGAATCACTCATTCATTTCGATCATATCTTCTAATCCGGGAGCTAGTTACGGGAGTGTGATATACCGTTGGAAATATTTTTCCAAGCTTCTTCTGATGGAGACACTTGTGACATGCTTTGTGCTAAACATCATGCGCAAAACATCTAACAAAAGCAGAAATAGTAAGAGCTCATGTTGATCTCTGGTGAGAGGCTGCGAAGACTGGAACTAACATCGGCTCCATTGGGGATGGCAAATCCTTGGAGGTGTCAAGAACACCATAGAACAAGTGCCTCGTCCATTGGGCATGGATGGTCAAACAACTACAAACCCAAAACAACTCATACGAATCCAAAAACATATACATACTGCAACTTGTACATAAACAAATACCGAAAACTGAAATGTTGCCTCAAGTAACTTATTTATGTACAAATCTAACCTACTTTGCTACAAAATTGATAGATCAAGTAACGTTGTAATGCCAGATCAACCAATCAGGTAACTTTGACAAGGACACAAATGTAAATGCTGACAGCCATACTTGCACATAACGAATCTGGTTATGTAAAAGACAATTTGATCTATCATTCAAACTGGAAAAAAATTTCCATGTACATGGCAATAGGATTGAAAAAACCAGACTTTGTTTGCTGCCCCAACTCCTCAATACATGGTTCCATCTGCAAACTGTCAATGCAAATATCCACGTGCAGCTCTATTGTTTCTTTTTTTGAAGGAGGGATAGTTTCCAAGAACTTTTTGGGATCTCGGAATTCATATGATTGGATCTGATCATTTAAATATTAAATCTCCTTCTCAATTTTTTCAACAACTAACTCAAAGAAACCAGTTTTAGCTTTAGGATGACATTTGGGAGATCTCAAAAATTGAAGCACATCAATGAAAAATACTTCATCAATTTCAATATCCACTAACTGATCTCTAACTTATTTTAAAACTTCACAAAACATAGGGTTTTCCACATACCCTACCATTTTATTTTAGTGCATGAATGGATCAGTGAGCACTGGAATCTTTGGATTGAGTTAAAGTCACCAGGTGAATGTTTCAGCCTTCATATGTGTCTGACTGTTGTCCACCATCAGCAATTAGATCTGCAACTTGAATGATCTTTCGCGGAGAAGATCTGCCACCTCTTCCCTAATTTAATGTACTAGGGCAATTTGCAAGCCAGATGTTCAGTTCATAAACTAGACCGGAAATTAACTGAAGCAGCATTCATCTACTTATGCACTCGCAAAGCAACTGTAGTTCAAAGGCTACCTAGGTAACTTCAGGCTCCGTCTGTAGTTTATAAAGCAAAGAACACTAACAAACAAATAAATTTTTCTTCCCTAGTATGGTCACCACTATTTTAGAGCCTAAATCTACCTTAGGCTGAGAAAGGTAGGATCTAGGATAACATCAAACCATGCTTAACTTGGTAGCTAGCCCTACCAGGTCAGGAGAGGGCTCTCACCTTGTCAATCTCAATTAGGATATCAGCAATTAGGGCTTGAGATGACTAAATTTAATGTAGATTTCAGGCTAGGTATAGTAGCTCAGAGGATTTGATTGGCTTTGTTTGGGGTCGAAAACAGCAAGAGAAAGGGTGATTGGACTATTGAATCAATGTCAGTTTCTGTCGGCAAACCTAGGGCAAATTAAGTGCCATGTTCAGCCAAGTGAAGATTGTAAATGTGAGAAGTATGAGGGAGAAATTCTGTTGTGTTGCAGGCATCAGACAAAGGATGAATCTTCAACAAAAACTTTAGATGAAATAGAATCACGAGTTTTCTCAACAGAGCATCTAACCAAATATGAATTCTTCATAAGACAACCATTACAACTAACAGCAAAATCATCATGAAAGGAGCATCATTATAGATTAATTCCTAACGTATTACTTAGATAATTTTGTAACAAGGTAGAAAAAACATAATGTGTAAATGAATTACAAGAAAAACATACGAAACATCAGCACCATGATGAATCCCAGATCCAAAGGGCAGAACACTGCTTTATTAAAATGATATTCAAGAAAAATTCACACAATGCCAAGCAGCCTCTCTGCTGCCAAAATCCAACCCCTACACTATGAAATTCATAAAATATATAAATTTGCTCATCCTTGTACTAAGGGAATTGAGCTCAACCATTTTCTTCAAAATAGAATCAGTTACATTAAACTTGGGCTGAATTTCTGAAAATAGGTGTTGAATATGAACTCGTATCTCCTAAACCATAGCACCTGTTACAAAACTGAAAGAGGTTTTTGTAGATAAGGTCATTTTGGAAAAAAAAACTCTCTCAAATTTGGGAAATGCATTTCCAGTTGCTCGCAATCTGTGCCACAAAATCATCTCTAAAATAGAAAATCATTAAAAATTTAAATCTGTGAAAATGAGCTGTAAAGCTCTAGTCACATATCCCAGTTCGTGACACTTGTGAATAAACTAAAAGAGGTTTTTGTTATATGGATATTTTTTAACGAAAAAATCCTTGGGTTTTGCAAAATTACTTTCCATATGTTGTAAAATGGCCCAGCACTAAAATGACTAAAACAGTAAAAAATATGAAAATTTTGCTTTGTTTTAATGCAAGCTCCAAATATCACTATATATCTCCCACATAGTAGCACTTGTGCATAAACTAAAGGAGGTTTTTGTTATTTGGTATGTGATGAACAAAATTTTCTTTCACTTTTTAAAAATTCCTAACCATTATTTCACAAATTGATTTTGTACTAAACTTGTCATTGTGTGCAGCAACTAACCTCAAAATATGCATAACCAAGAATCACTCATTCATTTCGATCATATCTTCTAATCCGGGAGCCGGTTATGGGAGTGTGATATATTGTTGGAAATATTTTTCCAAGCTTCTTCTGATGGACACACTTATGACATCTTTTGTGCTAAACATCATGTGCAAAACATCTAACAAAACTAGACATAGTAATAGCCCATGTCGATCCCTGGTGATAGGCTGCGAAGACTAGAACTAACACCTTCATCGCAAGTTCTTGTCAAATTGCTAGGAAATATTTTGGATAGGATGAATATGTCTAAACAACCATCAACATCTAGGACTGTGTCATCTGATACAGCCATAACAGAACCTCCTGCTACCACTCCTATGATATTCGTTGGTATACCATCTGTCACAACTAGTTATCAATCACTAGATGGAGTCCACCTAGGGACTATTTCGACAACATGGTCTGTTCCCATTTGTTCTTCCGGGACCCTATCTGGCATTTCCTATGTTGAAGCTCATCAAATTGATCCTACATACCAGTTTAAATTTGGGAAACCCAATCTTCAAATACCCATCTATCCTTTGAACACTAGATTACCACCATATGGGGGGCAATATGATTTTTCATCATTCCCTCTTAGAGAACAACCGTATGAGAGCTCACAACAAAATTTAGGTCAAAATGGAATTACATCCGGTGGTTGGATACCAATAGTACCTCAACAACCAAGGGTTGTATATTCAATACAACCAACCCAACCTATGTCGAATATTACCACTACACCTGCCATTGTGACTGTGTCGCAAGTACAAGCATAGCCTATTGTATGTCAACCTCAAATTACTCAGGTTTTATTAAAATAGCCTCTTGTCTCTACGGCTCCGTCACAATCTCAAGTTAGTGCTTCCTTAACCGAGACGACTCGGGCTCAATCAGGTGTTATCACTCTGCATCTTGGTCAATAATCCAGTATTGGGCAATAGAAAATGGTCCAACAACCATGGCTGGTGCAATGTCAACAACCCCAATTCCAGCAATTTTACTGATGACCTGAGCAACAAGGTGTTTTAGGTAATGGACAACCACATTTTCAAAGCGGTTATCAGCAACCATACTATAATGGTTATGCCCATCAACCTTATCAAAGTTATCAACATCAGATACATTATGCTAGTATGCAAAGACCCACTCCTTAGGCAATCCCATCTTATCGTGGGTATGCTTCGCCAAACCTAAATCAACAGTTTCCCTTTGTAGCAACTCTAGAATTACTAGATTTGAACTGGTTAACCAATGATCCAATTGCCTACGCACCTTGGTGGCCAGTGATTCCTCATAAACTTCACTCAAATATTCCTAAATTCAATGGAAATCCGAGTGAAGATCCATCAAATCACGTAATGACCTTTCATTTGTGGTGTTCATCCAACACCCTCAATGATGATTCGATTAGGCTTCACCTTTTTCAGCAAACGCTAACTGGTCTGGCAACGAAATAGTATATCGAATTTCCTAGAGCTTCATTTGATAACTTCAGTGCCCTTGCCACTACCTTTTTAACCCACTTTAAATTACAAATAACTTACAAAATAGGAACATAACTCCTTACCAATTTCAAGCAGACAACAACCACTCACATATCTGATCATATTCATGAGTGGCGACATCGTCGTTCTGTTGGGTCCCTATAATACTAGTGATTACCCCATTACTATTGTAGTTGTATCCCTTATTAATATTGTTGTGCCCTTATTGTCCCCATATTGTTATTACTGTGCCCCATATAATCCCTCTATTGTTATTTTTGTGGCTTTATATTATTATTGTTAGTTCGACTGGGTTATATTGTGACTCCTTAGACTCTTATATATAGAAAGGAGGTTTTTTCATTTGAATCATCCAAGAATTTCTCACTTATGTAATGTAAAGGAGGTTGTCCCCTCAAAGAGGCTGAATTCTAAGGCGTGGATCTCTCTTTTCTATCTCTTTGTGAGCTGGTTTCATAACATTTGGTATCAGAGCTTTGGATTCTAGGGTTTCGCTGCTCCAAATAGGTCATCGTGGCATTTTCGCTATAACTTTTTTTCTGCGACGTTTCATAAGCTAAAAGAAACACCCATTTGAGAGGAAATCATGCTGAATCTTGGCTCCAAATTTCATAGCTTTTCGTGCTATATTTGCAGATATATGATCTGAGGAATTTGGTCTTTTTGCAGACTCCTGAATTACATTCAAAATAGGTGAGCTGGGGAAAATCATCATAACTTTCTCTCAGAGCATCAGATTGAAATTTCATAAGAAGGTATAGAAAGAGGACGGATTTTAGTTTCTTTTTTATCTTTTTTAGATCCAAAGGTCGAAACAGTGACTCGTGGCACGTCATACAAGTTCACTCTACTGAGCTAGTCTATAATCAGGTCATCTTGGGAGATTGTGCATAACTCTTCCTTGGAGAATCCAACTTGGATCAGACTGGTGGCATTGGAAAGAGGACACAGAGGGCTACTACAAGTCATAATTTCAGAACTGGAGGATCCGAAATTGCAGAGATACATTAGATTCAATATCAAGCTTCTACAAAGTGAAAAAAGGTGTATAGTTTTTATTTTTATTTTTGCATAAGTTTGGTTTGAAAAATTAGTTTGAATCGGTAATTGATGCCCCGAGGAAAGAAAATGAAAACACCTAGTAAACCTGAAAACTCTAGCATGAATTATGAAGAAGAGGAAGAAATGCAACATGATAAATCAAAATTACGAGACCAAGTGCAACAAGTCTCACTTGCACAAAAAGCAACAAAATCTAAGATGGATGGTTTAAGGAAAGATGTAGAAGCTAGGATGGATGGTTTAAATAAAGGTGTTGAAGCTAAGATGGATTTTTTAAAGAAAGGTGTAGAAGCTAATATGGATGGCATGGAAGCTAAGATGAATGGCATGGACGCTAAAATTGATGCCATGGATGATAAGATGGAAGAATTGAAGATAAATATGAATAAGTTGCTACAAGAAATGGTCACTAATGGTGAAAGGGTAGTAAAGGAAACTCATGATGAGAATAAAATAAATGTTAATCATGATTCCATAGACTCTAATGTTGGATCGAAGACCCACCATATTCCAAAAATCGATATGAGGAAGTTTGATGGCAAGGATCCCGCAACATGGATATTACAAATGGAGCAATTTTTCAATCTCAATAATGTGCAAAACAAACAAAAGGTACATATTGCAACTTTATATTTGGAACCACATCAGTTTGTATGGTATCAATGGCTTTGCTCTCGTAAACAAATTATCACCTGGGCAATTTTTACGGAAGAATTGACAGCACATTATGAGGATACAAAAAGCAACACTTTTTTTAGCCAATTGATAAGTCTCAAACAAAAGGGTTCAATAATGGAGCACATTGAGGAGTTCCAAAAATTAAACATAAGGGTAAAAAATATTCTAGAGGAGCATAGGATTGATGTGTTCATAGGGACTTTAAAGGATAATATCCAACATGATGTTCACCTTTGGGAACCTGATTCATTAGAGAAGGCATTCAGGTTAGCAAGAAAAATGGAAAGCAAAATTATGGCAACCAAGAAGCATACCACTCACAACTATAAAGATGGAAGTGTTGTTGCCCCTAGTCTTCCACAACCTATAAGGTTGACAACAAAACAATTGGAAGAAAAAAGAGCAAGAGGGCTTTGTTACAGTTGTGATAACAAATACACTAAAGGTCATAAGTGTGCTGAGAAGAAATTATTCTACATAGATTGTGAAGAGGAAGAAGAAAAGGAGCAAGAAAGGTCAAAAGAAGAGGATATACTCCAGGAACAAAGCCTAGATAAAGAAGAAATGAATCTGACCATATCTTGTAATGCATTGGCGGGAATTACCACTCCTCAATCCATCAAGATAGAAGGACAAAACAAGAAGAGAAAGGTAATAGTGTTGATTGATTTAGGAAGTACCCACAATTTTATTCATTGTAAGGTAGCAAAAGAATTGAATTGATTCTTATATCTAGCACCAGAGTGTCAAGTGATGGTTTCAAATGGAGGAACAATAAATTGCTCTGGAAAGTGCCATAATATCAAGCTATCCATGGGAGAATATGTATTGACTAGCCCAATGCTTTCCATTCCAATGGGAGGTGCTGATGTTGTACTAGGAGTCCAATGACTACAATCCTTGGGTACAATAGCTTTTAATTTTCAAGAACTTTTCATGAAATTTTCTGTGGAAGGAAAGGAAGTTGAATTAAGGGGTATTGCAGGTAAACCAAGAAATATAATCAGCTCTAACAGTATGACAAAGCTTCTAAAAAAGGAACAAAGAGGTGTAATTGCACAATTATGTTCGCTAGATGTTTCCATATTGGAATCATCTATTTCTCCAGATCTCCAAAAAGTCTTGGACAATCATTCCAAGGTATTTGAGACTCCCAAAGGTCTCCCACCTATTCGTGATCATGATCATGCTATTCATTTGATTCGAGGAAGTGTTCCTCCAAACATCAGGCCATACAGATATCCCTATGCCCAAAAGAGTGAAATTGAACGTATGGTTGCAGAAATTCTAGAGGCTGGTATAATTCAACCGACTCAAAGTTCTTTCTCTGCTCCAGTAGTATTGGTGCACAAGAAGGATGGATCATGGCACCTGTGTCTGGATTATAGGGAGCTCAACAAGCTCACCATTAAAGATAAGTTTCCCATTCCTGTCATTGATGAATTACTAGATGAATTTCATAGATCAATTTACTTCACCAAGTTGGATCTTCATTCAGGATATCATCAAATTAGAATGAAGATGGAAGACATTCCAAAAATAGCATTTAGAACTCATGAGGGTCATTATGAATTTTTGGTCATGCCTTTTGGCCTTACCAATGCACCTTCAACATTTCAAGGTTTGATGAATTCTATTTTCAAACCATTCCTTAGAAAATTTGTGTTAGTATTTTTTGATGATATACTAATCTACAGCAAGTCTTGGAAGGATCATGTTGAACATGTTGACAGGGTGCTACAACTATTGGAGGAGAAACAATTATATGCAAAAAGATCCAAATGTTTCTTTGGAGTACAAGAGGTGGAATATTTGGGTCATATTGTATCTCATGAAGGAGTTAAGGTAGACCCTAGCAAAATTAGAGCCATTAAGGAATAGAAAATCCCCACATCCATAAAGCACTTGTGAGGATTTCTCGGGTTGACAGGGTATTATTGTAAGTTTGTTAAGAATTATGGGAGAATAGTAGCACCTCTAACAACATTATTGAAGAAAGATGCATTTTCATGGACTCCAGAAGCAACAAAGGCCTTTGAGCATCTTAAAGAGTCAATGTGCCAAGCACCAGTCTTAGCTACACCAGACTTCACAAAAACCTTTATTATGGAATGTGATGCTTCAGGAAATGGAATTGGTGTTGTTTTAATGCAAGATAAAAGACCCATTACTTTGGAAAGTCATCTAATCAAGGGAAAGTTTTTACACAAAGCTATTTATGAGAAGGAAATGTTGGCAATCATCCATGCACTTAAGAAATGGCGACCCTACCTAATGGGAAGACACTTCAAGGTAAAAATGGATCATGATAGCCTTAAATACCTTTTAGAACAAAGATTATCCTCTGAAGAGCAACAAAAGTGGGTCACAAAGATGTTGGGTTATGACTTTGAAATCATCTACAAAAAAGGGAAGCAAAATGTGGTGGCATGTGCACTCTCAAGAAAGGATGAGGATGTGGAAGCATTGTTGTGCGCCATTTCTATTATTCAACCAGATTAGATAAACGAAGCAAGGCAGGAATGGAAGAATTACAAAGAAGTGTGGGCACTTATTCGAAAGTTACAACAAGACTCCAGTACGTCTGACACATTTAGCTGGCAAAATGATTCGTTATGGCACAAAGATCACTTATACCTCTGTAAGAATTCCCAGCTAAAACAAAAGATTCTTATGGAATTGCACACTTCTCCCTTAGGAGGGCACTCAGGATTTTTAAAAACTTACCACAGGGTTAAGAAGGAATTTTTTTGGGAGGGCCTTAAATCAGATATTCAAAAGTTTGTGGCACAATGTTTGGTTTGCCAACAAAATAAAGTTGAAACAATTAAGACATTGGGTCTATTACAACCTTTATCCATTCCAAGCCACTGTTGGGAGGAGGTTTCAATGGATTTTATCACAGGTTTACCCAAGTCTGAGGGAAAGAGTGTCATCATGGTGGCAGTTGACAGACTTACCAAGTATGCACACTTTTGTGCATTATCACATCCATTTAAAGCTAGTACAGTTTCTACTGCATTTATGGAAACAATTCAAAAGCTACATGGAAACCCAAAAATTATTGTAAGTGACAGAGATCCCATTTTCACTGGATATTTTTGGATAGAAATATTTTCTTGTCTTGGTACTCAGTTAGCTCATAGCTCATCTTATCATCCTCAATCTAATGGGAAAACTGAGATAGTAAACAAATGTTTAGAAGGATATCTTCATTTCTTTGTATCTGATAAACAGACACAATGGGTCAAATGGTTGCCTCTAGTTGAATGGTGGTATAACACCTCCTTCCATATAGCAACAAAAATGACCCCATTTATGGAACTTTATGGATATCAGCCACCATCCATCACATCATATTTAAGAGAAAATTCTAAGGTTCAAGCAGTGGAACATCACATCAAACATCAACAACATGTCCTCCAACTCTTAAAGGATAACCTCGTGTTGTCACAATATAGAATGAAACAACAGGCAGATCAACATCACAGCAAAAGAAGTTTTGATGTAGGTGATTGGGTATTCCTACGGTTACAACCATATACGAAAATGTCCCTCAAGCAAGCTAAGAAGGATAATAAATTATCACCAAAGTATTATGGTCCATGCAAGGTGTTGCAAAAGATTGGTACTATGGCATACAAATTGGAGCTTCCTACAGCTTCTCGATTTCACCCAGTTTTCCATGTTTCATGTTTAAATAAGGTTATAAGCGACAAGCTCCCAGTTCAAACAATATTTCCAGAATGTGACGAGGAAGGAAAAATTATATTGGAACCAGAAGCAGTCACAGAAACAAGATCTCAACAGTTATGAAATCGATCAATTTTGGAGTATCTTATCAAGTGGAAGAACTTATCCGCTGAAGATTCCACATGGGAGGATGAGAATTTTATACAAAAGCATCCAGAACTACTGAAGTGTTGAGGACAACACTTTTTTGAAGGAGAGGGGCATGTTGGGTCCCTATAATACTAGTGATTACCCATTACTATTGTAGTTGTATCCCTTATTAATATTGTTCTGCCCCTATTGTCCCCATATTGTTATTACTGTGCCCCATAGAATCCCTCTATTGTTATTTTTGTGCCTTTATATTATTATTGTTAGGTTGGCTAGGTTATATTGTGACTCCTTAGACTCCTATATATAGAAAGGAGGTTTTTTCATTTGAATCATCCAAGAATTGCTCATTTATGTAATGTAAAGGAGGTTGCCCCCTCGAAGAGGCTGAATTCTAAGGCGTGGATCTCCCTTTTCTATCTTTTTGTGAGCTGGTTTCATAAAACGTTCAATGGTAAAGACCTATGTTCTTGATCAACTTCTAGCTGAGTGCTTTATTAAGTCACTATTACCTTCTATTACAAAAGATGTGGAAAAAGGAAGAGTTGTCATTGAAGAGCAAGTCATTGATCATGCACAGTATTTAGACTTGATCTATACTCAATCTGAAACACTCTATGACAAAATTCTTGACACTCCTAGACTGGAATTTTCCATTCCTCCCCCTCCTAAATCAAACAGGGACTCTCATGTTGATGATGGCATGATTGGTACCTCAAGTACGCAAACTGCAAAGGCTCAAACTGGTAAAGCTCTTGCAGTTTCTAGTAAAAAAGCAAATGACAAACTGCCTGCCTTGAAGGTCAATGTCATGTCATACGACAAAGGCAAAGAACCAAAGCAACCAGGGGGCAAGAAGAAAGGGAAAAACAAAAAGAAGAAACAAGAATATTCACCTCCTAAAAAATCTTCTAAAGACCCTGCTGGGCAAAATAAACCTAATCAGCCATGTTTCATATGTAATGAAGACCATTATACAAGAGATTGTCCGCATTGAGCTGAGGTCAAGAATTTTTTTAAAACTTCAAGCACCTCAGCAGTATTGACTGATCTGTGTCCAAACCTAGAAACTAATCTGGTTGTTATCGATAATGCTTCTCCATCCCAAGTGCTTATGTTATCTGTCTCGAAATAGTAAAATGATGCTTTGATATCGACGAGGAATAAAGATTACGGGAATCCACAGATGTCAAACAACAAGGCTACAGATCAACCCAGTAGTTCAACAACGACTTCGTCAGAAGTTGTGCCACCCATCGTTCATGAACTAAAAATAAAGCTGCCAAAGGGAGTAGTACGTAAATTGACATTTAATCCTCGTGCTCGAGCAGCACAAAATTATAATATAGTAGAGGATTTGGCTCAATCGCCATCTGCTATGTCGACACTTGAAGTACTACAGAATTTCCCCTCCCAAAAGCAAGCTTTATTATCAGCAATAGGTGGGATTGACCCAACGGATTCCAATCTTGTGGCCTTTAACCACAAAGGATATGAACTTTAGTTACCGGCCCAACTCGCTTTCCTTATACAGGTAAAATCCCTCAACAAAACTGTTCATCGAACAATCATTGACGAGGGCACATCTACATGTATAATATCAATGAGCTATTGGAAACCTTTAGGCTCACCACCCTTTTCACGGTCATCAACGACATTAATTTAGTACTTGTCCTGCATCGGGAAAGGACTGGTAGGGGCTTGCTTGATGCTAGGAAAGCAAGGAAAGCATTCAATGGAAGAACATACATGCCGTATAGGATATTAAGTAACTTGCAAGTTGAACTGGGGGGCAAGACAGTAGAAATTGAAGTCGAAATTATTGATGGAAACCTCGATTACAATATCCTACTGGGAAGGCCCTGGATTTATGCTATGGCTACGGTTGTGTCATCATATTTTAGAAATATTTCATTTTCCTTCCAAGGTGGAAATACAATCGTTGACCAAATAACCTTTTTCCCGAATAGTTCACAAGCTACGAGAAGCATTCCAATGATCCATGGAAGCTCTCAATTGCTTCAAAATTTTGGAGTAGGCCTCCTAAAAGACCCTGCCTTAATGGGTACTTTTTCCCTCTCGCCTCTGAGTAATCTGGTGGTGGTGGAAACCTGTAATACGATATCTTCTACATCAGCAAAGATTAAGAAGATTTCTAAACATTTTGTTAGCATGGATCATCGCCAGGTATTGCCTCCAAGCCCCATAGAAATTTTGTAGCAATCAATTTTCTGGGCATGGGCAGCAAACCCAAATCAACACTCATCAAGTGTTTGGATAGATAGGTCTCTAGAATATGGCACCTCCTCAGATCCTTGGTCACGTATACATTCCACAGACGAAGGAATCATTCCATCAATGATGATAGGAGAGGCACCATGGGAAGATTACCACCATCGTTCCCATATTCAAGATAACGACGAAGATTATTCCAACAACCTTGATCATCCTTCAATTTTTGATTTTCTATCAAACACTGTAAATATGATGGATTCTGAGCGAAATTTGTCCAATATTGAAGAGACTATCACCAAAAATATCTCAACCAAACCTAATGTTGTAGAGAATATTCATGTTGGCAAATCTTGTTCTTCTTCAGAACTAGAAATATACTCCGCTCTCTTTCACAAATTCAGAGATGTCTTTCCATGGTCATACGAAGAAATGCCAAGCATTGACTCAAGCATCGTTGAACACGAAATCAAGATGTATCCACATGTCAAACCAGTACGACAGCAACTTCGACAGGTTCACTCGAAGAAAGTCGCCGCCATCAAGGCAGAAGTTGAAAAACTTTTATATGCTGGTTTAATTTACCCTGTTCCTCTAACTAATTGGGTATCGAATATTGTTCTTGTGATGAAAAAGAAAGGAATGATTAGAGTGTGTGTCGATTACAGGGATGTAAATCAAGCTTGTCCAAAGGACAACTACCCTACACCCTTCATCGACCAAATAATTGATGAATGTGCCAGATGCGAAATCTTTTCATTCATGGATGGATTTTCTAGATACAATCAAATAAACATCCACCCACAGGACCAGTTGAAGACTACATTTATATGTCCATGGGGCACATTTGCATACCGTAAACTACCTTTCGGTTTAAAGAACGCAAGGGAAACTTTTCAAAGGGCAATGAACTACGCCTTCCATAACATCAAACACATCATTCAACCATATCTTGACGATCTACCGGCTCATTCCCGAAAGCAGACTTTACATCCGCAGCATTTGAGAGCTATATTTCTACGTTGTCAACACTACAAGATACGACTCAATCCACACAAATGTGTGTTTTGTGTCGGTTCTGGTCATTTACTTGGTTTTGTAGTTTCTAAGGACAAGATTTGACTCGACCCATGTAAGGTTTAGGCAATCATCGACATGCCTCCACCTTCAAATTTGCTTCAGATTCAGAAACTCCAAGGGAAAGAAAACTTTCTAAGGAGGTTCATTCCGAATTACGTGGAACTAGCTAAAGGTTATATGTGTATTTTGAAAAAAGAAGTACCCTTCAACTAGGATCAGGTTGTGCAAGCTTCCTTTGACGCTTTAAAGGATTCCCTAATAAAAGCATCATTAATATATGCTCTTGTATATCAAAAGGACTTTAACATGTATCTTGTGGCAGTAGATACAACCATCGCAATGGTTTTAGTACAAGAAGACGATGGAATTGAACATCCAGTCTATTATTTAAGCCAAAACTTAAATGATACAGAAATAAAGTACTCAAATGTTGAAAATCTGTCTCTAGCAGTTGTTCAAGCAGTACAAAGATTTCAACACTATATCCTCTTTCTCAAAACTACCATTTTGTCCAATTGCAACCCTATGACCTACATTGTGTTGCATCAATTACTGGGGGGAAAATATTCAAAATGGATAGCCATTTTGCAAGAGTTTGATCTGGAATTCATAAAATCCAAACCAAAGAAATCTCTAGTTTTCAAAGAGTTACTATGTGACCTCCCATCGTCATCCAACGATTCAACATCTAAAGCATCAATCAGGGATGAATCTCTGTTTTTGATATCGTCAAGCAATCCATGGTATGGAGATATACCGATCTATCTCCAAACCCAAACATTTAGGCCTAATACCTCTCGCTCCGAACAACAATGTACTCGATACCAAGCCAAAGACTACATGATCATCGATGATGCACTTTACTGTCATGGTGTCGATATAGTTTTGCGAAGGTGCCTCACACATCAGGAGGCCGAAAAAGTCCTGAATGCTTATCATTCAGGTGCGTGTGGGGGACATCAATCTGGTTATGTTACAGCACAAAGGATCTTATGAGCAAGTTACTTCTGGCCTACTATATTCAAAGATTTCATAATTGTGGTCAGAAGTTGCCATGCCTCTCAGATCTTCGACCACAAAACCAGACTACCACCTGTAGCACTCCATCTAGTAGTTGTTGTTGGGCCATTCGCCAAATGGGGAATAGATTTCATGACATGTAACCCCACCTCGTTTGGGAGGCATGTCTATATCATAGTCACAGTCGACTATTTTACAAAATGGGCCGAGGTGATGCCTACATTAAACAAAAGCTGTGAAACGACTGCTCTTTTCTTTTTCAATCATGTAGTCTCTAGATTTGGTGTTCCACAAGCTATAGTCACAGATCATGGATCACATTTTTGCAATCACATGATGGTTGAATTGGATGGAAAATTAGGACTGTCCCACGATAGTTCTACTCCATATTATTGCAAGCTAATGGACAAGTTGAGGCCATCAACAAAGTCCTGAAGCGAATGCTACAAAGGATGATTGGAGTCCACAAACGGAATTGGAACTTAATCTTGTACTCAGCCTTGTGGGCATATAGGACATCGATGAGAAACGTGATCGGATTTACACCCTTTCAGTTGGTTTATGGTGTGGAAGTTCTCTTACCAATTCAGTGTGAAATTTCATCTCTCAAGCTTGCAATCGATCTACTTCCCGAAACTTTGGAGGAAGAGGCTCGTTTCCTAGAACTAATCCAATTGGATGAAACCTGTCGTGATGCCACTTTGGCTAACGAAGCTCATAAGAAATGGGTCAAGGTGCAATTTGACAAAAATGTCAAACCCCGTGTCTTCTCAGAAGGAGACCTGGTCTTGCTATACGATCAGGAATCCGATAAATTGGGAGCAGGTAAGTTCCAACCATTGTGGATGGGCCCCTACATTGTTAAATGGGTATTAGAAAAAGGAGCCTACGAGCTAGTAGATTACGATGGGATTCCACTGTTGCAACCCTGAAATGGGTTGTACCTTAAGCGTTACTATGCTTGATTAAGTGTATTAATCTCTTTATATGATTTTGTTACGTTTTTGTTTTCATCAAGAGTGATCATTTTTTTTAGGTAATCCACTTTGCATTTTTTGGAGATGTTAGACCTATTGGAATCATTCATTGGGTACGTCAACAGACCTAGTTGTAGTATGCGGAATTTATCTTCTGCAGCCTGGGCAATTTTTGATCCAAGCGGCGAGTTAGTGAGTTTCAGAGGGATATGTATTGGTCGATCAACGAACAACATCGTTGAGTACAACGCATTGATGGAGCTTCTCTCTGATGCCATCGCACACGGCATACACCGACTTGTTATTAGGCTAGTGATGAGCCCCAAATTTGGTAACTTGTTGGGCTCATTTGGCCTAATTATCCTTGTTCAATCCTTCATTTTTCATAGCTTATGCATTATTTTTCAGTATGTTTATGTCATTTGTATGAATAAGGGTGGTCACTCTTCCTAGGTGGCTAACACGTGCTCATTTCAGGTTTTTTGACACATGTTGGAGCAAAACCGAGCAATCATGGGCTAGAAGACAGCCAAGCATGGGGTGAGGATTCATAGGGGGGTTGTCTATGGAATTAAATAACCTTCCTCGGGATCTTCACCCCCAACTTTGAGCTCTAAAGGCCACCAAAACCGGATCTAGAAGGCATCCAAGCAGAGTTTGGAAGGAGCTGTCTACTCACAGTTTGGGCAGCCAAGTCCCATAGATTTAGGAGGCCAGCTAGGGCCCTCGTGGTGTATAAATATTAAGGCCTCAGCCTTCGTAAGGGAATTTTTGAAACCATTGCATATCTTGCACTACAATGCTGTTAGCTCTACTTTGTTCTCCTGTAGCCATTTTGGGCATAACTCTTGACTTATGACTATTTTTTTATAATGAGAAGGAGTCCGATTTTATATCAACTCTGAGTTTTCTATAGGAGCCATAGCTCTCAGTGTTGGGCCCAACCTGAGAGCCTAGGGCTTCCTTTTTGTACTGTTACCTTTCCTTTATGCATTGTTGTTCTCCTTTTATGCATTTGAAACGTATTTTTGTTGGGCAGATTTAGTTGTGTTGGTTAAATAGGTCATTGTTTATGAATAGAATTGCTTCAGATGTTTAACATGGATTGGTAGGATAATAATAGGAAGAAGCTCCAAAAAAGGTTCAACAAAACTCTCTGTTTCGCCTCATCCTTATTGGATCAGGGGCTGGAACTGAAGAAACAGTGCTGCCCTAAAAAAAACACTAGTTTTCTTGACCATGCAATCCCTAGTGTATTGTTTTCATTTGCAGAAGTTAGTTATGGGTTCAGATCTCTGAAATGTTTCTTTGCATGATTGATGTACATGGTTTTCTTTCCAAATAAAGCTGTTTTTCATTCGTTTTATTGACAGTTAGATTAGATTAGCTAGGACTTTGATTATTTGTAAGACATTGTTGATTCGGTTAACGGTACATTGTGCAGGGCATCTCTACCACTCTCTCATCCACCTAAGCTTCATCAAAGCCAGCTATTCCATCTCCTAGCTAGGTTCCTCATCTCACATCTGTCCTCTTGCCCACGTAACCCTACCTTTTTGTGCAATCATTGTTTCAGCCTTCTTTGAGCCAATTTAGCCATCTACACCTTCTAACCACTCCATCCACCAGTCCCTGGGCCACTTCAGACCCCTATCCTACCTCCATATCCATTCATGCATCTTCCCTCACTCACCCATCCTCCAAGATCCAATTTTTAAACATCCTGTAGAAATTTCTGAACATCTTGTAGAAATTCCTGAACATCCTGTAGAACCCCTGCAGACTTCCTGTAGAAGCTTACAAATGAGGTTTCTTGATAGCCAAACTTTGTGAAACTATCTGGAAGGGTGTTAGCGACTCCTTAGACCCTCTCTGAACCTTCCCGAACTCTTCCAAGCATTTATCCTCCTTGATCCACCCCTGCACAGTCAAAGAACAGGGAAAGCATATGCATGATGAAACTGATGACTTAATCAAAAATACAAAAAGATGTTTTCTTCAAATAGAGGTAGTATAGACACATGTATTTTACCTTCATAGAAGCAATGGAATCTATTCCAGTAGTTTGCATTCTCTGCTTTGCATTAGTAGGACTAATTGGTGGAATTAGGGTTTGCTAGGGTTTGCGTTACTTTTTGGCTTCCAGTTCTTTCCGCAAGTAGATTAGCCTCCTTTGAGTTAGCTTTCATCCATCAGTTAAAAAGCTTCTTCTAAGAGCTCATAGAAGTTGGCTTAAGCCCCTAGCAGACTTGTGCCAGCTGACCAAGTGACAGCTGCGGCAAGAGCTAGTACTTGTGCATACAGCACCGTCGCTTCCAAGTTTGTTACGAACTACCGGGTTGATAAAAGTAAAGAAGGGAGTCTGAGGAGTTGCTGTTAGAAAATTATATATTACGGAGCAATGGAACACATAAAATATTGCAGAAATATAAACACAGAAAACGCACAAAACAAGAGAGACACAGATATACGTGGTTCACCTAGTTTGGGCTACATCCACCCCGAACAGCCAGTCCTTCCTTTCTATTATCTAGCAAAATGAAGAGACACAACCTACAGCAAATCCGCTGTAATATCCTCTGTTTTCTCTCACAGTCTCACCTCTCTATTTCTCGCTCACTCAGAATACACATCTATCACACAGCCTCAAATACAATACCCTCATACAAAGAGAGGGGTTGCCTTCTAGGGCAAAAAACCCTAAACAAACATAAGTTCTACCGTCAGATCATCCACCTAATGAACGGCCCAGATTGACTAGAAATTACTATACTTTTACAAGGCAATTTTACATTTATTTTTGGCTTTGGGGGCGCTACCCCCGAGCCCCCACCGGGGGACCGTTGGCCCCCGGACCCCCCAGCAGGGGGGGATGGGGCCCCCCCGACCCCCGCGGGGGGGAAAGTCCCCCCCGCACCCCCCCCGCGTGGAGGGGTGTACAAAACTTCCTGGGGTATACATCCGGCTGAAACAAAGACCTCTGAACAATCATGCTCCACAGACAACAATCTCCCACTTGGAGAATGATTGTAGCAACTCCACCGCTGCTTCATTTGTTGGACAATGGCTCCTCTTTAGACCTGGTTGTTTCTCATCTTCATCGTGATCCTTGAAGACCAATTGAAACTGAGCATGTTCTCAGTTTCTCCCTGGTTACAACTTTTGTTAGCATATCTGCAGGATTCTGGCTAGTGTGTATCTTTTCCAGCTTCAACTCTCCATCTTCCAACACTGATCGTATGAAATGATACTTGAGCTGTATGTGTTTAGTCCTGGAATGAAATGCTGAGTTCTTTGCAAGATGAATGGCACTTTGGCTATCACTATATAACGTGCCCATATCATGCTTCTTACCCAACTCACCCATAAACCTTTGTAACCAAATCATTTCTTTACTAGCCTCTGTAGCAGCAACATACTTTGCTTTTGTTGTTGAAAGTGCAACAACACTTTGGATTTTTGAAACCCAACTGACAGCTATTCCTCCAACAGTAAATACATATCCTGTAGTGCTCCTCCTGTTATCTCTGTCACCTGCCATATCTGCATCAACATATCCTTGTAGGGAGATGTTTGAACCACCAAAGCATAATGCTTGATTTGTGGTACCTTTCAAATATCTGAGAATCCATTTCACTGCCATCCAATGTTCCTTTCCTGGATTGTTCATGTACCTGCTTACAACTCCCACTGCATGTGCAATATCAGGGCTTGTGCAGACCATTGCATACATTAAGCTTCCAACTGCTGATGCATATGGAACTTTAGACATATAATCCATGTCTTCTTGGGTCTTTGGGCACATTTCCTTGCTAAGTTTGAAATGGCTAGCAAAAGGTGTACTAACTGGTTTTGCATTATGCATGTTAAATCTTTTCAACACCTTTTGTATGTACTCATTCTGAGACAATGTTAATTTACGATTTTTCCTGTCTCTAGTTATTCTCATACCAAGGATTTGTTTTGCAGCTCCCAAATCCTTCATTGCAAATGAATTTGCCAATTTTATTTTGAGCACATTTATTTCCTGCATGTTACATCCTGCAACAAGCATGTCATCTACATACAATAACAATATAATATAGCTGCCATCATTTTGCTTTTTCAAATAAACACAATGATCAGAGTGACATCTAGTATAACCTTGTTCAGACATAAACTTGTCAAATTTTAGATACCACTGCCTTGGAGCCTGTTTTAAGCCATACAAGCTCTTCTTCAACCTGAACACTAGTTTCTCCTTCTCTTTCACCTCATATCCTTGTGGCTGCTGCATATATATCTCTTCCTCCAAATCCCCATGGAGAAAGGTTGTCTTTACATCTAACTGCTCAAGATGCAAATCTTCAGCTTCTACAAGACTTAAAATAGTTCTGATTGAAGTCATTTTAACAACAGGAGAAAATATTTCATCAAAATCAATACCTTTCTTTTGTGCAAACCCCTTCACCACAAGTCTAGCTTTATACCTCTGTTTTCCTCCATCTTCTTCCTTCAGCCTGTAAACCCATTTATTCTGCATTGCTGTTTTACCTGCAGGCAACCTGACTAAGTCCCAAGTCTGGTTATGTGCTAAGGAGTCCATCTCTTCTTTCATGGCTTGCTCCCACTTCTTCCTGGTTTCTACCTGCACTGCTTCTTCATAACATTCGGGTTCACCAGAATCAGTCAACAATAAATAATATAATGAAGGAGAGTATTGTTCATGGGGTCTACTTATCCTGGTAGATCTTCTAACACCACTTTCAGGTGTTTGGGGTGCCTGTTGCTGTTTTGGTGGTTGCTATTGTTGATTATTATTATTTTCAGGCACCTTTACCTTTTCAGTGATGTCATCAAGAACTGCGTATTCCTTGTTTTCGTTTTCTTTCTTCTTTTCCTGCAACTGATTCTTATACAAGACCTTTTCATTGAATATTACATCTCTGCTCCTAATGATTTTGTGATTTTCATAATCATATAAGCGATAACCAAAATCATTAACACCATATCCAATAAAGGTACATTTCTTTGACTTTGCCTCAAGCTTTGTTCTATTTTCTTTATCAATATGGACAAAGGCCTCACAACCAAAAGGCTTTAAAAAAGAGTAGTTTACCTTTTTACCTGTCCATGCTTCCTCCGGAACACCACCATCCAAGGAACTTGAAGGCCCTCTGTTTATTAGATAAACAGCAGTATCTACAGCATCTGCCCAAAACTGTAAAGGCAATCCTGCATGCAATCTCATGCACCTTGCACGCTCCATGATTGTTCTGTTCATCCTTTCTGACACACCATTTTCTTGTGGTGTTCTTGGAACTGTCTTCTCTCTGCGAATTCCATGCTCTGAACAGTACCTATCAAACTCTTTGCTGCAATATTCACCTCCATTGTCTGATCTAAGACACTTCAATTTCTTTCCTGTCTCAATCTCAACCAAAGTTTTCCATTTCTTGAAAGTATCAAATACATCAGAGTTATTCTTAATACAATAAATCCAAGTTTTTCTAGTTGCATCATCAATAAAGGTAACATAATAACGAGAGCCACCAAGAGATGATACCTGAGTAGGTCCCCATACGTCTGTATGCACAAGCTCTAATTTTTCGTTCTTCTTTTCTTTCCCAACTCTGAGAAATCTGACTCTCTTCTGTTTTCCATAAATGCAGTTCTCACAGAAGTCCAAATCAACATTCTTCAAACCTGGCAAAAAATTCCTTGAGTGAAGAATCTTCATCCCCTTTCACTCATGTGTCTGAGCCTATGATTCCATAATGCTGCATCTGCTCCTTTGGAAGTTAAAGCATTAACAGAGTTAGAAATACCATTGCATAAATACAATGTACCAACCTTTTCACCTTTTGCTATTACCAGGGCTCCTTTGGTGACCTTCCAAGCTTTATCTGTGAAATTTGTCACACAACCTTCACCGCCTAACCGCCCTGTTGAAATCAGATTTTTCTTTAGATCTGGAACATGCCTTACCTCCTTTAATAGCCATTGGTTTCCATTCTGCTGTTTTACAAGAACCTTACCCATTCCAATGATTTTACAGGGTTTATCATCACCCAGACGAACTTGTCCAAAATCTCCTTGAACATAGTCATGAAAGTATTTCTTATCAAGTGTGACATGGAATGAAGCCCCTGAATCTACCACCTAGGAATCAGTAATATTTTCGAAAGAAAGAATCAAAGCATCTTGTAACACCTCACCTGTCACATTTGCTTCATGATTGTTTTCTTGCTGTGCATCTCCTTCTTTTCCCTTCTGAGATCTACAGTCTTTCTTTAGGTGTCCTTTCTTTCCACATTTCCAGCACACTATTCCCGATCTGGACTTGGATCTACCTTTCCTTGATTTACTGCGATATCCTGAGCTCTTTCCCCTTTCCATTTTTCTTCCTCTAGACTCTGCACTCAAAGCATTTCCCGATGTCTCACCGAAGCTTTTCCGTCGCATTTCCTCGCTAAGGATAGCACCGACAACATCATCAAACTTTAAAGTACTAGATCCAGAAACGGAGTTACTAATGGCCATTACCAAACCATTCCAACTTTCTGGTAATGAGCACAAGAATAACAGAGCTCTAACTTCATCATCAAAGTTTACCCCTACAGAACTTAATTGACTTGTAACTGTATTAAAATCATTTAAATGATTTGCAACAGATCCACCTTTCGACATATTCATATTAAATAACCATTTCATAAGAAATACCTTGTTTGAGGCCGAGGGTTTTTCATATAGTTTCGACAACGCCTGCATCAAACCCTCTTTCATGGTTTCCTTCGAAATGTTGAAGGTGACTGACACAGCAAGGCACAACCGTATTTTTCCGACTGCCTTTCTATCGAGAAGGTTCCATTCTTCATCTTTCATACCCGTCGGCATCTTTGTTTTTCCGCCCAATGGTAGGTATAGATCTTTCTGATACAGATAATCTTCCATCTGCATCTTCCATAGCGAGAAGTTTTGGCCGTTAAATTTCTCGACCCTAAACTTACCATCTTCTGCCATTGCTCCCACTCGAACTAGGAACCCTTCTTTCCTGTGCGTTTATCAGCCAAATAGACCTTCAGCTCTGATACCAGTTGTTAGAAAATTATATATTACGGAGCAATGGAACACATAAAATATTGCAGAAATATAAACACAAAAAACGCACAAAACAAGAGAGACACAGATATACGTGGTTCACCCAGTTTGGGCTACGTCCACCCCGAACAGCCAGTCCTTCCTTTCTATTATCCAGCAAAATGAAGAGACACGACCTACAGCAAATCCGCTGTAATATCCTCTGTTTTCTCTCACAGTCTCACCTCTATGTTTCTCGCTCACTCAGAATACACATCTATCACACAGCCTCAAATACAATACCCTCATACAAAGAGAGGGGTTGCCTTCTAGGGAAAAAAACCCTAAACAAACATAAGTTCTACCGTCATATCATCCACCTAATGAACGGCCCTAATTGACTAGAAATTACTATACTTTTACAAGGAAATTTTACATTTATTTTTGGCTTCGGGGGCGCTACCCCCGAGCCCCCGCCGGGGGACCGCTGGCCCCTAGACCCCCCAGCCAGGGGGGATGGCCCCCCCCGGACCCCCACAGGGGGACAAGTCCCCCCCACACCCCCCCGCGTGGAGGGGTGTACAAAACTTCCTGGGGTATACATCCGGCTGAAACAAAGACCTCTGAACAATCATGCTCCACACACAACAGTTGCAGCGTTGTTGCTGCAATACTGGAGCCCACCATATTTTTGGTGTCGTTGCCGAGGAAGTATCAGAGTATTTGTGATTGCTGCTTTTCTTCTATTTTCCTTCTCTCGCCTTCTGCTAAATAGTTTATTTCATTTCCATTCTGCAATTTCATTTCTGCAAAAGTAAAGTAGACACTTCCTGCTTTCATAGATTAGACTTTCAATTCTGAAAGCATAACATAGAATTTCAATTCTGCAAGCGTAAAATAGAATTTCAATTTTACAAGCGTAGTCTAGTATCTCTCTCTCACAATTTGATTTCAGCAGAGTAGATTAGTCCTTTCTTGCTTTCATTTCAATTCCACATTTTCATTCCCACAAGATAGATTCTAGTTAGTTGCGATCCCATCTGTTTCAGTTTTGCAGGTACAAGCAGAGAAAAAGCAAAAACAACCAAAAATCCTTTCATGCCTCGTAGGAACATAGATAATACCGAAAAATTCCTACCCAACACCCCCACCACTTCACTGAGTCACCCTTCTCTCTTCTTTGGTGGCAGTCATCCAGAAGAACCTATAGCTGAACCTCTTGAGATATAAGAAGATCCTATAACAGAAGAAGAGCAAGAAAACATTCCTCTTGAAACCATGGCTGACAACAGAAATGGTGGAAACGATGACGAGAGAATAGAAGGTACCTTCCCCATCCGAGAGACTAACGGGGACATGAAAATGAAGAACATAATTCCCTCGGCCTTACCACATTTCCATGGATTGACCACTGAAGACCCTGATACCTTCTTGTTTAAGTTTGTTGTCCTTTGTCAAACCTATGATTATACAGAAGATGAGAAAAAATTGAAACTCTTTCCCTCTACCCTCAAGGATGCAGCATTACGCTGGTTCATGGGGTTACCTGGAAATAGTATCACCACTTGGGCTCAGATGCAGCAAGCTTTCAATACCAAATACCGGGACTACTGTAGGTCCAAGGAAATAAAGGGAGAAATATTTCAGATGACCATGGGAAGCGATGAGTCTTTAGAAGATTACGAGGAAAGGTTCCAACTTAGCTATAAACGGGCAAGGTGCACACTTGACCCTAAATCCCTAAAGCTGGTTCTGCTCTGAGGAGTCCCTGAAGACCTTCTAGATACCCTTCACATGCTAGCTGGGGGAGACATCTACCAACTGTCTTATGAGGACATAAATATTGTGTTTAGAAACCACTCTAGGGCAGCCCGGAAAAGAGGTAGGGGAACCCACTTTCCACTAGTACCACCTTCTCCAAGCATGAGTTTGCTAACCAGATGGAAGACCTCAAGAGTGAGATGAGACAGACTATTGCCATGCAACTTGATACCTTTCGAATTCAGCAAAAGGAAGAGGAAGCTGAGAGGGCTTTGGCCATCTTCTATCCTAGGTGTATGAGGAAGCACTCGAAGAACGAGTGTCCATTGCACTCAGTAGGGGTATGTTTTGTTTGTGAGGAGGACCACCCCACAAACCAATGCCCAACCTTACCAGGATTTAAAGCCATATACCAAGGGACTGAGGCACCCACTGAACCTCTCTACTTCCTCAACCAAAGGAGGCTACATGGACCTAGACCTTACTAGCAGGGGATGCAAGGGACATCCCAAGCTTATTATAACCCCAACTAGTCTTCTCACATGCCTTCATGGGGTCCCCCTACTCATCCTGCCTGGTCTGCACCTCCTCTGTGGTCTTATCCCCCTCAATACCATGCTCAAATCACTGCTCATTCGTTTCAATCACATGTCCAACCACAGCCGCAGTGGAATGCACCTCAACCAGGATGGAGGCCCCAGTACAACACTCCTCCCGCCATTTTCCCTCCACAACCAGCTCAACCGTAACCATTACCCCCTGCTCCTCCAAGACAACCCCAAATGCCTGCTCAACCGAACCCGAACCCCCAACAACCGACTGGCCCAGCAGGTATATACTGGGGAGACAACATGTCCTACCTATGCTGTGGAGATCCAGGAGATCAACCTGCGATCCAGGAAGACTCTTCCAGATCGCCAACCTCCTCCCCCAGAGGACGAGGAAGAAAAACAGGAAAGTGAACCCAAAGCCATTCAACCCTTTCCTGAGAGACTAATAGTAACCACACAACCAAACCTAGAGGAGACTGAACTTCTAGGGGAACTAAAACAGTTGTGTGTGAAAATACCACTTCTCTAGGCCATCAAAGATGTACCGATATACAACAAATTGGTTAAGGAAAAGTGTTTCAGGCACCCAGGTAGGCGAAAGAGAGATGCCTCAACTATCAATGTCATAGGACAACTGTCCGATCTTATGTTGGGGCAAGTAATCTGTCCAAAGTATTTGGATCCTGGGAGTCCTGTAGTTGATGTCCACATCAATGGCACCATTATCCCCCATACCTTGATTGATCTAGGGGCTGCCATTAATGTGATGACCAGAGACACCATGCTTAAACTCAACCTTCAGAGTTCCTTAAGGAAGACCTCAACAGTCCTACAGTTGGCAGATCGCTCCACCGTGATTCCCGAAGGGATTGTGGAGGATGTCTTGGTCTTTGTTGACTCTTGGGAGTATCCTGTGGACTTCTTGGTCCTTCAGCCCAAGGAAAAGCTTACTGGATACCCCCTCATTTTGGGAAGGCCTTGGTTAGCCACTACGGATGCTTACATAAGCTGCCGAGCAGGAAACATGACCATCAAAATGGTCCTATGCCCAAGCAGCTAGTCCTATACCCTCCTACCCAACCTCTGTTAGAGCATGACTTACCACTTTGGTTGGAAGAAGGAGACGAGGATGAGGTCTACTCTGCACCCTTGTGCATGATAGAAACCACTAGGGGAGGTCCTCAAACTGAGGATGATTTGATTGAGACGTTGATTCAAAATCCACCTCCCAGTGCTCTCTCCTTAGAAGAATTGGTGGAAGATACCCAAGCCAACACCTTAGTGGACCTCTGTGTGACTGATCCAACCTCTCCCAGAGTGAAGAATGTGGAGTTTGGTCCCAAAAGAACTCTAAAGATCAGCTCCTCCCTATCTCCTTCCCAGGAGAAGGAGATATGTAGCTTACTAAACAATCACTTAGATGCTTTTGCTTGGAGCTATAAGGAGATGAAAGGAGTCCATCCTTCGGTCTATACCCATCACATCTACATCAAAGATGATTGTAAACCAGTCAGGTAGCCCCATAGGATAATGAATCCAGCCCTTAAAGACATTTTCAAAGAAGAGTTGCAAAACTTATTGGATGCAGGATTCATCTACCCTATCTCCAATAGCGAGTGGGTTTCACCTCTAGTGCTTGTGCCCAAGAAGGAAGGGAAGTGGAGAATCTGTGTAGATTACTGAGAACTTAACAAAGCCACCAAGAAATACCATTTCCCTTTGCCTTTCATAGATCAAATGTTGGATGGACTGGCAGGAAAGAAGTTTTTCTCTTTCCTAGATGGGTTCAGCGGGTATAATCAGATCCAAATCAGCCCGGAGGACCAGGATAAGACCACCTTCACTTGTCCATGGGGTACCTTTGCCTACCGAGTCCTTCCCTTTGGGCTATGCAATGCCCCTGCCACTTTCCAGAGAGATGTATTGAGCATCTTTGTTGAGTTGGTTCATGATTCGGTGGAAATCTATATGGACAACTTTACTCCTTATGGGTCAAACTTCCAAGAAGCATTGACTAATCTGGGAAAAGTTTTAAGCAAATGCATCGAGATGAACCTATCCCTCAGCCCTGAAAAATGTGAATTCCTGATCACTAAAGGGACTGTGTTAGGTCATACCATTTCTCGCCAAGGATTATAGATGGATCCTAACAAAATTGCTCTCATCAAAAAGGTTCCACCTCCTCAGAAGGTAAGAGATGTTCGGAGTTTCTTAGGCTTAGCGGGATATTATAGAAGATTCATTAAAGACTTCAGTAAGCTAGCCTCGCCATTGTTTGGCCTCTTAGCAAAAGATGTTGAGTTTAAATGGACTGACGACTGTCAGAGGGCTCTGAATGAATTAAAGGATAAGTTGGTGTCCGCCCCGATCTTAAGAGGTCCAAATTGGGCCCTACCTTTCCACATCCACACTGATGCCTCGAACAAAGCCATAGGGGAAGCCTTAGGACAAGTCAAGGACAAGCTTCCATATGCCATATACTTTGTCAGCAAAAATTTATCCAAGGCAGAATTGAATTATACTGTAACTGAGAAGGAGTTCCTGGCCGTGGTCCATTCCCTGAACAAGTTCTGACACTACATCACTGGCTATCAAACATTTGTACATACTGATCATGCTGCAATTAGATATTTAATGAATAAACCTGATGTGAATGCTTGTATTATTAGATGGTTACTTTTGTTGCAACAGTTTGATTTGACCATCGTTGACAAACTAGGTAAAGAAAATGTTGTTGCTGACTTCTTGTCTAGATTGGATTTACCTGCAGGTGAAGAAGGAACAGTGGATGACCAGATGCCAGATGAACATCTATTTGCTATCTCAGTACTCTCTCCCTGGTTTGCTGATATAGCAAACTACCTGGTGTCAACACAGTTCCCTTCGCATCTATCCTCAAAGGAGAAGAGCATAATCCTGAGGAAGAGTGCCTCATTCACTTGGATCGGGGGCAACCTGTTCAAACTTGGCCCCGATAAGATCTTAAGGCATTGTGTAAGGGAGGAGGAAGTCTTTGACATCCTCCTAACCTGTCACGATGGGCCGTGTGGAGGACATTTTGAAGCCAAGAGGATTGCCTTCAAAATTCTACAGGCAGGCTACTATTGGCCCACTCTTCATTAAGATGTCAGAAGATATATCAGCCAATGTGACCGATGCCAAAGGATGGGGAAACCGACTCCAAGGGATGAAATGCCTCTCCAACCTCAAGTGACTCTTGAACCATTTGAGAAGTGGGGTATGGATTTTGTGGGTCCTATCAACCCTCCTTCAAGGAAAAGGTCTTACATCATTGTGTGCACAGACTATCTAACAAAGTGGGCGGAAACCAAGGCAATCAAAGCAGCAACAGAAGAAAAGGTGGCGGAATTTTTAAGAGAAAACATCTTCTACAAATTTCGCTACCGAAGAGAGTTAGTCACTGATCAAGGAAGCCAGTTCACCTCCAACTTAATTGAGGACTTGCTCTCTCATCACAAGATCAAGCATCAGACTTCCACCCCATATCATCCTCAAGCAAATGGGTAGGTGGAAGTCACCAATACAACATTAGAATGGATTTTGTCTAAGGTGGTGAGCAGAAGCAGAAAGGATTGGGCAGATTGCCTGGTTGAGGCCACTTGGGCCTACAACACCACTTGGAAGGCCACAACCAGTTTCACACCTTATGAACTGGTCTATGGGAAGAGAGCTTTGTTGTCAATTGAGTTTGAGTACAACACATTGAGGATGGCAGCTCAGTTGGACCTAGATCTTAGCCATGCTCAACAAGAAAGGTTATTGCAACTGAATGGGTTAGGTGAACACCGAATGCAGGCCCTCATCCACTCAAAAGTGGTTCAGCTTTAGAGGAAGATATGACATGACCGACACCTCAATGACAAACAATTCCAGCGGGGAGATTGGGCGCTGCTGTATGATTCCAGACATAAGGATTTCAAGGGGAAGTTGAGGACAAGATGGTTAGGACCATATGTAGTGGAGAAGTGTAATGAAAATGGTTCTGTCCTCATCTGGACCATTTATGAAGAATCCCTCCCCATGCTCCTCAATGGGCATCGACTAAAGATCTATAGGAAACCTCTTTTGAGGCAAGAGTTCATCAAAACTGTGGAAAAATCAGTGCTGGTCATAGAGAAGGGTTCTGCCTCTATTTTGGGCACACCCTGAGCATCATTACACATATAAGAAAAAAGGAAAATAAAAATGTAATAAAAAAGATCCTTGGGTGAAAACCTTTCTGAGGCGCCCAAGGCAGATGGTAGGGGTGAAAACCTCATTGAGGCGCCCCTACTGTCTCTCTGAAAAAGAATTGGAATAAAAAGATCCTTGGGTAAAAACCTCTTTGAGGCACCCAAGGCAGATCATAGGGGTGAAAACCTCATTGAGGCTCCCCTGTTGTCTCTTAAAAAAAAAAAAAAAAAACAAAAAGAAAGGAAAAGAAAAAGAAGAAAGAAGAAATAGAAAAAAAAAAAAAAAAAAAAAAAAAAGTGCAGTCTCTGGAAATTGTTGCAGGTTGCAGGAACACAATGCAGAAAGGAGGCCTCTCAACTCAAGGAAAAGGGTCCCTACCAAGCTATCAGGCAACCTCACATACACCCCCTCCATGGACACTCATTTTTTCCAAGGTTTGGACGCAATCTGGTCATGGTTTAGCCTTCTACAGGAAGCTACAGGACTTTCTACAGGAAACATCCTGTAGAGCCTTTGGGCGGGCCAGGACCGATTATGAAGAAGAATTTGAAGCTTGAAGCCCATTGAGGAGGCATGCAACCACTCTTTTCTTCCATCGTCCACTTGTTTCCCCTCCTTTCACCACCTTTTCTACCATATGGTCGAATATACCTGCACAGTCATACCAGAACTTTGTTTTCTCAGATAATTTTTTTTTTTTTTTAAGGAGGAAATAAAGCATGCAGAGGCTCGCACACTTTATCTGTCAAGTCAATCTCAGGACCCTGCACCTGTGAACGCAACTCAATGATCTTGGCATGCACCACAGGAGGAGAAATGGCTATAGGATGTCTACAGGAATCCTGTAGTAGCTGATCCGACTGGAGCACATACCATGGAGACACTAGCAGCTCATGAAGCTGGTGCATGTAGCATACACCACCAGGAAATCGGGTCTCAAGGTCTCATAGCCAGCAGCAGCAAATGAAGAGGAGCTCCAGCACTCGTACACGAAGCAGCAGCAAGCAAATCCAGCATTCCTCATCCGGAAGCCTGAAAAAACCCACGTCCATGGCCACACAGGTAAGTGCCTATCCTTATTTCGTCAAATTACATAAGCTATACTCTAAATGTGCATGACTATGAGAATGAACGGATTGAATAAGTTGAGTAGCCATTCAACTGGCCACCACAACCAGTCCGACAGCCTCATTGGATCCGAATGGCCTTGGTTATGTCGAAAAGACGAGCAATTGACACGTGGGAAGCGTCCAGTCGGACAGAAGTGGCAGTATAATAGGAATGGCAGCGGTGAATGTAGAGGGAAGAATTCGGCAGTCAGGGACATGCCACGGAATGATGGCTATGACGTCGGCCAATAGATCGACTGGGACAGCTCACCCCCGCGCCATGAATTCCATAGCAATTCAAAATCGGTTGGCTGAATCACTTATGATACACTGCAGTCATTTACTCACAACTGTTTTGCAGCCGAGTACGCGTCCTCAATCCTCTGCAAGTTGTTAGCCAGAGTTCTCGGCCTGTTCCAACGTCCTGTTGCTGCTCAGAAAGTCCAGAACCACTGTAATGTTCTCCAGAAGCCGTGCACGATTTCTACAGGAAGTTGCGCTACAGGGAGCCTGGCATTACGGAGAAGCCTAGACTGTTCACGTCGAGGGTGGCAGTTCCTAGTGAGGTAGGCCTGAACATAACTTTCGCATGCAAATGATTCAAAAGGTGGTGAATTCGACGTGTTGAGAGGGTAGGGAAAATGTGAATAAAGTCTGTCTATGAATTCAAAAGCCATTTTCTTATCGCTACATGAAATTGTCTTCATAGTCTGCATGCGAGATTTTCTCCAGGGTTTTGAATTAAAATTGAGCCACTGTCAAGGCTCACTGGTGGAAAATTGTGAATTTCATATGACTGTGTGCATAACAGAGACATAGCTCTGCGCTCTGTGTAGAAAAATCACGAAGCTCTCCTTCTGTACACGAGCAGGCAAGTTCAAAAAAACAAAAAAAGGTTTTTTTACCATGCCGGGAGGGTTCATTAGAAAAGAGCCTTCGAACTCCAAGAAATTACGGGAAAACCCTAAGGTGGTGGACTTGTTTTCCCGTGCACACTGGATGTCATTCTGTGACAAGCTTCAAGGTCACGATGATGAAATTATAGAAGAATTCTTAAGGTCTTTGAAGACAAAGTCAAAGACATTGGCCATTGTTAACTTCAGAGGATTGACCCTCAGACTCACCCCACAGCGTATTAGCAGAGTAATTGATCTACTGATGGGGGTACCCTGGGATAAGGAGGAGAGAAAATTAGGTCAGAAAGCTAAAAAAGAGTTCTTCTTGCCAGAGGAACAATTTTCAGAGGACAAGAATGGAGTTCGAAGAACTAGCCTACAACCGTTCTGGAGTGAAGTCAGCCTCCAAATTATGAAGTATATTATGTGTGAGGGGCGATTTAGCATCATGTATGGCTATCATTTCCGATTGCTCACAGAACTCAGGCACCAAATGGACCTACCCTCGAACAAAAATTGAGCATTCCTTACTTCCTCCTGCAATCTATGATTGAGTGTGCCACCAAACTGAGAGAGGGGACACCAGACCAACTAGCCCATCATGGGCTTATCAAGCTCCTCGTGGAAGATGCACTCCACACTTACACTGTCCCTCTTTCCTGGGAAATTTTCGGAATATGTCTAAGGATGATGACATCCGAATTTTGGATGAGGAGCTCACTTCTTCCAGTAGCGAGGAGAAGGAGCACACTCAGGCAGAGAAGAAAACTAAAAGACAAGAAACCCTGGGCAAAACACCAAAGAAAGAACAGAGAGGAACGCAAGAAAAAGGCCAAATTGCCAAGACAGGGGGTGGTAAAATTACAACAACACCCAGGGAGAAGAGACTACAGAGCAGGGTAGAAAGGATTGAGAAAGTCCAGGCCAGTGAGGGCATCCCTAAGGTAGCCTCAGCCAAGCTAAAGGAAAAATCACCCTCAGCCAAGCAGGATAAAATGGTGCCATCCACTTCTACAAGAAACCATAATGCTATTTCTACAAGAAGTTTAAAAATAGCTTCTACAGGAAGCCAGAAACCAGCCACTACAGGACTTTCTACAGGAAGTCCGGAAAAAAGACAACAGAAGAAGAAATTGGCCGAAATTTTAGCTAGAGAGGCAACAGCTATGCTGGCCACCCTAGGTACCTCTCCCAAGCCAAAGGAAAAACAAAAGAGGGAGATTCCTCTGTATTTTAAAGCAAGAAGGAGTGTGAGAATTAAGACTGGCAGACCCCAGCCTCCATCAAAAGAGCCAATCACAATTGTGGATACCCCTACCACACCAAGGGATAGGTCCCCCTCCAAGACATCCATTACTTATGAGCGGGGGAGCCCGAAAACATCCTCATGGAGGGGAAGGATGGAGAAATTGAATCCGGAAGCCTCTCTACAGGATTCTGAGGTGGTTCTATGGGAAACTTTGGCTAGGTTGAAGGAAACTCAACAGATGGAGGAAAGAGTAGCTAAGTCACCACAGGAGGAGGAGAAACCAAGGTCATCGTGGAACCAAGCCCCCAGCCCAGCCTGGGCTCTTATTATAACTTCTTGGAGGCCGAAAAAATTATTCCTCAAAAATTCACAGTGCCACTGTTTCTAGCACTAGAGGAAGAAAGAGTACGAACCCACACTTGGATGAGGATCGCTAAATCTAAGGGGGTAGCAAATATAGGACATCTAGAGGAAAGGCTCAAGGAAACACAAAGGGAGTTGGCAAGAGTGCGGTATGTGGAAAGCTCCCAACAGGCCAAGTTAAGAGAAGAGAATGAGCTACTTAGACAGCAGCTACAACTATAGGGATAGAGGAGAGAAGAGGACAAAACAGCCAAGGACACCACAGCAGAACCTCAAGAAAAAGAAGGAATGCAAGTTGATCTTGAGGAACTAAATCGGAAACTACAAGAAAGGGAATTGCAGGCAGGCATAGAGATATAATCTCTAAAACAGCAAATGCAAGAAAAGGAGGCACAACTGGCCTGCATGGCCAGTTGGGAAATGGACGCTCTGCAATGTAGGCAGCCGGCCAAATCCTATGGCCGATACCTAAGGGATCAGTTGCTACAATTCCAAATTAACACATTGGCACAGAGGGGTATCTCCCAAATCCAAAACCCCCAGCAGTTCATGGATATATGTAACAGCAGTTCATTAGAAGACAAGGCCAAGCTATCAGAGTTCTACCTTCATAATTTGGCCCTTCCAAATGTAACCTCATGGGACCCCATCAAAGCAGTAGGGGATATGCAGCTGATGGCAATGACCTCATGGTTAAACCACGAAGAAAAGAGAGTGGCAGAGGTCAGAAATGTCATGAACCGAGAACTACATGAACCACTGCTAATTAGAGCAGAGCCAGGGGACCCCACAGCATTGATATCAGCCGACTAGCACCTAGCAACCAACTCTCAGGCTTTATTAGAGTACATGGATCGGCAGGCTCAGGCCATAGCACACTTCGAGGATATGGAGCGATTAATAGGGGATAATTGTGTTCATGCTTGCACCCGTAGGTGGAACACATTGTCCCACAGCCTCAAAATCAGGGAATATCACACTCCAACTAGAATTAGGGAGGCCTTGGCATGAGTGCCTCTTTACAAGAAGTCTATGCAGAACCTCTAGCCCAGCTGGATCGACCTCAAGCTAAGTCCACCTTCGCTTTTGGTATTGTTAGAAGGAAGCACAGAAGAAGAAGAGCATAAGCAGTGGGAAGAGGTGGAAAGGAAGGCCGGATTCCATGACAGTGAGCAAGATACTACTTCAGAAGCCTGGGATGTGAGGGTGGCGATTAAAGCAATGAAAGATGAGGAGCTGGACTAGTTGCTCAGAGGATGAGCAATCCTTTTAGCAAGGGGGTGATGATGAGCCCCGAATTTGGTAACTTGTTGGGCTCATTTGGCCTAATTATCCTTGTTCAATCCTTCATTTTTCATAGCTTATGCATTATTTTTCATTATGTTTATGTCATTTGTACGAATAAGGGTGGTCACTCTTCTTAGGTGGCTAACACGTGCTCATTTCAGGTTTTTTGACACATGTTGGAGCAAAACCGAGCAATCATGGGCTAGAAGACAGCCAAGCTTGGGGTGAGGATTCGTAGGGGGTTGTCTATGGCATTAAATAGCCTTCCTCGGGATCTTCACCCCCAACTCCGAGCTCCAAAGGCCACCAAAACCGGATCTAGAAGGCAGCCAGGCAGATTTTGGAAGGAGTTGTCTACTCACAATTTGGGCAGCCAAGTACCATAGATTTAAGAGGCCAGCTAGGGCCCTCGTGGTGTATAAATATTAAGGCCTCAACCTTCGTAAGGTACTTTTGGAAACAATTGCATATTTTGCACTACAGTGCTATTAGCTCTACTTTGTTCTCGTGTAGCCATTTTGGGCATAACTCTTGACTTATGACTATTTTTTGATAATGAGCAGTGGTCCGATTTTATATCAACTCTGAGTTTTCTATAGGAGCCATAGATCTCAAGGTTGGGCCCATCCTAAGAGCCTAGGTCTTCCTTTTTGTACTGTTACCTTTCCTTTATGCATCGTTGTTCTCATTTTATGCATTTGAAACGTATTTCTGTTAGGAAGATTTAGTTGTGTTGGTTAAATAGGTCACTGTTTATGAATAGAATTGCTTCAGATGTTTAACATGGCTTGGTATGATAATAACAGGAAGAAGCTCCAAAAAATGGTCAACAACACTCTCTGTTTTGCCTCATCCTTATTGGATCAGGGGCTGGAACTGAAGAAACAGTGCTGCCCCAACAAAAACACTAGTTTTCTTGACCATGCAATCCTTAGTGTACTGTTTTCATTTGCAGAAGTTAGATATGGGTTCAAATCTCTGAAATGTTTCTTTGCATGATTGATGTACATGGTTTTCTTTCCAAATAAAGCTGTTGTTCATTCGTTTTATTGACAGTTAGATTAGATTAGCTAGGACTTTGATTATTTGTAAGATGTTGTTGATTTAGTTAAAGGTACATTGTGCAGGGCATATCTACCACTCTCTCATCCACCTAAGCTTCATCAGAGCCAGCTGTTCCATCTCCTAGCTAGGTTCCTCGTCTCACATCAGTCCTCTTGCCCACGTAACCCTACCTTTTTGTGCAATCATTGTTTCAGCCTTCTTTGAGCCAATTTAGCCATCTACACCTTCTAACCACTCCATCCACCAGTCCCTGGGCGACTTCAGACCCCTATCCTACCTCCATATCATTTCATGCATCTTCCCTCACTCACCCATCCTCTAAGATCCAATTTTTAAACATTCTGTAGAAATTTTTGAACATCCTATAGAAATTCCTGAACATCCTGTAGAACCCCTGCAGACTTCCTGTAGAAGCTTACAAATGAGGTTTCTTGATAGCCAAACTTTGTGAAACTCTCTAGAAGGGTGTTAGGGACTCCTTAGACAAAATTGGTCATATGATCCAAAAATTCAAAAATGCAGAAAAGAACCCTAGACTAATGGTGCTGGTGATAGCAAGTCACCGCCTGTGCTATCATACATAAGAGCCTAGTCCATTTACTCGGCACGCCAGTGGTATGGCGCTATAATCTCAGAGGTAACTCGTTGGTCTGCACATCATGAATACCAAGGGTAAGACCCTCGATATGATATTTCAATACTGCAAGGGTCTCTGCTATGTCTAGATCACAAAGGACAACCCTCCCTACAGCCTCTCTTGCTAGAACGACAGCTGCTACCCTTGGGCATGCTACTGGTCGCACTGGCCCAACATCTACACACATATATGAGTTTGATTAGTCTTGATAACCCTTAAAAAACACAAGAACATTATAAAAGCAATAAACAAAGATATGGTCAAATCTTTTTACCTATAACACCCCACTGCTCACTAGCCGGTAATGCCAAATCCGGGATGCCTCAGAAATCCATCCCAACATATGGGTACTCTTCGAAGACCATCTGCTGGCGGTTGAACCACTCAAAGAAGGCATCAGAGAATGAAATCTGTGACTGAACATCATGTTTGGCCATGACATCAACCCATATCTACATCTGTGGTTCCCTTGGTGCTGGCAATCTGAGTGAAATGTACTTTGGCGGCATGAGTGGAATCCTCTCCAAGGTGAAAGAAATCAGAATGGAAACGTAATCAAAGTTCTTGGATCTTCCATTCTTCACCTTGGAAATCTATTCTTTTATAACCAGAAGTATTGCCTCACACCACTTGAATACCTTTGGTTCAAGGCATTCCAGGGCGTACTGCATATGAGATCTGTTGTCCAAATGAAGAGCCGCGCTACCAACCAATCTAGAAAAGGTGAATAAAATAGTCCTCAAGGACCAATCAATGACATCTCGAATACTGATCTTGCCATCCTTGCTCGGCTGAGATCCATCTCTACAAAACTGGCAAATATAATCCCTCATGGATTCACCCCCACGGGTGGATCCTGATAGTGAGAGAGAGGCACCACGCCTCGATAACCCAGTCAAAAAATAGATATCGTCAACTGTCAAAGGGATGGATTTGCCTCTGATCTGGAACACCTGGTTGGTCAGATCCCATGCATCAAGAAGATATTGCAACAAATTGACTTGTTTCCTCATGCTGGATATGCAGAAGAATTTGAGCAAGCCACAATTTCGCAATGTAGTAACCGTACCCAGATAATGTAAGGAAATCATGTCCTCTTCTTCATGATCATGTTCACGCCATGTAACGACCATCTTGATCTGATGAATATTTGAAACACAAACAAGATATTAATTAGGATCCTGATTTGGGCAAAAATAGGCAAAAATTTCATGAGAAAACATTGCATAAACTTTCCCTTCTACGCCCATCACACCCTGGCTATGTATAGGGTGAGATGCATATTGACTGGCCAATGTCCAGCTCAGTATGCATCGCACTTTTCGATGTAGACTAGGTGCAATGGGGAGAGAATGAACTCTTCAAACCCTTGGGGCCCAGAAGAAAGGGAATGCCTACTCTAAATTAGAAAAGGAAGGAATGCAATTGAAGAGCTCAGGGTTAGCTCCTACCTGGTCCAAACGGCACTGAAAATAGTCCACTGGATCTCTTGAAATCAGTTGATGAAATTCGAGGGGGAAAACACCTCCAGAGCTCCAACAATCCCAAATTTGAATGAAATGGTAAAAATGAGAAGTAAAATTGCTTTTATGTTACTATTCACGTAGTTCAATTAAAATGTTAGTTTTTAACTCGTTTTCCAAGCATGTATTTGCATTTCTAATCAATTTGATGGAGTAATTGAATAGGTTGTACAACCATTGAAAGAATATGGTGTTAATGGAAAATTGAGCATCTCTGACTATTATAATGAGCAATGTTACTGCAGGGTTCAAGCTCGTTAAAAAATAAGCCCGCCACTGAGCATAGCTTCTAAAGATTCAAGCTCATTAAAAAATGAATCTGCCCTCGATAAATAACCTTTGTGATCACATTGTTATCATCCTTTTGAGCCTTGGTCATGTTCTAACCGTCACCTCCACTCTTTAGCTGATCATATGCCTCCACTTGGTTTACCCTTTTGAGGAACAATTGCAACGAGTGATTCTACTAGCCAGCCTCGTTACACTACCGTGTTTGAGAAGTTCCAAACTTACCTGGAACCAGTTGCCACCTGAAAACATCACTCGTTCCTAAAAAACGAGTCTCTTTTAAACTCCTTTTAGACGTAAAATATGAAAATATTGTCGAGCTACTGGCCTTTCCAGCTCGTTAAAGTAAAGGAAGGTGCCATCCCTCCTCTACATTTTAATATTTTTGGAGCTGAGGAATCATTACACAAAAAGATCAAGCACTTGTCTTTTTCAGCTCGCTAGAACTATCGAAAAGTCATCCCTTTCGTATTATTTTATACTTTTTCGGACTTAAGGGATTATGCCATGAAAAAGGACTACTGGATTTTCCTTTCTGTATCTTTTCAAACTCTCTAAACATGAAAAGGACCGAGTTATCTTTGTCGTTAAGCTCATTAAAACAATAGCGACAAGCTTGTCCATCCGGATAAGAGTGAGTTTCACTGTTGCTAGGCTCTCTAAAACATAGTGACAGGTTTGCCCGAAGGGAAAATTATATAACAAGCATATGTTATCCTCCTCAAGCTTGACAAAAATAAAGAGGTACTGGTCAGCAATGACTGGGGAAAAAGGGAAGAAAACTTGAAAAACTCCATTGGTAGCAGGTCAGTCTTGAACATGACACTTTCACTCCATCACCATGATTGAGTCAGGTTGGGTTATTCCGTTCACCGGCCACATCACCATTGGTCCTCTGCACCATCCACTTTTGGGGTTAATGCTACCAATCCATCTCAGTGTTGTTGATATGTTCAAGAGAATTCATTCAAAGAATTCACCAATCCAACTAATGCCTCATCCACTGCAATACCTTCACTCTCCATTTTTCATGACCGCCATTCCTGAACCTCGTATCATCAGAGCATTTTCACCTCCAGAAAATCATGTGCTTCATTTCATGTCATAGATGTGGGATTCATTAAGGCCCTCCTACGACGGGTCACTTCTTTTCGACATCAGCTCATTATCCAAGAAGTTGACGTAGGAACAACCCTTTCAGTACTTTGAAGCTTGCAAGCCTCAATGGAAAGTTTCTCACTTCTAGTGATAGGTTTACATCAATGGCCTTTGACAAAAATATTTTGCATGGTGTTCGACATCAGATCCTATATTCACACCACGTGAATTGTACTATAGTACCTTGAGGGTCATTATCATTATCGGTGATTCCTCTCGTGCCTGTTAACAGCTTACATCATTGGCTGGTAATCAGGCAATGTCTTTTCGTGTTCGACTTCAAAACATCTTTTCACATGGATTGACTTATACATCAGCCGAAGATTGAACGAATTTGAAGACCTTGGATCTAGTTTCATCCATCTGGACTGGGATATATTCAGGAAAATAAAGACATCAAATATACACCATAGCTGCACAGATGATCATCCAAGCTAAGGAATGATGACTCTATAAGAATCAGCAGTATGCAACACACACGGTTTTCTGTCCTATGTACATGAAAATGACTTTATAAAGCTAAGCATGGGAATGCCCACCTCAGCTAGATTGTGAAAATAATATGAAGATAGTTTATTGTATTGTATTTTATATAGGTCACCTTCCAGTTCAAAAAACCTCGGATCCTCATGATAAAGCATTTCACCCGACATCAGAAGATTTACGACCTCATGCTTTAGGGGGCAACTGTTATATACATATTTGGGCACTGTAACCCCAGTCACATATGTCAATAAAACAAGGGCTCATAAACCCCTTAACGCGTTGTTTCACACACTAAAGGATCATGGTCAACTAATTACATCATTTCCCAGAAGTTCCACCTGAAAAACCACTCAAAACTGGCCAAAACTGGACCATACAGACTGCTCCATGCTAAGGGTGTGATTCATATTGGCTGTTACACTGGTCAGGTGCGATGCATACTGAAAGATCCTTCTGTGGGGTGTGATGGGCGAGAGTAGACAAATGGCAGAGACAGTTTGCTAAGTGGAAACCCAGAGAATCTTCTAGAAACTTCTCATATGACACTTGCCTCTCTGAATTCGCCTAGGGATGAGTATGAGATCATGAAATCTCCAAGTGGAACCAAAAACTATCAGTGAAATGACACTAATCAAAAACCCAGAAGCTAACTCACCCCTCTGCAAATATCTATAAATGGATCCCTCATCTCAGAGATCCAGAGGCTGGAATTTTGTAATTTGTAAGGAAGTTCTATTGGTTTCTCTTTAAGACATTCTATTGTTGGGTGATCTTGCTTTTCATGAGCTAAAGAGGGATTTCATGCTGAGACGATGATGTTGATCAGATAGCTGGGTTGTAATTCTCTCTTCTACTTCTACTATCAATAAATTTCTTTGAGTTTTCCTCCATATAATTGTGTACTTGTAAATCTTTTTATTTGTGGATGTTATTTCTGATTTTGCATTGTTTATGGTATTATAGATCTCTATTCTTTGATGGTGTGTTGTTGCTTTGCCTCTATAGATATTCTCTAAAGTGGGACAAGTATGAGAAGAGTAGCGAGCTCTATCAAGGGAGAGAGGAAACAAGCAAGGAGCCAAGTGGAAGATACATGTTGGTGCTCTCTGCTTCTCTCTTATCTATCATACATAAAGGAAATCTTGAAGCGCTTTGAATTGTTTGTTTCTAAGATAGCTACCTGTCTCAGTGGGACTAGCAGATCGAAAAGGCACTAGTTTTCCTAGGAACAAAATGGCGACTCCACTGGGGAACAAATAGTTTGTTTGTTTGTTACTGTTGTTTGCTTTATAAACCACAGACTGAGCCAAAAGTTAAGCCAGCTAGCCTTCAAACTACACTTGAATCAATGCTACTTTAGTCAATCTCTGAGTTGGTTTATGAAATGAACATCTGACTTGCAAACATCCTAAGTGCCTTGGTGGTAGCTCAATAACCTCATAAGATTATACCCCTAGACTTTGTTGTTACTGTCTATCATAAGCTTAGCCTAAATCACTGAACTTATCTAAAAATTGTGAATGAAAACAAAGCTTAGTTTCATTCCCTTGTCCATCGCACTGTCTCTATCTGGCAGTCTGGATGCATCACACCTCCCGTGTGTTGCAGGTGAGATGCATCCCTATTTCCCCTAAGGATTGGTGCGATGACTGAATGATACTATTTCCTTCTTTGGAATTTGGTTTTTTCTTCATTGTTTTTAGCTCTATTCAGTAGTTTTGCTACTTATGATCAGTATATCATTGTTGAGACCTTCTTCCGTTACATTATTCAACCTCCATTGATCAGGAATTGTGAATTTTTTTTATGTATTTTTCATCATTTACAGTCCTCCTTTGCAAATAGTAGCTTAATCGAATTGTCATCTTTTAATTCAAAAGTGTCGCAACTGTCATTGTGAGTCGAAAAGAAGAGTGTCGTAAAATCTTCCTCTTCTAGACAGTCGATTGTACACTTGCCATTGTATTTGATTTGAATTGTCAATATTTGAAGTGTCGAAAATAGTTTTCCATTCGAAATTGAAAGTGTCATCTTAGTCTTCCTTTTGTTTAGAAAATAAATCGCTAAAGTGTCGCTCTAGAGAAAAATAGTTTAGATTTGTACTTAGTTTTATTTTTGGCATTCTCAAAAGAGGTTTTCACACAAAGATATTTATATTTTTTTCTTTTTTTCAACACCATTGGGCCTTCTCAGGAGGTTTTCAACCCAACAATGGGACTGAGGTCCCTCCTGGAGGTTTTCACCTCAGTCTCTTTATTTATTTATTTTTTTCAGGGACTTGATGGGGTGGAAGATGAGACTTGCTCCAACACCATCACTGTCTTTCTAATTCCATTAATGAATTATTGCTTTGAAATGGGCTTCTTGTAGACCTTCAATCTCTGTCCATTGACAAGTAATGGGATAGCCACTGCATCAATGGTTCTTATATGTACTGAACCATTATCATGACATTTTTCTATGACATAAGGCCCTAACCATCTAGTCCTTAACTTGCCTTTAAAATCCTTGTACCTGGAACCATAAAAAAAAAAGCATAGTCACCTTCTTGAAATGACTTGTCATTCATATTCTTGTTACACAAAATTTTCCTTTGAACTTGTGTCACCTCTATGTGCAGGGGGGCCTGCATCCTAAATTCATCTAACCTATTCAGCTAGAGCAATATTTCTTGTTGCGTCTTAGTGAGATCTAGATCCAGTTGTGCTGCCATTCCTAATGTGTTTTATTCAAATTCAATGGACAATAGAGCTTTCTTCCAATAGACCAGCTCACAAGGAGTGAATCCAATGGTGGTATTCCAAGTGGTATTGTAGGCCCAAGTGGCATCAAATAATATATCTAACCAATCCTTCTATTGTTTCTAATCACCTTGGTTATAATGCCTTCCAACTCTCTATTGGTTACCTCCACTTGCCCATTATCTTGTGGGTGGAAAGGAGTGGATGTTCTATGCTTGATCTTGTGTTGGCTTAACAAATTTTCAATCATGTCAGGTAAATTGGTTGCCTTGACCAGTGACCAATTCTCTAGGGTACCCGAACTTATAAAATACATTTTCCCTTAAGAATTCAACCACTTTTTCTTTTGTTGCTTCTTTGATGGCTTTGGTTTTAGCCCACTTGGTTAAATAGTCAATGCACACAATGATGTACTTCTTTTTCCTGGATGGAGGGTCAATGGGTCCAATGAACTCCATTCCCCACTTGTAAAATGGCTCAAAAGTCACTTGATGTTGCAGGGGCATTTCATCCCTTGGGGTAGGTTTCCCCATCCTTTGGCACCAATCACACTAACTAGTATACCTCCTCACATCTTGGTGAAGAGTGGGCCAGCGATAGCCAGCTTGTAGTACCTTCAATGTTGTTCTTTTGGCTGTAAAGTGACCTCCACAAGGCTCATCATGACAGGTCAGAAGGATGTCAAAGACTTCCTCTTCCATGACACATCTTCTCAAAATTTGATCCAGACCTAGTTTGAAGAGGTCGCCCCCAATCCAAGTGAATGGGGTGCTCTTCCTTACAATCTTGCTCTTTTCCTCGGAGGACAAACTTGGTGGAAACTCTGTAGACACCAAGTAATTTTCTATATCGTCAAACCATGGAGAGAGAATTGAAATGGCGAATAAGTGTTCATTTGGTATCTTATCATAAACCATTCCTTCCTCCCCTACAAGCAAAGTCAATCTGGATAAAAAATCTGCAACAACATTCTCCTTGCCAGTCTTATCAATAATAATTAAATCAAACTGTTGTAATAAATTAACCATATAATAATCCAGGTATTTACATTAGGTTTATTCATCAAGTATTTAATTGTAGCATGGTCAGTATGTACAAATGTCTGGTAACTAGTAATGTAATGTCTAAATTTATTCAATGAAGGCACAATAGCTAGGAGCTCTTTTTCAGTCATTATTTAGTTCAGCTCAGCTTTTGACAAATTCTTACTAATGAAGTAAATGGCATAAGGTAACTTGTCATCTAGCTGGCCTAGAGATGCTCCTATGGCTTTGTGAGAGGAATCAGCATGTATATGGAAAGGAAGAGCCCAATTTGGGCCTTAGAGAATAGGTGTAGTAGTCAACTTGCCCTTTAGGGTGTCCAAGGATTCTTGAAAGCTTTATGACCATACAAATTCGAAGTTCTTGGCAAATAACCCAAATAAGGGAGAAGCAGACTTGCTGAAGTATTTTATAAATCTCCTATAGTATCCTACTAAACCTAGAAAACTTATGACATTTCTCTATTTTTGCGGAGATGTGACCCTTTGGATGATGGCTATCTTATTTGGGTATACTTGCAGTCCTTTCTGGGATCTTGAGTGACCTCGAACAGTCCCTACAATCATCAACAACTCACATTTTTCGAGACTAAGGGATAGGTTCATTTAAATAGATTTGTTCAACACCTTACCCAAGTTGGAGAAAGCCTCCTATAAATCAAACCCATAGGGTGTAAAGTCATCCATATAAATTTCCACTACATCATGGACTAGCTTGGCAAAGATACTCAGGACAGCCCTCTGGAAAGTGGCATGGGCATTGCATAGGCCAAAAGGTAGGACCCTATAAGTGAAATTACCCCAAGGATAGGTGAAGGTGGTTTTATCGTGGTCCTCTGGGATAATCTGGATTTGATTGTATCCGTTGAACCTATCTAAGAAAGAGAAGAACTTTTTCCCTGCCAGGCCATCTAACACTTGGTAAATGAAGGGTAGAGAGAAATGGTCCTACTTTGATGCTTTGTTTAATTCTCTGTAATCAACACAAATCCTCCACTTTCCATTTTTATTTGGAACCAATACCAAAGGAGAAACCCATTGATTTTTCGAGATAGGTTAAATGAATCTTGCATCCGACAGCTTTTGAAATTTCTTCTTTCACTATATCCTTGAGAGATGGATTCATTCTCCTCTAGGGTTGTTAGACTGATTTGCAACGTTCATTGATATAAATGTGGTGATTACACATCAAGGGGTGCACTTCCTTCATTTCTTTTTAACTCCAAGAAAACACATCTAAATGTTCCCTTAGCATGTTTCACAACTCTTATTCTTGGTGTACAAAAAGAGAGGGGTTGATTTTCAAAGTTCTATAAGGGCCTAATTCTATTGTCTTGACACAATTAGGGGCTGAATCAGCTAAGCATAGATCAATTTGATGGTTCTCTTGGTTTCCTTTACAACTTCCTCTAAGGATAAGGTGTTGGGAGTTGGGTTTTGGAGGATCTATTTAATCAAATCATCTTCACCAGGCTGTCCTCCTCCCATGGCAGTTTCTAGGGTATAGAATTGGGCTTAGTAAAATTCATCTCCTTCCTCCTCTCCCAGCCATAAAGGTAAATCATGTTCTAAATGTGGCTAAGAAGGAGGGTACAATATCAACTTCTTGGATAGATGCCCATTTTTTATAGTCATGTTTCCAGCCTTACAGCTGATGTAGGCATCGACAGTGGCTAACCAAGGCCTTCCAAGTATGAGAGGATAACCATTAATCTTGGCATTAGGCTGAAGAACTAGGACGTCTGCAGGGTACTCCTAGGAGTTAATGGAGACCATCACATCCTCAAAAATCCCCTCAAGGGCCATTGTGGAATAGTCTTCAAGATGTAAACCTGTTGTGGTCTTTCTTAATGAACCCTGGAGATTTAGATTGAGCATGGTGTCCCTAGTCATTACATTAATGACAGCCCCAATATCAATCAAGGTGTGTGACACAATGGTGCCATTGATGTGCACATCTACTACATGGCTTCTAGGTTCTAAATACTTTGGGCAAATTACCTACCCCAACATTAAGTCGGATAGTTGTCCAATGACATTAATGGTAGGGGTGTCTCTTTTTCACCTCCCTAGATGTTTGAAACACTTCTCTAATCAGTTTTTTGTAAATAGGTACATTCTTAATGGTTTGGAGAAGAGGAATTTGATGCATAGATTTTTCAGTTCATCCAGAAGTTCATTCTCTTCTAGGGTTGGCTAGACTAGCTAAGTTAATCTTTCTAAAAAGGGTGGTGGATTCACTCTAGGTATACTTTCCCCTCTTTCCTCCTCACTCTCCCTTAGTGGAGATGGGTGTTGGATGTCTGGGAGTACTCTCCCAGACCTCATGCTGATTTCTTGAATTTCAACAACATAAGTAGGGTAGGATGACTCTCCATTCTATACTTTTGTTCCTATCTGTTGTTCGGGTTTGGATTTGGCTGGGAAGGCAACTGAGGTTTTTTAGGTGGAGCACGGTGTAAAAGTTTTGGTTGAGTAGGAGGTGAAGGCAATAAAGTTAGAGCATTGTTGTAAGGGGGACTCCACCACTGGGGTGGTGCATTTCATTGAGGCCATGGAGGAGTATATGGCTAAAATGGTTGGTTGGTCAGTTGGGAATGGTACTGAGGTGCAAAAGACCACGGAGAGTGTATAGACCAAGAGGGATGAGCAGGAGGGCCAAGAGGAAATGGATGTGTTTTGTTTAGTGTTGTAATATTCATAGGATGACACGTGCATGCCCTGTTCATAGGGTCAAGGCCCATGAGGCCTCCTTTGGTTTATGTTACAGAGCTGTTTAGTCACCCCTTTAATCCCTTGATACACAACTTCTAGTCTAGGTAGAGAAGGGAACTTGTCTATGGAGTGGTTTTCTTCATAGTCTAAGAATATTTCTATAAGATTTAATGGAAATTCATTCCTAGGGTGCCTCCTTGTGCATCTGGCGCAGAAGGTGGCTAATGATCTCTTTTCTTCCTCTTGCTTTCTCTTCATGTGCATAATGTCCATATTTAGGGCAAGGGTTTGCAGCATTTCACTCTTGAAATCTTCCAATAGGTTTCCAACTTCACCTTTTATGGATGGGCTGGAAGAGGAGGAGTTGGCCATTTATTGACTACCCCTACCCTTTTTCCTACCTTCCCTAGAATGGTTCTTAATGACAATCTTGAGATCTTCATAGGGTAGTTGCTAGATGTCTCCTCCTACTAGTAGGTTTAGGGTATCTAGAGGATTTTCCCTAACACCCCTGAGTAGGAATAGTGTAGGTGACTCAGGATCAAGTGTGCACATGGCCCTTTTGTAGCTAAGCTGGAATATTTCCTCATAATCTTCTAAAGACTCATCATGCCCTAAGGTCATTCTAAAAATTTCCACTTTAGTGTCTTTGGACCTAGAGTACTCTTGATACTTTTTATTGATGGCTTGCTACATCTGAGCCCAGGTGGTTATGCTATCCCCAGTTAAACCCATGAACCAGCACAGAGCTACATCCTTGAGAGTGGATGGGAATAATTTCAACTTATGATCATCAATGGTGTAATCATAAGTTCTGCATATGACAACAAACTCAAACAAGGAATTATATGGATTTTCCGAGGTCAGGCCATGGAAGTGAGGAAGAGTAGAGGGGCTTATGTTTTTCATCTTTGCATCCCCATTGGTTTCTATGATGGGAAAGGAACCCTCAATTCATTCTCTATCTCCTCTGTCATTTCTATTTTCATCCATTAGGTCAGTTGGAATGGGTTCTCCTTCTTCTTCTCCCCTTGTAGCTTGTTCAAATATATTTGGTTGCTTGCCTAAGGTGTCCTCCAATTCATAGCCACCGAAGAAGAGGGAAGGTTGGTTGTTTTAAGTGGTGGGGGTATTTGGTAGAAATTTTCCTAAGTTATCCGTATTCCCATGAGGCATGAAAGCAATGTTTTTGTTTTGTTTTTTTTTCAATCTTCAAGACTAATTGCAGAATTGAAATAACAAAATGAATGGAACTAACTACTGAATGAAATCTTACCCATAGAATGGAAAGGAAATAAAACCAACGTATAATTACTTTTGAAAAAAAATAAAATATGAAGCTAATAATAGAATGGAAGAAAGAAAGAATAAATCACATCTACTCAAACACCTCCCCAACAACGGTGCCAAAAAGTGATGAGCACTAGTATTGTAGCAAGAATGCTGCAACTTGCGGGGATGCCAACTTTACTTTATCAACCTGGGGTTCATACAAACTTGGAGGTGATAGTGTTGTATACACAAGCATATGCAATGGGTCCACTCTTTTTCACTGTTGAGCTAGCCATAGACCACTATAGTTTCTCAAACTAGCCTTCTATTGATTTAGAAGAAGTTTGATTACCAATGAAGAAAGGGGAATTTTACCCTAATTGAGAGAATTGAAGTATTGTCTACTGTAGTAATGAAAGACTGAAATAAATGCTTTAAACACACCATTCATCTAACTATTTGTTAAGAGATCTTCCTTCATAAGAATTTTAAGATAACATGTGTGTTATCCTAACTATCTTAGGAATGTAGTTTGAGATAATCAGACACTTTATTATATGCATATGAATGAACACAATAACTCTTTTTTCCTTTTTGTCCTGTTTTTGTGAAAATGTGAATTCTAAATATTCTTGGTGGTATGGTAGGTGGGTTAGAGATGGTTGTGAAGGGTCAGATGGCTTGGGAGGAAAACATGGGTCTTCTTCTAACTTTCTAGATGTATTTTCGTCAAATCGGTCTCAAAACAGGCCACTACAGGTTGTCCTATAGGATGTCCTAATGCACCTACAAGATGTCCTAATGTTCCTACATGATCCCTTGAATTCATATAGGATTCGGCCAAAAGCATAAGGAGGGGTTTGGAAGGTGGTATAAGGCTTATGGAAGGTGAATGATGGAATAAATAAGGCAAGGGGGTGGCTAGGACTTCCTTAGAGCTCAAACAAAAGTTTGTGAGGTGGTTGGATTTTCTCAACAAACCTAGAAAGTTGCTCTTATGGAATGATGAATTGGTTGATGGACTTAGTGGATGTTGGTGATCATGGATGAATGAGGTTAGACTGGGACTGATGACATGATATATTCCTGCACTGTGAAACTCTTGCAATACATACATGACTAGCATTTACCCATGGATCATGTCAAACAAGAAATATTTCTAGTCAACATAATAAAACATAATTCCATTATTTAGTTTCCTAGTTCATGAATGGAAATACTTGTAGAATATTTTGAAACACCATGAGATTTAATACAAAGTTGATATATCATAAATAAAAACTAAAATCTATTCTTCAAAACTGAAAAGATGCTAGTCTAATTAGTAGAAAACCCCAAATTCCATAAGAAATTAGAATTCTATCTTTTTGGGGTTGAATAGGAGTTTTTCCTCAAACCATGGTCCCCGAAGGGAGGAGTGAGGAAAAATCCACCTGATATCATCCTTTTTGGTGTTCCTTTATCTCTCTAAAGCTACTTCTAAAGCTATGCACAAATGGAAGCAAACTAATCAAATTCACCACTACTTGGATTTAAACAATGGCAAAATCAATTCAACAATTAATCTATGAAATAACCTAAGCATACAAGTATAATAAGAGGAACCTTTACTACTAGGGTTGGGCCCTAACCCAAGATCTTCATCCCTCTGAGTCAAATCAGTGATGGATCAAGGAAATGATCATTCTCATTATCATATAAAAAATTACATAACAATTTTTTGCCACAATCCTTTAACTCGAAAATGCTTAGTGCTTTTACATAAAAAAATCTGAATCCTAATGAGGATCTAGGCCTCCTTATTTATACAAATGAAGTCTCCAACGACTTCCTTAAATCTATGGAGTCTTAGCTTCTAAACTCAAGATGTATTGGTTCTTAATTATCACTGGCTCGACTGCCCATGATCCCCATGACTTGGCTGCTTGCAACTCCAAGCTGGTGTGATTTGATTGAGGGATATTCGAGTTAGTGAGGATTTAATGAGGAAGATCCATATCCTATAATCTCTCCTTCTTGTCTCATTCAATTTCCTACACCTTAATTAGCCAAAATTTCCATGATTTTCTCCCAAAAACCTATAATCAACGCACATTAGACCACTAGACATAACATCTTACTTTTACACATCTCATTAAGCAAAATAAAATTAAAACATCTAAGGAATTATGATAAGAGTTGATTTTAGTAATCTTGAATGTGTATTAAGGTCCATATAGTTACCCAATGATGAGGGTCATCACCAAACACTCACCCATCATCCATGCATCCATGATTCATAAGAAAATCACCATCTCTTTGTACCAGCCCTAAGCCTTGTCTCATTAAAAAAAATAAAACAAAAAGGACAAGCCTCCAATTCTAGAGCCCTTCACTATTCCATAAAAGCTCTACCATCATCCTCCAACCTGTACATTATTTACTATCACTCCTTTGAAGTATAAACCATTTAAAAAGAAAGAAAAGGGTATGCTACAAGATCTCCTGTAGCGGTCTGTGCCACTATTGCAATAAGCTTGAAACCTAGTTTTATTTCTTCCCATCCAGTTGAGGGGATGGTTCCATCATCTTGAAACACCTTTCCATTCCAATCAGGACTCCACATGTAGCAACAACATCTGGGATACCAACAAAGCACCTGCACACATGAACAACACCAACAACCAATTACACAGGAGCACATAAAGTATACACAAAAAAAAGTAACACATTGAGAAGCAGCATAGAGGTCCAAAACTCCAACACGCATTGATCAAGCAATAGGTAGGCACAGGTATGGTAATCCCTAAGCTTGTCCCTAGGGTAAAATAATGAAAAATGTATGAATTTCGAGGGAAGGTATTTTTATAAGCTAGAGGTGGTCAATTAACTTGGCCACCCTTAGTTAGTGAATGAAAGGGAACCTATTGGTCATGATGCAACATAGGAGTGTCACATCAATGAAATTAGATGAGAGGGAGTGGTTTTTAATTACGAGGTACAAGATAATGATCACTCCAGGTGAGCCAATGGTCCAAATAAGGAAAACGCGTACTACTACCGGTCAATACAACGCTCCGAGCCCTAACCACAAATAACATATAATGTACCAAAGCTCAAACTTTCTTGCATCATTGCTCATTTTGAAATCAGTTAAGGTAGGAACAAACTTGGGAATCTATCGAGAGAATTGAACCATACTTTGTCACTCCTATAGGAAACAACTACAAGAAGTGAAAGAAGCTACAAGAAATGCAGAAAGATACAGAATGCACAAAGGTGCTACAAGAAACCTCCAAGGGTGCAAGAATAGTGCCTAAGGCCGATTTGGGCTTCAATTATCATTATACCAAGCCTGATAGTAAAAATTAAGTGGTCCCTCTCTTTCTTCGGTCTGTAATTGACATACTGGTGCACCTTGAAATCTCTTAGTAATTATAGTTAGCTTGTGGATTAAAACAATCTTTTTGCTATAAATAGAAGGGATATCCATAATTGTCATCAACTAAAGGTTGCACCTCTCTATTACCTTTGAATTCACATTAGGGCTATCACAAGAAGAAAACCTACTACACCTAGTTGAAAACATAGAAGAAGAAGGGAGGAAGATTCAATAGGAGAGAGGCTATAGATACCAAGAGAATTCATCTTCATCCCCCTATAGTAGAAATGTTTAGGAGGCATCAATGGTTATGTTTCTTTTAGATACTAATAGGATATGATGATGATATCACTTATGAGTTTTCCATGGCCCTAAACCATCAAGAAAGAGAAAGGTATTCCACTTTAGTGAGGGGATTATCCATTATCATCACTCCTTAGTTGATTAGAAGGGTGAAAACACTTCCCCTAGGGGTCCAATGGAGAAAAGAAGACAAGTCCAACAGTGCCCTTACTAAGAATAATTTTGTCACTGATGATGAGAAACCAAGTGAAGATAAAAATGGAGTCAGAAGGGAGAGCCTCCCCTATCCCTAGGACGATGTGACCTACCACATCCTTAAGCTAATTTCTTATGAAGGAAGACTGAGCGTAGTTTATGGCTACCAGTTTAGACTTCTCCATGAACTGAGATGTTACACAAAAATATCGTCACCATGATTATTTGCAGATAGTATAGGTCTATCATCACTTGTACTGTCCTCCTAAGCAAGTCTCAGACCTCAGCTCTTGAAATCAAGCTTTGGAAATGAGAGAAAGACATTAAAAATCAATGTAACTCTGGTTCCGCACTTTCTCTCATAGTCACTTACGGTCCCGCACCTTCTGTGTACAAAAGCTACGTACTTGCCCACTCTGTCCCTAACGGTGTAGGTGCAGACCCCTGTGAAAGTCAAAAGGCGCAAGTTTTATCTTAAAAAACTCACTTTGGTTTAATTATAGAGGTTTCTAGAAGGAATTTTGACGTGGATTGTTCGCTCTGAGGTGGTTCATGCATCCCAAAAGAGAAGGAGTTAATCCCTTGATGAGAGGAGCTATCCCTTTGAAGGAGGGCTTTATCCCTTTGAAGGAGGACCTAGTAACCTCCCTCCATTGCACTATAAATACAGGCATTGGGCTGGTTGCTAGAGAGGTTAGAAGCTGAACATTTTTGAGGGTAAATGCTGGTGAAATCAAGACTTCCTAGTTAAGCCTAAAGAGGAGAGATCACATACCTTTTTGGTTTCATTGGGGAGTGAGTGAAACTTGTCAAAGTAGAGGAGACTTCTTGCTGGACCCTGGGAGGAGCTTGTACAGTGTCAAGGAAAAGGTTGTAAGGTTCTTCTTCTTTTGAATTAATACAATCAAACTCATTTTTCTCAACAAGTATCTTATGTTATTTGTTTTATGGACTCCTTGACTTTCATGTTAAATATGTTTTATGCAATTGGCTTTTCAGGTGCTATTTAATTCGTTTGCCTTGTTTGTGTTTGTAGATTCACGAAGAGAAGCTCATTTGGATCAAAGGAGCGAAGGCATCCACAAGCTAGCGTTGGACCTAAGGTAGGCCCTAAAAGCACTTGTTCGCTATTGTTTATTAAAGCATATTTAAAGAAAGATAGTGTCTGGTTGGTTTGATTGTCATTAGGTCTTCTTTAGATTCTAGGAAGGTCTATCTTGTTGCAAGATCAACTTATTCTGTGTGACAAAATGGCGACTCCGCTGGGGAATTGATTGTTTTCCTTGTTTATACTTTGACCTGAGAAACTCTATTTTTGTTTCTGTTTTTGGCTTGATGATTGTGGGATTGGGTGGATTTAGTTAATTTTGAGTTAGTTTTTATTTTTCATAGTTTTGGGAGAAGTACGCACCCTCTGAGTTAAGCACAGTGCGTACCTGTACGCGCTTTTGCTTTGTGCACAGAGCGTGAACGCACCTGTGTAAACAGGCTGCCTGCGTACCCTGTCAAAATTTTGAGAAATTTTAAATTTTTCTCTTTTTTATCAGTTTAGAATTTGTTTATAGGTTTTAGCCATTGCCCAGACCTGCGTGTACCCTATCAAAAACTTTCCTTGGTTTAATTTCACTAGTGTTAGGGTTTTAGGTGAAATTCCTAGGAGTTTTGCTTGTTGGGTTTGTTTTTCATTTTGGTTGTGTAGTGGCTCTGAGCTTAGAAGCTGTAGGGACTTACCTTAGTGTCTACCAGCCTTCTTATGAGTCTGACCATGTATGAAATCTCCCCTTGTTTGAGGAATTTGCTTTGAGTTTTCTCTTTACAAAACTTCGAAAAGCTTGTGTTTGAGAGTTTGGATTTTCATTTTCAAAAAGAAAATGAAATTGGTTGTTCTTGACTAATTTGTGATTCTGCATAAATTAGTCCTTAGCTTGCATCTAGCTAAGTAAAACATCCTTAAAAAAGACTTCTAGTAGGCTTTGACTTCAAATAGGTTTTTATAATTTGTAGATCTCAAAGTTAGTCATTTTCATTAGTTTTGAGTGTTTTACAAAAAAATGTATAAAAAAAAAATCTCTTTTGGAAAAGTTTGTTTTTTGTAGTGATTGAGTGCTTTGAAATGAAAAAGGGAAATTTTTCTGAAATAATTAGTTGTCTCGTTTTGAGTGCTTTGGAAAGGAAAAGCTCTTCTTTTAATTTGTTTAATTGAGAAAGATTTGTGTTTCTAAAGTATTTGCATTCTCAATCTCTTCCTTAGTTTAGAAATTCATCGAAGAGAAAAAGATTGTTTAGATCATCTTAGGTGCATTTTTAGTGATTTTGAGTCGAGTCTTCATACCACGAGTTTCATCTCTGCACCTTTGGACTTAAACAAGAACCACTAAAATTAACGCTTAAAGTAAAATTCACCTAGTAACATTTTTACTTCTAGGGCTCTGATACACCAACTTAGCTTAGGCTAGTGTCTTGGAGTAGGAGAGTAATTAACTCCCCAAGACAGTAAAAACAAACAAGTAGTTGTATCTTATGGTAGGGAAGAAATCCAATTGTTGCATTTATGCTCTGGGAAAGCTCCTCTTAAAGGAGAAGCATGAGATCGTGTCCGAACCAGTGTGGGAATCAATCCTTCCTCATTGGGAACGATGCCAGATATTCACGTATTAAAAATGGTAAACCTCGGATTAACCATTGTCGAGGAGCCTGGGGTCACTTGTTAGTAAACCTTGGATTATGTCAAGGAGCCTTCAAGGGGATTGAGATTGCTACTCTGCCCTTGCGTGCGTATCGGTTCGTAGACTGTTCCCCCAGGTGTATTTGTCTCAGTTGGTAACCTTAGTGGCCATATTCTTTAGGACTCTTCCTGAGGTGACAGTGGTGGGAAGATCCCACTGTACCTGGAGCAGACGTCGGCTAGACTCACTTGGATTTTCTGGGGGGTTCACTTCATTCGAAACGGTTAAGTGGAGGAACTTGTGCTAGTCTATTCATTAAGCAGGTTGTTGGGGTAACTGTTCCAACTTCCATTTCTGTACTGAACTCTGCGACGTTGGATTTCATCACCAACTAGTGTTTTCGGTCCGGAAAGTTACTGTTTGTGTGTGTTTGATCTCCTAGATTCTTTAGGCATGCGATTCAAATTTGTTTGGTTCTTTAGAGACCTTAGGTGCTTTTTATTGAGATTTTACTTTGTTTGCGTGTGAAGTAGTTAAGAGTCTTTAACTGTGGCTGAATTACCAAGACAGTCCCGTAGACTTCGGAGCCAGTCTCCTGAGATTATAAACGTGGCTGAGTTACTGAGGAAGTCCCGTAGACTTCGGGGCCAACCTCCTGAGGAAGTACCAAGCCAACTTGAAGGCTTAAAAGTCCTCGTAACTCCTAGAGACAGTAGAGTTGGGTCACTGGAAGAAGGAGAATCTTCTTTGATAGTACATCCTGATTTTCAAACGCCAGTAGTAGGATATAATCCACAGTCAGTGTCTGTCTCCGAAATCGCTGGTAGCTTTTCATCTACTAGTGATATAGGTGAAGAACCCAAAATATCCGAGCCTGAAAGTGAATTTGCTGCTACTCTGACATCGGGGTTTGTTTCTCCAACTTTTAGTGGTTCTAGTTCACCTAGGGTAGAAAGAGTAATCACTCAAGATCTTCCTTCTAGACTTATTTTTGTTGAATAACTTGCTCCGGAAGAAGAAGAAGTAGGCATCCCTATCCCTGAAAATCAACCTGTCATTGAACTAAGGGAGCGTGAATCAATTTTTTACAATCCACCTAGGAGTAGTTCTTGGTATCTTTCTTTAACTAATTATTTAGAAAACTCAGGGTTAAGTTTTTCACCACCTCGTGCTCCTTATCACTCAACACCTAGAGGTTTTTATACTCCCGTAAATATGTCAGGACATTCGTCCATGTTTACTCAATTGCCCGAATCTTTTTTGTACAGCGGTACATCTGTTCCCTCTGGGTATCAGTCTCTTTCTGGTACTTTTTTGGGAGCATCTCCTCAACCCATTGAGCAAGGGTTATTAACTGGAAGCAATGGTACAAAGCTGTTGAGCGTAGAAGACATTCTTATGATGTCAGGTTCTATTCCCAATCCTCAACCTCAAGGTGGCCAGTTACCGCCTGGGGGGCAGCCTCAATTAACGCCTGGGGGGCAACCTCAAGGTACACAATTTGCATCTGGGGGGCAACCTCAAGGACAGTACATACCTATGGGGCAGTATGTTCCTCAAGGTCAACCCCAGACTCAATATGTACCCCAAGGTCAACCCTAGTATCAATTTATACCTCAAGGTCAACCCCAGTATCAGTATGTGCCTCAAGGGTATCAACCCCAAGGTCAATACTCGAACCAAGGTTTCCAACCACCCCAAGGTCAAACGTATGTTCAAGGAACGGGAAATGTACCTTTCAATTATCAATCCTACCCTCAATCCGGTTATGGTCCTCAGTATTCTCAACCTATTATGGGTCAATACCCTAGAATGAATATAGTGTGGGATCCATCGCAAACCCAACAGGTGTTGCAGCCAAGTGTACAGTTGTCATCTCAAACTGGACAAACCCTAGTTTCTGGTACACCCTAGCAACCAGTCCAGTCTAACATTCAAACTTCTGTACCTTTGGTAGTTCCTCAGCCTGGGCACAGTACACCTCGTACTCCGCCTCAAACGATTGCTACAACTGCCGCTACATCTGTTGAATCTACCCCACCTACTTCTGGAGTATCGATAGCTCCGATTTCTACTATTCCTGTATCTACTCCTCAGACATCTTTACCACCGTCTGGATATACGATTCAAACTTCAGTTCAGATGCCTGTAGGACAACCTGGTTTAAGTACGGTTGTCACAAGTCAACCATAATTCACCTATCAACCGTACCAGCGACAGTACCAATTCGGTCCTGCTGTCCAGCAGCCAGTTTATCAGTATCAACCATATCCTGGGTACACTTATCAACAACCTCAACAACCCCAGTACGGTCCGGTTAGTCCTGGTTTTCCAGGAGGATACAATATCCCGAACACGATTCCTATTCCTAGTTATCCTGGATATCCTCCTCCTAGGGCTGGTCTCATGACCCAGAGTTTTAGGGATCCTAATCGGTAGTTACCATTTATCACAACTTTGGACTTGCCTGACTTGTCGCGCCTAACGAACGATCCCATTAATTATCTTCTGTTTTGGCCGCCAATGCTGAATAAGTTGCCCAGTGACATTCCCAAGTTCGAAGGTAAATCAGGAGAGGACCCATCGAACCATGTGATGACTTACCACCTCTAGTGTGCGTCTAACTCCATCACAGATGATTCAATCCATCTTAGACTTTTCCAGCGCACTCTAATTGGTCTCGCGACCAAGTGGTACATTGAGTTACTACGAGGCACTTTTTATAATTTTAGTCAGTTAGCTACCTAGTTTTTAACTCATTTTCAGTTGCCAATCCAATATGACAATGGCACGGAATTGTTAACTTCACTAAAAAAATCGACATCCACGTACATTTCAGATCATATTCATGAGTGGAGATGTTGACGTCGTTTAGTGAAGGTATTTATTCCGGATCAGATCTTGGCTGAGTGGTTTGTAAAATCTTTGTTGCCAAAGATCACTAAAGATGTTGCTAAAGCTGGAGTGGTTACTGAGGAGCAAGTCATTGCTCAAGCATAGTACCTTGACTTGGTCTATACTCAGTCAGGTACGTTACATGAAAAAATCCCCGATCTTCCCAAGCAAAATCAAATTGTTGCAACTCCTTCGGGATCTCATGCCGCTGATGGTATGATTGGCACAGTTAACACTAAAAGTAAGAAGAAGTCTTCCAAGAATTCTTCCCCTATCATAACCTTGTCTGATTCCCCAACAAGAGATTCTTCTGCAGAGATTTCCACCGATATTCACATTGTAGAATCATCTACAGCCAAATCAAAATTTGGTGGAAAGAAGAAAGGAAAGAAAAAGAACAAAACGGACAAAAGTTCAAAGGAGAAACCTGAAAAGGCGAAATCCAATGACGAAAAGCGTAAACCTCATTATCCTTGTCTCATTTGTGACGATGAACATTTTACAAGAGACTGCCCTCATCGTGCAGAGGTTGCGAAGGTTGTCAAGGGTTCCCAAAATCCTGCTGTTTTGAAGGATCCTTTTCCGGCTCAAGACAGTCAGATGATCGGTTCATCCTCGGGTGCCAATGAAGAACCCATACTGATGATGTCCCATGTTAGGATTGCGACTTGATCGCAAGATTATGGTAGTAAGAGTCCTGTTGATGGTAAAGAAGCAGAATCTTCCCATTCTAATCCATCAACCTCAGCTCCCGGTTCCGATCCACTATAGATCGAGAAACCTAATCCAGACTTGGTAATCAAACCACCCGCAAAGGGTATACTTCGAAAGTCAGCTTTCAATCCACATGCGAGAGCGACTCAAAATTATAACATTGTTGAGGATTTAGCTGTTTCACCCTCAGCAATGTCAGCTTTGGAAGTGCTGTAATCATTCCTAGCACAACGTAAATTACTTTTGTCGGCTATAGGAGCTATTGATGTTCAGGACCCGAACCTAATAATTTTCGATCTAGAAAATAGTACACCGCATTTGCCTCATCAAATGGCTTTCCAGATTCCAGTGATAGTAAAAAACAGGCCTATTCATCGAACTGTAATTGATGAGGGAGCCTCAACGTGTATTATGTCGATACAGTGTTGGAGATCGCTTGGTTCTCCTTCACTAAATCAATCCCCGACGATTCTAAAGGCCTTTGATGGCCGTGGGTTTCATCCTTTTGGCATTCTACAGGATTTACCTATAGGGGTTGAAGGAAAAACCATTAGTCTAGATGTGGAGGTGGTTGATGCCCCTCTAGACTACAACCTTCTCTTGGGTCGAAGTTGGTCTTATGCTATGACAACGGTCGTTTCATCGGTCTTTCGAGTAATAAATTTTCCACACAATGGGAAGATCATAACAATAGACCAGCTGGCTTAATTTTCATCCGACCCAGCCTCTTCGGAGAGTATTCAACATGTTGGTAAAATGACTATCCCATATAAGGATGTTGGAGTAGGATTAGTTAAAGCTGCCGATTTACTGGGAACTTTTCCTTTTCCTCCAATCAACGCATCATCTTCATTTGCAACCATTCATATGATTACATCAGACGCCATTATTTATGATGATCCTTGGATCGTCCCTTCTGAATCTGAGATAGACTCATTTGGCAATTCCATGCCTTTGAGTCGATATGAAATTGCCTATGAAGCCATGCAGTCTTTTGCCAACCCATGTTCAACCAAAAATGACTTGATGAATGTGGTCCGTGAGGAATCACTTTTCACATCAACCTCGGATTTAACTACGTTTTCTGAACTTGTTCACTCTGATGAGCAAATTCATGAAATCCTATGTGTAGATGATTTACCATGGGAAGATCTCCATCACAGATCTTTGTTTTTACCTGAGGATGATCATTTTGAAAATGATTTCTCATCAATTTTTACAACTGAATATGTCAAGGAACCTCATAATCCAATGAAACATCCCGATTCAGAGTTAAATTTGGGAAAAATCTCTCGAAATTTTCCTATTGACATTTCGGTTAAGCCGGGAATTGTTGAGAACATTCATATAGGTGCCTCGTGTACAGATGATGAAATTCAAATATATAAGGCCCTATTTCAAGAATTCTGCAACGTGTTTGCCTAGTCCTATGAGGAAATGCCAGGAATTGATCCCACGATTGTTGTTCATGAGATCAAGACTTATCCAGACGCTAAACCTGTCCGACAACGTTTGCATCAGATTCACCCATGAAAAGCTATTGCAATTAAAGCAGAAGTTGAAAAACTGTTGAAAGCAGGTTTCATTTATCTGATCCTGTTAACGAATTGGGTATCGAATATTGTTCCGGTTAACAAAAAGCAGGGAACAATAAGAATATGCATCGACTATAGGGACATTAATCGAGCCTATCCAAAGGACAATTACCCAACCCCCTATATCGATCAAATCATTGATGATTGTGCCAGAAGCGAAATATTCTCCTTTATGGACGGGTTTTCCAGATACAATCAAATCAACATTCTACCTGCCGATCAACCAAAAGCAGCTTTCATTTGTCCATGGGGGACATTTTCTTATTGTAAATTACCGTTTGGGCTTAAGAATGCCGGAGCAACTTTTCAAAGGGCGATGTCTTATGCGTTTCATGACATCAAGCACATTGTGCAATTGTATCTCAATGATTTGCCTGCTCATTCATTACATCGAGCTCATCACCTCGTCCATTTACGAGCAATATTTATGAGGAGTAGGCATTATCGTATTCGGTTGAACCCACACAAATGTGTCTTCTGTATAGAAACGGGTCGATTGCTGGGATTTGTAGTTTCGGAAGCCGGCATTCGCGTTGATCCCTCGAAGGTCGAAGCTATCATCAAATTGCCTCCTCCTTCGAGTCTTAGCCAACTCCAAAGTTTGCAGGGGAAAGCAAATTTTTTACGATGATTCATTCCTAACTATGCCGACGTTACAAAGGGTTTTACCCGGTTGTTGAAGAAAAACACTCCATTCTATTGGGATGAGATAGCTCAGAAATCTTTTGATGCACTCAAACACGCGTTGACCCATGCACCGTTGTTGCATCCTCCCAACTACAACCAGGATTACTTCTTGTATCTCGCCGCCTCTCATTCCACCATTGGAATGGTCTTAGTTCAGGAAGATGAATCAGGAACTGAACATGTGATATATTACCTTAGTCGAACGTTAAATCCAACTGAGCTAAAATACTCACATGTGGAGAAATTGGCATTGGCAGTCGTCCAAGCTATCCAACGTTTTCGTCACTACATTCTACTACGTAAAACTACAGTAATTTCGGATTGCAACCCTATGATCTACATTTTGACCAAGCAATTGCTAGGGGGCAAGTACTCTAAATGGATCGTTATCCTGCAAGAGTTTGACTTGGAATTTGAGAAATCTAAGTCTAAGAAATCTTTAGTTTTTGCGGAGTTAATGTGTGACTTCCTGCGTGCTGACACGGAAACTGTGGCGGAGGAGCCCATTGCGGACGAATCCTTGTTTCTAATCAGCACTTTCGATCCGTGGTATGGGGATATCATCGTTTATCTCCAGACCCAATCCTTTCGACCAGAAATTTCAAAGTTAGAACGTCGGAAAATTCGATTCCAGTCCCAACAATTCACGATTATTGGAGATAATCTTTATCGCCATGGGGCGGACTCTGTTTTTTGACGTTGCTTAACTCATGAGGAAGCTGAAAGGGTTCTAAATGACTGCCACTCTGGAGCATGTGGCGGTCATATGTCTAGGTATGCCACAGCCCAAAAGATATTGCGCATTGGCTACTTCTGGCCGTCTTTATTTAAAGATTGTATTACGGCGGTCCGAAAATGCCACAACTGCCAGATTTTTGATTGTAAGATGCACGCTCCACCTGCTCCTCTCTACCCTATAATTCCATTGGTCCTTTTGCCAAATGGGGTATTGATTTTATTACATGTAACCCTCACTCGGCCGGGGGGCATGCGTATATCATCCTTGCGGTAGATTATTTTGCTAAGTGGGCCGAGGCGATGCCTACATTCGAGGCCGACAGCAAGACAACTGCAATTTTCATGTTCAATCATATAACTGCTAGGTTTGGTGTCCCACAAGTGATAATCACTGATCATGGGCATCATTTTCGAAACGTTATGATGACCGAACTTACAGGCCAGCTTGGTTTACGTCACGATAGTTCAACCCCTTATTATCCACAAGCGAATGGTCTGGTTGATTCCATCAACAAAGTTTTAGTTATCATGATCCGACGAATCATTGAGATTCACCGGTCGAATTGGCACAACATGCTACTTTTAGCGCTTTGGGCGTATCGAACTTCAGTAAAAACATCAACAGGGTTCACTCCTTTCCAACTAGTCTATGGTTTGGAAGCCGTGTTACCCATTGAATGCGAAATCCCATCACTGCAAATGGCCATCGAGTTACTTCTAGCCAGTTTTGAAGAGGAAAAGCATTTGTTATACTTGGCTCAATTAGATGAGAATCGACGTGATGCTGCATTGCCAATCGAGACTCACGCAAAACGGATGAAAGCTCAGTATGATCGAAATGTGACCCCTCGAAATTTTTCGGAAGGGGATCTAGTCTTAGTTTATGATCAAGCTAATGATAAATTAGGCGCTGGAAAATTCGTTCCTATGTGGCATGATCCCTATGTTGTCAAGCGAAAGCTAGCCAAAGGGGCTTATGAATTGGTAGACTCTGATGGGGACTCTTTGGGTAAACCCAGAAATGGCCTTTACTTGAAGAGGTATTATGCTTAAAAGAATGGGTATGGAGATTTTTAGTTAGGATAGTTTTTCTTTCTAGCTGGTGTGTTTTAGTTTAAACAGTGTGCTTAGCTTAGAGACTGTTTTTTCGCCATTATTCCTGCTTATCTTGGTTTTACTCTTGATATTGCAGATGTCGATGCCTCTCCAAACATACATTGGTTTCGCTGATGGTGCTTGTCATAATACACGGAACATCTCTTCCACAGCTTGGGTTATCTATTCGCCCTCTGACGAGTTAGTATCTATGCATGGGGTAAGCCTCGGTCAAACAACAAACAACATTGCCGAGTACAGTGCAGTGATTGAGTTATTGTCTGAATCTATTTCATTTGGGATTCGGAGTTTGATAGTGAGGTTAGATTCTGAACTCGTTGTATTACAGCTTAATAGAGTGTATGCCATTAGAAATCCAGTGTTATTAACATTATTTTTGAGACTGCGTCTCTTGGAACGTGAATTTGATTACATTGAATATCAGCATATTCCGAGATCTTTAAATACATTAGCAGATACAATTTCTTCTCGAATGTTAAATAGACATTTGCAATAATCATACATGTAAATTTAAAATCATCCCATAACATGATCAACAAGATAAGCTGGTAATAGTGATATATATATAGGAGTGTGTCAAAAAATACATCGTCCTCGATCATACGTTGAAAAACACCTTATGATCGGAAAAAATGATAAGTACAAAAAACAAAAATGTCACATGTGCCCGCAATAGGCGATCATCCTATCACTGGTGATGATCTCTATAAGAAACCACTGCATGGGCCACCTTGCAAAGGAACCTCCTAAAAGGTCCTGGGACTCCAATCACATAGCGCTGAAGTCGATGAGGAATGTCGTCTATAGTGGTCTCAAGAATATCTCCTGTCAAGCACTCAAGATGACCCTCCAACTCGGCCAAAACCTCTGCTGATTCGTCCTGTGGGGCTGGCGTGTGTGGAACTGGTTGCCTCCTCTCGAAAGGCCGGAGAGAGGCTGGTCGCTGTGGACCCACATCTGCATTTTAAAATTTTTACTATCAGTTTTGAGATGATGGAAAAATAAAAAAAAAAAATATAGGAAAAATGTTGAAAAGGATTTTACCTGACTCGTCCCACTGCTCTCCTGGTGGAAGAACCATGTCTGGGTCACCACGAAAATATATCCCAGCGTAAGGGAAATCCTGAATGGAAAATACCTGGTTTTCCAACCATTGGAAATACTCAGGTTTGAAGCGAGCAACCTCTGTCCTCTCGTCCGGGTGACGGGCCATGACTATGACCCATCGCATCAGTTTGGGCTCTCGAGGAAGCCCAGCTCCAACAATAAGGTGCTGTGGGATTAGCATAGGAACCCTCTTCAAGCCAAAACTCACGACCAAAGCCTCATAACCAAAGGTCTTTAGTCGTCCATTCTTGGCCCTGGTCAGTTGGCCTTTCACATTGGCCAACACGGCATCACACCAGTTGAAGATGGTGCCTCGAAAGTAATCAACTACCATACGCATCTGGGATCCGGTGGCAATATGTAATGCGACAGCTAGGCAAAGTCTGGTGACAGTGAATGCAATCACCATGAGCTCAGGACGGGATATCGTCTTTATTTCTATCCCTTTGTCTCTAGCCTGGCTGTTGCAGTACTCTAGCCGAAGGCTATCGACAGACTGGCCACCTGGCCTAGTCCCGTGCAGAGTTAAGTCTTCGCCTCTCTTAGGCAAACCAGTCAAGAAATAAATGTCCGCCGGCTCGATTTCGAGCTGGTGGCCACCAATGAAGAAGCATTGGTCCTGTATGCTCCATCTGTCAACCAGCCACTGTAAGAAATCCACCTGAGCCCTCATGCCAGGAATGGCCCAGAATTTGTACAGTCCGCACGCCCTCAAAGCATCAAGTGAAGGCTGATGATTCCATGTGGCAGCATCCACGTCCTTGTGCTCTCGTTCACGCCAATCTAACATGATGTACTCTCTGCATCAAGTATAAAGATTAATTAAATTGCTAGAAAATATTTTGATTGGTCCATTTTTGAGAATTTTTGGGTTCAAAACCCTTGTGGTGGGGTACGCACCCTTTGGGTTAGACATAGTGCATGGGACTGCACTTTGTCTACACGAAAGGTGTGGACCCCGAGCTTTTTCCCAATGGAGAAAAAGTCGGGGTCCGCAGGTCCGCAATGGTAAACCTGCAGGCCCCCGCACGCGGGTTTTGTGCCTAAAAACCCTCCGAAAAGTGAAAATAAAGGACTAAAACAAAAAATTAAACGGTTAAAAATGAAGAGTAGGATGATGTGGATTACCTGGAGAAGACGGCGCTCGATTCTGACGGTTGGATTTTCCGCAATCTTCACGGGAAGTTTTCTAAGTAAAAGCACTATTTTCTCACCCAAACTCAAATGGTAAAAATGATTTGACAAAGGCCCTTTTTATAAGTTTTTTGAGTAAATAAATTGAAAATTTGTTTATGTTTCACTTTGAAAAGGTATTTTGCGACGTTTTTATCCATTTCAAACAGGTATGAGTAATGTTTGTGTTTTTGTGCAGAATAAAGGATTATTCAGGTGAAATCTATCATTTTCAACAGAAAAACATGTAGAGTCATCTTTAAGCTCTTTTTTGACTCCTAAAACATGAAAATATTGCCGAGTGTTTCTTTTAAACTCGTTAAAACAGAATTAAAAGATAGTACACTTACCGCTCTTTTCCGACTGTAAAAACATGAAAAGATTGCCGGATTTTTGTCGTTTCAAATTCGATATTGGTTATAAAACAACGTGTCATTGATCGCTTTTTTACTTTTTTGGGTCAAAGGCACTAATGACAAAAAGTACTTCTTGGTCGTAAAAGATCAAGCGGTTCTCTCAAGTATTATTTTATACTTTTTCGGGCTTGGGAGACATAAATTTACGAAAAAGGTCAACCCTGGAGTCTTCTTAAGTTTTTCAGACTCTCTAAAATTTAAAAACGTCGAGTTTCTCCTATACTGGACTCGTTAAAATTTCACAGTAAAGGACCTGTTCAATTACAAACAGGAACGAACCACTCCTTCTTAGTGTTCGAATTTAAACTAAGTTGGACTCATCCAAAGGATGAGCTTATAATCAAGCAAATGATATCCTCCTCAAGCTTGTCAAAAATAAAGAGGTACTTGCCAGAAATGGTGGGGGAAAAGAGAGAAAAATGAGCCTGTTTGTCATACTTTGTAACCACTCTTGAACACGACACTTTTATTCACCTGGGTTGGGAAATCCTTTGCCTAACAGTTGATAAAACCACATTGAAAGTCTTCAGCCGGTTTCTGGGTATTAACTTTGGGTCAATTATCACCAAACCATCTGTCGTGTCGTTATGTGTTCAAGACGTCACTGCCAATAAGCCATTCATCTGCAGAATATCTGTCATCCATCTTGACCATCCCTGAGTCAGTTCTTGCAACTAAATTTCTTCAACTTGATCTAAGATTTCGTGTTGTGGGCTTGCCTACGACAGATCACTTTCTATCGACATCTGCACATTATCTAGAAAGATGATCTAGGAATCGTCAGTACCTTGAGATCTGCATGCATCAATGGCAGGTTTCTCGCCTTTAACGACAGTTTACATCATTGACTTTCGATCAAAGGATTCCGTGACATGCTCGACATCAACACATTTATTCTCATCTCATGGATTGTACTGGGTACTTTGAGAGCCATTGACATCACTGGTGGTTTCTCTCACGCTTGTTAACAGTTTACATCATTCACTGGTAATCAAGTGGTTTCTACCATGTTCGACATCAACACATTCATTCGCATGGATAGAATCGTACTGTTTCGGGAAGTAGAAATGAAGGCCCTGGATCTAGTTTCCACAATCCAAGCTGCGAGGAATTTTGTATTCATTATATAATGGACTATTCATAAATAGATGGCTGCACCCATACTGTGTCCACATGAGTCTATACTTGTGATGTTTTACAAGATCATTCCTGTATCAGAAAAGTAGATAGTTTCTAAACAGTTTTTATCTGAGTATGGGAATGCCTACCTCAGCGATGATATGATCTCATATATATATCTTGCATTGAATGTTTTTACAGATTCCGACTGGGTTCTCCACAAGATGATCCTCGAAATGATAAAGTACTTCACTCTTCCTAAATGATAATAAATCCTCATCTACTGCAGACTTTGCACTTTAGGGGGGCAATCTGTTACACAAAAATATCGTCACCATGATTATTTGCAGTCAGTATGGGTCTATCATCACTTGTATTGTCCTCCTAAGCAAGTCTCAGACCTCAGCTCTTCAAATCAAGCTTTGGAAATGAGAGAAAGACATTAAAAATCAATGTAACTCTGGTTCCGCACTTTCTCTCATCGTCACCTGCGGTCCTGCACCTTCTGTGTACAAAAGCTGCATACTTGCCCGCTCTATCCCTAACGGTGTAGGTGCGGACCCCTGTGAAAGTCAAAAGGCGTAAGCTTTATCTTAAAAAACTCACTTTGGGTTAATTCTAGAGGTTTCTAGAAGTAATTTTGACGTGGATTGTTCGCTCTGAGGTGGTTCATGCATCCCAAAAGAGAAGGAGCTAATCCCTTGATGAGAGGAGCTATCCCTTTGAAGGAGGGCTTTATCCCTTTGAAGGAGGACCTAGTAACCTCCCTCCATTGCACTATAAATACAGGCATTGGGCTGGTTTCTGGAGAGGTTAGAAGCTGAACATTTTTGAGGGTAAATGCTGGTGAAATCAAGACTTCCTAGTTAATCCTAAAGAGGAGAGATCACATACCTTTTTGGTTTCATTAGGGAGTGAGTGAAACTTGTTAAAGTAGAGGAGACTTCTTGCTGGACCCTAGGAGGAGCTTGTACAACGTCAAGGAAAAGGTTGTAAGGTTCTTCTTCTTTTGAATTAATACAATCAAACTCATTTTTCTCAACAAGTATCTTATGTTATTTGTTTCATGGACTCCTTGACTTTCATGTTAAATATGTTTTATGCAATTGGCTTTTCAGGTGCTATTTAATTTGTTTGCCTTGTTTGCGTTTGCAGATTCACGAAGATAAGCTCATTTGGATTAAAGGAGCGAAGGCATCCACAAGCTAGCATTGGACCTAAGGTAGGCCCTAAAAACACTTGTTTGCTATTGTTTATTAAAGCATATTTAGAGAAAGATAGTGTCTGGTTGGTTTGCTTGTCATTAGGTCTTCTTTAGATTCTAGGAAGGTCTATCTTGTCCACAAGATCGACTTATTCCATGTGACATGAGATTTGAGCTATATTTCCCATAGCCCAAAGACTCAATGTGCCTTATTTCCTCCTATAGTCCATCATGGACATGAGCAAGAAGGTGAAAGAGGGAAAGAAATAAGGAAATAAGGACTTGAGTGTCAAGGAAGGTTCTAGTCCTTTTGTCCACATTCAAAGATATGGATAGAGAAGCCTTCCTTGACACTCAAGTCCTTTCACTTGGTGAGACCCCAACCTCTAGTGTTGAAGGAGAAGAAGCATCAGTAGAATAGGAAGGATAAGAAGAAGAAAGAGAGGAAGAAATAGAAGAATAAGAGGAAGAAGTAGAATAAGAAGAGGTAGAAGTAGAAGAATAAGAAGAGGAAAAGGCAGAGAAAACAAAGGAAGAACCACAGAAAAAGGAAGAGGTGGAGGAAGAACAAAAGGAATAATAAGAGGAGGAGGAGTAGGAAGAAACCATCCCTAAGAAAACCACTACACCTAAAGAAGAGGAGATATACCCATAGAAGTAATGGTTGCTCCTTGACCCACTGAGAAGGAGGCAACTTCTACCCTGCCTGCCTTGAGCACACCCATAAAATCTAAGAAGGAAAGGCAGAGGAAAACTCACCTCTACTTCAAAACAAGGAAAAGCACTAGGATTAGAAACGATAATCTTGAAACTCCCATAAGGACCGCTATTATGATTGAAGAATCACAAAGTAAAGGATAGGAGATGGAACATGTTGAAATGAAGGTTGAGAAAGCCACGTCTCCTAGAACCATCTCAAAGACTCCCATAACCTATGTAAGGAATCCTGTCACTAGCTAAACCTCCTCTAAGCAACCCAAGGCACCTATCACGCTCCAAAAAAAAAAGAAAAATTCCTGCTACTTGAAACACATACAATGCTACAAGAAGAGTAGGAAATGCTACAGGAAGAGAAGAAGAGGCAAAAAGAAGGAAAAGAGGAAACAAAACAGTTACATGAGGGAGCACCTTCTCCAAGAAAATTTGAGAGATATTTTCCAAAACTATAGGAGCTTAGTCCACAATCCAATTTGAGCTCCTATTATAAGTTCATTGAAGGAGGTAGAGTGATCCCACAGAAATTTGTTGTCCCTCTCTTCTTTGAACTTGAAGTGGAGAGAAGAAGGACACATAGGTGGATTGAGTGAGTTAAGGGATAGAGAGTACACAATGAGAGCACAGCGATAGGCAGAAAGAAAATGGTTGAGGAAGAAATTACAAGAGAATGAGACCCAAATGGCCATAATGGCCTCTCCATGGAGGCGCTTCGATGGAGACTTCCATCCAAATCCTATGCACTTTTCCTATAATACCAATGGATGCAGTTTTATATCAAGACATTAGCAAAACATGGGTCCATGCCATTCGAGGACTACAAGAAATTCACTGAGTTGTGTGACAAGAGTGGCAATGAAGACAAAACCAAATTGGTTAAATTCTACCTACACAACCTCACCCTAACTGAGATGAATGTTTGCGAACCTAATGAAAAATTGGGAGACTTGCAGTTCATGGCCCTTGCATCTTCGATGAGGCATGAGGAGGCCAAGGCTGAGAAGATGAGAAGAGTATTGATAAAAGCAGACAATAAACCCCTCTACATCAGGGGAGAGAACATAAGTTCCATGGCTGTAATTAGTAATCAGAGCATCATTTCAAATGATGCTAAGATGACACCTAGATACCTTGCCACCCAAGAAAAAGCCATATATCACTTTGAGGACACTCTCAGGATGTTAGGGACAGACAACCATTATTAATGTCAGAGACAATGGAATAACCCACCACACAGTCTCCATATTAGATATTATCACACTCCTAAGAGATTTAAAAATGCATTGAGTAGAACACCTCTGTACAAGAGGGCCATTTAGAGATTGAAGATCAACTAGATTGGACTTAATATCATTCCACCTTTGTTGTTGGGTTTATAGGAAGGAAGGAAGGAAGAGGAGGAAATGAAGTAGTGGGAAGAGATAGAGAAAAATGCAAGCTTCTATCCTCAGGAAGATACACCATCTACAGGAGTTTGGGATATCAGAGAGGCCACCAGGGTCGTGAGGGACATGGACATAAATGACTAGGTTGCTCAAAGGATGAGAAACAATTTTAGTATGGGGGTTATGATGAAGCTCATCAATAGGTATAATATAAGGGTCACAATTCCATCCTCTATCTTATTAAATTATCTTTTTCTTACATTTATCTACAAATCTTTTTATATTATGCTTAGTGTGAGAAGTAAATATGTGTTACTATGTCATGTGGCCTAATGTGTGTTAAATGCAGGATTTGGAGCAATTTTGAGTTGAGTTGAGTATAGGAAATTAGACTATACAAGAAAGAGATATTATAGGAGGTGGTATCCCTCCTTAACTCCTCTCATCAGTCGAAGATATCCCACTCTATCTCATCGGCTTGGTGTCATTGGTAGCCAAGCAGGCCAAGTTCATTAGCAGCCAAGCCAGTGGAAGTGAAGGAAGAGTTAGACCCACCTATTCTTGCATTAGGGAGCCAAGTATACCTATTTTATAAGGAGTTATTGGTAGCTCCATTTTCGTATAAATAATCAAACTAAGGGACTCATTAGAATTCAAAGTTTGATTATAGCCAAGAGGCCATTAAGTTGAAGCACATTTGACTTTCATGTTATGATGTATTTGAGACTTTTCGAATGATAATGAGAATTTTTGTTTTGATCCAGCACAGAGTTGACTCAAAGAGTTGAAACTCTTGGGTTAGGGTCCAACCCTAGTAGAAAAAGTTCCTCTCTTATATATATATATATATATATATATATATATATATATATATATATATAGATATATATATATATATATATATATATATATATATATATATATATATATATATATATATATATATATATATATTCTTAGTCTAGAATGTTGATAAATTGTTGAAGTTTATTCATGTTCCTTCAAGCTTAGAAGATTGATTAAGTTGTTTCTTATCCATGTTTCAATTAGCTTAAAGGGTAAATTAGTGTTGAAGTCTAGTGGAGTAAAATACATCAAAAATCTTGTGATAGTGATCCCTATCTCATCTCCCTTGTGGGATCATGATTAGAGGACCCCACTCTAACAACCAAAAAACAAAGTTTGATTTCCTTTTCATTGCATAGATCAAGTTTCAACATTAGTTAGATAGTTGTTTATGATTTCTTGGAAATATTTACAGTTGTTATTCTGCTTCTCAAGATGGTTGTAGCATAGAAGGTAGTTCACTTCATAGATCCAATTCTTAGTAGTGGTTAGCTAAGATTTTTCAAATTCAATTCATCTTTTCCACATTGACATATAATAATTTGCAAATGAAAAAAGAAATAGGTGTAATTGTAGGTTTCTTGATATGCCGGAAAGGACTCCTTTCACCAAATCCATTTAGGTACTATCCACCTTCTATTGATACATTCCAACCCATATTATAAACCTCTTTTTTTTCAATCACCGTGCACAAGCCATCTTAACCAAATTCAGCCTTCTTGGAGTACTGGGCTTTGCCAAGGGTGGTGATCACCTTCTGCACACTTTCCACAACTCCCATACACCCTTCGAACACTTCATCTCACCATTTTTTCCCTTCAAACCCTATTCGCCAACTTCCTGTAGAAATTTAGGCCATCTTGTAGTAGTACAAGGAATCTTGTAGCACACATGTAGCAACCTGTTTCGACCCTGTTTTGACCTGTAATGATAGCCTAGCCTAGTTTAGGAGTAGTTTAACTCCTCATATTAGACTCTAGGACAAGAAGTGCCACCTAGACCAGTCCTTTCACTCCTTTCCTCCCTACAAGATCAGATAACATAGTTCTTTAATTTCTTAATCTAGCAATTAGAAATTTATTTACTCTGCAAGTGTGAATGAGATAGCCAATGCATGCATGTTTGAATTATGAAATGGTAGAATAATATTTTGTTTTCAAGCAACCCTGATAGCTAGATGATTGAGTGAAAGTAGCATATTTTTCTTTTCTATAAGTGAGCATAAGATTTGTGTCATTTCATAGCATTTACAAATAAATACCTTTCATTTTCTGAGTTGAAAAGCATTTACTTTATCTACACTAGAACTAGCCTTTACATTATGCTTTCAGTAGTTAAAATCCTTTTTGTTCAGTAGAAGAATGGTCTAGAACCCTAATGATCAAATTACCCAGTTGAGGGTGGCATGAGTAGAATGATGCATCTACTATGTACATAACACTATCATCTCCAAGTTTGTAAGAAACCCCAGATTGATAAATTAAAATTGGTAGTCTTGGGAGTTGCAACATGCTTGTTGCAATACTAAGGCTCATTGGCAAGTATTGGAGTTGTATTGATCCTCTCCTTCAATACATTGAAGGCTTTCTGGTGCTTTCCTCCCACTGAAAAACCTACTTCACACATATCAGGGCATGTAATGGAGCTACAATTGAAAAAAACTTAGAAATTGACTTTCTCCAATATTGGGCTTCTCCTTAAAAGCTCCTAACCTCAATTACATTATTGGGATTAGGCCAATATATAATGACTTTTACCTTTGAGGGATCTATCTTCAATTCACCCCCTCCAACAATATGTCCCAAATACACTAACAGTTTCATTCAAAATTCACATTTAAACATCTTTAAAAACAACTTTTATTTCTTCAAGACATCTAAGACTTTCCTAATATGCCTTACATTTTCTTCATGGGTTTTAGTCAATATCAATATGTTATCTAAGCATAAAATCATAAAATTATCAAGAAAAGTCTTTAAGATATCATTCGTAACTCTCATGAATGTTGCAAGAGCATTAAAAATCCAAATGGAATAACCAAACATTCAAGGAAACCTTGCTTTGTTTTCAAATTTTTCTTCCATATGTCTCGCCCAACAATCCTAATCTGATGATAACTACTTCTCAATTCCAACTTAGTGAAATACACAACATCTTTCAACTGATCAAGTAAACATTAATTCAATGAATAGGGTAATGATTCTTTACCATAATATTGTTCAAGGCTTTGAAATCCACACACATGCGCCATGTACAATCTTTCTTTGGCACTAAAAAAATTGGAGACCCACATGGCAATGTGCACGGTCTAATGACCCCTTTATCAGACAACTCCTGGATTTGTCTCTTTATTTTTGCATTCTCCATGACATAAATCCTATACACGCCAATGTTTAGAAGAGGACAATCTTGCTACAATTGCATCTCATGTTGGATTTCTCTTTTGTGGGGTAATCCTTCGGGTTCCTAAAACATCTCATCATAGGTGTTAACATTCACAACGCGTCATCCAAAAAAAAAAATCTCTCATGTGATTTCTACCGAAATACTTTGTTTAATTTAAAACCTCAAACAAATCAGATTTTAATCTTGCATCATATCCTTGGAATGCTTCATTTTCAAAATTCTCTTTTGGTTAGATCATCAAGAGTACAAAGTTATTACTAGCATTAACAAGCCTCTTCATTTGTCTAGCATTCACAAGTGATAAATTCAACTTCTTGCTATGTGCTCTAACATTGTACTCAATCCCATATTTAAACAAGTGATATTTGTTCTCATGGCGATGAAAGATAGCTCTCCTATCGTATAGATATGGGATTCCCAAAATAATACCACATATTTCAAGTGGAATAACATCAAGATCTACCTCATCTATAAGTTTGTAGTGATGGAAATTCTCAGTTTACATCTTTTAGCTACATGCAATTTTGCATTGTCACACATCTAACCTAATGGAGAAGGTTTAGGATGAGGAGTGGTTTCAAAATTCAATTTCTTAACAATGTCTTCTGAAATAAGGTTTGCTTGTGATCCACTATCAAACAATGTATCTATATTGGTATATTTTGAAATGACTCTAATGTGGAAAAGCTCTATTCTTTCTTTTTCATGTTGGTTTTCATTAAGGCTATTTGAAGAACTAGTACTTGAAATAGAGTCCTTAACTTTAAATCCGATGGTTGTGATCTTTGTTACATCTCTAGAATCAGATCCTAAATCATGTTGTGTAGTTGCAACAGTCTTTTGTCTCTGACTGTTGTTACAATTTTTGGGTCTCATTTCAGGATGAAGCTTCTAATAATGGTCTTCATCATGACCTTCTTTTGAATAGTGTTTGCATGTGAGTTTTTCTCCCTCATTTTTTACTAAAGCATTCTTCTTCCCTTTTCCTTTGAATTTACCCTTTCCTTTGTATCCACTCATGAATGTATTTTTTTTCCCTCTTGAGGAACATTCTTCCCTCTTGCTTCTAAGTGAGTTTCCTATACACAAAATTCACGTAGTTTTGTAGCGTTAAGCATGATAATTGTGTGTCTCAAATAGCTATGAAATCCTTCAGCGTATTTGAGTAGAGTGTCTTGAGAGGATAAATCTATACCCAAAATCAAAGATCTTTTCCTAAATTCTTGATTATAGCTTTGCATAGTTTGACCCTTAGTTTGCCTAAACTTTTCCCAATCCATTATAGATTTTTTCATGCGTGTTAATCAATAAAATTGTCTTCTTATTGAAACAACAAAATCATTCCAAGAGGATAAAATATTACCATGTTTATTCATATCCTCTTGGGTTTTAGCCTCCCACCAAATAAGTTCTACACTTTCCAACCTAAGAGAATCAAGTTAAATTTTGGTCTCATCATCCTTGATTCTTTTTATCCTGCAATACACTTCAATCTGATGAACCCAATTATCTAATTTCTCAACATTTAGCTCTCCATTGTACATAGGCAATTCAAACATTATGTCAAGATTTAACAAAGGAGTTTTATGATGTCCCTTTGGAGAATTTGGATGTGTTTATGAAAGTTTTGAAGAAGTAAAATAAGATGAGGATGAGGATGGAGGTGAAGGTGATGGCTTGCCACCATTCCCTCTATTCACTTTTGGAGGGTTGTCTCTTTTTTATCCATCTCCTTATGAAGGTTTCGAGCTCTCTCCATAAAACCTTGTGTTCCTCTCCACATAAATAAATTTTACCATTTTAGAAAATTTCAAAGAAGGATTTTCTAAAAGTTCTTTCATCTTCAGATCTTCCCTATAAGACCTTCTTCATGTGCCATGACTAGCAAAGCTTGAGGTGTGTGTGTTCTCCTTGAAACAATGTGAGGCCTTGGCTCCGCAAGTTCTCCTTCTCCTCTTTTAAGCTTCAACCTTGTAAGTATTTGAAAACACTTGCAAACAAAATCAAACCTTGAAAATAACCTTGAGATCCAATACCAAACTGATCTGTAATGTAAACTTGAAGATGATGGAAAAATGGCAAGTAAAATTCTATGTATTTTCGGTAATGATAACTTTACAAAACACATAAAATAATGATTTTAAAACTTAGTTAACAACATAAAACAAAGAGAAAGTTCCATACCAAAAACACGTGAGAACAAAAATGATAAAGGAGTTCATCCCTCTCCTAGGCTACATCTCATGGTCCATCTTCAAATGTTGGGCCTCTTTCGTTATGTGCTAAAAATTGTGTTTACATGAATTTAAGTGCTCAGAATGTAAATATTATGTCTCTAATGGCTTTAGAATGATCAAAAAGCCCCAGTTGGGCACTTTTTCAACTCAATTTGTCCAAAAATTGAAGAAGTTATGCTCTCCTTGTTAACGGAAAAAGTGTCTATTCAGAACGACCCTATCCCACTAAGGTGTGACAGTGACCTTAGAAACAAACAGAGAAAACTACTTTTGTATTCTTCTTTATGAACTATAAACAAAGAGAAATAGGATGAACCAACCTGTGTCTTGCACTAGTCCTTTGATCCAATCTCTCTCCTCTTTGACAGCTTCCAGCTACCTGCTCCCTTACTTGCCCAGCTTCACCAAGTACCTGCAAGATCACAGAAGAAGGAAACTATACAAAGACATGGGTTTATATTCATAAAAAGCTTAGGATCAGATTTAAGCTAAACATACAAATGTAACAAACATCAATGATACACAAGCATGTAGGAGAAACTCAAATAGTTTTATTGATATAACAAGAAGATCCAGGAGGAGTTACAACCGATGATTCATGATCCAGCATCGACCTCCCAGCAAAGAAGCCCCTCTTCACCTCCAACAAAGCATAAATCACCCAATACTCTGATATCTATCTCAAAACCAACAGCAATTCTCTGCAATGTACAAAATTCCAGCCTCTGGATCTCTGGGATGAGGGATCCATATATAGATGTATGCAAGGAGTATGAGTCAGCTTATGATTTGACTAGTGTCTTCTCTCTGTCAGTTCTTGCTTCCACTTGGAGACTGAGAGCCTCTTACTTATCCTTGGTCGAATTCAGTGAGGCAAGTGTCATTGGAGAAGATTCTGGAAGTTTCAATTGTCTCTCCACCTCGTGGAATGACTCTGCCACTTGTCATTTCCTGCTCAACGCACCCTGGTAGTGCATTTAGGTGCGTTGCAACGCACCTAGCTAGTGGACTTGGGTGCTATGCAACGCACTTGGCTAGTGGAGCAGCTGAAATGATCCTAATTTGACTGATTCTGAGCAGTTTCTGGTGGAGAACTTCTGGGAGAAGCTGTAATTTGTTGACCTTGTTCCTTTAGGAGTTAGAACAACACTTTTAGGGACTTAGGAGCCCTTGGTTTATGGACTTTTCATGCTTAGAGCTGTAAGGCACAAAAATGTCTATAACAGTTGCCCCCTAAAGTATGAGGCCGTTTATCGGGTGAAATGCTTTATTAGGAGGATCTGAAGTTCTTTCAATGCTGGGAGGAGACCTGTAATAAGATACAATACAATACATTATCTTCATACTGTTTTCATGATCTAGCTGAGGCGGGCATTCCCATGCTTAGCTTTATAAATTCATTTTCATGTACATAGGACAGACAATCGTCTGATGGTAGACTGATGATTCTGATAGAGTCATAATCCTTTTGGTAGGATGATTATCTGTGCTGCAATGCTGTACATTTCGATGTATTTATTTTCCTGAATATATATCGCAGCCCGGATGGATGAAACTAGATCCGGGGTCTTCAATCTCGTCTGATATTCACTCGAAGTACAAGTCGATCCATGCGAGAAATGTCTTGAAGTCGAACATGGAAAGACATCGCTTGATTACCAGTCAATGATGTAAACTGTTAACAAGCGTGAGAGGAATCACCTATAATGATAATGACCCTCAAGGTACTGCAATACAATTCACGTGGTGTGAATAAAGGACTTGGTGTCGAACACCACGCAAAATCTTTCGGTCGAAGGTCATTGATGTATACCTGTCACCGGAAGTGAGAAACTTGCCATTGAGGCATGCAAGCTTCAAAGTACTGAATGGGGTGTTCCTAGATCAACTTCTTGGATAATGAGCTGATGTCGACAAGAAGCGATCCGTCAAAGGAGGGCCTTAATGAATCCCACATCAATGACACAAAATGGAGCAAATGATTTTGATGGAGGTGAAAACGATCTGATGATATATGTTTCAGGATGGCGGTCATGAAAGAATGAAGTATAATGTATGGTAGTGGATGTGACACAGGTGACTTCTCTGGATGACTTCTCTTGAACATGTCGGCGACACTTATGTGATGGATTGGTAGCATTTACCCCAAATGTGGATGGTATGGCGTGACCATGGTGATGTGACCGGTGAATGAAACAACCCAACCCGACTCGGGCACGGAGCGGAAGTGTCATGTTCAAGAGCGACTTGCTACCAATAAAGATTCTTTGAGTTTTCTTCCCAATTTTTCCCCAGACATTGTTGACCAGTACCTCTTTATTTTTGTCAAGCTTGAGGAGGATAACATATGCTTGTTCTATAATTTGCCCTTCGGGCAAACCCATCGCTATGTTTTAACGAGCCTAGCGATAGTGAAACTCGTTCTCGTCTAAAGACAAGTTTGTCGCTATTAATCTTTTTAACGAGTCTAACGACAAAGATAACTCGGTCCTTTTCATTTTTAGAGAGTCTGAAAAGGTACGTAAAGGTAACTCCAAAATTCCTTTTTCGTCATCTAACCCCTTAAGTCTGAAAAAGTATAAAACAATACAAAAGGGATGAATTTACGATAGTTTTAACGAGCCGAACAAAACAAGCGCTCGATCTTTTTGTGCAATAATCCCTCAGGTCCAAAAAGATTAAAATCTAGAGGAGGGATAGCACTTCCTGTCGCTTTAACGAGCTGGAAGGCCAAAACTCGGCAATATTTTCATATTTTACGAGTCAGTTGAAAAGAGCTTAAAGAAGACTCGTCTTTTGAGGAACGAGTGATAAAATGGGTAGCAGCTGATTCCAGGTAAGGGTTGGAATTTTCCAATCACGGCAGTGTCACAAGGATGGCTAGTGAAATCACTCTTCGCAGCTGTTCCTCAAAATGGGTAAACAATCAAATGGAGGTGAATGATCGGCCAATGGAAAAGTGGAGGTGACGGTGCAAACACGACCAAGGCTTTAATGGCTGAAATGCTTCATTCACGGTGGTTATTTACCAGGGAATAGTTCATTTTTTAACGAGCTTAAACGTGGGTGGAAACATTTGCTCATGTCTTATGTTTATTTTTTAACGAGCTTGAACTATGTGCTAAAACTGCTCGATTAATCCAGTCATATGATAAGAATGTCTCATATAAAAACAACAACTTTTAGATTTTTGCCCCACATCCTTTCTTTATGCAAGTTAGGAAACGACTAATCCAAAAAACAGATAAATAATCGCTCTTTGCTTGCACTCCAAAAGGTTTGCATGCCCCCAGGTATAAAATATGGTTTCAAGGTTACCCATCAATTTGTAGACAAAACATTTGTTCTATCAGGAGAGGCCTACCTCTTACAGGTCACCCAAAGATTGTTCTATTCACGGCGCAAACAAAACACTTCTTCAGTGATGTCTACTGAGATAAACAAGGGTGAGCAACGACGTCCGCCAACTCACATAACTTTGACAAGAGAATCTTATTCTAGAATAACCCCTCTTCCACCGACGGATGGGGTACAAACTAGTCATATTCTCCCACGGAAACCTACCCTATACCCGAAGTTTTCCTGCCGAAGCAGACCAGGACGCATGCCCCCTGGGTTTAAGTCATATCCCTCCGAATTACTCGTGCTTATCGGGAGGACGGACTAGGGATTGAGACATTTCTTGCGTGAAGAGACCATTTAGGGATGGTATATGACTATTTGCTATGCGTGATCCGGGAAATGAAAGTTGGTCCATGAGCTTGACCACTCTTCCTTTGTGCGGAAAACACATTACTCTAAAGAGTGAGGAGATGATGGCTCCCATGCAATAAATATAGTCTCATCCAAGGAGTGGGTTATAATCCAAGGGTCCTTGAACTACCATTACGTTCATGCGAACTGTCTTCCCTCTCAATGTTATGGGCACATCGGGAAGGATCCCTAAAGGTCGATTGGTTCCTTTATCAAAGCCTGTCAGATTTCTCATCTCAGGTGAAAGCGATGGCGAACCAAGCGCTTTCCAAGCAATAGAGGAAAGGATACTCACAGAAGCCCCCTCATCTATGATGGTACCAACCATGACCATTCTATATATTTGAATGATAATTCGGAATGGTATGCTTGCTGGCAAATGGGGTCTGCCTAGTTGATTCCAGTCGAAGGAGACAACTAGGTTGCTTGGAGGTGGGACCGAGTAGACGGCCGGGTATGGCTCTGACAAACTTCCTTCTTGTGGTAAAGGAATGGGTAGATTGCCCCCATGTTCGTCGGAGTCTGTGTTGATGAAGAGAATTTGGACGGTGTCATCCTTTTTCTCTTCAATGACTGTATCATCCGAAGATAAAACATCTGAAGGCAAGACTGGGTCAATTGCCGCCTCGACCTTTTGAATTTCGTCTGGTATGGATTCAGTTGGTTTATCTTCAATGATAGGCGCTTCAGCCGACCACCTGAGCGGGCCAGCTGGATTCTCAACTAGTGACGGACTCGGCAAGAGTTTTTTATATCTAGGAGGAAGTCGTAACGGTGAAACCGGACGATCATCCAAAACTCTTTTAGCTTCGTCTAAGAAGGGACAACGGTGGAGGGCATGGTCGCCTTCGCACAGTTTACAAGGAAATCTAGCTTTCCCTTTTTGTCCTGGGGCTTCACTTTCACTAGTTGACAGTGTGCTTTCAACATGATCACCAGAGGTTGATGACACCGGATTGTGCAAATGAGGAGACTAGTCCCTTAGTATCCGGGGGATGCAAGGACAATCTCTGTGAAAGTGGTCTCCTTTGCAAATGACACATGGCAATTTAGGCCTGGTCGGTGCAGTGTGTGGATTTTCGTTAGACGACACTCGTTTTCCCCCATTCGTCTTTGGCTCCTTCCTCTTTTTCTCTTTCTTCTTCTTTTCCTTCTTCTCCTTAGGAACTTGGCTTTTAGCTTTACCAGTTCCATCAAGCGAAGATGAAGGAGGAGAGGAAGAATTAGAGGAAGTAGAAGGCTAGTGGGCAACTCTGGACTCATTTAATTGTTGATTCGATTGTTCAGGAATGGTGGTGTTCTGAACGACATTGGTTGAGAAGAGCCATACTGGCAAGCCAATTGTCAGTCCTGGAAGTGACAATGTGGCCATATGGGGCACACCAACATCTCCCCAAGAGGAGAAGGGACTAGGATTTCCACCAAGGGGAATTCCTTGGTTGGTAGGCTCCATTTTCTCAACCCAAGATCAACGTAGGAAAAGGGTATGAATATTCCATTTAAAATAAATTTTAACACGCTTTGACACAACTTGTTTTTTCAGTTTTTAAGAGTCGAGAAAAAACAAAAGATGACTCTAGTCTCCTTCGATTTTTAATGAGCCTGAAGTGACAAGTGCTCAGATGGACCTTTTCCGTTAAGGAGTCTAAAAAGGAACGAAAGGGACTGCTCTAGAGATCTAGGTAGAGGGAGTACCAAACCAATCGCAAAACTGCAGAATACTTTTTACGGTACGACAGTCAATCTTCCCGAATGCTGTGTTCAGTGCATTGCGATCAGTAGGGCGGCCGACACGGCTTCCTATGGATAAAAGGTTTTAAGCCTATAGGGGTCTCCCAATATATACTCGACGGTACGTGGGAGCACGAGTCTGTACTGGCACTTATCATCTCAAAGTGGAGGAATCACCCAACCATCAGTGAGGACAACAGTTACTAGGCTTTACGACGCCGGAATACGTCTCTAGCCTAGACCTCTAAATGTTGTGTGTTAAGTTCCAAAGCATTGTTAAGTTCATTGAGTTTATTTTAAGTTGATCTTTCTTATGAAGTTTGCCTTTTGGGATCACCACGAGATGTAGATGTAATTCCTAAAATGCAATCTAAAGATGATAAACAAACTCTTTTCAGCAATGAAAATCCTAGCTACTAAGGGAAAAGAAAGACACAATCTTTTTGCAAAGAGCAAAGAGCACACTGTAAATGCACTTTCCTAAATCAAGCCAAACAGACTGTCAATATGCAAATGCACATGCATGTGTTTTGTTTTTCACTTTCTTAATATTGATGCCTAAAAAGAAAATTGTTGTACAAATCTGAATTCGCTTTCAAGTGAAAAACACAAACAAGCTTCTTTTCGAAATCAAAAGGTAGAGACGATAACGACACTTTATGATTTTGAAATAAATACTCATTTCGACACTAGAAAGTCACAAATTCAAGCCAAAGGCAAAAGTAAAAGCATAATCGACTGTCAACAGCAAATAAACTTTCTCCTATGACCAAAATCGAGACTTGCGACAGATCTGAACCAAAGGACGACAGTATGACTATTCTATTTTTGCAATGGGAAACTGTAAATGATGTAACAAACACACAAAAACATCTATAGTTTCTTTTATACAACTGAGGCAGAATTACAGCAAGGAAAAGGGGTTTTTAAACAGACACATACACTGATCACAGGCTGCAAAAATCAGAGATAAAACTGAAAAAATTGAGCAAAGAACCTCAGCTGCACAAGGCTAGGCTGATCAGCACACCTGTTACACAGAGAAACTGGATTGCAACACATGTTGCCTTCTCGGGAACTGCGCTGAAATGCAGGAACTCTTCACAGTACCTACGCTGGGGCAGAAACGAGAATTCTATCCGGGTTCTGGGTCACGGTTTGCAGTTTAATCTATGGTTTTTGGCCGAGTAAAAGCAATCAGTAATGCACAATCAGAGGGTAGATTTAAAAAAGGTCTAAGAGCTATCACAAAGGGCAATCAGATCATTTGTGAATCAGCTGTTCAAATCATAAACAAATCCAGTGAATGGATTGAAGCAGCAGATGTCTACTTTGCATTTGTTAATGGCAAATGCAGTTCGATTTGCTACTTCTAAGTTTATGAAACAAACAACAAGAGAAACACAAACAAACTAACTAGACAATCGTCCCCAGCGGAGTCGCCATTTTGTTAACGGGAAAAGTGTCTATTCAGAACAACCCTATCCCACTAAGGTGTGACAGTGACCTTAGAAACAAATAGAGAAAACTACTTTTGTATTCTTCTTTATGAACTATAAACAAAGAGAAATAGGATGAACCAACCTGTGTCTTGCGCTAGTCCTTTGATCCAATCTCTCTCCTCTTTGACAGCTTCCAGCTACCTGCTCCCTTACTTGCCCAGCTTCACCAAGTACCTGCAAGATCACAGAAGAAGGAAACTATACAAAGACATGGGTTTATATTCATAAAAATCTTAGGATCAGATTTAAGCTAAACATACAAATGTAACAAACATCAATGATACACAAGCATGTAGGAGAAACTCAAATAGTTTTATTGATATAACAAGAAGATCTAGGAGGAGTTACAACCGATGATTCCTGATCCAGCATTGACCTCCCAGCAAAGAAGCCCCTCTTCACCTCCAACAAAGCATAAATCACCCAATACTCTGATATCTATCTCAAAACCAACAGCAATTCTCTGCAATGTACAAAATTCCAGCCTCTGGATCTCTGGGATGAGGGATCCATATATAGATGTATGCAAGGAGTATGAGTCAGCTTATGATTTGACTAGTGTATTCTCTCTGTCATTTCTTGCTTCCACTTGGAGACTGAGAGCCTCTTACTCATCCTTGGTCAAATTCAGTGAGGCAAGTGTCATTGGAGAAGATTCTGGAAGCTTCCATTGTCTCTCCACCTCGTGGAATGACTCTGCCACTTGTCATTTCCCGCTCAATGCACCCTGGTAGTGCATTTAGGTGCATTGCAATGCACCTAGCTAGTGGACTTGGGTGCTATGCAACGCACTTGGCTAGTGGAGCAGCTGAAATGATCCTGATTTGACTGATTCTGAGCAGTTTCTGGTGGAGAACTTCTGGGAGAAGCTGTAATTTGTTGACCTTGTTCCTTTAGGAGTTAGAAAAACACTTTTAGGGACTTAGGAGCCCTTGGTTTATGGAATTTTCATGCTTAGAGCTGTAAGGCACAAAAATGTCTATAACACTCCCCAAGTTTTCTATGATAACTAATCTACAAACTACACTAGACTACTAACCATCCTATGAATTCTACCTTTCCAGGGTGTGCTGAGAGATAATTTTGCGTGATGCTGACGATATTCACATTGAATTGGGTGAAAAATGTCACTTAATTACAATGACCAATAAGTTCTGTGGCGGAAAATAGTGGCCACATGGGGCCATGCACTTAGGGGCTGGGGCTAACCGACTAAGCCCGTCATCATAGCCCCCAGGCTTGTTGTATACAGTTTTTTGGAGGCCATGAAACTGGGGTTGTTCCCAAATTTTTTGTGCCCAAACTCCAAACTCTGCATTGAGCCCTCTGCTATGATGGCATGTGTTTCTATATGTTGTGGTCACCATGGGCTGGTCCCATTGCTCCACCCCTAATTGTTAACAATTCGATAATTTGGTATATGGTTTGGTGGTTGGTAAATGCGGGTGCCAGAACCATTGGCTGGGGCTAAGCTCGAGCCCTTGGCTCCCCTACCTATGGTCTCATGGATGTGGGGTGACTAGGGGCTAGGGCTTAGCCCCAACTCTGTCCCCCAACAACGAACAACATGAACTTTAAATACGTATTGCGAACTATAATAGTTATGAACCACCTACGCCTTAGTAGTATGGTGCTATATTGCTGCTCCAGAGGTCTTGTGTTCAATTCTGACTAGTTGTTTAACCATAACCAAATTTTATTGAATGTCAGGGTGCCATGTAATAGCCCATGATTGGGCCACATGGCATCCCACCATTGGACCACGTGGCATCCCACCATTGGCCCACACAATAAACTCAACCACCAATCAAAACCATCCAAATTCAAACCGATCAGAATAGGACACTTGGCAGCCAGCCATTGGCCTAGGGTGTATAGTCAACTTGCCTAGTCATCATATAGACTATTGAGTCATCAGTCATGCATCCAACATGCAATTTTTTTTACATGTTTGGGAAAATGATCAAAACACAATATCGAGAGCATGCGATATCAGTTTTGAGTGATTTAAGTTATGTTGGATTTAGGTCATCGAGATCTACACCATGGTATAGGTTTTGAGAACTTTTGATAACTTTGAAGTTTTAGCACTTTACTAATCCCTTGGATCATTTGGCATGATTGATTACAAGCCCAAGATGATTTGTATGATTACAAATTTGAAACGGTTGAGGTGTTCATAATCTAGTCTAGTGGATCTAACTTTCTATAGACAATTGATTTTATTAATGTATCTAGTAAATACTAGGACAAACATTTGTTTTGTAGTAAATATCCTCAATCACTTTTAGATGGAGCCAAAACATGATCATTGGATTGCAACTAAGCATATCCTAAGGTACTTCCTTGGGACTGTAAAGCATTGCCTTAAGTATACTAGGAATGAAATCCAACTTACGGGATACAAAGATTTTGATCCAGATTTAAGCAGGAACGCAACAAATTATAGAAATAACCATAAATACATATATGAAGTGGAAATAATAATTTATTTCATTACTGTAAAATACTGAAATATGCTTACAAATAGAAATGAAAATAAACCAGCTAGGGCGACGATAGCTTATCTATGAGAAGAGATGTGGCAGCTACATGCCTCTGAATTGTGTTACAATGAGGCTCGAAGGCTTATTTATTTTTGAGAAATGATGGAAAACCATAAACATCCAAAAACATAACCCTAGAAGATGAAACAGCAAACTATGGGCCCCGTTTGCTTAAATTGGTACATCAATGTTATACAACAAATTGACCTCCTCATCAACTTAGAGGGGAAAGACATGATAGCTGAAGCAAAGACCAAGATCACATGCCTTCTTTCCACACTAATGTTGGCTATGCACTGAAAACATGCTTTATAAAGCTTCTCTGCAAGCCTAAACGTGCATTAGTGACCCAACTAACTCAAGTTTCTAGTTCAGGAACAACGTTAGTGGATCCTAGTGAAGTTCTAAGGTTCAAAGGAATGAATTGACTCATAAATATCTAGATATTTGTTCCTAAAATCACTCAAGAAAAGCAAGGAAACATCCAAATTCGACCTATTTGGAGGATTTATAATCCTAATGAAGGAGGCAAATGGGAAAGAGCTGAAAAGCATGGCAACTTCATTGATTTTACCCTAGCGAACTCAAGGAGGAACTTGGAAACCCTAACTCAATTGCTACATAAGAAAATCTAGGTCTATGGTGATTGGGGTCAGAGCATTTGAAAGGATAGCATACTTGATTGTTGAGCATTGTCTCAAATCTTAAGAAGTTGGTAAGAAGGGAGAGAGAGAGAGAAGCTGGAGGGGTAAGGGAAGGCTGATACAATAGATGGTTGTAATCACTCTTCCAACATTAATATAGAACTGCAGTTGTACTGTCTACTCCATGGTGTTGGTATTATCATTCATTCATTTGTTTGTCCAATACCTTGTAGCATGAGTAGCTTAGTTATATGTAACTAGATGTTATTTCATATATTCATGTATTAGTTGTTAGAGTTGTATGCTGTGATTATGCTTGTCTCTTCTATATGTAGGACTTGATCTGGAGCCAGCTCAAAGGACTTCCACCTAGCTGCATTGTGCTCTCCAACAAATCTACATGGAGGCTTAAGGTAATCCTCCTGTTTTGCTTTGATAGTTAGTTAATGTTTATGAACATTCATGTAACTTTGTGATGGTTGCAGATAATCTTACAGTCTGCCAAGACCCTGGGAAGACCTTTGAGGGTATCTTCATTCTCCATACACTGTGCATTTTATCTTATAGAAGAATTGGCGACTTCACTGGGGAGTATACATCTAGTTCCCAATTTACCTGGATAGATCTCAATTTTCTCCTACTTCGAAGACCTCCCTATACTTTTTCATTCCCTTTCTGACCCACCAAAAACCTTGCTGCATCTTGCCTACATGTATTCATCACTCAATCCGATCTAAGAAGCCCTATTTTCGACTACTTTCCCACACTAACGCAGGTTAGAAGACTACCCAGTGCTTTATAAAGCACTGTGTCTGCTCATAGGGAGCGTTAGTGGACCTATCAACTCTCTGTGGCCACTACTACAGAGATTTAGTCTCCCAAAACCTTGATTTCCAACTATGTTTGCAAACCAAAAGGGATAGGAAGCATGCTCATGGATCAAAAGAGGATCTGTTACAGCATTTTGTTAGTAAATAGGTGTCCTAAAAGTTTATTTTTAGGAAAAAAGTTTTGTTTTTATTTCTTAGAATCATTTTTTATGAAAGAAAGATCCACTTTTTTACTCGTTCTTTTGTTTATCTGGTTAAAAGCTTCTTTATTTTTTGGTTTCAAGTATTTGTTAAGAAAACATTGGAAAGATTTACATTGGTTATGCATGTGTTAAATGACTAAGATGCATGGAAAGAATATGAATATTTGAAAGACTCTCACTTGTAGAATATAGCTTGTTTTCATCGAATTGAATTTTTTTTAAAGCATTGTCTTGTGCATGATTTATTGAGTCAGAGTATCATCACATTTCAAATGTCAACTCCCCTACTAAAGACAATAAAAAGGTACACATAAAATTTACCTAAAATCAATCAGTAACTTTTTATTTAGCAAACAAACATTAATTTAGGCTAGGATCTTGGGATGGGTATTGTTAGTAAACTGCCCAAGATCAAAAACCAAACTAGTGTGATTAAAAGAGAGAAAATTCCTTCTACACTCATACTATCGGGACCACTACAGTAAAAGCGGAGCTAAATACGAGACAACATCAAACAGTAAGTGAAGGTAGCCAACCTTCTCTTACAACTCCTTTGAGTATTATGTGTATTGGATTTCGTGGGTTTCGGAGCTGAGATGGGGACTCAGGTATCCTGCCCACACAACGTACAGTCTATGACTATGTCCCCCATGGTGGTGTCTGTGATCTGCGGTATCCTTAGTGGCCAAAATTTTAGGGACTTACACAAGGTGACTGGGGCGGGCTGCCTTGGTACCTAACACAGATGGACCTACTCTATCTTCAGTTTTTGGGAGGGTGCTCATCTTCACGAGAGTACTTGGCCCCTCAATCTAAGGATCGGGCGAAGCTCTAGAGTAACCTTAACTATACATTTGACTAGCCTTCTCTGTTATTCATTGAGATCCTGGGTTTCATCTCTAGTGATCGGTGTTGATCAGACAAGGTCATTTCCCTCTGTTTGTTAATTGATCAACTTAGTGTATTTTTCATATTTTTTAGGCACCTGAGTATTTGTTAGGATATTCCGACACATAGGAAATAGTTAAGTACAAATTGGTCTAGTATAGAGTTAGGTAAAGTGTGTTTCTTTACCATTGTACATTTTGTAACTTACAATCCGACGGTCATTATATGTAGTGATCTGACGGTTCATTCTCTCCTCGGTATTACCGACACTTGATCCATGGCTTGACACCCGATTGGTCCATGATTTCTATTTAAAGCGCATGGAGGGTCATTTGTAGGGTAATCTGTGCATGAGAGAAACATATGTAAATTTTCATTCTTTTATTAATAAATTGCCTGAACTGGCCGCGTTGGCTCAGGCCGTGGACTGTTTCCCTCTTTGAGGGTTTTAACCATGTCAAAAATACTGGTGTATTGATCTGCGATCTGGTTGTGAGTGGTGTCCTTTGGTGTTCTTTCTGAGGAACTTACCCTGTAAATTCCTACATGGTATCAGAGCTATTTGAGGGCCGCATCCGTTGGTGATCCAAATCTGAAGCCGGTAGAACTGCATCTGATTGCCGTTTCCTAGAACTGCTATTTCTGACTACTTTCGGGCCGAGAGGACTGCTCTGTTGTGTTGGTAGCATCTGTTCCAGTGAGGAACCCCTTTCGTTTCACGCGAAAAGGTTTCTGGTAGCCCTAGCTAGGTCATTTTTAAGATCTGAAGGTATACAGTGTTTATTTGCAGTTTACTGTTATTTTCTCTCTGTTTATTTCGGTTTCGGTTTATTTAGCTTTTTTTATTATCGGATCTATACCTTTCATTTCTGCGTATGCTCTTTGCCTTGCGACTCTGTGCGATCTGGGCAAATCAGAAACAAAAAGGAAGGATTTTTCTCATGCGTATGCTCTTTTCCCTGTGCCTTAGGGTGATCTCGGAAAATCAGAAACATTGAGGAAAATATTTAGTTTCCGACTAAAGCTAACTTTGATCTGCAAGGTTCATTTTTGAAAATATTTAGTTTTTCGGCTAAAGCTAAATTCGAGCCATAAGGTTCGTTTTCTTTGCATGTCCGTGTTGGGTTTTGTGTTTTTTGTTTTGTAGGGAAAAAAAACTTTCTCAAAGCAAGCACGCAACCCAAAGCACCCCCCCCCTCTCTCTCTCTCTCTCAAATTTTTTGTATAGCTCAATTGGTTCAAATCTATTTTAAGAGAGTAGAGGTCTTGGGTTCAAGTCTCCATTTTGTGGGGGCGGACTTTTTCATTTCCGCACATTCCCGCACTTCGTCGGCAACTTCAACAACTTTTTTTCAAAAAGCCATAACTTCTTCATCCAGAAGCCGTTTTCAGAGCTGTTTTTTTTAAACCAGCCTAATTTTTCGAGATCTATCCATTGGAAGACTTAGTTTCAGCATCTTTAGCTTCAGTTTCTGTTGAAATGGAAAGTCAATACCAAGTTACCCTTGACAGCACCAACTACTTCCAATGGTTGGCCTACATTGAGGATTTACTTAGAAGTAAAGGTCTCTACAGAATAGCCTCAGGCCAAGAAAAGAAACCGAAGGATGAAGATAAGGCTGCTAAATGGGAAAATAGGCAAGATCAAGCATGTGGATTGATAGGGATGTCTATTTCTCCAGATCTTAGATTCCATATTACAAAACTTGATACTCTTGATGAAGCAATGAAACAAATCAATAAAGTTTTTGGGATTAAAAATGAACTTAGAGCCCATCAACTTAAAAATGAGTTGCTTACATTGGACCCTCATAATTTTTCTTGCATTGAAGATTTCTTGTCCAAGTTCAAGACCCTTAGATATCTCTTGGAAGGTGTTAAAGTTAAGAAAGAAGATAGTAACCTTATCTATTCCATTCTTACTAAGTTGGGACCAGCCTACTCTGTGTTTGTTTCCACCTTCCATTCTACAAGAGAAGCCTTCATTTCTCAAGGAACAGACTACAAGTCCCCTTCCTTTGACTCTTTTTGTGATTCTTTAATAAGAGAACAAGAAAAACTCTTACACCTTGGTCTTCTTAATCTTGGAAACTCTTCCAAGAAAGCGTTAGCCGCCCAGCAGCAACCAAATTCAAAGAATCCTAAGAAGTCATATCCTAAAAAGAATGGTCCTAAACCAAACAAGGGTCCTAAGCAATTTCAGCCCCAAAATGAAAAATAATTTCAACAAAATGATAAGACAAATAAAAACAAAGGGAAGAAGACTGATAGACATTGCAATTTTTGTAATCGAGATGGCCACTTAGAATCAAAATGCTTTAAGAAGATGGAAGCCTTGGAAGCAGTAATGAAGAAGCATAACATCCATTTGGGGCAATCTTCAACTTCAACTTCATCATCAGGAATGGCACTTTCTACATGTGGTTGTCAAGCATCTCGGTCTGGCTATGCATTAAATGTATCTTCTTCTTCTCATTCTCATGAGTGTCTCATTGATTTTGGAGCTTCTTATCACATGGCCAAAAACAAAGCCATGTTTTCTTCTTTAAATGATTGTAACACCAAAAATATATATGTTGGTGATGATAGATCTCTTAATGTTGTAGGGACTGGAACTGTTCATCTAGCCAATGGTCAGTTTAATGATGTATTATGTGTTCCAACCTTATCCTGCAACCTTCTATCTGTATATCAGATAACTCATTCAGGTGAAGGTAAAATCGTTGAATTTTCACCTCATGATGTTGTAATCAAGGACTTAAGAGATCCTAAACAGATTTTGGCTACTGGCATTGCTAATGATTCTACAAGCTTGTATAAGTTTCACAACTTTGGGTCATCAAATCTTCCCTCAGTATTTGTTGCTCATAACGATGAAGTGAGCAAACTTTGGCATGAGCGATTTGGTCACTTAAACTATCGCTCCCTTCAGCATCTATGTAAAGAAAATATGGTGACAGGTCTTCCTATGGTATCTTGCAGAGATGGTGTTTGTTCTGGATGTGTACTCGGAAAACATCATCGGGACAGTGTTGAAAAATGTGCCTCTTGGCACGCCTCAGCCCCTTTACAGCTTGTGTTGGGCCTCAAAATAGTCCCTATTTTCACTCCATTATTCACCAATATTTTCACATTTTACCTTCATGTCACCTCCATTCCACCTCCATATCATTACATTTACCTCATTATTGGGCTATAACAATGCTTTTCCAAAGTTTATTAATTCTTAACATTTTAAAGTGAATTTATGGCTAAACTTTAGAAAATAAGATGCTTATACTTATACCTAACAATTAGAATGAGTTTGTTGACATGTGTAGGCACAAAGGAAGCTTCCAGGGCATCTTTATGTGGCCTTGAATGATCAAATTCGAATTTGATAAGATAAGCCTCATGGAAAAGATCATGGAGAAAATCATGGACCTCATGGAGGAGATCATGGAGGATAGGGTTATGTGTCTAGATGGTTGAGAAATGTATGGAACTAAAGAGAGATTAGTGGATCATCATTATGAGTTTGTTATCTCATCTCATTGTATAAATAGGAGTACCTCCTCCATTCCAAGGAGAGGACTCTTAGAGCATTGTATCCAACTTATGATGGCATAGAATAAAGCTTCATTTTTCATACATTTCCATTATGTAGTTTTTAGATATAAGTTTCCTTAATGTAGTATATGGAATAATTTGTCTTGTTCTTAAGAGAATTGAGCTCACTCTTAAAGGATGAGAGAAACATGTTATTTCATATTAGATCTTATTTCATTTAATTGCTTAGATGTTTGAGGATTTGTTTGAGATTGATGAATGAGTTTTAAATTAGAATCTTATCAGCATATGAGAGAACAACCAAGGGTCTAAGTTAGGCTCTCTCTCCATTTGATTTGCATGATAATTAAAATTCATTCTTTTGCTTTTATGTTTCAAGTATCATATGAGGAGATACCAAGAGTCTAAGTTAGGCTCTCTCTCCATTAATTTATATGGTAATTGAAATTCATTCTTTTGTGCTTTTATGTTTCAAGTCATTTCATTTCTAATGCTTATGAATGAATCTTAGTTTAGTTTGGATTAGTACATGAGAGGACAATCAAGAGACTAAGTTAGTCTCTCTCTCTACTTGAATCTAAACAATAATTAAGTTCATTCTTTTGTCTTCATTTTAAGTTTTTAGTTTCATGTAATCAACGATCTCTTTATGATACTATAGGGAAGGACAACTAGGACCTCCTTAGTTAGGAGCCTCTTCCCTTGCATATTATATTGAATCGTAAATAATTTAGTTAGACATAGAGTTAGTTGCCTACTCCTGCATATATATTGCTGGCACCATTACAAGCTTACGAGTTTCCCTGGTTGATAATTTAATGCAGCAATTTAAGCCCAATAAATTGCCCAACATTTTGGCGCCGTTGCCGGGGATGGTGCTAAGGGATTAGGCATTAGAAATTTAATTTAGTACTAGTATTTTTCTTTAGACACAATAATTTGTGAGACCTGGTGACAGCAGGATCTTCACAAAGGAGTTTAAGTTTGAGTTTTCTGATGTTTTAATATTTAGCTAGTTTTAAATTCAATCCTTTTTGAAACCCCCCTGCATGAATAAAAACGAATCAAGCGATTAGTATGCTCTCTTCCTGCGCTTCGTGCGATCAGGAAGATCAGAAAATCTATTGATTTATTTCAAATAAAACTACTCTTGTTGGAGAACTAATGTGCAACATGACAATAAAGAATTTTGTGAATGAAAAAAAACATCTTTAAAATTTTAGATGCAATTTAGTTTTTTTAATTTTAGATTTAAAAAATAAAAATAAAAAAAAATTAGTTTTTAATTTTAGATTAAAAAAATTCACAAAATAATAATAATATATGTATCATATATACACATGTTATTATTAAAAAGAACAAAAAAACAAAAAAAACCTAACCACTTATTTTGTTTTTGTAGATATTTAAAAAATGCAAAACATTAAATATAAAAAATTAAATAAATAAAAAATAAAAAATAAAAAATAAAAAAATTCCCATGTAATACATATATCATGTTCCGTCGTCAAGGTGATCGCAGTTTGGATCTGCTCGGCCGGTCAGGTCCAGCTCCACGTACTGTGTCTCAAAGGGGAAACAAGCTAAGTAAAGCCCTCCGGGCATTCTACACTTGGGTGCTCTTCCGTTTTTTTCTGATCTGCAACGTTTGCGGGCTCGAGCCCGAGAGAGAAGAATCCAGTGGAATCTCTGGCCTTCTGGAGCATAACAGAAAGTGATATTGTTAGCCGTGGATTTGAAGCATTTTAAGGCGTGTCTTGCGGGTATCTAGATAAATATATACAGGAAGCAAGAATGGGGAAGGAGTATAGTGGCTCTCCCAAAATACACCAGTTAGAATTCAAGAAGAAACACGCAACTTGGATTTTTTTTTCTCAATGAGGGAAAAACTGCCTTTTATATGCCTCTAGGTTCATGAAACCACTTTGGATGAATGCATGGTGAATTTGGTTAGGTTCTGGATGTTTTACAAGCTCGGTCTAGCTACATTTTACCACCTAGGATTTAGTTCCATGGTCCTCGCATTAGCTAGTAATAAAAAAAAACCATATTCAAACCCGAAATAAACTTTGGTTTACCCCAAACTACTAGCTGGCACCTAACCGAGTGGAGGGCTAATGACTGTCATGTGAACACTGAGCGGTTGACTGGCTAACTATCACCTGGTGGCTTATCTCAATGGTTTCGGCGACAATTTCACAACTGTTTGCATGTGACTAGGACTCAATGGTTATCCTCCACGGTTATTGTCAACTTTCCACTACAAACACTAACTCTCAGTTAACGTATCCATTATCTTTTGACATGGATATGTCTGCGGTTTTCTCCACTGCGGTGAGGACTAGCGGTTTGATGTCGCGGTTTCACAACTAACTTCCAGTTCATTCACATTGGATCCTTGGAGTCGTTGGACTCTGCACAATAATTCAGTCTTTTTACAATTCCCTGAGGGCATGAAAACTGAAATCGACAATGCTCCAATTACAAAAACTCCTTTCGCTTTTCTGTGGTTGGAATTATCCAGAGGCTCGTAACCCCCATGCCTCCTGACACCCAAAACCCTACCGACCAGACTGCAGACAATCAAAACGATGGCCACGACAATGATGACATGGACAACGAAGAGGAGATCAAGAAGCACCAAGGCACATAGCTTGTACTCATCGAGATCGCACTAAGTCGAACCCTCGGCCTGGCCGGGCACGTCCAAGAGGCGGTGGCAACTCTGGGGAAGAAGCTCAGGAGAAAATAATTCGACGAGGCGATGCCGAAGATAATATTCTCGAGCTCAGTCGCACTGCTGGGCATTACAAGTTTACCAGTCTGGGCTAAATGAACCCTTCTGTTGCCGCCCAAAACCAGAGACGCCCAGCAATTGGAAGCCATCTAGCAGGGGTGCATGGTAATGGTGAGAAACAGTACATAAAAGGCCCAGCCGAACATTAGAAGCGCGGCTCCTCCCTTCAAAATCATCCAACACCACGCCTCCACGTTTGGGCAGACATTACGCTTACACTGATGCTGCCTGGGACTGCTCATGGTGTCAACTCCATCCAAAGCTTTTAAGCTCTCTGGCGTATAAGAGAAACTCTGAGTTAGAGATCTAGCCTCGACCTTATCTTGCCTCCTAAATTCGTCCTTATCTTGCCTCAACGAATAAAAAAATCCTTCATATGCGTTTTTAAAATCCTTCAATTTCGCTTTTGCCTTCCATTAGTTTTGAGTTTGTTTTCCGTTTTTAGTTTGTTTTGACTTTTATTTATTTTGATATATATTTAGTTTTTGGTTGTTTTGATTTAGTTAATGTTTGTTATGTTATATTTATATTAATATATTAATATTAATATAATAGAATATAATAGTAATTTGTTATTATTAGATATTTTAAATGTAATTCGTTATGTTTGTTTGTTATATTATTAATTAATGTTTGTTATAAAAATGTATTAATATATTAAAATGTTGTTATAATTGCATTAATTAATATAGTTGTAATTTTAATTTATTTTGTTTTTGGTTATTTGTTGTATATAATTGTTGTTATATTTGTTATGTTATAATTATATTAATTGTTAGGTTATGATTGTAATGATATGATTGTTATTACATTTTTTTTTTTTTTATTTTTTTTTTTTGTTATGTGTTTTGTGACAGTGATAGTTTTGAAAGGGTGAACATTGGCATGTGAAGGGCACTGGCATAAACAAAACTTTGGGGGCATGAAAATTGAGAGAATCATGAGAATTATAAGAGCAGGATGAAAACTTTGGGGCCATGAAAATTGAGAAAATCATGAGAACAGGATGAAAGAAAAAAATAATAAAAAAAACACAAACAAACAAAAACAAAAACTTTTCACAAAATTCAGGCTTGAAAATAAAGAATGGAACATTTGGAAGCATAATTTGAAAGAACATTTGGTGGATTATTTAAATGCTGACTAACTTGTTTAGAGTGGGCAAATTGATATTGTTGTATGCTTTTATAACATACTAATCTGCAGGACACAACAAATCTATGATGCCAAACTTTTCGCCATGCACAGAAGTCAGCTGACACAAACAGGGAGTATTACTCTTCAAGGTTATTTTCACAAATGGATTGATATTAATATCATGATTAAGTCAAATTTAACACTTTGTTTGTCCTTAATTTGTTTTATTTGGTATGAAATTTTTGCGTAAGAATCATGAAGAAACTGGCCATTTCTTCTAGAGCACACTTATGTTTTCTTTGTACCAAGTTTTTTTTACAGGTTACAGGATAATCAAGTGATCATAAGAAGATTACATTGTGATGAAAATTGGTCTTCCAAAGACTAAAGTCATGAAAAATTCTCAAGACAAATCCAACTTTACAACCACTCCTTTGCAACTCCCTTTTTGCAAAACATTTTCCACCAATTGTCAATCCATAAAGCATACCATTTCCATATCCATTTTTCACAGCAAGAGTATTTATTCATACACCATGCATTTCCTTACATCCATCCATTTTCCTTGTCATTACCATTCCCCTTCATTTCCGTAATAAAACTCTGCTTGAGTCAAAGTCCTAGAGTCTAAGTATCATTGAAAAAACACCTAGAGGCTTGCATGCCTTAATGGCAAGTACTCTTGCCAATGAACAATGGGAGTACATTAATATCCCTTGTTCGTTGGATCTTGTAGGTGACTCGACCATGACAAATTTATTCGTACCTACAAGGATGTGTTAGGCATCCTGACTCCCATTGGAATCAATGGTGGGAGCTCTTGTGTTGGCTAGGGGTATTCATTAACGGCCACTAAGTCAACAACTTCTTGCTATGTTCGAAATCGACACATTTAATCACATAGTAAGATTTGTGCCATCGAGCGTTGAAGACTTGAAGACCCATATTTTGTAGCAGATGAAGGCAATTTGTCATCACTTGAGGACAAGTCAATCAATAAGGCTGGGAGGGAAATGTAACTTATATATTTTGTATACCTTCCAAGCCTTATAGATTTTCAGCCATATTCAGCAGACTCATCAGATTCATCATCCAGCAGCAGAGGATCCAGCAATAGATACAACTTTCAGCCATGTTCAGCAGACTCCTTAGATTCATCATCTAGTAGCAGAGGATCTAACAGCCGATATGACAATCCACAACTTGAAGAAGCAGCTTCAGAGCAGAATTGTGGCAGCTGCACATGCATGATTCATGCATGATTTTCCCAACCAAGTAAAGAGGACTATGAACAACAGTCTTTGCCACCACACGTGCACAACTCTCATCCATTTTTGGAAGGGTAAGTTAAGGTATGATATTTTCTAACTTTTAACCATTAAATTCCTTGAAAAGTTAGAATAATAATTTTTGGAAAAACTTCACTTCCTTTTTCCTTGCTTTCCCCATTTCACATAATTGCCCAAAACATCCATTTAAGGGGAACGATACATCCACATTCATATATCACATTCATATAACATCCACATTCATATATCACATTCTTAACCCCACTTACCTTCAAAATATATTCACTATTACATGAGCATACAAATGGCTTTGTCAAAAGTATTTGAAAGTTAATTGGATGCCAATACAATCATGGTTGTTACACAAGAACCAACCATGATGCATTCCAACAAAAATACTCTGCAATAAAAATCACATTATCAATATGCAAAGATCATACATTGAATGCAACAAACAAAATATGGTTGAAACACAAGAACCAACCAAGTTGTAGTTCATCAAAATAACGCTTTGCAAAAGTTAAGTAAATGATATCATGCAGAGTTTAAGCCAAAGCTCAAAAAGTAATGTAATAGATTGCATGGGGACATGCAATACCATAGATTGCATGAGGACATGCAATACCTTGAGTTTGGGGGAGATGTTGGGCCTCAAAATAGTCCCTATTTTCACTCCATTATTCACCAATATTTTCACATTTTACCTTCATGTCACCTCCATTCCACCTCCATATCATTACATTTACCTCATTATTGGGCTATAACAATGCTTTTCCAAAGTTTATTAATTCTTAACATTTTTAAGTGAATTTATGGCTAAACTTTAGAAAATAAGATACTTATACTTATACCTAACAATTAGAATGAGTTTGTTGACATGTGTAGGCACAAAGGAAGCTTCCAGGGCATCTTTATGTGGCCTTGAATGATCAAATTCGAATTTGATAAGATAAGCCTCATGGAAAAGATCATGGAGAAAATCATGGACCTCATGGAGGAGATCATGGAGGATAGGGTTATGTGTCTAGATGGTTGAGAAATGTATGGAACTAAAGAGAGATTAGTGGATCATCATTATGAGTTTGTTATCTCATCTCATTGTATAAATAGGAGTACCTCCTCCATTCCAAGGAGAGGACTCTTAGAGCATTGTATCCAACTTATGATGGCATAGAATAAAGCTTCATTTTTCATACATTTCCATTATGTAGTTTTTAGATATAAGTTTCCTTAATGTAGTATATGGAATAATTTGTCTTGTTCTTAAGAGAATTGAGCTCACTCTAAAAGGATGAGAGAAACATGTTATTTCATATTAGATCTTATTTCATTTAATTGCTTAGATGTTTGAGGATTTGTTTGAGATTGATGAATGAGTTTTAAATTAGAATCTTATCAGCATATGAGAGAACAACCAAGGGTCTAAGTTAGGCTCTCTCTCCATTTGATTTGCATGATAATTAAAATTCATTCTTTTGCTTTTATGTTTCAAGTATCATATGAGGAGATACCAAGAGTCTAAGTTAGGCTCTCTCTCCATTGATTTATATGGTAATTGAAATTCATTCTTTTGTGCTTTTATGTTTCAAGTCATTTCATTTCTTATGCTTATGAATGAATCTTAGTTTAGTTTGGATTAGTACATGAGAGGACAATCAAGAGACTAAGTTAGTCTCTCTCTCTACTTGAATCTAAACAATAATTAAGTTCATTCTTTTGTCTTCATTTTAAGTTTTTAGTTTCATGTAATCAACTATCTCTTTATGATACTGTAGGGAAGGACAACCAGGACCTCCTTAGTTAGGAGCCTCTTCCCTTGCATATTATATTGAATCGTAAATAATTTAGTTAGACATAGAGTTAGTTGCCTACTCCTGCATATATATTGCTGGCACTATTACAAGCTTACGAGTTTCCCTGGTTGATAATTTAATGCAGCAATTTAAACCTAATAAATTGCCCAACAGCTTGTGCATAGTGATTTATGTGGTCCACTTCCTGTTGTTTCATTCTCTGGCTGCAATTATTTCTTAACTTTCATTGATGATTTCTCCAGATGCACTTGGGTATTCTTCTTAAAACTCAAGAGTGAAGTATTTAACACATTTTTGGCCTTCAAATCCTTTGTTGAAAAACAATCTGGACATCAAATTCTTAAGCTAAGATCTGATAATGGCGGAGAATATGTTAAAAACTCATTCATCAACTTTTGCACTGAGAATGGAATACAAATGCAACATACTGTTCCATACACTCCACAACAAAATGGTGTAGCTGAAAGGAAGAATCGCACCTTAAAGGAAATGGCTGATTGTATGCTACAATCTAAAGGACTTGGTCTTAGTTTTTGAGCAGAAGCAATTAACTGTGCAAATTACATAATAAATCGCACTCCTACTAAGGCTTTAAAGAATATCACTCCAGAAGAAGCATGGAGTTCAATCAAACCAGATGTAAGTCACTTTCGTGTTTTTGGAAGTGAAGCATGGGCCCATATTCCAGATGAAAAGCATAAAGCTTTAGAACCTAAGAGTGAAAAATGTAATTTTGTTGGATATTCTGAAGATGTCAAAGGATATAGACTTATTCCATTTAATTCCAAAAATGTTATCATTAGAAGAGATGTAAAATTTGATGAAAATATATTGTCCTGCGAGCCTAGTCCGGCGGATGTGCCACCTCTCCCTATCTCTTCTACCTTTGAAAACATTTCTTCTTCAGATGATGAAAGTGAGGATGAAAATCCTCCCCCACCATCTTATGATCCTCCTTCAGCTCCTGAGCTTCCAAAATGGGTTCGTGCTACTCGAGATGCAGCAGGTGATCTTGCCGGTGATCCTACAGATCAGCGATGCACACATTCTCAGTTCGAGAGAGCCTCTTCTTTACTGGCTCAAGATCCAGTAAATTATGATCCTGACACCTTTGCAGAAGCTTCAGGCCATCTAGATTGGGAAGCAGCTATGAATGAAGAATATCATTCATTATTGGAAAATGATACATGGGATCTTGTTCCTCTACCAAAGGGACGAAAACTTGTTAGATGCAAATGGGTTTAGAGAACCAAGTATGGACCAGATGAGAAAGTTGATAAACATAAAGCTCGTCTTGTTGCTAAAGGTTTTTCACAGGTTGAAGGCATTGACTACACTGAAACCTTCTCCCCTGTTGCCAAAATGAACTCTATCCACCTTGTTCTTTCCCTTGCTGCCTCGTTCAAATGGGAAGTCCATCAGATGGATGTTAAATCTTCCTTCTTGCATGGGGACTTGCATGAAGAAATCTACATGGAACAACCCATTGGCTTCAAAAAAACAGACTCTAACCTTGTATGTCGGCTTAAGAAATCCCTTTATGGTCTCAAGCAATCTCCTCGAGCTTGGTATGCCAAAATGGACAGCTTTCTTTTAGAATCTGGCTTTTCTAGGTGTCATTCTGACAATACTGTCTACACCAAGAAAGTGGGCAAGTCTCTTATCATTCTTGTTCTTTATGTTGATGATCTTATCCTTACCGGTAGTGATCCCAACCTTATCAACCATGTGAAGTCTAGCCTTAAAAGGAAGTTTGAAATGACAGAATTAGGACACTTACATTATTTTCTCGGTCTTCAAGTCTTGCAATCCAAGGAAGGTATTTCCCTTTCTCAGACCAAGTATGCCTGTGATATTCTATGCCACTTTCACATGGAAGACTGTAAGCCAGCCCCTTCTCCCTTTCAGTCTGGAGTCAAACTTTCTGTCACTTGTACTTCTCCTAAAGTTGATGCTAACTTATACCGTCAACTTGTAGGAAAGCTTTTGTATCTAACCCATACTCATCCTGACCTTTCCTTTGCTGTTGGCCTTATTGCTCGGTTCATGCAAAACCCCCATGAAAGTCATTGGAAAGCAGCTAAAAGAATACTTCGTTATGTTCGAGGTACAGTTCAGTTTGGGATTCATTACAGTGTCGAAGCATCTCCTCTATTGGTTGGTTTCACTGATTCCAATTGGGCTGGTGACCCTGATGATCGGAAATCTACTGTCGGTTATGTGTTCACTCTTGGTTCAGGACCTATTACATGGGCTTTCAAGAAACAAGGTGCCATTTCTCTTTCATCAGCAGAAGCAGAGTATCGTGGTGCCGTAGAAGCTAGTAAGGAAGCCTTGTGGCTTCATCAAATCCTGTCAGAGTTTGGCTTTGAGTAGCAGCATCCAACTACACTTTGGTGTGATAATCAAAGTGCCATTCAGCTATGCAAAGATCCAGTCCAACATCAGCGCAGAAAACACATTGAACTGCACATGCACTTCATCAGAAAGCTCATTCACGACCATGTTCTTGAAGTGCAATATTGTTCAACAGATGATCAAGTTGCAGACATCTTCACAAAGGCTCTCACAGAGGCGAAGTTCACTAAACTTCGATTTATGGTTGGAGTTCAGGAAGTTGTCACTAAGGGGGGATAGGCACTAGTGCCTCCTTCCTTCTCCTATTTGTGTCATATTTGTAAATCCTTCAATCCTATCCCGAGTTGTTCTTAAGGGGGGAAGTTAGGATATTCCGACACATAGGAAATAGTTAAGTACAACTTGGTCTAGTATAGAGTTAGGTATAGAGTTAGGTAAAGTGTGTTTCTTTACCATTGTATATTTTGTAACTTACAATCCGACGGTCACAATATGTAGTGATCCGACGGTTCATTCTCTCTTCGGTATTACTGACACTTGATCTGTGGCTTGACACCCGATTGGTCCATGATTTCTATTTAAAGCGCATGGAGGGTCATTTGTAGGGTAATTCGTGCATGAGAGAAACATATGTAAATTTTCATTCTTTTATTAATAAATTGCCTGAAGTGGTTGCATTGGCTCAGGCCGTGGACTGTTTCCCTCTTTGAGGGTTTTAACCACGTCAAAAATACTAGTGTATTGATCTGCGATCTGGTTGTGAGCGGTGTCCTTTGGTGTTCTGTCTGAGGAACTTACCCTGTAAATTCCTATAGTATTATCATTTGAGACTTTAACAAATATCACGATAAAATTTATTGATAAAAATTAACAGTCATCGTGGCTACATCCAGCCCTCATCATCAATTTAGACGATTACTAGGACTTCCTCCACTCATTGTGGAAGATCCACCGAGCTCCAGTGAACTGGACTCCCCATCTTTTGGGAACCAGTCTCCCGGATCTCACACAGAATCTATTTGGACAACCGAAGATTCAAGTTTGCCAGAGGATTTCTTCACCAAAGGATTTCTTCCTCACTTTAACCCTCCGCTCATGAATTCGTTAGACCCACTCTTGATTCCAGCGATACCTGTACTCCTTGTTTTTGTAGGTGGAACATTTCCATCCATCTTGTCGATGACTAATGGGTCGTGGAACATTGTGGACACCTTTGGTCCTCCACCACTTCCCTAGTCGACAGTCACCAACACAACATTGATGGTGAACCCCGCTATCCCATTTGTCCCAGGTACAACCACTCACATGACACCCTCCACGAGTGGAACCCAGCCAATGCCAGGTTCCACCCATTTACTGTCAAAATGTATACAATCAACAAGTGCTACATATAGCGCTCCTTATAACACTCAATATAGCACTATTAGCATGGTTCCCATCAACCTACAATATGGGCGGCAACCATTGTATAGTTCAAACCCCCAGATTCAAGTATCTGGGGGCATTTCCAATATGAACATACCAGTCAGGAACGTAATAGTTCCTCCTCCATTCTCAAGCATGCATGGTCAGTCATTGATTGACATGAGCGTTCCTTATGTCAATCAATGACATATGGTTAGTTTTGTGGTGGGTGGGAATCCTCAAGGAGGTTCCAACCAATCCATGGGGGCACCCTACTCACAAATTCAAATGAGGCAAGGGGGCACTGCTTATCCTGGGGGTAATTCTATACCCCAACATCAAATTCCCCATGGAAATCCATACTACAACACCATACCCCAAGGAAACTACTATACCAGGCAACCTGTGTATAATATTGGGACTCAAACGATGGGAGGACCGCAAGGTTCCTCAAGTCATATGTCATCGCCTTGGTCTGAGTCAGGGACACCACACACTTTGCCTTTCTTGGCAATGTTGGATATCCCCGACTTGTACAAACTTACAAATAACCCCATCTACCATAACTTACTTTGGCAGCTAATCCCGCATAAAATACCAATATACATCCCCAAGTTCGATGGAAATTAAGGGGAGGATCGGGGCACCCATATCACCACCTATCATCTTTGGTGTGTTTCTAACTCCATGGTGGATGATAGTGTCCAGCTACATCTTTTTCCCCACACCCTCATTGGCAACACAGCTAAGTGGTACATTGAGTTACCATGCACGTCAGTAAATACCTTCGATACTCTAGTGATGGAATTCCTAAAGCACTTCCAGCTACCGATCCACTATGAGACTGGGACAGAGCTCCTCACTTCACTACGTCAGGATACTGCCACCCACATCTCTGATCATATACATGAATGGAGACGTAGGTGGAGGTTAGTCAAAGCTCCTCTCCCAGACTATCTATTAGTGGATTGGTTCTGTTAGTCCCTACTCCCCCAAATCACTAAGGATGTTGCCTTAGGTGGTACGGTCACAGAAGACCAATCCACACATCATTCCCAACACTTAGATATGATATATTCACAATAAGGTACTCTTTACGACGTAATCTCGAATACCCCTCGCAACTCCAATGCTTTCGCTACTCAGCACCCCAGAGCGCACGTCGATGGGATTATCAGTGCAACCTCTGGGGCTACTGTAAAACAACTCAACAATCACATTGCCCAGATCTCAGTGGAACCCTCTACCAAACTGACTGCTCTTCTTACCACCGCGATAAAATTTGTATGGTCTACACAAAATCCCAGTGGTAAGAACAAGAAGAATAAGAAAAAGACTACTCCTTCTGAGGAGCAGTAAACAAAGAAACAAAACCCAAAACAGAAGGCTGTTGCACCTCCTGACAATGGAAAGGATAAACCCACCAGATTCCCTTGCAAAATTTGTGTTGAAGACCATATGACATATCTATGTCAACGTCTTCAGGAATGCACAGATTTCATTGCTCCAAAGGATACTGGTAGGACCACTGATGTCCTGAATAATCCTTTCCCCGCTCAGTAGTAGCAAAACCTTATTGAAAACCAATCCCAACCCCTACAAGGGGGCAACGATGGATCGCAACATCCTTCAGCTGGTGAAGGATCTTCTACTGTTTACACCTTTGAAATGGTAGGTCTACAAACAAGAGCCAAATCCTATGGAGCTCTTGTCGCTCATGCAGAGGAACCTTCCTCAAGTCAAAACCCACCACCGCCTAATGATTTTCATATCGAAAGGTTAGTTTTTGACCTTGTAATTCACCCCCCCAAAGGGGCACTTCAACGCACATCACACAATACATCTGCACATGCCGCCGAAAACTACAGCATTGTAGAAGACTTGGTGCAAGCGTCATGGGCTATTTTAGCACTCAAAGTATTACAAACATGTGCAACACAAAGGAAAGCTTTGCTTTCTTCTATTGGTGGTATCGACCCATAGGATTCCATGCTTGCAATTTTTGACATGGAAAAGTGTAAACCTCCCCTTTCCCACCAACTTGCATTTTAGGTGCAGACCTTTTCAAAAGGTAAAGGTATATATAGAACTGTCTTTGATAAAGGTGCTTCTACCTCCGTCATGTTGGCTTCATGTTAGCTCGCCCTGGGCTCTCCAACCCTAACCCCACTTTTGAATTCCCTTAAAACTTTCAACGGCCACACTTTCGTCCCAAAAGGGTACCTAGCTAGTTATCCCATCACCTTGAGTGGGAAAATGGTAATGGTGGATATTGAAGTTGTGGATCATAAATTCGACTATAATCTGCTTTTGGGCTACACTCGGACTTATGCCATGAAGGCTGTGGTGTCTTCGGTCTTCCATATCATCCTCTTTCCCTTGGATGGAAAGATAGTCACAATGGACCATCTGTCCTTTTGCACCCGAGATTACTCTCCATTACCTAGCAGCTCTGTACCCTTAGTGGGTGGTGTACCTGACTCTTACGTCAGTATTGGTACCAGTCTACTGAAGGCTTCTTCCCTTATGGGTTGTTTCCCTCTTCAACTGCCCAAGGTTGAACAGATGGTCAACATGCTTTCATCTATTCCTCATGAATAGAACAATCCATGGATCCTACCGGCTCCTCTAGACGTTGACACTTACAGAGAACAAATGCCACTGTCACCAGCTGAATTGGCCTACCAAGCCATTCAATCTGCATTCAAATCTCTGGTCACTTTGGTTATGACCAATGGTACAACTGCCCCTCCCATAATGGCTCCTTCTTTCGATCCACTCAATCAAGTCCTACCTATGGATGAAGCTATTAGAAAAATCATGAGTTTGGAAGAGCGACCTTGGGAGGACTCGCACCATCGTGTTTCAATATCTAACTCGGACATGATGCCTCTTCAAATCCCATCACCTGACACACATGAAATCATTTCCTCACCATATATGACTATCCAAACTTTGGACTCAGAAGGAAACAGGGGAAATATTTCAAAAACATTTCTCATCGATATTTCTATCATGACAGGCATCATGGAAAATATACAGATTCGAGCCAATCGCAATCTTGAGGAAATTGTGAGCTTCACCTACCCTTTTAAGGATTTTCGTGATGTTTTCCCTTGGTCTTCTGAGGAAATGCATGGAATAGACTCTTCTATTTTCAAGCATGAGATCAAGAAGGATCGAGCATTCTTTTCATGGTATTTTCCTTGCTCGTTAATCTGAAAAATCCTTGATTCTCCTTCTTTGGGGTCGTTAAACTACTACAAAGAAGATATGAGCATGTTCTTTTTTGGGACATTTTCTTACTCTTTAACTGAAAAATCCTAGAGTTTTTCATCGTTGGGCTCATTAAACATATACAGTGATGGTCTGAGAAACTCTTTTTCACTCTTTTTCTAGCTGATTAAACTGAAAAATACCGTTAGAGCATTCTTTTTAGGCGCTTTTTCTTGCTCATAAAACTGAAAAAAATCTTGAGTTTTGTCTTTAGGCTCGTTAAACATTTATAAAGATGACCTGAGCATTCTTTTAGTTACTTTTCTTGCTCATTAAACTGAATAATCCCAAGTTTTTGTCACCAAGCTCATTAAAAACATACATCAACAACCAGAGCACTTGCTTTTTTGTGACCATTTCTCGCTCTTAAATTGAAAAATCCCTGATTTTTTCCCCTCCTTCGGGCTCGTTAAAATCTACAAAGGAGGAATGAGTAGTTCTTTTACCTCTTTTTCCTCACTCACTAAACTGAAAAAATATATCTTGAGTTGTCTTCATTTGACTCGTTAAAATTTGATGAAGGTATTGAGTTTGTCATTGCGTGACTCATTAAAAATTCACGACGAAAAATGAGTTTAGTCCGTCTCCTCGTACTTGTAACAAAATGAGGTAGACATCTATTGAACACATGTTTCTCTTTATCTGGATTAAATAGATTAACTCACGGAAAAGTAACCAATCCGAGTATACTATTAACCTTTTGTCGCACCAGGTTAACAACTATGACAAATGGACCACCATGGAGTTGCTCTTTACGATCATTTCAAACTCTCTAAATATGAAAATACCACCGAGCTGTCTAGTCTGGACTCATTAAACTACACAGACAAGATATAGAGTCATTATTTTTATGATCCTTTTCAGACTCTCAAAACATGAAAAGATTGATGAGTTTACCTGTCTGGACTCATTAAACTAATCAAATAGGGCATAGAGTCACTCTTTTCATGGTCCTTTTTAGACTCTTCAATTATGAAAATATCAACAAGTTTACCTGTCTGGACACAATAAACTAATCAAATGGGGAAAGTAGGCAATACAACAGCATTCAGTATTACAAAGCGTGGTTTGGCAGTAGTCATTCCCTTGAACATGGCACTCCCTGAGATAAACCTTCCTTGTGATGGCCTCTCAATATGAATCCTACCATCCTATGAATTTAGCCTAAATACCCTGATGTTCTTGCATCTCTATATCCTAACACTCTTTGGTATTCATGAGTCTAGTGTTGCATGGTTAAAACCATTGTGATGCCTTCTATTGTTCATGGGTTAATCTTTTGTTTCCTCCATCAACCCATCAAGCATATCTTTTCATCATGCTCTCTGTTGTTTAGACCCAATGCTCAAAGATTCCTTAAAAAACAAATCATTCTTGTCCTGTTTCGTCTCAATGGATGTAGGAAACATTATTTCCCACCTTTCGATAGGTATCTTCCTATCGAATTCAACACTCTATCTAGGAAGATAACCCAGAAACACATTCAGTGCCTTGGTACTTGCAGACATTAATGGCAGGTTGCCTTGTGTTTTATCAGGGGTTCTCATTATTGGCTCCTGGTTAAGCGATTCTATGGGTGTTCGACAACAAAACCATCTTTCACACTCGTTAGATTGTACTGTGCATCTTGGAGACAATCATGATTATTGGTGGCCTTCCTCGCATCTATTAATGGTCTCCATTATTGACTGGTAATCAGATGATTCTGTGCATGTTCGACATTAAGGCACATATTCACATGTATCGATCTATGTTGTTTGGTGAAGTGGATATCAAGACCTTGGGTAGAGGCTTGCATCAATCAGCCTTGTTTCCTCTCCCAAGTTGCGTATATTATTTTTTGGAGACAACTCATCAGAATGATCCTATTATGACACTAGATCCGCATTGTGCTTATCAGTGGCCAACATTGTCATATCTCTTTTATGAGAAAGGCACTCTAACATAGCTACTGAGCATGGGAATGCTAGACTCAGGACATGATTTTAGTAGTTTTATATATATGTGTTGTATTAGGTTTCCAGTACCAGCTAAAGCTCCGATCCTCTCTCTCTTTTTTGAAGGAAAATTACAGTTAAGTAAAGTATTTCGGCCATCTTTGCAGTGTCTGGTCTCATACTTTAGGGGCATCTATTATACAACAAATTGACCTCCTCATCAACTCAGAGGGGAAAGACATGATAGCTGAAGCAAAGACCAAGATCACATGCCTTGTTTCCACACTAACACTAGCTATGCATTGACAACCTGCTTTATAATGCTTCTCTGCAAGACTAAGGGTGCATCAGTGACCCAACTAACTCAAGTTGCTAGTTCAGGAACAACGTTAGTGGATCCTAGTGAATTTCTAAGGGTCAAAGGAATGAACTGACTCATAAATATCTAGATATTTGTTCCTAAAATCACTCAAGAAAAGTAAGGAAACATCCAGATTCAACCTGTTTGGAGGATTTATAATCCTGATGAAGGAGGCAAATGGGAAAGAGCCGAAAGGCATGGCAACTTCATTGCTTTTACCCTAGGGAACTCAAGGAGGAACTTGGAAACCATAACTCAATTGGTACATAAGAAAAGCTAGGGTTGTGATGATTGGGGTCAGAGCATTTGAAATGATAGCATACTTGATTGTTGAGCATTGTCTCAAATCTTAAGAAGTTGGTAAGAAAGGAGAGAGAGAGAGAAGCTAGAGGGGTAAGGGAAGGTTGATACAACATATGGTTGTAATCACTCTTCCAACATCAATATAGAACTATAGTTGTACTGTCTACTACGTGGTGTTGGTACTATCATTCATTCATTTGTTTGTCCAATACCTTGTAGTATGAGTAGCTTAATTATATGTAACTAGATGTTCTTTTATATATTCATGTATTAGTTATCATAGTTGTATGCTTTGATTACGCTTGTCTCTTCTATGTGCAGGACATGATCTGGAGCCATCTCAAAGGACTTCCACCTAGCTGCATTGTGCTCTCCAGCAAATCTACATGGAGGCTTGAGGTAATCCTCCTGTTTTTCTTTGATAGTTAGTTAATGTTTATGAACATGCATGTAACTTTGTGATGGTTGCAGATAATCTTACAGTCTGCCAAAGATCCTAGGAAAACCTTTGAGGATATCTTCATTCTCCATACACCATGCATTTTATCCTCAACAATCAAGTATGCTATCCTTTCAAATTCTTTGACCCTAATCACCATAGCCCTAGCTTTGCTTATGTAGCAATTGAGTTAGGGTTACCAAGTTCCTCCTTTAGTTCCCTAGGGTAAAAGCAATGAAGTTGCCATGCTTTTTAGCTCTTTCCCGTTTGCCTCCTTCATTAGGATTAGAAATCATCCAAATAGGTCGAATTTGGATGTTTCCTTACTTTTCTTGAGTTATTTTAGGAACAAATATCTAGATATTTATAAGTCAATTCATTCCTTTGACTGTTAGAACTTCACTAGGATCCACTAACGTTGTTCCCGAACTAGCAACTTGAGTTAGTTGGGTCACTAACACACCCTTAGGCTTGTAGAGAAGCTTTATAAAGCAGGTTTTCAATGCATAGCCAACATTAGTTTGGAAACAAGGCATGTGATCTTGGTCTTTGCTTCAACTATCATGTCTTTCCCCTCTGAGTTGATGAGGAGGTCAATTTGTTGTATAATAATCAACTTCTTGGGGTCGTAAATTTCGCATATGATCTCTGTTTGACACGCACAATATCTCGTTAGAAAGATATATCTGAGAACTATAACTTTGGGAAGAGAAACATTAGTCCATGGACACATGTTGCTCCCATATTTCCCAAAAAATGTCGTTTACGGCCTAAAATGGCTCTGGAAGTTCATGACCTAAAAAAACTGCTAAAAAGAGTAAATTGTGCTACAACTAAGCAAACTGAAAAACTGAAAGAGATAGTTGTGGGGGTCCAAGTGGGATATGTGGGTGGCCACCAACATCCACCTCAATCATTCCTCCCTCCTTAGGAAGCAATGGTCACAATTGCGTTGAGAACCTCCATCTGCTGAACTTGGTCCCTGGTGAGTTATTCTACAATCTCGGATGAGTCCAGTACTAGTGGGAAGCATGGTCGAGGGCAGTACACATTGAACACTTGGTGCAGGAAAAGGAATGAGGGGATGCTATCCTCCAAAGCATTATTTCTGCAACCTTGATAATGGTGTAAGGACCATGTTGGCCATCAGAAACTTGTGTGGTACCCCTGTGGGTGAGGAGAAGTTGTTCCTGTGTTATTTCATGACTGTATCCCTCTGTTGTTGTTGCTGTTGTGTGGAGGAACCCTTCACGGGGGTCATGGATGTGGCGACGATCTTCCCCTTACTTTGGGAGTGAACTAGACAAAAAATGAATTTCCTAGTCTGGGAGATGAGCTTGCTGCATTTCTTAGAAGTAATTAAAGAGTTGGCAGTAGGTGGGGCTACCTTCAGTATCCAATATAGTAAATTACCAAAGAAATAATAACAACATGAGGCCTTGACTCATACACAACATGTCGCCTCCATAAGTATGGTTGGCCTAATAAGACATCACAAGCATCAAGCGGTGCAACATCACACAATACCTTGTTTGTGAAGGGATTGATGTTGTAGGGAAGGCGGCATTGCTAGTGGACTCAGAGATCTCTTCCTTCGTGAAGCCACCCGATACTATATGGCTGTGGGTGTGGCGTAGTCGGTAGGCCCAACCACTTCATGACCTTTGCTGAAATGAGGTTCTTTTGGCTGCCATTATCGACAATGAATTGTAGTGGCCAACCCTTCACCCACATCTGTGAGTGGAAAAGACACTCCCCCTCTTCTAGATCTTTGGGCTTATTCTTCTGGATCTTGGCAATGGTAACAGTGGCACTGGGATTCGCATCAATGATCTTCTTCCCTTTGCCATTCCCCTTGTCAGGTTCTGACTTAGGGTTAGAACATTCACCTGATTCTAATGCCTTCAACTTGACCACCAACGACTTCTTGTTTCAACACTCACTTGTGTTGTGAGTGGGGCTCTTATGGAACTCACACCACTTTCTTGTGTCCTTCTTTGACATTGTGGTGTTGTTCTTTTCTTGTGGATTCAACGGGTTGTCTTGGGTTGCCCCATCTTGGCTTTGTCCTTGGCTTTTCGAATTGGGGAACCCTTTCCCTTGCTTCGGATTCACATATACAAAGTCTCACTTCTTTTGTTTAAACTTCCGCTCGATATTGATAGTGTATTAGTATGTCATGCCGAGTGAGGAGATGTTCAGGAACTCCATCTCTTCTTGGATGTATCTACGTAGGCAGTCGCGGTATTTCAGTACCAAATGCAGTTCAGAATACTTGATACCCAACTGTGTGGGAAGGGTATGAAAAATTTCTGTGAACTTTGACACACCTTGGTCCCTTCCCTGTCGCAGTGTGGTCCACTTTATGTATTTTTCCTCGTAGATTTTGGCAGGGTAGTTCGTTTATGGCATCCCAGAAGGAATTCCAAGTGGGTGTGGCTGAAAATAGTGAGCTTGTACTTTCATCCTTCTGCTCACAGTAGGTTTTCCCACCAGTCCTTGATGTGGGGGGCTGCTTTGAGAAGAGCGAAAATAATCTTTTCTCGGCTAGAAAAATCATGAATAAGAAAATAACCCTCTAGAAAATTTAACCATTTATCTATGACATTTGCATCTATCTAACCCTTGAATATGGGGATTTCAAAATTAACTTGTACCTTAAATGGTGTGGAATTTCCAGAGAAGCTGTTGGAAGCCGATGCATCACCTCTGGGTAGCCATTGAAGGATCTGGGAAAAGTTGTCCATCATCGCGTTCCTTTATCGCTTGAGGGCTTCTTCGAGCAAGATTTTGATAAGATATCATGCCTCCTCGTCTTTCTTCTCATCTGCCATGGGAGGTTGTCGGGGTTTGTGAGGTCGGTCTTGCAAAGGTTCGACCAGTTCAAGCCCTAAATCCTTATACCCTGACCTCATTAGGGACATGCAAAGAGAAACAGAGAAAAAGTAGACTGCTTTGATACCACTGATTTGGATTTAAGTAGGAACACAAAAAATTATAGAAATAACCATAAATATAGATATGCAGTGGAAATAATACTTCATTTTATTACTGTAAAATATTGAAATATGCTTACAAACAGAAATGGAAATAAATTAGCTAGGGCGATGGTAGCTTATCTCTAAGAAGAGATGTGGAGGCTACATGCCTCTAAAATGTGTTACAATGAGGCTCGAAGGCCTATTTATTGTTAATAAACAATGGAAAAACCTAAACATCCAAAAACCTAACCCTAGAAGATGAAAAGCCAAACTATGGGCCCTGTTTGGGTAAATTGGTACATCAACATCCTGGGGTTGTAACCTTGGTATAAAATCTCTGCTTGATGTGAACAATATATCGTTAAAAAGATCTATCCGAGAACTACAACTTTTGGAAGACCAACATCGGTCCATGGACCCATGTTGCTCCCAGATTTTCCAGAAAACATCGGTTAGGGCCTCAAAATGGCTTCAAAAGTTTAGGACCCAAAAAAAACTACTAAAAATAGTAAATTGTGCTACCATTAAGGAAACTGAAAAACTGAAAGAGACAGTTGTGGGGGTCCAAGTGGGATAGGTGGGTGGCCACCAACATCCACCTGGATCAGATTTAGATTGGGGTGATAGTGAGATAGATGGGAAAATTATAGCAGGGGGGTGTTTCAGCCTTGGATCTTCTATGGTTTCATGGATGAGATGAAAATAGGACATTGTTGCTTTGAGTAGTGTTGAAGTTGAATATGTTGGTGCAAGTGAAGTCTATTGGGAAGTAGTTTGGCTCAGAAAATTGTTAGTAGACTTAATTAAAGGACCGCTCAACCCTACATGGATACATTGTGATAATCATATTTACATAAATTTGATTGAAGACCTGGTGTTTCATTCTAAGACGAAGCATATAAATAACAAGTAACACTACATTAGAAGCTTGGTACGAGCACAAGGGCTTCTCTCAATGAACCTCTGACAGATCACGTGCATCTATGGCATAGTGAACAATACCCCTAAATTGATAAAATATTGGAAAATACCTCCAAAAATCACATTATTTAACCCCTTACCAATACAAACCCAATGCACTTTCCCAATTCAAAAAACCTCGATTTTTACTAGATATTTTAGGTATCCATTTTTTCATTAACATCTTTTATATCGATTTAAGTTTTTTCATTAACTTTGAGCTCTAGTTTTTATACCCAGAAATATAAACACCCTTTACCCCTGATATATCCCCCAATATATTTTGTCGTTTTCTCCTCAATATATATCCCCCGATATGAATGCACGTGGTATCATATTTCTTCCCCAGTGAAGCCCACGTAGGTACGAGATAGGGTCGTGGAGCTACAATATCTACCTATAAATGAAAATGTAACTGACATATTGACTAAATCATTACCAAACAAGAAGCTTGAGTATCCCAGAGGTAAGCTTGGTTTGGTTGATATCTCCTCCCTGGTTAAGAGAGAGTGATATCAAATAGTTCTTGTATTTATGGGTTAAACACTTGACTAGGACTAACAGTCGTAAGTCTTCGTGAAGACCATAAATAAAGAATAGAGTCTGGAGGATTGTATAAGCATCTATATTGAAAATTCTTATGGATTGGAGAATCGATGGAAAAAAGTTGGTGACTGATGCTCTTTGAGGATGGTGTAAGGAATCGAAGAGGACAAATATTCTTTGAGGATCTAGGTTTGGGAATCAAAGACAAGAGTAGTCCTAAAATGACATACCTTGTAGACATCTCGATGGGGTGTGTACCTTGAGAGGTGGTGTGGCATCTCACATAAAGCCTCCCAGAATGATACTCATAATTAAAGGTGATCTTTTCCAATTAAGGCCTTCAGGGACAATGTTTGTAATGATATAAAAATGCTTGGAAAAAGATGGCTTATCAATCTGACTCTTCTTATCAGAATTCTTCAAGATTAAGATTTATTGTACCATGAATACCTCCCTATTTAAGAGGGAGTGTTGAAAATTATAACTAGGTTCGGCCTTCATTATGATGTAATTGTAATCACGACATTGTATATTTTTGATAAAGAAAGAAAAATGAAGGAAAGAGAAATTATATTTTTTTGGAGTATGGGTTTCATACTCAAGTTTGATTCAAAAGCAGTTTCTTCATGCTTTCAGGTCTTCTAGGGATTTCTAGGTATTTCTAGGATAAAGAATAATATTGGTAATGTGCCATAGTCTGATTTGGACTTATTGCAATGGAGGAAAATATTTACTTTATCTTGTAAAAGCCTTGGATAAGTCCAACACTAAGTCGGCCCAAGAGCAAGGACAATTTTTCTAAGGGAGGGTTGTTTGACCCTAAACAAAGGTTATAAATAGAAGGGAGATCAACCTCATTTGAACACTCAACTCAAGCTAGCTTGATCTGTAATAGTGAAGGTGAAGGAATAGTAGTTGGAGGACGAAGAAGAAGAGTTGAAGTCAAATTCTGTCAAGGATTATCTTTCTTTCTGTCTCACTAGGGTTTGTTAAGCTTCCAACTACAAGACACCTAAATTCTAAAGTACTTGTAGGGGACCAAAATTGGAGGCTAAAAATTATGTTGCAGGGGTCAAAGTTGCAATAAAAGTGTAGAAGTATCGATGTACTGGAAGCTATCTTAAGGAATAACTTGTTAGGGAATGAATTGGGTCTTGGAGGGTTTGTTGGCTTGAGTCTTTGGGTCTTGGAAGTCTCTTTTGTAAGCATATTCTAAAGAAGAAGAGAAGCATTTTTGTGATTTCCCCTTGGAGGGGTTTTTCTGTGACTTGGAGCCTATATCTTATGTACTCCATCTCTTGGTGATATTTTTGTTTTGGTAATTGCTTGATGAACATAATTAAAGAAATCATTAAGAAACATCTAACATCAGAAGTAATTACCAAGTTAAAGAAAATGCTTTATATTATGCAAATCTCCAGATTTTCCAACAAGACCCATGTAGGGATGATGTGGTGTAATATGGATTGCCACATGGGTACTAGGTGAGGACCACATGGGTTCCATGTGGTAAATCTTGGTGATGTGGTAAGAGGTTATTGGTTGACATTTAAATGACCATATACTTTGATCTAGGTGTCAGATTGAGGAGAAATTTATATCATCAAAAGCCACCTGACGATCCACACACAATTGCAATATTTATTTTAAACTTTGAGGAGTTTGGAAAATAACGAAATTTTTAGATCCAAATTCCATAACAAGACATTAGAGATCAACTCAATGATAGTAACACCTTCCTCTACCTTTAGTACAAGCTATGGGGTGGAAGGGGGTATGTTACACGTTATATTGAGAAACATGACATCAATTTGCATTCCCTTGTGATTTTATTTTTTAGAAGAATTACCATATTTCCTTTTATAGTTGTTATTTATTAATTTAATTTTAAGTAAATTTATTTTTTAATTTGTTTTGTGCCTCGAGGAGGTTTGTGACTACAAACTAGTGGAAGTTGGTGCTTCTAGCATGTGGGTGTTTACAAACAAAAAGGGGGTTGGTGTCTCCTATAGTTTGGTGCCTACAAAATCTAATGTAAACTAAAGTTGGTACTTGCATTTACAATATGATCAAAAGATTTTTTGTGTTCTTTTCTAGATTGAGTTTCCATTTAAATATCATATTCATGTTATATGTGATTGGCGAATTATTTTGCTAATTGAATGTGTTTGATCAACTAAATCATTGTTAAAAAATATATAATATCGATTCACCTTCTCTCTCGGTAATATTGTAGTTTCAACAAACATATCTTGGTGTTCACTCTGATTTGTGTTTGTTTGTATTTTGTTGTTCTCTATATTCCATATTTTATCTATTACATGCATCAACAATAAAATCGGTAATACCAAATTTAGAATCTAAAAGAATTAACCCTTTATATTAAATATTTTGTACTCTTTCAATAAATATGTTGTATGAATTGTTTAGTGAAATATCCATAATACTTTATATATAAATACCTAAAAAACAAATTGACACCCAATTCAAAAGAATTTGTGAAAACACGTATGTAGGTTAATTTGCTCGTACTTATATATGACTCAAAAACACTTGAATTAGTAACTACTTCACTTTGGCTAATTTTGTATGCATCTTCTGATTTGGTTGTTTAAGTAGAGGATCCAATAATATTAAAATATCTAAGTGTAGTTCCACGCCTAGAACTAATAAACCTAGTAGGTGGTTTAAGGAACCTAGTATGTCATTTAAGGGTCCAATTAATTTGGCAATTACAATAATAGATGCATAGCCATAACATATCTACACTAATAGCTTATGTAATATGTGGTGTTGAAGACTTATATAAGCAGATAATGTTCTAAATTTATGTACATAAATAATTTTATAGAAATTTGCAAATATAGGAAAAGATTTAGATCGAAAACTTGTAGTCATGACTAATAAATGTTGGGAATTTCTGATAATTCCAAAAAAAAATTGAACAGAGAGACAATGCTCTGTTTTTAACCCAGAGAATAATACTCTGCTTTAGCACAAGGAAGCAAAATTGTTTGCTGGGAATGAAGAACAGAGTTTCAAACACCAAAATAAAATTTTCATTCATTAAATAAAAAAAACAACTGTTGTTACAGAAAAGACCTTCCTCTCACAGAGGGATTACACAAAAGACTACTTCTGAGGTAGTTCATAACTTTACCCTGTCTCTCCAAAAAAAATACACTGCTCTGTTCCATCTTACTTTGCACTATTGTGCATTACACACTCTGTCTCTGGTTGCGAAATTACTCTGTCTCTGTCTGCATATATTTTACACTTCGCGCTATTGTGCTTCACTTCGTCTTTCACCAATAAACTACAAACATACTCACGCTGTTGCGTATTGCTTTCACATTACATTACCTTCATCCTGCTTTATGCTGCTGTGTTTCACATTTCAAGTTCAATCAACACAAAAAAAAATTCTTCACGCTGTTACGTGCTCCCTCCCTTTTTTCAACAACAACACATTACATTTCAATCTCTGCACTGCTGTGCATTTTTCCCTTTCGCGCCGTTGTGTATGCGCGTTGCCCTCTTTCATTCAACATACAACATAACTTATATACTCTGTCTCTCAAGAATTTAACACTGTTGTGTTACATTTTATTTCCTACAAAACATTCACGCTGCTGCGATTTGTTTTCTCCCTTCACGCGCTGCTGCTTGCTTCAGTTCACAGTGCTGTGCCCATTTTTCATTTCATACCAAAAAAACAACTATAAAATTTGTTTTTACTTTTACCCTAAAATGAATAACTCCCGTGCATTAATAATATTAAAGACTTTACCAACACTTACTGACCTCAGTACATTTCAATTAACTTCTTTAATTATTTCAGCATGGTGGTCAACAGGAATTCACTTCATGCAATGTCATATGTTGCAGGCCTGTATGCATCTTTGTTTCAATCAACGGACATCAACCAACCTTTCAATCAGACGACTGACGCTCGATCAAACCACACGACCTTTACGCTCCAGGAAAAAGGCTATTTTCAAAACTGCTTGAGGACACACGTCAAATGGTGTACTGCATCACTGCCCCTCCGGAGAATACCACTTGCTCAGCAAAAGCGGTGTGATGGGAGACTGGCAGTCTTGTTAGAGTTAAATGTTGTACGGCAGTTGAAATTATAATTTCAACACTCCCCTTTAATTTCAACTGCTGGGCTATTAATCATACCCAGACATTTCCTCAAAAAATTCAAAACTTTTCTACCTATTCGTATCCAATTTCCTTTCATCGCTTTCACTGCTGTGCTCAGGCACTCCAATCATGTAATATCCTCTTTCTTTCTACCTCAGGCAAGATTTCCAATCTTTTCATCTCCAAGCTATCCTGCAACCTTTTCTTCTCTACTCTTATGGCAGATTTAATTCCATATCTCTTCCCTATAAGAAGATCTTCATCAAAAAATATAGTTTAGCGATAATGATCAAGAATTACAGGCCCCCCCTAACTGTATGCATCGTCTCCTTTTGGCAGAGTCTTCTCAAAAGAAGCTTAGATTGGCTGGAGAGCTCAAGGAACTTTTGGACTGTATTTCCTTTCTTCTTCATACTTGTGCAACTTTCTTCTTTTGCATGGTTCTAGCTTGTGTAAGAGCCCATGTTAAGTTACAATCATGTGCCATATGACCAATGTTATGACACTTGAAGCATTCTACATTGTTCATGAATAATATTTCATGATTTCTTCCTGTAAAATTGTTTCTTGGAGGTTGTCGGAGACTATAACATCTATCTCTATGAGATGCTTTACAGTCTTTTGCCATATGACCAAAGTTTGAACAAAAATAAAATAACCAAAAAATGAACTTTGGTACCTGGGAGATGGAGGTTTCCATGATGTACTTCTGAAGCCTTTCTGCCTTGAGATCGTTTGATGATAACCATTGCCTCTTGCCTCTTTGACATCATCTACATTTCTTTTTGTAGTTGGTTTTCTAATTGGAGCAAGATTTCTTCTTGGAATACGTTTTTTTCTATTTTAGTCTTTATTTTTCTCCTTGCCTTTGCTGGAAATAGGAGCATCACAATTTCTTTCTGGCTTCTTCACATCTCTTTTGCTTAAAGCATTTTCATTCTTGTTTGAGGGTTCGCCTGCATACCCGAGTACTGATTTATCAAATGGACATCTATGATAGCTGAGTGGTGGGCCCCAGTATTGCAGCAATAATGCTCCAACTCCTGGGACTCCCTTCTTTAATTTTATCAACCCGGTAGTTCGTAACAAACTTGGAAGCGACGGTGCTATATGCACAAGTACTAGCTCTTGCCGCGACTGTCACTTGTTCAGCTGGCACAAGTCTGCTAGGAGCTTAAGCCAACTTCTATGAGATCCTAGAAGAAGCTTTTTAACTGATGGATGAAAGCTAACTCAAAGGAGGCTAATCTACTTGCAGAAAGAAACTGAAAGCGGAAAGGAAATGCAAACCCTAGTAAACCGTAGTTTTACCGACTAACCATACTGGTGCAAGAAAAATGATGAAGGCTACAGAAAGGAATACCATTGACTCTTAGAAAGGTAAAATGCATGTGACTAAGCTACTTCTGAAGTGAAATCTAAAAAGAAACATCTTTTTGTATTTTTGAATAAGTTGCCAGAATTATCATGCATGCGATTTAACTGTTTTTTACTGTGCAGAGGTGGATTGGCGAGAGGAAATGATTGTAGGAGGTCAGGAATGTTCAGAGAGGGCCTAAGAGGTCTCTAACACCCTTCTAGAGAGATCCACAGAGTTTGGCTATCAAGAAACCTCATTCATGAGCTTCTACAGGAAGTCTGCAGGGGTTCTACAGGATGTTCTGGAATTTCTACAGGATGTCTGTAATTTTTCTACAGGATGTTCAGAAATGGGATTTTGGAGGATGGATGGAGGAAGAAAGATGAAGGAGTGGGTATGGAGGTCAAATAGGGGTGTGAGGAGGTCCAGGACTTGGGGAATGGAGTTGAGAAGTGGTGAGGATGGTTGGATTTGTTCAAGGAGAGGTAGAGCAATGTTTCACAACAATATGGGAATTTAGCGCAGAGTGAGCAAATGGCGAATGTAAGGCAAGGATTCTAAGTAGAGGATGGAGCATGTGGGATTGATGTAGAATGGGCAGATAAAGAAGGATAACAGGTGCTCTACAAGTTGTTTTTCAAACGAAACAAACAAGGATTTGGAAAATCAAAGACCTAGTTACGTTAGTCTATTATGACCTAGATAACAACAAAGAAATGGAACATAAGTTTATTTGCACTGAAATCAGATGAAATAGCTATGCAACTAAGCAATCAAGAATCTGAACATGTAAGCAACTTATGAAAATAAGAGTCGAACACTAATGATTGCATGGCAAAGCAAAGACAGTGTTTTTGGTGGCAGCAAGGTATCCTTGATCCTAGCTCCTAATCCCACTGAGGGAGAGGTGAAATCAGAGGTGCTTGATGGCCCTTTTTCTGAAGATCTTCCCTATTATTAACCTATCAACTAAATCTGAACATGAAAAGACTTTTTAATCATCAAAAGCAATCTAAACAAAAAAACAAGATTTAAATCTAAATAGCATATTTTATTCTAAGAATGCAGCAAAAACACATAAAGGTAAACAAAGGAGGTACTAGGCACTTGAGATGGGCCCAACCCCAAGAGCTACAGCCTCCTAAGAGAGATTTAGAGCTGGTGTAAAGCTGGATTCATCTTTATTGATCAAAAGAATAGTTGCATTCCAAAAACTGTCCACAAGGAAAACTTGAAAATGTGCTGAAATGCAGAGCTAGCCTACTGCCTAAAAAATGACTAAAATTGAACTAAAAACTAGCTAACTTCTACCTACAAAGTGACTAATTGAAATGAGGCCCTAATACCTCTTATTTATACAAATTGAGGACCCCAACAGCCCTCCTAAGCTTTAGGAACTCGGCTACCAAAACTTGTAGTTAACAACACCTTTACTAGCACTTGCTCGGCTGCCCTTGTGATAATTGATTTGGTGGCCCTTGAACTCCGAGATAATGGTGGAGAATTCGAGGTAAGGGCCCATAAATGAAGGGGACACCTTCCTACGAATCCTCTCCCTTGTTCTTCCATGAATTTGGCTACCAAGTGCTCATTAAAACCTTTGATTTTGTCTCAAAATTGACTAAAAATCTGCACAAAGCACCCATTAGACTTGTTGGCATAATGACTAACCCAATTCACTCTATTAACATAAATATAATCAAAAACATGCAATAAACTAATGAGAATGGTGGATTAAGTCGAATTAGGAGGTTGAATGAGCACATATAATTATCCATTTTTGGGGCTCATCATCACCCCCCTACTGAAAGTGTTGCTCATCCTCTGAGCAACTAATCTATCTCCTCATCTTTGATGGCCCTGGTGGCCTCCCTGTCATGCCAAGATTCTGAAGTGATGTCCTCTTATCGATCATGAAACCATGATTTTCTCTCTACTTCTTCCCACTGCCTATCCTCCTTTTCCTGTAGCAGTTTTGTTAAAGCTTCAACCTCAGCTGGCAGCTTATCCTCTCCTTGCTATTCATCAGATGTTTCCTTGTCTTTCCTTCTTCCTATGATTGTTTGGCCACATTTTCCTCCAATTTCTCAGTCTCTCTTAGCTTAGCCAATGTTTCCTGTAGAACAGTCTTAGCATCCTGTAGAGAGGCTGTTGTGTCCAACATTTTCATTCTTTCTCTCCAGGTGGATGTCTTCGGGTTCCTCATTCATAGGTGATGGATGCCTTCGAGGGAGACTTTTCCTTTTGTGTAGCTGGGGTGTCTACAATTGTAACTGGCTCCTTTGACTGTGGTTGGGGTCTGCCAGTTTTTATCCGCATGCTCCTTCTTGCCTTAAAATACATGGAAGGCTCCCTCTTTCACTTCCCTTTTTGCTTTGGAGATGTGCTTAAAGTGGCCAGCACAGCTGCTGCCCCCTGGCTAAAATCTCAGGTGATTTTTCCTTTTTTTTTTTGCCTTGTCTCCATGCTTCCTATAGAAAGTCCTGTGTTGACTGTTTTCTGGGTTCCTGTAGAAACTGTTTTCTAGGTTCCTGTAGAAACTGTCTTCACTGTTTCGATCTGCTTGGCTGGGGGTGTCTTCTCTTTTAATTTTGGTGTGGTTGCCTTGGTTGTGTCCTCACTTGTTTGGACTTTTTCAGTCTTATCTGCCCTGCTCTGCAATCTCTTCTCCCTGGGTGTTTGTGCCATTGTTCCTCCCACAGCTTTAGGCTTTGCAACTTGGCCTTTTCCTCGTTTCTCTTCTTGTTCTCTCTGTGGCGGTCTGTCCTGTGTTTCTTTTCCACTGGCTTTCTCTTCTAATGAGTGGTGGGGTAAGCTTTAGGGTCAACCCTCTGAAATCCACAGTGGCCAGTGTCTTTGATTTAGGCTATAGGGACATTAATAACTCTTCTGTTACCTCATCGTCACGACCTTGAATTCTGTCACAAAAGGTCATCCAATTGGCATGGGTGAATAGGTTCACCACCTCGGGAGTTTCACGCAATTTTCTGGAATCCGAGGGTTCCTTTCTGATAAACCCTCCAGGCATGGTGAGAGTGCTCTGTTTAGGTTTGTGCTCTGATCAGAAAGGGCTTGCTGTTTTATGGTTTCCTTCTTCGAACTTGAAGACAGTATCCCTCAGGTGTTTATGTTTTAACTTTGCACCAGTTCCCTGGTTTTAAGAAACTTGACTATCCATGTACAGAAGGAAGACTTTGGTTTCCCTAGACAGAGTGCAGAGCTCAATTTCCACCCCTCAGCATACATATAACCATGTAAAATTCACATTTTTTTTCACACAGGTTAGCCCTGACAGTGCTTTAACTTTTCTACAGAAGGAATTTTCTTCAGGCCCTGTGGAGAAAAACATGGACACAAACCAACGAAGAAATTTCATGCAACCACAAGTAAACTGCTATTTTGACTCACAGGCAGACTTGTCTCTAACCCTCCAATTCAAAACAGCTCAATTCATCACCTTTTTGGAGTATATCATGCATGGAAGAGTGTTTTCGATCCTACCTTTCTCGGGACTCCAAATTTGTCGAAGAAAAATCCATTTTCTCTGCTCCGGAAGGCTATGCTGTATTTCCTGTAGAGCCTCTTCCTGTAGAATGCTTTGCTAGCTTCTGTAGGATGTCATGGTGCTTCTGAACGAGCCTGGGACACGGGAGGATTTTGAAACAGGTAGAAAACCCGGTGGAGGACGACTAGTTAAGCATTTGGTGCATACTTCAGTTGAGGATGTTGCAAGTGCAAATGAACAACAGTTTGTGAGTTTCAGCCGAGCATTTTTTAATTGTTGCGTGATTCGTGGTGAGGTGGCAAAAATGTGCGCTGGCCCATGCAGATGGCAGTGCTGTCACGAAACATCATGTTTCCTACCTGTGATCACTCCCATCAATTACGTTGAAGGCTAAACAGTCACCACTACCCGTTTCCAGATTTCCTCCTGAGATGGCTGAGCACACGTGTCGTTTTGACCCACCGAGCGTTGTTTGAACTGGATGAGGGTGGCCAGTTAGCTGGCCACCAATTTTTTTAATCCCAACCATCTCATTGCTCATGCAGTTTTCAAATTACATTCATGCAATCAGAGGAATGAGTTTTAGTCACGTACCTGGAAGTCGAATGTGGTTGCTGTGAGGTGTTGTGGCCTTTCATTTGCTGCATGCATTGGTTTCTGTGGTTGCATGATGGCTTGGTTGCTGATTCATGGCTGTTTTCCTTGTGTAGGTGTCATCTGGCCGGATCTCAGTTGTAGGAATTTGTTTCCACGTTCAGACTTGCACCCTCAAGCTGCTGTTGTTGAATTTTTACAAGATAGCGACTTGTTTTCTCCATTGCTCCCGAACGATAGACCAGATCAATCTCAAACTTTTTGAGCATGTTCCTATCATCATTATGCACCTCCCATAGCAAAATTGCGATCAATGGATGCACAAATTTCGAGAAAAATGGAAAATGGCTGAAGATTACAGAGATCAATTTATCGAAAAACGTGCATCGTAATCGACTGAAACTACTTGGGTAGGCTACTATCACCCATGTGTATCTCCCCATGAAACAGGTTTTGAAACGAATGCACGGATATGGAGAAAATGCAAATATGGCTGAAGGTGATGGAGACTGATTTCTTGGAAACTGTGCACCGGAATTGGCTGAAATTGCTCTAGCGTGTTGCCATCGTCCCTATACAACTCCCCTTGTAACATTTTTGCAAATGGATGCATGGTTTTCAAGCTAGGGAAAAAACAAAATTCTGTTCTATGTAGTTTTTCTTCAAAGCATTCTGCAAGTTTTTGCATGGTAAAAGAAAATGAGCTTGGGCTGTGATGCAGGCATGGAGATGATGGAGGAGGAGTTTGAAGATTGAAGGAGGACTTCTGAACCCTTGAGGAAGCTATCATGTTTGCCAAACTACCTTTTTGAAATCCATTTCTAGCTTCCTATAGAAATCCTGTAATTTCTACAGGAACTTCCTGTAGAACACGCAGTTTTGAGGAAAGAAGCACAATGAGATGGAAAAATTGATGGAGAAGGGTGAGGGATGGAAACATGGATTCTTACAGGCCTCATGGACATATTCCTAGCCTTCTGGTCCTCTTCGGAGATCGATTTTGGCTTGTTTGTAGGCTTCCTGTAGAGGACACAGAATTTCCTGTAGAAAACACAAAACTTCTGTAGAAGGCACAGAACTTCCTCTATCTTTGTTTTGAGCAATCCTCCTAACTTGCAATGTCCTTGCTACAACTTGCAATTATTCAATTGAATTAGGTTTATTTTTCTTTTTCTTTTTCTCTTTTTTTTTTTGAAAACAATTAGGGTGCCTCATGGAGGTTTTCACACTAATTGCCTGCCCTGGGCACCTTCAAGGGAGGTTTTCACCCAGGGATCTTATTCTCTTTTTATTTTCTCTTCTTTCCAACCCATTGACCACCTCATGGAGGTTTTCAATCAATGAGCCAATCTAAGGCGCCTCCGAGGAGGTTTTCACCTTAGATTTTCATTTCCCTCTTACTTTGATTTTTTCTCTTTTTTCTCTTTTTTCTTTTTTTTCTACCCTACCCTACTTGAAAAACAAAATTATTTTCAAGTATAAGAATACTTCCAATGGAGCCATGTGCACATCGAGATTAGAGACAAAATGATGTGGTGGCTTGAGATGCATGCTTTGACAGCTATCCAGCTTTCAGAGACCCAATGATTTGACTTTGAAGGGATCAAACATAGCTGAGGAAGAGAGTACTGCTGCAACTTAGTGACCGTCTGAAACCATATTTCAATATAGCTCTGATATCCTTGGTCCTCTCGCTGATCTAGATCATTCTTCATGTCACCTTCTATCATGACATTCTCATCTTCCTCTTTTTGCTGATTTTTCTCTTGATTACATGGAGGATTTGATGGTAACCATGAGGGAACTCTCTCAATCTCTGATTTTGATGCCTTATCTTCATCAAGTGCAGCCCATTGTTCTTTGATCTTTTCTTTTGAATCTTCTTTTGCCTTTGGTCCTTCAATGTTGTCAATATAATCTCTTTTTTGCAATACTCTTCCTGAGCTATGGTGAAGATCATCGAGCTCAAGAGGAGTCATTTGGACATGTTGTGCCTCAGCTTTGCAATTGGGTTGAGCTATTCCAATGTGCAGGTTTGGAAATGGTGGTATGGGTAGTTGAGTTGGGGTGTATATTTGAGATGGAGGTGGATGGGGTTGTGGTTGGGCAGGTGGTGGAGGCAAAGGAGTGGGATGAGAGTTGTACTGGGGCCTCCACCCCTGATGAGGTGCATTCCACTGATGTTGTGGCTGAGCATAAGAGTGAAACGAATGAGCAACTGGAGGAGCATGGTATTGTGGAGGATACGACCAAGGAGGGGTTGTGGACTAGGAAGGATGAGCAAGGGGGCCCCAAGAAGGCATGGAAGTGGCTTGATAGGGGTCGTAATAGGTCTGGGATGTCCCTTGCATTCCCTGCTGGTAGGGTATGGGTCCATGTGGCTTCCTTTGGTTCATATAATAGAGTGATTCAGTGGCTCCTTTGGCTCTCTGATATGCAACTTTAAGTCTATGCAAGGAAGAGCACTGATTCATAGGATGGTCCTCTTCACAGACAAAACACACTTCTATGGAGTGCAATGGACATTCGTTCCTAGGATGCTTTCTAGTGCACATGGGACAAAAGATGGCCAAATCCCTCCTGGCTTCCTCTTGCTTCCTTTGGATCTGTAAGGTATCCAGTTGCATGGTAAGAAAGTGCCTCATATTTCTCTTGAAATCTTCCATCTGATTTGCAAATTCGTTTTTGGATAAGGTACTACTCCCAACATTTCTACTTGTAGCCATTTGCTCCAGAGGAATGTTTTCTTCTTCTTCTTCCCTTGAGGTTCTTCAAATATGTCTTGCTGTCCACCTAAGGGTTCTTTAATCAAAGCCATCGAAGAAGAGAGAAGGTTGGTTGTGTCAAGCAGTGGGGGTGTTGTGCAAACATTTTTCTGACTTATCTCTACTCCTACAAAGCATGAAAGGAAATATTTTTGGTTGATTTTTCTTTTTTTCTGTTTGTACCTGCAAAAATTAAAATATATTGAACTGCAACTAACTATCTTGCTGAAATGAAAATGCGGAATCGAAATGAAAGCAGGAAAGGACTAATTTATTTTGCTCAAATGAAATTGCAGGAATGAAATGCTAATCTACGCTTGCAGAATTGAAATTGCGGAATTGAAATGCTAATCTATGAAAGCAAGAAATGTCTAATCTACTTTTGCGGAAATGAAATTATAGAATGGAAATGAAATAAACTACTTAGCAGAAGGTTGTAGTAGAAAATAGAAGAAAAGCAGCAATCACCAATACTCTGATGCTCTCTGGAAAACGACGCCAAAAAGATGGTGGGCCCCAGTATTGCAGCAGTAATGCTGCAACTCCTGGGACTCCCTTCTTTAATTTTATCAACCCGATAGTTTTTAACAAACTTGGAAGTGACGATGTTGTATGCACAAGTACTAGCTCTTGCCGCAACTGTCACTTGATCAGCTGGCACAAGTCCACTAGGATCTTAAGACAACTTCTATGAGCTCTTAGAAGAATCTTTTTAACTGATGGATGAAAGCTAACTCAAAGGAGGCTAATCTACTTGCAGAAAGAAACTGAAAGCGGAAAGGAACTGCAAACCCTAGTAAACCCTAGTTTTACCGACTAACCATACTGGTGCAAGAAAAATGATGAAGGCTACAGAAAGGAATACCATTGTCTCCTAGAAAGGTAAAATGCATGTGACTAAGCTAATTCTGAAGTGAAATCTGAAAAGAAACATCTTTTTGTATTTTTGAATAAGTTGCTAGAATTATCATGCATGCGATTTAACTGTTTTTGACTGTACAAAGGTGGATTGGCGAGAGGAAATGCTTGGAGGAGGTCGGGAAGTTTCAGAGAGGGCCTAAGGGGTCCCTAACACCCTTCCAGAGATTTTCACAGAGTTTGGCTATCAAGAAACCTCATTCATGAGCTTCTACAAGAAGTCTGCAGGGGTTCTACTGGATGTTCTGGAATTTCTACAAGATGTCTGTAATTCTTCTATAGGATGTTCAGAAATGGGATTTTGGAGGATGGATGGAGGAAGAAAGATGAAGGAGTTGGTATGGAGGTGAGATAGGGGTGTGAGGAGATCCACGACTTGGGGAATGGAGCTGAGAAGTGGCGAGGATGGTTGGATTTGTTCAAGGAGAGGTAAAGAAATGTTGCACAACAATATGGGAATTTAGGGCAGAGTGAGAAAATGGCAAACGTAAGGCAAGGATTCTAAGTAGAGGATGGAGCAGGTGGGATTGATGGAGAATGGGCAGATAAAGAAGGATAACAGGTGCTATGCAAGTTATTTTTCAAATGAAACAAACAAAGATTTGGAAAATCAAAGACCTAGTTACATTAGTCTATTCTGACCTAGATAACAACAAAGAAATGGAACAGAAGTTTATTTGCACTGAAATCAGATGAAATAATTATGCAACTAAGCAATCAAGAATCTGAACATGTAACCAACTTCTGCAAATAAGAGTCGAACATTAATGGTTGCATGGCGAAGCAAAGACAATGTTTTTGGTGGCAGCAAGGTCACCTTGATCCCAACTCCTGATCCCACTGAGGGAGAGGTGAAATCAGAGGTGCTTGATGGCCCTTTTTCTGAATATCTTCCCTGTTATTAACCTATCAACTAAATCTAAACATGAAAAGCCTTTTTAATCATCAAAAGCAACCTAAACAACAAAACAAGATTTAAATCTAAATAGCAGATTTTATTCTAAGAATGCAACAAAAACACATAAAGGTAAACAAAGGAGGTATTGGGAACTTGAGATGGGCCCAACCCCAAGAGCTACAGCCTCTTAAGAGAGATTTAGAGCTGGTGCAAAGTTGGATTCATCTTTATTGATCAAAAGAATAGTTACATTCCAAAAACTATCCACAAGGAAAACTTGAAAATGTGCTGAAATGCAGAGCTAACCTACTGCCTAAAAAATGACTAAAATCGAACTAAAAACTAGCTAACTTCTGCCTACAAAGTGACTAACTGAAATGAGGCCCTAAGCCCTCTTATTTATACAAATTGAGGACCCCAACAACCCTCCTAAACTTTAGGAACTCGCTACTAAAACTTGTAGTTAACAACACTTTTACTAGCACTTGCTCGACTGCCTTTGTGATAATTGATTTGGTGGCCCTTGAACTCCGAGCTGATGGTGGATAATTCGAGGTAAGGGCCCATAAATGAAGGGGACACCTTCCTACAAATCCTCTCCCTTGTTCTTCCATGAATTTGGCTACCAAGTGCTCATTAAAACCTTTGATTTTGTCTCAAAATTGACTAAAAATCTGCACAAAGCACCCATTAGACTTGTTGGCATAATGACTAACCCAATTCACTCTATTAGCATAAATATAATAAAAAACATGAAATAAACTAATGAGAATGGTGAATTAAGTCGAATTAGGAGGTTGAATGAGCCGATATAATTATCCATTTTTTGGGTTCATCACTGAGCATTCCATCTAAGGCTTGAGAGCTCTTCATGATTTTGTTCATCCCTTCAACCTTTTTTCTGAGGAGGACAATCTCTTCTTCCAATATTTCACACTCATTATTGTTCTTTGCAAGTTGTTCCTCAGTTTCTTCCTTGCTACGAGTAGCTTCAGCTGCTACTATTTTAAGGGAGATGATATTTGAGTTCATTTTGAAGATTTCTTCATTCTTTGCTTGACTGCTCTCCATTTTCTTCTCAGCTTCTTGTGCCTGTTTCCTGGCTTCTTGTAATTGAGACTTAAGGGAGGAAACCTCTACCTTGTACTGACTAATCTCTTCTTCAAGTTTGTTCACGCTCTTGTGCCTTTGTTCAAGTTGACTTGACGAGGTATTTTCCTGCTTCTTTGCTTTATTCAATTGATTTGTCATGGATATGACTTCTTCATGATGCTTCCTTTTGCTTTGATGAAATTCCTTCTTAAGTTTAGCAAGCTCTTCATCCCTTTCTTGTACTTGAAGCTTGATGAGGTCAACTTTCTTCCTTGTTTGATCTTGGTTACCAACTGGAGCTATATTCTTAAGTGCCTCATTTTCCTTTTTCAAATTGTTAATCTCTTCCATGGCAATCATAAGTTGAGCGAGGAGTTCTTCTATAAAGTCCTTTTCATTCTTTTCATCTTCTAGGTCTGCTTCAGCCTTGATGTCATCATTCTCATTTTCAGCTTCTATGATGGGTTCAGGATCTCCTTTTTTATTGATGGTCATGGTCAGTGCTCCTTTTGAGTGAAGGTCATGAAGTTTGTCCCATATATCCTTTGCTGATGAATATTTTCCTAGATTCTTCTTTACAGAATCAAGTAGCCCATTCAAGATTGTCTTTGCTGCTTTTGCATTGTACTCCTTGGATTCTCTATCCATCCTGCTATCATCAATCACTGATTCCCAAATTTCAATCCCTTGAGACTGTAAGAAAGTCCTCATTTTTACTTCCCATATATTAAAGTTCCCATTGAGCCTTGGAGCCTCAAATAGAATGCTTTCAAATTGATTGTCTTCTATTTTAGTAGTAGAGGGAGACACATCCTTAGGAGGATTGGAGACTTTCTTCCTTGACCTCGCCATTTGACTGTGTATTAAAATAACTGACTGTCTTCAACAGCAACACACCAAAAAAACTTGAGAAATACCTTTGAATCTTTCTTGACTGAGTCTTCACACTGCTGGAGAAGCTACTGCAGCAAGAAACCCTTCCTTCAGCTTCTTTGACACTTTTAAAGAGCCTGGACAAGCTCTGATACCATGTTGGGAATTTCTGATAATTCCAAACAAAATTTGAATAGAGAGACAATGCTCTGTTTTTAACCCAGAGAATAATACTCTGCTTTGGCACAGGGAAGCAAAATCATTTGCTGGGAATGAAGAATAGAGTTTCACACACCAAAATAAACTTTGCATTCATTAAATAAAAAAAACAACTGCTGTTACAGAAAAGACCTTCCTCTCACAGAGGGATTACACAAAACACTGCTTCTGAGGCAGTTCATAACTTTACCCTGTCTCTCCAAAAAAAATACACTGCTCTGTTCCTTCTTACTTTGCACTGCTATGCATTACACACTCTGTCTCTGCTTGCGAAATTACTATGTCTCTGTCTGCATATATTTTACACTTCGCGCTGTTGCGCTTCACTTTGTCTTTCACCAACAAACTACAAACTTTCTCACGCTGCTGCGTATTGCTTGCACATTACATTACCTTCATCCTGCTTTACGCTGCTGCATTTCACATTTCGAGTTCAATCAACACAAAAAAAAATTCTTCACGCTGCTGCATGCTCCCTCCCTTTTTTCAACAACAACACATTACATTTCAATCTCTGCACTGCTGTGCATTTTTCCCTTTCGCGCTGATACATTTGCGCGTTGCCCTCTTTCATTCAACATACAATATAACTTACATACTCTGCCTCTCAAGAATTTAACACTGTTGTGTTACATTTTATTTCCTACAAAACATTCACGCTGCTGCGATTTGTTTTCTCCCTTCACGCGCTGCTGCTTGCTTCAGTTCACAGTGCTGCGCCCATTTTTCATTTCATACCAAAAAAACAACTATAAACTTTGTTTTTACTTTTACCCTAAAATGAACAACTCCTGTGCATTAAAAATATTAAAGATTTTACCAACACTTACTGACCTCAGTACATTTCAATTAACTTCTTTAATTATTTTAGCATGGTGGTCAACAGGAATTCACTTCACGCAATGTCATATGCTGTAGGCCTGTACGCAGCTTTGTTTCAATCAATGGACATCAACCAACTTTTCAATCGAACGACTGACGCTCGATCAAACCACACGACCTTTACGCTCCGGGACAAAGGCTGTTTTCAAAATTGCTTGAGGACACGCGTCAAATGGCGTACTGATCGCTGCCCCTTCGGAAAATACCACTTGCTCAGCAAAAGCGGTGCGATGGGAGACTGGTGGTTTTGTTGGAGTTAAATGCTGCACAGCAGTTGAAATTATAATTTCAACAATAAAAACAATTTTATCTTAACATAGATGTGTTTAGATAATTCTTCTAAACAAGGAAGAAGAAACGTTGGTTGAGGATATTATTTTTTTAATCTAATAAAGCTTATTAAAAATATAATAAGTCTACTAAAGCAGAGAAATTGCGCAAACTGTCAAAAAAATAACTAAAATTCAGACCAAAAAATATCAACAAATCTTAATTAAAAAAAAAAAAGCAATTAGTTGGTTTCTCTTTTAAGCATATACTACTTAATAATTACGCATCATCCTTTATTATACCTATATGCAATAGAATAGTCACATACGCCCTCCGACTTACGACCTCTTTGATTTTCAGCAACTCTTGCCTCAATTCACGTAAGAAGATTGCAGAGAAAGAAAATTCCTTCGGAAAAAACATCGATTGAACACATGGAATATATAATTCCATTTCGTTCATTGTTGTCAGGGGAATATTCCAAATTGTTTTAGTCTAATTTCTTTTTTGCCAACACATTTATTTTATTTTTTAAGGTTATTTTATTATCTATTTAATTTTGTTGATGGCTTATTTATTTCTTTCTACTATTTATTAGTTTGTCTTTCATTTAAAATTTATGTTATTTATCCATAGTTTAATATTGGGAATTCAATTTTGTTATTTTTTATTATTATTTAAATTTATTTATTTGTAAAATTATGGATTATAGTCTTATTATAGATGGTTTTGTAACTTCCATTTCTATTAGTTACTAAATTTTTGCTTTTAGTTTTATTTCATTTTTATTTTTTTATTTTTTTCCTTTTTTCTATTCTTTCTATTTTCATGATTCATAATTTTTTATTTTTTATTTTTACTATTATTTCGATATCCATGCATTATAATTTTTTTTCCTTTTTTATTATTTCTATCTTCATAAATTATAGATGGTTCAAGGGTCCAATCAATTTGACTTTTGCAATAATAGATACATAGCCATAAGTATCTTCACTAATAGTTATGTACATATTAGATGTTAAAGCATTCTATACACATAATGTTTTAAATGATTAGTTACTAATTTTTTTGCTTTTAGTTTTATTCCATTTTTATTTAAATTCTTAATTTTTTTCCTTTTTCTATTATTTCCATTTTCATAAATTATAGATGATTTAAGAGTCCAATCACTTTGACATTTGCAATAATAAATACATAACCACAAATATATACAGTGATACTTTATGTAGATATTGAGTGTTAAACACTCCTATACTCAATAATGTTCTAAATGTATGTACAAAAATAATTTTATAGAAAATTGCAAAAATAGAAAAACATTTAGATCCAAAACCAGTAGTCATGACTGATAAAAACGATTTTACCTTAACATAAATGTGTTTAGATAAAACTTTTAAACAAGGAAGAAGAAACGTTTGTTGAGAGCATTAATATACAAACCAATTACGAGAGTATTTTGCACTGGGTAAATAATGAACGCAGATTTTGTCTGCTGTATTTTGCAATGGGTAAAGAATCGACGCAGATTTTGTCGGCTGTTATTCGATGGATTGGGTTATCTACCGGGATGTGACACAGACAAGCGCAGATTTCACGGAGAAGCAATAGCAGATTTCTATTGTGAGACGCATAGTGGAACTGGGAGTCATTAGAAATGACAATCTATATAATCCATATAGATCTTACCTAAATATATTATTAATATTACTCTACGTTGTTGGCCGATGTCCAATTGGGAAGGTAGAGCGATAGCAGTTTTCTAGCAGTTTTCTATTCTGACACGTATAGTATAAATGGGAGCCAGCAAAACTAACAATTTATGTCATATAGATATTACCTGATATTACTTAATATATTATTATTACTCTACGTTGTTTGGTGATGTCCAATTGGGGAGTTAGAAAAGTGATAACTGTTATTCTTAGACAATGTGGATGGTGACGATCCAGTATGTGTCATCGGTTAAGATTATTTAATGTGGAAGATGCCCTTTCACAATCAAGCCAAAAGATAAAATACAGACAAAATATCACGAAGATGCCCGAGTCAAGGAACATAAAATCTATAAAGCCACTTAGGCCTGTGATCAACAGCAGATTTATTGCAATTCTTTAGTTTATTCCTTCAAGATGGTATCTGTTTTTCTTGTGACTCTTTTTCTAATGGGTTTATGGGATCGGACCAGTGAAGGTCTTCCAATTCATAGGCATTTATCCTCCGATGGGATTGGCAATACGCCTCAGATGGGGTAACGTCCTCTGAATAATATGCTATTGGCAATTCTGATTTGATGTACTTATTGGCAATTCTGATTTGATATAATTATGTAGTATATCACAGAGACTTATATATATAGACGTGGGTATGCTTTGTGATTAGATGGAATAGCTGGAATCACTTCGGCTGCAACATTGATGAAAATATTATTCGTGGAACAGGTAGGTTGCTTATCTCCATGGAAGACACTTTTCTTAGAATAGCTTTTGGGTCCTCGTTATCCTAACATAAGTTTTGAATTGGGTACCTTCGTATGAATTTGTGTGGTACAGCTGATGCAATGGTTTCCACCGGATTATCGAATGCTGGATATGAATATGTAAATATAGGTAACGGATATTAATACAGATCTTTACTGTAATTCGTAGAAAGCATAATCGTATATACGTACCAATAATTTAACAGTCAGTTCTCAAGTGTTAAACCCGTGGTTGTATTAATGGACTATCAGATGATTGTTGGGGTGAACTGAACCGAGATGCACAGGTATCGTTATAGATTCAACACGACAAAGAGAATAGAATTATAACGCTCATTCACTTGTTTTTTTGACTTGTAAATTCTTTAATTGGATCGAAAAGTTTTGATTAATTGAAAGGTGAGACTATGGATTATCAGGGTAACCTGGTTGCGAAAACCTCAACGTTTCCTTCGGGAATGAAAGCTCTGGCAGACTACGTACACTCTAAAGGACTGAAGCTTGGAATATATTCTGACGCCGGGTCAGTCTAATCATTCTTTACTTTATCAAAAATCTAATTGATTGTTGTTTCAACTTTAAGTGTGCATTCAATTTGATTTTGTGTTTGGTATGTTTTGCCAGATATTATACATGTAGTAAAACCATGCCAGGTTCCCTTGGACACGAGGAACAAGATGCTAAAACGTTTGCTTCATGGGTAAGCTCCTGATGTCAATCCATTTTTTCAACTCATTATGGGTGCAATACTGAAAATTAAATGGCTAAGATGTGGATGATTTCTCAGGGAATAGACTATTTGAAATATGATAACTGCTATAATGATGGCTCAAACCCTCAGGACAGGTATTTATTATTTGCTCTATGTTTCATCAACAAGCCTTCATAGATCTATCTAAACTTTATCTTGTATGGCAATTGAATTTTATGGAAAATATACAGGTACCCAAAAATGAGCCAAGCTCTTAATAATGCAGGCCGTACTATATACTTTTCAATGTGTGAATGGTAAGATACATTTGTGACTAATCTTGTTTTTAATCAAACGAGAAAGATCCCTTAGAAGTTTGGTTTCTTCTGCGAATTAGATGTTACATCTGTGTTTGATTCTGCAGGGGTGACAATAATCCTGCAACTTGGGCACCCAAAATTGCAAATAGCTGGAGAACTACAGGAGACATTCAAGACAATTGGGATAGGTAAAGGACATCATAGGTTGATAGGCAGAGTCTATTCTCTTATAGGTTCATATGTATGCTATATATTTAATACCTTTCATGAGTGTTCTGACTGTGGCTTGTTTTTTCCAGCATGACATCTAGGGCTGACCAGAATGACCAGTGGGCATCTTATGCAGGGGCTGGTGGATGGAATGGTAAGTTAACAGCCCTATTGACAGTATATAAATCGTCATGGTGCTTCTGCTAATATATCAATATAAATTCCAACGTCTACTTCCAATTTATGTTTGTTTTGGTCATTGCCTGAATTAGATCCTGACATGTTGGAGGTTGGAAATGGCAATATGAACACTGTGGAATACCGGTCGCACTTCAGCATATGGGCTCTAATGAAGGTAACAAAGGGTGCGCATGTATAACTGAATAAACAACTAGGAATTCAATAATATCTGTTTTATGACAACTGCTGAGCAGAAAAGGAGGCTAAAACAAAACAGAATAGGAAAAATAACAGACCAATATAGAGTATACATAGCGGAATTGTAAGAAAAATCTAACAATTTAATTTCACTCTTTCATGATGATTTAGTTGATAATCTTATATCCTGCAGGCACCGCTGTTGATTGGATGCGATATAACGTCTGCAACCTCAGAAACATTACAGATTCTAAGCAACAGTGAAGTCATTAGTGTCAACCAAGGTCAGCTTTATAAAATCATTTGGAAGAATGACTTTTCACTATTATAAGCTTCAACTTTTATTATATGTTTCAGCGCTTTTGGATTTCTGCAGACCCACTAGGAGTTCAAGGGAAAAAAGTAAACAAGCAAGGGGATCTTGAGGTAAATAATTCCTGTATGTTGAATATTTAATTTCTGTCTGTCTCAGCATTCTATGTACCACATGTACCAGTGAGTAAGAGCGAAGGTTGTAAGATATCATATTATGTCGATGAATATGTACAGTTTTTATGCGCTTTCTTTGTCATGCTTTTTAGGCACTCTCTATTGCGCCTTTAATGTCAATATATGTACCGTAAATTTGACAATTTCTCTAAAAATATATTTTGGAACATGTAAATAACTGCAGGTTTGGGCTGGGCCGCTGTCCAACAACAGAGTTGCTGTAATCCTGTGGAACAGAAGCGGTTCACAAGCTTCTATAACTGCCAACTGGGGAGACATTGGGCTTTCCTCGAACGCTATAGTTCAAGCTAGAGACCTGTGGGCTGTATGGATGTTTCTTCCATTGTATTATATTTCTTTTTTACACGACCAAAGTCATTACCGAACATAAACAAAGATACAATTTTTCGTTTAAGGCATCAGCAAACATCATTTTCTTGGTTTTACATAAAAAATTGATTATGCTCATGGTTAGGTAATGGAGTAATTATGACAGCTTTTCTCTTTTTAACAATGCAGCATTCATACCTCCCATCAAATTCGCAAGGCAGCCTCACATCAACTGTTGATTCACACGACGTCAAAATGTATATTCTAACGGTTATCTCGGGCTAAATTCACAGCAGAGGCTTCCAATCTACAGCTCAAGAACAAGAATTATAAAGGGAACTACAGTTTACAGTTTAAATTATCCAACATATATCCTTTGTAACATATGCTCTGTAATTTTCAAGCATATTTGTATCAGTTTCATGCACAACCAATGGTGAACGCATGAAGCTTGGATGGTTGAATAATCTCGAATTGCATCAGAATAAGATAGTATACCAATAAAGCTAAACGTAAACAAGCTGTTCTGAATTTTATTAAACAAGTTTCCCAATGTTTATATTGGGAATTTTATTAAACGAGCTTCCCCATGTTTATGTTGGTTCTTTTGGTCAAGATTCGTATCCATAAACATGCTTCACACTTTAATTATTTCATTCCATTAATTGTCCAAAATTTCACGAAGGGAAAGATAATGTCCAAAATTCTAAATATTGATTGTGAAAGTTGAGTTTTCAACTTAAGGTTGGACACCGAACGTTTTGGTTGTTAAGCGTATTGAGAAGTATGATGTCATCACTAGTATGAAAATGTGATATTATTATTTCAGTAGTTCACCTATCATGATAAACAATCATTTCAGCAGTTCACCTATCATGATAAACAATCATTAGTCATGATTGTTCCTATCAACAACTTTGGAACATATGCTTTTTGATATAAACCGGACATGAGTTATCATGTTCGAACAAAAAAATACCGCAGCTGATTTCACATGACAATACTTCATGGATGAGGTTAGCGTTCACGAAATTCACTTCAATTTTAATGTATGTGCTATGGATTTAAGGGTTATTTTTTAATTAAAAAATAATATTTAATATTAAAATAAATTTAAATATTTATTTTAATTTATTTTATTAATTTTTATGATATATATATCAATTAAATTTATTGTGAGTAGAGAGAAATAAATAAAATATTCCCCACTCAAATTCTATTTCTCCACGTAACAAAAACATAAACTATTATACACATTACTTATATGGAATTATATAAAATATTTTTATTTTTATTTTTTATTTTTTTTTAAATATAAATTATATTTTTAAATATATAATATATTGAAAAATGAAAAATCCTTAATACATTAGAGTTATTAGAATTATGCAATGTAAAATTATTTTTTATTTTTTATTTTTTTTTAAATATAAATTATATTTTTAAATGTATAATCTATTGAAAAATGAAAAATCCTTAATATATAGGCATACATTCTTTACCCATCTCTGGTTTTGAACTTGTAACCTCTTAGGAAGAAACACATGCTCGTAACCATTAGGCCCATACAATTAAACAAATAGGAATTTATTTTGAATAAATATATCTTATGTAACATAGTTTGTATTAAATTGTATGCTTCAAATTAATTTAGTCTTTTAATCGATAATTGTTGTAAAATGAAGTTTATAATAATTAGAAGAAAATGTAATAAAATCATAACAAAATAAATAAGTTTGATTAATAACCAAATTAGTAACATAAATGTTTAAACAAGTACATTTTTGTTAGAGGTGGAGACACACTTCTAATCACCGATTTAGATTTAGATGTTAACATCTTAACAACTTGAAAAGAAAACATGCTATCAATCACTTACATCATCATATTATAAGAAATAAAAAACTATATATATATATATATATATATATATATATATATATAGATATAGATATATATCTATAAAATCATTTTTTTTAATGTTTCTTTTATGAACACTACATCTACAATGATATAACAAGCATATATAATAAAATAGTCACATTGTAATATTATTATATTGTTATAATATATTTTATATTTTATCATAATTTATATGGTGTTTATATTATAATGTAATTTTATTGTGCATGATAAAAAAAATACTTAGATCTAGCTAGAAGTATGCTTTGTTATTATGAAGAGAAAATTAGTCTATAGAAAGTCCAATAAGAGAAACGTCTTCCATCCTTTAAGGGGTGTTCTAGTGAATAGAGACAATAATTGGAATATTTTCTTTAGGAATAGAGGGGAGTGTTCTAAGAATGTAAAGGGCTACCACCCATGAGGGAAGTGGAGCATAAGATCCAACTATTTCCAGACTCTCCATTTCCAAACATTCGATTGTACAAGATGTCCATGCTAGAAGCAAATGAGATGAAGCATCAGTTGCAACAACTATTGGTGTAGGGTGTTGTTCAACTAAGTTCCTTACTACGTGGGTCACCCATCATAATTATGCCTAAGAATGATGGGACTTGGTGAATATGCATTGATTATAAGGCGTTGAACAAAATTACCCTGAAGAACATGTACTCCCCACCTAGGATTGATGATCTATTGGATTAGTTTCAACAAGTAAACTACTTCACCAAGTTGGACTTAAAAGCAAGTTATCTCCAATTTTGACTTGTAGACGAAGATACCTATAGTACCACCTTCGAAACTAAGGAAGTTTTGTATGAGTTTCTCAGTTTAGAATGTGTCAACCATTGGTTTTTCTTTTAACCTTTGCATGAAAATTCACTGGAATATGTTTGTGAAATATTCATAGTTTAGATACGATTGTTATTGATTTTTATTTAGGAGATGGAATGATAACATTAAAAATAAAAATAAACCAAGGATAGCTAATATCCTCGACTCCTCCAAAGACAGAGGTATATATTATTATTGGGTTTTAAGCTATAACAAAAGAGCTTATTGGGTTTTATGATCTAACAACAAAGCTTCAAGTAGGTTGTCTTTACTACCCAACTTATATATATTAAACCATCCTAGGTCCATCTTAACTTTAGATCTATCAAGTACTGAGAGGGATCAAATCTCATGAGGTGCAAACCTTTTCTCAAGTTTTGCACTCAAAAAAGAGGTTTGCATGATGAAATATTTGATCTATCTTAATGTTTGATAGATCTAGAGTTAAGATAGATCTAGGATGGTTAATAAAAGTATGTAGAAGGTCTAACAAATGAATGATAAATCTCTTCACACATTTAAAGAATGTATGTTATTTGGTTTTGGATATATCTAATATTTCATATCAAAATGTTGGTTCATTTTTGGGTAATCTAGCATTCAAATTCAAATACATAGTTATAATATATTTTAAAAATTATAAAAAATATGAATAAATAATTTTGAGCAATCATCAAATTAAAAGTACAAATGTTTAGATAATTGTATTTTTTTCATATGTTGGAGAAGAGGCATTTTCTATTGGAATTGTATTTGGGGGTTCTTGTATGTAGGTGTGAGATGCAATCTTCATGTAAAGAGACAACTAGTATTGCCTCATAAAGGATATATAATCTTTCCTTATTAATGATCATACTGGAAAATTAAAGATTTCACTAGTAAATACCAACCAAAGATAAAAATTGTTGAGTTATAGAAAGAAGTATATTTTGTTATTCTTAAAATAAAATTAGTCTATAGAAGATTCAATGAGAGAAAAGTATTTCATTGTTGAAGAGGTGTAATAAAGAACAAATACAACAATTGGAATATTTTCTTTAGGAATAGAAGGGAGTGTTCCAAGAACCTAAAGGAATACCACCGAAGAGGGTAGTGGAGCACAAGATCGAACTATCGCTAAACTCTCCATTTCCAAATATTCAATTGTACAAGAAGTCCATGCTAGAAGCAAATAAGATGAAGAAGCAACTGCAACAACTATGGGCATAGATTGTTATTCAACTAAGTACCTCATCATGTGGGTCACCCATCATAATTATGCCTAAGAAAGATGGGACTTGGTGAATATGCATTAATTATAATGCGTTGAACAAAATTACCCTCAAGAACATGTACCCCCCACTTAGGATTGATGATCTATTAGATTAGTTGAAACAAGCAAAAAACTTCACGAAGTTGGACTTAAAATCCAGGTATCACCAAGTTCGAGTCGGAGATGAAGATACCTAGAATACCACCTTCAAAACTAGGGAAGGTTTGTATGAGTTTCTCAATTTAGACTATGTCAACCATTAGTTTTGGTTTTAACCTCTGCATGAAAATTCACTAGAATATGTTTGTGATATGTTCATAATAATTTAGTTTAGATACGATCGTTATTGAGTTTTATTTATGAGATCAAAATGATATCTTAAAAATAAAATTAAACCAAGGATACTTAATATCCTTGACTCCTCCAAAGATAGAAGTATATATTATTGTTGGGTTTTAAGGTATAACAAAAGAGTTTATTGGGTTTTATGGTCTAACATAAGAGCTTCAAGTAGGTCGTATTTACTACCCAACTTATATATATTAAAACATATTAGATCCATCTTATCTCGAGATCTATCAAGCACCGAGAGGGATCAAATCTCTCGAGGTGAAAACAGTTCATCAAGTTTTTCCCTCAAAAAAGAGGTTTGCACCATGAGATATTTGATCCCTCTCGATGCTTGACAGATCTAGAGTTAAGATGTATCTAGGCTAGTCAATAAAAGTACAAAAAAGGTCTAACAAATGATTGATAAATCTCTTTACACCTTTAAAAAATGTAAGTTATTTGATTTTGGATGCATCTAATATTTGATATCAAAATGTTGGTTCATTTTTGGGTAATCTAGCATTCAAATTCAATTAGATACTTATACTATATTTTATAAAAGGTAAAAAATATGAATAGATAATTTTGACCAATCACCAAACTAAGAGTATAAATGTTTAGATTATTGTTTTTTTTCATATGTTGGAGAAGAGGCATTCTATTTTGGAATTTTATTTGGGAGTACTTATATGTATATATGGGATGCAATCTTCATGTGAAGATACAATTAATATTTCCTCATAAAGGATAGATAATCTTTCATTATCAATGAGCATAATGGAAAATTGAAGATTTCACTAGTAAATAGCCACCAAAGATAAAAAAAATTCTCCATTGTAGCAAGAAATATATTTTTTATTCTTAAAAGAAAATTACTCGATAGAAGAGTCAATGAGAGAAAATTATTCCATCCTTGAAGAGGTGGAATAAAGAATAGAGACAACAGTTGGAACAATTTCTTTAGGAATAGAGGGGAGTGTTCCAAGAACCTAAAGGGCTACCACCCAAGAGGGAAGTGGAGCACAAGATCCAACTATTGCTAGACTTTCAATTTCCAAACATTCAGTTGAATAGGATGTCCATGCTAGAAGCACATGAGATGAAGAAGCGGCGGCAAAAACTATTGGTGTAGGGCGTTATTCGAGTAATTACCTCACCATGTGGGTCACCCAACATAATTATGCCTAAGAAGGATGGGACTTGGTGAATATGCATTGATTATAAGGTGTTAAACAAGATTACCCTCAAGAACATGTACCCCCCACCTAGGATTGGTGATCTATTGGATTAGTTGCAAAAAGCAAACTAATTCACCAAGTTGGACTTAAAATCAAGGTATCACCAAGTTTTAGTTGGAAAGAAAGATACCTAGAGCACCACCTTCAAAACTAGGGAAGGTTTGAATGAATTGTTATTCATGCCATTTAGTATATGTAATGCAAATGCTACATCATGATATTAATGAATGGCATACTATGCTATTTTCTACCTTCATTTGTTATTATTTATCAAGATGATACATTGGCGTATAATGCCACCTAGGAGGAACACCTATCACACTTGATCTAGTTGCTAGAGACATTGAAGAAACACCCACTATTGGTGGATCTTAAGAAATGTGAGTTGTCACAAAAATCTTAGGTGTATTTTACTGTTTAGGAAATGTGAATGGTGTCTAAGGAGAGCTTAAAATAGATCCTTCCAAGATAAATTCTATCATGAAGTGGTTAAATCCTACCAATCTTTTTAAGGTTATAAGTTTCATTGGGGTAGAATAGTTCTTGAGTAAATATGTAGCCTCATTTCTAGTAGTATCCACACCACTCCAAACCATAAAAATGAGTACAAAAGTTTTCAATGTGTGGGGGGGGGGGGGGGGGGGGGGGGGGGGGGTAGCAGAACATATTTGAGGAGTTGAATAATAAAACTACTTGGGTATAATTTCTTGCATTACCAAACTTTCAACAACTATTCAAAGAGGAGACATGTGTAAGTGGGCATGTTATGGGAGTTCTCTTCATGCATGAAGGGAGACCTATATGCTACAATTTTGAATTGTTTCATGGGGTGGTTGTCAAATAACCTACCTATGACAAGGAGCTTTATGCCCTAGTACAAGTTATTAAGAAGTGGAAACATTATTTTATAGGAAAGAAGGTAGTCATCCACATTTATCACTAGTCTCTACAGTACGTAGAAGCTCAGAGTAAGTTACAACATACCAATGATTACAAGTGGATGGTGTTTTTACAAGATTTTTATTTAGTGATCAATTAAAAGAAAGAAGCATAAACAAGTTGTCCAACATTCTTTCAAGGCCATCCACCTAGGGAAAATTTTAAGGGTGTAAATTTACCTTAAAGTTTAGAAACCTTGACAAATATTACTAATTCTCATATGCAAATTGTAAAATGTTTGGCAATATTTCTGTAAAAGTATTGAATTTTCTAATGATTTTATTTTTCTTATATAAAATATTAGTGATTTTTAAGGTGAAATAAATTTATACTATAAAATTTGGGTGAACCATTATTAGAAGAAATTGAATTTGGCAAATATTGTTTTTTGAAAAGACATGGAAAATTAGCTTCATAGCTTTGGGAACTCTGATGTAGATGGAGCCTTTCACCAATGATGCATAGAGACATGAATATATGGAGGATGAGAAATTGAAGGAGGTGTTTAATAGTTGCAGAGCCAAAGCCATGTAAACAATGGAGATATCAAAATTGACTATCATCTCTAGAAAGGGTTACTATACAAGTTGGGAAAGTTATTTCTTCATAAAGGTGAGTGGTTATAACTAATGAGAGAGACTAACATCTTTAAGGTTGTAAATAATTTTGGTGTAGGTAAGATAATGCCCAACTTATAGAGGTATGTGTACTGTCCCAAATGCAAGAATACATAGCTAAGTCCATAGGAGGATGTATGATATATTAAATATCATAGTTAGCTCATTTGACATTTTTTCACAACATATCTAAGAAAAAAAAATAATGAAATCTAGACTATGATGGTTTATTTAGGATTACATTTTTGGATCTGTAAATTATTTCTGTTGCATATGCATGAAAATTATAATTATGCAGAAAGTAGAGAAGAATGAAATAAAACTCACAAACAACAAATTAACAAAAGATATACCCTAGGAATCCCTTTAAGGAGAGAGATTTTCTAAAAGGTCAGGTCACACTACTCTCTCTTCCTTTGAATGGAAAATGGATTCATGTACAAAGAAGTGAGGCCTATGGCCCATGGACTACTATAATGCACAATCATCTCTATTCACTCTCTCCATATATATTTGTGACCACTCTACTCATTTTTGGAACAAAATGTGCTTCAATAGAATTGAACTTGTAGAAATTCCTTGTAGATTCAAACTGCTACTTGTAATTTATTAAAACAATAGACTTGAATCCACTCTACCAACCATGGAAAAAATTAACAATCATGAAATTATAAAACATACAAGAGAAAGAATTCAATTAACATATTACACAATGATTTCCCAGGGAAATCCATAACTAAAGATCCCTAGTATTTTTATATTGCATTAGTCAGAAAATATGAGAAGATTACAATGCTTTTCTCAAGTCTGAGCAACCTTCGCACTATCTCTATCTATCTCACTACTTCCTAGAAAATCCTTGGCCAATACTAAACCAATTTTTTTCTTTCCCAAGGCTCTATTTCCTTGCATTGTCTCCCTGGGAATTATGGAATTTCCTCATCCATATCTGCACAATCCATCATAGGCATTCCTCTAACTTCATGCAACAACTGTACAATTTGGAAGACTATACAACTGATAATACAATTCCATCGAACTCCAATCTCAAATGGGTAACTCATAGATCACACACGCATGAGTTATTTATGGTTGAATTATTAGTGAACTAGTTGAACACTAAAGTTGCACCCCACTACCAGACCACCTACTAGTTCCTCCAACAGTTGGAACTAGTTTAACTAACTTTAACTCAGTTAAAATGAATCAATTAACTACAACTCAAAATAAACTCAACCTGGCCTCCTAAAAAATAGGATCGACTCTACATGACTGAAGTTAAACCCTCAACTTAAATTAACTTAGTCAAATATGTGAAATTAACTGAGTTAACTCTTACAAGTTGTCTTCTGATGTGGAATTAAATTATATTCTTTCTCCTAATTTAATTCAAGGGAAAATTAAATCAATATTTTCTTGTTTCATTTTCAATACTCCCTCTCAACAAAAAATGGATTCACATCTACCCCAATCCAACACCTTTGGAATGTACTGCATGCAACGCTTATCATTCTTATTGTTGCTAACTTTCTATTGCAACTTCTGCAACTGAACATATTCAAAAAATAAATAAAAAATAATCATTGAATCAATCTACAACACTCTACCGGGAAAAACGATGTTGTTGTTGACGTTGTTACTCGGCCTACTGCTATGCTATCAACACTGCTCTGCGCTCCTCAATATCTAACTTACATTGATCCTCCTGCTACTGAATACTATGGGGCCCTGTAGCAAGGTAATGATCCATGAGGAGAACACCTCAACAAGCTTGCCCAGTTTCTGAAATTGTTGAACTAAGGTTCATATCACCCCACCTCACACCTAGAGGTATGGTAGCATGAGATCCCTCTTCCCACTTAGATCAAAATTCCCCCCTACTAGAGGTCTCTGCTTGAATGTATGTTTCCACTCTATTTCCTCTATGCTTCTCCAATTGTGGCTGGCCCACAATTTGTTTAGGTTGCTTCTGAGGCTCCTTTTTGAGAGGTAAATTATGCTCCCTCTCAACCATCAGGTCTCTAACCTTTTCCTTGTTCCTCAAGGATTTTAATGCATATTCTACCTGAAGTGCATATAGGTTCTTGACTCACATACCGATTTGCTTCACCTCTCTCATGGCGATGTATCTAAGGAAAACCTTTCCTTTGCTAAATATCACAATGTAGCCACGGTCTTCTAATACCGCGACGGAAATAAGAGTCTTCATTAGACCTGGAACAAACATCACATCCTTGAGACTGAGAGGGGAGTCAGAATCCCTCTGAAAAGTAATTGTACCCACACGAGTCGCGCTAAACCTCCTGTCATCTCCAAACTCAATGTTCTTCTTCAGGTATTTCTCCTCCAAGTCACTGAAGAGATCTCTATTCCCTGTCATATGGAATGAGGTACTGCTGTCGAGATGCCACATGCTTCCCATTACAGTGCTTTTCGTGCATTCACTAAGAGTAAGATCAAGCTCGAATTGTGAAGCTAGAGCTTCACCTATTGTTGCTACTGCAATCTCCTTCTTCCTTTCCTTATTTTGTGGACATTTTGTGGCATAGTGCCTCAATTCATGGTAGTGAAAACACTTGATGTTGGACAAGTGTTTCTTCTTTCCCTCCTATCTATAAATAACCTCACCTTAGGACTTCTTCCCCTTAGCCTTCTTTCCCTTACTCACTAATTCAAAGTCATCTTCCTCTTCTTTGGATGAGGTTCCATCTTTGATGTTCCACCTTATCTCTTCTTGCACGAAGTTAGATTACAATTGCTCCCAATTTTGTAGATTCTCTGTTATCGGGAAAACTAGTGTCTATACAGAGCTGCTAGTCCCACTAATGCTGGTAGCTACCTTAGAAACAAACACACTAAAAACTACTTTCATTTTCCTTTATGAGAAATAGATAAGAGAAGAATAAGGAGACCAACCTCTATCTTGCGCTTGGTTCCTTGCTCGATTCCTCTCTCTTTTGGTAGGTCTTTCCCACTCGCTTCCTTGTCTACCCAGCTTCAAAGAGTACCTGTAGAATCAAAGTAGCATAACACTATCCAAGAACATAGATCTATTATCATAAACAATATAGGATCAGATGTACATTGACCACACAAAGGCATAAATCATCAATCATACAAGAATGTGGAGGAAAACTTAAATAGCTTTATTGATAATCAAGAAAGAGAAAAGAGGATTACAACCAATTGTTCTGACCCAGCATCATCCTCTCAGCAAGAAAGCCCTTATTCACCTCATGAAAAGCTTACATCACCCAACACTATGATATTGCACCAAGAAACCAACAACACTTCTTTACAAGATACAAAATTGCAGCCTCTGGATCTCTAGGATGAGGGATCTATATATAGATGTCTGCAAGGGAGGTGAGTCAGCTTTTGAGATTTGATTAGTGTCCTCTCTCTGATAGTTCTTGATTCCACTTGGAGATTGATGATCTCTTACTCATCCTTGGTCGAATGCAGAGAGGCAAGTGTCACAGGAGAAGTTTCTGGAAGATTCTATGCTTTTCCACCTTGCGGATTGACCCTACCATTTGTCCACTCTCGCCCATCGCACACCATAGAAGGGCTTTTTGACATGCATCGCACCTACTGTGTGTATTCAGGTGGGATGCAACGCACCTTGACTATGGAGCAGGTGAAATGGTCCAGTTTTGACCAGTTCTGAGTAGTTTTTCATGGAGAACTTCTGGGAGATGTGGTAATCAGCTAACCTTGTTCTCTTAGGGGTTGGAACAACACCTTTAGGGACTTAGGAGCCCTTGGTTTATGGAAATTTATGCTTGGGGTTGCAGTGCCCAAAAATGTCTATAACAGTTGCCCCCTAAAGCATGAGGTCGTTAATCTTTTGATGTCGGGTGAAATGCTTTATCATGAGGATTTGAAGTTTTTTCGAGCTGGAAGGTGACCTGTAATAAGATACAATACAATACATTATCTTCATAATATTTTCATGATCTAGCTGAGGCGGGCATTCCCATGCTCAACTTTATAAATTCATTTTCATGTACATAGGACAGACAATCATCTGAGTGTAGACTGATGATTCTGGTAGGGCCATCATCCCTTAGATTGGATGATTATCTGTGCAGCAATGATGTACATTTGATGTCTTTATTTTCTTGAATATATATCGCAGCCTAGATGGATGAAACTAGATCCGGGGTCTTCAATCTCGTTCTATCTTCACTCAAAGTACAAGTTGATCCATGTGAGAGATGTTCTGGGGTCGAACATGGAAAGACATCGCCTGATTACCAGCCAATGATGTAAGCTGTTAACAGGCGCGAGAGGAATCACCGATAATGATAATGATCCTCAAGGTACTGCAGTACAATTGATGTGGTGTGAATAAGGGACTTGGCGTTGAACACCACGCAAAATCTTTCGGTTGAAGGCCATCGATGTAAACATGTCGCCGAAAGTGAGAAACTTGCCATTGAGGCATGCAAGCTTCAAAGTACTGAAAGGGTTGTTCCTAGATCGATTTCTTGGATAATGAGTTGAGGTCGACAAGAAGCGATCCATCATAGGAGGGCCTTAGTGAATCCCACATCAATGACATGGAACGGAGAAAATTATTTTAATGGAGGTGAAAACGATCTGGTGATATAAGGTTCAGGGTGGCGGTCATGAAAGAATGGAGCAACAATGTATTGCAATGGGTGAGACACAGGTGAATTCTCTGAGTGACTTCTCTTGAACATATCAGCGACACTGACATGATGGATTGGTAGCATTAACCCCAAATGTGGATGGTGTGAAGGAACCATGGTGATGTGACTAGTGAATGGAACAACCCAACCCGACTTGGATGTGGAGTGAAAGTGTCATGTTCAAGAGTGACTTGCTACCAACAAAGTTTCTTCAAGTTTTCTTCCCAATTTTTCCCCAGTCATTGCTGACCAGTACCTATTTATTTTTTTCAAGCTTGAGGAGGATAACATATGCTTGTTCTATAATTTGCCCTTCGGGCAAACCCATTGCTATGTTTTAACGAGCCTAGCGATAGTGAAACTCGTTCTTGTCTGTTATGGACAAGTTTGTCGCTATTCGGTTTTAACGAGTTTAACGACAAAGATAACTCGGTCTTTTTTAATTTTAGAGAGTCTGAAAAGGGATGTAAAGAAAACTCCAGAAATCCTTTTTCATCATCTAATCCCTTAAGTCTGAAAGGGTATAAAATAATACAGAAGGGATGAATTTTCGGTAATTTTAACGAGTCGAACAAAACAAGCGCTCGATCTTTTTGTGTAATAATCCCTCAGGTCCAAAAAGATTAAAATCTAAAGGAGGGATAGCACTTCCAGTCACTTTAACGAGCTGGAGAGGCCAATGGCTGGCAATCTTTTCATATTTTACGAGTCAGTTGAAAAGAGCTTAAAGGAGACTCAGTTTTTGAGGAACGAGTGATAGATTCGGGTAACAGCTGATTCCAGGTAAGGTTTGGAATTTTTCAATCACGACAGTGTCACAAGGATGGCTAATAAGATTACTCTTCGCAGCTGTTCCTCAAAAGGGGTAAACAATCAAGTGGAGGTGAATGATCGGCCAATACAGAGTGGAGGTGATGATGAGAACATGACCAAGGCTTCAAAGGCTGAAGTAATACATTCACGATGGTTATTTACCAGAAATTGGTTCATTTTTTAATGACCTTAAAGACTGGGGGAAACACTTGCTCATTGCTTATGTTTATTTTTTAACGAGCTTGAATTCTACGTTAAAACTGATCGATCTAGTCGTGTAATAAGGATGTCTCATCTATAAAAACGACATTATTTCAAAGCTTTGCCCTGCATCCTTTCTTTATGCAAGTTAGGAAACGACCAATCCTACGCGTTTAAAGGGTTAGAGGACCTATAAATTTAAAAAAATAAATGGTCGCTCTTCGCTTGCACGCCAAAAAGGTTTGCATGGCGAACTAGAGTTTCCAGGTTACCCCTCAATTTGCAGACAAAACATTTGTTTTATCGGGAAAAGCCTACCTTTTCAGGTTACCCCTCCATTTGCAGACAAAACATTTGTTTTATCGGGAAAATCCTACCTTTTCAGGTTACCCCTCAATTTGCAGACAAAACATTTGTTTTATCAGGAAAGGCCTACCTTAACAGAGGTATCTTATTCCAGCCTAATCCCATTTTCCAAAATGAACGGTTGTGTCAGGCCGGTCATATACTCTCCGCTGAAACCTACCCTATACCCAGGGTTTTCCTGTCGAAACAGGCGAGGGTACATGCCCTCTGGATTTCAGTCATATCCTCTGAATCACTCGTGCTCATCAGGAGGACGGACTGGGGATTGATGAGACATTCCTTGCATGAAAAGACCATTCAGGGTTGGTATATGACTATTTGCTATGTGTGAACCAGGAAATGAAAGCTGGTCTACGAGCTTGACCACTCTTCCTTCATGCGGAAAACACATTACTCTAAAGAGTGAGGAGACGACGGCTCCCATGCAATAAATATAGTCTCATCCAAGGAGTAGATTATAATCCAGGGGTCCTTGGACTACCATTACATTCATGTGAATGGTTTTCCTTCTCAATGTTATCGACACATCGGGAAGGATCCCTAATGGTCGTCTGGTTCCTTTGTCAAAGCCTATTAGATTTCTCATTTCAGGTAAAAGCGATGGCGAGCCAAGTGCTTTCCAAGCAGTTGAGGAAAGGATACTCATAGAAGCCCCTTCATCTATGATGGTACCAGCCATGACCATTCTGTATATTTCAGCAATGATTCGAAATGGTACGCTGGCCGGTAAACAAGGTCTGCCTAGTAGATTCCAGTCGAAGGAAACAACCAGGTTGCTTGGAGGTGGGACTGAATAGATGGCCAGATACGACTCTGACAAACTTCCTTCCTGCGGTAAAGGAATGGGTAGACTTCCCCCATGTTCACCGGAGTCTGTTCTTACGAAGAGAATTTGAACGATGTCGTTCTTGTTCTCTTCGGTGACTGTATCATCTGAAGATGAACCTTCTGAAGGCAATACCAAGTCAACTGCCGCCTCGACCTTTTGACTTTCGTCTGGTATGGATTCAGATGGTTTGTCTTCAATGATAGATGCTTCGGTTGACCACAAGGGCGTGTCAGCCGAATTTTCAAATAGTGACGGACTCGGCAAGAGTTTCTTATATCCAGGAGGAAGCCGCAATGGTGAAACCGGACGGTCGTCCAAAACTCTTTTAGCTTCATCTAAGAAGGGACAACGGTGGATGGCATGATTGCCTTCATACAATTTACAAGGAAATTTATATTTTCCTTTTTGTCCAGGGGCTTCACTTTCACTAGTTGACAGTGTATGCTCAACATGACCGTCAGAGGTTGATGACACCGGATTGTGCAAACGAGGAGACCAGTCCCTTAAGATCCGAGGGATGCAAGGACAATCTCGATGATAGTGGTCTCCTTTGCAAATGACACATGGCTATTTAGGCTTGGTCAGTGCAGTGTGTGGATTTTCGCTAGACGATGCTTGGTTTCCCCTTTTTGCCTTTGGCTCCTTCTTCTTCTTCTCTTTCTTCTTCTTCTCCTTCTTCTTCTCAGTTACTTGATTTTGGGCTTTACCAGCTTCATCAAGCGAAGAGGAAGGAGGAGAGGAAGAATTGGACGAAGTAGAGGGTTGGGGGGTAACTCTAATATTGTTTAGTTGCTGACTTGATTGTTCAGGAATCACGGTGTTCTGAACGACAGAAGTTGAGAAGAGCCATACGGGCAAGCCGATTGTCAATCCTGGAAGAGACAATGTGGCCATATGGGGTGCACCAACATCTCCCCAAGAGGAGAAGGGACTAGGATTTCCTCCAAGGGGAACTCCTTGGTTGGTGGACTCCATTTTTCTCAACTTAAGATCAACGTAGGAAAGGTGATGTTTATTCCGTTTAAAATAAATTTTAGACGCTTTGACACAACTTGTTTTTTCAATTTTTAAGAGTCGAGAAAAAAAAAAAGATGACTCTAGTCGCCTTCGATTTTTAATGAGCCTGAAGTGACAAGTGCTCAGATGGACCTTTTCCGTTAAGGAGTCTGAAAAGGAACAAAAGGGACTGCTATGGAAATCTAGACAGAGGGATTACCAAACCAATCGCAAAACTGGAGAATACTTTTTACGGTACGGCAGTCAATCTTCCTAAATGCTGTGTTCAGTGCATTGCGATCGATAAGGCGGTAGGCACAACTTCCTATGGATAAAGGATTAAGCCTATTGTGGTCTCCCAAAATATACTCGACAGTACGTGGGAGCACAAGTCCGTACTGGCACTTATCGTCTCAAAGTGGAGGAATCACCCAACCAATAGTGAAAACAACAGTTATCAGGCTTTACGACGCCGAAATACGTCTCTAGCCTAGACTTCTAAACGTTGTGCGTTAGGTTTCAAAGCGTTTTTAGATTCATTAAATTTATTTTATAGTTGATCTTGCTTAAGAAATTTTCCTTTCAGGTTCACCGCGTGATGTAGATGTACAATTCCTAAAATGCAATGTAAGATGATAAACAGTCATTTAATCTTCTTTTTGCAATGAAAATCCTAGCTACTATGGAAAGAGAGATGGTGTTCTTTCAACAAAGAGCAGAGAGCACACACTATATGCACTGTCCTAAATCAAACCAAAAAACAGTCTAAATGCAAATGCACATGCATGTATTTGTTTTAAGCCTTCTTAATGTGTGAATGATAAAAAGAAAGCTAAGCGCAAATTTGAATTATTTTCCAAAGCGACAATTACTAACAAGTTTCTTTTCAAAACAAAATGAGGACAATGATGACACTTTGTTATTTTGAATTGAAAACTTGCTTTTGACGCTTGAAAAACTACTAATTCAAATCAAATACAAGAGTAACAGTGTAATCGACTATCAAGAACAATCAGATTCTCTTCTATGACTGAAAACGACACTTGTGACACTTTCAAATCAGGAAACGACAGTACAATTACGCTACTTCTTTGTAAAGGAGAGCTGAAAATGACTCAAAAATACATAAAAACATTTACAGCTCTTTTCACAATGGAGGCGGAATAACAGCAAGGAAGGGGGTTTCAAACAGAGGTGTACTGACTACAGGTAGCAAAACTCCTGAATAGAGCTGAAAAGAGTGAACACAGAAACCAAAATTTAGGAACAAGTCCTTGTCTGATTAGCGCACCTGTAACACAGTGAAACTGAAATGCAACACACCTACTACACTCGGGAAGTGTGATGCATTTGAAGTTCACAGAACAGACAGTGCGCTGGACCAGGGATGAGTCTTTGATTGGGTTCAGGGTCATAGTTTGCAGTTCAGTTCAGGGATTTAGGCCGAGCAAGTGGTAATCAGTAAATCAATCACAGGGGTAGATCTAAAGAGGTTACTAGAGCCATCACAAGGGAAATTAGAGAGCTTGTAAATCAATCGTTTAATTCATAAACAAAACCCAGAGATAGACTGAAGCAGCATTGATCTACTTTGTACTTGCATAGCAAATGCAGTTCGAAGGCTAGCTGGCTTGACTTCAGGATCCATCTGTAAGTTTATAAAGTAAACAAATGTAGATGAACAAACAATCTATTTGCTCCCCAGTGGAGTCGCCATATTGTTATCGGGAAAACTAGTGTCTATATAGAGCTGCTAGTCCCACTAAGGCTAGTAGCTACCTTAGAAACAAACACACTAAAAACTACTTTCGTTTTCCTTTATGAGAAATAGATAAGAGAAGAATAAGGAGACCAACCTCTGTCTTGCGCTTGGTTCCTTGTGTTATCACTTAGAACCATAGTTCATGTATGTAATGTTGTCCACAAGTTTCATATGAAAATCTTTGGTTTAGTGAATAGGTTTAGATGTGTGTGTGTCACTTTGAAATTAGAATTTCAAAAGGTATTGATGTAAGTCTGTGTAAAAAAATCGTTAGATACCCTCCATCATTGTTAGTTAAGGCATGTCTTGTCTTGATTGCGTCATTAGTACTTTGCGCAGTTTCGCAGCGCTCTCTGTTTGGTCAATTTAGCTGCGAAATGATGTTTCCGCCTTTTCGCAGCGTACTGTTTACCAGCCATTTCGTAGCGCGTTTTGTCAAATCTTAACTGTCTACGCTACGAAATCGGGGTTTCGGGGTTTTTGTAGCGCCATTTCTTGAAATGTCAAGTCTGGGAGGGGTGAGTCATAGGTCCGTCCACGTTTATCAGTTGATGTCCACTCCAGGTCATGATAGATCATCATTCCGCCATAAGGTCCAGGATCACGCATATGAATGTCATCTTAAGGGATTTTATGAGGTATGGTTGTGTCATAATGTGTTTTCATGATGTGTAAACATGTCTGCTGTATGCAAAAAAGCCCGAGTTCTCATTTAAAGGGATCATCGCAAGCGAGCCTGCACTCCAAAGTCAAGATTGTTTTCGAGCTGTAGCTGCTATTAGTTTCCTGTGTGAAGATATTCGAAGCAAGATGGAAAAGAAGGAACATCGATCTGGTAGGTGCCTGAGAACAGAGCCAGAGGGGCTTGATGTTACACTCAACGATGAAGGTGTAGCAAGAGCTTTTCGGAATGCCGGTTGCTGGAGGTTCTGCGAAAAGTTGAAGGGAGGACATGCAGAGGTAACGAAGGCTTTTGCATTGAATTTTACTGGATTGAATTCAAAGGTGTCAATGTTAGAATTTCCTGTGTCTCCTGAGGCCATTTCTATTGCCACTGAAATCCCGAGGGGAGGACAAGAATGGTTCAAAAATTTTAAATTTGACATGAGTCCCTGTAGAGAGTTTTTGAAGGAACCGTATGTAAATGAGGACCTCACCAAAGCGGTGCCAAGGAGTTACGTAAAAGAACATTATGCTATGCTCCTTACATGTATCCAGAAATACCTAACATGCGAGGGAAGGTACAACAAAGTTTATGCCTATCACTTCAAACTTTTGTTGCATTTCACAGGTAAAGCTTCAATAGATATCCCTTTCTATTTGTTCAGAAGCATTAGTAAAATGTGTGATAAAGTCCAGTTAAAGAAAGATGGTTGTGAAACATCCTTGTTTCATCATGGCTTGGTGAAGTTGCTGGTATTGGATGGTTTACAAAAGATTGGCAGAGATTGGGATTCATTTGTTTTTATGGCCGGCTTTCCAAGCAAAACAGGCCTCACTCCATTGCCTGTGAGAGAAAGGGAAGAAAGGAGTGAAGAACCTACTCTGGCTGAGCTCAGAAAAGAGGTGACAGACCAAACGAAGCCTAAAACCAAGTTAAGGAAATCAAAGAAGTCAGTGGCAGCAAAAGAGACACTTAAGTCATCATCTAAGGAGACACCTCAGTCATCAAAGCAGAAGATCCAGAAAAAGAAGGATGAAGCTAAACCAAGTGAAGTTGAAAAGATTTCGAGGGTGAAAACCAGAGGTCAACTAAACAAGGAGAAAGGTAAGTCAATTACTGTGGAAGAAAGCCCTATTTCAAAAGGCAGTTTAAGTGACTTACTTGAAGCTATTGAACTTGAGCAAGATCAGTCAATACAGATTGAACCAATAGAGTTTGAGCAAGATCACCCAGTGCAGCCAATGCATATTGACCTCACTCAATCTTCACCCGAAAGTACTAAGAAACCAAGAGCTTCAAAAAGGTTAAGATTTGAGGAGCCTAGTGAAGAATATGCTTTCAAGCCACGTAGGCCAGTCACAAGAGGACAAATGAAAGAGGTGGAGAAAGCGCAGAAAGAGAAGGCACCTTTAGAAGTGCCTAGTACAGATGTACTTGAGGTTTTGACCAGAACAGTTCATGCAACCAGAAGTAAAAACAAGGGTAATAGGGTCATCATCAGCCAAGGTGGAAATGTCATTGCTATCAAGCAACAAGCAGGAACAACACAAGAAGAAATGCCTCAGATTAAAAATGTTTCTAAGGAAAGGGCAGTGAGATATGCAAATTATAAAAAGGCTGTAATAAAAGGCAGAACAAGTCTAATGAGCCAAACTGACTCAGTGTCTGATGCATATGTGTGGACGGTGCCAGCTCTGAAGCAGGCAAAAATCATGAAACAGATGAATACAAGCTTAAGAGCAGAAAACAAGGCTTTGAAGGAAGAAGTTAGCAGTTTGAAGAAGAAGCTAGGTAAACTAGCTAATTAATCCAAGGGGAAATTTGCTTTTCAAGTTTTGATAAATTTTGGTTGTCATCATTTTGAAACTTTTTGGATCCCTTACACCTGTACAAAGTAGCTGAAGAAATCACGAAGTTAAGTCATCAGTGCTTTAAGGTTCATATGCTTTGTTTTGATTACCTACAGCAGTTTCGTAGCGCGCTACGAAACTGCTGTAGATGGCTGTTCATGTGAAAAAATGAAATTGATGCTGAGGACAGCAAATCTTAAAAGGGATGACTCGAGGCTAGCATGGAGATTATACAAAGCTATTCAGATATTCAAAGGGTGACAGGTGTGAGTATTTAAGGAAAAGGTGAAATTTTTGTCTTTTGTTAAAGTCTTCCTAAAGTTACTTTATAGCCGAATTATTAGGGTTCTGGTAGGGTTACCGAAATTTTGAGTGGTACACTTGTTCAGTTCACAAAGTGTCCAGATCATAAGGCATATTGAATTATGCGTGGTTATTAGAAGAACTAAATGGCTTGGAGCATGGTCTTTTAATGCATGAAGTCTAATGGGAGGCAGAGACCGTGAAAATAGGGCACAGATCCTTATCAATTGATGAGTCATCTACATATCAAGTATCTGAAGCTGCTCATTCAGTGAATGTTCCTCCAGCATGTATTGGCTATTACTGGAATGATACAGGTGTCAAAGTTCAAGAAAGCATCAAAGCACACGAGGAGATAGACTTAGAGTTTCAATGGGAATGGGACTCTATGTTTTCACAGCGCAATACCTTTGTAATTAATTAGTTTGTTTAGATATGGATAAGGCAATTAATGATAGGATTTCGAGCTCCCTTCATGCTTGTTGAGGAGTCTCAAGTAGTTGTATTTTTGGTTTTCCTATATATAGAAATGACTCTGATGTAAAAAAGGTTGGAGATTTTATAAAAAAAACAGAGTTTTTATCAGCTTGTGTAAGAAGACTTTGACAGTAATACAAGAGTTACTTTTTCTTCCCAAGATTCATTATATGTTTATGGCTCAGAACATGTGTGGTTTTGTCATTATCTTTTATGTATTTTACAGCTCACTAAATATGCAATCACTCTGAATTCACCTAGTGCTCAGACTTCCTGTGCTTATTTATGAGTTGAGTTTTTGGAGAGATGTTTTGAGTGTTAAACGTTATATGCCTTGGCTTCTATGATTAAGTGATCAATAGTTTACTGCAGAAGTGTATGACTCCATGAGCCCAATGGAAGAAGTGTTGTTTTGTATTTCCAACCAGCTTAAATTTCATCTACTGTTTAAAGAGTTAGCCATCTTTTCTTGCCCTTAATGCATATCAAAAATCTGTGAGAGAGCCCTCTCTGACTAAGGAGGCTAAGCCTTAGTCTAAAGCTAGGTTTGAAATAGTTGCATGAGATCTTGCTAAGTAGCAGCCCTTAGTACACGATTTTGTGATAACACCTTGCTCGATTCCTCTCTCTTCTGGTAGGTCTTTGCCACTCGCTTCCTTGTCTACCCAGCTTCAAAGAGTACCTATAGAATCAAAGCAGCATAACACTATCCAAGAACATAGATCTATTATCATAAACAATATAGGATCAGATGCACATTGACCACACAAATGCATAAATCATCAATCATACAAGAATGTGGAGGAAAAGTTGACTAGCTTTATTGATAATCAAGAAAGAGAAAAGAGGATTACAACCAATTGTTCTGACCCAGCATCATCCTCTCAGCAAGAAAGCCCTTCTTCACCTCATGAAAAGCTTAGATCACCCAACACTATGATATTGCACCAAGAAACCAACAGCACTTCCTTACAAGATACAAAATTCCAGCCTCTGGATCTCTGGGATTCGGGATCCATATGTTGGGCCTTAGTTTTGGTCTTATTTTTGCTCTAAGAAACTTACTAATCCATCTATTTGCCATCCATTTTCCCTTCATTCATCCCATTTTGATGCATATTTGATATCCATTCAGGTATTTAATTTTAATTTTTCAATTTCTAAAGTTTTTATGAAAGTTTGGTTTTAAGTGCAAAATTGGCAGATTCAGAATTCCCATAATAGCTCTATGGTTGATGTGGTTGCAGGACACTTGGGCACAAATTGAATGCATGGATGGATAGCTTGGGAGCTAGGACTAAGCCAGCTATGCATAGCTTGAACAAAACAAGCTTTATTAGGCCCATTTGGTGCTAGTCAATCATGACTAGTCATTCAGAATTCCCATAGAAATAGGGAAGTTTTGAGATTCTATGGGATTGGTCATATTTATTGGGATGGGAGTAATGAATTCGACTTAGATAGATGGATAAGAGTAGATGAGTTTGTTTGAGTGAATATAGATCAATTTGTTTCATGAGACTTCTTATTTAAGAGCCAAGACATTGATGGCTTATGTATTGACTTATTATACTTTTATGTTGAGACACTTTTGGATTGGAGAGTTAATTTGAAGACTTGTGTTATTATTATTTTGCTGTTCAATGCTATGGATGTGTGATTGAATTTTAGCTTCTGATATCACTTCTCAAGTATGCAAAGCAAGGGTGGAGGTCCCCCATTCCAAGCTAAGTACACTTCCTTGTTAACTAGTTTTATTTCTTGTAATATGGTTATTGTAGAACTGGTTTTTCATGCTTTATTTCAGACTGCTTTATGGTTAATGAATGGTGATTGATTTCATTAGTTCTTAGCTTATTCATCATCTTATTAAGTTGGAAAAACAAAGTGTTCAAGTTGAGCATCCCTTCTACTAATATGATGAATTGAAACTAGTTTTCTTTGATTGCATGCAAGTAGTTTCTTTATGTGATTTTGGTATTGAGATGAATGAATTATGATGAAACACCTTATGTGTCTCTTAAGTTAGGAGCTTATTTCATTAATAATTTATCCATCTTAAATTCTTGGTTTTAATCTCTGATTCGTTAAGTGGTGATTGAGGCAAAAGTGGACTTCTTGAGTCAAGAACCATTTCAATATCTTTCCTCTTTTCAAACTAATTGAATTAGAGTTGTAGGATGTATTGCTTTAAGTTTTGGAATAACTTATCTTTCAAGGTTTGATTACATCTGATCTTCACATATAGTGAACTTGCCTCAAAGCATACACAACCTGGATTGATAAGAAATATTTGTGTTAATTTCGGTAAACAAATTAGCTCAACATTTTGGCACCGTTGCCGGGGAGGCAAATATCAGCATAGTCAATAGAAAGATAAATTTCAAAAAAAAACAACAAAAACATTAGTTACATTCATTTTTAGTTATGTTTCTTTATGCCTAGATATAGAGATCCTCAAGGTAGATTTGTTAAAAACCCCCCACAAATAGAGATAGGATCATCAAACACCCCAGTTACTGCTAATACAATAATTGAGGAATTGGTAGAAGAACAAAGAACTGGACAAAGATTAACTTTGATTGAGAGGCAAACTTTGTTAGCTTGGGAAGCAAAACAAAAACAACCTTCAATTTCAGGAAAACAAAAAGAAATTATCAAAGAAAAACAACCTGTCTTTCCATCCATAAATCCACCTGTCTTTCAACAACCTGAATCTCCACTCAAAATTGAAACAACTAAACCAATGGCAGAAGAGGGACATGGATCTGCTATTTTCACTCCTGAACAACGAATTGAGTATGAAAGACAACAAAGAGAATGGAGAAGAAAGAGAGAGGAGGAGGCAAAACAAGAAAATGATAGGAAGATAGAAAATGATCGGAAAAGACAAGAAGATGGTCATGATCAAGAGGCTACCTTTGGCTTTCCAATAGTAGACACAAGTGCAATATTAGGAGAAGAGGTGAAAATGAAAAATATTCCACCTTCTGTATTGCCAAATTTTTATGGAATGTCAACGGAAGATCCTGATGCTTTTATGTTTGAATTTGATATTCTATGTAGAACATATGGATACACTGATGACATTCATAAACTTCATCTTTTCCCTGCTACATTAAAAGCAGCAGCTTTAAAATGGTTCATGGGTTTAGGAGAACAAACAATAGCTTCTTGGGATGATATGAGATCGGTCTTCCTTAAAAAATATCAAGCTTATTGTAGATCTAGAGATTCCAAGGAAGATGTTTTCAGAATGACACAACAAGAAGATGAAAGTTTAGAAGAATATTTGGAAAGATTTGCATATAATCTACAAAAATCTAAACAACACTCTCTAAATCAAGAAACCATTTGAACAATCTTTCTCAAGGATGTAAGGGATGAATACCTTGACATTTTGAATGTGATGGGTAAAGGAGACATTTCAAACCTACCATTCGAAGAAATTGTTGAGTTATGTCAAAAATATTCTAGAGGAAGATCAAAAACCGGAAAGAGAGAAGCAAGTTCAAAAGCAGCAAAGTCAGCTGCAGGAGGGATAACAAGAGCAGAAATAGGAATCTTATTAGAAAACTTCAAAACAGACCTCTTAAGTACATTAGGAACACAAGTAGATGTTCTAAAGGCAAATAAGAAGAAAGAAGAACAAGAACAAGCTCTAGCAATCTTTTGTTCCAAATGTAGAAAGAAACATCCATTGAGAGATTGTCCTTTGGATAGTATTCAGGTATGTGGTCTTTGTACAGAAAATCATTCCACAGAAAACTGTCTAAGATTGAAAGAATTACAAATGAATTCAATGGAAGAAGTGCCAGGAATTGAAGGTTTTTATTATGTAGCACCACGAAGACCATGGCAACCTAGGATGCCTCAACAAAATCCGCAACAATTCCCTCAACAAAATTACCTCTATCCACCTCAAAATCCTTAGACCCCTCCAATGCCATGGCAAGCTTGGCCTCCACAACAACCTGCACAAGGTTGGAGAGGATATGGTTATGGGAACCAGCCACCTCAACAGTATCAACAACAATACCAGCAACAATACCAACAGCCATTTGCATATCCACAATATTCACAGTCCATATTATTTCAGCAACAAAATTCTACATATCCACAATCCATGCCATTTCCACAGCAGAATCCTCCACCGTTGTTGAGTCAACCACAACAGTTACAGCTACCCACAAATCAACCCAGACCAACTCAATTACCAGCCCAACCAATGGCAAATCTGAATAATAAGGTGGACAAATCTGCATACACTGTAGAGGAAGCAGCATGTTTTCCCACATATTCGATTCTTCCTCTTAATGATGTCCATCTAAGGTCTGGAAAAGTGCTTAAAAAGGATTCTCCTCCAATCATAGAAGAACCAACTGAACAAGGAGAAGCACCTGAAACATCACAAAATGAGATACAAATTCAGAAAGGAAAAACCATTACAACTCAAACACCACCTTATCCTGAAAGGTTAGTGGAACAACACAAAGAAATGACCCTTCCTGAATTTGATATTTTAGATGAGTTAAAAAATTCTTATGTAAAAATTCCTTTGTTGAAGGCAATTAAGGAAATACCAATATATGCTAAAACAATAAAGGAATTGTGCATTAAGAAAACAGGAAAAAAGAAGAAGGATCCTACTACAATCCAAGTCATTGGTAAACTAGCAAGCCTCATGTCTACGCAAACCATTGTAGAAAAATATATTGATCCTGGTATCCCTATGGTTACTATATCAATAAATAATTTTTCAGTACCAAACACATGAGCAGCTATAAATGTAATGACAATGGAGACAATGAAAACTCTGCATTTAAACAACATTAGATCAACTTCTACAATCTTAGAACTAGCAGACAGATCTAAAGTTGTTCCGGAAGGAATATTAGAAGATATCATAGTCTCTTTGGATTCATGGGAGTATCCTGTTGACTTCCTTATCTTGCAACCAAAAACAAATCTGGGAGGACATCCTCTAATCTTAGGCAGACCATGGTTAGCTACCGCTGATGCCTTTATAGGATGCAGATCAGGAAGCATGATTATTTCACATGGAGATGAAAGGAAACACATTGCTCTTTATTCACCTGCACAATCATCTTCTTTAGAATCAGTACTTGAAACTCAAGAAAAACAACAAACTAAATCAGTTTTAAGTATAAATCAATTCTTTGACTTTAGAGAAGAAGAAGAGAATGAAGACTTAATGGATCTTTTCATTTCAGAACCGAGTATTTCAGAGCAGCTTAGAGAGGTTCAATATGAAGCTGCAAGTAATCTTTTGAATCAATGCTTTCAGGAAACTTGTACTGTTCAAACTTTGCGGAATTCTTTTATAGACATCTTTCCTGTAAACACAATCTCCAATCCAACAATAAAAACAATTGAGGTATATCTTGGAAAACATTTAAACATTGGAAACCAGTTGTAATCAGCACAAGAACAAGAGGTAATTGCATTATTACAGAAATATTCAAAAGCTTTTGCCTAGGATTATACTGACATGCAAGGAATCCATCCCAGCACATGTATCCACCACATCTATACAGATGATCAACTCAAACCTGTAAGGAAACCTCAAAGACGAATGAATCCCATGATGAAAGAAATAGTGAAAGAGGAACTGCAAAAATTGTTAAATATTGGATTCATCTATCCTATTTCAGATAGTCAATGGGTTTCTCCATTGGTAATAGTACCAAAGAAAAATGGAAAGTGGAGGGTATGTGTGGACTATCGAGAATTAAACAAAGCCACATTAAAAGATCATTTTCCCCTACCATTCATTGACCAGGTGTTAGACTCATTAGCTGGAAAGAAATTTTTCTCCTTCTTGGATGGGTTTAGCGGGTACAACCAGATTAGAATAGCAACAGAAGACCAAGACAAGACAACATTCACTTGCCCATGGGGAACCTATGCATATAATGTTTTTCCATTTGGTTTATGCAATGCACCTGCAACCTTTCAACGAGCAGTGCTTGCAATATTTGCTGATCTAATTCACGAATGTGTAGAGGTTTATATGGATGACTTCACAGTTTATGGAAACACATACAATGATTGCCTCAACAAACTTGAGAAAGTCTTGAAATGATGCATTGAAACAAATTTGTCATTGAGCAATGAGAAATGCTATATGATGTTGACAGAAGGAATGGTTCTGGGACACCATATTTCCACTTCAGGAATTAAGGTGGATCCAGTAAAAATCCAAGTCCTAGTTAACTTAATGCCTCCTACAACACAAAAAGAGGTAAGAAGTTTCTTGGACTATGCAGGCTACTATAGACGATTCATTGAAAACTTTAGTAAAATAGCCCAACCTCTGTTCAAACTATTAGCAAAAGATATTGAATTTCACTGGACAAATGATTGTCAAAATGAATTTCAAATTCTAAAAGAAAAATTATCAGTTGCACCCATTCTCCATGGGCCCAACTGGTCTTTGCCATTTCATATTTCAACTGATGCATCTGATACCGCGATAGGTGCCTCTCTTGCGCAGAAAGAGAACCTGTTCAATTATGCAATATACTTTATAAGTAAGAATTTAAAACCTGCAGAATTGAACTATACAGTCACAAAAAAAGAAATGTTAGCCGTAATACATGCAGTAAACAAATTCAGGCACTATATAACAGGTTACCAAGTTTTTATTCATACAGATCATTCAGCAATCAAATACTTGATGAATAAACCCATCACCAATGGGAGAATAACAAGATGGTTACTGTTATTGCAAGAATTTAATATTACAATACAAGACCGGCCAGGCAAAGAAAATCAAGTGGCTGACTTTCTGTCCCCCATTCATTCACCCAACGATCTAAATCCAGTTGTTGATAACTTTCCAGACGAACATCTGTTTGCAATAACAGTAAAAACACCATGGTTTGCAGACATTGCAAATTATTTATCTTCTGGAAAGTTTCCAACACAATTCTCTAAAAAGCAGAAACGAAAAATTGTTAGAGAAAGTTCTAGGTATAGTTGGGTAAATGGTGATTTATTTTATACTGGTTCAGATTTGATGATTAGAAAATGTGTGCGAGAAGATGAAATATTAGACATCCTGAAAGCATGTCATGATGAACCATGTGGTGGTCATTTTGTAGACAAACGAACAACATACAAGGTGCTGCAATTGGGCTATTACTGGCCATCCATCTTCAGAGACTCCAAGGCATATGTCAAGCAATGTGACAGTTGCCAAAGAACAGGGAGACCAATCATATCAAATGAGATGTCGCTCAAGCCACAGGTCCTCATAGAACCATTTGAGCAATGGGCACTCGATTTTGTTGGACCTATTAATCCACCATCAAATGGAAAGAGGTACATCCTAGTATGTACAGATTATGTCACCAAATGGGTGGAGGCCAAAGCAGTAACCAGAGCAATAGAAGATACAGTGGTCACCTTTCTCTTTGAAGAAATCTTTGTAAGATACGGAGTACCCAAAAAAATTGTAACAGATCAAGGAGCACAGTTTACATCAAAGCTAGTACGAGATCTAACAGAGAAATACAAGATCAAACACAGGAAGTCTACACCATATCACCCTCAAGCAAATGGGCAGGTTGAATCAACAAATAAAGTCCTAGAAAATATCATGACTAAAACAATACAGCTGAACAGAAGAGATTGGTCTGAAAAATTAAAAAATGCACTATGGGCCTATAGAATCACATGGAAGAATACAAATGGTTTTAGTCCATACCAGTTGCTATATGGAAAAGAGGCCTTATTATCTATAGAGTTTCAGATACACACATATAGACTAGCAGCTGAACTAGGACTAGACCTGTCTGAAGCACAACAACAGCGGATCATGGAATTGAATCGACTAGATGAGCATCGTCAGCAAGCCATAGAACATACCACATTGGTGCAACAACAAAGAATGAAGTGGCACGACAGATTTATCAAAACTAAGACATTTCACAAGGGAGACTTGGCATTACCTTTTGACTCCAAATTCAAAGACTTCAAAGCAAAGTTCACAACACACTGGCTAGGCCCATATGAAATTGAAGAAATCTTTGACAATGGAGCAGTAAAGATCAGGACAATTGACCAGGACTCCACCTCATTTGTAGTAAATGGACATAGGCTCAAAGTTTATAACAGGCCTATCAGTAAGGAAGCATTTATGAAACAACTGGTAGAAGATACAGAACTAGAAATCATGGCACACCAGGCTCAACCATCTTCCAGTCTTGTAGCAGAATAAAAAAAAAAACAAAAAAATATAAAAATATAAAAATATAAAATATAAACAATAAAAAATAAATAAAAAATATATAAAAAAAACAAATAAATAAATTGTTTGCTAGTGAAAACCAGGAAACTGGCACCAAGCAAACACGAATTCATAGGGGAAAACCAGGGCAACTTGGACTCTATGAATTCCTTATTCTTGTTCTACTGTTCTCACAGAAATTCAATGCAGGAAATTCTCCACAGACAACTGACTTGAGGACAAGTCAAATCTTAAGCAAGGGGGAGAATTGCACAAGAACTTTAGCTGTGTAGCTGAAGTACAGATGGAACTTGTATTGTCAACAGCTGGGACCTGAAAAAATATCAGAGGGACCTGAAAATGTCAAAACAACATGTACATATTCCATAAGCATTACAGAGGGACCTGAATCAAGAAATCATTACAGAGGGACCTGAAGGACCTGAAAATGTCAAAGCAACATGTACATATTCCATAAGCATTGCAGAGGGACCTGAATCAAAAAAAAAAAAAAAACATTACAGAGGGACCTGAACAACAATTCAAGAACCAGAGCATGAAGAACAAGGAGCAGCAATAAAGTTTACTTTTCAATCCATATACAACATTTGATCAACTGATTTCATCCCACTCGTACAGACATCATCCAGGGGAGTATATGTATAGTCATTTTGTGCTTGAAAATTCAAATTTTTCTTAGAAATTTTTAGTCTTTGTTATGTTGAAATTAGTACCTGAAGATATTCATTATCATTCCATACCCTATATTCCCTATACATACCCTATAACCCCTACACATCATATTCCATTTCATATCCATAAATATCCTATACCCATTTCATGTTCATTAACCCCTAAGTATTTTTCTTTAGAAGCATAAAAAGACCAAACTAGGACAACTTTTCAACCTGCACATACAACTCAAAGATTAGTAATGGTGATAATTTTAAATATGACCCAAGATGGTCATTTTAAAATTACAAAGATGTGCATATAACCAAATAAGTAATGCGCTATATGTAAATCTATATATGCCATATGCAAAACAAACAAATATGTAAATGCAATATATGCGCTATAGTCAAAATGGTTGAATGAAATAATATGCATATAATAAACTTTGATATAAGGTAAGGCAATATGCATATAGCACATAGCATAAGGAGAAGACCGCGTGCAATACAAAGTCAAATCTATGTCAAATACGTGGCAGCGGGGTATTGCATATTGGCTAAAGGTTAGTTGCGCATTGCCCAAAATCATTGCATACGAGCGCATCGCTCAAAATCATTGCATACGAGAATGAGTGCCAAGCAAGGTTATAAGCACACGAAAGTTTATATGATGTGTGGAAATCATATTGCATGCAGCCAAGGTAGAGCATCCAAATCAACAACATCACACAATGAGTAAAATGACAATCCAAATCAGCACATCACACAACGCAGGCCAGCACACAGGCACGGGGTAAACACCGTGGCATGGCGACCATTTCCCATTGGACTGTGCGCTGTGTAGGGAGTTATTTGCATACATTCAAACTGAAAACATAATTCGGCCATCCTCATGACACAATTGAGCGACTGGTCAATAGGACAACCATATCAACCATACATTGAAGCACCAATATACATAGTGCACAGTACACCCATGAAATGGTCATGAACTGACCGATGGTTCTTGCACTGTTCAAAACTAATTCTTCATCACTGAATAGCTCAGAACGATTGTGTTCGGAGCTGCAGGCTAGTAAAAAGGAAGCTGAAGCGGGTTTGAGAGGATATAAGAAGGAAATTGTCCCGAACATAACGCTGAGTGATCACTGAACTTTCGGGATCTATTCAGGTAACGGTATGGTTTGTTTAGTTCGGCAACTATGGGATGTGATTGTATACTGCCTATGATTAATGATCAATGCTCCTGCTCTTTCCACCAGTCAGCTGAACGAAGCTACAAGGATTCGGAGCGCCATTTAACACTCCTCAGCGCTCGTTGACAGCCAGGTAAAACGCCGAAACCACGCATTAACTCCAGCAGTAACAACCTTAAGGTCGGTTGACAGCAGTTAATAAACATGAAGCTTGGCGATAAGATTCACCGCGTATATCATGGCATAAAACACTAGGAAACAACGCAACAATTTAGTTCAACTTTGTTGCATGTATAACACGTTAGTGGTATGGGCTCGCATGTGGAGTTTTACAAACTAAAATAGAGTGCAGTCTTGCAAACCAAAACAAAGTCTATAAAACAGAGGAGGCAGAGTCTAGTTGCTAGCGCCGAGGATGTGATCATTATTGTGATATGCTTGTTTTGTTGCGCGCTGTTGGTTGATTTGATTGTTTATATGATTGATATATCGCATGCCTGTGAATGGAAACGGCCTGTAAGGTGAACAAACATGAAGGATGTGTCTTTGTTCTGGAACCTTTTGCCAATATGTGTCTTTGTTTTGGTTAATACAATGGATTGAAATGTTATAGTGAAGTCTGTGTAGGCCGAGCCATTTTAAGTGCTGTGTAATGTTTAAGTTTTTTTAGAGGCCGAGCGCTGTTGATTTCCAGAGAGAGTAAAGGCCGAGCCATTTAAAATCCATTTTGTTTAAATGTGCTATTTGGTTTTTCAAATTTTTTTTGAGGCCGAGCGCTATTGATTTTCAAGATTTTTAGATAAACAGGCCGAGAGCATTTTGGTGATTTTCAAGTTTTTATATTGGAGGTCGAGAGCCATTTGAGAATGCACTGTTAGTTTTTAAGAGCTTGTATATACACAGTAAAAACACTGTTTTTTTTAATGACTGTATATACACAGTAAACGTGCTACTTGATTTTGGTGACAGTATACACAATGCAGGGTGATAGGCATACATGGAATAGTATAAGAATAATGCCTAAACAAATACATTAGAAAGCTAAGGACCCTTTATGGAAAAGTTGTTTTCATATGTATTTTGTTTACCAGAACAGAGTTTAGCATATTGACAAGGATATATAGGTGTTTGATTGCTTGAACAGGGATTTAAAACAGTGCTGCTGCAGAGAAAGGGTAAACAGAGGCTGAGGAAATCAAAGTCAAATTGTTGTGAAGAAGTAGGTAAGCTTCTCTGCTTTCATAATTTCATTTTGGAAAGAACAATAGTCATAAATTTTTATTGTCAAGATGAAATTAGTAACAACAGAAGCATACATTCACCGGTTTTCAGAAACAATGTCAGCCAGAGTAGAGCCAAAATTTCAGATAGAAAGCTGGAGGAAGGAAACTATAGAAAAACTTTACCAAGTAGGACTGATAGGCTTTTTACAAAAATTTGATGGCCACTCTAAAAAAATAACCGGGGACTTTATAAACAATTTCAGTCAGGACCAGACACGAGTAGGAGATGTTATTATTCCTGTGACTCAGGAATACCTTTACCAAGCTTTAGATCTACCAATGATAGGTGAGAAATATTACAAAGGCCTGCACTTCAAGGAGAAAGCATGGACTTTCTTTCTTCAGAAGAACCGGAAAGTGACTTTTGATAGAACAAAGGGGATACTAAGGGAATGGTTCAATGAACCATGGGGTGAGTTGGTTTTGGTCATCCAGAAGTTTTTGACTTGTGATAGAGGATATAGTGTTGCCCACCTGTATCATGACCGACTTCTACAGCATTTAAGGGAGAGGATAGGATTAACTTGCCATATTTCCTATATAGGAGCCTCTTGAGAATGATTGAAATAGTGAGACATGAACACAGGCCCAAAGCTGGACAGATTTACCACCAGGGATTGATCAAAATCCTAGTTGACTATCAAGTGAGGTCACAAGGCATAGTATGGAGAGAGTTCATCTCTAAAAGTCAGTTTACTGAACAGATTAATGAAGTACAAAATAGAGCAGGAAAATAGAGGATTGATGAGTTCACCCTTGTATCCCAGAACAAGAGCTAAACAGCAAAATAACATGGCCATGCAGGAAAATGAAACATCTGTTATGTCTATTCCTAGAAGATTTAGGAATAAAAGTCCCATTGACTTAGAAAAGGAAGTAGATACATATTCTCCAAGAAAACAGGAAGAAAATGACATTGCACAAGAAGTATTTGAGAGGGATTCTTCATATGATGATGTAGCAGAAGCATCACTAATGAAAACAACACAAGATTTTGAAAAAGAAATCAATTTGGGAAGAATCAGGGACTTAACTGACCAATTAGAAATTAGTAAAATCCTAGAAAAACAATTAAAAGAGGAAAACAAGGCAAGTAAGAAGGATAATACTAAGTTGGTCAAGGAAAATGAAAAGCTAAATGAAGAGCTAGGGAGACTAAAACGGAAAAATGATCTACTTTCTAAGCAAGCAATTAAATGGTTAAAGGAAAAGAATATGTGGCAGGCAAAGTATGAAAAACAGAAGGTAAAAGAAGCTTTGTTCAGGGAAAGGCATGACTCAGGTTTGGATTGTTTGGTCAGGGCAGCACAACAGGAAGCATCTACAGGTACAACATCTACTACAGAGAGAAGAAGATCAAAGAGGAGTAAGCAAGCATGGGGACATGCTTGATGATAAGCAAGGGAGAGATGTTGGGCCTTAGTTTTGGTCTTATTTTTACTCTAAGAAACTTACTAATCCATCTATTTTCCATCCATTTTCCCTTCATTCATCCCATTTTGATGCATATTTGATATCCATTCAGGTATTTAATTTTAATTTTTAAATTTCTAAAGTTTTTATGAAAGTTTGGTTTTAAGTGCAAAATTGGCAGATTCAGAAATTCCCGTAATAGCTCTATGGTTGATGTGGTTGCAGGACACTTGGGCATGAATTGAATGCATGGATGGACAGCTTGGGAACTAGGACTAAGCCAGCTATGCTTAGCTCAAACAGAACAAGCTTTATTAGGCCCATTTGGTGCTAGTCAATCATGACTAGTCATTCAGAAATCCCATAGAAATAGGACAGTTTTGAGATTCTATGGAATTGGTCATATTTCTTGGGATGGGAGTAATGAATTCAACTTAGACAGATGGATAAGAGTATATGAGTTTGTTTGAGTGAATATAGATCAGTTTGTTTCATGAGACTTCTTATTTAAGAGCCAAGACTTTGATGGCTTATGTATTGACTTATTATACTTTTATGCTGAGACACTTTTGGATTGGAGAGTTAGTTTGAAGACTTGTGTTATTATTGTTTTTTTGTTCAATGCTATGGATGTGTGACTGAATTTGAGCTTCTGATATTACTTCTCAAGTGTGCAAAGCAAGGGTGGAGGGCCCCCATTCCAAGCTAAGTACACTTCCTTGTTAATTAGTTTTATTTCTTGTAATCTGGTTATTGTAGAACTAGTTTTTCATGCTTTATTTTAGATTGCTTTATGGTTAATGAATGGTGATTGATTTCATTAGTTCTTAGCTTATTCTTCATCTTATTAAGTTGGAAAAACAAAGTGTTCAAGTTGAGCATCCCTTCTACTAATATGATGAATTGAAACTAGTTTTCTTTGATTGCATGCAAGTAGTTTCTTTATGTGATTTTGGTATTGAGATGAATGAATTATGATGAAACACCTTATGTGTCTCTTAAGTTAGGAGCTTCTTTCATTAATAATTTATCCATCTTAAATTCTTGGTTTTAATCTTTGATTCACTAAGTGGTGATTGAGGTAAAAGTGGACTTCTTGAGTCAAGAACCATTTCAATATCTTTCCTCTTTTCAAACTAATTGAATTAGAGTTGTAGGATGTATTGCTTTAAGTTTTGGAATAACTTATCTTTCAAGGTTTGATTACATCTAATCTTCACATAGAGTGAACTTGCCTCAAAGCATAAACAACCCGGATTGATAAGAAATATTTGTGTTAATTTCGGTAAACAAATTAGCTCAACATCATATATGGATGTCTGCAAGGGAGGTGAGTCAGCTTTTGAGATTTGATTAGTGTCCTCTCTCTGATAGTTCTTGATTCCACTTGGAGATTGATGATCTCTTACTCATCCCTGGTCGAATGCAGAGAGGAAAGTGTCACAGGAGAAGTTTCTGGAAGATTCTATGCTTCTCCACCTCATGGATTGACCCTGCCATTTGTCCACTCTCGCCCTTCGCACCCCATAGAAGGGTTTTTTGACATGCATCGCACCTACTGTGTGTATTCAGGTGGGATGCAACGCACCTTGACTATGGAGCAGGTGAAATGGTCCAGTTTTGACCAGTTCTGAGTATTTTTTCATGGAGAACTTCTGGGAGATGCTGTAATCAGTTGACCTTGTTCTTTTAGGGGTTGGAACAACACCTTTAGGGACTTAGGAGCCCTTGGTTTATGGACATTTATGCTTGGGGTTGCAGTGCCCAAAAATGTCTATAAAATTCTCGCTCCCATTTACCGAATCCTAGTGGCTATTCTAGCTATTTGGAAGGCCTAGAAGTGTTAGGCTTATGATATCATCTTCAAAAATAGTAACACCAACACTCCCAAGTTCATCCTGACATTGGGTGAACCTACTCATGTACTGTGGTATTGTGTCACCCTTCTCAATCTCAATTTTGTGAATATATTACTTCAGTGAAAGCTTACCGTGGTCATTTTTGTTTTGAAACAAGTCTATCAAGGCTTACCTTATTGTATATGGGGTACCCTTCCTATGGATATTTGAGACAATATGATCTGAAATTCCTTCTAGTATGATCCTTCTCGCCTTTTCCACACATTTCTTATACATTGCTAGATCTTGGGCATCGATTTTTGGAGGATTAGGAATATCTTTGTCTATGAAATACTCCAGCCTGTTATCTTCCAACACGGCCTCCATCCTATCCTTCCAAGCAATATAATTTGAGCTACCCTCAAGGGCATACACAAGTCTCAATCCATAGAACAACATCCTGCTATCTCTGAAGAATGATCCTGCAAATTTCACTTACCTACAAAGACAAACTTGAAATCTTGTCTTCTATTGTTATTCCTACTTTGGTACCATGTAGAAATTCCTTGTAGATTCTACTACTAATTGTAATTTACTAAAACAATACACTTGAATCTACTCTACTGACCGTGGAAACAATTAAAGATTATGAAATCATGAAGCATACAAGAGAGATAATTCAATCAACACATTACATAATGATTTCTTGCGAAAAGCCATAATTAAAAACCCTTTTTATTTGTATATTTAATTAATCAAAAAATAGGAGAAGATTACAATGATTTTCTCAAGCCCGAGCAACCTCTACATTATCTCTACATGTCTCACTACTTCCTAGAAAAATCTTGGCCAATACTTAACTTCCTACCCAAGTCCCTATTTCTGTGCATTGTTTCCTTGGGGATTAGCCCTCATTAATTAGGGAAATTCCTCATCCATAACTACACAATCCATAATAGTCCTTTCTCTAACTTCATGCACCAACTATACAATTTGAATGATTATACAACTTATAATACACTACCCTTGAAATCCAGTCTCAACTGGGTAACTCATAGATCACACATATATGAATTATTTATGGCTAAGTTATCAGTTGATTAGTTAAATGTTGAAGTTGCACCCCAGTTCTATCCTTCAATAGTTTGAACTAGTTTAACTAACTTTGACTCAGCTAAACTGAATTAATTAATTAAGGCTCAAAATAAACTCAACCTAGGCTCCTAAAAAATAGGAGCCACTCTACATGACTCAAGTTAGACCCTGTATTTGAATTAACTGACTCAACTAAGTGGAATTAACTTATTTAACTCTTACAATTTGTCCTCTAATGTGGAATTACAATTTTTCTCCTAATTTAATTCAAGTGAAAATAAATTGGGATTTTCTTGTTGCAATTTCAGAAGAACCCATTTTCCTTTTAGTGGCCTAGTCATAACATAACTTGATAGCCTTCTATTAGTTAGGTTTGAGTGCCTCAACTATTATCCAGTTACACTTTTGAAACATATAGATTCTTCTTCATCATGATCATGTGGATATCCCATTTTCCATGAGTAATAATGGTTGACATGGCATCCTTTCGAATTATGTTGGTCAAAATAGAAAGGTGAACTTCTAAATGGCATAATTTTTTCATGTAGACTCCAATTGAGGCGATTCTTGTGTCATTGTAAATGTATCTATCTATAGCCTTATTAAAAAAGAGGTGTCACGATAAACAAACAAAGTTTTACCCCCAAAAAATTCCATTGGATACCTCAAGCTTCTGTCAGAAAGCTTCAAACCCCAATTTTCCAAAATGGGTCATATTCATAAAAATGGTCTTGTTAGTTGGCTCTATTTTTTCCACTATCAAGGATTAAGATGGATGAAAAGAAATATAATCAACTAGTATAGATCGAAACACTATAGTTTGGGGGTTTTGTCTTTTCAAAATATTCTAATAAATGAGGTGAGGAAAATTTTCCTTTGCCTTCTATTGGATGTAGCATTTAGCTTTGCCTAGAAGTTATCATTTTAACCCAATCCATAAAAGGTCATGTTTCCCTTGTCTTGTAGTTCTAAACCTACTCTACAAAATTGCATCCATTATCAACTTCAACTAACAATCTGATGCCAAAACCTTTAGAAAAGGTCACTTGTTCCTCTTCTTCATCTAGCATGAATGAATCATATAGTTTGATATTCTCTACATTCATCATTGAATAAATGTGCATGTATATGGGTAGATTGAGTCTATAGGCATTATCTCCCAACTTTTCTAGTATCTCAAAAGGACCATATCATAGATCGTTATTGTGTTTATCAGAACCTTATAGCCTCTCCTTGTTCAACTATAACCATACCCTGTCTCCCACCTTAACAACCTCTTTGTTCTATGTTGATCATGTATAGCCTTGTAATTTTCTTGTTATTTTTGTAGTGTTTCTTATACCTATAAATGGATATACTTGATATTCTAAAATAACAAAATTTTCTTTAAGCCATCCCCTATAATATCCTCTATTACTCCTCCTTCCTTCCCATATATAATATCCAAAGGTGAAGGTGGAAAATATCCAAATCTAGTTTCAAATGGGGAAATATTAGTATAAGTGTGGATTGTTATATTATGAAAGTGATGTATACATACCAAATGTTTATCCCATGTCCTCGAATGCTTCTCATTTTAACCCCTCAAAATTTGCACCAAGCTCCTATTGACTATTATCTACCCATTTATATATGGATGGAATGATTTATACCTCTTCATTTCATGTCCATATTATCCAAAAATGTAATCTAGAATGCACTGAGAAATATTGTGTCCCTATCTAAAATGATACTCCTTGGTACCTAGAAGTGCACTAAGACCTATCCAAAGTATAATTTTGTTGATTATTTCCCACTAATGGTATTTTTACATAGCATTAGGACATATATCTTCTTGAACTTTTCAACTAACATAAATAGGTAGTCATGTCCCTTTCTCATTGTTAGTAAACCTCCCACAAATTCCATGTAAATCCTTTCCCAAGGACGAGTGGGTATAGATAAGGGATGATATGAACCATGTTTCCTATTACTAGGCTCGTCGATACAACAAAGTATGCATCCTCTTGCGAACCTAGCTACATTTTCTTGCATTATGGGCTAATACACATATCTATGGAACTTGGAAACTATGTTCCCTACACTAAATTCCCTTCAACTGTGGAGGTGTGAACCTCTCTAATCAGTTGTAGTCACTCAACATTAGGAACACATATCTTATCCAACCTGTAGAGTAATCCATCCTAGAGTTGGTAGTTAATTATCCTATCACCATTATGCTCATGAATCTAGCTTTTCAACTCCAGAAACACCTCATTAACATCCTCATCCTTTGAATATGACTCTCTATATGCATCATGGGTGAATGGATCGATGTGCATTAAAGTTCCAAAAGCTTTGATCTTTGATTTTTCCATACTTGAAAGCATGCTAGCCAAATTGTTTGTGTTAACCTTCTTATACCTAATCACTAAATTAAACTACTATAAAAGTCTCATCCACTTGGAATGCCTAGTTTGTTGTAGCTTACTTTGGTGTAGTGATCTATGTGGATTACAATCTCCTTTCCCATTAGATAGTGTTTGAAATTCTTCACAGCTTGCACCAGGGCATAGGGCTCCTTGTCTTAGGTATCGTAGTTGAAAACTATCCCATGAAATACTTCATAATCGTAACAAACAGGACTTCCTCCTTACATCCAAATGGTTACCATAACCTACCCACTCACATTTGTCTCCAGTTGAAAGGGTTTCTACAAGTTTTGTAATGACTAACTAATCTTCTTCTTTAACTACTCAAACACACTTTGCTGAAAATTCCCAAATTGGAAAATATTACCACCATATGTTATGACATGGATTGATGTTACTACTACTAAAAATGAGGTGTTAATAGTGCTAGATAATGCCAACATATAGTGGGGAATCCTTGATGTGAAGTCCCCATTAGACCTCACATTGTTTGGAGTAGGAGCCCATTCGGAGTTGTTAGAGAAATTTTGAGGTCTAAAATGGTCCTCCTAAGGAATATTATAAAATAATAGTGGAAATAATAAAATAATATTAGATTACATCACCAAATTGTAGAGGGTAAAAAAACTACTTTTTCACCTCGTATTTTCAACTTATCTCCTTACATTTTTACTCAAATTTCAAGTGTGAGCACTCATTTCATGCATTATTCAATCCCTCATCTAAAGAGTATCTATGTTGCACACCTTTCATGGACCATGTTACACGAAAAATGAGAAATACATGAAAAAACGTGATTGCAATCACGTTTTTCATGTGTTTCTCATTTTTTGTGTAGAGGGGTCCATCAAAAGTAGGAAACATGGATAATCCTTGGATGAGGAATTAAATTCTACATCTAATGGTTATTCTTTCTTGAAATTTGAATAAAACTATAGAGAGATAAGTTGAAAATAAGAGTTGAAAAAGTAGTTTTTATTTCTTCTTTTTTTTTAATATTTTTACTTTTTTACTCCAAAAATGTTGAATCATCCCCCATGGTTGACATCATCATATTGAATCATATTTGTACATTATTGTATTGAGGTCTATTTACACCTCAAAATTTCTCTAATGATTGATGTGACCACCATAACTTAATGTTGTCCTTGGTTTCAATAAATAATATAAGCGATTACACAGATAAACATTGAACAAGCAAGTAAGTTGACATTGTGAAGCACCAATTGCAATGTATAAAATAAGGATTTCACGAGAGGGAGAAAAGAGTGAGCCTCTTGAAGGAAAGTAATAATACTTCCTAAGAGAGGCACATGAGAGCAAGAAAATATTTGTTGATTAACCTGCAAATTAGTTCACATGATAACAACGATTCATGAAAGAAAATACAATACACATTCAATAATATAAGCACCAAAGGCAATGAATCAGTTGAATTTACTTAGTATATATGAACATCAACATGTAGCAAAAACATCCAAATAATAGTCTTAAGACATTCACGATACATGCATGAAAGTGTGTTAGCTCAATGAGCTTCAATTATTAAGTGAAAGATCTATGTACATAGTTACAATGGTGAGGCACTAGTTCCAATAGTGGAACATTAATTCACTTCTTGCTTCTCCAAGGAATGAATTTTCTCTCCTATGCCAAGTAAAAGAATCCAAGGCTAGCTCTCCAAAGTATATCATTCCAAAATCCTTTTACTTGAGTTATGAGGTTTCTTTTATAACAAGAGGAATTTACTTTGATATCCCCAAGACTCATGAACTACCATCATGACTCTTGAACTTCTAATGTTACCTTTGAACTTACCTTAAAACCTTTGAACTCCCAAATGAATTTTGAACTTATATTTGACTCATTTGTCCTCATGTGGCTTTTCGTATTCCACATATGATCTTGTACTTTAACACATTATATTTTTTCTTTTTCTTTTAAAATACATAATTACATTCCACATGATGTTTTGGAAAGACACATGGACACGTATGACATAGTGATGATACTTGTACAAGTTACAACTTGATAATGATGACATGGAACTCATGATGAGGTGGCAATATCAAGTTGGTCTCCTTGTTACTCTATCTTCGATCTCCATGAAATATCTAATGTGTACTCCATATTCATGAAATATCCACTTTGTTTCTTATCATCACCCTCCAAAGGTTCTTGGTTTAGAATTGGAATATTCATAGTCATCATGCAATGTCTTCTTTTTGTCATGGTCCAGGATCTACTTCATGTCTTCATGATAGTTCTTCTATATGCTTCTTCTCTGCAAGTGTTTCTTTGACGTGTTCCTTGAGCATAATTTTTCCACGCTGAGAAGCTACTCCTAGCAATGAAGATCACTCATGACAAAGAAGAATGAGTCTTGAAAAAATATATTTTATCTCTACCTAGCTCATGGAAGATGTTTCTTATGATAGGCCTTTGTGAGGATTGAAAGAATGAGGCTTCATGAAGAAAGCATAGCTGAACTCAACAATGGCCTAAGAAGGCACCATTGTTCACTGTTACTATTCCATCTATTATAAAGAAGGGTCTCTCCTTGGTCCATCACAATGGGAAGTACAAGGAATGAGGTGATGAGCTTGTTTCTTAAGACAATGCCATGCACCAGTAAGGAAAGAGAGGAAGACTATGAAAACAAATTTTGACTGGTCAAGGGCTAAGAGGAGGCATTACTTATCCTTGTTACTATGCCATGCACTAAGGAAAATAGGCTTGAGCAAGTTTTTAGTGCAGAGGGGAAGAAAAAGGAACAAGGTTGAATGTTTGTTTCTTGAGACTATGCTATTCACTGAAGGGAAGATGAAGCTTGAGGGAAATCATAGTTTCTCTCAACAAGGGCTCATCATTCATTAGTAATGCATTTTTCCTCTTTTTCTAGCATATTTTATCACAATAGTGGCTAACTATTAATCGAGAATGAAATTTTCACTCACAGAGGCAACAAAAAGCTAGGTCACTTAGCCTAGGAAGTGCTTCTCTATACTAAGGAGGGATGAGATTCTTTGCATAATGTAGTTTTTTTTTAAAGGAGATGGAAATGGTCCTTGTTTTCAACTAGAAGTAATTCATGATCCATGCAAGGCATAATTGATCAAAACTTAGTGCAGTATGTTGAGACAAGAAACAAGGGTTAGGTGACCATATTTGGAAGGTTTATTAATCTGCAATCATTAGAGAGAGCCTTGAGAGGGAATTAATGCACAAGTCTTTGTGGAAAATGTTTCATCAATGAGTCTCATGAATGGGTTGGGCTTATCACCTAGTAAGAGGCTGAATAATTCCTTCACAACTTGTATTGAGCAGGAGGACTGCGAAGAGATCCAAAATGGCTAATTCTAGGACCAGTAGAGTAAGAGAGAGAAATGCATCCAAAAAATACTCAAACATTTATAACACACATGAAAGAGATTAATACAAGCTAGGATAATACATATGACTCACAAACAATAGTCACATCTTGAAATGGCAACACAATGACACATATTTCTAAGTCCGACGGTTAGCAAGACACATTGTAAAACATAGAACACAAGTTGTGACAAAAGCATTAATTGTGACCAAAAAGTGTGATAGGATATATAAACGTGTCTATTGTGTATTATAAGGATATATAGGTCCATATAATGTAGAATAGCACACTAGAAATGACTCTAGTGATGTTCAAAGGTGTGACACATATAAGAGTGAAAACAACTAAAAGCGACACCTGCTACAGTAAGTAAACATGAAAATGAAACTTGCAAGAGACAAAGAAATTGAAATTGAAACATACCAGAGTGAAGATAACATGAAAATTTCACTTATTAATGCGAGAGAAAGAAAAAGCGGTGGTTGTGAATATGAAAGCGACACTTGTAAAAACAAAGATGCAGAAAAGTGATAGTTGGGAAAACTCACTGAAATAAAAGTACAATCATAACCAGATGATGGATATTGTCAATTAAATTACACACTTACTATTGATATAGGTTGAACATCGAACAATAACTATGTTATTATACTACACTATGACTATTCAAGCTTGCATAAAGGAAGGGCGCTTATGAATTCACTAAATAATAAGCATGTGTGAGCAAATGAATTTGAAAATTGGATTCTTATTAGAAGAAAACCCAAATAATTTACAACCGACCACAAATTTACCAAGAGAAATCAAGGAAAGATAGATTTTAAGATTCCTATTAGGCTCCAAAATTCAAGTGTAAGAAAATTTTTGGAGGGTGTTGATCACAACATCAACACTCTGTGACACACTAGTAGAACTACAATTTCTCTATTCATCTTTAAGTGCAAGGTCTCAGCCTTTTGAGAAGTTTTGATTTTACATGTTTATCACCCCATCTCTTCTACTTATCTTGGTTAAAATTATAGTCCCCTCTAATCCTTTCTCAACTTGAAACACATTAGCATAAGACTAGTCATACCTTAACTCTTTCGATAGGGGAGAAGCATAGTAAGTATATCGAGATTTTGATAATTAGAGTTAAGCACATTCCCTAGTGTCGCTCCACTAGTAGCAAGATTTTTTAGTACCCCGACAAAGTCACCTCAAGGAATTGCAAACATCCCTTCACTTCCAGTAGGATTTTTCAATACCTTGGCGAAGTTTCTTGCTTCACCTATCTAAACAGGAAGCCTTCCTCGTCTTCACTCTTTATTTAGTTACTAATAGAGTGTGCAAAGGAACTTATTTATTTTGATAGTGGAAGAGATATACCGACTTATTTAATTACAAGAGAGGTTATTTCCTTGTTTTAAGGTATTTAAAATATAACTAAAGTTAATATTGTCATTTAAAGTTTTTCTCCTTTCCCTTCTCTACTCAGTTGAGTCAATAGGTAAAAAGACCATTCAATACAAGGACCAGTCAGAATGAAGATCCTAATAAATATATGGTATTCGTAGTTCAACTAAAGGCTTTCCATCTGGATTGAATCATATTTTCCATTCAAACATCATAGACTTTAAAGATATATAAACCGAAATAGAGAAGATGTAATACATTATCCAAGCATCGTTCATCATCACAATCACCCTTTTCAAGTTTAGCCACGTTGTATTTTGAGCGAAAGGAGCATATTTCATGAAAAGTCCTATTATGTAAAACATAAAAGTAAATACACAACAAAATAATAAAATAAGACCAAAAGGACAAAGTAAAAGGATAAATGAACTAGAAGGAAACATGACGAATAGAAAACAAGAAAATAGAACAAATGTAGAGACTAGATGGAGAGCAAGTGTAGATGAGTAAAGAGGAAACTAGATTCCAACTAGATGCACTCCTAACATAATTGGCTAGAAGGTCAAGGCTAAGTGTAATGAAATTTCCTATGTAACCATCATAACTACTCCTGATCTATAATCACAAAAATACAAATGATTAAAACTAATATAAAATCATGTGCAAAGGAAAATAAAAGAACTTGAATAACTTGCACAGAAGATATAAGGTCTTTGCTATTGTTAGAAAGATCCGTCATAGAAACTAACCTTAACCAACCTACCACCTTACCTCTTCGATTGGAAGAAAAAAGAGACAAACCTTGAAGGCTTATTGTGAATGCACTTTCATCCATATTGTCTTGATTAGCAAACATCAAGTAAGATCTAAGCTTTTTATTTGCAAAAGTGATTTTTAAGTAAAATGCTTCCAACCAATCATAGATTGGGTCATCGAATTAAAAATCATCTTCCTAAAAACCCTGAAATCCTTGAGAAAAAAAAATCAGTTAATGACATGGAATTGGGATGAGAATCTTGTAAGGGAAAACAATTTTGATTATATTTAGAAGGCTTGTCAAGACAGTGAGGGCTTGACATAACCATCAAAGAAGGTTTAAGTGCCTTAACTACTTGACAAGTATCTAATGAGATGATAAACCATAAAGATCAGTTGATGCAAAGAAAGTAGCATCCAATACAATGATGGGCAAATGTTAGTTGAATTAAAACCAACATTATGAGCAGATGGATTTACAAAGGAATAAGATTCCCAGTTAGTAGACAATAAACGTAGATCAGTTTGAAAAAATTTGTAAATTCTTTGAACAATAGAATCATCTTCCCTGCATGTTGAATGTGACAATTAAATTCCTTGTAATTGGTTATAATCATACAAATAATTGAAAATGAATGATAGAATAGAAAATACATAAAACTAGTTAAAGTGGGAATGAATAAATTGATTCAGCACATAATACAAGCATTCATTAACATTGAAGATGATATATTGTTATGTGAATAAAATTATTAACATCACAACATTCACAAGAAAAACTAGGAGCTGACTATTTTTAAAATAATTTGATAGGTATGAATCCTTCGGCCAATGATAATCTTTAAAATGATCAACTTCATATCTATGTGCATGCATGAAAGGTATACATTCTGAACCAAAGTTTGAAAAAAAATATTTGCATGAAGATGAAACAAATGAAATAGAGCCCTCAATCCAATGAGAAACTAAGTCTTGAAATTTAGAAAAGCTATATCTAAAATACCACAAGTATTTTAAGAATAAATTTCCATTCAGAAAAACTATGCAAAGACAAGAATTTTATGAGAAAATCTAGTTCTGACTTAGTTTAGGTATCTTCTCAGAGTCAAGAAAACCAGACATAACCATCAATGGATGTTGAAGTGCCTCAGCTTCCTTATAAGTATGGAAGCTTTCAAGGATCATAGAATTGCATTATAAATATTGGATCAAATCATGCAGGGTGTTTGTATATATACGACTAGTAATTGAAAAAATATCATTACTATTAAGATGGCATCTATCTATATCATTAATTTGATAAAAATTTTTAACTTCAAGAAAGAAATTACCAAAGTTCTAAACTGAATAATTTTCTTCATGCAAGACTGGAAATGATAAGGAATGTCATGGATACTTGATGAGTTGCTTACCTTCTTCCTCATCATGGATGACCTCACCACCTTCTGCCAATTTAGAAATATTCCCATTAGATGATGAATCTGAAGAGCATAAAGTATCTTCATCACAATTTAATGCATTACAAACAATATGGCAGAAAGGATGGTGAATTGAAGAGGAAGTTTTCACAAGAATATTTTCCTTAACAAAATTAGATTCTAGGTCTAAATGTTTCAAATCACAATATTCTTGTGAGACCAAAAGATTAGTTGGTGCACTTGGGAATTCATCATCATATACATCAATGGAGTCATCATCATCAGAATAATGGTTGTCCAAGACTTTATAGCTTTTAGGAAAATTAATTTCATCTTATTGATTACCAAGATTGGTAGATTCAAAATCATTCAAGGATGGAGGAACACCATTTTGATAAGGATTACTTCGAAAAAGAAAAGAAATATTGAAAGAATATTCACATTTCTACTCTTCTACCCGTTGATTATGCTTACCTTGCACCTCTTCACTACTTGGATTGGAAAAATGAAAATATGAAGATTTTGAAAGAGACTGATCAGGAAGATCAAAGGGAAATGGAACATGTAAATGAGATGATAGAGGAGGAAAAAAAATCCAAATTAGGTTCAAGAATAGAGTTATGGGTGTTAATACCATCTTGAGGAATGGAGGGTTTAGTATTCACCTCATGCTTCATAAAGCATTCTAAGGTTTCCCCCATTGGGTCTATATTATGAACAATGGGTGGGGATTGAGAAGATGGATTAGGAACATGATTTATAGATTTCCAAATTTAATCATTAATATGTAGAGGAAGGTTGATTGGTACTAGAAGAGGAGGAGGACAAGGAAGAAAAGGAATAGTAGGTTCCTCCTCTGAAATTAGAGGTGTCTCATGATTTACAAAAGTTGGGAGAACAATATCATCTTGGGGTTTATAATCACCTTGGGGTTTATAATCACCTTGTAAAGAGATTTCAACCAAACCTTCAAACTTCCTTTTAAGGAAATCCAAATCCATAACTTCCCCAAGAAAATCATAACATAAGTGAAGGATCTGATTAGAAAATTACTTAATTGATTAATTAGGGTAAATTCTTAGTTAATTGATCCTTTTAATAACATCTCAATAATCATACCTATAAACGGTTAGGAGAAGATCCTTGAGGAATTGATCAAATGAATGAATAGAAACGGTTGGAAAGGTATGACACCATCGATTAACTATGAATGGCTATGAATGTACCACCCTTGCCATCAAACCTAAATTGAGATAAGTCATAATACTATTCCTCGTAGATGAAAATTTTACATGGAGATAGGTTAGAAAAACAATGTGGGATAATGATTTTGGGATGATCCATTTAAGATAAGAGATTCAAAATAGACTCAATGGGAAAAAATTGTCATCTACCCCTCCTTCTAGTGCCAGAATGTTGATAGTGTCTGATACTACCAACATACAAGGGGGTCTCGCTAATGTGAAGTCCCAATTAGTACTGACACCATTTGGAGTAGGAGCCCCATCCGAAGTATTGGCTCAACCACCATAAGTTAAGGTTTTTCTTGATTTCAATGAATAACATAAGATATTACACACATAAGATTCGAACAAGCAAGTAACTTGACATTGTGAAGCACCAATTGCAGTGTATAAAAGGAGGATTTCAAAAGAGGGAGACAAGATCGAGTCTCTAGATGGAAAGTAATAGTACTATCCTAAGAGAGGCACATGAGAGAAAGGAATGATTCATCGATTAACCTACAAATTAGCTCACAAGATTACAATGATTCATGCAAGAAAATAAAACACACGTTCAACATGATAAGCACCAAAGCCACCAAAATAGTTCAATTTCCTTAGTACATAAGAACACCAACATATACCACAGACATTCAAATACTAGTCTTAAAACATTCATGATACATGCATGAAAGTGTGCTAGCTCAATTAACTTCAATTATTAGGTGAAAGATACAAGTACATAGTTACAATGGTAAGGAACTAGCTCTAATAATGGAAAATTATGTCATTTCTTGCTTCTCCAAGGAATGATTTTTCTCTCCTTTCCCAAGTGGAAAAATCCAAGGCTAGCTCTCCAAAGTCTATCACTCCAAAAGCCTTTTTATTTAGTTATGTTGTTTTTTTTATAGCAAGAGGATTTTCCTTTCATATCCCCATGAATCTTGTACTAGCCTCATGAGTTTTGGACTTCTAATGTGACCTTTTAACTTCTATTACAACATTTGGACTTATAAATGACTTTTGAACTTGTATTTGATTCATTTTTCCTCATGTGACTTTTCATATTCCATATATGACTCTTGGAATTCAGGAGATTACATTTTTTCCTTTTTTCTTTAAGATACATCATTACATTTGATATGATGATGTGGAAACTCACATGGACACATATTACATAGTGACGCCACTTGTAAAAGTTACAATTTGACAACGATGACATGGAGCTCCTGATGAGGTGAAAATTCCAACTTGTTCTCCTTGTTCCTCTATCTTCAGTCTTCTTAAAAGATTTGATTTATACTCCACCTTCATGAAAGATGCACTTTATTGCTTATCCTCACCCTCCCAAGGGTCTTGGGTTAGAGTTGGAATCTTCTTAGTCATCATGCAATGTCTTGTTTTTGTCATTGTCAAGGATCTACTTCATGTCTTCATCATAGTTCTTCTTTATGCATCTTCTCTACAAGTGTTTCTTTGACATATTCCTTGAGAATCACCTCATCATGTTGAGAGGGTTCTCCTACCAATGAATATAACTCATGAAAAGGAAAAATCATTACTGAAAACATCTATTCTATCTCTGCCCAACTCATGGAAGAAGTTTCTTACGATAAGCCTGTGTGAGGGCTAAAAGAAGGAGGCTTGATGAAGAAAGCATAGTTGAACTAAATAGTGACCTAGGAAGGCACTACTATTCATTGTTACTGCACCATGCACTATAAATACGACACTCTCTAATGAGGCTCATTAAAAGGTACATCATATGGGTCATAATGCCATTCTCCAACTTTAGAACTATATATTTCTCACATTTATTTACAATTTTTGTTGTATTATGCTTAGTGAGAGGGGTAAATGATGTTTTGCTATATCATGCCTAATATGGTTTAAATCTAGGAAATTGTTATCGCGAAAAATAGTGTCCATTCAGAGCTGCTAGTACCACTAAGACGGGTAGCTATCTTAGAAACAAACAAACTAAAGTTACTTGTGTTTTCCTTTATGAGAGATAGATGAGAGAGAAACAGAGAGTACCAACCTCAGTATTTCACTTGGCTCCTTGCTTGTTTCCTCCCCCCTTTGACAGAACTTTGCCACTCTTCCTCACTTGTCCCGCTTCAAAGAACACCTATAGAGACAAAGCAACATAATACCATCAAATCATAGAGATCTATAACCATAAACAATATAGGATCAGATGTATATTAACCATACAAATGCATACATCAATACAAGATTTAGAAATATAGAAGAATATGGAGGAAAACTCATATAGATTTATTGATAAAAGTAGTAGAAGAGAGGATTAGAACCCAACGGTCTGACCCAGTGCCATCCTCCCAGCATGAAATCCCTCTTCACCTCATGAAAAGCTAGATCACCCAACACTACAGTGTTTCACAAAGAAACCAACAACACTTCCTTACAAAAAATACAAAATTACAGCCTCTGGATCTCTAAGATGAGGGATCCATATATAGATATTCGCAGGTGGGTGAGTTAGCTTCTGGGATTTTGATTAGTGTCATTTCTCTGATAGTTCTTGGTTCCACTTGGATATTTCATGATCTCTTACTCATCCCTGGGCGAATTCAGAGAGGCAAGTGTCAAATGAGCAGTTTCTAGAAGATTCTCTGGGTTTCCACCTAGCAATCTGCCTCTGCCATTTTTCTACTCTTGCTCATCACACCCTACAAAAGGGATTTTCAGTATGTATCACACCCTCTATGTGTAACAGGTGAGATGCATCGCACCCTCAGCATGGAGCAGTCTGTATGGTCCAGTTTTGACCATTTCTGAGCAGTTTTCTAGGGAGAACTTCTGGGAAATGATGTAATCAACTGACCTTCTTCCTTTAGGGTATGAAACAATAATTTTAGGGGTTTATAATCCCTTGGTTTATGGACATATGTGATTGGGGTTGCAGTTCCCAAATATGTCTATAATAGTTGCCCCCTAAAGCATGAGGCCGTAAATCTTCTGATGTTAGGTGAAATACTTTATCATGAGGATCCGATGTTTTTTGAACTAGAAGGTGGCCTGTAATAAGATACAATACAATACATTATCTCCATGATATTTTCATGATCTAGCGGAGATGGGCATTCCCATGCTCAGCTTTATAAATTCATTTTCATGTACCTAGGACAGACAACCGTTTGTGTGGCGGATTGATGATTCTGGTAGAGCCATCATCCCTTGGCTTGGATGATTACTTGTGCAACTATGATGTACATTTGATGCCTGAATATATCGCAGCCTGGATGGATGAAACTAGATCCAAGGTCTTCAAACTTGTTCAATCCTTGCCCGAAGTACAAGTCGATCCATGTAAAAAGATGTTCTGATCTCGAACATGGAAAGACATTGCCTGATTACCAGCTAATGATGTAAGTTGTTAACAGGCGTGAGAGGAATCACTGATAATGATGATGATCCTCAAGGTACTGCAGTACAATTAACATGGTGTGAATACATGTGTCGATGTCGAACACCACGTAAAATCTTCTGCTCGAAGGCCATTGATGTAAACCTTTCACCAGAAGTGAGAATCTTGCCATTGAGGCATGCAAGCTTCAAAGTACTGAAAGGGTTGTTCCTAAGTCAACTTCTTGCAAAATGAGCTGATGTCGACAAGAAGTGACTCGTCGTAGGAGGGCCTTAATGAATCCCACATCTATGACATTGAATGGAGCAATGATTTTGTGGAGGTGAAAACGATCTGATGATACAAGGTTTAGGGTGGCGGTCATGAAAGAATGGAGCGTGAAGGTATTGTAGCAGATGCGGCGTAGGCTGGGTTGGTGAATTCTCTGAGTGACTTCTATTGAACATATCAGCGACACTGACAATGGATTAGTAGCGTTAACCCAAAAAATGAATGGTACTGAGGACCAATGGCGATATGACCGGTGAACTGAATAACCCAACCCAACTCAATCATGGTGATGGAGTGAAGGTGGCATGTTCAAAAGCGACCTGCTACCAATAAAGTTCTTCAAGTTTTCTTCCCAATTTTTCCCCAGTCATTTCTCATTAGTACCTCTTTATTTTTGTCAAGCTTGAGGAGGATAACATATGCTTGTTCTATAACCTATCGCTATGTTTTAGTGAGCCTAGCGACAGTGAAAATCGCTCTTGTCTGTAATGGACAAGTTCGTCACTATTGTTTTAATGAGTTTAATGACAAAGATAACTCGGTCCTTTTCAGTTTTAGAGAGTCTGAGAAGAGATGGAAAGGAAACTCCAGTAATCCTTTTTCGTAGTATAATCCCTTAAGCCTGAAAATGTATAAAATAATATGAAAGGGATGACTTTTCCAATCACTTTAACGAGCTGAAAAAGAAAAGCGTTCGATATTTTTGTGTAATGATCCCTCAGGTCCAAAAGGATTAAAATATAGAGGAGGGATGGCACTTCCAATCACTTTAACGAGCTGGAGAGGCCGATTGATCGGCAATCTTTTTATATTTTACAAGTCTAAAAAGAGCTAAAAGAGACTCGTCTTTGAGGAATGAGTGATATTTTCGGGTAGCAGCTGGTTCTAGGTAAGGTTTGGAACTTTTCAATCATGGCAGTGTAAAGAAGATGGCTAATGGAATCACTCATCACAGTTTTTCCTCAAAAGGGTAAACAATCAAGTGGAGGCAAATGATCGACTAAAAAGTGGAGGTGATGGTAAGAACACGACCAAGGCTCAAAAGCTGATAGTAATGTGATCAAAAAGGTTATTTACCGAAAGTGGATTCATTTTTTAATGAGCTTGAACTCTAGGGGAACATATGCTCATAATTTGGTTTATTTTTTAACGAGCTTGAACTTTGCGAAAACATTGCTCGTGCCAGTCGTACAATAAGGATGTCTCTCATTAGTAGGTTCATTTTTTAGGGAGCTTGCCCGATGCACAACTTTGCTCTGAAGCCTTTTGTATGAAAGCTAGGAACGACCAACTACTATCCTAGGGGTTAAAGAACTATTGAGGTTAGGTAGGATAGCTTCTCGACGGGAAACCTTTCCTTTACTTTGTTGTTTTCGTCGGTCCCGTCAAAGGTGAATGGTTGACTAGAACAATCACCTAACTTAAGCAGTTGAAGTTAGTAAAAACTATGGGGTTAGAGTTACGCTGGTCGCTTTTCACTTGCATACAAAAGATTTGCATGCCCCCAACTATAAAGAGAAATAGAGTTTCCAAGTTACCATATGGAAGTTCTTGCATTAACGCAAGGTTTTTTCAACCACATTTGTAGACAAAACACTTCCTTGGCTATGTCCATCGAAATAGACAAAGGTGAATGGTACGAGCTTCCACTCACATAACCTTTGACGAGGGAATCCTTCTCCAGTATAATCCCATTTTCCTAAATAGATGGGTGTGTCAGACTAGTCATATATCCTACGTGGAAACCTACATTATATCTGGGGTTTTCCTACCGAAGCAGACCAAGGCGCATTCCCCCTAGGTTTAGTCACATTCACCGAATCACTCGTGCTCATCAAGTGGATGGACTGGAGGTTGATGAGACATTCCTTATGCAAAAAGACTAGTTAGGGATGGCATTTGACTAGTAGCCGTGTTTGAACTGGGGAATGAAAGTTGGTCAACAAGCTAGACCATTCTGCCTTCATACGGGAAACACATCACTCGAAAGAGTGAGGAAACAATAACTCCCATGCTATAAATGTAGTCACGCCCAAGGAGTAGATTGTAATCTAGAGGACCTTGGACTACCATCACGTTCAGATGAATGGTTTTCCTTCTCAAAATTATAGGAAAATTTGGAAGGATCCCTAACGGTCGACTGGTTCCTTTGTTAAAGCCTAACAGATTTTGAATCTCAGGCAAAAGCAATGGTGAACCAAGCGCTTTCCAAGCATTTGAGGAAAGGATACTCACGGAAGCCCCTTCATCTATGATAATACCATCCATGATCATTATGTAAGCTTGTACTATGATTCAGAATGGTATATTAGAGGGTAGGCGGGGTCTCCCTAGTAAATTCCAATTGATGGAAACAACTAGATTTCTTGGAGGATGGACCGAATAAATGGCTAGACAAATATCTGACGAACTTCCTTCCTACGGTAAAGGAATGGGTAGATTTCCCCCATGTTCATTGGATTTTGTGTTAACAAAAAGAATTTGAACGGTGTCATTCTCATTCTATTTGGTGACTGTATCATCTAAAGGTGGACCTTCTGAAGACAAGACTGGGTTGACTGCCATCTCGACTTGTTGACTTTGGTCCGGTGCAGACTCAGAGGATTTATCTTCAATGATGGGTGCTTCGACTGACAACAAAGGTGTGTCAGTCAGATTTTCAACTAGCGATGGACTCGGCAAGAGTTTCTTGTATCCAGGAGGAAGTTGCTGCAGTGAAGCAGGACGGTTATCCAAGACTCTTTTAGCTTCATCCAAGAAAGGACAACGGTGGAGGGCATGATCGCCTTCACACAGTCTACAATGAAATTTAGATCTTCTTTTCTATCCATTGATTTCATTTTCACTAGTTGATGATGTGCTCTCAACATGATCGTTATAGGTTAAAGACACTGGATTGTGAACGTAGGGAGATTAGTCCCTTAAGATCCATGGGATGCAAGGACAATCTCGATTATAGTGGTCTCCTTTGAAAATGACACATGGAGATTTAGGTTTGGATGGTGCAGTGTGTGGATTTTTGCTAGATGATGCATGGTTGCCCCCTTTCACCATTGGCTTCTTCTTCTTCTCCTTCCCTTTCTTCTTCTTCTCAGTTACTTGGTTTCTAGCGTTACTAGCTTCACCAAGTGAAGAGGAAGAAGGAGAGGGAGAAACAAACGAAGTAGAAGGTGGGGGAGTGACTTCAGTATCATCTAGTTGTTGATTTGATTGCTGAGGAATTACGGTGTTTTGAATGACAGAGGTCGAGAAAAGCCATACTGGTAGGCCAATTGTGAGTCATGGAAGGGACAATGTAGCCATATGTGGAGCACCAACATCTCCCCAAGAAGAGAAAGGACTAGGATTTCCCCCAAGGGGAAATCCTTGATTGTGGACTCCATTTTCTCAACCTAAGACCAACGAGGGAATGGTGATGTTATTCTGATTAAAATAAATTTTATGATGCTTTGACACAACTTGCTTTTTCACTTTTAAAGAGTAAAGAAAAAGCTAAAGATGACTCTAGTCACCTTCGATTTTTAATGAGATTGAAGTGAGAAGTGCTCAGATTGACCTTTTCTTTTAAGGAGTTTGAAAAGGAACGAAAGTGAATACTCTAGAAATCTCGACAGAGGGATTACCAAACCAATCGCAAAACTATAGAATACCTTTTACGTATGGCATTCAATCTTCCCAAATGCTGTGTTCAGTGCATTGCGATTGATAGGGCGGCAGACATGGATTCCTAAGGATAAAGGATATAGCCTATTGTGGTCTCCCAATATATGCTCGATAGTACATGGGAGCACAAGTCCATACTGGCACTTGTTGTATCAAAGAGGAGGAATCACCCAGCCTACGATGAAAACAATAGTTACCAGGCTTTATGACGCTGGAATACGTCTCTAGCCTAGACTTCTAGATGTTGTACGTTAGGTTGCAAAGCGTTTTTATGTTCATTGAGGTTTATTTTACAGTTGATCTTTCTTAAGAAGTTTTCCTTTAAGGTTCACCACGTGATGCAGATATGCAATTCCTAAATATGCAATCTAAGATGATAAACAATCATTTACTTTCTTTTTGCAATGAAAATCCTAGCTACTAAGGGAAGAGAAGTAAAATTCTTTCAACATAGAGCAGAGAGCACACACTAAGATGCACTGTCCTAAATCAATATCCACATGTAGTCTAAATGAAAATTCACATGCATGTATTTGTTTTTTTTTAGTTTCCTTAATGTGAGAATGACAAAAAGAAAACTAAGTACAGATCTGAACTATCTTTTCTCAAAGCGACACTTTAGCAATTTCTTGTTCAAAAACGAAAGGAAGACTAAGACGACACTTTCAATTTCGACTTGAAAACTGCTTTCGAAACTTCAAAGAATTGATGATTCGAATAAAATACACTAGCAAAAGTGTAATCAACTATCTAAAAGAGGAAGACTTTACGACACTCTTTTCTTTGACTGAAAACGACACTTTCGACACTTTCAAATCAAAAGATGACAATTCGATTAAGCTACTTTTTGCAAAGGAGGATTGTAAATGATGAAAAATACATAAAAAACATTCAAAATTCCTTATCAATGGAGGCTAAATAATGCAAAGGAAGAAGGTTTCAATAGTGATATACTGATCATAGACAACAAATGTCCTGAATAGAGCTGAAAACAATGAAGAAAAAAACCAAAATCTGGAGGCAGAAACAATCTCATTCAATCATTGCACCTGTAACACTGGGAAATAGGGATGCATCTCACTTGCAACACATGGGAGGTGTGATGCATCCAGGTTTCCAATGAGAGACAGTGCGATGGTCCAGGGACGAGACTGAGCTCGGTTTTCACTCATAGTTTGTAGCTAAGTTCAGGGATTTAGGCTGAGCTAATGATATGCAGTAAACACAAAGTATAGGGGTTGATCTAATGAGGTTATTTGAGCTACCACCAGGACACTTAGCATGTTTACAAGTTAGATGTTCAGTTCATAAACTAACCTGGAGATTGACTGAAGCAGCGTTGATCTACTCTGAAGTTGCATAGCAAAAGAAGTTCAAAGGCTAGCTTGCTTAACTTCAGGCTCCGTCCGTAGTTTATAAAGCAAACAACAATAACTAACAATCAAACTATTCGCTCCCCAGTGGTGTCGCCATTTTGTTATTGGGAAAACTAGTGTCCATTCAGAGCTGCTAGTTGCACTAAGATGGGTAGCTATCTTAGAAACAAACAAACTAAAGTTACTTGTGTTTTCCTTTATGAGAGATAGATGAGAAAGAAGCAGAGAGTACCAAACTCAGTCTTTTGCTTAGCTCCTTGCTTGTTTCCTCCCCCCTTTGATAGAGCTTCGCCACCCTTTCCTCACTTGTCCCACTTCAAAGAACACCTGTAGATTCAAAGCAGCATAATACCATCAAAGCATAGAGATCTATAACCATAAACAATATAGGATCAGATGCATATTAACCATACAAATGCATACATCAATACAATATTCAGAAGTATACAAGAATATGGAGGAAAACTAAAATAACTTTATTGATAAAAGTAGTAGAAGAGAGGATTACAACCTAACAGTTTGACCCAGCACCATCCTCCCAACATGAAAGCCCTCTTCACCTCATGAAAAGCTAGATCACCCAACACTACAATGTTTCACAAAGAAACCAACAACACTTCCTTACAAAAATACAAAATTCCAGCCTCTCGATCTCTAAGATGAGGGATCCATATATAGATATTTGGAGGTGGGTGAGTCAGCTTCTGGGATTTTTATTAGTGTCATTTCCCTGATAGTTCTTCGTTTGGTTAGTGCCTAAATCTACCTCAGGATGAGAAAGGTAGGATCCAAGGCCAACATCAAACCACGCTTAACCTGGTAGCTAGCCCTACCAGGTCGGGGGAGGGCTCTCTCCGGGTCAATCTCAACAAATTATGATCAATGAGGGCTTGAGATGAATGATATAACTACTAATCTTAGGCTAGGTATGTGTGCAAAAGAGTTTGGTTGAATAAAATGATGTTTTTGCTGGCTCAAATGGGAAAGCAGATTTTGGGTGCAGGGAATGAGGCTCAACTTTGCAAAGATCTCAATGGGGGCAAGGTAGGCAATTGATTTTGGCACTTCAAATAAAATGAGGTGGAAGGATAAGACATGTGAGGAGTTGAAGAGGGCAAGAGAAACCATGGATCCTCTCCAAATAGCTGAAAACATCAAGAAACTAAAGCAAACCTCAAGTAGAGCACTGCAATTTCAATGGATTCTACTTACACTCTTGTTTGATTTAGTTAGGAAGAAATAAGAGAGATAATGGCATACAATCACATAAATAAATTCACAATTACAAAGGAAAGCACTGTACCAAGACAAATTGCCACATGAATCCCAAAGAGTGTTGCAAACCCTGGTCTCAATTCCTTAGCCAAAATGCTGATATAGGTGTACAATGAAGCTCCTTGATTTCTCAAGAGTCCAACCTTCTACCAAAATAAAACCCATACACTATGAAATTCATAAAATATATAAATTTTCTCATCCTTGTACTAAAGGATTGAGCTCAACCATTTTCTTCAAAATAGAATTAGTTACATTAAACTTGGCCGAATTTATGAAAATAGGTGTTGAATATTACCTCGTATCTCCTAAACCATAGCACCTGTTACAACACTGAAAGAGGTTTTTGTAGATAATGTCATTTTGGAGAAAAACCTCTCTCAAATTTGGGAAATTCGTTTCCAGTTTCTCGAAATCTGTTCCACAAAATCGTCTCTAAAACAAAAAATCATTAAAAATTTAAATCTGTGAAAATGAGCTGTAAAGATCTAGTCACATATCCCAATCCATGACACCTATGAATAAACTATTTTTTTTTTTTTTTATATGGCTCGTGCTTAACAAAAACTCTTTGTGTTTCTCAAAATTACTTTCCATATGTTGTAAAATGGCCCCGCACTAAAATGACTAAAATAGTAAAAAATATGAAAATTTTGCTTTGTTTAAATGTAGGCTCCAAATATCATTGTATATCTCCCACGTAGTAGCACCTGTGCATAAATTGAAGAAGGTTTTTGTTATTTGATATGTGATGAAACAAAACCTCTTTCACTTTTGAAAAATTACTTACCATTATTTCAGAAACTGATTTTGTAGTAAACTTTTCATTGTGTGCAGTGACTGTCCTCAAAACATGCATAACCAAGAATCACTCATTCATTTCGATCATATCTTCTAATATAGAAACCTGTTATGGAATTGTGATATACCATTGGAAATATTTTTCCGAGCTTCTTCTAATGGACACACTTGTGACATGTTTTGTGCTGAACATCATGTGCAAAACATCTAACAAAACCAGACATAATAAGAGCTCATGTTGATCCCTGGTGACAAGCTGCGAAGGCTGGAACTAACAGGTTCCACTTGGAGATTTCATGATCTCTTACTCATCCCTGGGTGAATTTAGAGAGGAAAGTGTCAAATGAGTAGTTTCTAGAAGATTCTCTGGGTTTCCACCTAGCAAACTGCCTCTGCCATTTGTCTGCTCTCGCTCATCGCACCCTACAAAAGGGATTTTCAGTATGCATTGCACCCTCTATGTGTAGAAAGTGAGATGCATTGCACCCTCAGCATGGAGCAGTCTGTATGGCCCATTTTTGACCAGTCTTGAGTAGTTTTTCAGAGAGAACTTTTGGGAAATGATGTAATCAGCTGACCTTGTTCCTCTAGGGTATGAAACAACACTTTTAGGGGTTTAGAATCCCTTGGTTTATGGACATATGTGATTGGGGTTTCAGTGCCCAAATATGTCTATAATTGAAATGGAACAATTTTGAGATGATTTCAATGGAGGATCTCGGAGTAGACAGTAGGGAGAGATTCTAGGAGGTTTTCTGCCTCCTTAACTCCCTTAATCAACAAAAATAACCACACTCTCTCTCATTAGCTCGAAGTCATTGGCAAACAAGTAGGACGAGGACACTGGCAGGCAAGCAAGTGAAGTTAAACAAGATCTAAATCAACCCCTCTCAAGTTTTGGGAGAGAAGCATTCCTAGTTTTTAGGGAGATGTAACTAGCTACCATCTTGTATAAATAAACATGCCAAAGATTTCATTAGGGTTTAAACTTTTTTTCAGCTAAGAAGTTATTGAGCTCAGGCACTTGATACTATTATTTTTGACTGGTTATGTGATGTATTTGAAATTGATGCAATGCTAATGAGAAGTTTCTTATTAATCCATCACTGAGTTATTTCCACAGGGCTGAGGCTCTTGGTTTTGGGCCCAACCCCAATGGCTTAGATCCCTCTTATGTATTGGTATTTATTTTTAGCTTAGAATGTTTATTAGTTTTCTACCTTTCATTAGAACATAAACCATAAAAAATATTGTGGTTTATCCCATCTCTCTCATGGGAACATGAATGGAAGAATATAAAATCACAACCAAAAAATGCTATGTTTATGATTTCTTGGAAGAAGGTCTATGTTAGTCATCTTATTTTGCATCTATTTTCTATAGCTTAGAAGTTGATTTGTGACTAGATCAAAGTTTTTAGCATAGATTAGATGGTATTTAAATTCAACTCATATTTTCCACCATTGGTTATTTTATTTTCTCAATGATTAAAGAGTATGTGCATATGATGTTGCAACGTTTCTTGGATCTATAGGCAAAGGGAATTTCACCATCTCCATCAAATACTTCTTCACCCTCTTTGATGAATCCCAAAATTCTATTCTCGAGCTCATTCCCTTAGGTCACCATGAGTAGCCCTCTTAGTCCAAAACAAGCCTTCCTGAGGTGTTCAGCTTGGCTAGGAGTGTTGGCCACCTTTCATCCATATACCACAACCTCCATCCACCTTTCCATCCCTTGATCTCATTATTCCTACCACCCAAACCCTGTTGGCAACCTTCATGTAGCATTACAGGCCTTCATGTAGCGATACTGGGCACCTGTAGCAGCTTCCTATAACATGCATATAGAAGTGTGTTTTACCCCCTGTTTTGACATGTGATGCAAGTTTGAGTTAGTTTAGGAGTAGGTTTACCCCCAACTTGGACTCCATGATCAAGGGCAACACCTATGCCATTCCAACCATCCTTTTCCTTCACTGCAAGATATAATAGCATTAGTTTCTTTATCATAGATTTAGCACCAATAGAACATTGATTTATAGGCAAGTGTGAACTAGATAGATGATGCATGAAATATTGAGTTATGATTTGGTAGGGTAGTTTCTCGTTTACAAGTGGATTTGGTAGCTAGATGGTTGATTGCAAAATAGTGTAGTTTACTTTTTGCAAGTAGTGTAGCTCTTTTTTCTTTCATGAATTGATTCAGTAGGATTTACAATTTAATAACATTTACAATTTGAGGTTTAAAAATAATTTACATTTTTTTCATTACAGCTAGCTTCTGAATTTCACCTTTGGTAGTCAATTTCCTTCTAATTCAGTAAAAAGAATGGCCTTGGAGCATTATTGATCAAATGTCCTAGTTGAGGGTGGCATGAGTAGAATCATATCTACTACGTATATAGCATTATCACCTCAAAGTTTGTACAAACATCAGGTTGATAAATAGAGTTGAGGAGTGCTTCGGAGTTGTATCACTCTTGGTGCAATACCAGGTCTCACCACTATTTGGCACCATTGTTGGGGAGATGTCTAGGTAGATGTTATTTCTGCTTAAGCATTATTTTATGTTTTACATTCACTTTTGGAAAATCACATAAAGGAATAAAAAATTTCTTTCATGCCTTATAGGAATAGTGATACTCAAGGAAAATTATTATGAAACACCCACACACCCTCAAACAATCAAACTTCACTCTTCTTCAGTGACTGTCAACTTCCATCTCTAACTATAGGGAAGTTAGAAGACCCTTTAGGTGAATAACCCAATATCTTTGAAGAACCTATTGGGGAAGAAGAAGAACCCATTTCACCTACCCAAACCATGGCTATAAATATGAATAATGAGGTTTTCCCTATCAGAGAGACTAATGGAGAGGCTAGAATGAAGAATATAAGCCCTACTTCCCTTCCAAACATTCGTGGATTAACCTCTAAGGATCCTGATACTTTTATGTTTGAATTTTTTCTTTTATGTAGGACCTATGGCTACTCCTTTGATGACCAAAAGCTGAAGTTATTTCCATCTACCCTTACGGATGCAGCCTTGCACTAGTTTATGAGTTATCCTGGGGATAACATCACTACCTAGGCTCAAATGAAACAAGCCTTTAATAACAAGTACATGGACTACTGTAGGTACAAATAAACCAAACAAGAAATATTTAGAATGAGTCTTTGACCTTATCAATCCCTACAAGAGTATGAGGAGATATTTCAACTCATTTACAGGAGGTCCAAATGCACCCTTCATCCTGAATCATTGAAGCTAATTCTTCTCTAAGGGATCAGTGAGGACATGCTGGAAACCATGAACATGTTGTTTGGGGGAGACATCCATCATTTATCCTACGATGACATCAAAATAGTGTTCAAAAACCACTCTAGGGCTGCTAAGGAGAAGGGTAGGGCTAGTCAAGCCTTGGTTAATTCCTCTCCTTCCACAACATCCATCAAGAATGAGATTAGGAACATGCTGGAGGACTTTAAAAGTGAAATGATGCATACATTTTCTTTCCCAATGGATACGATGTAGATCAAGATGAGACAAGAGGAAGAATAGAGGGCCCTAGCTATTTTTTGCCCTAACTGCACTAGAAAGCACCCCAAAACTGAATATCCATTAAATGTCATAGAGGTCTGCTCAATCTATGAGGAAAACCATGCCACAGACAAATGCCCATCTTTTCCTAGTTTAAATGTTGTATACCAAGGGGCAGAAGGTGGGGTTGAGCAACTCTGTTTTTTAAATCAAAGGAGGCCTTAAAGACCTCGACCATACTAGTAGGGCATGCAAGGTTCATGTTATTCTTATTACCATTCCAACCAAAATACACCCTTTCCACCTTGGTACTCTTCTACTCATCCATCATGTGTTCACACCTCCTTCTTAGCCTTATGCTCCTCAATATCATCCCCAATCTATCAATCAACCATTTCATCCATATGATTCTCAACATCCTCAATGGAATAACCCATCACAAGGGTGGAGCCCTCAACTCAACCAACCTCTTGCTTCACTGCCTCCACCTCCATCTCAACCACAACTCACTCATCCTTATCCACCCAAGAAACCTTAGATTCTTGCTCAACCCAATCCAAACCTGAATAACAAGAAAGAAAAATAGGTTTGCAGTGGAGAGACATATTACCCTGCATATGGTGTGGAGATTGAAGAAATTGACCTCAGGTCTAGAAGAGTGCTTCCAAATAACCAACCACCATCTCCACTTGAAGAACTTGAAGAGGAAAAGGAATAAAGTATCCCTCAAGTAAATCCACCTCCTTTTCTTGAGAGATTGATCCGTCCTAACCAACACACTCCATAAGCGACCGAACTTCTAGGATAATTGAAGAAGTTGTGTGTTAAAATACCCCTCCTCCAAGCTATTAAGGATGTTCCCATCTACAAGAAGCTTAGTAAAGAGAACTATTTCAAACACACTGGGAGGAGAAAAAGATACACCCCCACCATCAATGTTATTGGTCAATAATCTAATTTGATGTTGGGGAGATTAATTTGTCCAAAATATTTAGACCCTGGAAGTCCAATAGTAGATGTGCACATTGATGGCATCATTATCCCTCATACCTTGATTGATCTTGGGGTTGTGATCAATGGGATGACTAAAGAAACCATGCTAAAACTAGACCTCCATGGATCCTTTAGAAAGACCACTATATTTTTACAACTTGCAGATAGATCAAAAGTGGCTCTGAGGGAGTTGTTGAGGATGTAATTGTCACTATTGAGTCCTAGGAGTATCATACTGACTTGTTGGTTCTCTATCCCAAATCCAAATTCAATGGTTATCGTCTCATCTTGGGAAGGCCATGGTTAGCCACTCTTGACGCTTACATTAGTTGCAAAGCCAGGAACATGACCATTAAGAATCACCAGTTTTCCAAGCAATTGGTATTGTATGCTCCTGCTCAGCCATCCATTGAGCATGACTTACCCCTATGGCTAGAAGAGGAGGAGGAAGATAGAGTGTATCATAGAACATCCCATCAAATATGTAGCTTATATTTTTTTATGGAAGGGTGAAACCTAATGAAGATGACCTAATTGACAAGATCCTCCAGAACCAACCCCCCAATACCATGACTCTTGTTGAGATTGTGAAAGATTTTGAGAGCAGTCCTTGGACTGAATTATGCTTATTTGGCCTAAGTCCTACCCATGTCAAATTTATAGAATTTGAACCATCTAGAACCTTAAATATTAACCCCTCTCTTTTAGCCAACCAAGAAGAGAAGTTGTGAAAGATGTTGAGAGAACACTTAGTGTTGGAAATAATATTGGGGAGGGGTGAATCAGTATTATCAGATTAAAAATTTATTTCCCAAACAGATTTATATACGCTAATTCAATGAAGTGAACTAGCATGTACATGCGACTGTGCTTAAAGAAACCATCGTATATACAAAGAACTTATGATTTAGACAATTTATCATGTGTTGAGCTTAAACCAGTATATCAGAGATTTATTAGACAGTGCAGTAAAAGTAGAGTAAGGCATCACACATAAGCAACACACATGAACACCAAGATTTAAGGTGGAAAACCAATGTGGGTAAAAACCACCTACTGTCGTCATCTCTATCTTCTTTTAATAATAAGAAAATATGTTTACAATCTTGTACTGGTGCAAACTCATACCAATACGCAAGCTTCTACTTGCAAAAGGTTACAACCTTCTCTTGTTTTCCAGCGTCTACTGGAAGGGAGCTACAACCCCCCAGCTCTTGTACTAGCCAATATGTTTGTTGGCATTATGACATGGGTGTTGTCCTTGATGGCAACTCACTTAGATAACAGATCACAGTGCAGTAGGTTAACAGCACAGAGTTTCATATTAGACTTCATAGAATGAAGAAAGAAAGGTATACGTAGGTTCATCATTGGCCAAGCCATGTATACACGTGGGTTCACTGTATCCAAGTTGCGTATACATAAACACGAACTTTCACAAAGGCAAAGTGCATATACCTTGGAAAACTAAGTTTTTGGTCCAAAGTATTTGATCCATGGTATTTTGATCCATGGTATTGGTCCAAGGTATTGGGTCCGAGTTATTGACCCCAAGTATTTTGATCCAAGGTATTGGTCCTAAGTGGTTTTGGTCCTTGCTATTGAGAAAGGCCTAAAACTATAAAAGGAGGAGAAGATCATTAGGCCAAGTCACTCAAGCATTGAATATCTTATGAAGAGTGAGATCTAGTATGCAGGTTGTTGGGTTATGGTGCATTGTTGGATCTGAACCAAGGAGGAACCTTAGTGGTTGAGGATAATATCTAAAGATCTTAAGGCATAAAGTGAACTATCACTATGTGTTTTTGCTCATGAATACTCTAGATCTTAATACTGATGCATATATTATTATGTAAATGATACGATTTGGGTATAACTGAAGTCTAGTATAACTGCAGAATAATGAATTAATATTTGCATATGTATACGCTGGTTGGCTTTGAGGAAAGCATGTATACACGTAGGTTTGGCACAAGAAAGTAGTGTATACCTTACAATCTACGTTTTAGTTGCTGCTATTTGTTGTTGCAGTGTTCTAGGTTCTGGCTTGGGTTCTGGTTACTGTACTCTGGTGACAACATTTTGATAGATGAGATTGATGGGTTGTCAAAGTGATTGTCTGACTTGGTTGTGGTTGGTTCAATAGGAGATTGGTTGATGCAGATATATTTGATGATTGAATGATTTTGTTGATGGATCTAGTTTGAAAATTTATGAAATGTGGTCTTTGGAAGAAAAGAGAAGGTTGTAGCCTTCTGTAGTTCTGCACCTACGTACTAGTAAACATATCAGCTAGTCCAAGAGCTAGGGGATTGTAGCTCCCTTCTAGTAGAAGCTGAAGAATGAGAGAAGGTTGTAGCCTTCTGCATGTAGAAGCCTGCATACTGGTATAAGTCTACACCAATACAAAAATTGTAAATAGAATTCTCTTATTATTAAAAGAAGACAGAGATGACTGCAGTGGGTGGTTTTCACCCACATTAAGTTTCCACCTTATATCTTGGTGTTCATGTGTGTTTCTTATGTGTAATGATCTATTCTGTTTTTACTACACCTAGTTACTGTTTATATGGTTTTGATGCACTGATTAAAGATCAATATATGAAGAATTAACTGAATCATAAGTTTGCTAGATATATGCTAGTTGCTCTAAACACATTTGCATGTACATGCAAGTTCCCTTAACTGAAGTAGCGTATATGAATTTGATTATGGAAATGAAAAAATTTTAGTTTGATAATACTGATTCACTCCCCCTCTCAATATTGTTTCCAACAATTGGTATCAGAGCAGGTCCTTCAAAAGAAGCTTGATCACCTGAAGGAAGATCCATCATCATGAGTAATCAAGAAAGCCGGGGATCTATTAGACCACCAATCTTTGATGGAAGCAACTTTGTCTATTGGAAGGTAAGAACCACAACCTATCTTCAATCTCTTGGAACAGATGTCTGGGAAATCGTGGAAGGAGGATATACATTTCCATCAAGAATTCCTACAGATGCAATGGGTAAAAAGCAATATGAAACCAATGCCAAGGTTTTAAATACATTATTGGGAAGTCTTTCATAATCAGAGTTTGTCAAAGTTATGTAGCTCAAATCATCCAAAGAAATATGGGACAAAATCATTCTAAGCTACGAAGGAGACTCTCAGGTAAAAGGTGCTAAACTGCAAACTCTCAGAATTCAATATGAAACTCTCAAAATGCACAATGATGAAAGTGTAGCTAGTTACTTCTTATATATAGATGAGATCGTTAATTGCATGAATAATTTGGGTGAAGAGATAAAGGAAGTTACCTTAGTTGAAAATTTTTGAAGATCCTTATCTGCTAAATTTGAATCAAAAGTATCTTCCATAGAAGAAAAGCAAGATCTACAAACTATAACTATGAAACAACTTCATGAAATCTTAACTGCCTTTGAGATGAGAAAAGGAGGTCCATTAGATATGAGAGAAGCCGCATTTAAAGATTCAGGAAAAGGAAAAGAAGAACTCAATGAATCAGGACATTTTCAGAAGAAGAAGAGGAAGCAAACTTTGTCAAGAATCTTCAACGAGGTTTCGATAGATTCAAAGGTAAACTACCTTTCAAATGTTTTGCCTGTGGTAGAGTTGGTCATTATGCTGCCAAATTTCCTCATAAAGATAAATTTGATAGAGGGAATGAAACTGCAAAATGGATTAGAAAACAAAGTATAAGTAAAAAGAGCTACTATACTCATGAAGATAATGATGGTTTATCAAATAGTGATGAAGATGAAAATAGTAATGACTATAGAATTCTGATGGCTTATGAAGATGATGATTTTTTAGATGCTTTAGATGAAGATGGCCTTTATGAAGAAATATCTAAACTCAAAATATGTTCAGAAGAAAAGAATATGATTATAGATACCTTGACATACCAACTTGCTGAAAGAGAAAAACACAATGAAAAGCTAGAATGTGAAATTGTGGGTCTAAGAAAGGATCTTGAGAAAGCAAGAGCTCTCAATCTTAGATTTGATAAAGTATCAGAAACCTTAAATGAAATTATCAAAGTTCAGCACTCTCCTCTGATAAAGATAGGTCTTGGATATACTGAAGAAACAACTCAATCACAAAAGCCGTCAACTTCCACTAAAAGCTATCTTGGTGCAACAAAGAGCAGCGAATAGTTTGACAATCGTCAGCAAAGGCATAAAGTAGATCACCAGGTGAATCAGGCTCAATTTACTTCAAGGACGAACAGAAGTCACAATCAACCTCAGGTAAATCATACTCAATCTGCTTCAAAGAATATTAATAAAAACTATAATCAACAGGTCAGTAGGAGGAACATCAACAAAAATCAATAGGTCAGTAGATTCGATAATTGCAGGAACTTCTTTAATGGTCAATGTCTCTCATGTCATAATTTTGGACACAAAGCTGCTCAATGTGTTGCTTACAAAAATATCATGACTGGAGAAGCACAAAATCAAAGGAATGTGACAGGGATCAAGAAAAGTTCCTATAATAACTTTTCTCTTCTTGAAAATGAAATAGAATTTTCAATCTGTAACAACTTTGGCCATGAAGAATCTGAATGCAGGAGTAAATTTCAGCAAATAGCTCAAAAGGAGCAAAATCCATTAAATCCAAATATATGGAGAAAGAAAGAACTGCAAACAGAAAGATGTGGTATAGCCTTGTATGCAGAAGGACAAGAAAACCAGCGGTACATCGACAATGGATGCTCAAAACACGTGACATGTGATAGAGAAAAACTACACTCATATAATGCCTTAGAAAAGGAAAAGAGTGTCTCATTTGGAAATGACACTCTTGTTGTCATAAAAGGTAAAGACTCTATTTTCTTGGAAGAAAAAGTTAAAGCTTGGAATGTTATGTATGTTGATGGCTTAAAGCATAATCTATGGAATGTGAGTCAAATGTGTGATCAAGGAAATGAAGTAGTGTTTCGATCAAATGGATGTGTTGTTCATGAGATTGATACAGGAGAAACTATGATCAAAGGGACAAGAAATTCAAACAACCTATACATACTCAAGGGAGGACAACAACAATGCTATCTAGGCAAAAATGATGAAAACTGGCTATGGCACAGAAGATTGGGACATCTAAGCTTTTCTCAAATAAGAAAAGCATGCAGATTTCAAGTTGTTGGTGATCTTCCAAACATCAACATTCATGAAAATACTATATGCAAATCATGTCAATTCGGTAAGCAAACCAGATCTCAATTCATCGAAAAGGAAGGGTCAGCTAGTAAGCCTCTTGAACTTGTTCATACTGATTTATGTGGTCCATCAAGGAAAAAGTCACCTCATGGAGAAGAATACTTTATATTGTTCATTGATGATTTTTCTAGAATGTGTTGTATAAATATTCTAAAGCATAAATATGAAGCATTTGAAAAGTTCAAAGCCTTCAAAGCTTTGGTTGAAAATGAATCTGATCGCAAAATCAAATGCCTCAGATCTGATCGAGGAGGGGAATTTACATTAGACAAATTCTTTGACTTTTGTGAACAACATGGGATAAAAAGGAAACTCTCCACCACAAGGAATCCTCAGCAAAATGGAGTGGTAGAAAGGATGAATAGAACTATTCAACAAATGGTTCGTGCTATGCTAGATGAATCTGGAACTCCTGCAACCTTCTGGGGTGAAGCTGCATTCACCGTCGTCACTATTCTCAATCAAGAAAGTGTTCGAGTAAACATCACTCAAACTCCACATGAACTTTGGTATGGTGAAAATCCTACTATAAAATACTTCAATGTTTTTGGAAGAAAATTCTATATCAAAAGGACTGATGAAAAACTTGGTAAGTTTGAACCCAGAGTAGATGAAGGTATTCTTCTTGGCTACTCTTTCCAAATTAAAGGATATAAATGTTATAACAAAAGACTTGGAATAATTATTGAAAGTATTGATGTTATGGTTGATGAAGCATGCAAAAATCCAAAACAGATAAAAACCGAAGATTATGACAATGAAGAAGATGAGGATCATTTTCCCACATCGAATCACACTGATTTTGAAGAGGAAACCAATGAAGCACCAGAAGAAGAGATAACAATAGAAGAAAAGACTCCGTCTAGGTATGTTCAAAAAAATCATCTAGAAACTCAAATCTTAGGAGAAAAAGGGGTAGGTGTGTAGACTAGAAGAACCATTGACGAAGCTTCAAGCTATCTAGCATTACTATCTTCCGCTAAACCTGAAACTGTAAATGAAGCATGCAGAGATGAATGTTGGGTCAAGGCCATGAATGAATAACTTGAGCAAATTGAAAATAATAATACTTGGGAATTAGTTCCTAAGAATATCATAGGAACTAAATGGATCTTCAAAAAAAAGTTGAACGAAAATGGAGAAGTTATTAGAAACAAGACCAGACTTGTTTGTAAAGGATATGCTCAACAAGAAGGTATAGACTTTGAAGAAACTTTTACAGCTATTGCTAGACTTGAAGCTGTCAGAATTTTTCTTGCTCTTTCTAGTTTTCAGAAATTCAAAGTATACCAAATGGATGTAAAATCTGCCTTTCTTAATGGAGACTTAGAAGAAGAAGTCTATATTGAAAAACCAGAATGATTCATTCTTGGAAATGATGCAAAACTTGTATGCAAACTTAGGAAGGCTCTCTGTGGTTTGAACCGGGTTCCAAGGGCATGGTATTACCATCCTGACAAATATCTCCACCAACAGGGTTTTTCAAAGGGATCAACAGATAGCAATCTATATACAAATATTGAAACTGGCAAATTGCTAATAATTGTTGTTTATGTTAATGATATCATTTTTGGTAACAATGAAGAATCCATGAGTCAGAATTTTTTTTTAGTAATGCAGCGAGAATTTGAAATGTCATTGCTTGGTGAGCTCACCTTCTTTCTTGGTTTAGAAGTTCAGCAAAATAAAGATGGTATTTTTCTCTCACAAACCAAATACCTCAAACAAATCCTGAAAAAGTACAACATGGAAGATTCTAAACCAGTATGTACCCGAATGGTCGTAGGATGCAGTCTCAGTTCAAATGATGAATTAGAAGCAGTGCATCAACCCACTTATAGATCCATGATTGGCAGTTTTCTTTATCTAATAGGTACCCGACTAGACATCATGCATGCAGTGGGAATAGTTGGAAGATTCCAAAAAAATCCAAAGGAATCACATCTTTAGGTAGTCAAAAGGATCTTCAAATATCTTCAAGGAACACAGGACTTTGCCTTATGGTATCATAGAGAGATAGATCTTATACTTCATGCATATACAGATGTAGATTGAGCAGGAAGTGTTGATGATAAAAAAAGCACTAGAGGTGATGCATTTTATATGGGTTCCAGGGTAGTGTCTTGGCTCAGCAAGAAACAAAGCTCAATTGCATTATCTACAGCTGAAGCAGAATATGTGGCTGCTGCATCTTGCTGCACAAAAATACTTTGGATGATGCATACCTTGCAAGATATTCAGATCACATGTACTCCACCCATCTCTATTCTATGTGATAATACAAGTGCCATCAATATTTCAAAGAATCCAGTCATGGACTCCAAGACTAAGCACATACCCATCAAATATCATTTTCTATGTGAACAAGTGCTTGAACAAAAGGTCAAATTGGAGTATGTTCCCTCCAAAGAACAGGTTGCTGATATATTCACTAAACCACTACCCAGAGAGACATTTGAATATCTCAGACAAAAGCTGGGAGTAGTTTCTGCATCATCTTGCTATTAAATACTATCGTCTTCAAAGAAAGGTGGTTATACGTGAGTTTCATGAAGCGTAGTCACGTATATACATTGGTTTCTGTGGGTACAGTCGTGTATATGTTGGTTTGAGGAACATCAGTAGGCCAAACTCAAGAGAAAGGGGTTTGATGTGGTTCAGTGAATTATTTGCTCTGCTTAATGATGGTTACACTCTGTTGATGACATGTGGAAATATCTTGGCTTTCATAATTTGTTGATAACTTGATATATGTCTAAATGATCATGATGCCTTGATAACTCTTCTGATATATGAAATGATCAGATCTGACAATGAACATGTGACGCAGGTTCAGTGGGGAGCATATGCTTCTAATAATGCATTGTTAGCATTATCTAAGAAGATCTTGGTGCAGATTTTGTTTTAGCTGGAACAGGTTCATGGGGAGAACATGGTTGATCTGGATGCTGATTGACAGATGCCACTGATGATAGTTATTGATGACTATCATGGTCTTGTTTAAGATATTTGGTCTCTGTTATATAACTCATGTACATCTTTTAATTTAAAGGTCATGAAAAGTCCTAATTTGTAACCCCACTATGCATGGGATGGATGATGTAATGTTTGTGTTTTGACATGTATAAACAATTGTATATCCCCACTTGGTTGGGCGGATGAGCCAAATTTTTTATATCACCATTTTATTGGGAGATGGATGTATGTATGAGTCTTTGGTGATAGGAAGGTCATTGGTGATGCATGTATACAGTCATGTTATCTTTTTGCAGACCTTGCTTGTGCTCAGGGGAAGCATGGACTCGATCATAGGAGCTCAATCAACACTTCAGCATATCAGAGAATTCACTAGGTACTCAAGGGGATCATGACCCTTTTCCCTTGATGACAAAGGGGGAGTGTGACTTGGTGTTGCCATCAAGTCCAAAGGGGGAGATTGTTGGCATTATGACACGGGCATTGTCCTTGATGGAAACTCACTTAGATAACAGATCACAGTGCAACTGGTTAACAGCACAGAGTTTCAAATCAGACTTCACAGAATGAAGAAAGAAAGGTATACACAGGTTCATCATTGGCCAAGCCGCATATACACGCGGGTTCACTATATCCAAGTCACATTTACGTACACACGCACTTTCACAAAAGGCAAAGTGCGTATACCTTGGAAAACTAAGTTTTTGGTCCAAAGTATTTGGTCCATGGTATTTTGATTCATGGTATTGGTCCAAGGTATTAGGTCTGAGATATTGACCCCAGGTATTTTGATCCAAGGTATTGGTCCTAAGTGGTTTTGGTCCATGCTATTGAGAAAGGCCTAAAACTATAAAAGGAGGAGAAGATCATTAGGCCAAGGCACTCAAGCATTGAATATCTAATGAAGAGTGAGATCTAGTATGCAGGTTATTGGGTTATGGTGCATTGCTGGATCTAAACCAAGGAGGAACCTTAGCGGTTGATGGAGGATAAGATCTAAATATCTTAAGGCGTAAAGTGAACTATCACTATGTGTTTTTGCTCATTAATACTCTAGATCTGAATATTGACACATATATTATTCTATAAATGATATTATCTAGGTATAACTGAAGTTTGTTATAGCTATAGAATAATGAATTAATATTTGCAGATGTATACACTGGTTGGCTTTGAGGAAAGTGCATATACACGCAGGTTTGGCACAATAAATTAGCATATACTGTACAATCTATGTTTTAGTTTCTGCTCTTTGTTGTTGTAGTATTCTAGGTTCTGGCTTGGGTTCTAGTTACTGTACTTTGGTGACAACATTCTGATAGATCAGATTGGTGGGTTGTCAAAGTGATTGATTGACTTGGTTGTGGTTGGTTCAATAGGAGATTGGTTGATGCAGATATATTTGATGATTGAATGATTTTGTTGATTGATCTAGTCTAAACATGGTCCTTGGAAGAAAAGAGAAGGTTGTAGCCTTCTGTAGGCCTGCACCTACGTACTAGTAAACATATCATCTAGTACAAGAGCTAGGGGGTTGTAGCTCCCTTCCAGTAGAAGCTGGAGAACGAGAGAAGGTTGTAGCCTTCTGCAGGTAGAAGCATGTGTATTGGTATAAGACTGCACTAGTACAAAAATTGTAAATAGAATTCTCTTATTATTAAAAGAAGACAGAGACAATTGTAGCAAGTGGTTTTCAACCACATTGGGTTTCCACCTTATATCTTGGTGTTCATGTGTGTTTCTTATGTGTGATGATCTGTTATGTTTTTATTGCACCTAGTTATTATTTATATGGTCTTGATGCACTAATTAAAGATCAATATATGAAGAATTAACTGAATCATAAGTTTTCTGGATATATGCTAGTTGCTCTAAACACAGTTGCATGTACACGCGAGTTCCCTTAACTGAAGTAGCGTATATGAATCTGATTATGGAAATGAAAAATTGTTAGTTTGATAATACTGATTCACCCCCCTCTCAGTATTATTTCCAACAATTTTTACTAGTACACAGGTTCCAGCCTACAAAAAACTCCACTCTTCCACCAGGGACCACGTTTCATGAATTTTCAGATTGGATACTCCTGGATCACAACACCACAAGCTGAAAGCCACGTTTCATCAAATTTTCACACTGGACCCATCAAAGCCTTTTAAACTTAAACTGCATCAACCAATATTCAAATAATCTGAACAATTAGACTATTGACACTAGAACACTGTGCTGAACCCAGAACCTTGCATCATCATCCAGAACCAGTTGTAACCTCAAAATCATGCATTAGAGTGCATACCCTACTTGGTTGAACCCAACTTGCATGTATACACTACTTCCTTTAACCCAACCTGCATATATCTTTAAAGATATTGAATCATAAACTTCTGAACCATAGACTATACTAATCAGTGACATTTTGAAGATCTGTTATCATATTACACAGTTCAAAACAAATAGCAACAAGGATCAACCCCCTTCTCAATCAGTCAATCAATCAGACTCAATTTCCTTATTACAGTTCTACGTTGAGATCTAAGAAAAATTCATTGATAGACAGTAGTGAAACAACAAAATTTGATTAGATAGACCAGTCAGATCTGAAAAGAAGCTTTTCTTTCTGTATATGCTACTTGAAAGAATCAAACCCGCATGTACATGCTCTTTGGCCGAGACAAACCTGCATACAGATCTGAAAATGTTGACTCAAAACTTTGTTGCAATTCCAGACTTTAGACGAACCCAGATCATGATAGATAACAAATAGAATAGGCGTAAAACATCAGATCTAGTCTCAACCAATATCAGATCATTCAAGAATAAGTCATTTCAAGTCTCATGATTCCTAATCCATTGTTGAACTCAAGGTGCACATGAATATTTTAGATCTAGTCCCAAACATAACCCTGCAACATAATATATACTTCAAATAGAAGTATTCCTTAGAATCTCATTGCTTGCACACATTGGCCTAATGATATTCTCCTCCTTATATACTCTTAGGCCTTTCTCAATACCTTGGACTAAAACCTCTTAGGATGAATACATTGGACCCAATACCTAGGGTCAATACCGTGGACCAAAAACTTGGTTTTCCAACATGTACACGCTTTTCCTCTTATTATCACTCAGGTTGTCCTTAAAGCTCCTAAAAGGACACGGTCGAGGTAACCACAAACCAATCTTTGGACTGCAGGTCCTAGCCTACCAGCAGTGAGAGAGGGCTCTCTCTTTAGGATTTAGCTTTGTTGATGATGATTTTAGGCTAGTTATTGAGTTCAAGGGGTTTTGCTTAAGTTTTGGTGGGAAGGATGAAACTTTCAAGTAGAGAGGAAATGCATAGTATGATAATTTCAAACCATTGGGCGTGGAGTCATGGAATAGGACTGCTGGTGTGTTTTCTTGGTCACAAGAGGAATATGGAGCAAGATAGCTACACATGAAACAACTTTCAAGCTAAATGGAGATGGATTGAAGGCTAAGGAATGAGAGGCAGTTAAGAATCTCTCTTTCATCTTAACAGAGGGAAGGTGAATGAGCTCTATCTAGGAGCCATGAAGAATTCATATTTATGCCTGAATCAAAAGAAAACATGTAGAAGTCACAGAAACTAAGCATAGAGTGCAGCCACACAAATTCTAAGCTAATCTTTCTTTCTGTAACTTAGATGGTGATATATGTATGATAAAAAAATAAATGAATTTAAAACAAAGATAAGAGGCACTTATTGAGTCATGTTGCAACACAAGGATTCCATATTCGTTCTTCAAAACATTAATCACACGGTAGACAGTTCGTCCTCCAAGCTTTTAGTAGTCTTTGATTAAAGAAAACATATCAGATATACAGAGCGAGTCTCTCGTGGAGAAAATCAACCAACCAACCCCTTAAAAAATGCATTAGGGTGGTTTATATATGGAAAATATCTAAAAATATCCATTACGGCAGATCTTAAACGGATCTGAGGGAAATGAGTTCTTTAATCTAATCTTGTCATGGAATAAATGCAAGAAGATATCGAAGTGCCGCGCTGGGGCAACTGCCTCAAAAATTAGTGGAAATCTGTCCTTATGGCTCTGTGTGGTTCATTCAGCCATAACTGTGCTTTGGGCTTTGATCCCCTGCTCTTGAGTGGCTTTGATGTGCATTAACTATGATCTGAGAGTCCTTAAATGGCTGTACCGCTTTCTTTGACTTTGCTTGGGGGCCTTTAATGTTCGCCCGCTTCGATCTGATACTCTTTAATTTAATCAAGGCTTCATCTTTCCTCTGATACTCTTTGACATTTGAATCGGGCCAATTTCTCTCCTTCGACGTGTTTGAAACTATCAAATCGCCCCTTTTCTACCCTTTTAAGGCAAGAACGGCTGCTGCAAATGATTTCCGTGGCTTCTGGAATGCTACCGGCGCTGGTCGATTTGAATACGAACATAAATGAAGAATTTCTATCAAACTGCAAGTTTTCAGGCCTCTTGGTAGCCGAGCGATATGAGGCTTTCCATTTTGGTCATTTTTTCTTAGCGTAAGCGCTAATCGCGCATCGAAAACTGCCTCAATTTTTCATTCTGGGCTCTCTTTGCTGCGATTTGCGCCCTTCGCGCCTTCCTTTAGTGATGACATTAGCATGATGTCAGTATGACGTCTGCAGTGGGTCCCAGTACGGTAGTGACGTGGCAGGGTGATGTGTCAGGGTGACGTGGCAATATGGCGGGGATTAAATCGGAGATCGGTCGATCGACCGGGACAGGGGGCAATGGCTTTTACATATATGATGCGATGGGAGCGATTGCCGATTTCGGAAAGGCGACAAGGCATGCGACTGTGCAAAAAATGGGAAATATTGCGGAAATTCATGGATTGCGATGCGATATGCTTTCGAATGCGATAATAATATCGCATCGACGGATGAGAGGGGGGGGAAACTGTATGTAGTTACAAAAACTTGTGACTGCCGATCGTGAAATTGCATCGGCGAAGCGACATCGGGAAAGTATAAAGGGGCGGGCTAATGAATGAATGCTGCGACCTCTGACAGCGATATCGTGTCGGAGGAGAGGAAGACTCATCGGAGGAGGGTTAATGTGATCGGAAAAGGCTTTTCAAAGTTTTGGAAGGGTTCTTGAGGCATCGAAATGAGTCTGATAGCATTTGAAGGGGTTTTTTGTGTTTTGGAAGAAGTCCAAACACCTTAGGAAGATGGGTTTTTGAGCGAAATGAGGGTTCTTACTAAGTTTCAAGTAAACCTAGTAATTCCCATGTGATACTTATGGTTATATTTCAACCAGAGGAAGGGATCAGTATATAGGGGAGCTATTAACATAGTTTTAGTAGGGAGAGGGGAGATAGATAGGGATTTACATAATAAAGTTAATAGTTAATATGAAATGTGATGAGAGAGCGCTAAGTATGTAAATCTTAGGCTATTTAAGGGGAAAATGACTTGTATAAGAAATACAAGCATCTTTAAGCAAAGCAGAACTTTGCTTAGGCAATGATATGGAAAATGATGAAACTTAAGAGATATCAAGTAGATCTTGACCTCTTTGGGGAGGTTAGTGAATGATTTAGGGAATAAGAAGAAGGGGGAGTTAGTCATGCCTCGCTTGAAGTCCTCCAAGGGAAAATCGCATTGCATTTGTGATCTGAATAGATATGACGCTAGCAATGATAAAATGGGTCTTATGCCACGATTCTGCAACCACCAAAACTACCTACCCGGCCTACTCACCTAGCATTTTCTCTTCTTTCGGTTTGGGTGCACTTGAACTAGCATACCCAGATTTTCATTCTTTTCTTCTTGTTGTCCTTCTATCTATATCTACACTTATTTCATCCAGGGGCTCAGATTAAGCGGTTGAGCACCCTTCTTTCTCTACCTATCTACAAATATGCCAAGATTAAGCTGTTTGGACAGATACTTATTCTCTATATTCTACAACAGGAAATTGAAACCTAGGGAGACCAAGATTAAGATGTTTGGCCCTCCCTTAACTGAAAAACTCATAAAAAATGGATCAACTCATCAAAATGGAACATAGCAGTGGCACTTAGACTAGCACACTCTCATGGGCAATTCTCTGGCCTCTGTAGCAAATATGGAGCATTGCATCATGCAAAGTATGATATATTTGGCATGTAAAAATGTCGATCATGAAAGATGAATACCTGCTGCAGCAGGAGGCTAACAGTGGCTCCACTTGGGGATGGCTTTTCCTTGTGAAAAGCCAAGAATAGCAGGTCAGACTACCTTGATCATCTATTGTTTCTATGGAACTGAAAACATTCTTCGTTGGCTGCTAAAAAACTGGGATCTTGAGATCTGAACAACACTCTCCTCAACTGAATTACTGTGAACTATATAGCATCGCCTGCTTTCTTCTGCGTGCTTGATATTACCTACATTTTTGCTTGAGACCTGCCTTCTGAAATAGTCTCAAAACATGTATCAAAACTGATGTATTTCGTTTGTTTTTGCTTTGACCAAGGGTGCTGATACGAAACCTAAAAACGCTCCTGTGTTTTGATACTATTGACTAAAGTGGAAAGCTTGATTGTAGCACTTCTAACTGAATTTGATTTGATATAACAACACTGCTTCGTTCCAAGCAATAGGATTGCTTATACATACATAAAAAGGAACACACTGACATATATACAAATACTAATATACAAATATATACACAAGGGCACTGTATCCCTTTAAAAGGGATCTCGATAATGTTTCAACATTCGGCCATTTATAGGGCCGTCTTCCACTGTGCTGTCATCTGTAGATTTGATAAAGTACATGTTATTGCCTTGTACAGCACTGATAACAAATGGGCCTTTCCATAGAAAATCAAATTTTGCATGCTTTCCCTTGTCTTCTCTTCGTGAGTCCCACCTTAACACTTTATCACCAATAAAGAAATCCTTAGCTTTAGTCCTTTTGTCAAATGCCTTTTTTAGCCTTTCTTGCACAATTTGAGCTATGTCATACACATGCTCTCTGGTTTACTGGAGATGAATGGTCTAATTTATTCTTCTTTGAATATCATTTGGTTTTGCCTGGATTTCTTGTAATAGCTTGATGATAGGAATGCCCAAGGAAGATGGAAATCTAGCCTCCATACCATACACCAGCTCATAAGGGCTCATTCCAATGGATTTCTTTGTTGAAAGTCTGTCTGCCCATAGGGCATTTGTGAGCCTCCCATGCCAGTTCTTCTTGTTTTCTTCTAAGATCTTCTTGATAATACTAATTAGGCTCTTGTTAGATGACTCGGCCAAGCCATTACCTTGAGGGTAATAGGCTGTGGAGTGGCCCAAGGTGATGTGAAATTTATGGCAAAAATTGATCATCTTTTTGGATTTGAAGGCAGCAGCATTGTCAGTGATGATCTTCTCAGGGCAGCCAAATCTAGACAGGATATTGCACTCAAGGAATTGGATAATGGTGGTATCATTGGCTTGTCTACATGGGATTGCTTCAATCCACTTGGTGAAATAGTATGTGGCTGTTAGAATCCATTTGTGTTGGCCTGAGGAAGAGGGATGGATTTCTCCAATGAAGTCGAGACCCCATTGTTGAAAAGGCTTTTCGGTTGAGATGGGCTTAAGAGGCAAAGGTAACAGCTTTCTTTTCCCTCAAAGATTTGTCATTTGTGACACGAGATAGCAAACTTTTTTACATCTGCAAACAAAGAGGGCCAATAGAAACCAGCCCTTGGAATTTTATCAGCAGTGGACTTCCAATATAGATGTCCTCCACAGTCCCCTGCATGGAATTCTTTCATGACATTGTTAGTTTCATTCATGGTTAAACAATTGAGCAATATGCCTTCATTATTTTTCCAAAATAATGCAGCATCTATGATACAAAACTTTGAAGCTTTCATTTTTAAGAATCTTTTCTTGGTTCTGGAAAATCCTGGGGGAGCAAACAGGTTTAACAATACAAAGCATATATCAGCATACCATGGGGACTGTAAAAAGGTTTCACTGATCTGTGGAGTCGCCAGCTCCTGTTCATTGTCCAGTTGGTTAATGTCTAAGGCTTGAAAGTTTGTTTCGGACATCAGTTTGGCTAAACCTTGTCCCTTTATGAGCTTGGTTGGTTTTATTTCAATGTCATACTCAAGGATGCTAGCAATCCACTTGCCTCTTTTGCCCTCTAATCCCTCTTGGGTTAATATGTCTTTTACAACAACATTTGGGACATAGGCAATCACATGTGAATATAAAATGTAAACTTGAAAATATTTGATTGCTTTAACAAGGGCGTAGGCCTGCTTCTCCATGATTTGGTACTTCAAAGGAGCATCTCTTAAGGCTCGGCTAAAAAATGCAATTGGCTTTTCAGCTCCTTGATCATCCTTTTGTAAAAGGACAGCAGCTATGGTGTGCTCAGATGCAAATGAGAATATGATGAAGTCCTTATCAAATTGTGGACTTGTGAGGACTGGGGCTTGGGTTAAGGCAGTTTTCATACTCTCAAAGGCTTGCTTGGTTTGAAGAGACCATTTTACCTTGGCATCCTTTTTTAACATGTTGCTTAACAGTCTTATCAGTTCGGATAGATTTGGGATAAATATCCTTAGGAAATTGATCTTCCCAAGGAATGCTTGCAATTCTTTTATATTTCTTTGATATGGGATTTGTAAAATGGCTTGGATCCTTTCCGGATCTATTCTAATACCATATTTTGAGATGATATGGCCAAGTAGTTTGCCTTCTTCAAGGCCAAAGAGAGACTTCTTGGGGTTCAAGGAAATGCCATATTTTCTACATGTCATGAATATTTGCCTCAAATGTTTTAGGTGCTCTTGATAAGATTTGGAGAAAGGGGTTAAGTCATCGAGGTAGATAACTAGGAAATCATGTATTTCCTTGGCAAATGCAATATCCATTGCCCTTTGAAAGGTAGCACTAGCGTTTTTAAGTCCGAAAGGCATTTTGACATATTTAAAGGTTCCCCACAGTGTGGTAAAGGCTATCTTGTCTTGGTCATCCGGGTGAACCAGTATTTGATTGAAACCTGAAAAGCCATCTAGCAAAGAGATTCTAGATGACCCCACTACTCTTTGTAGAATGTGATCCATTTTTGGCAATGGGTAGTGGTCTTTTAGGGAGACTTGGTTTAAATTTCTCAGATCTACACATAACCTAATCTCACCTGTCTTCTTTCTTGTGGGAACAAGATTAGATACCCATTGAGAAAATCTGATGGGTGCTATGATACCTGCTTCAAACATCCTTTTCACTTCCTTTTCAATCAACGGGAGAAGCATAGGATTGATTCTCCTTAGTTTCTGTTTGAAGGGCTTTTGATTTGGTTTTAAGGGAATGGTGTGTTGGATCACTGAGGTGTCATAGGACTTCAAGTCCTCATAACTCCAAGCAAATACATCTTGGAATTCTTTGAACAAATCAACATATTTGGGCTTTTGATCAAGTGGCAAAGATTGAGATAGTTTGATCATTTTGGGCTTCTCTGTTGTCCCAATGTTATGTTCTTCTATAGCGGCGTTTAAGGGTTGCATTTTTGGTTTTTTGGGCACATCATTTGCATCAAACATATCTTCTAATGGAGTGAGGCCAGCAGGGAGAAAGTTATCTTTTAGATCAACGATCTCAGCCTCTGTTTCGGCTATTTCCTCCAAATGCATCTGTTTCAGCTCTTCTATGTTTGCATTGTCAAAAACAATTGGGTTTAGGATTTGTTTGGCTGTTGCAGCTGTTACAGCCTGTTGATTTTCATTTGTTCGCTATTGTTCATCCGTTATAGTATCCATGTCAATGTTAATTTTTGAAAACTCATGCTCAAGAGTGAGTAAATTGTTAATCTGGGCATCATTTTCAAACACTTGCCAATCTTTAATATTATTTGAGACAGCAGGCCTATGTTTTATCTCAGCAGTGAGATGGTGATTTGGCTCAAAAGGAATCTTGCATGTACTAGCAAAAGTGGCTAGGCTGTGTGCATGAATGTTATGATCTCTTGAGATCTTAGCAAGCTTGGATTCAGTGAATGCATTGAGTATATTAGTGGCAGCAGTCCTATAGGCCCTCATTCTATTGTCATTAGTAAAAAAGTTGCCTTTCATTTGCTGTATGACTAAATCTGAGTCACCTAGAATGGATACTTTCACAGCTCCTAAAGCTCTGAGCAGCTTAAGGCCCAAAAGGAGGGCCTCATACTCTGCCATGTTGTTGGTGAATTTGAAATTCAATCTGTAGGCATGGCCTTCTGCATGATTGTTATGTGTATTGTGAATCCATACACCTGCCCCTGCTCCTAACTTGTTTACTGAACCATCAAACTCTAAATACGATGTGATTTCTTGCTTGTGGTTAGTATCAAGAGTTTCAATCATTCTTGTAGGGGGCAGATTTGAATTTTCTATTCGGGGAGTTTCTTCTCGTATGCTGGTCGCCTTGGTTGTTTTGACAGTTTCATCAGTATGGGCAACCGATTCTTCATTGATGTGTGTGTCCAGTTCTAAAGCCAAAGGCTTGACATCAGTGAAAGGGCGGCTATCATTATTAAACAAAATAAATGAATCCATATCAGTATGGATTGAGTAGATGGGGAAGTTTTGTGGCTCATCCTCACTACTCACCATATATTTCATGAGTGTTTCTCTATATAGTCTTTTTGGTTTCCCAAAGACTGATATAGTGGCGTAAGAGAAGTCTAGCTGGAGGGATCCTTGGAGTTTTGCTCCCCAAGATCTTGGCAATAGCATGCCATACTTTGGTGGAATGTCAGCAACCACCACATCCATGAGGATTGTCTTGTTAGGATATTGGACTAAGGAGACACACAAGTCTTTGATTAGGCCTAAACACTTGACTTGACTTGAATCAAAGTAGAATAAATCTTTGTATGGCCTGGTTATGTCAAGGTTTAGTCTTTCCATTACCGCTTTGGGCATAAGATTGTGTGATGCAGCTGAGTCAAACATTGCGTTATGTAAAATTTTATCATGGATATGCAAACTGATATAAAATGGCAAAACTTCTCCATTGACTTCTGGGCCAAAGAGCAGCTCTGGGGTATCATCTAAAACATTTACATCATCCTTAACCTCCGGCATTTGTAACGATCTTTGTATTTGGTGCCTATAAACATCATGCTTGGCAAGCTCTGAGAGGGGGATGGATATCTTAAGTTTTCCAATCTCTGCCTATAAATTAAATGGCTTTTCTAGTGGAATCTTGGTGTTGATGATGGAAGATTTCTATTTTTCATTGGAATTATCAGCGATTTGCTCTCGTTTGCCAGCGTCATGGAGAGTGATCGCTTGCATTTTTTCAGTTATGGGCAGGCTTTTCAGAACGCTGTGCACGTCTTCCTTTGAGGAAAAAGGCACGACAGGCTGTTTTTTAGAAGGCTGTTTGATAGTTATATCACCTATGGTTACGTGCTGTGGGTTTGGGACAGATTGTTCAACGTGTTCTGTTATAACGGACTTGCCTTTGATTTTATCGGGATATTGTTTTCCCTTTGGTTTTATGGGCTTGAGCACATCAATCGTTCTAGTTCTTAGCTTATATTACTTGTTTAGCTCATAAACGACTGGGTCATAGGCTTGTTCAAAGTCGAAAGATTCTTGGGTTTGAGTTTGGCATTGATGCATGTTATCGTTATTTTGGTCTTCTTTAGTTAAGAAGACATGTTGCTCATTCTTCAAACCCATTAGGTTTATGTGAGTGTCTTCCATGGGCTCATTAGCTGTTGATGTCTCAGTGTAATTTTCTTGGAAAGGAGGCCTTATTTCACGGTCTGGGCTCGCCCTTCCAGCATTTGGGTTTTGATTCCTTCTGAAGTTCGGGTTCCTAACAGCGTTGGTTTGCTGCCCATCCCATGATGATTTTTTCTCAACGTTGTCCACTCTGTCTACCAGCCTATGCATGCCACTGATAAGGGCATCCAGCTTTTGGTCTATGGCTGAGGGTTCTTCCTTAAAGGTTGTTCTCCTCTCTGTTCTGGCTCTGTTTCTTTTGGCAATTAAATTTGCCTCCACAGTGACAGCCACATTTTGCATTTCGGAAAGGCTGTTAGGGGCTCTTTCTTTTAACTGGTAGGCCATATCTGGGTCGAAACCATCAGGGAATTTATACAAGGGAAGGGCAGGTGGAGGTCTTAAGTTCTGTGGTATTGCATTGTAGACATTATTGAATCTTGCACAATAGTCCAAGACAGACTCTTGAGGGGCTCTTTTGATTGTATCGTATTCGGCTAGTATGTGCAAGGGGTATTTCTTTTTCTCCCATCTGTTGATAAATTATTGGTATAAGGCTTCTGGGTTTGCTATGGAATTGGCTGGGAGTGCTCTAAACCAAGTCCTGACATCGCCTATCAAACTTTCGACAAAAATCTTCATTCTCACCCCATCATCATCAATCTCATAGCTTTCAAAGTAATCTTGCATTTTCTTAGTATGTTGAAGGGCTGTGCAGGCACTTGTGCCATCAAAATAAGTTATTTTAGTCTGGTAATCCTGAGGCATAGCCCTGAGGTTAGTAGGCAGCTGTAGGGGTGCATATCTATTAGCCATATTAACAGGTATAAGCGGAGCAATAGGGATAAATGGAACAGCTGGAACAACTGGGATAACAGGAGTAGTAGTGGTAGTGTGCGCACTGAACGAAGGTGTGGAAGGAGTGCTTTGAGAGGTGGATAAAGAACAAGGGGAACTAGGAGTTGAACGAAATAAAACTTTGACAGGGGTGGGAACACCGCTTGGCCGAACTATCTCAGGACTAGAATCAGTGAAATCTTCTTTTCGCTCTAATTTCCTGAGGTTTCTTGGGATTAAATTCGGATTTTCAAAAACAACTGGTGGATTTGGGTCTGGGTTTAACCTGGTATTATGTATTTTCTTCTTAGGAGCCAGCTTCTAACTTGTTTTTTTTTGGGGATTTTTCTAAGAAAAGCGGGTTAGAAAGAAACTTTTGGAGGTCAGATTCTTGGAGCTTTCCAACTTTATTTGTAAAATTATTTGAAGAAGTTCCCCAGTGGAGTCCCCATTATGTTATCACTCAGGTTGTCCTTAAAGCTCCTAAAAGGATACAGCCGAGGTAACCACAAACCAATCTTTGGACTGCAGTTCCTAGCCTACCAGCAGTCAGAGAGGGCTCTCTCTTTAGGATTTAGCTTTGTTGATGATGATTTTAGGCTAGTTATTGAGTTCAAGGGGTTTTGTTTGAGTTTTGGTGGGAAGGATGAAACTTTCAAGTAGAGAGGAAATGCATAGTATGATAATTTCAAACCATTGGGCGTGGAGTCATGGAGTAGGACTGCTGGTGCGTTTTCTTGGTCACAAGAGGAATATGGAGCAAGATAGCTACACATGAAACAACTTTCAAGCTAAATGGAGATGGATTGAAGGCTAAGGAATGAGAGGCAGTTAAGAATCTCTCTTTCATCTTAACAGAGGGAAGGTGAATGAGCTCTATCTAGGAGCAATAAAGAATCCCTAGATAACTGTCAAACATGAATGAAACAGAGCAAATATGAGCCATGAAGAATTCATATTTATGCCTGAATCAGAAGAAAACATGTAGAAGTCACAGAAACTGAGCATAGAGTGCAGCCACTCAAATTCTAAGCTAATCTTTCTTTCTGTAACTTAGATGGTGATATATGTATGATAAAAACATAAATGAATTTAAAACAGAGATAAGAGGCACTTATTGAGTCATGTTGCAGCACAAGGATTCCATATTCATTCTTCAAAACATTAATAACACGGTAGACAGTCCGTCCTCCAAGCTTTTAGCAGTCTTAGATTAAAGAAAACATATCAAATATACAGAGCAAGTCTCTCGTGGAGAAAATCAACCAACCAACCCCTTAAACAATGCATTAGGGTGGTTTATATAGGGAAAATATCTAAAAATATCCATTACGGCAGATCTTAAACAGATATGAGGGAAATGAGTTTTTTAATCTAATCTTGTCATGGAATAAATGCAAGAAGATATCGAAGTGCCGCGCTAGGGCAACTGCGTCAAAAATTAGTGGAAATCTGTCCTTATGGCTCTGTGTGGTTCATTCAGCCGTAAATGTGCTTTGGGCTTTAATCCCCTGCTCTTGAGTGGCTTTGATGTGCATTAACTGTGATCTGAGAGTCCTTAAATGGCTGTACCGCTTTCTTTGACTTTGCTTGGGGGCCTTTAATGTTCGCCCGCTTCGATCTGATACTCTTTAATTTAATCAAGGCTTCATCTTTCCTCTGATACTCTTTGACATTTGAATCGGGCCATTTCCTCTCCTTCGACGTGTTTGAAACTATCAAATCGCCCCTTTTCTGCCCTTTCAAGGCAAGAACAGCTGCTGCAAATGATTTCCATGGCTTCTGGAATGGTATTGGCGCTGGCCGATTTGAATACGAACATAAATGAAGAATTTCTGTCAAACTGCGAGTTTTCGGGCCTCTTGGTAGCCGAGCGATATGAGGCTTTCCATTTTGGTCATTTTTTCTTAGCGTAAGCGCTAATCGTGCATCGAAAATTGCCTTAGTTTTTCATTCCAAGCTCTCTTTGCTGCGATTTGCGCCCTTCGCGCCTTCCTTTAGTGATGACATCAGTATGACGTCAGCAGTGGGTCCCAGTACGATAGTGACGTGGCAGGGTGATGTGGCAATACGGTGGGGATTAAATCGAAGATCGGTCCATCGGCTGGGATAGGGGGCAATGGCTTTTACATATATGATGCGATGGGAGCGATCGCCGATTTCGGAAAGGCGACAAGGCATGCAGCTGTGCAAAAAATGGGAAATATTGTGGAAATGCATGTATTGCGATGCGATATGCTTTCGGATGCAATAACAATATCACATTGGCAGATGAGAGGGGGGGCCAACTGTATGTAGTTACAAAAACTTGCGACTGCCGATCGCGAAATCGCATCGGCGAAGCGACATCGGGAAAGTATAAAGGGGTGGGCTGATGAATGAATGCTGTGACCTCCAACAGCGATATCACGTCGGAGGAGAGGAAGACTCATCGGAGGAGGGTTAATGTGATTGGAAAAGGCTTTTCAAAGCTTTGGAAGGGTTCTTGAGGCGTGGGAATGAGTCCGATAGCATTTGAAGGGTTTTTTTGTGTTTTGGAAGAAGTCCAAACACCTTAGGAAGATGGGTTTTTGAGCGAAATGAGGGTTCTTACTAAGTTTCAAGTAAACTTAGTAATTCCCAAGCGATACTTATGGTTATATTTCAATGAGAGGAAGGGATCAGTATATAGGGGAGCTATTAACATAGTTTTAGTAGGGGGAGCGGAGATAGATAGGGATTTACATAATAAAGTTAATAGTTAATATGAAATGTGATGAGAGAGTGCTAAGTATGTAAATCTTAGGCTATTTAAGGGGAAAATGACTTGTATAAGAAATACAAGCATCTTTAAGCAAAGCAGATCTTTGCTTAGGCAATGATATGGCAAATGATGAAACTTAAGAGATATCAAGCAGATCTTGACCTCTTTGGGGAGGTTAGTGAATGATTTAGGGAATAAGAACAAGTGGGAGTTATTCATGCCTCGCTTGAAGTCCTCCAAGGGAAAATTGCATTGCATTTGTGATTTGAATAGATATGACGCTGGCAAAGATAAAATGGGCCTTATGCCATGATTCTGCAACCACCAAAACTACCTACCTGGCCTACTCACCTAGCATTTTCTCTTCTTTTGGTTTGGGTGCACTTGAACTAGCATACCCAGCTTTTCATTCTTTTCTTCTTGCTGTCCTTCTATCTGTATCTACACTTATTTCATCCAGGGGCTCAGATTAAGCGGTTTAGCACCCTTCCTTCTCTACCTATCTACAAATATGCCAAGATTAAGTTGTTTGGACAGATACTTATTCTCTATATTCTACAACAGGAAATTGAAACCTAGGGAGACCAAGATTAAGTTGTCTGTCCCTCCCTTAACTGAAAAAATCATAAAAAATGGATCAACTCATCAAAATGGAACATAGCAGTGGCACTTAGACTAGCACACTCTCATGGGCAATTCTCAGGCCTCTGTAGCAAATATGGAGCGTTGCAGCATGCAAAGTATGACATATTTGGCATGTAAAAATGTCGATCATGAAAGATGAATACCTGCTGCAGCAAGAGGCTAACACCTCTTGTGAAAGTGTGTGTATACATTATATGCTACTTTTGTTATGTTAAACTGTGTGTATACACGCCTTGGACAAAGTGAACCAACGTATACCTCTCTTTCTTCATTCTTTGGAGTCTGAACTACAATCCTTTGTTGTTGGCCTGCTACACTGTAAATTTCATCTAAGTGAGTTGCCATCAAGGACAACACCTGTATCATAATGCCAACAATCTCCCCCTTTGGACTTGATGGCAATAACAACACCAAGACACTCCCCCCTTTGACATCAAGGGCAAAGGGCGGACCAAGTACATGCTGGTCATGCTCCCCTTGAGTACATGTTGAATACCCTGATTGAGCTCCCCTTTGTACATGCTGAGATGCACTGAAACTGTCCATGCTCCCCTTGAGCGTAGGCAAAGTTTGCAAAGATATTCTACAAAAGAATAACATGAATCTATAACTCAACTATGTGAGTATGACCTTCCTATCACCAATGACGCATACATACATCCATCTCCCAACCAAGTGGGGATATACCAAATTTGACTCATCCAAATAACCAAGTGGGTATATACCAATTGTTTATACATGACAGAAATATAATTACATCATCCATCCAATGCAAAGTGGGGATAAAAATTACATAATTTGTCCAATAGGACTCATTCAAATGTATGAGAAGACATATCACACCCTAGACTTTTTCATGACTTAAGCAACAAGAGGTACAAATATTTGAAGCCATAGATAGACTCAACAACCATAATTCCAACAATACAGAATACGAGTGAAGGCTAATGCTCCCCCTGAACTTGTGCTACCTATGCATTGTTAACAAGTCAATGATCAAGGCATCTTTATCAGTTAGATAAAAATTAATGAATAGAGCATATCAATAGACTGTCATCGTCAACATCAGACAAAGCACCCATATCAGAGGCTGCCCCAATTTTTTTCTTATCTAAACAACATATATGCTCCTTGACCCACAGAAACCCACGTGTGTAATCGACTATACTTCATGAAACACGGGTATAATAACCTTTCTCTGAAAAATTGGATTTAATCAGGAAGATGATGCAACAACTGCTCCCAGATTTTGTCTAAGATATTCAAATGTTTCTTTGGGCAGTGGTTTAGTGAATATATCAGCAACCTGTTCTTTGGAGGGAACATACTCCAATTTTACCTTTTGTTCAAGCACTTGTTCACGTAGAAAATTGTATGTGATGGGTATGTGCTTGGTCTTGGAGTGCATGACAGGATTCTTTGAAATACTGATGGCGCTTGTATTATTACATAGAATGGATATGGGTGGAGTACATGTGATCTAAATGTCTTGCAAGGTTTGCATCATCCAAAGTAGTTGTGTGCAGCAATATGCAACAACCACATATTCTGCTTCAGCTGTAGATAAATCAATTGAACTTTGTTTCTTGCTGAACTAAGACACTAACTTGGAATCCATATAGAATGCACCACCACTAGTGCTTTTTCTGTAATCAACACTTCCTATCCAATCTGCATCTATATATGCATGAAGAGTAAGATCTGCATCTCTAGGATACCATAAACAAAAGTCCTCAGTTCCTTGAAGATATTTGAAAATTCTTTTGACTTCCTTAAGGTGCGATTCCTTTGGATTTGCTTGGAATCCTCCAACTATTCCTACTACATGCATGATGTCAAGTCGGGTACCTATTAGATAAATCAGACTGCCAATCATGGATCTGTAAGTTGGTTGATGTACTATTGCTGATTCATCATTTGAGCTGAGACTGCATCCTATTACCATTGGGGTACATACAGGTTTAGAATCTTCCATTTTGTACCTTTTCAAGATCTGTTTGAGATATTTGGTTTGTGAAAGAAAAATACCATCTTTATTTTGTTCAACTTGTAGACCAAGAAAATAGGTAAGTTCACCAAGAAAGGACATTTCAAATTCTCGCTGCATTACTGAAGCAAAATTCTGACTCATGGATTCTTCATTGCTATGAAAAATGATATCATCAACATAAACAATAATAATTAACAATTTATCAGTTTCAATCTTTGTATATAGATTTATATCTACTAAACCTTTTTTAAAACCTTGTTGGTGTAGATATTTTCAAGGCAGTAATACCAGATCCTTGGAGCCTGTTTCAAAGCATAGAGGGCCTTTTTGAGTCTGCATACAAGTTTTGCATCATTTCCATGAATGAATCCTTTTGGTTGTTCAATATAAACTTCTTCTTCTAAATCTCCATTTACGAAGGCTGATTTTACATCCATTTGGTATACTTTGAATTTATGAAAGCTAGAAAGAGCAAGAAACATCCTTATGGCTTCAAGTTTGGCAACAGGTACAAAAGCTTCTTCAAAATCTATACCTTCTTGTTGAGCATACCCTTTACAAACAAGTCCGGCCTTGTTTCTAATGACTTCTCCATTTTCATTCAGCTTGTTTTTGAATATCCATTTAGTTCCTATAATATTTTTATCATGAGATCTAGGAACTAATTCCCAAGCATCATATTTTTCAATTTGCTCAAGTTCTTTATCCATGGCCTTGACCCAAAATTCATCTTTCCATGCTTCTTTTACATTTCGAGGTTCGATGGAGGATAGTAATGCTAGATAGCTTGAGGTCCCTGTAATAGTTCTTCTTGTCTATACACTTGCCTCTTTTTCCCTAAAAATTTGAGTTTTTGGACGATTTTTTTGAACATACTTGGATGGAGTCTTTTCTTCTACCATTATCTCTTCTTCCGGTGCTTCATTGGTTTCTTCATCAATATGATTTTGATTTGATGTGGGAAAATAATCCCCATCTTCTTCATTTTCATAATCTTTCATTGATTTTATCTGTTTTGGATTTTTGCATGCTTCATCAACTACAACATCAATTCTTTCAACAATTTTTCCAATTCTTTATTATAACACTTCTATCCTTTACTTCTGGAAGAATAACCAAGAAGAATGCCTTCATCTGCTCTATGTTCAAACTTACCAAGTTTTTCATCAGTTCTTTTGATATAACATTTGATTCCAAAACCTTTAAAGTCTTTTACAGTAGGAGTCTTACCATACCAAAGTTCATGTGGAGTTTGAGTGTTGTTTACCCAAACATTTGCTTGGTTGAGAATAGGTACAACAGTGAATGCGGCTTCACCCCAGAAGGTTGTAGGAGTTCCAGATTCATCTAGCATAGCTCGAGCCATTTGTTGAACTATTATATTCATTCTTTCTACCACACCATTTTGCTGAGGAGTCCTTGCGGTGGAGAATTGCCTTTTTATTCCATGTTGTTCACAAAAGTCAAAGAATTCATCCGAGGTAAATTCCCCTCCTCGATAAGATCTGAGGCATTTGATTTTTTGATCTGATTCATTTTCAACCAAAGTTTTGAAGGCTTGGAACTTTTCAAAAGGTTCATATTTATGCTTTAGATGACCTATCCAACACATTCTAGAAAAATCATCAATGAACAAAATAAAGTATTCTTCTGCATGAGGTGACTTTTTCCTTGATGGTCCACATAAATCAGTATGGACAAGTTCCAGATGCTTACTGGCTGACCCTTCTTTTTCCATGAAGTGAACTCTAGTTTGCTTACTGATTTGACATGGTTTGCATATTGTATTTTCTAGGATGTTGATATCTAGAAGATCATGAACAACCTTGAATCTGCATGCTTTTCTTATTTGAGAAAAGCTTAGATGTCCCAATCTTCTATGCCACAACCAATTTTCATCAGTTTTTCTTAGATAGCACTGTTGTTGTCCTCCCTTGAGTATGTATAAGTTGTTTGAGTTATTTTACCTTTGATCACAGTCTCTCCTATATCAAGCTCATGAACAACACATCTGTTTGATCGAATCACCACTTCATTTCCTTGATCACACATTTGACTGACACTCAATAGGTTGTGCTTTAAACTGTCTACATACATAACATTTCCAATTTTAACCTTTTCTTTCAAGAAAACAGAGCCTTTGCCTTTTATGATAGCAGGAGTGCCATTTCCAAATGAGACATTATTTTCCTTTTCTAAGGCATTATATGAGTGAAGCTTTTCTTTGTCACCTGTCATGTGTTTTGAGCATCCATTGTCGATGTACCACTTATTTTCTTGTCCTTCTGCATACAAGTCTATACCACATCTTTCTGTTTGAGATTCTTTCCTTCTCCATATCTTGGGATTTAATGGAGTTTTCTCCTTTTGAGATGTTCGCTGAAATTTGCTCTTGCATTCAAATTCTTCATGACCAAAGTTGTTACAGATTGAGCATTCTATTTCATTTTCAAGAAGAGAAAAGTTATTATAGGAACTTTTCTTGATCCCTGTTACATTCCTTTGATTTCGTGCTTCTCTAGTCATGATGGTTTTGTAAGAAACACATTGAGCAGCTTTGTGTCCAAAATTATGACATGAAAAACATTGCCCATTAAAGAAGTTCCTACAACTATCGAATCTATTGACCTGGTGATTGTAGTTTCTATTGATATTCATCTTTGGAGAAAATTGAGTATGATTTACCTGAGGTTGGTTGTGGCTTCTATTCATCCTTGGAGTAAATTGAGTCTGATTTACCTAGTGATCTACTTTATGCCTTTGCTGACGATTGTCATACTGTTCACTGGTCTTTGCTACATCAAGATAGCTTTTGGTGGAGGTTGACGACTTCTGTGATTGAGATGATTCTTCAGTATATCCAAGACCCATCTTTATTAGAGGAGAATGCTGAACTTTGATAACTTCATTTAAAGTCTCTGATCCTTTAGCAAATGTAAGATTGAGAGATTTTGTTTTCTGAAGGTCCTTTCTTAGACCCACAATTTCACATTCTAGTTTTTCATTGTGTTTTTCCTTTTCAGCAAGTTGGTATGTTAAGGTATCTATAATCATATTCTTTTCTTCTAAACAGATTTTGAGTTTAGATATTTCTTCATGAAGGTATTCCTCTTCTAATGCATCACAAAAATTATCATCATCATAAGCCATGAGAAGTCTGTAATCTTGTCTAGTTTCATCTTCATCACTATTCGATAAACCATCGCTATCTTCATGAGTATAGTAATTCCTTTTATTCACAACTTGTTTTCTATTCCCTTTTTCATATTCCTTTCCTTTTTCAAATTTGTCTTTATGAGGACATATGGCAACATAATTACCAACTCTACCACAAGAAAAGCATTTGAAGAGTAAGTTACCTCTAAACCTTCCAGAACCCTGTTGAAGCTTTTTGACAAAGTTTACCTCATCATCTTCTTCTGAAATATCTCCTAATTCAATGTGTTCTTCCTTTCCTTTTGCTGAAGCTTTGAATGCGACTTCTCTCATATCTGATGGTCCTCCTCTTCTCATCTCAAAGGAAGTTAAGATTGTGTGAAGATGCGTCATAGTGATATTCTAGAGATCCTATTTTTCTTCTATGGTAGACACTTTGGATTCAAATTTAGCAGATAAGGATCTCAAAACTTTATCAACTAAGGTAACTTCCTTAATTTCTTCATCCATATTCTTCATACAATTGAAAACCTCATCTATATGTAGGAAGTAACTAGTTATACTTTCATGACTATGAATCTTTAGAGTTTCATACTAAATTCTGAGAGTTTGGAGCTTAGCACAATTTACCTGAGTCTCCTTCATAGCTCAAAACGATTTTGTCCCATATTTCTTTGGCTGATTTGAGTTGCATGACTTTGAAAAACTTTGATTGTGATAGACTTCCCAATAATGTATTGACAACTTTGGCATTGGTTTCATATTACTTTTTACTTGCCGTATCTATAGGAATTGCAGTTGGAAATGTTTATCCTCCTTCCACAATTTCTCAGACATCTGTTCCAAGTGATTGTAGATAGGTTGTGGTTCTTATTTTCAAATAAAAAAAGCTGCTCCCATCGAATATTGGTGGTCTGATGGACCCCGTGCTTTCTTGATTATTCATGTCGATGGATCTCCCTTCAAGTGATCAAGCTTCTTTTGAAGGACCTACTCTGATACTAATTGTTGGAAATAACACTGAGAGAGGGGTGAATTAGTATTATCATATTAATAATTTTATTTCCCAAACATATTTATATACGCTACTTCAGTGAAGTAAACTAGCGTGTACACGCGACTGTGCTTAAATAAACCAATGTATATGTAGAGAACTTGTGATTTAAATAGTTTATCATGTGTTGAGCTTAAACCAGTATATCAAAGATTTATTAGACCGTGCAGTAAAAGAAGAATAAAGCATCACACATAAGCAACACACATGAACACCAAGATTTAAGGTGGAAATCCAATGTGGGTAAAAACCACCTACTTCCGTCATCTATATCTTCTTTTAATAATAAGAAAATATGTTTACAATCGTGTACTGGTGCAAACTCATACCAGTACGTTGGCTTCTACCTGCAAAAGGTTACAACCTTCTCTCATTTTCTAGCTTCTACTGGAAGGGAGCTACAACCCCCTAGCTCTTGTACTAGCCAATATGTTTACTAGTATGTAGGTGCCAGCCTATAGAAAACTCCACTCTTCCACCAAGGACCACGTTTCATGAATTTTCAGACTGGATACTCCTGGATCACAACACCACAGGATGAAATACATGTTTCATCAAATTTTCACAATGGACCCATCAAAGCCTTTTAAACTTAAACTACATCAATCAATATTCAGATAATCTGAACAATCAGACCACCAACACTAGAACATTGTGTTGAACCGAGAACCCTATATCATCATCTAGAACTAGTTGTAACCTCAAAATCATGCATTAGAGTGTATACGCTACTTGGTTGAACCCAACCTGCATGTATATGCTACTTCGTTTAACCCAAACTTCATATATATTTAAAGATACTGAATCATAAACTTCTGAACCATAGACTGTACCAATCAGTGACATTCTGAAGATCTAATATCATATTACAAAGTTTAAAACAGATATCAACAAGGATCACCACTCCTTCTCAATCAATCAATCAATCAATCAGACTCAATTTCCTTATAAAACAGTTCTACGTTCAGATCTAAGAAGACTTCATTGACAGACAACAGTAAAACAATAGAATTTGATCAGATCAATTAGATAGATCGGAAAAGAATATTTTGTATTTTTATACACTACTTGAAAGAGTAAAACCTGCATGTACACGCTCTTTGGTCAAGATGAACCTGCATACAGATCTGCAAATTTTGACTCAGAACTTTGTTGCAATTCCAGAATTCAGAAAAACCTAGATCATGATAGATAACAAATAGAACAGGAACAAAACATCATATCTGGTGTCAACCAATACCAGATCATTCAAGAATAATTCATTTCAAGTCTCATGATTCATGATCCAATGTTGAACTCAAGGTTCACATGAATATTTCATGTCGAGTCCAAAACATAACCCTGCAACATAATATATACTTCAGATAAAAGTATTCCTTAGAATCTCATTGCTTGCACACATTGGCCTAATGATCTTCTCCTCCTTATATACTGTTAGGACTTTCTCAATACCTTGGACCAAAACCACTTAGGATCAACACCTTGGACCCAATACCTAGGGTCAATACCTTGGACCAAATTCCTCGGACCAATTACCTTGGACCAAAACCTTGGTTTTCCAACATGTACACGCTTTTCCTCCTGTGAAAGTGCATGTATACATTATACACTTTTGTTCCGTTAGACTACGTGTATACATTCCTTAGACAAAGTGAACCAATGTATACCTCTCTTTCTTCAGTCTTTGGAGTTTGATCTATAATCCTTTGTTTTGACTTGCTGCACTGTGAAATTTCATCTGAGTGAGTTGCCATCTTTGACAACACCTATATCATAATTCCAACACTTAGATGATTTTTCTTAGAACTATAAATAAATGAATGGGGTGCATCATGTTTGGTAATTTAATTGATGTTAAGTTACTACATAAATTATCGACTAGGGCTAGTATACTGATGAAGTGTATGTGTATTGTATGTATTAGAAGTCTTGATTATTTAAAAAGTTCCTGGATTAAATTGAGATATCAAGATGCACATTTTCTTGCGTGAAAGTAAATATGTCACTCTTTAACAAAAATGAAATCAAAATCATTACACTTGCTTAAATGAAATATCACACTCTACTTGAAAGAAAAATCACACTTTCTTGAAAGAAATATGAAACTAGGATTATCACACTTGCTTGAAAAGAAGATCACACTTTGCAAAAATAAATATCACACTTATTTAAGTAAATACTGAAACTAAATCTAAGTCACTCTGACAGAAAATGACAAATTAACACTAATTGGAAATTGCCATCCTCTTCACCAAACTCAAACTGTACTATAAATCATAACTCAATCCACACTCTGATATATTACTTATCATGTGCACAAGAGATATCAACTTCACTCATTCAACCTACAACAAACTGTTTAAACAAAATGTACTATGTTATCAACTCTATTATCACTGTTAAAATTATGCATTAACAATTGAACTATCAGTGAAATAAATGAATTAACCATAATATAGAATGCTGAATTGAAACATTAGTTTGAAAACAGTAAAACTTTACAAATCAAAGGGGCCCTCCTATGATATGTAGGCAACAAAAAGACTCTTCAAATAGAATATATATGCATCAAGGAAATGCACAACACAGATATCAGATGAAACAGAGTTTTGTAACTATATAACAAATTTTTTCAAACAATATGCAAGACCATGGTTTTCATGCTGAGAGATAGATTTATAACCTCCATCAAATAATTGTTTAGAGATTTATGAGCCTATCCTACTCGAAAGAGACTAAAAATATCATAAAAAGATAATGTCTCATGATTTCCTCGTGATATTCTATCAGAGAGGTCAATCATGATGCTAAATATCTCCTTCAATTAATTTCCTCACTTGCATGCTTTGCCTTCAGCTCCTTCTTCGTTGGTTGACTTCTGTGTTGACTAGGCCTATGTGGTGTTCCCATCATCAATCTAGACCATGAATATAGATAAATATCATTGTGCCATCTATTAGTCACCTTCCCATATGTCTCGTTCCTTGGTTGAAGCTTAAGAACCTATAAAACCTTCGAATTTGCTGCAGAATTAGTCATTAGCTGCAAAATTGGTGCAATTCAGTAGCTCATGCAAATATTAAGTTAAATAATCAAGAAAAATGAGACTTATGAAATAAAATATGTTTAAGTACCTTTTATTCCCACGAAGCTTGTAGATTTATGCTCAATTATAGTTATTAGAGTTAAAAAGAAGAACAATGGAGTGTAGGAAAGTGTTAGGAACGGGATTCCCCAAGGACAGTTTTGGGGCTAAAAGCCCATGTATTGGGTTGAATTTTGTAATAAAATAATACAGTCTCTGCATTTTGTGGTCGCGGATCGTGAAGGTGTCATGAGTCATAAAGGGCTTTCTGCCCTTATTTTTGTAAAGTAAAGTTGGCTGTAAGACATCTACCCATGGTCTGCGGACCATGGAATTATATAAAAAGAGCTAAGCTCTAAGTAGTTTTTAGAAGAATCATGAGCTAGATAGTCATAGCTCTAAAGTAAGAAGTACAAGTTCTAGGTCATAGCATAGGTAGAGGCTCTGCAGTTGAGTGCACAGATGCCTAGGGTGGAAGTCTGCAGCTGAGTGCGCAGACGCCTGCAGCTATGTACACGGGGTAGAGAGAGTCTGTAATCACTTGAAGATATCAATAAAGAGAAGTATTTTGCAAATCCTGTGTCTTTGTTCTAGTTAATGCATCTTTTCGTATTACGTATGAATTTAATTTATAATTTTTATATGATGCACGAATATATGTAATTACGCTGATTAAGTGAGAACAAGAAAGAACATCTATTTACATGGTGCTAACTACACTTGTTTAATAAGATAAGTAAGATACTTAGACTAGTTTGGGAATATGTATGGTACACTGCCCTAGTAGGGCGAAAGTACCTGAACCGCAGGTTAGGGTTGTGCAAAGGTCAATTGTACCTTTTTGTGGAGGCACTAAAGGCTGGGATAGAGGGCTAGTCTGGCAAGCCCTAGAACTAACTGACCTACATGAAGGCAAGAATAGAAGGAATAAACCGACATCATGACCACCTCAGGGTGTAAAAACTTGGTTCCAACATCCCCCCATACTGCTCCAAGTGAGACTTTGGTCTACACTGTGCGAGTTGATACCAAAAGGGCCAGTAGTGTAGGGATTTTTTTGGCTAAGTTACCTTGAACCATTGTTAAGGCCCCCACAAGCCAACAAATGGTTCATTGCTGGTACCAGAATATGCATAAGAGATGTGTGATGTTGTATCACTAGAATCCAACTAAGAAAAATATCGGAGCCTACTTGGATAGGAAGATCCACAAATTTGCGGCACAGGAAAATAGAAACCCACGACTGACAAAGGAACAGTGGTTGGACAGGTACCTACATATAGAGATCCACGAGATATTTTTCTCGTCCTTTCCGATTGAGCTATATGAGTGGATCGCAAAGTTAGAAGATAGCCAAGGAAGGTGGCAACTTGGTGGTCCTATTTTTAGACCTCAAAGCTAGTACAGAAATTGGAAGCATCTAAGGATAAGATCTCTCGCGCTATCGATCATTGGTTTGATCACGTCATAGGAGGATATGTAACTGAATTCATGGTCGATGCCTCAGTCAGATACAATGAGGCAGAGTGACACTTTTTCAAAGGACCATGAGGTAAGTACTTGAAATCTTTGAATACCTAGATTAAAATGTTATTGTGTGAAAAGCGGGTTATGCAACTACCTTGATGTTTGGAGCTAGGCGAAGTGGAAAAACTTACAGGAATGAAGGAAGAAGGGGTCCTGAATATAGTCCATTGATTTCGTCTCCACGAGGTGATGAAGAAGGAGTAGTGTAGGCTTCTCCGTGAAGTGCTATTTAGCTGATAAGACAAGGATTCATGTGACTACCACCTCCACCCACTCCACCTCCAACCTCACCACCATCACCCACGACTTCACCCATACCACCTCCACCTCCACTACAATTCAGTATGGCAAATTCAGTGAAGCTACCTTTGTTCAAAGGCATGGGGAATGAGGACCCGAACCAATTCTGGTTCATCGTGAAAGCTATATGGAAAGCTCAGGGCATTGCAGATGATCACATGAATAATGCAACATTGGTTAGTGCTCTGCAAGATCGTGCGGTAACCTGGTACATCAATTACTCTAATGATAACCTGAAAGCTAGAGTGGTAGACATCCAGGAAACACTCAATAAATAATTTAATAGGCCTAGGTCTGAGGCACAGTCAATTGTGGGGTTCAAAGTGTTAGTGTCAGTCTTTCCAGCCTTCCTCCAGTGATCAAATATGCTCTTACAAAGTGGTCTCAGGGTGTCAAGGTCAAATTTTGTCATTTCAGTGAGTCTTCAAGCAAAATTTGGTCACTGGGCATTAGGTCTAGGGTTTACTTTCACTCCTTCTAAAATTGCCCAAATGTCAATCTATGTCACTATTCAGCTGAGTCTATCATCATTCATAGGGTTGTCATTATCATGTCAATGTCTAATGAGTCATTTTACACCTTGTTCATGCTTCAGTTGCGCCTAGGCAAGGTTCATTTCCCTCTCCTAGGGTTTTTAAGGCAATTTCTCTTAGACGGTCAAATCATCGGCAAAACTTGTTTCCTGATGTTCATACACCTTCCCCTATCCTTAAAGTACCTTACCAAATGCTTCCCATCACTGAGATTCCCCAAATTCCTCATTTTCGCACAAACCCTAGTTTCTAGCTACAACCTGGCAATTTTCTAGGTTGGGCTTGTGATTTTCCCTTTTGGACCCCTTCCCCTCACTAAATCTCTGAGATTCCACTTTCCCCTACTTCCTAACATTCCTCCCTACTCCCAAAAATTTCCTCAAGAATTTAGAAGCCCCTTATCCCCTTCATTTCGCTTCATTTCGGCAAAATCCCTTGTTCCACACATTGGGATAAGTTTCACTCAAAATATGTTTCAGAGCAATCAAAGATGAATTTGGGAAAACTGAGAGATTTTTTTGTCCACAACATGCCAAAGAAGAAAAACCTCCTTCACTTTTTGCACAGGTGTCATGGTTTTAGAGAAATGTCAAAATTACAATCGCCAGATCCAAGGAGGTTGGCCAAGGCACTAAAACGACGGAAAAGGCCTGATCCACTCCAAATTTTGGCCAAAGCCTCTTTGACTGAGCATGGTACTTGATTGGGGACTCCCAGCCCAAATTTCAAGAAATTTGGAGAAAATTTTGTCAATTGTGAATTTTTTGTGCCAAACACAGGTTTTCCTCCCCAACGCGTAGCGCACCGCGCGCGACCCTTAAGATGGGCAACTCCATTTCAGGAAAACTCAGCATTTTTGGATTTTTCATGCAAAAATACACCTGCTCAGCAATTACCAAGAGATTTCATCAAGTTTTGAGCCTCCAGAAGGTCAAAAAACAAGCAAAAAATGACTTTCTGCCACTTTTTTGACACACAGGAAGTAGTCTTGGGAGATTGCAATTTTGGAGGGGTAAATGACCACCAAATTTAGAAATTCCACTTGGTTTGGAAAGTATACATCCAGACCTTCCAAACAAGCCCACTTTTGCCTCATTTGGACACCTGGAAGTTCCTTAAACGTTGCTCCAAAGGCGCACTACGCGTTCAGAATCAGGGCGCTACACGTTGGGCAATTTTCACAGAAATGCACCTACAGCTCAACAAAACGCAGTTTTGACTAGGTTTGACTTTTTGGAGTGGATTTTGATCCTCCTTGATGTAAATGATGTAATTTTATGATACTTTTACACTTATTTATCTCTTCTAGAAGATTCATTCATGAAATAGGCAAAAATTTAATGAATGAATTGGTTTCCTAGCTTATAGAGGTAAGTTGTTTTGACTGCCTAGTTTTTAGTGCTCAGTTTAGAATTGGTTGAAACAGCTCCTAGGATAGTGAGCTCGACCCATAGAGGCAAGGAAAGATGTTAGATTTCCTATATTATGTACTTTTTTGGTCATTTTCATGGTTGGACTCTTGAGGGAGAAAGCTTTCTATTGTATTACTCATTGTATCTCTGCAATTTTGGCAAAGGAAGAAAGACCAGGGTTTTGCAGTCCTTTTTGGGATTCCTGTGGTTACATGTATTGATGGTGTGTTTCTCTTTGTACTTGTAAGTTTGTTATGTGAATCATCTTCTTACTTTTCCTTCTGCAAATTAGGCAAATGAAGTGTTAAAGTAGAATTCATGATTGCCATGCTCTGCTTTTAAGTTTGCTTAATATTTATGTTTTCATCTGTCTAAAGAAAACTCTTGAAGGTTTCTTTCTCTCTTTAGCTCCTCACCGGTCATTCATATCGATTCACTTAATTCAAAGGCATCAGTACAGTCTCCTACCTTGCCCCAAAGAACCCCCTGCAAAAACTGTGTCCAATCCCCGCACCCAAAATTGCCTTTTCCCGATTTTCCACCAAAATCCTAAAAATCTCAAATCAAACCTTTTATCAGTTTACTAGCCTAAAATCAGTGTTCTTTATTGGTTATCTCCGCCCTTTGAAGATCTTTGCCGAGATATACCGGAGAGAGCCCTCTCCTGCCCCGTAGGGCTAGCTACGAGGCTAAGTGGTTTGATGTTGCCTTGGAGTTTGCCTTTCTCAGCCTGAGGTGAAATTTCAAGCGCTAACACAAAGAAATTGTGATGCAACCAGGCATGAAAACTTGGGAATTATATCAGAGGTTGAAGTGTAAAATCTGAAAAGCTAATATGAACTTAACAGACGAACAACATCGCGAGCAGTTTGTGGCTTCGGTACTACCACACTTAATGGTTGCATTGTCATAACATAAGATAATGACTCAGGTGGAGGCCTTGGAGATTGCAATGAGGCCGCATGAAATACCGATGTAAGATCCAAACCTGGGGGTTCAGCAGATCCATGTGTAGTTGAAAAATATTTTCCTTGAGATGCAAAGTTTGAAGCAGGATAGAACAGTTCGACAAGAGGTGCGCGAAGAGGTATGGTGCCTGAAATGTGAGGGTCAGGGGCATGAAAAAGACCATTGTCGGGTCTTTGCAAACTACATTCTAGGAGGGAGACTGATGCCTTTGAGGCTGGAAGGTCAAGAACGACCAAGCATGGGGCCTACATTGTGGTGTGCTATATGTCAGGTAGCAGGAAAGCATGCTATGGATAACTGTCATTTGCTGCAGAAGTTTGTACAAATGCCACAACAACATTTCTGCAAATTTTGTAGGTGGGTAGGGCATGATGAAAACAACTGCAGTAGCTATGAATTGATGATGGATAGAAATCCCACCTATAGGGTCCAAGAAGAAACATGCCCCCCTTACCAGAGTGCAGGGATGGCATGGACAGGCTTTCAGGGGTGCGGAAGAGGATGAGATAGAGAAGGACTTAGCAGAGGTCGAGGGCAGCTGATCTAATAGAATTGTAGAGAACCAGAACATTATTCCTCTGGTTACACTAACCCAACATATCCGTCATGCAGATATTGCACTCTGTTTGATCATGAAACGGAGGACTGTCCTACAATGGTAGCAAGGATACATGACAAAGGGGTGCCACCACCTCAACCGACTCAAAACCTATAGATGATGAGGTCTGAGATGCGCGAAGAGGATCCAAATGTGAATATAGTGCTCCGAAGTGGAATCACAACAGGAGATTGCAAGGGGAAACAACCCGAAGACAATACATGGGTTCACAAAGCTCTGGCGAAGGAGGCTGAGTTCGACTTGGAGCACGCACGCGAAACATTCATGGAAGTGAAGAAGAGCTTCACTGAGGCCTCCACCTTAGGGAGAAAGGATAAGCCCGATCAGGAGATGGACCCTTATATGCTTACAGCCTTCTTGGAGACCTGCATGAAGTTACTCCATGTTAGCAAGGCTGTGAAGAGTTACAACAGCTCATAAATAAATGCATCAGAAATGCTCTGGTGAGCTACGCATAATACAAAATATTGCTAATCATAAAACACGGACGAGACGAGAGATGAGATTGACTGCGCAGACAAGAGAGTATGAAATGGATCAGGTTATTTTAGACCTGGGATCAGATGCGAATGTCCTAACAAAGCAGACTTGGGAATGGATGGGGAGACTTACGCTGCAATGATCTTTGATTCAGCTAAGAATGGCAAACCAACAGAGGATCATCCCCATGGGGTGGCTGGAGGGGGTGACTGTAGATATTGAAGGTGTTGTTGGGTTGTGTTATATTCTTTCCACGACTAGCCCACGTAGTTAACTGCGGGGTTAGAAGGGGGCAGAGCCCCCCCTTCGTTGCACCGATTGCATAGGGACGAGAGTCACAGGGGTTTTGACAGGTGCAGGTAAGCCCACTCTATGGGGTCTGGGGCACCGGCCCAGAAAATTTTGGTTTTGGACACTAGGTTAGGTTGGGCAGACCTACCTATGGTTTTGTGCATGATTTTTGCACATGGTTTTGGACGCGATGGTTTTCGGTCCATGGTATTGGATGCTTCGGCATGTATAAATATGTATTGTAACATTGAAGGGAACATAATGAAAAATCAAGCTAGTAGTCCCAATTTTTGGATCCAGGGGAAAATATTTGTGTATATGTGTTTTATGTGTTATGCTCTTGCATTGTTTATTTTATGTGTTTTAGAATTCGTATGCCGGTAATTTCTGTATAGGGTTAAAACCTACATTTGGTATCAGAGTTGTTTTGGCTTCAAGGGGATGCCTTTTTTGCTGAGCGGTTTTGCTCAGGCCTTTGGTAGACCATGTTCAATGGGAGATCTACAAGATCGATTCTGGTAATGAAAGAAGATGGCGAGCAGTGGAAAGATAGAGATTGAGAAATTTAATGGTTAGAGTTTTGAGTTGTGGAAACTCAAGATGGAGGATCTATTCGTGGATAAAGATCATTGGATCACGGTAGATCCGAGTACTAAACCAATGAGAGTGTCTGATGAAGAATGGAAGAATTTAGATCAGAAGGTAAAGAGCACAATATGATTGTGTGTCTTAGATTTAGTATTGCTGAATGTATCAAGGGAAGCTATGATGAAGGTTTTGTGGGACAAGTTAGGGACTTTGTACCAATCTAAGTCTTTGGTGAATAAACTATTCCTACAGAAAAAGCTGTAGAACCTAAGGATGAATGATGGAAACTTGGTGACAGAGCATCTGAATTCATTTAATACTATGGTAAGTCAGTTATCGTCTGTTGATATCAAAATTTCAGATGAAGATAAGTGAATTAGTTTGTTGTGTTCTCTACCAGATTCATGGGATAGTCTGGTTATTGAAATAGGTAGCAATGTAACTACCTTGCAGTTTGATGTAATAGTCTCATCCTTGCTAACAGAGGAGACGAGACAGAAAAATATGGAGAGCCAGAATGGTGATGCCTTGTCTGTACGAGGACAGTACCAGAATAGAAACAAAGATAATTCATCAAGTGGGAGATCTAAATCTATAGGGAGATCTAAATCTCTAGGAAAACCTATAAAGGTGGTGTGATGGAAATATGGAAAGGAAGGGCACTACAAAAGGGACTATAAATCTAAAGCTCCTGACAAAGGAAAGGGATTTGATGATGATCCTTTTGCAAAGGAAAAAATTGCCTCAGATGAAGGTGGGGATGTGTACTTGGCTTCTTCAAGTACACATGTAGATCATGAGGCATGGTTGATTGACTCAGGTGCATCTTTCACTTCACTCCCCATAGAGAGTGGTTTTGCGAGGATAAGAAATACAATGTTGGTGATGTCTTCTTAGGGGATGATAGGAAGGCTAGAATCATTGGTCGTGGAAAATTAAGGATGAAGTTGCAAGGTGGAAGGGTTAGAACACTTTTGGGTATTCTACATATTCCTGCATTGGCCAGAAATCTAATTTCTGTAAGAAAGCTAGATGATGCAAGTGTAAAAATAGTGTTTAAGAAGGATACATGCAAGATGGTTCGGGGAGCATTGGTATTGATGAGGGGAGTTTGTATTGGAACTCTGTACAAGCTGCAAGGTAGCATTGTTGTTGATGGGTGCAACAGTTCCGTGATTCCTAAAAGTGGAGCAGAAAATCTAGTGGTCTTTGGAGAGAAGACCATGATGTGGCATCAAGGGCTTGGACATATTGGAGAGAAGGGTGTTCAAATACTTCATGGTAAAGGTATGGTAGAAGGTATGAGTAATAGCTCTTTGGATTTTGATTTATGTGATAATTGTGTATATGGGAAGCAAAATCGGGTGAGTTTCCCCTCTGGTGGTAAGAGGGCAAAACATATATTAGAGCTTGTGCACAATGATGTGTTTGGACCTGTGAAGGTTCCATCACTGGGTAAGTCTATGTACTATGTATCATTTATAGATGACTTCTCAAGGAATACATGGATATATTTACTTAAGAAGAAATATGAAGTCTTTGAAAGGTTTAAAGAATTTAAGGCTCTAGTGGAAAACCAGACAAAGATGAAGATAAAGGTGCCGAGGACAGATAATAGTGGAGAATTTTGTAGTAAGGAATTTGAAAAATTATGTAAGAAGTGTGGTATAGCACGGTAGAAGACTACTCCATATACACCTCAGCAAAATGGAGTTGTAGAAAGAATGAACAAGACGTTGATGGAAAGGGCAAGAAGCATGCTCAGTGGTGCCAGGATAGGATAGGAATTATGGGCAGAGGCGATGGAGACAGGTTGTTACCTGGCTGATCACCTTCATTAGCGTTGGAGCATAGGACTCCACAAGAGGTATGGACTGGTAAGAAACCCTCTCTTTCACATCTAAGGGTATTTGAATGTGATGCATATGTACATTTTCCAGAGGAGAAACAAACCAAGTTGGATAGTAAATCTGAAAAGTACATCTTTTTTAGGTATAAGGATGGCTTAAAGGGTTATAAGCTTTGGAACCCAGTAATAAGGAATGTTGTGTACAACAGAGATGTGGTGTTTAGAGAGGTGAAAGATGTTATTAAATATGAAGTCCAACCAAAGGAACCTGAGAAGATAGAGTTTGAGCTAAAGGAGGAAGAATTATACTCTATAGCAAAGGAGGGATCAGAAGATGAAGGGTCACAAACTCCGGGTGTGAGAAGATCAGTTCGAGAAAGAAGGTAGGCAGAAAGGTATAGTACATCTGGTTTCTATTCAAATTTTCCTTTATTTATTACTGATGATGATCCTAGAACTATGAAGGAAGCAGTAGATTCAGAGGATGGAAAACTCTAGAAAGAGGCCATGGTTGATGAAATGGCATCTTTGCACAAAAATGAGGCTTGGGTTCTGGTGGAGTTGCCAGCTGGAAGGAAACCCATTGGCAGAAAATGGGTGTTCAAAAAGAAGACAAATGCAGAAGGAAAGGTGGAGAAATACAAAGCTCGTTTGGTAGCAAGAGGTTATTCCCAGGTGCTAGGAGTTGATTTTGGTGATATTTTTTCTCCTGTTGCCAAGGTAAGTTCTATTAGATTACTTTTATATGTTGCTGCTACTTTTGATTTTGAGGTAGAGCATATGGATTTGAAGACAACATTTCTTCACGGGTATCTAGAAGACAAGATCTACATGAAGCAACGTGAAGGATTTACAGTGAAGGGTAAGAAAGAACTGGTATGCAAGTTAAAGAAGTCTCTGTATGGGTTAAAATAGTCACCAAGGATATGGTATCAGAAATTTGATACATTTATACGGGGAATTGGCTTCACCAGAAGCAAAGAAGATCACTGTGTGTATTTTAAATTAATTGGTGACCGTGTTATTTATTTGGTCTTGTATGTGGATGATATGTTGCTAGTTGGAAATGACAAAGAAATTATCCAGGATTTGAAGACCCATTTGTCCTCCAAATTTGATATGAAAGATATTGGTGCTCCAAGCCATATTTTGGGCATGGAAATTAAAAGAGATTGGACAAAGAAGAAGCTTTTGTTAAACCAGAGGAAGTATATCGAGACAATATTGCAGAGGTTTAATATGCAGGATAGTAAATCGGTGAAGGTTCCTATTCCTATAGGTGTAAAGTTATTTGCTGAACATTGTCCCAAGACACAAGAAGAGGAAGAGGACATGTCCTGTGTTCCATATGCAAGTGCAGTCAGTAACCTGATGTATGCAATGGTCTATACTAGACCAGACATTGCACATGCAGTGGGAGTATTGAGAAAGTTTATGTCAAAACTAGGGAAGGAGCACTGGACAATAGTGAAGCAGGTTTTCAGGTATTTTCATGGCACTAGTGATTATGTTTTGTGCTACCAAGGAAGACCAAGATTGGACAAAGTGTTGGATATTCATGGTTTTGTTGATGTAGACTAGGTTGGAGATCTAGATTAGAGAAGATCTACAAGTGGGTATGTGTTTAACCTATTTGGAGGTGTAGTCAGTTGGATGAGTAAGAAACAATCTGTAGTGGCACTATCAACTACAGAGGCCGAATACATGATAGCGACTCATGCAAGCAAGGAAGCAGTTTGGTTGCAGAGATTATGTTCAAATATGGGGTTAGTATAGGGAGCTATAAGGATAGACTGTGACAGCCAAAGTGCATTTTTCTTGGCAAAGAACCTTGCATATCATTCAAAGACAAAGCACATTGATGCTTAGTATCACTTTGTGAGAGATATGATAGAAGACAAAAAGGTTTTGCTGGTAAAGGTGGACATTTTGAAGAATATTGCAGATGCATTGACAAAATATGTGAGCTCTGAGAAGTTCTCTTGGTGTAGAGAAACAATGGGCATTGTAGGGCTAGATAAATGACTAAGCTCTCTTGTGGCCCCTTGTGGAAAGAAAACAACAAGTGGGAGAATGTTGGGTTGTGTTATATTCTTTCCACGACTAGCCCACATAGTTAATTGGGGGGTTAAGAGGGGGGCAGAGCCCCCCCTTCGTTGCGCCATTTGCGTAGTGGGGGGAGTCACGAGGGGTTTGAGGGGTGCAGGTAACCCCACTCTATGGGGTCTAGGGCAGCGCCCCGGAAAATTTTGGTTTTGGACCCTATGTTAGGTTGGGCGGACCTACCTATGGTTTTGTGCATGATTTTTGCACATGGTTTTGGACACGATGGTTTTTGATCCATGGTTTTGGACATGATGGTTTTTGGTCCATGGTTTTGGATGCGATGGTTTTCAGTCCATTGCATTAGATGCTGCAGCATGTATAAATATGTATTGTAACATTGAAAGGAACATAATGAAAAATAAATTTGGTAGTCCCAGTTAAGGGATCAAGGGGAAAATCTCTGTGTATATGTGTTTTATGTGTTATGCTCTCGCATTGTTTATTTTCTGTGTTTTAGAATTTGTATGTAAGTCATTTATATATAGGGTTAAAACCTAGAGGTGTGAGCGCGCGGACTGACTTCGAGGTAATAGAAATTATGGAAGGCAACAACTCCTCCCTTACGCTCCTAAGAATTGATTAGGCTACTGATATGAATGAGGTAATGGACCTAAAGAAGTGAAAGATGATATTTGAGAAGAAATCGCTCCACCGTAATAGTACCCCTAGATCCTACTGAAGGGTCGCGCTACACTGAACCAGTCTATGATTATGAGAGTGATGATGATCTGCACTGTATCTATAAGATAATAGTACGAGACCAATATTGGTTTAATCCAACATCAGATGGATGAATTACATGGGATTGCGAGAGTTACTACACCTCGGACTCTGATGAAGAATTAGAGCACTGGCAGAATCAGTTACATGAAGTAACTCCATTGAGTTGTAACATGATGACTGATCGTTGCGATGTATGTCGTCAAAGGTAGGAAATATGCCTACTTATGATGGCTTGAATTATGTAGATATCCTTTTAGATGCATTTGAGAGAGAGGTACTAGAATAACAGTGCTTCCAAGCATTGGACTGGGCACTGTGAGCTACACCTGCAAGATGGTGGGGTACGCACAAGGGGAGCTTTGATGATTGGCTCAAGTGTAGAAGGATGATGAGAACATGCTTTGGGAAGTCGAAGGTATGAATAATGGTCAAATATGATGGGCAAGATGATTCGCGCATGCACTTGGCCAAATGGGGTCAAGCTTATGGAGAGAAGCCCCAACCTGAATGGGTGCACTTATTATGTCACACCCTATATATCGTCCCAATGAACTGGTTTGTAGAAACGGATCTCCACAATGGTATAGGTGAATGGGTTATTCTGCTTGAAGAATTCATAATGACATTTAGTTTTGAAGATAGGTTTGACTGTATTGATGAGGCGCTACAAGAGGTAAAAGTAGCAATCATTAGGATACCGCAGGATCCTTTGGACTTGATTTCGCCTTAGTGGGCTACTCAATTGAGTCACACACTGGAATGCTATAACGTGACCAATGAAGAAGAAGACGAGGATCCATGAAAGTTTAACATCCCTGAAACAAAAGGCCACCACAAGGTTGAAGGACTGTAGATTGAGAATCCTGATATAACCGCACCACTGAAAACGAAACAAGTAAACATTAGTACGGAGGCAGAGCCCAAATTCGTGAAGATTGTAGACTACTGGGATGACACAATGGTGGATAAGGTTGTTGAATTTCTCCATGAATACCAGGATTTATTCCCTACCAAGTTTATAGATCTAAAAGGGATAATCAAGGACCTAGGTGTTATGAATATCATGTTGAAACCCAATGTGAAGCCGGTTAAGCAAAGACCTTACCATATCAATCCTAAGTATAAGGAGAAGGTTCACTTAGAGATAGATAGGATGCTCGCAGCAGGCATCATTGAGCCTACGGAAGAATCTGACTAGGTAAGCCCAATGGTGGTACAGGAGAAGAAGTAGAAGGATGAAATAAGGATATGCGTGGATCTCAAAAAGTTGAATGACCCTTGTGTACATGATCCTTTCCCGACTCTGTTCATGGATGAAGTGTTGGACAATGTAGGTGACCAGGAAGCATATTCCTTCACTGATGGGTCCTCAGGGTACCACGATATCAAAATCACGCCAGAGGATAGGAGCAAGATGACCTTCACAACTGAGAGGGGGTGTTTTCAGTACACTGTCATACCATTTGGGTTGAAGAAAGTGCCAACAATTTTCTCACGTGTATTCATTGTTGTGTTGAAGGAATTTATTCATAATTTCCTGGTAGTATACTTTGATGATTGGACTGTGTTTGGGCTAGTGAAATTCCATGTGGTCAGTTTACACCTGATGCTATATACTTATCGAAGATACCAGATCGCGTTCAATCTGAAGAAGTGTCTATTTCATGTTCCTTTTGGGACCCTGCTGGGTCATGTGGTTTACAGATAGGGATTGATGGTAGATCCTGTGAAGATCGTGGTGATACTAAACTTGGAAGCGCCGAGGAGTGTGAAACAGTTGCGTGCTACCCTAAGACACACAGGGTATTACTGAAAGTTCATGAAAGGCTATGCCCAGATCACTGGGCCTATGGAAAATTTATTAAAGAAGGATGTCACATTCTACTAGAATGAGGATTGTAAGAAGAACTTGGATGTATTGAAAGAAAAGATGGTCAATGCGCTGATTCTAGTCTTCTCGAATTAGAAGAAGGAGTTTCATGTATAGCATTGGGAGAAGTACTGACATAGGTTGGCAGACGAGACTTGGATCATCCTATCACATTTGCAAGAAGAAGGTTATCCAAGGCGAAGAAGAAATATTCCACCACCGAGCATGAAGGGTTAGCCATGGTGTATACACTCCAGAAGTTTAGACACTACCTATTGGGTGGCCATTTTAAAATGTATATAGATCACTCCGTGCTGAAATACCTGGTCGATAAGCCTGTGTTGGTGGGGAGAATCTATAGGTGGCTATTATTATTCCGAGAATATGACTTTGAAGTTATTTTGAAGCCTAGACGACTGAACGTGGGACCAAACCATCTATCGCACATTGAGATAGGGGAAGAGCCCACTAATTTGGAAGAAGTATTGTCTGACGTGTAGCTCTTTGTAGTCCACATCACGGATGGTAATTTTGAGGATATAATACACTTCCTGATGAGAGGAGATACCCTGGAGGGATCAACCATCCAATAGAAGAAGGAATTAGTGGTGCGCGTGGCAGATTTTTTGGTCATTTCTAGGCATCTGTACAAAATGGGGTCTGATGAGATACTACGACAATATGTACCCAAGTTTGAAAGAAGCAACATCCTCATGGATGCTCATGGGGGCATTGTGGGAGGACATTAGGTAGGGAGAGTGACCACACAGAAGATTCTACACGCAGGGTTATGGTGGCCAACCCTCCATCAAGACTCAAAAGCATATTGCAAGGCGTGTGGTGTGTGTCAAAGGCCTGACAGGTAATCACAGAGTGATGAAATGCCTTTAAATCCACAGATGGCATTACAACCCTTTGAGAAATGGGCAATAGATTTTGTGGGACCCATTCAACCTAAAGGAAAAATAGGAGCGAGGTACATTATCACCGCGATGAAGTATTTGACTCGTTGGGCAAAGGCACAGCCTGTGAAGGATTGCACAAGTGTCACTACTACAAGGTTCCTCTTTGAGTATGTACTAACATGCTTTGGATATCCAAAGATTTTGATGAGTGATCATGGTACACACTTTCTGAATGAGATATCAACGCCTTAATAGAGGCATTTCGGGTATATCACCAGAAGAGCACACCTTATCACTTGCAGGCTAATGGGATGGTGGAAGCATTCAATAAAGTGCTAGAGAACGTGTTGACCAAGGTTTGCAACACATAGAAAAGTGATTGGGACCTACGCATCCTTGCAATACTATGGGCTTATTAGATGACATGCAAAAAGTTGGCTGGACAAACTCACTTTAGGCTTGTCTATGGTGTTGAAGCGGTAATGCCTATGGAGTATATTATCCCTAGACTATGCATAGCGACACTCACGGGTATTGTTTCTAGGAAAACTAGTGTCTTTTTGATCGACTAACCCTCTAGGTTTGGCAGCTACCCTAGAAACAATAGTTTAAAGCAGTTCACGATTTCTTCTATGTATAATAGATAAGAGAAAGACAAAGGAACCAACCTGAAACTTCCGCTTAATCCCCTGCTCAATCTTTCTCCCCCTTGACAGAGCTTGAAACTTCTCCCCATACTTATACCGCTTGGAGAGTACCTGTAGAAAAACAGTAGCAAAGAACCATCAAAGCATCTTGATCTATTATATCATAAACATTACAGAATTAGATATATAATGAACATATAATAGCATTCACAAATGATAACATTCACAATTGCACAGCTATATGGAAGAAAACTTGAAGAACTTTATTAAATGGAAGGGAGAATCATAACCCAATTGTTTGATCCAGCATCATCCTCCCAGCATCAATCCCTCTTCACCTCATGAAATAGCAATACCACACCAACAATACAATTCTCTTTTCCTCAAATACAAACTATTAGCACCTCCTTGCAATTCACAATATTCCAGCCTCTTGGATCTCTTAGATGAGGGATCCATTTATAGATGTGTGCAAGGGTGTGAGTCATCTTTGGGGTTTTGATTAGTGTCATTTCACTCGTTACAATTGGTTCCACATGGAGATTTCTTGGATATCTTATTCATCCCTGGGTGAATTCAGAGAGGCAAGTGTCATAGGAGAAGTTTCTAGAAGATTCCATGAGCAACCACCTAGCAAACTGTCTCGGACATTTGTCCATCCTCACCCATCACACCCTATAGAAGGCCCAAATAGTATGCATCACACCTGGCTAGTGTAATACCGAGTATGCATTGTACCTTGCCAGTGGAGCAGTCAGCATGGTTCAGTTTAGGCCATTTCTGGATGGTTTTTCAGGTGGAACTTCTGGGGAATGATGTAATTATATGACCATGTTCTTTTAGGGTATAAAAAAAACTATTTTATGCATTGAAGAGCCCTAGTTTATCGACATATAATATTGGGGTTGAAGTGCCCAAATATGTCTATAACAGTTGCCCCCTAAAACATGAAGTCATAAATATTGATGTCAGGTGAAATGCTTTATCATGAGGATCCGAGGTTTCGAACTGGAAGGTGACCTGCATAAGTTATAATACATCATCATAATGTAATTTTCATGATCTAGCTAAGGCAGACATTCCCATGCTCAGCTTTATAAATCCATTTCATGTACATAGAATAGATTGTCGTCTACAGATGCAGATTGGTGATTCTTCAGATGTAGAGTCATCATCCTTGGTTCGGATGACCATCTGTGCAGTGCCTTTGCATATTTGATGTTTTTATATTCTTGAATATATCGCAACCCATATGGATGAAACTAGATCTAGGGTCTTCAAACTCGTTCAATATTCACTCGACGTACAAGTCAATCCATGTGAATAGATGTTCTGAAGTCGAACATGGAAAGACATCGCCTGATTACCAGCCAATAATGTGAGCTATTAACAGGCGCGAGAGGAACCACCGATAATGATAATGACCCTCACGGTACTATAGTACAATTCACGTGGTGTCAATATATGATCTGATGTCTAAAACCACGTGAAATCTTTCGGTCGAAGGCCATTGATGTCAACCTGTTGCCAGAAGTGAGAAACTTGCCATTAAGGCATGCAAGCTTCAAAGCACTGAAAGGGGTGTTTCTAAGTCAACTTCTTGGATAATGAGCTGATGTCGACAAGCAGTGACTCGTCGTAGAAGGTCCTTGATGTATCCCACATCTACGGCATGAAAATGAAGCAAATGATTTCTGGAGGTGAAAACAATCTGACGACACAAGGTTCAGGAATGGCGGTCATGAAAAAATGAAGGTTGGAGGTATTGCAGTGGATGAGGCATTAACTGGATTGTGGTTTCTTAATTGAATGACTTCTCTTTAACATGTTGGCGACACTGATATGGATTGGTAGCATTAACCCCAAAATATGGATGGTGTAAAAGACCAATGGTGAGATGACCAGTGAACGGAATAACCCAACCCAACTCAATAATGGTGATGGAGTGAAAGTGTCATGTTCAAGGGCGACCTACTACCATAATGTCTTCAATTTTTCTCCCTTTTTCCCCAGTCATTGCTGACCAGTACCTCTTTATTTTTGTCAAGCTTGAGGAGGATAACATATGCTTGTTCTATAATTTTCCCTTCGGGCAAACCTGTCGCTATGTTTTAACGAGTCTAGCGATAGTGAAACTCGGTCTTGTCTAGAGTGGACAAGTTTGTCACTATTGTTTTAACGAGTTTAACGACAAGGATAACTTGGTACTTTTCATGTTTAGAGAGTTTGAAAAGGGATGAAAAGAAAACTCCAGAAGTTCTTTTTCGTAGAATAATCCCTTAAGTCCGAAAAAGGATAAAATAATACAAAAGGGATGACTTTTCTGATCACTTTAACGAGCCGAAAAAGACAAGCGCTCGATATTTTTTATGAGATAATCCCTCAAGTCCAAAAAATATTAAAATATACAGGAGGGATGACATTTCCAATCACTTTAATGAGCTGGAAAGGCTGGTGCTCAACAATCTTTTCATATTTAACGAGTCTGAAAAGGGTTTAAAGGAGACTCGATTTTGAGGAACGAGCAGTGTCTAGGGTAGCAACTGGTTCTGGGTAAGCTTGGAACTTCAAAAAACATGGTGGTTTCTATGAAAGGTTGGCTAATAAGACCACTCGTTGCAACTGTTCCGCAAAAAGGGTAAACAACCAAGTGGAATCATATGATCGGCCAAAAGAATGGAGGTGATGAGAGGTACACAACCAAGGTTCAAAAGGTTGATAGAACAACAATCACAAAGGTTAATTACTCCAAGTGGGTTCATTTTTTAACAAGCTTGAACCGTGGGGGGACTCTGTGTTAGCTACCTATACCAATAGGTTTCATATTTCATGATTGGCAAAGAAAGTTCCAAATATGCTCTGCTTTGGTGATGCAAAGATCCCATATTTTCAAGGAAAGGCAACATGTGTATATAGCTTGATGTTGACTCAATTTTGATGGATGGTCCAACAGCCCAATCTGGATCATGCCATGTTTTAATTTTCTGTTGTAGAATAGAGAAAGAAGTCTGTCCAAACTGTTTAATCTTGGCAGACTAGTAGCTAGGTAGAGAAGTAAGGTTCCCAACTGCTTAATCTGGGACCTTGGAAGCAATAAGGGTAGCTCTAGATAGAAAATCAAAAGAAAAAGCCAAAAGAAAGAAAAGGCACATAAGGGTCTGCAAATCTAAGTGCACCCTCCATGAAGAAACAAAAAATGCTAGGCAGGTAGATGGGTAGGCAGATGGAGTTGCAGAAATGTCATTCCTTACAATTGAATGTTTGGTAACCTTTTATAAAGGAACATCATTGGATAGAGAAGGTCCTCTTCTCCATCATGTTGCAGCAAAGCAAAGGATCATGATTAACTTCCTTTTCCCCCCTTCCACATTCATTACTACCATCCCTTCATCAGTCATGTTCGTGAAAGAATTCAAGGTTTTGTGTTGGTTCTTATTCCTTTAAAAGCCACATTTCTTGTCTAAAATTCTTTTCATTTTGATCTACTCCCTAAGCTAAGTTATTTTCATATAAACTTAAGGATATCACTCCTCATTCACTTCTTCCATTCATATTAACCCCTAACTTCTTATTATCTAAATCCCCTATGTTACCCTTTCCCTATTATTATAAACACTATGGTGTATAAACCCCAAGCATTCTATAAATATCCCTTCCCCTTGGCATTATAGCCATATGTTCACAATCAGGGATTAAATTGACATCAGGTCAGTTTAAGAACCCAAACCCTACCCGTCTTCCCCCTTCAGAAGTTATCTAAACCATTTAACCCCTTCATTTGCTAAAGATTCTTGTAAAAAACCCCATTTTCACCCCTAACCCGCTCATTTGCAAAAATACATGGAAAACCCACTTTTCACATTTTACCCAAAATTTGGCGCAAAAGCGCATTTTCATAAAATACATTGAAAAACCATACAAACTCGCCAAAATTCCATAATCCCCGCTGGGCGCGCGTTTCAAGCAAAAATATTATTTTAATCCCCGCCCGCTTCCGTATTGACCTGGCACCTTAACGATCCGTCGACCGTCGGATCTGGCCCTTTTCATCCGACGGCTCTCATCAATATCGGACCGGGCCCGACGTCCATAAGTTACCTTCCGAAATTTGTTAGAGGGTGACGTCAGGCCTCTGCCACGCATCACCCCCAAATCGTATCGAAGCGTCCTCTGACAATTCCGCTTCCGTATAATGAGCGGTGCGATATCATACCGCGTATCGGTTCCGGTTTCTGTGAACCCGCCATGCCAACGTCACTACCACATCATTACCGCATCACTGCTACATCACCGCCACGTCAGCGCCCCCGTCTGCCACTGCTCTGACCTGCTCGCCACCTCACCATCCCCATGGACCACTCACAGACCGCCACGTCACCCGATGACGTCATGCTGACGTCATCCAAAAAAAGCGCCAAATAACCCAAAAGTCTATATTTTGGCCAAAAAATCGTGTTTTTCATTACTTTTGCAAAAAACAACTGTTGCACCTCTGCATGTATTTTACGACCAAATAAGCGTCAACCTGTTGAATTCAACCCGAGGACCGTTGGCGCGCCAAATCCACCTGCATTTGTGACTATTGCCGACAGTTTACCAGGTATTTATCCCAGTCATTCCCTCTGCGCCTGGTTTTATCCTGCATTCTCCAACAATAGCTTAAAGAGTAAGAAAACACTGTGTTTGCCGATAAATCCCCTGTGGCTAGCCTCCATTTTCAGTTGTAAAATCGAAATTCACCTGCAGAGCCTTACTTACCCAAGTTTTCACAAAACATACAGTTAGTTCGCGCATTCGTGAACTGAGAACCCAAGCTGCACCAATTCACCGTGAAGAGAGTTTTTAAGGCCAATCATTTGCCCTATTAGTGCTTTGTGCAGTATTTCAATTGCTGCCATTGCCATTTTATCCTCTGTTCCTCAGTAAATCACCTCTCTTTCCAAGAAATACTCCTTTGTGCTGCTCTGCACAGTAACACCAGTTCATACAAACAGAGTCCTAAAGTAACCATGGATGCACCAGTAGCACCTGTAGCCTTGAATATTGCTCCATTAAATGCCCCTCAGAGAGAGTTGGAGTGGAAAGCATTAGCAGACCTAGATTATCAGATATCAGAGGAAATGCTGCTGCATAGCAAGTACCACATCCACTTGCTAAATGAATTGAAGATTAAACATGAGTGCGGAACAGATGTATTGGGCATTTGGGACTCTTTCCTCCCAATCTTCAAGCTCCCTCAGGTCAACCAGTTTCCTGACCTAATCCACCTATGTGCTGACTGCTATGACCCCACTCAGAGGGCTGTGCTTGACCCTTCAGGCTCAGTTGTTTTTTATGTTACCCCTGAAGCCATCAGAGAGATGCTGCACTTCAATACTAATAAGAAATTGGTCCCTTTATCATTGATAGATCTGATAAAGCAAGGAGCTAAAATGACAGATGCTCAGGTCACCAAGCTGAACCAATTGTATATTGACTCTGACACTGTAAGGTACCCTCCCATTTCTCATGTATACCTCAATCAATTGGGCAGAGACCTTGTAGATATGATTAGTCCCATATTGGGCTATAATTCAATTGAATTTGTTGATGAAACTGTGCTGGTTATGATGCTCATGTTTTCCCCTGGCAAGTCCCCAATCTATTATGACTATGCCACTTACATATCTGATAAAATGCATGAGCAATTGATGAACTTGTCAAGAGAAAGGGTGTTCAGATACACCTCCTACATCTACCACTTAATCTTGTATTATCAACATGAGAAATTTCCTTTTGTTGTGAAAAGAGTGGATGCACAAGGCAATCCAAGGTCAGTAGTCTATTAGTCCTCTGTTTTCCACTACAGATCTTGCTCTCCATACACTTATTGTGAGTTTATAGACCTTTTCATCCACCCAGCCATGTCTCTGCTTCTGAGCTCACCTCCTCCTAGACTAACTGATGAGATGCAGAGGATTCTTCAGTTGTCTAAGGTATACAGCATTGGGGATTGGTACTATTACCAAAACCATACAGTTATCAGGATATATGGGTGTGAGTTTCCCCCATACAGATTACCCAAATATGTGCCTATGAGATTGTTTGCCCTTGAATACTTCAGGCAATTTGGCAATGTTGATATACTCCATTTCTCAGGCAAAGGCAAGAAAGCACAGCTCAAGGTCAGAAACCAATTAGGCCACTTCATTTATAACAAAAGGGAGGAAGGTTGGCAAGAGGCAAATAGCATGCTAGAAGCCCTTGGCTTGCAAACCAGCTTCCTTTGGAAACCATACGACCCCAATCATTTCATAAGTTTAAGAAGGGTCAAATATAGGCTGGCCGGTTATGACCACTTAAGGTTGCCTCACATAGAAAAATATGCAAATCAAATAAAGTGGAGGAAAGGCACCTTAGAGGAGGCTGCTACACAAGAAGAACTAAGTCAAAGAGTAGTAAAAAATCTCCAAAAGTTGGCTGACTTAGAGCTTTGGTCACAGGTATTTGCTCTTCCAGGCACTCAAGTGGGAGCGGCTGCCTCATCCTCTACAGCACTTCAGCAAGAAGCCAAAGCTACTGATCAAACTTCCAGCAAAGGCAAAGAGAAAGAGATGGAGCCAGAGCAGCCACCCCATGAGGAAGTACAGCAGCAAGAAATAGTACAGCAGTAGGAAGTTCAGCAAAAGGAACAACAACAAGAGGGGCAACAAGAAAAGGAGCAATCAAAGCAGCAAGAACAAACATTAGGAGCCCCAATGTCCACAGGGCAGCAGGCTCAGGACACTCTGCCTCCTAGGCAGGAGACTACAGTGGAGGCCTCGGTCCTCCAAACTCCACAAAATGAGGACAGAAATAGGAAGAGGGACAGAGAGACTCCCCTCACAACATCCACAAATCAAGGAGAGAAGAGGCACAGAATGAATCCCCTCTCAGAAGAAGAAATGCCTATAGGGCAATCTTTGGGCATGGGCCCACCAAGCATGGAAGCCTCAGCAAGTTCCTTCCAGCAGGAACAAGAAAGGACAGTGGGAGGAGAAGTCAGCTCCTCAAGCCAGCAAAGGGGAGGTGAACTAGGCATCAAACAACAGTTCATTGATATAAAGAAGAGGAATGAGCCAATAAGAATACAGCTGTACAATCATTTGTTAAAGATGGCTCCCACTAACCAGCAGAGATTAATGTCTGCATATGATGTCCAGGAGGGCAAAATGATCATGAGCCACTTTATGCCAGCCATGTTGCAGCCACAGTCAGCTGCAGATTACATAAGGACCAATCTTGAGGTCCTTGCTAAAGACATCCACCCAATGGATCAAATTGAATTACATAAACAAACGGGTGAGATGGTGTATGCCTCCTTGGCAGACAAAACATTAGTGAACTACAGGCTGGAAAATAGCCTAAACAACACAACTGCCCAACTTGAGTTGGAAAGAGCATCCTCCCAAGCAAAGGACAACCGAATCAAAGCGTTGGAGGACATCATAATAGAGCTTGGGCATGATCCCAAGGACATCAAGGCTGTACAAGCACTATTGAAATTAAGGGATGCAGATATGGCAGCATTGAGGAAAATGATCAAAATCCCAGCAACTCTTCATCCTCAAACAGAAGAGGTTGCCCAGCTGAGACATGACCAAGATGCAGCAGCTATGCTGGTATCATTATATAAACAGCTGATCCAGACACAAGAAAAATTGGGAGAATCTGAGGCTGCACTGCAAGCAGCACTGCAACAGAAGGAAGGAGGCCAAACTTCTCAGCCCCCTCCAGAAATAATCAATTTGGAGGAACCTCCTCAGACTACTGCTCCTCCCACTGAACAGACAGAACAGGTAGCACCATCTACATCAGCGCCAGCACCAACTACAGAGCAGGATCCAAGCTTGGATATGCAGAAGCTCAAGAATGAAATTCAAGCCTTAGAGGCCCAAATGGCAGAGCTAAATGAAGCCAGAGAGAATCTGGCTAAGCTCAATGAAAAATATGATAAATCCAAGCAGACTGTAGCAGAAAAAGGAAGGGAAATAAAGGCCCTTAAGGAGAAGATAAAGGAGCTGGAGAAGGAGCTCACACTTGACAAAGTGATAGCTGAGCTCAAAACAGTCTTATGGGCCCACATTGGCCAATCAATCACTGATCAATGGCAATACATCGAGACCATTCATGAGAAAATAGAGCTCATAGGAAAGGCACACAGGGAAATCCAGAGAGCAAGGGCATCTCTAGGCAATATGCCTGAGGTTGCCAATAGAATGATTAATGTGCTTAATAACAGAACAAGTGCTCAGTTGGCAGCAATGGGAATTTCCAACAGGACTGAGACCATCTTGCTGATTAAGAGAGTCCTGACACTAAGAAGCCTGGTACAAACACTAGAAAGAAGAAGCCAGGATATGCAGACAGAGGTTAACAAGTTTATGGACAAATTTGTAGCATTGCAAAACAGAGGTCTTCCTAGCTTACTGAACAGCTCAGGGAGACTGCTTTCACATGAAAATTATGCCAAGAGGGTCAACACATTTGCTACAAATCAGGTCACTGAAAGACCAAGCACTTCAGAAGAATCAGGGCCAGCATCAGGACAGAGTCTCTACAATAGGGTAGAGAACTTATTCTTTATTATGAATGAGATCAAACATTTGTTTGAAGTGCCTCCAAATTTCTACAAATACACAGAGGCAGATGAGACCTTAGAGGCAATTCTGAGACATCAATTGCCCACACAAGAAGTCTGGACCAAAATGATACAATTAATATTGTAAACTAGAACCTGTAATCAAGTTTTTTCATTAAAATACATAAGTCATCATGCACATGAAAAAGTTGATGAATTCAGCATGTATGGAGAAGAATGGGCTGAGCCAACTCAGCAAAACTATTCGGCCACTACTAAAGCAACACTGACAGTCACAGGTGACAGGGCCGAGAAAGCTACAGCACGACAGCCATAAAGACACATTATCCAGCATTAAAAAAGAACGTTCAAACCGACTCAGTGGCCTCCAAAGGTCAAAAAAGTCTTCTAACAGAATTAAAGGGCATTTATGTTGTATTCAAAGCTGTAATAACTTCTTATCTACTGTTCTGTACAAGTTGGTGAACATATTTATTTCTCAGATGACTCAACGCTTCAGATATTTTTGTATGACCGTTTTTATATATTCCCCCTTGCATAAGCTTGCAGGGGTTGTTGTTGATTTCTTTTCTAGAGTTCTTTTGCTGTAAATTCTCAGAGAATTAATACAAAAGCCGATGGAATTTCCAAATCTCTACGTTGTCTGAGGCATTATGGTGTTTTGCTGAACGTTACAGGATTCCTGCGTATCTCATGGCACAATAAGTTTTTCTTCAAACTTTCGTTATGTGTTTTTGTTATCTTTTCATAGCTCATTCATGCTCAATGTTTCACAGTTAATAGCAAGGAAAAAGAATAGTTCCAGGATTTAATCATAGATTACCCTGAACTCAATCTAAGCTATTATAAATTTTTTTCTTCAGTTATAGTAATAAAGGTGTAATTATTAATTGCTGCACCTCCACACTATATCTTTCACAGTGATTGTTGTTTCAGGAATTCAAGTCTGCTCTTGTGCAATATATCTCCTTCTCACACTCCCAGCTTAGTGGAAAATTCTTAATTGCTTTCCACTGGTTGTATACACTTCACCATCACAATTTAAGTTTGTTTCATGAAGTATTTAAATGGCCCTGTAGTTTCAGCAACCCAACTCAATATTTCAAACAACCTGTAGCCACAGACTCCATTGCCCAATGGATTAACACTATCTGAAGACTTTCACCTTAGGTACAGAAAGATATCCCTCAACCAAAACATAAATCAAAACCTGAACTCATAACTAGCCTAAAATCTTCACTAAGCAGAGATAAACCTTAAAGAGAGAGCCCTCTCTGATTATAGGTGGGCTAGAACCTATAATCCAAAGATTGGTTAGTGGTTACCCCGGCCGTATTCCCTTGGGAGTCAAAGGGAACAACCTGGGTGTTAACATAAATGGCGACTCGACTGGGGAGCTGGATAAACTTTGCAACCTCCTATCGGATTCTTAATGCTGTAGATAAAGCTTGAGTGACAGCCAGATAGCCTTAGAAACTGCCTCTGCTTTGCATTTGCAGGAGTATATAAAAGCTACCTCAGTCAATCTTTATTCAGTATTAATTTTCATATAGTTGTGCTATAACTGACCAGTCCTTGTCAAAAGATCACTACCTCCTCAGAAATTCTCATAAAAAGAAGTTCAGAAGCTGGCTCCTAAAAGGAAAACTAGGCACACCAGGTCAAATCCTGACCCAAATCCTCCTACTGTTTTCAATAACCCCAATTTGATCCATAAAACTCATAAAATCCAAGAGGAATGGGAGCAGTCTCCTGAATCTAGCCCTGAGGCAGCCCAGCATAGCTTTATCCCCACCCCTGCTAAACCTACTATTCACCTCCATACCACTCATTCCTCCCCCTCTTCGTCATCCACTTCACAAAATATATTGGCAACACCTAACGCACAAACTGCTATCGTTGTTCCTGTTGTTCCAGTTGTTCCACCTATCCCACCAAATATGGCTAATCGTTATGCACCCCTTCAGCTGCCTAACAATCCTGGGGCCATGCCTCAGGATTACCAAGGAAAAATAACTTATTTTGATGGAACCAGTACATACACTGCCTTACAGCATACTAAGAAAATGCAAGACTACTTCAAAAACTACGAGATAGATGATGATGATGTAAGGATGAAAATCTTTGTCCAAAGTCTGACAGGTGATGTAAGAACATGGTTCAGGGCGCTGGCTGCAAACTCTATACCTAACTCGGGTGCCCTGTATCAGTCCTTCCTCAATAGATGGGAAAAGAAAAAGGACCCTCTACACATTTTATCTGAGTATGACACCATAAAGAGGGGTCCACAAGAAACTGTTTCAGACTATTGCACTAGATTCAATGATGTCTATAGTGCCATTCCTCAAAACCTTAGACCACCACCTGATCTAGCATTAATTAAGTTCCCCGATGGATTTGATGATGATATGGCATATCAATTGAGAGAAAGAGCCCCTGCTACTTTGGCAGACATGCAAGACATAGCAGTAAGCGTAGAGGCAAATTTAATTGCCAAGAGAAATAGGGCAAGAACTGAAAGAAGAACTACCTTTAAAGAAGAACCCTCAGCATTTGAGCAGAAGTTAGATGCAATCATCAAAGGTATGGATAGACTTGGGGATAGAGTGGAAACCATAGAAAGAAAGTCATCATGGGAAGGGCAAACAAGCAATGTGAGAAACCAAAACTTTAGAAAGACTCAGAATCCCAATGTTGGAAGAACGGATCCTGACCAACATGTCAGACCCCCTTTCCAAGAGAATTATGCTGAGGCTTCCACATCTGGTGAACCCAATGAAGACCCTCACATTAATCTGATGGGTTTGGATGGTGAAAATCAAGTCTTTTTAACACAGGAAGATCATGAGGATGATGATGTCAAGCAGTTCCAAACCAAATCAGGTGAGTCATTTGATTTCAAACAGGGCTATGATACAGCTGTTTATGAAGTTCACAAGCAATATAAATTGAGGAGTAGGACAATAAATGTGACACAGCCTGACAAAACAAAGGATATCCCACAGCCTAAGAAAGCTATTGTCACAGAACCAAGTGACAAAACTGGTCCAATTACAGATGAGGTAACAGTTGAGGAAATAACTGAAACATCCCCCTCAAAACAGCAGCCAGTAGATACAACACCCTTCCAACATAACCCAAGCAACATTTCTCAAAAGACAAGTAAAAAGGATAAGCCTCAAGATCAAAAAGAGAATCATGAGGAAGGCATCAAGGATTCCATTGAAAAAGAAAGGGCTATTAACCAAAATACTAAGACTCAATCTGAAAAACCTTTTGACTTAGAAGCTGAAATTGGAAAATTGAAGATAGCCATTCCTCTTTCAGAGTTGGCCAAACACAACATCTACAAACAACAAATAAAGAGATCCCTTCAACTTACTCACAACAAAGATGATGTTAATGTGTTAGATGATACTCCAGAACTACTTTTCGGTCCAGAGGTTGATGGAAAAACAACAGTTACAGGAATCTTACCTTTTTATGTCAGTCTGCATGTTCATGATAAGGTATTACACAATGCAATGTTTGACTCAGGCGCTTCCCACAACCTGATGCCCAAATCAGTCATGGAAAGATTAAATCTAGATATTACAAGACCATACAAGGACTTATTCTCATTTGACTCCAGCCAAGTTAAGTGTGTAGGTCTCATCAAGGATCTCTGTGTATCACTTGTCCAATACCCAAATAAGACAATCCTGATGGATGTTGTAGTTGCTGATATCCCACCCAAATATGGAATGCTGTTATCAAGATCATGGGGGGCTAAACTTCAAGGTTCCCTACAGTTAGACATGTCATATGCCACCATATCTGTCTTTGGGCAACCTAAGAGACTATACAGAGAAACACTGATGAAATACATGGTAAGCAGTGAAGAAAAACCTCAAAACTTTCCCATATATGTTGTCCATTCTGACATAGATTCTTATATTCTCTTCAACGATAATACAGGTCCTACAAATGATGATGAAACCAAGACACTAAAACAAGATCAGCATATTAATGAACAAGCTGCTGCTCTAGAAATCAAGCTGATGCAATCAAGTGATGAGACTGTCCTAAAAGACAAGCTAGATGAAAAACCAGAACTTCAACTCACAATTCCAGATTACAGAGAAGCTGTTAAGTCTCCCCTAGAACAAGAGATCCTATGGTTCCTTGAATTTGATGGGTCAGTCAACAAATTAGGGGCAGGAGCTGGAGTTTGGATACATAACAAGCAGAACAGTCATGCAGAAGGTCGAGCCTATAGGCTAAACTTCAGGTGTACCAACAATATGGCAGAATATGAAGCTCTTTTACTAGGCCTCAAACTAGTAAAATCCTTACAAGCCACAAAGGTTTCAATCATGGGAGATTCAGACTTAATTATCCAACAAGTGAAGGGAAATTTTGTCACCAATGACAAAAGATTGAGATCTTATAGGTCTGCTGCTGCTGAAATACTAAACTCCTTCACTGAATTTCAAATCACCAAAATCTCTAGGACCCACAATCTTCACGCTCATAGTTTAGCTACATTTGCAAGTACCTGCAAACTACCCTTTGAACCTAAGCATTGTTTTACAGCTGAGGTAAAACACAGACCTTCTGTCCCAAACAATGTTGAAGATTGGCAAGTATTTGGAGATGATACACAAATAAATAATTTCTTGACATTACAACAAGAATTTGTAGGATTAAACATTGACACTGAGGGAGCAAGTCAATCACAAATACTGAATGAACAGAACAACAAGCCAATATCACCCAAAACAGCTAACCAAAGGCTACATCCATCAATTTTCAACAAAGACAACATACAAGAAATTCAACAAATCAGTTGTGAAGAAATAGCTGGTGCTGAAGCTGAAGTGATACAATTGAAAGACAATTTTCTTCCAACAGGCCTAACTCCATTAGAGGATATTTTTGACTCAAATGATGTCCCTAGAAAACCAAAAATGCAGCCCCTTAATTCTGCCATTGAAGAATGCAACATTGGAACTGTTGACAAACCCAAGATAATAAAATTGTCTGCGTCCTTACCTCCTGATCAGAAGCCTAAATACATTGACCTTTTCAAAGAGTTTCAAGATGTCTTTGCATGGAGTTATGAGGACTTAAAATCCTATGACACCTCTGTTATCCAACACACCATCCCTCTCAAGCCTAATCAAAAGCCATTTAAGCAAAAATTGAGAAGGATCAATCCCATGCTTCTCCCTTCAATTGAGAAAGAGGTACAAAAAATGTTTAAAGCTGGTATCATAGCCCCTATCAGGTTTTCTGATTGGATCTCAAATTTGGTGCCCACAAGAAAGAAAACTGGTGAGATAAGACTTTGTGTTGATCTTAGAAACCTAAACCAAGTGTCCCTCAAAGACAACTATCCCTTACCTAAGATGGATCACATTCTCCAAAGAGTGGTAGGAGCTTCAAGGATCTCATTACTTGATGGATTCTCAGGCTTTAATCAAATCCTAGTGCACCCTGATGATCAAGACAAAACTGCATTCACAACCCCCTGGGGAACTTTCAAATATGTAAAAATGCCTTTTGGGTTAAAAAATGCAGGGGCAACATTTCAAAGAGCAATGGATATTGCTTTTGCCAAGGAGATCCATGACTTCCTTGTTATTTATTTAGATGACCTCACACCTTTCTCAAAATCTGACCAAGAACACTTGAAGCATTTGAGGCAGATCTTCTTAACATGTAGGAAATATGGAATTTCCTTGAATCCCAAGAAGTCTCTATTTGGTTTGGAAGAAGGTAAGCTGTTAGGTCATATCATTTCAAAGGATGGCATTAGAATTGACCCAGACAGAATACAAGCTATCTTGCAAATGCCCCACCCAAGAAACATCAAAGAATTACAAGCATTCTTGGGGAAGATCAACTTCCTAAGGAGATTTATCCCAAATTTGGCAGAATTGAGCAGATTACTCAATAACATGCTTAAAAAGGATTCAAAAGTAAAATGGACAGTAGAAGCAAATCAAGCTTTTGAAGGAATAAAATTGGCCCTTACCCAAACCCCAGTCTTAACAAATCCTCAATTTGATAGCGAATTTATCATTTTCTCTTTTGCCTCTCAGCATACCATTGCTGCTGTTTTGTTACAAAAAGTTGACCAAGGAAATGAGAAACCCATTGCTTTCTTTAGTAGAGCCCTTAGAGATGCACCTCTGAAATATCAGATCATGGAGAAACAAGCTTATGCTTTGGTCAAGGCCATTAAAGACTTCAGGATTTACATCCTTTACTCCCATGTTATAGCTTATGTACCAAGTCCTATTGTAAAAGACATACTTACTCAGGAGAACCTAGAGGGCAGAAGAGGAAAATGGATAGCTAACATTTTAGAATTTGACATTGAAATAAAACCTACAAAACTAATAAAAGGGTAAGGTTTGGCCAAGTTAATGTCTGAAACAAACTTCCAAGCCTTAGACATAAACCAGCTGGACAATGAACCGGAGCTGGCGACTCCAAAGATCAATGTAGCCTTTGAACAATCCCCTTGGTACTCTGATATCTGTTATGTGTTACAAAACCTGTGTGCTCCCCCAGGATTGTCCAGAACTAAATGTAGGTTCCTAAAAATGAAAGCTTCAAGATTTTGTGTTATGGATGGCAATTTGCTTTGGAAAAACCATGAGGGTATACTGTTAAACTGCTTGATAGAAAACGATACTAACAATGTCACCAAAGAATTTCATGCAGGTGACTGTGGTGGACACTTGTATTGGAAGTCCACTGTGGATAAGATACTGAGGGCTGGCTACTATTGGCCCACTGTTTTCTCTGATGTCAAAAAATTTACCACCACGTGTCATAAATGTCAAGTGTTTGAGGGAAAGAGAAAGTTACTACCACTGCCTTTGAGGCCTATTGCAACAGAGAGGCCTTTTCAACAATGGGGCTTGGATTTCATTGGGGAAATTCATCCCTCATCTTCAGGCCAACATAGATGGATTCTAACAACTACAGACTACTTTACTAAATGGATTGAAGCTGTTCCATGCAGACAAGCAAATGATTCCACTATCATTCAGTTCCTTGAGACCAATATTCTTTCTAGATTCGGTTGTCCTGATAAGATAATAACAGACAATGCTGCTGCCTTCCGATCTAAGAAGATGGTCAATTTCTGCCACAAATTTCACATTACTTTGGGCCATTCTACTGCATACTATCCACAAGGAAATGGCCTTGCTGAATCATCAAATAAAAGCCTTGTAAACATCATAAAGAAGGTGTTGGAAGAAAATAAGAAGAATTGGCATAAGAAGCTGGTCAATGCCTTATGGGCAGATAGACTAACAACCAAGAGATCAATTGGGGTCAGCCCATATGAGTTAGTCTATGGACTAGAAGCTAAATTCCCTTCATCACTAGGAGTTCCTGTCATGAAACTTCTTCAAGAAAGCCAGGCTGAACCAAATGATATGCAAAGAAGGATCAATCAAATAATATGTTTGCAGCAAACTAGAGACCAAGTTTACAGCAGAGTTCAAGTTTTACAAGAAAAATTAAAGAAAGCTTTTGATAGAAGGACCAAGGCAGAAGATTTTAACATCGGTGACAAAGTCCTCAAGTGGGATTCAAGAAGGGAAGATAAGGGAAAACATGGAAAATTTGATTCCCTTTGGAGAGGACCATTTGCTGTTCAAGCAGTACAAGGAAACAATACTTATTTCCTTAAAAGTCTTGATGAAGATAATTTGGATGAAGGTCCTGTGAATGGCAGGATGTTAAAGCACTATTTTGACTACTATCCCTAAGTGCAGCCTATGTTTCCCTTGTACATATTCAGGTGTATATATTACTTTCTGTTAACATTTAAAAATGCAGTTTCTCAAGTTTTATAAGTTATCAGCAAAAGGCAAATAAGTTCAGAGATTTACCAAGATGGGAAGAGCACAATTTTGGGATTTCAAAGAGGAATACTCAAAGTTTTGATACAAGAGGTCAAGGGCCAAGGCATTCTGACCTGCTGTTCTTGGTCTTTCAAATGGAAAAACCATCCCCATGTGGAGCCACTGTTAGCTACCTATACCAATAGGTTTCATATTTCATGATTGGCAAAGAAAGTTCCAAATATGCTCTGCTTTGGTGATGAAAAGATCCCATATTTTCAAGGAAAGGCAACATGTGTATATAGCTTGATGTTGACTCAATTTTGATGGATGGTCCAACAGCCCAATCTGGATCATGCCATGTTTTAATTTTCTGTTGTAGAATAGAGAAAGAAGTCTATCCAAACTATTTAATCTTGGCAGACCAGTAGCTAGGTAGAGAAGTAAGGTTCCCAACTGCTTAATCTGGGACCTTGGAAGCAATAAGGGTAGCTCTAGATAGAAAATCAAAAGAAAAAGCCAAAAGAAAGAAAAGGCACATAAGGGTCTACAAATCTAAGTGCACCCTCCATGAAGAAACAAAAAAAGCTAGGCAGGTAGATGGGTAGGCAGATGGAGTTGCAGAAATGTCATTCCTTACAATTGAATGTTTGGTAACCTTTTATAAAGGAACATCATTGGATAGAGAAGGTCCTCTTCTCCATCATGTTGCAGCAAAGCAAAGGAGCATGACTAACTTCCTTTTCCCCCCTTCCACATTCATTACTACCATCCCTTCATCAGTCATGTTCGTGAAAGAATTCAAGGTTTTGTGTTGGTTCTTATTCCTTTAAAAGCCACATTTCTTGTCTAAAATTCTTTTCATTTTGATCTACTCCCTAAGCTAAGTTATTTTCATATAAACTTAGGGATATCACTCCTCATTCACTTCTTCCATTCATATTAATCCCTAACTTCTTATTATCTAAATCCCCTATGTTACCCTTTCCCTATTATTATAAACACTATGGTGTATAAACCCCAAGCATTCTATAAATATCCCTTCCCCTTGGCATTATAGCCATATGTTCACAGTCAGGGATTAAATTGACATCAGGTCAGTTTAAGAACCCAAACCCTACCCCTCTTCCCCCTTCAGAAGTTATCTAAACCATTTAACCCCTTCATTTGCTAAAGAATCTTGTAAAAAACCCCATTTTCACCCCTAACCCGCTCATTTGCAAAAATACATGGAAAACCCACTTTTCCCATTTTACCCAAAATTTGGCGCAAAAGCGCATTTTCATAAAATACATTGAAAAACCATACAAACTCGCCAAAATTCCATAATCCCGGCTGGGCGCGCGTTTCAAGCAAAAATATTATTTTAATCCCCGCTCGCTTCCGTATTAACCTGGCACCTTAACGATCCGTCGACCGTCGGATCTGGTCCTTTTCATCTGACGACTCTCATCAATATCGGACCGGGCCCGACGTCCGTAAGTTACCTTCCGAAATTTGTCAGAGGGTGACGTCAGGCCTCTGCCACGCGTCACCCCCAAATCGTATCGGAGCGTCCTCTGACAATTCCGCTTCCGTATAATGAGCGGTGCGATATCATACCGCTTACCGGTTCCGGTTTCTGTGAACCCGCCATGCCAACGTCACTACCACGTCATTACCGCGTCACCGCTACATCACCGCCGCGTCAGCGCCCCCGTCCGCCACTGCTCTGACCTGCCCGCCACCTCACCATCCCCGTGGACCACTCACAGACCGCCACGTCACCCGATGACGTCATGCTGACGTCATCCCACCTTGACCCCACCTGATGACGTCATGCTGACGTCATCCAAAAAAAAGCGCCAAATAACCCAAAAGTCTATATTTTGGCCGAAAAATCGTGTTTTTCATTACTTTTGCAAAAAACAACTGTTGCACCTCTGCATGTATTTTACGACCAAATAAGCGTCAACCTGCTGAATTCAACCCGAGGACCGTTGGCGCGCCAAATCCACCTGCATTTGTGACTATTGCCGACAGTTTACCAGGTATTTATCCCAGTCATTCCCTCTGCGCCTGGTTTTATCCTGCATTCTCCAACAATAGCTTAAAGAGTAAGAAAACATTGTGTTTGCCGATAAATCCCCTGTGGCTAGCCTCCATTTTTAGTTGTAAAATCGAAATTCACCTGCAGAGCCTTACTTACCCAAGTTTTCACAAAACATACAGTTAGTTCGCGCATTCGTGAACTGAGAACCCAAGCTGTACCAATTCACCGTGAAGAGAGTTTTTAAGGCCAATCATTTGCCCTATTAGTGCTTTGTGCAGTATTTCAATTGCTGCCATTGCCATTTTATCCTCTGTTCCTCAGTAAATCACCTCTCTTTCCAAGAAATACTCCTTTGTGCTGCTCTGCACAGTGACACCAGTTCATACAAACAGAGTCCTAAAGTAACCATGGATGCACCAGTAGCACTTGTAGCCTTGAATATTGCTCCATTAAATGCCCCTCAGAGAGAGTTGGAGTGGAAAGCATTAGCAGACCTAGATTATCAGATATCAGAGGAAATGCTGCTGCATAGCAAGTACCACATCCACTTGCTAAATGAATTGAAGATTAAACATGAGTGTGGAACAGATGTATTGGGCATTTGGGACTCTTTCCTCCCAATCTTCAAGCTCCCTCAAGTCAACCAGTTTCCTGACCTAATCCACCTATGTGCTGACTACTATGACCCCACTCAGAGGGCTGTGCTTGACCCTTTAGGCTCAGTTGTTTTTTATGTTACCCCTGAAGCCATCAGAGAGATGCTGCACTTCAATACTAATAAGAAATTGGTCCCTTTATCATTGGTAGATCTGATAAAGCAAGGAGCTAAAATGACAGATGCTCAGGTCACCAAGCTGAACCAATTGTATATTTACTCTGACACTGTAAGGTACCCTCCCATTTCTCATGTATACCTCAATCAATTGGGCAGAGACCTTGTAGATATGATTAGTCCCATATTGGGCTATAATTCAATTGAATTTGTTGATGAAACTGTGATGGTTATGATGCTCATGTTTTCCCCTGGCAAGTCCCCAATCTGTTATGACTATGCCACTTACATATCTGATAAAATGCATGAGCAATTGATGAACTTGTCAAGAGAAAGGGTGTTCAGATACACCTCCTACATCTACCACTTAATCTTGTATTATCAACATGAGAAATTTCCTTTTGTTGTGAAAAGAGTGGATGCACAAGGCAATCCAAGGTCAGTAGTCTATTGGTCCTCTGTTTTCCACTGCAGATCTTGCTCTCCATACACTTATTGTGAGTTTATAGACCTTTTCATCCACCCAGCCATGTCTCTGCTTCTGAGCTCACCTCCTCCTAGACTAACTGATGAGATGCAGAGGATTCTTCAGTTGTCTAAGGTATACAACATTGGGGATTGGTACTATTACCAAAACCATACAGTTATCAGGATATATGGGTGTGAGTTGCCCCCATACAGATTACCCAAATATGTGCCTATGAGATTGTTTGCCCTTGAATACTTCAGGCAATTTGGCAATGCTGATATACTCCATTTTTCAGGCAGAGGCAAGAAAGCACAGCTCAAGGTCAGAAACCAATTAGGCCACTTCATTTATAACAAAAGGGAGGAAGGTTGGCAAGAGGCAGATAGCATGCTAGAAGCCCTTGGCTTGCAGACCAGCTTCCTTTGGAAACCATACGACCCCAATCATTTCATAAGTTTAAGAAGGGTCAAATATAGGCTGGCCGGTTATGACCACTTAAGGTTGCCTCACATAGAAAAATATGCAAATCAAATAAAGTGGAGGAAAGGCACCTTAGAGGAGGCTGCTACACAAGAAGAACTAAGTCAAAGAGCAGTAAAAAATCTCCAAAAGTTGGCTGACTTAGAGCTTTGTTCACAGGTATTTGCTCTTCCAGGCACTCAAGTGGGAGCGGCTGCCTCATCCTCTACAACACTTCAGCAAGAAGCCAAAGCTACTGATCAAACTTCCAGCAAAGGCAAAGAGAAAGAGATGGAGCCAGAGCAGCCACCCCATGAGGAAGTACAACAGCAAGAAACAGTACAGTAGTAGGAAGTTCAGCAAAAGGAACAGCAACAAGAGGGGCAGCAAGAAAAGGAGCAATCAAAGCAACAAGAACAAACATTAGGAGCCCCAATGTCCACAGGGCAGTAGGCTCAGGACACTCTGCCTCCTAGGCAGGAGACTACAGTGGAGGCCTTGGTCCTCCAAACTCCACAAAATGAGGACAGAAATAGGAAGAGGGACAGAGAGACTCCCCTCACAACATCCACAAATCAAGGAGAGAAAAGGCACAGAATGAATCCCCTCTCAGAAGAAGAAATGCCTATAGGGCAATCTTTGGGCATGGGCCCACCTAGCATGGAAGCCTTAGCAAGTTCCTTCCAGCAGGAACAAGAAAGGATAGTGGGAGGAGAAGTCATCTCCTCAAGCCAGCAAAGGGGAGGTGAACTAGGCATCAAACAACAGTTCATTGATATAAAGAAGAGGAATGAGCCAATAAGAATACAGCTGTACAATCATTTGTTAAAGATGGCTCCCACTAACCAGCAGAGATTAATGTCTGCATATGATGTCCAGGAGGGCAAAATGATCATGAGCCACTTTATGCCAGCCGTGTTGTAGCCACAGTCAGCTGCAGATTACATAAGGACCAATCTTGAGGTCCTTGCTAAAGACATCCACCCAATGGATCAAATTGAATTACATAAACAAACGGGTGAGATGGTGTATGCCTCCTTGGCAGACAAAACATTAGCGAACTACAGGCTGGAAAATAGCCTAAACAACACAACTGCCCAACTTGAGTTGGAAAGAGCATCCTCCCAAGCAAAGGACAACCGAATCAAAGCGTTGGAGGACATCATAATAGAGCTTGGGCATGATCCCAAAGACATCAAGGCTGTACAAGCACTATTGAAATTAAGGGATGCAGATATGGCAGCATTGAGGAAAATGATCAAAATCCTAGCAACTCTTCATCCTCAAACAGAAGAGGTTGCCCAGCTGAGACATGACCAAGATGCAGCAGCTACGCTGGTATCATTATATAAACAGCTGATCCAGACACAAGAAAAATTGGGAGAATCTGAGGCTGCACTGCAAGCAACACTGCAACAGAAGGAAGGAGGCCAAACTTCTCAGCCCCCTCCAGAAATAATCAATTTGGAGGAACCTCCTCAGACTACTGCTCCTCCCACTGAACAGACAGAACAGGCAGCACCATCTACATCAGCGCCAGCACCAACTACAGAGCAGGCTCCAAGCTTGGATATGCAGAAGCTCAAGAATGAAATTCAGGCCTTAGAGGCCCAAATGGCAGAGCTAAATGAAGCCAGGGAGAATCTGGCTAAGCTCAATGAAAAATATGATAAATCCAAGCAGACTGTAGCAGAAAAAGGAAGGGAAATAAAGGCCCTTAAGGAGAAGATAAAGGAGCTGGAGAAGGAGCTCACACTTGACAAAGTGATAGCTGAGCTCAAAATAGTCTTATGGGCCCACATTGGCCAATCAATCACTGATCAATGGCAATACATCGAGACCATTCATGAGCAAATAGAGCTCATAGGAAAGGCACACAGGGAAATCCAGAGAGCAAGGGCATCTCTAGGCAATATGCCTGAGGTTGCCAATAGAATGATTAATGTGCTTAATAACAGAACAAGTGCTCAGTTGGCAGCAATGGGAATTTCCAACAAGACTGAGACCATCTTGCTGATTAAGAGAGTCCTGACACTAAGAAGCCTAGTACAAACACTAGAAAGAAGAAGCTAGGATATGCAAACAGAGGTTAACAAGTTTATGGACAAATTTGTAGCATTGCAAAACAAAGGTCTTCCTAGCTTACTGAACAGCTCAGGGAGACTGCTTTCACATGAAAATTATGCCAAGAGGGTCAACACATTTGCTACAAATCAGGTCACTGAAAGACCAAGCACTTCAGAAGAAACAGGGCCAGCATCAGGACAGAGTCTCTACAATAGGGTAGAGAACTTATTCTTTATGATGTATGAGATCAAACATTTGTTTGAAGTGCCTCCAAATTTCTACAAATACACAGAGGCAGATGAGACCTTAGAGGCAATTCTGAGACATCAATTGCCCACACAAGAAGTCTGGACCAAAATGATACAATTAATATTGTAAACCAGAACCTATAATCAAGTTTTTTCATTAAAATACATAAGTCATCATGCACAGGAAAAAGTTGATGAATTCAGCATGTATGGAGAAGAATGGGCTGAGCCAACTCAGCAAAACTATTCGGCCACTACTAAAGCAACACTAACAGTCACAGGTGACAGGGCCGAGAAAGCTACAACATGACAGCCATAAAGACACATTATCCAGCATTAAAAAAGAACGTTCAAACTGACTCAGTGGCCTCCAAAGGTCAAAAAAGTCTTCTGACAGAATTAAAGAGCATTTATGTTGTATTCAAAGCTGTAATAACTTCTTATCTACTGTTCTGTACAAGTTGGTGAACATATTTATTTCTCAGATGACTCAACGCTTCAGATATTTTTGTATGACCGTTTGTATATATTCCCCCTCGCATAAGCTTGCAGGGGTTGTTGTTGATTTCTTTTCTAGAGTTCTTCTGCTGTAAATTCTCAGAGAATTAATACAAAAGCCGATGGAATTTCCAAAGCTCTGCGTTGTCTGAGGCATTATGGTGTTTTGCTGAACGTTACAGGATTCCTGCGTATCTCATGGCACAATAAGTTTTTCTTCAAACTTTCGTTATGTGTTTTTGTTATCTTTTCATAGCTCATTCATGCTCAATGTTTCACAGTTAATAGCAAGGAAAAAGAATAGTTCCAGGATTTAATCATAGATTACCCTGAACTCAATCTAAGCTATTATAAATGTTTTTCTTCAGTTATAGTAATAAAGGTGTAATTCTTAATTGCTGCACCTCCACACTATATCTTTCACAGTGATTATTGTTTCAGGAATTCAAGTCTGCTCCTGTGCAATATATCTCTTTCTCACACTCCCAGCTTAGTGGAAAATTCTTAATTGCTTTCCACTGGTTATATACACTTCACCATCACAATTTAAGTTTGTTTCATGAAGTATTTAAATGGCCCTGTAGTTTCAGCAACCCAACTCAATATTTCAAACAACCTGTAGCCGCAGACTCCATTGCCCAATGGATTAACACTATCTGAAGACTTTCACCTTAGGTACAGAAAGATATCCCTCAACCAAAACATAAATCAAAACCTGAACTCATAACTAGCCTAAAATCTTCACTAAGCAGAGATAAACCTTAAAGAGAGAGCCCTCTCTGATTATAGGTGGGCTAGAACCTATAATCCAAAGATTGGTTAGTGGTTACCCCGGCTGTATTCCGTTGGGAGTCAAAGGGAACAACCTGGGTGTTAACAGTCTGCTTGGTTTTTTGTTTCATGGTTTTTTTTTACGTAAGCTAGAAACAACAAAACTAAAGAGCTAGAAACGATAAAACTAAAAAGCTAGAAATGACAAAAACGAAAGATTGAATATGAAATTGAAAATGATTTGCATGCCCCCAGCATGATGAAAAGGAGAGTCTTTAGTAGCCATATGGAAATTACTGTGGTTAGGTAGGATGGTTTCATCCGCAGAATAGACAAAATACTTCCTTCGCTTCATCCACAAAATCGACAAATGTGAATGGAGTGTTAGACCAATCACATAACCTACAGGGAAACTTATCCTTCTAGCTGGGTTTGTCTACAAAATAGACAAGGGTGCATGGCCCCTAAGCTTCATTACATTCACCAGACTATTCATGGCAATTAGGTGTATGGAACGAAGGTTCAAGAGATATCGCTGATGTAAAAGGACCATTTAGGGATGATGATTGAGTTGAAGCTATGCTTGGACCAGGAAATGAAAGCTAGTCAACGGTGAAAATTTTTCCTTCGTGTGGGAAAAACATCACTCAGAAGAGTGTCGAAACAATAGCTTCCATGTTATAAACATAGTCACGTCCAAGGAGTAGATTGTAATGTAACGGTCCTGGGATTACCATCACGTTCAGATGAACGGTTTTCCTGATCGATAACTTAGGAAGGATCCCTAACGGTCAACTGGTTCTTTTGTTAAAGCCTAACATATTTTGTGTAACAGGCATAAGCGATGGTGAACCAAGTGATTTCCAAGCAGTTGAGGAAAGGATACTCACTGATGCATCCTCATCTATGATAGTGCCAGACACAATCATTTTGTAAATTTGTACTATGATCCGGAATGGTACATGAGAAGGAAGGCGCGATCTTTCTAGTCGATTCCAATCAAAGGAAGTGACTAGACTACTTGGAGGTGGTACCGATAAATAGGTGAATTAACTCCTTGAGTTACGAAAACTAGGGGATTTTCCTCTTGTTGTGAAGGAACGGGTGGACTGCCCCCATGTTCATCAGAATCTAAAGTAATAAAAATAATTTGAACGGTATCATTTCCATTCTCTTCGGCAATGGTACAATTTTCTGGAGGTAAAATTGGGTCAACTGCGACCTCGATCTATTGACTTTGGTCGGGTATAGACTCATGAGATTCAATTTCAGAGAAGGTGGTTTCGACCGACAATTGATTTAAGTCAGCCGGTTTTTCAACTAGTAAAGGACTTGGGGATAGTTTCTTGTAGCCAGATGGAAGTCACTGCGGTGATGCACGATGGTTATCCAACACTCTTTTAGCTTCATCGAAAAAAGGACAAAAGTGAAGGGTATGCTTCTCTTCACATAACCTACATGGAAACCTATTCTTTCTCATTTGTCCATGAGCTTTTTTATCACTAGTTGAAGGTGTGTTATCAACATGATCTTCAAAAGTTGATGACACAAGATGGTGCGAACGGGGAGACCATTCTCTCAAGATCTGAGGAAAACAAGGACAGTCTTGAGAAAAGTGGTCACCCGCACAAATTACACATGGAAATTTGGCTTTGGAAAGTATAATGTGCGGATTTTCATCAGATGATGCATTCAAAGAAGTGGTTGCTTGGTTGCCCCCTTGTTGAATTGGCTTCTTCTTCTTCTCCTTCCCTTTCTTCTTCTTCTCAGCCACCTGGTTACTAGCATCACTACTTTCACCAAGCAAAGAGGAAGAAGGGGAGGGAGAAACAAATAAAGAAGAAGGTGAAGGGTCAACTTTAGTATCAACTAGATGCTGATTCGATTGCAGAGGAATCACAGTATTTTGAACCACGAAGGTTGAGAATAGCCATACTGGTAGGCCAATGGTAATTCCCGGAAGGGAAAATGTGGCCATATACGGAGCACCAATATTTCCCCAAGAAGAAAAAGGAATAGGATTCCCCTCAAAAGGATTCCTTGATTGGTGGATCTTGGATTTGTCTCCATATATCTCGACCTAAGATCAACTAAGGAATAGGGATTTTATTCCAAATTCAATTAATTTTAAAGATGCTTTGACACAACTTTGCATTTTCAATTTTTTAAGAGTCAAGAAAAAGCTAAAGATGACTCTATTACCCTTCGATTTTTAATGAGCCTAAAGTGACAAGTGCTCAAATGGACCCTTTCTTTTGAAGAGTCAAAAAGGAACGAAAGTGACTACTCTGGAAAATATAGAGAGAGGGATTACCAATCCAATCACAAAACTGCAATATACACCTTAGTGATAAATTAAAGAGAAATTACCAAGGACTTATGTATGGCAGTCGATCTTCCCGAATATGTGTTCAGTGCATTGCGATCAATAAGGCGGCAAACTCAGCTTCCTATGGATAAAGGATATAAGCCTATTGTGGTCTCCCAATATATATGCAATGGTATGGGGAGCACAATTCTATGCTAGAATTTTTCGTATCAAGGAGGAGGAATCACCCAACCTTCGATGAAAATGATAGTTACTAGTTTTTACGATGCCAGAACATGTCTCTAGCCTGGACCTCTAGATGTGTTGCTTTAAGTTCCAAAGCATTGTTAGGTTCATTGAAGTTTATTTTAGAGTTTATCTTGTTTAAAGTTTTCCTTTCAATGGCTCGCTACGTGATGTTGATTTGAAATTCCTAAAATCCAATCTACAAGGATAAACAATCTTTGCTTATTTTGAGCAACGAAAATCCTAGCTACTAGGGAAAGACGATTATAATTCTTTCAAACAAAGAAAAGAGCACACACCAGTGCAATTTCCTAAATCATTTTTTGCACACAAAATAAATGCAAATGCAAATGCATCTATTTGTTTTTGTTCCCTTTAATGTGAAAAATGCCAAAAAGGAAAATTAAATGTAACAAAGATCTGAAATATTTTACTCAAAGCGACATTTTTGACAATTTCTTTTTCAAAAGAGAAAGGAAGACTAAATGACACTTTTCAATTTCAAATAAAAAATGATTTTGACACTTTGAATAAAAACAAATCAAACCAAATACATGATGAAAAGTTCAATTGACTATTTAGGGAAGGAAGAATCCATGACACTTCTCTTTTTGACACAAAACGACAGTTACGACACTTTTTGTACCAAAGCGACAGATCGATTTAAGCAACTTTTCGACAAAGGATTGTAAATGATGGAAAATACATAAAAACATTTACTAATCCTAATCTATGGAGTCTGATCTATGTGATGCAAGTAGGCTTTAGTAAGGAAGTATTATTCATGAGCAGCAAAACAACTAAACAAGACTAAAACAAGGACAAAAACGCCAAATTTCTAGAATGGAAATAAGTTCAGTTAGTCATCGCACCTGGGATTCACAGAAACAGGGATGCATCACACTTTACACACTCGAGAGGTGCAATGCATACTGGGTTATAGTGACAAACAATGCGATGGGCCAGGGAGCGCAACTGAAGTGGGTTTTGGCTCAGATGTGTAGCTGTTTTCAGTGAGTTAAGCTGAGCTATGATGGACAGTAAAGAGAAAAGTATAGAGGCAAGTCTTGAGAGGTTACTGAGCTACCAAAAGGGCATCTAGAATGCTTGTAAGTCAAATGTTTAATTTTTAATCTAAACCAAAGATTGACTGAAGCAGTATTCATCTGCTATGCAATTGCAAAGCAAGAGCAGTTTGAAGGCTACCTAGCTGACTTCAGGCTCTATCTATAGTTTATAAAACAAACAATAACAACCAAAAAACATCTGTTCGCTCCCCAATGGAGTCGCCATTTTGTTTCTGGGAAAACTAGTGTCTTTTCAATCGACTAGCCCTCTAGGTTTGGCAGCTACGCTAGAATAAATAGTTTAAAGCAATTCATGATTTCTTCTATGTATAATAGATAAGAGAAAGACAAAGGAACCAACCTGAAACTTCCGCTTAATCCCTTGCTCAATATTTCTCCCCCTTGACAGAGCTTGCAACTCCTCCCCATACTTATTCCACTTGGAGAGTACCTGTAGAAACGCAGTAGCAAAGAACCATCAAAGCATCTTGATCTATTATATCATAAGAATTATAGAATTAGATATATAATGAACATACAATAGTATTCACAAAAGATAACATTCACAATTGCACATTTATATGGAAGAAAACTTGAATAAATTTATTAAATAGAAGGGAGAATCACATGCCAGTTTTTTGATCCAGCATCATCCTCCTAGTATCAATCCCTCTTCACCTCATGAAATAGAAAGACCACACCAACAATACAATGATCTTTTCCTAAAATACAAACTATCAGCACTTCCTTGCAATTCACAATATTCCAGCCTCTTGGATCTCTTAGATGAGGGATCTATTTATAGATGTGTGCAAGGGTGTGAGTCATCTCTGGGGTTTTGATTAGTGTCACTCCACTTGTTACAATTGGTTCCACTTGTTACAATTGGTTCCACTTGGAGATTTCTTAGATCTCTTACTCATCCCTGGGTGAATTCAGAGAGGCAAGTGTCATAGGAGAAGTTTCTAGAAGATTCCATGAGCAAGCACCTAGAAAACTATCTCAAACATTTGTCCATCCTCGCCCATCACACCCTATAGGAGGCCCAAACAGTATGCATCACACCTGGCTAGTGTAATACTCAGTATGCATTGCACCTTGCCAGTGGAGTAATCAGTATGGTTCAGTTTAGGCCATTTCTGCATGGTTTTTCAGGTGGAACTTTTGGGGAATGATGTAATCAGATGACCATGTTCTTTTAGGGTATAAAACAACTCTTTTAGGGGTTGAAGGGCCCTAGTTTATTGACATATAAGATTGGGGTTGAAGTTCCCAAATATGTCTATAACAGGTATGACAGATCACGAAGCCCTGGAGGAAAGGCTCGGACAGCTGGATGAGCTTGAGGAAGAGATATTTCTAGTTGGATTTCATCAATAGGTCCAAAAGCAGTGCAAAAAAGCATGACATGATTGACACATTAAGTTGTGCACCTTTAAGGTAAATGAAATTGTTTTGTTATATGACAATAAATTTGATAAATTTCCAGGGAAATCCAGAATGCACTGGTTAGGGCCCTATGTCATTAAGGAGATTACCAACAAAGCACCGGTATAACTGTTCAAATTGAATGGAGAACCCTTCCCAAGAAAGATGAATGGTAATCAATTGAATCCATACACCAGCGGTCCGACTATGTGACTAAATTAAGGTAGCACAGTCTTAGCACTTCAGGCAGCTAAAATGAGGTGCGGGACTATAAACTACATTGCACGGGTTGGGGAGTTGCGCAATTGGAGGATTGTGCAAAGCAGGGAAGTAGCATAGGGTTTGCGACAATGTGAACGGAGCTGCGCTACCCAGGGAGAAATCATGCAAGTCGGCCGGAAAGTGACCGTTAAAGTCACTGTTCATGATTTGACGGTAGAAATGTAGCCAAATGGAGTGGGCAACCAGCATTTAAGATGAAATTTATGGGTCAGATTCTTGAAGATCTACCGCCAATCCGATGTTAATGAATTGCGTTTGTGGGGAAAGGTTGGATTTGAATTCAAAATTCACTATAAATTACAGGTGGTTGTCCAGCGAAAAACACTTGGAATTTTTAGAATTGAGTTGTTGAGCTTTTACAAACACATGAACCGAGAATTATTTGAGGCTTTGAAAGAGACTCCATCATTTACAAACTTACCAAAGATGTCACGAGCACTATTGGAAAGCGTTATGTTTGCACCCACAGAAGCTATAGACACCGAAGTAAAGGAGTCGATGCCAGAGGTTGAGATGGAGGCAAAAGTCATTGCTCTAGAGGTTGCTAAGGTACTTGCTAAAGTCCCTAAATCATCGAGGATGCTAAGACCAAATATGACCCCAACCAAGGAGACCACCAAGGATAAAAAGGGCAAGCAACCTGCCATACTGGTGCAAGCATCACTAAGGAGAAACCCACCAAAACCAACCGCACAGGAGAAAGGCAAGGCCATTGTTATAGATATTTTTGGGCACTACAACCCCAAGCATAAATTTCCATAAACTAAGGGCTCCTAAGTCCCTAAAGGTGTTGTTCCAACCCCTAAAAGAACAAGGTCAACTGACTACAACTTCTTCCAGAAGTTCTCCATGAAAATCTACTCAGAACTGGTCAAAACTGGATCATCTCACTTGCTCCATGGCCAGGGTGCGATGCATCACACCTTTTACACACGGGAAGTGCGATGCATTTCAAAAATCCCTTCTATGGGGTGCGATGGACGAGAAAAGACAAGTGGCGGAGATAGTTTGCGAGGTGGATGATCATGGAATCTTCCAGAAACTTCTTTTGCGACACTTGCCTCTTAGAATCACCCAAGGATGAGTAAGAGATCAATGAGATCTCCAAGTGGAATCAAGAACTATCAGAGAGAATACACTAATCAAAAACCCAGAGCTGGCTCACACCTCTGTAAATATCTATATATAGATCTCTCATCCCAGATATCAGGAGGTTGGGGGCTAGAATTTTGCATATTGTAAGGAATTGTTGTTGGTTTCTTGAGACAACATCATAGTGTTGGGTGATCTAAGCTTTGTATGAGGTGAAGAAGGGCTTACTTGCTGAGAGGATGACACTGGGTCAGAACAACTGGTTGTAACTCCCTTGGCTCTTTCTCGTTTATCAATAAAAGCTATTCAAGTTTTCCTCCATACTCTTGTGTCATTTATGTTTTATGCATTTGTATGGTCAATTTACATCTGATCCTAGATTGTTTATGATTATAGATCCATGTTCTTGTATAGTTTTATGCTACTGTGATCCTACAGGTACTCTGTGAATTTGGGCGTACAAGGAAGCAAGTAGCGAAAGACTATCAAGAGAGAGAGGAATCAAACTAGGAGATTAGCGCAAGACAGAGGTTGGTCTTCTTTGTTCTTCTCTCATCTATATTTCATAAAGGAAAAATGAAAGTAGCTTTACTTTGTTTGTTTCTAAGGTAGCTACCACACCTTAGTGGGATAAGCAATTCTGTGTAGACAATTTTCCCTGTAACAAAATGGCGACTCTGCTGGGGAGCGACTAGGTTGTTTGTTTATCTTCTTTGTTGTTTATTTTATAAACTTACAGACGGAGCCTGAAGTCGAGCCAGGTAGCTTTCGAACTGCATTTTCTATGCAAATGCAAAGTAGATAAATGCCGCTTCAGTCAATCTCCGAGATTTGTTTATGAATTAAACAACTGATTCACACACTCTTTGGTTGCCCCTTGTGGTAGCTCTAGTAACCTCCTTAGATCTACCCCTGATTGTTGCTTTACTGATTACCATTTTCTCGGCCAAAACCCATGAACTGAACTGCAAACTGTGACCCGGAACCCAAGCAAAGTCTCGTCTCTGGCCCAGCACAGGTTCTATTCTGTGAATCTGAAATTCAGCGCACTTCCCGAGTGTAGTAGGTGCGCTGCATTTCAAGTTCACTGTGTTACAGGTGCACTGATCAGACTAGGCATTGTTCAGTTTTGGTTTCTGTGATTCATTCTTTTCAGTTCTATTCATGAATTTTGCTGCCTGTAATCAGTATATCTCTATTTGAAACCCCTTTTCCTTGTTGTTATTCCGCCTCCAATGTGCAAAGAACTATAAATTTTTTTGTGTATTTGTTGAGTCATTTTCAGTTCTCCTTTGCAAAAAGTAACGCAGTTGTACTGTCTTTTCTCGATTTGGAAGTGTCGTAAGTGTCATTTTCAGTCGTAGAAGAGAGTCTGATCGCTATTGATAGTCGATTACCCTGTTACTATTGTATTTGATTTGAATTTGTAGTTTTTCTAGTGTTGAAAGCAAGTATTCATTTCCGAATCATAAAGTGTTATGATTAGCTTCATTTTTGATTTTGAAAAAGAAACTTGTTAGTAATTGTCGCTTGAAAAGTAATTCAGATTTGCACATTAGCTTTATTTTTACCATTCACATACTAAGAAAGCCGAAAACAAATACATGCATGTGCATTTGCATTTAGACTGTTTGATTGGTTTGATTTAGGACAGTGCATTTAGTGTGTGCTCTTTGCTCTTTGTGAAAGAATACTGTCTCTCTTTCCTTAGTAGCTAGGATTTTCATTGCACAAAGAAGATAAAAGACTGTTTATCATCTTAGATTGCATTTTAGGAATTGTACATCTACATCTCGCGGTGAACCTGAAAGACAAATTTCTTAAGCAAGATCAACTATAAAATAAATTTAACGAATCTAACAATGCTTTGGAACCTAACGCACAACATCTAGAAGTCTAGGCTAGAGACGTATTCCGGCATCGTAAAGCCTGGTAACTGTTGTTCTCACTAATGGTTGGGTGATTCCTCCACTTTGAGATGATAAGTGCCAGTATGGACTTGTGCTCCCACGTACCGTCGAGTATATTTTGGGAGACCACAATAGGCTTAATCCTTTATCCATAGGAAGCCGTGTCTGCCGCCCTATCGATCGCAATGCACTGAACACAGCATTCGGGAAGATTGACTACTGTACTGTAAAAATTATTTTGCAGTTTTGCGATTGGTTTGGTAATCCCTCTACCTAGATTTCCAGAGCAATCCATTTCGTTCCTTTTCAGACTCCTTAACGGAAAAGGTCCATCTAAGCACTTGTCACTTCAGGCTCATTAAAAATCGAAGGCGACTAGAGTCATCTTTTGTTTTTTCTTGACTCTTTAAAATTGAAAAAACAAGTTGTGTCAAAGCATCTAAAATTTATTTTAATCGGAATAACGTCACTGTTCCCTCGTTGGTCTTCGAAGTTAGTCTCCCTTCATCGCAAGGTCTTTATAGAATCGCTAGGAAATCTTTTGGATAGACTAGATATGTCTGAACAACCGTCAACATCCAGGACTGTGTCATCTGACGTAGCAGCGGCAGAGCCTCCTGCTACTACTCCAACGATATTCGCCGGTATACCATCTGTCCCGGCAAGTTATCAACAACAAGCCGGAGTCCATTCAGGGACTGTTTCTCGACGACATGGTTAGTTCCTATTTCTTCATCTGGATAATGATCTGGTATTTCTTATGTTGAAACTCAACACATTTATCCAATGTGTCTTCAAAGGCCAATCTACCCTTTAAGTACTGGATTGCCACCATATGGAGGGCAGTATGCCTTTTCATTGTTCCCTCCTGGGGAACAGCCATATGAGAGTTTACAACAAAGTTCAGGTCAAACTGGAATTACATCCAGCGGTTGGGTACCAATACTGCCTCAGCAACTAAGGTTTGTATATTCAATGCAACCACTCCACCCTGTGTCGAATATTCCCACTATACCTGCTATGGTGACTACGTCGCAAGTACAAGCGCTACCTGTTGTATGTCAACCCCAAGTTTCTCAGGTTGCAATACAACAGCCTCTTGTCTCAACGACTCAATCACAACCTCAGGTTAGTGCCTCCTTATCTGGAGCGACTCAGGCTCAAAAAAGTACTATGACTCCTCATCTTGGTTAATCACCCAGTATTGGGCAACAACAAATGGTCCAACAACCGTGGCTAGTTCAATCTCAACAACCGCCATTCCAGCAATCATATCAAGGATGTGAGCAACAAGTCTTTGTAAGCAATGGGCAACCGCATTTCCAAAGCGGTTATCAACAACCATATTATAATGATTATGCCCATCAACCTTATCAAAGTTACCAGCATCAAATACATTATGCTAGTATGCAAAGACCCACTGCTCAGGCGATTCCATCTTATCCTGGATATGCTTCGCCTAACCTGAATCAACAGTTTCGCTTTGTAGCAACTCTAGAATTACCAGATCTAAACCGGCTGACGAATGATCTAATTGCTTATGCCCCTTGGTGGCCAGCGATTCCGCATAAACTTTCATCAGATATTCCTAAATTTAATGGAAATCCGGGTGAAGACCCGTCAAATCATGTGATGACCTTTCATCTGTGGTGTTCATCAAACACCCTAAACGATGATTCGATTAGGCTTCACCTTTTTCAGAGAACGTTAACTGGTCCAGCAGCAAAATGGTATATCGAATTACCTAGAGCTTCGTCTGATAACTTCACTATCCTAGCCATAACCTTTTTAACCCATTTTCAGTTACCCATAAGGTACGAAACGGGAACAGAAATTCTTACCAATTTCAAGCAAACAATGGCCACTCACATATCTGATCATATTCATGAGTGGTGACGTCGTCGCAGAATGGTAAAAAGATATGTTCTTGATCAGATGCTAGCTGAATGGTTTATTAAGTCATTATTACCTTATATCACAGAAGATGTGGCAAAAGGAGGAGTCGTCACCGAAGAGAAAGTTATCGCTCGTGCGCAATATTTAGACTTGATTTACACTCGGTCTGGCACGCTCTACGATAAAATACCTGACACTCCCAGACTAGAATCTTTAGTCCCTCCCCCTCCTAAATCAAACAAAGACTCTCATGCCGACGATGGCATGATAGGTACGACAAGCACGAAATCAACAAAGGCTACATCTAAAAAAGCCCGTAAGATTTCTGATCAAAATGTAAATGAAGAACTTCTTGCCTCGGAGGTAAATGCTGTGTCGACCAACAAGGGCAAACAACTGAAGCAACCAGGGGGCAAGAAGAAAAAGAAAGGGAGAAAAAAGAAGCAGGATGAGTCATCTCCTGAAAAACCTTCTGCAAACCCTTCTGGGCAAAGGAAACCCCCTGCGAGGTGTCATATATGCGATGAGGATCATCGGACGAGAGATTGTCCACATAAAGCTGAAGTTAAGAAAATATTTAAGAGTTCAAAAACCTCAGCAGTATTGACTGATCTGTTTCCAAACCCGGGAACCAAACCAGTTTCTAATCAAAATGCTTCCTGATCCCAAGTGCTTATGTTGTCTATCTCAAAGCAGCAAAATTATGCTTTGATAAGGAATAAAGATTACGAGAATCCACAGCTGTCGAATAATAAGGCTAATGAACAACCTAGTAGTTCGACAACAACTTTGACCGAAGTTGTGCCACCCATCATTCCTGAACCAATGATAAAGCCGCCAAAGGGAGTAGTACACAAATCAACATTTAATCCTCGTGCCAAAGTAGCACAGAATTATAATATAGTAGAGGACCTGGCCCAATCACCGTCCGTTATGTCGACACTTGAGGTACTGCAAAATTGCCCCTCCCAAAAACAAGCTTTATTATTAGCAATAGGTAAGATTGACACAATGGATTCCAATATTGTGGCCTTTAATCGCAAAGGATATGACCCTCAATTACCAGCTCAACTAGCTTTCCTTATTCAAGTGAAAGCCCTCAATAAAACTGTTCATCGAACAATTATTGATGAGGGGGCATCTACATGTATTATGTCGATGAGTTGCTGGAAAAATTTAGGCTCACCACCCTTGTCGCGATTGTCAATGATGTTAAAAACATTTGATGGATGATCATACACTCCATACGGGATTTTAAGTAACTTGCAAGTTGAACTGGGGGGCAAAACAGTAGAAGTTGATGTTGAAGTAATCGACGGAAACCTCGATTACAACATCCTACTGGGAAGGCCCTGGATATATGCCATGGCCGCAGTTGTGTCGACCTACTTCAGGAAGATTGCATTTCCCTTCGAAGGAAGAATTACAATCGTTGACCAACAAACATTTCTCCCCAAAAGTTCACAAGTTACGGGAAGCATTCCATTGATCCATGGAAGCCCCCATATGCTTCAAAATATTGGAGTAGGCCTCCTAAAAGACCCTGCCTTAATGGGTACTTTTGCCCTACCGCCTCAAAGTAATCTGGCAGAAGTGGCCACAGTGGAAACCTACAATATGAAATCTTCTATATCTAATGGATTCAAAAGAGTCCTAAACATTTTGTCAGCATGGATCATTGCCATTTTAGAAATATTGTAGCAATCAATTTTCTTGGCCTGGGGGGCAAACCCAAATCAATGCTCATCGAGTGTTTGGATAGATAGGTCTAAGGAATATGGTACCTCTTCAGATCCTTGGTTGCATGTACATTATACAGACAAAGGAATCATTCAGTCAATGATGTTAGGAGAGGCACCATGGGAAGATCACCACCATCATTCCCATCTCCCGGATTACAACAAAGATTATTCCAATAACCTTAATCATCCTTCAGTTTTTGATTTTCTATCAAATATTGTAAATATGGTGGATTATGAGGATAGTTCTTTTACTGTGTCAACCTCATTAAAAAATGAAACGACTCCCTTTCCAAATCGAGTCTTTGATTGCGATCTCATAAAATCAAAGTCGAGTCCTTCGAAGATCTCGAAGGTAAACCTTCATTCCAACCACCGAGATGAATGCAATGAAGCTTGGGGGGCATCCACCTCGATTTGCGTTATTATGCTGGGGGCAAGCAAACTTATCACGAGCAATGTTTCCGCAAAGTTCAAGCTCATTCAAAAATAAACCTAGCCATGAGCAATGTTACCACAGGATTCAAGCTCATTAGAAAAAATAATAATAAACCTGCATCGACCAGTTTTAACATGGACTTCATGCTCGTTAAAAAATAAACATAAGCAATGAGCAAATGTTTCCCCCAGCATTTAAGCTCAATAAAAAATGAACCAATTTCCGGTAAATAACTGTCGTGAATGTAGTACTTCAGCCTTTAAAGCCTTGGTCGTGTTCTCATCATCACCTCCACTCTGTATTGGCCGATCATTCACCTCCATTTGATTGTTTACCCCTTTTGAGGAACAGCTGCAAAGAGTGATCCTGTTAGCCATCCTTGTAACACTGCCATGATTGGAAAATTCCAAACCTTACCTGGAATCAACTGCTACCCAATTTTATCACTCGTTCCTCAAAGACGAGTCTCTTTTAAGCTCTTTTCAACTGACTCGTAAAATATGAAAAGATTGCCGAGCCATTGGCCTCTCTAGCTCGTTAAAGGGATCGGAAGTGCTATCCCTCCTTTAGATTTTAATCTTTTTGGACCTGAGGGATTATTACACAAAAAGATCGAGCTCTTGTTTTGTTCGGCTCGTTAAAAGTATCGAAAATTCATCCCTTCTGTATTGTTTTATACTTTTTCGGACTTAATGGATTAGATGACGAAAAAGGATTTTTGGAGTTTCCTTTACATCCTTTTTTAGACTCTCTAAAATTGAAAAGGATCGAGTTATCTTTGTCGTTAAACTCGTTAAAACCTAATAGCGACAAACTTGTCCATAGCAGACAAGAACGAGTTTCACTATCGCTAGGCTCGTTAAAACATAGCGATGGGTTTGCCCGAAGGGAAAATTACAGAACAAGCATATGTTATCCTCCTCAATCTTGACAAAAATAAGGAGGTACTGGTCAGCAATGACTGGGGAAAAATTGGGAAGAAAACTTGAAGAAACTTTGTTGGTAGCAAGTCACTCTTGAACATGAAACTTTCACTCCGCATCCAAGTCGGGTTGGGTTGTTTCATTCATTGGTCACATCACCATGGTCCCATCACACCATCCACATTTGGGTTTAATGCTACCAATCCATCACGTCAGTGTCGCCGATATGTTCAAGAGAAGTCATTCAGAGAATTCACCTGTGTCTTACCCGCTACAATACATTTACACTCCATTCTTTCATGACCGCCACCCTGAACCTTATGTCATCAGATCATTTTCACCTCCATTAAAATCATTTGCTCTGTTCCATGTCATTGATGTGGGATTCATTAAGGCCCTCCTGTGACGGATCACTTCTTGTCGACATCAGCTCATTATCCAAGAAGTCGGTCTAGGAACACCCCGTTCAGTACTTTGAAGCTTGCATGCCTCAATGGCAAGTTTCTCACTTCCGGCGACAGGTTTACATCAATGGCCTTCGACCGAAAGATTTTGCATGGTGTTTGACGCCAAGTCCTTTATTCACACCACATGAATTGTACTGCAGTACCTTGAGGGTCATTATCATTATCGGTGACTCCTCTCGCATTTGTTAACAGTTTACATCATTGGCTGGTAATCAGGCGATGTCTTTCCATGTTCTACTCCAGAACATCTCTCACATGGATCGACTTGTACTTCGAGTGAAGATCAAATGAGATTGAAGACCCCGGATCTAGTTTCATCCATCCAGGCTGCGATATATATTTAGGGAAATAAATACATCAAATGTACATCATTGCTGCACAGATAATCATCCAATCAAAGGGATGATGGCTCTACCAGAATCATCAGTCTACACTCAGACGATTGTCTGTCCTATGTACATGAAAATCAATTAATAAAGCTGAGCATGGGAATGCCCGCCTAAGCTAGATCATGAAAATATTATGAAGATAATGTATTGTATTGTATCCTATTACAGGTCTCCTCCCAGCTTGAAAGAACTTCGGATCCTCATAATAAATCATTTCACCCGACATCAAAAGATTAATGACCTCATGCTTTAGGGGGCAACTGTTATAGACATTTTTGGGCACTACAACCCCAAGCATAAATTTCCATAAACTAAGGGCTCCTAAGTCCCTAAAGGTGTTGTTCCAACCCCTAAAAGAACAAGGTCAACTGACTACAGCGTCTCCCAGAAGTTCTCCATGAAAAACTACTCAGAACTAGTCAAAACTGGATCATCTCACTTGCTCCATGGCCAGGGTGCGATGCATCGCACCTTGTACACATGGGAAGTGCGATGCATTTCAAAAATCCCTTCTATGGGGTGCGATGGACGAGAAAAGACAAGTGGCGGAGATAGTTTGCGAGGTGGATGATCATGGAATCTTCCAGAAACTTCTTTTGCGGCACTTGCCTCTCAGAATCGCCCAAGGATGAGTAAGAGATCAATGAGATCTCCAAGTGGAATCAAGAACTATCAGAGAGAATACACTAATCAAAAACCCAGAGCTGACTCACACCTCTGCAAATATCTATATATAGATCTCTCATCCCAGAGAACAGGAGGTTGGGGGCTGGAATTTTGCATATTGTAAGGAATTGTTGTTGGTTTCTTGAGACAACATCATAGTGTTGGGTGATCTAAGCTTTGTATGAGGTGAAGAAGGGCTTACTTGCTGAGAGGATGATGCTAGGTCGGAACAACTGGTTGTAACTCCCTCGGCTCTTTCTTGTTTATCAATAAAAGTTATTCAAGTTTTCCTCCATACTCTTGTGTCATTTATGTTTTATGCATTTGTATGGTCAATTTACATCTGATCCTAGATTGTTTATGATTATAGATCCATGTTCTTGTATAGTTTTATGCTACTGTGATCCTACAGGTACTCTGTGAAGCTGGGCGTACAAGGAAGCAAGGAGCGAAAGACTATCAAAAGAGAGAGGAATCAAACTAGGAGATTAGCGCAAGACAGAGGTTGGTCTTCTTTGTTCTTCTCTCATCTATATTTCATAAAGGAAAAACGAAAGTAGCTTTACTTTGTTTGTTTCTAAGGTAGCTACCACACCTTAGTGGGATAAGCAGTTCTGTGTAGACACTTTTCCCTGTAACAGCCATAAATTTGGAGCCAGAGGAGGAATAAATCGAAGACATCCTGATGGATTACAAGGATGTGGGAGTTGAAGTGGAGGAGGTTGAAGCCCATGGTGCTGACCCTGTTATTCGGTTGCTTGAGTATGTCCCTTCGTGCAAGGCCAAGATCAAGGTGCTGAAAAACATCAATGAGAGCAAGACCCCCTTGCAAACCCCTCTGCTGCTAAATGAGATCATTTTTGAAGGACCACAATTGGGTGGGTCACTCTATTGAAAATTGAATATTGGGACTTAGTTGATCACGAGAAGCTCCCACACTTGGCGATTGAGTAGATGATGCACCGCATCATTGATGCAAACACCGGAATGACCACATTGGAGCCACAGAGGTGGCTCAGAGGAGTAGACAAGGCAAGGTTTCTCAACCTGCTTTGGGTGCTGCACTACAACTGCACCCTAGTGAAAGTATTGGTCATCAAGCAGTTGCTCTGCTTGGTGTGTGATGGGTGTCTACGATTGTAGGAGCCAATACCTATCAAGGATAGATTGATTCACCGGATAATGCACTTGCCTTACACAGGAGAGAGTCCGACCATGATATTTGGCAGAAAAGGTGGTGAGCAGGCCCTCTTAGAGTCTATGAAGGAAAAGTAAATTGGTGAAGAAGTTGCATGGATATGCTATATCCATCATCTGCAAACCTGCTATGAAGGTAGCCACACAGATCTTATCAGGGAAGGTGATGAGGAAGTGTCGCGCCGATGAGGTTCCATCTCCTGTCATCGCACTGGCATCCCAATGCACTGAAGAAGTCCAGTTCAACTAGTTGGACTACCTTCGCGGAGAGTTCCTACAAAATTGTGATGAAGCACAGGAGCTCAGCAAGACATTCCACTACGTGTGGCTCTTGCTGTCAATTGTGCTAGTAGCATGGGAGCTACTAGAGGACAATTAGTTCCCTTTGGTCCCACCAAACCTCCCAGAAGAAGTGATGTACGCTTCGCTATGGGTGAGCAAGGATGCGCAACAAGTCAAGGACAACAAGATCTTTTGGATCATGATGGAGATGAACATCTGCATGGCCATCAATCACAAACCACGATTATTGCCTACAGTGTACACCAACTTGTAGGGCTATGCAGACTTTAAAGCACACTTCCATCATGTATCCATCAGGGTGCGGAAGGTCCCTACACAGAAATGGTATGACTTGCCTTATCTGGCAACGGATGATGCCATTGATGTGGTACCTGATCAATGGCCAACATAGTGATGTGCTACAGACTTGGCAGTTGGAGGAATAAATTTCACCATGCCGAGAAAGAAGGAGGAGGCCAAGCTTAAGATGACACAGTTGGCCGAAAAGAGGAAAAAGGAGGTCACTGATAAGGCCCAAGTGGAGTGCGAGGTCGCGCAGTAGATAGCAAAGCAAACAAGTGGGATAGAGTGAGGCTTTGACAAAGGCATGAAGTTGCCTTCACCTGAGATAGAGGAGACAGATGAGTAGCACGACACAGACCCTTAGGAGAAATCTGCATGCATCAAATGCCCAAGGGAGTAGGAGAAAGGAGGGTCCAAGAAGAAATCAAAGGCTACCAAGAGATCACTAGACCCCATCACACTAATAGAGAGCGATTTTCATGACAATGGTGACACAGTGTGAGATGTCACTGCAGAGGCCCTACAACAGTTTTTACAGTAGCAACAGATAATTTTGGAGTCTATCCAAACAGGTTTACAGGAGCTCCAAGCCTGTGCATCACAAACCAGAATAGTGTCTACTAGCCCAGCTATCGGCAATTTAGAAGCTGCCGAGATGCTGTGCACTAAGGCCTCTAGAATGATAGTGCTACCTGATGGAGCACTGACCATAGAGAATGAATCTCACTGGTCCACTGACGGCGCCCTAAAGGGAGTAGGGTTGAATATGGCAGTGCTCCTGCATGAAGCACTCCACCTCTTACAGGATTGAGTGATTGCAGAGCTAAGGGCCCATGAGCACTGCACCCTCCAGGTGATCAGTGAACAACGGATCAACAACGAGCATATGGCACTACAGTGAGATTCTTCCATCACCACTGAGACCGAGGTGACCAATCAGATCAAGTGCATTATGCAGGTCATCAAGGAGGCATTCTGAATGGTCCCAGAGTTGGCCATTCCTGAGGAGGAGCCAATCGAGGTGTGCATCTGCAAGCTAGCCACAGGGGTGCAACACTCATACTGAGATGGTGAGGGTTCAGTTGGAGTTGAACCTACAAATCACAGAGTTACAGTTGAAGGCCCAACCTTCAACTCCGCCAGAAGTGAAGGAGTAGGAGGTCACCGTTGTCATAGATGCAGTAACAGCGGTGGATAGTGCAGTAGCAGATTGCACACAACTTTTTGAGCAGTCATTTGAGGTCCTGACAAGCTTGCAGGAGGACCCCAATGTCCGGTGACTAGAGATGGAAGCACGGGAGCTACAACAACATTATGATGAGGTTAATGGCACAATGTGAACAGTCATGTTGGCACAGACTAGAAAATTTGTAGGAGGCTAAGCAGCTGAAGAAACACGTGGATGCAATGCTACACAAGGAAGCAGTGTTGAAGGCAAGACTAAAGCCCTAACTAGATGAAGCTTACATAGTGACAGATTCTATTGAAGGAAATCTTGCGACCCTACAAGCAACTCAACAAAAGCTTCAGGCCAACAGTTCAGGAGCAGTGACCGAGTAGATGGTCGAAGACATGAAGCAAGCGGCAACTCAGTGCACTACAGTGCTTGCAGTCATACGAGTCATGCTAGAGGTCTTCGTGCTAAGATATCCACGCCTACTGAGTGACTCGAGGGCGAGTCACGATGTTTGTGTTGGGGACCTATTGGGAATGGGATCCCCCAAGGACAATTTTGGGGCTAAAAGTCCATGTTTTGGGTCAAATTTTGTAATAAAATAGTAAAGTCTCCACATTTTGTGGTCACGGAGCACGAAGGTGTCATGAGTCATAGAGGGTTGTCTGCCCTTATTTTGTAAAGTCAAGTCAATTGTAAGAGATTTACCCATGGTCCGTGGACCATGGGATTGTATAAAAGGAGCTAAGCTCTAAGTAGTTTTTAGAAGAATCATGAGTCAGATAGTCATACCTCTAAAGTAAGAAGTCTAAGTTCTGGGTTGTAGCGTAGGTAGAGGCTCTACTGCTGAGTGTGGAAAGGACTAGGGTGGAAATCCGCAACTAAGTGCACGAACCCCTGCAGCTATGTGCGTAGGGTAGATAGAGTCTGTAATCACTTGAAGATATCAATAAAGAGAAGTATTATGCAAATTTTGTGTCTTTGTTCCGATTAATGCATCTTTTCGTATTATATATGAATTTCATTTATAATGTTTATATGATGTGTGAATATATGTAATTATGTTGGTTAAGTGAACGCAAGCAAGAACATTTGTTTACGTGGTGCTAATTACACTTGTTTAATAAGATAAGTAAGATGCTTATACTATTTTGGGAATCTGTATGGTACGCTGCCCTAGCAGCGCGAAAGTACTGGAGCCACAGTTTAGGGCTACGTGAAGGACAATAATACCTTTTCGTGGAGGTACTGAAGGTCGGGGTAGAGGGCTAGTCTAGAAATCCCTAGAACTAAATGAACTATGCGAAGGTAGGAATAGAAGGAATAAACCGACATCCTGGCCATCTCAGGGTGCGGAAACTTGGTTCCAGCATCCCCCCATACTGCTTTGGGTGAGACTTCAGTTTGCGCTCCATGGGATGATGTTGAAAGGGAAAGTAGTGTAGGTATTTATTTGGATAACTAATGTTGAACCTTAGTCAGGCTTCCACAAGCCAACAGAAAGTGGTAAAAAAGAGACAATTTTGGGCTTCAACATTTCCCCACACAAAAGACATTCTATGTCCTCATGCACAAAATTTCCAAGTTTGTAATCTTTATCTATCATTGAGAATATTTAGAAGCCTAATCAAGGACATCCATACTAGTCCTTTTTGTTTGCTTGACACTAAATTTTTCCATCCTTGGTTTCTTCATTAAGATTTTGTTCTGCAAATTTCTGACCTTTTTCTTAACAAATTGATTTTTGGTTTTCAATTTCTTATTTTTCTCATATCAGAAGCCAAGATGTAACAATATTTTTTTATTTTGATTTCTCTAGATTTCATTTTGTGCCTTTACTATTTCATTTTCCTGCTTCAAATTTCTATTTAGTACCTCCAATTCATAGATTTCCTCCTTGAGAGTGGTTACAATTTGGGGTTCTTATGGAGGATCAAAAATAAAAATTCTTCTCGGTTTGAGGATGATACAACATTATTTCCCATAGATCTTTATTCCGTAGACTCTATGTAGTCATATATTTCTTGCTGGACAGTATCAATTTTTGGATTTCTCCTAGATGGACTGGCAACTAGTGATGGAACTCTCGGTTCGTCTTCTTCTTCTAAATTGAGAAATTCTGGAGAATAATGAGAATGTGGATGTATTGGTTTATTAATACTTTGCACTTCTTCTTATATTTTATGGTGGTTTTTTAGTAGTTCAGGAATGCCTTTTAATTTCTTCTTGCTATGTTTCTTCTTTCGATGAACTTTCACTTCTATTGTTGGCTATGTTTCTTCTAACATTTTTCTGCTTAAGTGTTTATAACACATCTATAAGAGGGGTATCATGATCAAAGTACTAATCTTGTTGTGTTTCTTGTGCAGGTGAGTTTTCTTTAGGGTTTGAGTGAACTTTTCTTCTACTCATCCTAGTCTTATCACTAGGTTCTTCTGGTTTAGCTTCTTTGAAATGATTTTTAATAAAAAAATCCTCCCAATTATCCCCTTTTATTTTTAAATGGGCTTCAATTAAAATTTTCACTAATCCATGATGGTACATGGCATTTTCTATGGAATGTATCTCCCTCTGAATATTTCCAGCAATTTTATCAAACTATTAAGTAGGAAGTAAGGTAGGTTGATTTCATTACCATCAAGAAAATTCATCATCAGATGAGCATGGTAAAAGAACATGTTTCCAAACCTACCTTCACAAGTTATGAATTTTTTAATCATCAACAACAAATTCCTCCTTTTATTCTTTAAGGTTGCGATTGGAATTCCCTTCTTAAAAATAGAGATATAAATACCTGGGTTTCTAAGGAATACTTCCCATTCTTTTTCTTTAATTTTTCATTTTTTGAACCAACTTTCCCCGATGCTTAGTATTCTGGTAACTTCTGCTATAAATGACTATGTCAAAACGAGTCTAATGTGTTCAATTTCTGCCACTATGCCATCATATGCTCTAGTGAATTATTTTGTCACTTCTTTCTCATGCCCATCAAATTTTCCCACAAACTCTAACCACTACGCTTGTTGCAACTATTGTTTCACCTGTGCGTATCCTTCAAGGAATTTAGCCCCATTTGACTTTGAGTGTACAATGACTCCCATGATGAAGAAGTCTTAGCCCTTAATCACTCTCTTTGACAGGGTTATGGAAGGAATTAGATTATGATGTGGTTTTAGCAATGGAACAGGGCCAACTGGAATAATGCAAGAAACTATGATGGTATATGTTGAGAAACGACAACAAGAAATTCTAGTTTAATTTGTCCTTGAATTAAATGGTGAATTAAAATCAAATTCTATTCTCATAGAAAATTGTAAATAATTAATTGAGTTTAATTAACTTAATTAGCTTAAGCATTTCGAGTTGGATGTCTTTTTGTAGTCATGTATATGTGCTCCCTAAATTTTAGGTGTCCGGGATGAGTTTATTTGAGTTGTAATTAGATAACTTAGTTTGATTAAGTTATGGTCAGTTAAACTAGTTCTAATTGTTGGAGGAAATAGTAGAGGTCTAGTAGTGAGTTGGTGCACTAGTGCATCCTCAGTTATACTACAACTAATTGAAGATTCCCTCATAAGAAACTCATGTATGTCAATTCAAAGAAAGACCTAGTTGAAACTAGAGTGCAAGGGCATTGTACTATCAGTTGTAGAATGATCTGAGTTGTATAGATCATGAATGCAATTAGAATAGGGCCTAGAATTGGATTGCACAATTATGGAATGAGGAATTCCCAATTAAATATGGGCTATTTCTCTCAGGAATTGCACAAGGAAATAGGGGCTCAACAGGTAGTATAATTGGTTAAGTATTGGTCATTGCGGTCTTGTGAGGTAAAGAGTTGATCATGCTTGTGCAGGAATTGTTCTTGTGAGAACAAGCTTTGTATTATCATTTAGATTTCTGATTAATGAAATACATATTGAGGGTTTTAAGCAGTGGCTTTACCTAGAGAAACATTTTTGTTATGTGTCTTTGATTATATTCCTCTTGTCAATTATTGTTTCCATTGATCATTGGTTTCTGTTGTTTAAAGAATAGAGTATATTCTTATCTTGTGTTTTAGTGCATTACATGAGATGTGAATATACAAGAAAATCTACATGGTACTGGAGATGAAGGTAGTATAATAGAAGATATTTCGAAGTGTTAAGTTTTGGGTTATAGGTGGAATTTAGATTTGCAATACATACCTCAGGATCAACAAATGGCTTTCTACATTTTGAGGTTCGAGTATGCCTTGGAAGGCAACTTGAATTATATACACTAGAACGATAGAATAAAGGCAGTGTTGGTTGAATGGAAGAAGTGTGTGGTGAAGCCGAGGTGGATAATCCTTGAGGGAGTTTGAGACCACATTGTCTCGAGTCTCCATGGGGAGGAAACTTCGTATGCTATGTGGAAAGCATTGACAGACCTATTCCAAAAAATCATTGACCATATGAAGTTCACACTAAAAGATAAACTTCAAAAAGTCAAGATGGAGAAAGGCAAGACCATTCCAAAATACTTGACCAAGTTTAGGAACTGTCATGATGAGCTTGGAAGTGTTGGAATAACCATTGCCAAGATGATATGGTGAGCCTCACTCTCCTAGGCATTCCCAAGAGTTGTCATAGATATCTGGACTCTGTTAGTGGGAGGGAGTAGCTTCTAGATTGAAAATGGATGTGGTCAGATTTGATGTAGGAGGAGATCAAAAGGAACACCAGAGATGGTTCCTCATAAAAGACTAATGGTGAGGAAAAATCTACCTTAGGAGGTAAGGAAAGGGAAGGGAAAGGGAATCCATCCCATTCCAAATCATATTCTTGTCATGGAGGTAAGAAGAAAGACATGACAAAAGTTAAGCGCTTTCATTGTCATGGGTTGGGACATTTTCCTACAAATTGTTCGCTCAAGAAGTCCAAGAAGAAGTCCTCAGGGGGAGTGGCAGGTGAGGCTTTGGTCTCTTAATTCGAATTGGAGTTTACTCTTATTGCATGCATGGTTTCATCAATGATGTGTAGTGTATGGTACCTTGACAGTGGAACTTGATTCCACATGACTAATGAAAAGGAGTTTTTAAGTGACCTAGAGGAGAAATATCTCCAGATGCATATTGAGATGCATGACGATGGGAGGCACCATGCTACTAGATTGGGCACGATTACATTTTAGATGGAGTAGGGTTCTCCTCTCCCCTTGAGAGATGTTATGTATGTGCACATGTTGAAGAAAAACTTAGTATCCATCACCATGCTTGAGGATATAGGTTATGATGTGATTTTCTCAAAAGTAAAGGCATTCCTTTGACACAGCCATGGGCCAAGTAAAGAAGATAGGGATTCAAGTTAAGAATCTCTATAAGTTAATAATCTCCTTGGTCAAGTGTAGTGAGGAAGCACAAGAAACTAAGTGATGAGATTATTACTTAAGACTGTGCAATGTGCTAGGAAGGAAAGCAAGGATGACTATAACAGTGTAGTTTTACTAGTTCATAGCTAGGAGGAGGCCTTACTAATACTTTTTACTCCATGTGATGAGAAATAGAGGCTTTAGGAAGTGTTCAGTGCATAGGGGAAGAACAAGGAACAAGGTTGAATCCTCTTGTTGCTTGAGACTATGCTATGAGTTGAAGGAAAGAGGAAGCTTGATGAAAAGTGCATCTTTTATCAAAATGTCTCACTCTTCAATGAGAATGCACGTTTACATTTTTTCTAGTGAATTTTGGCCCAACAGTGTCTAACTATTCATCTAAAATACACTTTTCACTGAGGGAGTTGGCTGAAAGCTAGGTCACTTATCCTAGGAAGTGCTTCACATTACTAAGGATGGTAGAGAGTCTTTGCATGATGTATTTTTCTTTTGCAAGGAGATGTGAAGGGTCCTTGTTGTTAGCTAGAAGTACTTCATGCTCCAAGCAAGGAATTGGTGTTGAAAACTTAGTGCAGTGAGTCGATACAAGTAATAAGGGTTAGGTGAATATACTTGAAATGCTTCTTGATGTGCAGTCATTAGAGACAACATTGAGAGGGACTTAATGAACAAGTCTTGGTGGAAAAGGTTACATCAATAGGCTCATGAATGGGCTAGGATCATCACCTGGTAAGAGGACTAATTCCTTCACAACTTACACTAAGGAGGAGGAAGGAGAAGAGCTCTAAAATGGCTAATTATAAGACCAATAGAGTAAGAGGGAAATGCATCCAAATGAGGCTTAAACATCAATTACAAAAATGAAAGCCATCAATATAAGCCATGATAATACACAGGACTCATGAACAACAATCACACCTTGAAATGGCAACAAAGCAGAACCTATTTCTTAGTGCGACAATTAAAACGACACTTAGAACATAAGTTGCGACAAAACCATCGACTATGAACAAAAAGTGTGCTAAGATGTAGAAATGTGTCTATCACATATTATAAGGATGTATAGGTCCATATAATGTAGAATATTTCACCAAAATTAACTCTAGTGATGTGCAAAGGTGTGACAGATACATGAGTGAAAACGACTAAAAGCGACACCTTTGACTGCAAGAAAACATGAAAACCACACTTGAAAATGCCAAACAAATTAAAAGTGACATGTGCCAGAGTGAAGATAACATGAAAATTCCACTTATTAAAGTGAAATTGACCGAAATTCATAGTTTTGAATATGAAAGTGACACTTGTAGAAACAAATATGCTAAAAAGTGACATTTGGGAAAACTCATGAAAATAAGATTACAATGACAAAAAATGTGAGGGAAACTGTCAATGAAAGTCTGCAATGACTATTGATATAGGTTGAACATCGCATAGGAACTGTATTGGTATATTACATTATGCCTATTCAAGCTTTCATAAGGGAAGGGTGCTTATGAATTCACTAAAGACTGAGCATATGTGAGAAAGTGACATTGATAGTTAGACTCTTATTACAATAAGACCCAAATACTTTACAAAAAAATAATCTACCATGAAGCGACCAAGATGAATCAAGTAATGATGGATCATCAGATCCCTTATAGGCTCCAAAATTCAAGTGTAAGAAAAATTTTGGAGTGTGTTAATTCTAGTGTCAACATGAGGCTATGAATTTTCTCAAGTATTGTGTTGCTCAAATGAAGCTCCTAACATCAGAAGCCTTATTATGTACCAACCACTTAATCATGGCCTCCATCTTGCAAGATTTATCTTCAGCTCTCCTGTTGGGCAGTAGATCCCCCCATAGCAGGTTTTTGGGGCTTGAAGCCTGGATTTTGGTCAAGTGTCATGTAAACACCCCACGAAATGTTGGCACGTAGCGTGAGAGTCTAGTGTTGTTCGCCATAAAATAATGTAATTTAATATATGGTATGTCAACCTACCCATGGTCCGCAGAGCATGGGAGTGTATAAATAGAGTGAGGCTTTAAGTGTAAAGTCAGTCTTAAGTCTTATGTGTTCTTGGATGATGAGATATTCGCTCTAAGTTTGTAAGTCTGAGTCTTGGGTTGTAATAGTAGAAAGAGGCTCTATAGCTGTGTGCGCAGAGGCCTGTTAGAGTCTGCAACTGTGTACGCGGACCCCTGCAGCTGAGTTTGCAAGGTGGAGTTGGGATTGTATTTGAACAAAGGATTAATAAAGATAAGTTGATTCTGAAATACTCAGTGTTTATGCTTCAGTTATATTTATGCATCTCTTCACATTTTTATGATTGAGCGCACTTTCTATGAATGTTGAATGCTTAATGAGAATATTGGGTACACTCAATTAAGTCAAGATCAATAATAATAGCACAGTAAAGATAAAGTATCTAGATAGCACCTCTTCATGCTCTTTACAAATTTGCGTAGAAGAAATTGCACAAGTTGTGAAGGACAGACAACTGCGCGGAGCAGCACAAGCACGCAAGTTGGGTTCGCGAACTTCCTAAGACTTCATCAAGACATCCCTAAGGTGTGGAAACCTGGTTCCAATGACCTCCCATACTACCTTGAGTGAGACCTTAGTCTGCGCACCACAAACTATTGCCAAAAGGGCCAATAGTTTCAGGATTTATTTGGCTAAATCACTTTTGAACCTGGGTCAGGCCCCATCAATCCAACAAATGGTTCTGTTGCTGGGACTGGGATCTACCTAAGGGATGTCTGGTGTCATGCCATTGGATCCAATGAAGAAGGAAATTGAAGAGTGGTTGGATAAGAAGCTTCATGAGTTCGTGACATAAGAAAACAAAACTCTGCAGATATATGAGAAAAGGTGGCTCGATCACTACGTATATACGGAAATCTGTGAGATCTTATTCGTGTCCTTTCCTTCTGAACTGTATGAGTGAATCGTGAGGTTAGGTGACAACCAGGGAAGGTATAAGCTCGACCAGTTGATAGTGTAGACTTCGTAGTTAGTGCATAGAGTAGAGGAATCAGAAGATAAAATCGCGCGAGCTATGGACCATTGGCTCGACCGAATAATAGGAGGGTTTATCACTGATTTTTTGATAGACACGACCATGAGCTACAACGAAGCAGAAAGATATTTTCTCAAGGAACTGCGAGGTAAGTACATCAAATCTTTGAATACCTGGATTAAGATGTTGTTATGTGAAAAACAGGTTATGTGAATACATTAATGTTTGGAACGATGTGGAGTGGGAAGATCTAGAGAGGTAGCGGGGAACTAGGAAATAGTCCCTTAATTTCACCTTCGCGAGAGAGTTAGGAAGAGCTCACTCAGGTCTCTCCAAGAAGTGCAATCAGTTTGATAAGGCAGTGCATTCCACAGTTACCACCTCCACTTATGCCACCACCCGCTTCACCTCCTTCACCTCCATCTTCACCCACTCCACCTCCGCCAAACCCGTAGTTCAACATGGCAAGTGTGATCAAGCTACATATATTAAGAGGAGTAGGGAATGAGGATCCGAACCAATTCTGGTTCGTGGTAAAAGAAATATGGTAAAAACAAGGGGTCATGAATGACAACATTAGGAAGGCTACATTGGTGAGCACGTTGCAGGATTGTGTGTTAACATGGTATATCAAGCACTGTAATGATCACCCAAATGTAGGAATAGCAGAGATCCAGAATGCACTGAATAACAAATTTAACCAATCGAAATCAGAGACACAGTTAATCATTATGTTCAAGGATATCGTGATTCTTCCAGGCGAGACCCCCTGGGATCTAGATCAGCAACTGAAGAGTATGATTAGCGAGGCTAATATGATGTTAATGGATGCACAACGCTGCACATGGTTTGTGGCATCTTTGGCAACACACCTGAGGATGGCATTGTCACAGCAGAAGTTTTCAACCCAAGTCGAAGCATTGGAAATGGCGATGAGGTTGCATGCGACATCGATAAAGGATCCAGGGCTGGGAGTTCAACAAATCCATGCACAACTACAGAATCTCTACCTAGAAATGCAAAGCTTGAAGCAAAATAGGGCACCACGGCCAGAGGAGTGCGAGGAAGTGTGGTGCATAAAATGCAAAGGCCAGGGCCACGACAAGGATCACTGTCCAATATTCGCGAACTACTTGGTAGGAGGGGGGCCAATGTCATTGAGACTAGAGGCACAGGCAGGGCCGAGTGCGACACCCACACTATGGTGTGCGATCTGTCAGATTGGAGGAAAACACATGATGGATAACTGTCACTTGTTGCAGAAGTATACCCAGACTCCCCAACAATTGTTTTGTAATTTCTGCAGCTCAGTAGGCCACGACAAGCGTACTTTTCACAGATATGAGTTAATGATGGATTATACCACCATATAGAATGCAAATAGGAATGTGAGGCCTCGACTCAGCTATAGGGATGGCGCACGTTGGATTTCAGGGGCGAGGTCGAGGATGAGGAGGGATGGGCCCAGGAAGGGGCCATGGAAAATTAATTTGTTACAATTGCGGAGGACCAGGGCACTATGCCCATGATTATACCAACCCATCAAGAGTACCCTGTTCATACTGTGCTCAATTTGATCATGAAATGGTAGATTTTCCTACATTGATAGCACAGATGCGTGAGAAAGGGGTACTCCAGCCTACTCTGACTCAAAATATCCAAATAATGCGACCTGAACCACGCGAAGAAGACCCAAATGTGAATATGGTGCTCAGAAGTGGTGCGACCACAGGGGAGGATGAGGGGAAGTAGCTTGAGGAAGATACATTGGTTTGCAAGGCTCCTACAAAGGAAGCTGAGTTTGACCTAGAATGCACAAAAGAGACATTTATGGAAGTTAAGAAGAGCTTCACGGAGGCCTCTACTTCAGGTAGTAAGGATCAACCAAAGTCAAGAATGGATCCTTCTATTCTTACTACCTTTTTAAAGACATGCATGAAATTGTTGCACGACAATATGGTAGTTAAGGGCTAAAGGAGTTGATCACCAGGTGCATGGGATCAAGGGAGCGGTGCATAGTCCAGAAATTGGGAAAGCATTCATTGTGCACCGGTAGGGAAATGAGATTGATGGCCTAGATTCGTGAATATGAAATGGATCAGGTAATCCTAGACTTGGGTTCAGACGCGAATGTAATACTGAAGCAGACATGGGAACGTATGGGCAAGCCCACGTTATAGTGGTCCCCTATTCAATTACGAATGGTGAACCAGCAAAATATTTTTCCCATTGGGAGGTTGCAAGGGGTAACAGTTGATATTGAATGCGCGAGCACGTAGACGAACTTTGAAGTAAAAGAGATTGTTGATGACAACAATCCTTATCCTACGTTGCTCGGAATAGACTGGGCCACTGATATGAATGGAGTCATCAACCTGAAGAAGCAAAAGATGATATTCAAGAAAAAGTCCTTACGTGTAGTAGTTCCATTAGATCCAGCCGAAGGAGCGTGCTACACTGAACTAGTGTGCGATGATGGAAGCGATGATGAGTTGGATTGTATCTAAAAGATAACTACACGAGATCAAGATTGGGTGAATCTGACTACATATGGAAGGATCTCGTGGGAGCACGCAAGTTCCTACACCATGGATTTAGACAAAGAATATGAACACTAGCACAATCAGTTGAACGAAGTGACAATGTTGAATTGCAACACGATGATTAGATAACTGCGTTGCATAATAGCCCAGGCCTGTGATCTGCCAACATATGATTGATTGACAACAGTGGATGAATTCTTGAGCAAGTTTGAAATTGTAGTACTGGAACAATAGTGGTTCGATGCGTTGAATTGGGCGCTGTGTGCGACACCTGTGTGCTACTAGGGAACACATCAAGGAAATTTTGAAAACTGCCACAGATGTAGAAGGATGATGCGCCTATGATTTGGGAAACTGCAACTATGGATAGAAGATAAATATGATGGACGAGATGACTCGTGCACGCACCTCGTGAAATGGACAGAGGCGTATGGGGAAGAACCACATCTTGAATGGGTACACTTATCCTACCATATCCTGGATGTCATACCCATGAATTGGTATACCAAGATGGAACTCTGACATGGTACGGGTGAATGGGATGTATTTCGTGAGGGATTTTTGTTAACATTCACATTTGAAGACCGATGGTCGGATACTGTTGACGATGCACCGCACACTGTAAAAGCCACCATCTTCAGAATACCATAGGAATCATGGCAAGTCGTTCAACCAGCCTGGGCAACCCAGTTAAGCAGTGACCTAGAATGTGATAACGTGCAAGTAGAGGAGGATGATGACGAACCCCGAAATATTAGTATTCCAGAAACTAAAGGGAGTCGTGAAGTTAGAGGACCATCAATTGAGGATCCCAGCATCATTGCACCACTAAAAACAAAGCAAGTAAACATTGGCACAGATGCAGAGCTGAAGTACAGGATGCTTGGGGACTATTGGGATGATGCTACGGTAGATAAGGTCACCGAGTTACTCCGCGAATATCAAGATTTGTTCCCGACCAAAATCACAGAATTAAAGGGGATCATTAGCGACTTAGGGATGATGAAGATCACTCTGAAACTGGATGCAAAGCTCGTTAAGCAGTGACATTATCGTTTGAATCCAAAGTATAAAGAAGAGGTCCACGAAGAGCTAGACAAAATGCTTGTGGCTAGAATTATTGAACCAGTGGAAGAATCCGACTGGGTAAGTCCTATGGTAGTATAGGAGAAAAAACAGAAGGGAGAAATTAGAATATGCGTGGACCTCAGGAAGTTCAACGATGCCTGTGTTCACGATCCATTCCCGACACCATTTACGGATGAAGTATTGGAGAATGTTGGCGGTCTGGAAGCTTACTCATTCACGGATGGCTTCTTAGGTACCATCAGATCAAGATTGCACTGGAAGATAGGAGAAAGACAACCTTCGCAACTGAATGGAGCTGCTTCAATACACCGTCATGCCCTTTGGACTGAAGAATGTGCCAGCAATATTTTCGCACGTAGTAGTGGCCACTTTCAAGGAATACATCCACAAGTTCTTGGTGGTCTATTTGGACAATTGGACTATATTTGGGTTAGTTAAACACCACATAGCAAGCTTATGTTTGATGTTGGATACTTGTCGATGACACCAGATTGCACTGAATCTGAAAAAGTGCACCTTTCTCGTCCCCTTTGGAAACCTGCATAACCATGTGGTTTGCAAACAAGGTCTGATGGTGGATCTTGCGAAGATTGCTGTTATTCTCAATCTGGAAGCACCGCGAAGTGTCAAACAACTACGCGCTACATTGGGGCACACTAGTTACTATAGGAATGTTATCAAGATCTATGCACAAATAACAGTGCCAATGGAGAAGCTATTGAAAAAGGACGCTACATATTGTTGGAACGATGATTGTAAGAAAAGTTGGGATGTTCTCAAGGAGAAAATGGCATCCACTCCCATCCTAGTCTTCCCAAAATGGGACGTAGAAGTTCATGTACATGTTGATGTGTCGTGTATCGCGCTTGGATCTATACTTACGCAGGAACGTGCGGAAGGAGTGGATCATCCAATCGCGTTCGTGAGTCGCTGGCTATCTAAAGCCAAAAAGAACTACTCTACTACTGAGCGCGAAGGGTTGGAAATGGTATACGCACTCCAGAAATACAGACACTATTTACTCGATGGGCACTTCAAGATGTATACTGATCATTCCGCGTTGAAATACCTAGTGAAAAAGCCTATGTTAGGGGGGCGCATATGCAGATGGGTGTTACTATTTCAAGAGTATGAATTTGAGGTCATTGTAAAGCCGAGACACCTAAATGTAGGACCAGATCACTTATCATGAATTAAGATAGGTGAGGAGCCAACAAATTTGGAAGAAGGACTACCTGATGCACAACTCTTTGCAATGCGCATCGTGGACAACCACTTCAAATATATAATCCACTTTTTAACCACAGGGACTGCACCAAAGGAATATTTAGTTTATCAGAAGAAGGAATTGGTGGTGCATGCGATGGACTTTTCTGTCATCGCAGGGCACCTCTAAAAGATGGGAAACAATGAGATATTGTGAAGATATGTACTGGAATTTGAATGAGGACAGATCCTCACAAAAGCACATGGGGGGGGCTTAAGGAGGACACTATGTAGGTCACATGATGACATAAAAGATTCTTCGCGTTGGGCTATGGTGGCCAACCCTACATCAAGATTTGAAAGCACACTGTTGGTCCTGTGACACGTGTAATAAATTGACGGGTCAGACACATTTCGAGTTAGTCTATGGCACGAAAGCAGTCATGCCAATGGAATACGTCGTACCCAGTTTGCGAATAGCAGCAATTATAGGCATGTCGAACCGCGAAGCCTTGGAAGAGAGACTCACACAATTAGAAGAACTTGAGGAAGAATGATTTTTGGTGGGATTCCATCAACAAGTACAAAAACAGTGCAAGAAAGTTTGGCACAATCACCATATCAAGATACGCACATTCAAGGTAAACGATTTAGTATTGCTGTATGACAGCAAGTTCGAAAAATTTACAGGGAAACTCAGAATGCATTGGTTAGGACCATATGTGGTAACAAAAGTCACAGATAGACGCGTAGTCCATCTAGTAAAACTGAATGGAGAACCCTTCCCAGGAAGAGTAAATGGTAGTTGCTTGAAGCCCTACACGGGTGGGCCAGCTGTCTGACTAACTAACCAAAGCACAGTCTTCAGGACCCGACAAGCCAGATAGAGGTGCAGGACTATAAACATAGGTACTAGAAGTTGGCATCAAAGTAGAGAATCAAGTCAAACGTAGATGATTCAAAAGCAGAAATGGATCAGATCCAGACGACGGTGGCATGGTGAGTTATGGACCTTCGCATAGCATAGGCACAATTGGATGGACTTTGTGCAAAGATTGCCACACCAGCAGAGTGAGTCGAGGATGAGTCATGATGATTGTGTTGGGGGCCTGTTGGGCAGCAGATCCCCCCATAGTGGGTTTTTGGGGCTTGAAGCCCAAATTTTGGTTAAGTGTAATGTAAAGAACCAACGAAATGTGGGCGCTGAGCATGAGAGTCTAGGGTTGTTTGTCCTAAAATAATGTAATTTAATGTATGGTATGTCAGAGTGTATAAAGAGAGCAAGGCTCTAAGTGTAAAGTCAGTCTTCAATCTTATGTGTTCTTGGATGATGAGATATTCACTCTGAGTCTGTAAGTCTGAGTCTTGGGTTGTAATAGTAGAAAGAGGCTCTGCAGCTATGTGCACAGAGGCCTAGTAGAGTCTACAACTGTGTGCGCGAACCCCTACAACTGAGTGCACAGGGAAGAGTTGGGATTGTATTTGAACAAAGGATTAATAAAAGATAAGTTGATTCTGAAATACTATGTGTTTATGCTTATGTTATATTTATGCATCTATTTATAGTTTTATGATTGCGCGCACTTGCTATGAATGTTGAATGGTTAATGAGAATATTGGGTACACACAATTAAGTCGAGATCTATAATAATATCATAGTAAAGATAAAGGATCTAGATAGCACCTCTTCGTGCTCTTTATAGAACTGCGCGGAAGCAATTGCACAAGTTACGAAGGACAGATAGCTACGCGAAGCAGTGCAAGTGCACAAGTTGGGTTCGTGAACTTCCTAAGACTTCATGAAGACATCTCAAGGGTGCAGAAACCTAGTTCCAACACTCTCCCATATTACCTCAGGTGAGACATCAGTCCGCGCATCGTGGACTTTTTTCGGAAGGGCCGTTATTTTCAGGATTTGTTTGGCTAAATCACTTCTGAACCTGGGTCAGGCCCCATCAAGCCAACATCTCCTCCACCTATCACATACCCCATATACACCTAAGATTGTTGTTCAAGCTCATACTTTTTGATATTTTCTAGAAGTTAGCACTTCTTTAATGTCTCTAACAAATGTGTGAAATATGATATTTTCTCTCCCTAGTTAGCATTGTATACCAATATTCGTCCAAATAGACAATAAAAAATGAATCTATTAAATAACATATATTTCATTCATTTCATTCATTTCATTAACATATCTAGTGAATCTCATATGCAAAAAAACATGACTGATGACTCATACAAACCTTGCTTAGTTTTGAAGGCTTCCAAGTATCTTATTCTCTAACTCAAACCTAGAAATATCTAGATTGAAAGTATAACTTGATGAAGTTTCTCACTTGCTGAAACTAATCCAACATATCATCTAACCTGGGTAGGAATACTTGTTTCTTAGAATAATTTTTTTAGTCCTTATAATATATAGACATCTTCCCAGTCCCATCATTCCTTTGAATAATTTTTATGTGTGACCCACATGGTGAGGTACATGGTCGATTGACACCGTATCCTAGTATTTTTTGCAATTGTTCCATCACCTCACTTGCTTATATAGCGAACTACATGTAGAGCCCAATGTTTGGTGATGGGGAATCTAGAAATAGCTAGATATTGTGCTTTCCTTCCCGATTTTGGTGGTATCCCTTTAGGGCCCTTGGGACATATCCTTTTATGCCTCACTACTACATATAGGATTTGTTGGATGTAACCCAACTTGGCAAGATTTTGGGCAAGGATTCTGAATTTTGTGGAGTGCGCAATACAAAGGATGTTGTGAAGCGTGAAGTGGACCACACAACAACAGAACGGAGCATAATAAATACCACACAGCAAACTCACCATGTAGTGTAAAGGATTCACGGTGAAGCCCCTCACTTTTGTAAAAGCATATAATCTTGTAAAAGTTGAATGGTTTTGGACCATAGTCCCTCATATTTTGGAAACCATGGTATCGGGCCCATGGTAATGTAGCGAGGTAATCCCTCAATTAATAGTATATATAGGGATGAATAATAAAGAAGGAAGGTAGCTATTATTCTAGATCAACATTTATGGTTGTATCTTTGTGATCTGTACTGTGGAGAAAGGGGTGAGGCTCCACAACTAAGTGCATGGAGGCCTAGGTCTGTGGCTTAGTGTGCAGACCATCTATAGCTTAGTGCATAGACAACTTGCAGCTGTGAGTGCATGGAAATAACTATTTATTTTACCAAATTATGTATTATAAGTACTAGATCTTATGGAGTTATTCCCACATTGTCATGAACCATGGTAAAATCTGTGTCTTCATGTGTTTCTCTTATTATCACCATTTTGTTTTAGTACTGTGAAGTTTATGTATGTTTATGATATGTTTAAATCATGAACGTAATTTTGTGAAGTAATATATAAGTGTGAAGTAGTTCATGAATGTGAAATAATTTATAAGTGTTAAATGATAAGAAAATACAAAATTTACACATCATAGTATACCTCAAGGCTATAGAAACCTAGTTCTACAACCTCCCATAGTCACTTCGGGTGAGAATGCGACTTTCTTGCAGGTCATTGCCAAAAGGGCAAGGGATTGAGGGTTTTCTTGGTGTGCAATAAAACCTAAACCTAGTTCAGCCCAACCTTAAGGAAAAAAATGGTTTTTTTTCCAGGACCAAGATATGTTTGAGGGATGTTTATGTGGCATCTGTCGAAGAAAGAAATCCAAGAGTGGGTAGAACATAAGGAACAAGAATTTGTAGAAAAAGAGAATAAAAACCCTCGTATGTCAACCAGGAGGTGGTTGGAGAAGCATATTTTCAAATATCAATATGAAATCTTATTCGGATCATTTCATGTCGAGATATATGAGTGGATATTGACGTTGAGCAAGAGAAAGAACTTTATAAAGGAGATAAACGTAAGGAGTGGACTCCTGAACAGATACAGTGACTCAAGAACACTGAAAACAAAATATCAAGAGATATTGACTTCTGGATTGATAACATCTTGGGAGGATTCATTATTGAGTTCACGATAGACTCGATTTTGTCCTATAGTGAAGCAAAATGGAATTTTTTCAAAGGACCATGGGGTAAGTTCTTGAAGTCTCTAAAAATTTGGATTAAGATGCTTTTGTATGAAATGGAAATTTTACAAATCCAGTGAGATTATTAGTTACTTGTGTTTGGGAGAGTATCCGAAGAACAAATTGGGACAAAAAGATTTAGAAAAAGATATAGAATATACACTAGGAATAGATCTCATGCGCAAGATCCAAATAATTTTATAGAAACTGATTATAGCCCCCTGTTGAGTAAGTTTGAAAGGGAAGAAAATTGTCCTGATAATCCTGACGGAACTCCACAGTATTCACCCTTCCATCTTGAAAGTTCACTAAATCCATAATCAAGTAGTAATGAGGGTGCTTTTGGTTTTCCTCTTCCCCCTACTCCCCATCCCCCTCCCCTTATGAATACCCCTCCCCCACACCCTCCCCCTCCCCGTCCGAGAAGAAATATGGTCAATGGTATTAAGCTACCTATCTTTGTAGGGACTGAATCATAGGATCTAGAGCAGTTCTAGTTTTTATGCAAAGTAGTATGGATAATGAAGAAGGTCCACAATGAAACTATAAAGAAAGTGCAACTTGTCACAAAATTCCGAGATAGAGAACTAACATGGTACATGAAGTATTCTAGCAATTATATCATATCTTTGTAGAAATTAAAACAACATTGGTAAAATAATTTAAGAAGACAAAGTCTGAGTCGCAGTGCATCACATAATTAAAAGAAATGAAACATAAGCCTAATGAGCTTGTTTGGGTATTTGATCAAAGATTCAAGATATTATTGGATCAGGTGAGCTTCGAAATAGCTCTACAGCAACAGAAAGAATAGTTTATAGTTGTGGTGCTTCCACATATAAGATTTCCTTTGTCACAATAGAATATAGAAACTCGAGCTGAAGCTTTAGAATTTGCGATGAAATTAGAAGCTTCGCATATAGGGGATACCAATGCAGGAATACAACAGATCCAGATTCAGTTGGAAAATTTGTCTCTACAGATACAAGATATGAATAAAAGTAAAGAAGTTTGTGAGGAAGTGTGGTGTACGAAGTGTAAATCATAAGGCCATTATAAAGAACAATAATTCCCTCTCTTCAGAAACTACATCATGAGTGGAGCATTGAATCCTTTGAATCTTGGATCCAGCTTATGGCGTGAGATTTGTAAAACTAGAGGTGAACATTTCGTAGAAGATTACTACTTATTGCAGAAGTATGTACATACTCCAAGAAACTTATATTGCAAATTATGCAAATTAGTAGGGCATGATGAGAACAACTATCAAGATTATAAATTGATGATAGAGTACAGTACTGATGTAAATAGAATGAGAGTTTAAGAACAAGGAACTAAAGTAAGTGGACAGTGTGGTGGTCGAGGTGGCTATCTAGAAAATTTTGAGGTCGTGGATAGATAATTTGTTACAACTGTGACTAGGAAGTTCACTTCATGAGAGATTGTTAGAATCCTACTACGACATATAAGTATTTCAAATCATTTGATTATGGAATTGAGGATTGTCTGGAACTTATGGAAAAAATGAAAGAAAATAAAAATCAATGGTCAACAAAAAACATTGAAATGATGAATACAGAACCAAGGACCGATGAACATCACATTATTATTATAACGTGTAGAGCTACGACTAGAAATGATAAGGAAGATAGAAAAAGGTAATTGTTGCAGCCACATAGGTAAGAAATATTGCAGAGAAAGTTCTTGTCTTTGATGTTCAGAAGGAAAAATAAGTCTTTATTGAAGCAAAGCGAAGATTTATGGATACACGAGCTTCGACATCTAGCGCACAAAAATATCATAAGAATAATTGTGGTATAACATATTCGACACAAAGCCAAGCTCTGACAATACAAGAACATGATGTAGCATGTAAGGTAGATACTTTAAAATCTTTCCTTCAAACTTGTATGAAATTATTGTGAGATCAAAGAGGTGTAGAAGGAATTCATGAATCGATAAATTGTTGTGCATCTAAAGAAGTACCGCGAAGTGAAATGAATGAAGTTAACAATTTACATAGACATAAGAGAACTAGAATGGAAGTGAGACTTAGTGTAAAAATAAGAGAATATGACATGGGCCAAGTTATTTTAGATCTGGGATCTGAAGCTAATGTCCTGAAAAAGAAAACATGGGAGTTAATCGGTAAACCAGAGTTGCAATGGTCATCTATTCAGCTAAGAATGGTGAATCAACAAAAGATTTTTCCTCTAGAAAGATTATCAAGCATTACAGTGGACATTGAAGGGGTATGAACTACCCTACATTACTTGGACTAGATTGGGAATTTTCCAGCATGCCTATAATCAACTTAAAGTGTTGGGTTGTGTTATATTCTTTCCACGACTAGCCTACCTATTCAACCAGGGGGTTAGAGGGGGGTCAGAACCCCCCATCCTTACACCAATTGCGCAGCAAGACGGTCATAGGGGGTTTGAGGGGGGCAGTTAGGCCCCCTCTACAAGGTTGAGGGCAGCTCCCGAGGGAAATTGTTTTTGGACCCTATATTAGGTGGGTGGACCTACCTATGGTTTTGTGCAAGCTTTTTGCACATGGTTATGGGCACGATGGTTTTCGGTCCATGGTATTGGATGCTTTGGCATGTATATATATGTATTGTAACATTGAAAGGAACATAATGAAAAATCAAGCTGGTAGTCTCAGTTTTGGGATCCAAGGGAAAATCTCTATGTATATGTGTTTTATGTGTTATGCTCTCACACTATTTATTTTCTTTGTTTTAGAGTCCATATGCAGGTAATTTTTGTACGGGGTTAAAACCTACATTTTTTATTAGAGTTGTTTTGGCTTCAAGGGGACACCTTTGTTGTTGAAGGGTTTCACTCGAGCCTATGGCAGACCCTGTTCAGTGGGAGATCTGCAGGATCGATTCTGGTGGTGAAAGAAGATGGTGAGCAGTGGAAAGATAGAGTTTGAGAAATTTAATGGTTAGAGTTTTGAGTTATGGAAACTAAATATGGAGGATCTGTTGGTAGATAAATATCAATGGATCATGGTAGATCTAGTTACTAAACCAACGGGAGTGTCCGATGAAGAATGGAAGAAGTTGGATTGGAAGGCAAAGAGAACAATACGATTGTGTGTCTTAGATTCAGTATTATTGAATATATCAAGGGAAGCTATGGCGAAGGCTTTGTGGGACAAGCTAGGGAATTTGTACCAATCTAAGTCTCTAGTGAATAAATTATTCCTACAGGAAAACCAGTATAACCCGAGGATGAACGATGGATACTTGGTGACAGAGCTTTTGAATGCATTTAATACTATGGTAAGTTAGTTATTATCTATTAATATTAAAATTTCAGATGAATATAAGTGCATCAGTTTGTTGTGTTCTCTACCAGATTCATGGGATAGTCTGGTTATTGTAATAGGTAGCAATGCAACTGCCTTATAGTTTGATGAGATAGTCTCATCCTTGCTGGCAGTGTTAGTGCTAGTCTTTGCAGCCTTCCACCAGCAATCGAACATGCTCTCACAAAGCGGTCTTAGGGTGTCAAAGTCAAATTTTGTCATTTTAGTGAGTCTTCAGGTAAAATTTGGTCATTAGGTATTAGGTCTAGGATTGTTTTCACTCCTTCCAAAGTTTTCCAAGTATTGGTCCATGTCACCATTCAACTAAGTGTACCATCATTCAAAGAGTTTTCATCATTATTTCAGGTTCCAAAGGGTCATTTTACACCTTTTTTGTGCTTCAGTTGTGCTTAGGTAAGGCTCATTTCCCTCTCCTAGGGTTTTGAAAGTGATTTTCTTGGATGGTCAAATCATCAATAAAACTTGTATCCTAATGCTCGTACACCTTCCCCTATCCTTAATATACATTCTTAAACACTTGCCATCACTGATATCCCTCAAATTCATCATTTTCCCATAGACCCTAGCCTATTGCTACAATTTGACACTTTTCTAGGTTAGGCCTATGTTTTTCCATTTTGGACGCCTTCCCTTCACTCAATCCTTGAAATTCCACTTTCCCTTGCTTCCTAACATCCCTACCTACTTCCAAAAATTTTCTCAAGAATTTAGAGGCCCGTCATCCCCTTCATTTCCCTTCATTTCTACAAATCCCTTGTTACACACATCGGGAAAGGTTTTATTCAAATGATGTTTTCGAGCAAGAAAAGATGAATTTGAGAAAAGTGAGAGAGGTTTTTGTCCCAAATAGATCCAAGAAGAAAAACCTCCTTTCAAATGATAACTAGACACAGAGAGCTTTCCAAAAGTTGACTAAAACAACACTCTGCATTTTGGCAGCCTCATTCTGCACATTTTGACCAGTCTTGGGAGATTGAGCTTTTGATAGGGAAATTGAGCTCCAAATTGTAACATTAAAGATGTTATGGAAAGTAGACTTGACGAGCTTTTCAATGAGATATCCAATGATAAATTTGGACATCGGTAAGGTAGTAAAAAGTTGGATTGAAGTGACGTTGCGCTTCTGCAGTCTGGCGCTGCGCGTTTCAGGAAAGAGAGTTGGTGCTGCGCATCTGAGCTAGGCATTGCACGTTGGGAGGTTTCAACAATGCAAAATTACACTTCACTGCACGTTTAGAGGTGGTGCTGTGTGTCTGTGGTTGCTGCTACGTGTTGAGCAGAAAGACCAAAAGCCTCCAAACTTCATAAAAACTTCCAAACAACCCTCTCATCTCTCAAACAAGTGGATGCACTCCCTCTACTTCATCATTAAAGTTTCAATTGTAGGGTTTGAAGGATTTTACCATGAAAAATATGAAACCCTAGTTTCTCCCTCCATGGCATTCTAGAAACCCTAATCCCCTCTATTTTTCCCACCACTTATCACTAAACCCTAAACTCCTTCCATACATCACTCCATAACATCTATACCTCCTCATCCTTTATCCCACAAGTTATATTTTAAAAAGGGCACAAACCCCTCTCCCTCACTTTCATAATTCATATCCTTCCCTTCATTTTATAGTCTACCAAAACACCTCATAAGGTAATCTCCCATCCCCTCACTCCTAAATCACTCTTACTCATTCCCTTTATCCCTTTTCTTGGAGTGTACAACCTCAAACCTTGCAAACATGGACAGAGAAGACCGAGACTATGAGGAGGAGGAAAACACAGGCAGTGACAGTTTGACAGATAGACCTCAGCATCAGAGAAAACCACACAAGGGAGGCAAAATTATTAGGGAGGATCCATCAAACCTAAGAGAATTGTAGGCCTCTCAATTAGTTGTCACTTTTTTCAGATATCAAGGGTGCTATGAGTTCTATGAGCAGGTAGAGAGAATTTGACACCACCCTGAGCTCACCAGACTTTTTGTAGCCCATCTTCATGAGAACAAGGTGAATCTTCCTGGGGTGACATTTACAGTTTCACATTCCATTATTGTGAATGAAACCAAGATTCCAAATGTAGGGGAGAATTGGTACAAGGCATAGGACCTGGATGAACATTATTATGAGCCTTATATCAAACCCAGGTACAGATATGAGGCGAAAAGACTTTTTCCTTTTAGATTCCTTGAGGACAAGTATGCCCCCATGATGAAAATCATCATGAAATATTTCACTTGTGAGGGAAGATTTTCCAGGCTGTTCACCTATCACATCAAGCTTCTCATGCATTTTACCAGGGTGAGCATGTTAAACCTCCCTTATTTCTTGTTCAGGAATATTGAGAAGATGGCCTATTTTGTGCAAAAAAAGCCATACCCTCAGCAAATGAGCAGTCTCTATCATTATTCCCTGACCTTAGCTTCCACAACATCTCTTGTGAGACATTTATTGCTCATGACATGTTCATGGTCCTCAAATTCCTCAACCAGTGTCTCAAGAATTAGGGGGACCTTCTAACGTGCTTAGGTGAAAACAGATTAGGAGGCCAAATGAGACTAAAGCTACTGAGGTGCCCGAGACTTACATGACATATCAGAGGGGTGCAAGGAGATTGTTTGTAGCTTATAGGAAAGTGTTTTCTCCACGGGATGTGGAAGGAACCTTGCCTTCTTCATGAAGCCATCGGCAAATGCTTGCTCCATAGGATGTGGAAGGGGCTTTGCCTTCTTCATCAACCCATAGGTATAGGTGCAGTAGCTGCACAAAGGGAAGGAAAAGATGCCAGAGGAAGGTTTTGATGATGAGGAGAAAGAGAGGGACTTTGATTTGACAAAGCATGATGAGCCGAAGCAGCATTATACTCATCATGGCATGGAAATAATTGACTTAGAGGCTCAGGATGAAGAAACAATAAAGGAAATCATCATATAGGAAAAGAAGGCTCAAGTCCAAGAATTTATGGAAAATTTTGAGAGATCCAAGTATGTCATCACATATTTTGAACAAGAGAACAAGCAGTTGAGTGACAAGCAGGTCGTCATGGAGCTAGAACTTCTCAAGGTAAAACGACAAGGTAACAAGGAGGCACAGGTCACTTTGACTCCTATTGAGAAGGAAATTGAGGATGATAGAGAGAATTGGTTTGAGAGAGTTGATTTGTGCCTAGAGAAGCTATTGCAGAAGGCCAATAGGGACAAACAAATGATCAGGCACATGGCCTACTATTACAGGACCCTAATTAAAATTTGCAACATGAGGGTCAAAAAGATGAAAGCTAGGCTAAGGTAGGCTCTAAAGGGAAAAAAAGAGGAGGATAGGCTTAGCTTGATTGCTGAAGCTTCCTTGGCTCATCAAGATTCTTGATGATGGTGCTGCTCACCAATTTTGGTCAAGTTTGGAGAAGATTTTGTTTTTTTCAAATTTTGGAAATTGCACACACAGAAAATCTGGCTAGTGGCGCTATGATTTTCCTAGGGGCATACAATGGAAAAAAGAATTACATTTTTGGATTCAGAGTGATGAGTACATGCACCCTATGGATTTTCTAAGCTTTTGGGGTAGAACTAGTCCACCAAAAAGTCAAAAAACACCCTAAAAATGACCTTTCTGCCACTTTTTGGACACACAGAAGCAGTATTGGGAGAATCAACTTTGGAGAAGTCAAATGAGCTTAAAATAAATAAATTATAGGTATTTTGGAAATTATACTTGAATACCTTTCCAATGAGCTATCATGAGCTCAATTTGGATGCCGGGAAGGCATCCAAAAAGGACCTGAAAGTGGCGTTGTACGTTGGATCAATGGTGTTGCGCATAGGACAAATTTCGTACAGGATTTCCATTTCACTGTGTTTTGACTGTGATCTTGAATTTTATCTCATGGAGGATGTTTTACTGATGTAAATGATGACTTGGCTTGTAAATATGATGGATAATTAGTAGTAGAGGGTAGATTCATTAGATTAAAAGTCATTTTTAGCACAAATGAATCAGTTTCCTCACTTTTAGAGGCAAGTTGTTAGGATGCCTAGATTCCAGTTTCTTATTCAGTGTTGGTTAGATTAGCTCCTCATCTTAGGGATTAAACCCCTAAGGATGGGAGTAGGTTGAATAAATGCCTATATCTTCTTATTCTTTCTCATTGTAAAGGGTTGGACTCAGCTGGATGCTTATGCCTTAATTGTACATCATTATGTAGCAGTTTAGCAGGAGATTAATAAAAATTGCAACTATTTCTTTGGGATTCATGTGGTATGGAATTTAGTTCAATTTCTTCTCTTGTGATCATATTTTAATATGTAATGTGTACTTCATTAATCATTTCATAGCTTCTAAGTGAATGTTTTCAAGTTGATAGGCAAAATCGATAGCATCACTGCTCTGCTTTGGGGAAATATTCACCATTATTATGTTTCTACATTTTAAAAAGGATCCATGGTAATCACATGCTCTTCCTAGCTTCTCACCAGTCTTAAAACACCTCACCCATCAAGCCCTAGAGTGCTAAACCTCTCGCCTACCTTGCCCCATTGAAAACCCTGCAATTTTGACCTGATTCCCTAACCCTAACTATCCAGCTCCTCCTGATCCAGCAAAACCCCTTCAAAATCCAATCAAATATTGTGCTAGTATACCTAGCCTAATATCCTTTTTCTGATCCAGTCATCTTGGCTGAGATCCTTATGGAGAGAGCCATCTCCCAGCCTAGTAGGGCTAGCTACTTAGTTAAGCATGGTTTGCGGTTACCCTGGCATTGCCTTCCTTCAACCTGAATTTGAATCCAGGTGATAACAGATGGAGGAGATGAGATGGAAAAATATAAAGAGAAAAAATGGTGATGCCTTGTCTATATGAGGACGGTCCCAGAACAGAAGAAAAAATAATTCATCCAATGGGAGATATAAATCTAGAGGGAGATCTAAATCTCCAGGAAAACCTGTAAAGGTGTGCTAGAAATGCGGAAAGGAAGGGCACTACAAAAGGGACTGTAAATCTAAAGCTCCCGACAAAGGAAATGGATCTGATGATGCTCCTTTGGCAGAGGCAAAACCCACCTTAGATGAAGGTGGGGATGTGTACTTTGCTTCTTCAAGTACACATGCAGATCATGAGGCATGGTTGATTGACTCAGGTGCATCCTTTGACTTCACTCCCCATAGAAAGTGGTTATGCGAGTATGAGAAATATGATGGTGGTGATGTCTTCTTAGGGGACGATGGGAAGGCTAAAATTTTTGGCCATGGAAAAGTCAAATTGAACTTGAAAGGTGGAAGGATTAGAATACTTCCGGGTGTTCTGCATATTCCTGCATTAGCCAAAAATTTGATTTTTGTAAGCAAGATGGATGATGCAGGTATAAAAATAGTGTTCGAGAAAGATACTTTCAAGATGGTTTGTGGAGCACTAGTATTGATGTGGGGAGTTTAGAATGGAACTCTATACAAGCTGCAAGGTAGCACTATTGTTGATGGGTGAAACAGTTTTGTGGTTCCGTAAAGTGGAGTAGAAAAGCTAGTGGTCTCTAGAGAAAAGACCATGCTATGGCATCAAAGGCTTGGATATATTGGAGAGAAGGGCCTTCGAATACTTCATGGTAAATGTATGGTAGAAGATATGACTAATATCTCTTTGTATTTTGATTTCTGTGAAAATTGTGTATATGGGAAGAAGAATCGGGTGAGTTTCCCCTTTGGTGGTAAGAGGCCAAAACAAATATTAGAGCTTGTGCACAGTGATGTGTTTGGACCTGTGAAGTTTCCATCACTTGGTAAATCTATGTACTATGTATCATTTATAGATGAATTATCAAGGAATACATGGATATATTTCCTTAAGAATAAATCTAAAGTCTTTGACAGGTTTAAAGAATTTAAGGCTCTGGTGGAAAACCAGATAGGGAAGAAGATAAATGTGCTGAGGACAAATAATGGTGGAGAATTTTGCAAGAAGGAATTTGAATAATTCTATAAGAAGTGTGGTATATCATGACAGAAGACTACTCCATACACACCTGAGAAAATGGATTTGAAGAAACAATGAACAAGACATTGATGGAAAGGGCAAGAAGCATGCTCAGTGGTGCCAAGTTAGGACATGAATTCTGGGCAGAGGTGGTGGAGACTACATGTTACTTGGTGAACAAATCACCTTCATCGGGGTTGGAAGATAAGACTCCACAAGAGGTATGGACTAGTAAGAAACCCTCTCTTTCACATCTGAGGGTATTTGGATGTGATGCATATGTACATGTTCCAAAGGAGAAAAAAACAAAGTTGGATAGTAAATCTGAAAAGGGCATCTTTATTAGGTATAAGGATGGTTTAAAGGGTTACAAACTTTGGAACCCAGTAACAAGGAAGGTTGTGTATAGCCGAGATGTGGTGTTCAAAGAGGTGAAAGATGTTATTAAACATGAAGTCCCATCAAATGAACCTGAGAGGATAGAGTTTGAGCTTAAGGAGGAAGAATCAGACTCTAGAATAGAGGACGAATCAGAAGACGAAGAGCCACGAACTCTAGTTGTGAGAAGATCAGTTCAAGAAAGAAGGTATCCAAAGAGGTATAGTCCATCTGTTTTCTGTTAAAATTTTTCTTTATCTATTACTAATGATGATCCCATAACTGTGAAGGAAACAGTAGGTTCAGAGAATGGAAAACTTTGGAAAGAGGCCATGGTTGATGAAATGGCATCTTTGCACAAAAATGAGGCTTGGGATCTGGTGGAGTTGCCAGCCGGAACGAAGCCCATTGCCAGTAAATGGGTGTCCAAGAATAAGAAAAATGCAAAAGGAAAGGTGGAGAAATACAAATCTCAGTTGGTAGAAAAAGGTTATTCCCAGGCACCAAGAATTGATTTTGGTGATATTTTTTCTTTTGTTGCCAAGGTAGCTTCCATTAAATTACTTTTACCTGTTGTTGCTGCTTTTGATTTTGAGGTAGAATAGATGGATGTGAAGACAACATTTCTTCACGAGGATTTGGAAGAAGAGATGTACATGAAGCAACTAGAAGGATTTACGATGAAGGGTAAGAAAGAACCAATATGCAAGTTAAAGAATTCTCTATATGGGTTTAAATAGTCACCAAGGATGTGGTATCAGAAATTTGATACATTTATACGGTGACTTGGCTTCCCCAGAAGCAAAGTGGATCACTGTGTGTATTTTAAATTAATTGGTGATCATGTTATCTATCTGGTCTTGTATGTGGATGATATGTTGCTGGTTGGAAATGACAAAGAAAGTATCCAAGATTTGAAGACCCAATTTTCCTCCAAATTAGAGATGAAAGATCTTGGTGCTACAAACTATATTTTGGGCATGGAAATTAAAATAGATCAGGCAAAGAGGAAGCTCTGGTTAAACCAGAGGAAGTATGTCGATACAATACTGCAGAGGTTTAATATGCAGGATAATATACCAGTGAAGGTTCCTATTCTTATAGGTGTGAAGTTCTTTGTTGAACAATGTCCCAAGACACAAGAAGAGGAAGAGGACATGCCTCATGTTCCATATGCAAGTGCAGTCAGTAGCCTGATTCATGAGATGGTATGTACTAGACCAGACATTGCACATGTAGTGGGAGTATTGAGCAGGTTTATGTCAAAACTAGGGAAGGAGCATTAGACAGTAATGAAGTGGGTTTTCATATATTTGTGTGGCACTAGTGATTATGGTTTGCGCTACTAAGAAAGACTAGGATTGGACAAAGTGTTGGATATTTGTGGCTTTGTTGATTCAGACTGGGCCGGAGATTTGGATTAGAGAAGATCTACAAGTGGGTATGTGTTTAACCTATTTAGAGCTGCATTTAGTCGAATGAGTAAGAAACAATATGTAGTGGCACTATCAACTATAGCAGCAGAATACATGGCAGCCACTCATGCAAGAAAGGAAGAAGTTTGGTTGTAGAGATTGTGTTCAATTATGGGGTTAGTACAAGGAGCTATAAGGATAGACTGTGATAGCCAAAGTGAAATTTTCTTGGAAAAAAAACCCTGCTTACCATTCAAAGATAAAGCACATTGATGTTCAGTATCACTTTGTGAGGGATATGATAGAATACAAAAAGGTGTTGTTGGTAAAGGTGGAAACTTTGAAGAATACTGCAGATGCATTGACAAAATTTGTGAGCTTTGAGAAGTTCTCTTGTTGTAGAGAAACAATGGGTGTTGCAGGGATGGATAAATGACTAAGCTCTCCTATGGCCCCTTGTGGAAAGAAAAAAACAAGTGGGAGAATGTTGGGTTGTGTTATATTCTTTCCATGACTAGCCTAACTAGTTAACTGGGGTGTTAGAAGGGGGGCGGAGCCCCCCCTTCATTGTGTCAATTGTGTAGAGTCGGGGTCACAAGGGGTTTGAGGTGGGTGGTTATCCCCCCTCTATGAGGTTCAGGGCAAGGCCCCAGGGAAAATTGTTTTGGACCCTATATTAGGTGGGCGGACCTACCTATGGTTTTGTGCATTGTTTTCGCACATGGTTTTGGGCGTGATGGTTTTTGGTCCATGGTATTGGATGCTTCAGCATGTATATATATGTATTGTAACATTGAAAGGAACTTAATGAAAAATCAAGCTAGTAGTCCCAGTTTTTGGATCCAGGGCAAAATCTCTGTGTATATGTGTTTTATGTGTTATGCTTTTGCATTGTGTATTTTTTGTGGTTTAGAGTTCGTATGCAGGTAATTTTTATATGGGGTTAAAACCCACATAAAGAATAAGAAAATGATATGTGAAATCAACAATATGTGAGTGATTGTTCCATTGGACCATCACAATGAGCAAGGCATACTGAACCATTTAAGGAGGAGTACAACACAGTTGATATAGATAACCTCTATCATATGACAGAAAAAGAACAAGACTATGTTAACCCTGCTGAAGGCAAGTTAAGTGGGGATCGTGACAATTCTTATGCCTCAGATTCGGAAGAAGAATTGGAAAATTAGCAAAACAGGTTACATGAAGTGTCTACGAGGCGACGTGAAAGAGTTACTAAAATAGTTCGTTGTACGATCGCTGAGGTATGTGACTTACCTTTTTTTAGGGTTTGGGTGATGTAAATACTTTTGTTGAAGAATATGAAGAACATGTACTAGAGTGTCAAATATTGTTAGCTCTCGCTATATCCCTCGGAGCTACTCCTGCTAGATGACGGGGTACATAGAAGAAGAATATAGGAACTTGGAAATAATGTTGAAGGTTGATATGGATAAGGTTTGGTCAGGTAGAAATAGTGTTCATAGAAAAATATGATGGTCAAAATGATCCTAGAGAGAACATCTAGCTTTGCATGACAACATGGAAGGAGATTCCATGAGAAGAATGGGTGCATGGATTCAACCATACATTGGAGACAATTACTCAAAATTGGTACTTGGAAACATAACTTTGACATGGAACTGCGAACTTGATAGAGATGGGTGATGGGTTTATATTGAGCTTTAGCTTTGACGATGATTGTCCATGTATAGATTCAGTTGTTCAAATAGTTAAAAAGAATATTTTTGAGGATGAAATTCCACTCACTTGGCAACCTGAGTGGGTTGCACAACTACAGAATGTACTAAAATCCTACAACATCATTGCAGAAGAAGATGAAGACCCTCAAAAAATTTCCAGAAAAATCTAAAGTCTACCGTGAAGTGAATGGACCTGGATTAGAAATGCTTGATATAAAAAAGTCATTGAAGACAAAGAAGGTGAATATAGGATCAGAAGAGGAGCTGAATTTTGCAACCATAGGAGATTATTGGGATGAAGAAACTGTCAACAAAGTGACAGAAATTTTTCATGAATACCAAGAGTTATTCCCCACTGTGTTTTTAGATATGAAGGGCAAAGTAGGATATTTAGGAGTTATGAAGATTCCTCTAAAGCTTGTTGTGAAGCCAGTTAAGAAAATTCCTTATAGACTGAATACAAAGTACAAACAAAAATTGAAGAAAGAACTTGACAACATGATAGCAGCTGCAATCCTTGAACCCATGGAAGAATCAGAGTGGGTAACTCCTATGGTGGTACAAGAAAAGAAAACACAAGGAGAAATCATGATTTCTGTTGATTTAAGCAAGTCAAATGATGCATGTCTACATGACGCATTCCCTACACCTTTCACTAATGAAGTATTGAACAATGTAGGAGGTCAAGAAGCCTATTCATTTATAGATGGATTTTCAAGATACCATCACATTAGAATACCACCTTTGCTATAGAATGGGTTTCATATCAATATACAATGATGCCTTTTGGACTGAAGAATTCCCCTGCCATATTTTCAAGAGTGGTGGCTGGAACTTTCAAAGAATATATTCACAAGTTTTTAGAAGTATACTTCGATGATTGGGCATTATTTGGGTTATTGAAGAAACATATTCCGAGCTTAAGATTTATGCTTGAAACATGTCGGTAGTATCAAATTCTCTGAATATAAAAAAGTTCATATTTTGTGTAACTTTTGCTATATTGTTGGGACATATTGTTTGCAAACAAGAATTGATGGTGGATCCTGCAAAGATTACTATTATTGTAAATTTACCTCCACCAAAGACAGTGAAGAAACTTTGCGTCATATTGGGACATACAAGATATTACAAAAGAATTATCAAAGGATACACAAAGATCACTACGCCTATGGAGAAATTACTAAAGAAAGATATAGCATTCCTATGGAATGAAGAATATGAAAAAATCCTCGACACACTAAAAGAAAAGATGGTAACTGCTCCTATACTAGTATTCCTAGAGTGGAATAAGGAATTTCAAGTTCATGTGGATGCTTCATGCATAGCTTTAGGATTGGTATTGGCACAACCTAGTGCAGGAGAAATCGATCACCCGATAACTTTTGTAAGTAGGAAACCATCTAAAGCAGAAAAGAACTATAAAACTACCAAAAGGGAAGGACTGGCTATGGTATATACATCATAGAAGTTTAGACATTATTTTTTTGGATTTTTTGTAACAACTACAACCACCCTACAAATTTTTTTGTTAGCTTTATTTTGGAGCATCCCTACCAACCATCATTAGCAGCATGTCTTGCACTGTCATGTACATAGGCCTCAGTTGAGTTTCAATGGATTTTTAGCCTATGCATGTGATCTTGTTTTCCTCCCACCTGTAGGCCAGCATTCCGGACTTAGGCAAGTCTCTAGTTGAGTTCATCCCTTTGAAAATTGCGTAATTCTAGAGGGGAACCAACCTTCCCTCTAGAAATTGTGCAATCCTGTTGGGCTCCAAAATTGCATAATCTAGCCAAGCAACCCTCCCATAAGAAATTTCACAATCCATCCCAACACCGGGCTTCAACCCATAAATTGCACAATTTTGGGAGGCAGTGACCTGCTAACCCTAGAAATTGTGCAATGGATGAGGGACAACCAACCCTGCTCGGCCTATAAACTACACAAATCCCTTTCTAAGGCTTGCAAACTACTGCATGTGCCTTCAGGTTGAAGACTTCCTGTTGGGACTGAGCAATCTTGATTTGCATGCATGGGCTTCTTTTCCCGAAATAGCAAAAAAAAACATGCAAAAAGAATCCCTAGATTTTAGGGATGTATTTTTAGCAGTTGGAGGTTACATGCAAAGATCATTTTGGAAACTTCCCTCCAAGTGTCGCTTTTTCCTAAATTTATGGCATGTATGTCATATGCCCCATCCTTCTCAAAATTATTTATTCGATGTTGCAGAGCTCATCCCTCACATCGATATTGGAGCTATGACACCCAACATTGCATCTAGGTGTCTTCAGCACATTCAACTCAAATTTTTCTAGGTAAGTTTTCTTTTCATATCATTTTCTTCTTTTCTATCACTTTTTGTGTTTCGACTTGTATGAATGTTGTTTTCTTGGTTTTGTTGAACTCCTGCTGTCATTTTAATGTATGTTGGCTTGTAGAAGCACCGTTTCAATTTTGATTTGCATCTTGCTGATGTCGCATGCATGACACTGCTTTTCACTTACGGTCATTTTTGCGGCGACTCATTTCACACAAATACATGCGTTCTCATTTTCGAAACCCCGCATTCACTATTTGCATGCATGATCATTGACTCTTTCTTACACTCAATCTCACCATGCATTCAAACCTTTTCATGTTTTGATTCGCCTATCGGTGGGTCTGGGTTGCTTGGGCGCGGAGCTTGCCTTACCCAGACGGCAATGCACATTTCTAGAAGTGAAGGCACTACCTTCCCTCCATAAAATTTGCAAACCTAGCCAGCACTAATCTCCAGGCCTGCATTGCACAATTCTAGGAGGCAGTTCGCTGCTCACCAAAAAATTACGCAATGCAGTCCTTGGGCTTGCATACCCTTGCTGACTGAAACTATGCATTCCGCAGTTTCAATCCTCAACAGGCCAAGATAGACTGTGGATTGTGTAGTTCCAACAATTAGTCATCCTCCTGACATCCCAAACCATGCCTTGTGTAGTTTTGGAAGTCACTATCCCAGCCTCCTGGTGAAAATTGTGCAATCTTCACTGCTAGTCACCCAAGTGTGTTGCATGTCAGTCCTTAATTTTTTTTTTTGGTTTTCAACCGACAGATTTCTTACCATGAGTTTCAGTCTATCTCTAGGTATAGTAGGTGTTCATCTATCTCATAACAGTACAGGTACAATGGTTGCCAAGAGAGCATGTTCAAAAGACACCGTTGGAAGTGCAACTAGAGATGTAGTTGAACAAGTGTCTGTGAGCTTAGCCATTTACAAAGACACCAAAGCATTCATAGAGAAAGACATCAAGATGAAATGGCAGGACATCAATGACGCCTTCTAAGGCACATTTGAGGAAGATCTGGAAGACCGTAGGGTCTATGTCAACATCCACAAGTTTGCCTTATAGCAGATTGCATGCAGATATCTCGCGTTTCCCTTCGTGAACATGATACATTGGATTTCCTCGCACACTGATCCTGATATAATGACATTGAGCAGTGTCAGTGGGACCTAGCTTTTCTATCTTTAGGGTGAAGGAATTTTAGCAGATGTACCACTTATCACAACTAATGATTATAATGGAGAAACCCTTCAGCAAACCTAGTGGCAACGCAAAATCTAAAGTTATATTGAAGAACTGGTTGAAAGGGACATCCAAGTTTAGGATAATACCTGACCTGGTTTACAAGATGAAGATATTGTGGAAGGAATATTAGTACTTGGTCATCTTTGCATGTTGCTTATATGGGTAAGAGAGCACAGAGATCTTCCTAAAAATTTGGGTGATTGCATTGGACCAACTAGCCAATGAAGGAATGCCATGCATCTGGTCTGACATGTTGGCTCTCATGTTGAAGGAAAAGGTGATAGAAACTTGGCATCTTCCTAAGGGTTAGTAAGCAGAGATATAAATGTCTGCATACATACTGGATTCAATCTGTGCTCATCAGTGGTTCCCAGGATTGAGTTGGGCGTAGACACATTCAGAAACCTTTGTGCATAGTTATTGTAGATTGTTCTCTGAATGTAGCATCCATAGAGTTATCACACAGTTGTCTAACCACTTTTTCACCCCGGTGTACAAAATGATATTTGAGCAGGATCTACCTTGCATGTTGTTATAGACATATTTGGGCACTGCAACCCCAATCACATATGTCCATAAACCAAGGGCTTCTAAGCCCCTAAAACTATTGTTTCATACCCTAAAGGAACAAGGTCATCTGATTACTCATTTCCCAGAAGTTCTCCCTGAAAAACTACTCAAAACTGGTCAAAACTGGACCATCTCACCTGCTCCATGGTCAGGGTGCGATGCATCTCACGTATTTCACATGGGGGGTGTGATGCATACTGAAAATCCCTTCTGTAGGGTGCGATGGGTGAGAGTAGACAAATGGCAGAGGCAGCTTGCTAGGTGGAAACCCATGGAATCTTCTAGAAACTGCTCATTTGACACTTGCCTCTCTAAATTCGCCCAGGGATGAGTAAGAGATCATGAAATCTCCAAGTGGAACCAAGAACTATCAATGAAATGACACTAATCAAGATCCCAGAAGCTGACTCACCCACCTGCAAATATCTATATATGGATCCCTCATCCTAGAGATCCAGACGCTGGAATTTTGTATTTTGTAAGGAAGTGCTGTTGGTTTCTTTGTGAAACATCATAGTGTTCGGTGATCTAGCTTTTCATGAGGTGAAGAGGGCTTTCATGCTGGGAGGATGGCGTTGGGTTAGATTGTTGGGTTGTAATCCTCTCTTCTACTACTTCTATCAATAAAGCTATTTGAGTTTTCCTCCATATTCTTGTATATTTATTAATCTTGTATTGATATATGCATTTGTATGGTTAATATACATCTGATCCTATATTGTTTATGGTTATAAATCTCTATGCTTTGATGGTATTATGCTGCTTTGACTCTACAAGTGTTCTTTGAAGCGGGACAAGTGAGGAAAGAGTGGCGAAGTGCTGTCAAAGGAGGGAGGAAACAAGCAAGGAGCCAAGAGGAAGACTGAGGTTGGTACTCTCTGCTTCTCTCTCATCTATCTCTCATAAAGGAAAACACAAGTAACTTTAGTTTTTTTGTTTCTAAGATAGCTACCCATCTTAGTGGGACTAGCAGCTCTAAATGGACACTAGTTTTCCTGATAACACATGTCACAAGTAGCAACGAGGGCATTGATTGACATAGCAGATTGGTACGCCTCACCCCTTTGCACCTTCATATGTATGTACAGTGGTTATAGGCCTTCGCATGTTTTACCAAATTTTTCCATGGACAATCTCATCATGCAAGAAGTGACGTATCACATCTCGATAGGGTTGTGAACTAGACTGCACAGGAATAAGAAGGCACCTTGGTCTGCTCTTCCTTTGTGGATCGGTTTGTACTAGATACGGAATGTCAAGCATGTTGATGTCGAAATGGAGGAGTTTAAGAGATTCACCTTCGGCACCAGAAGTTTCAATCTCTATGACCCACATTTCTTGGTAAAGGACCACTGTGCGAGAGTGAATTTTCCATAGATCCACAGGGCATGGCATTGGATTGAGGAATATACATGGAGATATTATCACAGCATCTCCAAGCTCAATGAACCAGTCAGCATAGCTGTGGAATAGTTAGCAATGCAGAGGGAAGAAGCATCTCAGAGAGCACCATCATCAGCAACAATAGAGGGTAACAGATTTGTGCATGACAAAGGAAAGAGAAAGGTTGTTGATAGCACAGAGGAAGAACAAATCCGTAGGTTCAAAGAAGATCCACTCATTATGAAAAAATCTATGGAGATTAAGGCTAAGAGGAAACAATGCAATAGGAGAAGCGCGTAAAAGAAAACAGAGAAACAGAGGATGGATGAAAAGGAAAAGGAGTTGAAAGAGTTGAAGAAACAACTCTGGGAAGAACAAGACCTACGGAGAAGAGAGAAGGAAGTGGAGTGGGGACATACACAACAAGAGGCACAACATGCACAGATTGATGAAACTGCACCCACACAGGTTATAGACTCATCCGAGTAACTGGCATAGAGCTGATAGGGTGAGCAGTCATAGGAGAAGGACTTAGCTCAAGAGATTGAATATATGCTAGAGCATATGGACATGGATGTGGTGCAACTAGAGTCTAAACAGGATATTGACCTCATGCCTCATAACTGGTAGGTCACCCCACTGTCTTCAACAGATCCAGAAGTGGAGCAAGTCCCAAGAGATCAAGGAGATATAGAGGTCCTTGAAGACAATCTTGAAGCAGAGATGCATAACATATCTTTCGATGAGTCACAACACAGAGTTTTGCAGTCAAGCAGAGTGCCTACTCCAGTTGTTCACACATCTCCTACACAGTTTGAATAAAGAGTGATCATATCCGATGTGCTCAAGAATCCAACAGCATTTGCCAATGCTACTAGACCATATGCCGAAGCCACCAGCTTGAGTTTTTGATTCTTGATAGCAGAGAATAAGCGAATGGCTAAGGTATTACAAGTGGCCAAGAAAGAAGGAGAACATATTACATCATCCGCCCGAGCAGAGTTGAGGAGAGAGATATTGGATGAAGTATCATCTCTCAGAGAAGTCATGCAGATGTTGTATCTAGATTCGGCACCCTGCATAAGTCAGTTGTCCATCTCAACAATTGGCAAGAGGGTTATGCTAGGAGATCATGCATCTTGTCAAATTTACAAACTATTGTTGATCGCATGTAAAAATGGACAATGAGGTACAAAGGAGCCCCATTGCACTTTCCAAAGATGATGAAGCCTAAGGCAGTAGAGTTGAAGGCATGCATCTGGAGTCAGATATGGAACTATGAGGAACTCCCATAGCTCAACACCATTTTGTAGGCTTCACATGCATGAATGTTCAGAATCATGGATTTCATTGTGTGCACACACGTGATACCATCTGTTGGCACACTCACCGAGGCAAAGTCAAAGAACCAAGTCAGAACTGAGATGGACATTTACTTTTATGAGTTGATGTGCATAGCAACCAACACAAACTTGGAGATCAGCGTAGGCACTATGCAGTAGTATGTTGTTGGTCCAATTTCACTCATGAATATGATGTCCATGTTAACAGATGAGTTGGACATAGGTGCCAAATCAGTGTACCCAGATGTAGCGAAGGCAAGAGTTTGCTTTCAGTAGGATGTCACCATTGAACATGTAGACACCATCACAGACTACCAAGATTGGAATCAGTTTGCCACCATCGATCATCACGAGGATTTTGAAGAGTTGGTATTCCCACAGTTGTCTAAATCTTAGTAGTGTCTTTCATGGCTTGCTCAAGCCTATTTTGTCTCACATGGGTACATGTGCAGATTATAATGTAACATCTTGTAAAAGTTGAAATACTAAGTGTCGATGGTCAAATGTAACAGTCATGTAGTAGTTGAAGAGTCATGAGGGTAGGTGAAGAGAAACAAAGGGGAATGTCAAGGGTCACCCCACCCATTGCTATTTATAGAACCTCATAACTCATTGTAGTGGAATTTGGGAGCCAAGCTTCCTACAGGTGTATCTTAGAGAAATCTTGGAGTGTTTTATAACGAGCCTTGGATTCTCCATAGTGAAGAGCTAGTACATCTCTTTGGAGGAGCAAGCGATAGTGACTGTAACGTTCCACTCTTGGAACTAGTAGTTGGACATGGTTGTATGTATGATTGGGACTTTCACTTTCTTAATATAATAGTGCCAACATGTTTCATGCATATGTTATTATTATATTTTAGTTATCTTGGTTACTCTAATGATATATGTAGTTGTTTTCTTACGCATGTATGTATGGGCTCTTTCTATATATGTATGTATTAATCTTGTTGATATGTGATGTTGGTTTAACCATCAATTTGGATCTTTGGTTCACCTACCTTCCATCTTGTGACGTATATTTTCTCGTGTGTTCCCTTCCAAGCTGCGTGTTTCCATAGCTTTCCAAGGGGCACACTCATTCCACTTTCCGTATGTTAGAACCCTTCATGCACCTTCCTTGGATTGATGCGTTGATCACACCCTTGCTACCAAGAATGACACCCAGCTTGCCTCTTTGCGCAACTGCGATTTAGGCAATATTGTACGACCTACTGCTAGGACTCCTACACCAAGCGGTCTGAGGTCTAGTTGGGACTTCTTATCTAGGATATCCCCTGACACGTTTGCAAGTCCAACACCGTCAACATTTCTGATGCTAGAAGGATGACCACGTGACAAGATGAGCCCTTACATCCTATTTTAAATCTTGACATATCAGTCATTGATATCATTAGACTCCTCCCTCTGTGATGTTTGTCTCATGTTGAACCTGTTGACATAATGAGGGAGTTTTAAGATCTCTTGTCAGAATTCATGTACAATGGTGAAGGCAAAGTGGCCTAGCCTGAGCACTTACACGAATTCCTTGCATTCCTTGAAGATGGATATGATTTTCATGAAGTTGAGGTCAGCGTTTTTCTTTCACACACACTACACGAATCCCCACAATGATGGTGCCACAACTTGCCTCACAGTTGTGTTCACTCACTTTAGTAGTTCTGTGATCTCATTGAATCTACTTTCTATCATTTTGATCCTAAACCTCTTGAAAAAAAATGTTAAAACAACGGAATACTCCATAAGAATCACCTGTTGATTTTTAGTAGCACTTCCGTGTACTGCAATTTGAAGCTCTAAAAAACCAGATGAAGTTTGAATATATTTGGGAAAGATTTGAATCATTTCGTAACAAATCACTTGATCCCAAGATGAAGTAGAAGTTCAAAACCCACTCAACATATTTCAGTAATGGAGCTGCACAATCACAAATGGACACATTCGTTGTCACAAATAGTTGTTGGTCGTCCCCTCATCAAATAGCTTCACTATCGTAGAGTGATGTGGGATAACATGCACACAAGTAATTCAACTGTCACATCCTCCAAGCATCACTTCTCTCAATTTTTGCACAGATTTCGTTGTGAAGCCTATGGGTTGTAACATGAATTCGTTACCTCAACCTCCGTCTTCATGTTCTGCTAATCCTCAGGTTTTCAACTGTCTTGTGTTGTTCCATTCTATACTCTACACTTGTTGTGAATAAGGATCAATGTTTCCGAGAAAACTAGTGTCTATTCCGATCTCCTAGTCCCACTAAGATGGGTAGCTATCTTAGAAACAAACAATTCAAAGTAACTTGTGTTTTCCTTTATGGGAGATAGATAAGAGAGAAGCAGAGAGCACCAACCTTAGTCTTTCACTTGGCTCCTTGCTTGTTTCCTCTCTCCTTTGATAGAGCTTTGCCACTCCTTTCTCACTTGTCCCGCTTCAAAGAACACTTGTAGAGACAAAGCAGCAAAATACCATCAAAGAATAGAGATCTATAATACCATAAATAATGTAGAATCAGATGTACATTAACCATACAATTGCATTCACAAATACAAGATTCAGAAATATGCAAGTATATGGAGGAAAACTAAAATAAATTTATTGATAGAAGTAGAAGAGAGGATTACAACCCAGCTGTCTGATCCAGCACCATCCTCCCAGCATGAAAGCCCTCTTCACCTCATGAAAAGAAAGATCACCCAACAATACAATGTCTCAAAGAGAAACCAATAGCACTTCCTTACAAATTACAAAATTCCAGCCTCTAGATCTCTAGGATGAGGGATCCATATATAGATATTTGCAGAGAGGTGATTCAGCTTCTGGGTTTTTGATTAGTGTCATTTCACTGATAGTTCTTGGTTCCACTTGGAGATTTCATGATCTCTTACTCATCCCTAGGCAAATTCAGAGAGGCAAGTGTCATATGAGCAGTTTCTAGAAGATTCTCTGAGTTCCCACCTAGCAAAGTGCCTCTGCCATTTCTATGCTCTCACTCATCGCACCCTATAGAAGTAATTTTCAGTATGCATCGCACCCCTTGTGTGTAACAGGTGAGATGCATCGCACTCTCAGCATGGAGCAGTCTGTATGGTCCAGTTTTGACCAGTTCTGAGTAGTTTTTTAGGGAGAACTTCTGGGAAATGATGTAATTAGTTGACCTTGATCCTTTAGGGTTTGAAACTAAAATTTTAGGGGTTTGAGAGCCCTTGGTTTATCGACATATGTGATTGGGGTTGCAGTGCCCAAATATGTCTATAACAGTTGCCCCCTAAAGCATGAGGTCGTAAATCTTCTGATGTCGGGTGAAATGCTTTATCATGAGGATCCGAGGTTTTTTCGAACTGGAAGGTGACTTGTATAAAATACAATACAATACATTATATTCATATTACTTTCATGATCTAGATGAGGCAGGCATTCCCATGCTCAGATTTATAAATTCATTTTCATGTACATAGGACAGACAACCGTCTGTGTGGCAGATTGATGATTCTGGTAGAGCCATCATCCCTTAGCTTGGACGATCATCTGTGCAGCTATGGAGTACATTTGATGTCTTTATTTTCTTGAATATATCGCAACCTAGATGGATGAAACTAGATCCGGGGTCTTCAAACTCATTCAATCCTCACCTAATGTGCAAGTTGATCCATGTGAAAAGATGTCATGTAGTCGAACATGGAAAGACATCACCTGATTACCAGCCAATGATGTAAGCTGTTAACAGGTGCGAGAGGAATCACCGTTAATGATGATGAACCTCAAGGTACTACAGTACAATTCACATGGTGTGAATATAGGACCTCATGTCGAACATCACGCAAAATCTTTCGGTCGAAGGCCATTGATGTAAACCTGTTGCCGAAAGTGAGAAACTTGCCATTGAGGCATGCAAGCTTCAAAGTACTGAAAGGGTTGTTTCTAAGTCAACTTCTTAGATAATGAGCTGATGTCGACAAGAAGTCACCCATCGTAGGAGGGCCTTAATGAATCCCACATCTACAACACAAAACGAAGCAAATGATTTTCTAGAGGTGAAAACGATCTGATGATACAAGGTTCGAGGTGGTGATCATGAAAAATTGAGCATGAAAGTATTGCAGTGGATGAGGTGTTAGCTGGGTTGGTGAATTCTCTAAGTGACTTCTCTTGAACATATCGGCGACATTGTGATGGATCGGTAGCATTAACCCCATGGATGGTACAAAGGACCAATGGTGATGGTGAATGGAATAACCCAACCCGACTCAATCATGGTGATGGAGTGAAAGTGTCATGTTCAAGAGCGGCCTGCTACCAATGAAGTTCTTCAAGTTTTCTTCCCTTTTTCCCCAATCATTGCTGACCAGTACCTCTTTATTTTCGTCAAGCTTGAGGAGGATAACATATGCTTGTTCTATAATTTGCCCTTCAGGGAAACCTGTCACTGTGTTTTAGTGAGCCTAGTGACAGTGAAACTCATTCTTGTCTAGATGGAGAAGTTTGTCACTATTGTTTTAACGAGTTTAACGACAAGGATAACTCAGTCATTTTCATGTTTAGAGAGTTTGAAAAGGGATGAAAAGGAAACTCCAACAGTTCTTTTTCGTATTATAATCCCTTGATTCTGAAAAAGATTAAAATAATACAAAAGGGATGACTTTTTCGATCACTTTAGCAAGCCAAAAACGACAAGCGCTCGATATTTTTGTGTGATAATCCCTCAGGTCCAAAAAGATTAAAATATAGGAGGGATGGAACTTCCAATCACTTTAGCAAGCTGGAGAGGCCAACTTCTTGACAATCTTTTCATATTTAGTAAGTACGAAAAGAGTTTAAAGTAGACTCGTTTTTTGAGGAACGAGTGGCGTTTAGGGTAGAAAACGAGTTCCGGGTAATCTTGGAACTAGTTTGGGGTAATCTTAGAACTTCTAAAAACATGGTGGTGTGAAGAGGTTGGCTAACAGGACCACTCATCGCAGCTATTCCTCAAAGTGGTAAATAATCAAGTGGAAGCGTATGATCGGCCAAACAGATGGAGGTGATGGAAAGAACAGAACCAAGGTTCGAAAGGCAGATAGAATGGCAATCACAAAGGTTATTTACCGAGGGTGGATTCATTTTTTAATGAGCTTGAATTGGAAGAAACTATGCTCAGCTTCGGTTTCATGTTTACACAAGCTTAAAATGAAAAACTATGCTTGTTATAAGTTCGCATGCCCCCAGCATAATGACACAAATCGAGGTGCATGCCCCCCAAGCTTCATTGCATTCAACACAGTGGTTGGAATGAAGGTTTACCTTCAAGATCTTTGAAAGACTCGACTTCGATACAAGATTGTAATCAAGGACTCGATTTGGAAAGGGAGTTGTTTCATTTTTAAATGAGGTTGACACAGTAAAAGAACTATCCTCATAACCCTTGTTTCATTTTGTAACGAGGTCAACACAAGATAAGAACCATCCTCGGTGACCCATAGTATGAAAATGGTCAGATTTCTTCTTAATCTTTGATGATGTAGAAGATATCATATGACAGGTTTCCATTATGGCCACTTCTACCAGATTACTTTGAGGCGGGAGGGAAAATGTAACCATTAAGGAAGGGTCTTTTAGTAGACCTACTCCGACATTTTGAAGCGATTGAGAACTTCCATGGATCAATGGAATGCTTCTAGAAGCTTCTCAACTATTGGGGAAAAAGGTTAGTTGGTCAATGATTGTAATTCCACCTTGGAAGGGAAATGCAATCTTTCTAAAATATGTTGATACAATGGAAGCCATAGCATAAATCTAGGGCCTGCCCAGTAGGATATTGTAGTCAAGGTTTCCATCAATGACCTCGAATTCAATTTCTACTATCTTGTACCCCAATTAAACTTGCAAGTTACTTAAAATCCCATATGGCGTGTATGTTCTTCCATTGAATGCTTTTAATGTCGTTCATGATTTTGATAAGGGTGGCGAGCCTAAACATTTCCAGCAACTCATCGACATAATACAGGTAGATGCCCCTCATCAATGATTGTTCGATGAACAGTTTTGTTAAGGGCTTCTACCTGTATGAGGAAAGTGAGTTGAGCTAGTAACTGAGGTTCATATCCTTTATGGTTAAAGGCCGCAAGATTAGAATCCGTTGGGTCAATCCCACCTATTGCTGATAATAGAGCCTGCTTTTGGGAGGGGAAATTCTGTAGCACTTCAAGTGTCAACATAGCAGATGGCGATTGAGCCAGAACCTCTACTATATTATAATTTTGTGCTTCTCGAGCACGAGGACTAAATGTCGATTTATGTATTACTCCCTTTGGTGGCTTTATTGTTAGTTTAGGAATGATGGGTGGCACAACTTCTGTCGAAGTTGTTGTTGAACTACTAGGCTGATCTATAGCCTTGTTGTTCAATGACTGTGGATTCCCATAATATTTATTCCTTGTCAATATCAAAGCATCATTTTTCTGTTTCAAGATGGATAACATAAGCACTTGGGATTTGGAAGCATGATCGATAGCAACCAGGTTGGTTTCTAGGTTTGGAAATGGATCAGTCAACACCACTGAGGTTGTTGAAGTCTTTAAAAATTTCACAACCTCAGCTCGATGTGGACAATCTCTCATGAAATGCTCGTTGTTACATATTAAACATGGAAAATGAGGTTTCTGTTTCCCAGTAGGGTTTTCAGAAGATTTATCAGGAGCCGAATCTTCTTGTCTCTTATTTTTGTTTTTCCCTTTCTTCTTGCCCCCTGGTTGCTTTGGTTCTTTGTCCTTGTCAAATGACATGGCATTAACCTTAGAGGCAAGAAGTTTGTCATTTTCTTTTTTACTAGAAACTGCAAGGGCTCTACCAGATGGAGCCTTTGCAGTTTGTGTACTTGAGGTGCCAATCACGCCATTGCCGACATGAGAGTCCCTGTTTGATTTAGGAGGAGGAGGAATGGAAAATTCTAGTCTAGGAGCGTCAGGAATTTTGTCATAGAGCGTGCCAGACTGAGTATAGATCAAATCTATAAATTGTGCATGAGCAATGACTTACTCTTCAGTGATGACTCCTTCCTTGGCTAGATCTTCTATAATAGAAGGTAATAAGGACTTAATAAACCACTTAGCTAGAAGTTGATCAGGAACTTATGTCTTTACCATTCGACGATGATGTCACCACTCATGAATATGACCAGATATGTGAGTGGCTATTGTTTGTTTAAAATTGGTAAGGAGCTCTGTTCCCATTTCGTACCTTATGGGTAACTGAAAGTGGGTTAAAAAGGTAGTGGAGAGGGCACTAAAGTTATCAAATTATGCTCTAGGTAATTTGATGTACCATTTCATTGCCAGGCCATTTAACGTTTCCTAAAAAAGGCGAAGCCTAATCGAATCATCATTGAGGGTGTTGGATGAATGTTATAGACATTTTTGTGCCTTGCAGCATGAAATGTCAATAATTAAGGGATCCAAAGTCCCTAAACATGTTGTTCCTACCCCTAGAAGAACAAGGCCAGCAAACCACAGCAGTTTATAAAAGTTCTCCACCTGAAAACACTCAAAAACAAGCAATTTCTGGATCATGTCAACTGCTCCACTGAGCATCTGCGCTGAATGTCAAGTGCTCCACTCTGTACCTGCGCTGAATGTCAACTGCAAAGAAGGCCACCTGCGCTGAGCGTACTTGGACAAGTGGCAGACTCATTCCTCAAGGTGTCAATGCCCAGGAAGCTTCCAAAATGACACTTGGATCAAGGAATTCGACTGGTGATGAGTAAGAGGTTCCAAATCTCCAAGTGGAAGTAAGAATCTCCAAGTGGACTCAAGAACTGAAGTGGGAGAGGACACTAGTCAGCTTCATGCCAGCCTCAAGCTGACTCATCCTTTCTCCAAAACTCCTATATATAGAGCTCTCTCATGAGGTCTAAGGAGGTTGGATTGTATTGCAAAGAATTGCTGTTGGATTGCGGTTGGATCATTGGGTGTTTATGCTTTTGAAAGGGGCTGAAGAAGGAATTCCTTGCTGCTGGGAAGGAGATGCTGGGTTGGAACCTTATGGGTTGTATCTCTTCCTCAACCCTGTTTATCAATCAATAAAGCTTCTTGGTTCTTTCCTATATGCTGGTGTTCATTGTATGATTTGCATTAGTGTATTTGATTTACTTCTAATCCTGAATCATTTATGAATATGAATATTTGTCTTTGTATTGTGTCCTTCTCTTGTTGCATGTAGCTGTTCTCTTGTCACAGGTAGCTGTTCTCTTGTGATCTCGTGGGAGCAAAAGCGAGGCGGCAAGTAGCTGTGGACACACAAAGCAGAGAGGATCTAGATCGAGGGACAACCGAAAGATAATGGTAAGTCTACCAATCTCCTCTTTTTCATTTTCATAAAGGAAAGAAACCGAAGTAGCTGCATTCGTTTGTTGCTAAGGCACTATCACGCCTTAGGTGGATAGGATCGTCCTGCATAGGCATTTTTCCCCACAACAAATTGGCGACCACACTGGGGAGGAACTTTGTTTTAGTCATTTTGTTTGAGCTTGCATCATTGTTTACTTCATAGACTCAACGGCAACAATCGAACTGCTTTGCAAAGTAGACTGTTGTTGCTTTGATCCTTTACTAGGTTTTTGTCTATGATCTTAACAATGGACTCATAAATGACTTGATGATACTTTGTGATAGTCTTTAGTACCCTTTCAAAGTATCCCTCTGTTTATACCTTGCTTGTGTTTCTGATTTGGCCTGAAACAGTTGATTTTTGAGCATTTTATGACCCGGAAACCAAGAGAGACGAGAGTTTCTCCTTTCAGCGCAGGCACTGTGAAGGCAGTCTGTATTTCAACGCAGGTCCCATGAAGGCTACCTGCGCTGAATGTCAAACTGACAGTGTTGTACCTGCGCTGAACCAGTGTGGCCTTGTGCAGCTGGGGTTCCTTGTTGTCTTTTGCCTGTTTTGATCTCTGTTTTTGCTGCGTTTAACCAGCATAGGTACCACATCTGTAATCCCTTTTCTTTGCTTGTATTCCGCCTCATTTTTGTACAAAAAGACTGTAAGTGTTTTTATGTGTTTGTGGCATCATTTACAGTTTTCCTTTGCATGAGCAAAATAGTCATCCTGTAGCCTTGATTCAGATCTGATTGAGTGATTGATTGTGATCTTAGAAGAGAGTTCATTGGCTGTTTGCAGTTTGATCTATTGTTTGCTTTTGCTTATTGGTTTGAATTTGTCATTTTTAAGTGTCGAAACAAGTATTTCTTTCGAAAAATCGCAAAGTGATTGTAATCTCTTCTACCCTTGCTGATTTGGGAAAAAGTAAACTTGTTTATTTTCAGTCATTTAAAAGCAAATTCGAAGTTGTGCAAAAAGCTTTCTTTGTAGGCATTTATACTAAGAAAGTGAAAACAAACACCTGCATTGTGCATTTTGCATTTTGATAAGATTGCATGTTGGATTTAGGAAGAGTGCATTAGAGTGTGCTGATTGCTCTTTGAGAAAAGATAGTCACTCTCTTTTCCCTTAGTAGCTAGGATTTTCAAAGTTGAAAGATTATAAAGCTTGCTTATCATCTTAGACTGCATTTAGGAATTTGTACCAATACATCTCGTGGTGATCCTGAAAGACAAACTTTAAAAAGATCAACTTAAAATATATTGAATGAACCTAACAACGCTTTGCAACATAACGCTCACAGTAGAGGTCTAGGTAGAGACGTGTTCCGGCGTCGTTAAACGTAGTGACTGTCGATCTCTACGAAGGTGGGTGATTCCTCCTAAGGGACGATTGCACTAATACGGACTTGTGCTCCCACATACCGTCGCGTATATATTGGGAGACCCCTATAGGCATATATCCTTTATCCTTAGGAAGCCGTGTCGGCCGCCCTACTGATCGCAATGCAGTGAACACAGCATTCATGAAGATCGACCACCCGTACCGTAAAAAGTATTCTGTGGTTTTGCGAAAAGTTTGGCACACCCTCTGCCTAGATCTCCAGAGCAGTTTCTTTTGGCCTTTTTCAGACTCTATAACAGAAAAAGTCCAACCGAGCATTTGTCACTTCGGGCTCGTTAAAATATCGAAGGAGACTAGAGTGATCTTTAGCTTTTTCTCGACTCTTTAAAACTGAAAAAGCAAGTTGTGTCTAAAAGCGTCGTTAACAATTTATTTTAAACGGAACAATCACCCTTATTCCTGCGTTGATCTTTAGGTTGAAAAGATGGAGCACACCAACCAAGGAGTTCCCCTTTGGTGAGAATCCTATCCCCTTCTCCTCTTGGGGAGATGTTGGTGCGCCCCACATGGCCACATTGTCGCTTCCAGGATTGAGAATTGGCCTACCTGTTTGGCTCTTTTCAACCAATGTCATTCAGAATGCCACCATTCCTGAGCAGTCGAGTCAACAGTTAGATCAGACAAGAGTTGCCTCCCAGCCTTCTACTTCATCTTCCTTTCCTCCTTCCTCTTCGCTTGACGGAACTGGTCGGTCAAAGAATCGAGTTCCTAAGGAGAAAAAGGAGAAGAAGAAGAAAGAAAAGAAGCAGAAGGAGCCTAAGGCGACTGGGGGCAAACAATTGTCATCTAACAAAAATCCACACACCGCACTCGTAAGGCCTAAATCGCCATGCGTCATATGCAGGGGAGACCACTTCCATAGAGATTGTCCATGTATCCCTCAGATACTAAGAGACTGGTCCCCCCGTCTACACAATTCGGTAGCATCGACCTCTGATAGCCATGTCGATTGTTCACCGTCAACTAGTGGGAGTGAAGCTCCAGGACAGAGCGGGAAAGCTAAATTTCCTTGCAGACTATGTGAAGGCGATCACGCCATCCACCATTGTCCCTTCTTAGACGAGGCAAAAAGAGTTCTGGAAGATCGCCCGATTTTACGAGCAAATCTTCCTCCTGGATATCAAAAACTCTTGCCATGTCCCTCGCTAGTTGAGAATCCGGTTGACCCGCCCAGGTGGTCAGCCGAAGCACCTGTCATTGAAGATGAACCGTCTGGATCCATGCCTGACGAAAGTCAAAAGGTTGATACGGCAGTTGACCCGGTTTTGCCTTCAGAGGCTCCATCTTCGAATGACACCATCACAGAGGAGAATCAAGACGACACCGTCCAGATTCTCTTCATCAGCACTGACTCTGATGATCAAGGGGGCAATGCCACCATTCCTTTATCGCAGGAAGGAAGTTCATCAGAGCGCTATCCGGCCGTTTACTCGGTCCCACCACCAAGCAACCTGGTTGTGTCCTTTGATTGGAACCAACTAGGCAGACCTCGGTTGCCAGCCAATGTACCATTCAGAATTATTTGTCAAATATACAGAATGGTAATGGCTGGCACTATCATTGATGAGGGGGCATCTGTGAGTATCCTTTCCTCTATTGCTTGGAAAGCACTTGGTTCGCCTGTGCTTTTGCCTAAGATGAGAAATCTATCAGGCTTTGATAAAGGAACCAGTCGCCCTTTAGGAATCCTCCCCAATGTGCCAATAACACTGAAGGGGAAGACCGTTCAAATGAACGTGATGGTCATTCAAGGACCCTTGGATTATAACCTACTCCTTGGACGAGACTATATATATTGCATAGGAGCAGTAGTCTCCTCACTCTTTAGAGTAATGTGTTTTCCACATGGAGGAAGAATGGTCAAGCTCGTGGACCAACTTTCGTTTCCCGGATCACACATCGCAAATAGTCGCTTACCATCCCTAAATGGTCTATTCATGCAAGAAGTGTCTCAACCCACGGTCCGTCCTCCTGATGAGCGCGAGTAATTTGGGAGGACATGACTGGAACCCAGGGGGCATGCGTCATGGTCTGCTTCGGCAGAGAACTTTGGGTATAAGGTAGGATTTCCGCGAAAGAATATGACTAGTCCGTACCCTGTCCATGAAGGAAAGAGGGTTGTTCTAGAATAGGATTCTTTTGTCAAGGTACTTGGGAGAGATGGGGCCCATCTCCCATCTTTGTCTATTTCAGTGGACATTGCCGAGGAAGTGTTTTGTTTAACGAGACAATCTTTAGGTAACCTGAAAAGGTAGGCCAAGGAAGTGTTTTATCTAACGAGACAATCTTTGGGTAACCAGAAAGAGGTAAGCCTCCCTTAGTAACACCAATGTTTTATCTTTTGAGTAGTGTTCTTCTCTTGCAATGACAAGTAGCTGTGAACACCCAAAGAAAAACAGAAGTGAGAAGGAGGAGGGGCAACCTTGAAATCATATTTTATACCTGGGGGCATGCAAACCCTTTTGGAGTGCAAGAAAAGAGCGGCTATTTACCTGCTTTTTGGGTTAGCTGTGTCGGAACCGGTTATTTATCTGTTTTTTGGGGTTAGCCGTTTCCGAACTTGCATAAAGGAAGGGTGCGGAGCAAAGCGTAGTGAGATGAAGCTCCATAAAAAATAGGGATCTCACAATGAGACAATCTTATCATATGACTGGTATATCGAGCAGTTTTAGCAGCATAGTTCATGCTCCTTAAAAAATAAACATAAGCTTTCAAGCAGTTTTAGCAGCATAGTTCATGCTCGTTAAAAAATAAACATAAGCTTTCGAGCAGTTTTAGTAGCATAGTTCATGCTCGTTAAAAAATAAACATAAGCTTTGAGCAAGTTTAAGCTCGTTAAAAAATGAACTTCTCGGTAAATAACCATTAAGAATGTAACCTGATCAACCATAAAAAGACCTTGGTCGTGTTTTGTGCACCTTCACCTCCACCGTTCATTTGGCCGATCGTTTATCTCCATATGATTGTTTACCCATTTTGAGGAATAGCTGCGAAGAGTGATTTCACCTAGCCATCATTGTGACACTGCCGTGATTGGAAAATTCCAACCTGTACCTGGAATCAGCTGCTATCCCTGTTCATCACTCGTTCCTCAAAAGACAAGTCTTCTTTAAGCTCTTTTCAATTGACTCATAAAATATGAAAAGATTGCCGAGTTTTGGCCTTCCAGCTCGTTAAAGGACAGGAAGAGCTATCCCTCCTCTAGATTTTAATATTTTTGGACCTGAGGGATTATTACACAAAATGATCGAGCGCTTGTTTTGTTCGGCTCGTTAAAAGTACCAAAAACTCATCCCTTCTGTATTGTTTTATACTTTTTCGGACTTAAGGGATTAGATGAGAAAAAAGGAATTTTGGAGTTGACTTTATGTACCTTTTCAGACTCTCTAAAAATGAAAAGGGCCGAGTTTTCCTTGTCGTTAGACTCGTTAAAATTATTAAATAGCGACAAACTTGTCTTTAGACAAGAACGAGTTTCCCTATCGCTAGGCTCGTTAAAACATAGCGATGGGCTTGCCCGAAGGGCAGGTTATAGAACAAGCATATGTTATCCTCCTCAAGCTTGACAAAAATAAAGAGGTACTGGTCAGAAATGACTGGGGAAAAATTGGGAAAAATCGAGAAGTCTTTGATGGTAGCAGGTCGCTCTTGAACATGACACTTTTCCTCCGTATCACATCGGGTTGGGTTGTTTCATTCACCGGTCACATCACCATGGTCTTTTCGACACCATCCATATTTGGGGTAATGCTACCGATCCATCGCATCAGTGTCGCCATATGTTTAAGAGAAGTCGTTCAGAAAGAGTCAACCAGGTCCCATCCACTGCCATACATTATCCTTCATCCATTTCATGACCGCCACCCTGAATCATATGTCACAGATTGTTTTCACCTCCATTAAAATCATTAGCTCCGTTCCGTGTCACTGATGTGGGATCCATTAAGGCCCTCCTGTGACGGATCGCTTCTTGTCGACATCAGCTCATTATCCAAGAAGTTGATCTAGGAACAACCCCTTCAGTACTTTGAAGCTTGCATGCCTCAATGGCAAGTTTCTCACTTTCGGCGACAGGTATACATCAATGACCTTCAACCAGAAGATTTTGCGTGGTGTTCGACGCCAAGTCCTTTATTCACACCACGTGAATTGTGCTGCAGTACCTTGAGGGTCATTATCATTATCGGTGATTCCTCTCGCGCTTGTTAACGGTTTACATCATTGACCGGTAATCAAGCGATGTCTTTCCATGTTCGACTTCAGTGCAATTCTCACATGGATCGACTTGTACTTAGAGTGAAGATCAAACGAGTTTGAAGACCCCAGATCTAGTTTCATCCATCCGGGTTGCGATAATATATTCAGGAAAATAAAGACATTTGTTATGTACATCATTGAAGCAGATGATCATCCTCCTCAAAGGATGATAGTTTCGCCAGAACTATCAGTCTACCATCAGACAATCGTCTGTTCTATGTACCAAAATGTATTTATAAATCTGAGCATGGGAATGCCCGCCTCAGCTAGATCATGAAAGCAGAATGAATCATAATGTATTGTATTGTATCTTATTACAGGTCTCCTCCCAGCAAATGGATGAACTTCGGACTCCCCTGGATAAAGCATTTCACCCGATAAACGGCCTCATACTTTAGGGGGCAACTGTTATAGACATTTTTGTGCCTTGCAGCATGAAATGTCAATAATTAAGGGATCCAAAGTCCCTAAACATGTTGTTCCTACCCCTAGAGGAACAAGGCCAGCAAACCACAGCAGTTTATAAAAGTTCTCCACCTGAAAACACTCAAAAACAAGCAATTTCTGGATCATGTCAACTGCTCCACTGAGCATCTGTGCTGAATGTCAAGTGCTCCACTCTGTACCTGCGCTGAATGTCAACTACAAAGAAGGCCACCTGCGCTGAGCATACTTGGACAAGTGGCAGACTCATTCCTCAAGGTGTCAATGCCCAGGAAGCTTCCAAAATGACACTTGGATCAAGGAATTCGACTGGTGATGAGTAAGAGGTTCCAAATCTCCAAGTGGAAGTAAGAATCTCCAAGTGGACTCAAGAACTGAAGTGGGAGAGGACACTAGTCAGCTTCATGCCAGCCTCAAGCTGACTCATCCTTTCTCCAAAACTCCTATATATAGAGCTCTCTCATGAGGTCTAAGGAGGTTGGATTGTATTGCAAAGAATTGCTGTTGGATTGCGGTTGGATCATTGGGTGTTTATGCTTTTGAAAGGGGCTAAAGAAGGAATTCCTTGCTGCTGGGAAGGAGATGCTGGGTTGGAACCTTATGGGTTGTATCTCTTCCTCAACCCTGTTTATCAATCAATAAAGCTTCTTGGTTCTTTCCTATATGCTGGTGTTCATTGTATGATTTGCATTAGTGTATTTGATTTACTTCTAATCCTGAATCATTTATGAATATGAATATTTGTCTTTGTATTGTGTCCTTCTCTTGTTGCATGTAGTTGTTCTCTTGTCACAGGTAGCTGTTCTCTTGTGATCTCGTGGGAGCAAAAGCGAGGAGGCAAGTAGCTGTGGACACACAAAGCGGAGAGGATCTAGATCGAGGGACAACCGAAAGATAACATTAAGTCTACCAATCTCCTCTTTTTCATTTTCATAAAGGAAAGAAACCGAAGTAGCTGCATTCGTTTGTTGCTAAGGCACTATCACGCCTTAGGTGGATAGGATCGTCCTGCATAGGCATTTTTCCCCACAACAATGAACACCACAAATGAAAGGTCATTACGTGATTCGATGGATCTTCACCTAGATTTCCATTGAATTTAGGAATATCTGAATGAAGTTTATGAGGAATCACCGGCCACCAAGGTGCGTAGGCAATTGGATCATTGGTTAACCGTTTCAAATCTGGTAATTCTAGAGTTGCTACGATGGGCAACTGTTGATTCAGGTTTGGCAAAGCGTACCCAAGATAAGATGGGATCGCTTGAGCAGTGGGTCTTTGCATACCAGCATAATGTATCTAATGCTAATAACTTTGTTAAGGTTGATGGACATAACCATTATATAATGGTTGTTGATAACCTTTTTGACAATGCAGTTGTCGATTACCTAAAGTGCCTTGTTGCTCAGGTCCTCGGTAAACTTGTTGGAGTTGGAGTTGTTGATATTGGACCAGCCATGGTTGTTGAACCATTTGTTGTTGCCCAATACTAGATGATTGACCAAGATGTGGAGTCATAACACCTATTTGAACCTGAGTCGTTCTGATTAAGGAAGCACTAATCTGAGATTGTGGTGGAGCCGTAGAGACAAGAGGTTGTTGTACTGTAACCTGAGTAATTTGAGGTTGACATACAATAGGCTATGCTTGTACTTGCGACACAATCACAATAGTAGGTGTAGTGGTAATATTTGACACAGGTAGGGTTGGTTGCATTGAATATACAACCCTTGGTTGTTGTGACAGTACTAGTATCCAACCACCGGATGTAATTCCAGTTTGACCCAAATTTTGCTGTGAGCTCTCATATGGTTGTTCTCTAAGAGGGAACAATTAAAAAGCATACTGCCCCCCTATGGCGGCAATCTAGTGTTCAAAGGATAGATGGGTCTTTGAAGACTGGGCTGCCCAATTTGAAACTACTATGCACGATCAATTTGTTGAGCTTCAACATAAGAAATGCTAGATAGGGTCCTGAAAGAACTAATGGGAACTGACCATGTCGTCGAGACAGTCCCTAGGTGGACTCCATCTAGTGATTGATAACTATTTGGGATGGATGGTATACTGGAAAACATCGTAGGAGTGGTAGTAGGAGGTTATGCTACAGCTGTATCGAATGACACAATCCTAGATGTTGACAGTTGTTCAGACATATTCAGTCTATCCAAAAGATTTCCTAGTGATTCGACAGGAACTTGTGATGAAGGGTGATTAAAAGAACTAACTTATATAGCAGAAAGATATAGGTGGATCCCAGTTCCAAAATGCTATGGGGTACAAGGTGGAATATCCTCTACAATCTATTTTATGGAAATCAATCCAGGTGGAAGAGGTAGACCATCAGGTTCATAAAATATTTCCAATGCCGAAGAAGGTATAGTTTCTGCAGCGACAGGTACTGGAGGGGTGAAACCTTCTGAATCAGCCCTAGATGGAGCTGGTTCAGGAAGAGAAGTGTTTACCATTACACTAGGATCAGTTCTAATGTTCTCTTGTAACTACAAAACTTCTTCTGTAAAGGCAGGGATACCAGAAATAATTGGAGTAACTGGAGTCTCTGATGATGTTGAAACACAAGTTTCAAATAAACCAGGAGATTTCGACCTAGTTAAATGAGACTGTTTCGCCCAGAATGGTTTCGCTTCTGGAGTCAAAGATGGTTGACTCGTTAGTCTCTGTGAACGACAGGGTTTTGATTGACTTTCTTCCACGATTGTGGAGTACTTGATCAACTCAAAATTAAAAGGGGAAAAAGTTATTCCGAATTAAATGAATTTTATGATGCTTTGACACAACTTTCTTTTTCAATTTTTAAGAGTTGAGAAAAAGCTAAAGGTGACTCTAGTCACCTTTGATTTTTAATGAGCCCGAAGTGACAAGTGCTCAGATGGACCTTTTCTTTTAAGGAGTAAAAAAGGAACGAAAGTGACTACTCTAGAAATCTAGACGGAGGGATTACCAAACCAATCGCAAAACTGCAATATACACCTCGATGGTAAATTAAAGAGAAATTACTGAGGACTTTATGTATGACAGTCAATCTTCCTGAATGCTGTGTTCATTGCATTGCGATTGATAGGGTGGAAGACACAACTTCCTAAGGATAAAGGATATCAGCCTATTGTGGTCTCCCAATATATACTCGATGGTACGTGGGAGCACAAGTCTGTACTGGCACTTGTCATTTCAAAGAGGAGGAATCACCCAACCTACAATGAAAACTATAGTTACTAGGCTTTACGATGCTGGAATATGTCTCTAGCCTAAAATTCTAGATGTTGTGCGTTAGATTCCAAACCATTTTTATGTTCATTGAGGTTTATTTTAAAGTTTATCTTTCTTAAGAAATTTTCCTTTCAAGTTTCACCGCATGATGTAGATGTAAAATTCCTAAATCTGCAATCTAAAATGATAAACAGTCGTTTGTTTTCTTTTAACAATGAAAATCCTAGCTACTAAGGAAAGAAGAGTATGATTCTTTCAATAGAGAGCAGAGAGCACACACGAAATGAACTTTTCCTAAATCAATTTCCACATGCAGTCTAAATACAAATGCACATGCATGTATTTGTTTTTTCCATTTCCTTAATGTGAGAATGCCAAAAAAGGAAACTAAGTACAGATCTGAACTACTTTCTTCAAAGCGACATTTAAACAATTTCTTTTCAAAACGAAAGGAAGACTAAGACGACACTTTCAATTTTGAATGGAAAATTTCTTTCAACACTTCAAATATTGACAATTCAAATCAAATACAATGAAAAAAATACAATCGACTATCTAAAAGAGGAAGACTTTACGACACTCTTTTTCTTGACTCAAAACGACAGTTCCAACACTTTCAAATCAAAAGACAATAGTTCGATTAAGCCACTTTTTGCAAAGGAGGACTGTAAATGATGAAAAATACATAAAAACATTTACAATTCCTTATCAATGGAGGCTAAATAATGTAAAGGAAGAAGGCTTCAACAATGATATACTGATCATAAGTAGCAAAACTATTGAATAGAGCTGAAAACAATGAAGAAAAATGAAAATCTAGAGAGGGAAACAATCTCATTCAATCATCGCACCTATCCTTAAGGGAAATAGGGATGCATCTCACCTACAACACACGGGAGGTGCGATGCATCTAGACTGCCAATGAGAGATAGTGCGATGGACTAGGGATGAGACTGAGCTTGGTTTTCACTCACAATTTGCAGCTAAGTTCAGTGATTTAGGCCGAGCTTATGATGGACAGTAAACACAAAGTATAGGGGTACGATCTTATGAGGTTATTGAGCTACCATCAGGGCACTTAGGATGTTTACAAGTCAGATGTTTAGTTCATAAACTAACCCGGAGATTGACTGAAGTAGCATTGGTCTACTTTGCAGTTGCATAGAAAAAGCAGTTCGAAGGCTAGTTGGCTTAACTTCAGGCTTCGTCTATAGTTTATAAAGCAAACAACAGTAACAAACAAACAAACTATTCATTCCCCAGTGGAGTCACCATTTTATTTATGGGAAAACTAGTGTCTATTCAGATCTGCTAGTCCCACTAAGATGGGTAGCTATCTTAGAAACAAACAATTCAAAGTAACTTGTGTTTTCTTTATGAGAGATAGATAAGAGAGAAGAAGAGAGCACCAACCTTAGTCTTTCGCTTGGCTTCTTGCTTGTTTCGTCTCTCCTTTGATAGAGCTTCACCACTCCTTTCTCACTTGTCCCACTTCAGAGAACACTTGTAGAGGCAAAGCAGCAAAATACCATCAAAGCATAGAGATCTATAATACCATAAACAATGTAGAATTAGATGTACATCAACAATACAATTGCATTCTCAAATACAAGATTCAGAAATACGCAAGTATATGGAGTAAAACTCAAATAAATTTATTGATAGAAGTAGAAGAAAGGATTACAACCCAGCTGCCTGATCTAGCGCCATCCTCCCAGCATGAAAGCCCTCTCCACCTCATGAAAAGCAAGATCACCCAACAATATAATGTCTCAAAGAGAAACCAACAACACTTCCTTACAAATTACAAAATTCCAGCCTCTGGATCTCTAGGATGAGGGATCCATATATAGATATTTGCAGAGAGGTGAGTCAGCTTCTGGGTTTTTAATTAGTGTCATTTCACTGATAGTTCTTGGTTCCACTTGGAGATTTCATGATCTCTTACTCATCCCAGGGCTAATTCAGAGAGGTAAGTCTCAGATGAGCAGTTTCTAGAAGATTCTCTGAGTTTCCACCTAGCAAACTACCTCTGCCATTTGTTTGCTCTCACTCATCGCACCCTATAGAAGGAATTTTCAGTATGCATTGCACCCCTTGTGTGTAATAGGTGAGATGCATCGCACCCTCAGCATGGAGCAGTCTATATGGTCCAGTTTTGACCAGTTCTGAGTAGTTTTTCAGGGAGAACTTCTAGGAAATGATGTAATAAGTTGACCTTGATCCTTTAGGGTTTGAAACAACACTTTTAGGTGTTTGAGAGCCCTTGGTTTATCGACATATGTGATTAGGGTTGTAGTGCCCAAATATGTCTATAACAATCAAGCCATCGACGGAGTTGGTGTTGCTCAACCAACCTGTGTTTTCATTCTTGACAAGTATGACTAGGAACCTGAACATCAACCTATGGTGAAGGATGATCTCCTTTTGTCCACGCCTCCTTTGCTCTTTCCTAACATCTTTGGTGATTCTGTTGTCTCTGATTTTCCTAGTGTGAATCCATCCATGGACGTATCTACTACTGATCATTCACAGAACACACCCGATATCATCCCATCACTTGACAACGGAGAAGAAAAATCATTATTTGAAAATCCACTTGATCTTTCATCTACTTTTTCCAAAAACACAGAGGGTGAACATTCTTGCTTCTCATCTACCCCTCTATTTGATTTATCTGATCATGAGAATGTCAACGAAATCATTGATTTTTATGATCGTAGCTGTCATGATCATTTTACGCCCGTATTCGATCACGATGATGATTCTATCAATGTTGATCTTGCAAAACCACTTGTTTATGATAACCTATCTGTCAATGAAGTCAAAAACCTGCAAACTATCAAGGAAATTCAGCCCGAGCTGATGGTGATGTCAAACCCTCGCTCTCTTGAGGTTGGTTTCACTTCTTGTCAGAAAATAGTTGAAACACTTGAGACTCCTCATCACTCATCTGCATGCATTGAATATCAATCCCACACACATATTTCACTTCCTCCACTCAAACTACATGATCCCATCACTCATGCACTGGAGGAATCCTACATTGCAAGCACACGCACATGACACAAGTTGTCTTTGTTTCTCTCGTTTGCTTGCATGTCACAACCAAGAGAATGCATATGCTTAACATCTACATGCAGTGTAGCACAACACCATGTCATGTTCTTTCACTTATTTCTTTTATGTGGATGCATTTAAACTCAGAGTGTGTTTGTCTTCATTGTTATATCTTTCATGTTTGCAGGTTCACGTGACTATACTGTTCGCCAACCATGCCTTCACCAACATGGCTCGACCAATGCGCTGGTTGCGGCATCGGAAATATCACTTCACATGATCAGGCCCATGCAATGTTAGCTTAGGAGTAGGAGTAGTGTTCGCTTCTTGCCTTGTTTTCTTGCATGCATGTTTACTTCTTGCTTTGTATGTTTGTTTGTTGGCTTATTTGTTTTCTTACACACTTTTCCTTCAAATTTTTATTTTTTTCTTCTCTCTTTGGTTGTTTGTTTACGTTTGTAGGTTATTTTTGCATGGAGCCATGTGTGACTCTTGAAACAAGCAAGGGTAAAGTGCAAGAGGACTTTTGCAGTTATCAATACTTGGTTATCTATCGTCATATCTCTATATGTAGAACTTGCTGTCTTCAGTCCATGATACACCAATGGAAAATATGTTCTGTTCAAAGTAAACCTTGATGAAAACACAATGCTTGTGCGGAAACTAGTATCACCTACTCTAGTCAGTTGTTTTGGGTTAATCCTTATTAGCTTAGTGAAGTAGAGTAAGGTGAGGGAGAAAACCTTAACAAGCATGTTAAAGGTATATACAAAATACTTCTCTGAAGGAATAACCTCTTCTGCTCTCAATAATTCGAGATCCCTTTTCTACCTCTAAAATGAATTAGTGCTATGTACAATTTTGAAAAATAAAAAAATGAAAAACTTGAAAATATGAAAAATTTTGAAAAAATGGAAAATGAATAAGGCGAAATAAGAGAAAGGCTTTCTACGCAAGTAAATCCGTTGGGGTACTGACGAGGCTCACTGGTAGGGGAGTGATGCTTATGTTCTTACGTGACTCTATCGGGTTATTGTCCAAGCTTGTTGGTAGCAGAACAACACTAGAGATGAAACTTAAACTCTGACTATTATATTGCTTGTGCACCAATATACCCCTCATTCCAATAAAAAAAACTCTGTCGACTTGACTTGGAATGTGTGCTGACTGACCAAGAGCATGGCAGATGGTACATCTTTCAATCAAGCTAGTGTGGGATTCAGGATGATGAGAGAACTGAAAAATACTCCTAGAGGTGTTAGACTTGATTTTCACGAAACAAGCTCCATTCAGAGAGTTGGAGTTCTAACAGTGTGTCACCAAGTGTTGTAGTGGTTACAACCACCCTCCAAATTCTTTTCTTAGCTTTGTTTTGGAGCCTTCGTAGCAACAATCCTTAGTAGCATGTCTATCATTGTCAAGTACATAGACCTCAGCTGAGTTTCAGTGGCTTCCCAACATGTGCATGTCACCTTTTATGCCTCCCACCCACAGGCTGACATTCCAGACTTAGGAATATCTCTCACTGAGATGGTCCCTCTAAAAATTGCACAATTATGGAGGGGAACCAACCTTCCCTCCAGAATTGTGCAATCCTACTGGGCTACTTGCTAGGCTCCAGAATTGTGCAATAAATTACGAAATCTAGCCCAACACTGGGCTTCAGCCTAGAAATTGCTCAATTCTGGGAGGTAGTGACCTGCTGATCCCAGAAATTGTGCAATGTATAAGGGACATCCAACCCTGCTCTGCCCAAAAACTGTGCAAATTCCTTTCCCGGGCTTGCAGACTGTTGCATGTGCCTTCAGGTTGAGCAGTTCTTGTTGGGATTGAGCAATCTAGATTTGCATGCATGGCTTCTTTTCCCAAAATAGAAAAAAGAAGCATGCAAAAAGCATCCCTATATTTTAGAGATCTATTTTTAGCAGCTATAGTTTACATGAAAATATTGTTTTAGAAACTTCCCTCCAAGTGTTGTTTTTTCCTAGATTTGTGGCATGCGCACCATAAGACCCATCCTTATCAAACTTATTTATTGGATGTTGCAGAGCTCATTCCTCACATTGATCTTAGAGCTCTGACACCCCACATTGCATCTAGGAGTCTTCAGCACATTCAACTTAGCTTTTTCTAGGTAAGTCTTCTTTTCATGTCATTTGTTGCTTTTCATTCGCATTTTGTATTTCGCCTTGTGTGAATGTTTTTTTCCTAGTTTTGTTGAATGCCTATTTTCATTTTAATGTATGTTAGCTTGTAGAAGCATTGTTTCAGTTTTTATTTACATCTCGTTGTTGTCACATGTATGACATTGTTTTTCACTTAAAGTCATTGTTGCAGCGACTCGTTTCACACACATGAATGCGTTCCCATTTTCTGAATCCCACATCCAATGTTTGCATGCATGATCATTTGCTATTGCTTACACTCAATCTCCCCATGCATCCAAACCTTTTCATGTTTTCAGTTGCTCATCAGTGGGTCTAGGCTCCCTTGGCTCGTACCTTTCCTTTCCCAGACAACAACACAGATTTCTGGAAGTGAGGGCTCTGCCTTCCCTCCCAAAACTGTGCAAACCTGGCCAGCATTGACCTCTAGGCTTGCGTTGCACAATTTTGGGAGGCAATGCCCTATTGACCTAGAAAATTACGCAATGCAATCCCTGGGCTTGCATACCCTTGCTGATTGAAAATGGGCATTGCACAATTGCATTCCTCTGCAAGCAAAGTTGGACTATGCATTGCACATTTTCGATAGTCATTCAGCCTCCTGACAACCCAAACTATGCCTAGCATAGTTTTGGAAGTCAATCTCCTAGCCTCCCAGTGAAAATTGCGCAATATTTACTGCCAGTCACCCAGGTGTGTTGCATGTCAGTCCTCAAATTTATTTTCGTCTTCAACTAACAAATTGCTTTCCATTAGTGTCACTATGTCTCTAGTTATAGTCGGTCTTCTTCCATATCTCAGTAGTATAGGTACAATAGCCGCAAGAGAGCAGGGTCAAAGGAAATGGTTGGAAGTGAAACTGGAGATGCAGTTGAACAAGTGTCAATGTGCTTGCCCATTTACGAAGACACCAAGTTTTTCATAGACAGAGACATCAAGATGAAATCGTATGACATCAATGACACATTCTCAGGCAGTTTGAGGAAGATCTGCAAGACTACAAGGTCTATGTCAACATCCACAAGTATGGCTTGTACCATATTGCATGTAAGTATCCCGCATTTCCCTCCACGGATGTGATACATTGTATTATCTCGCACATTGATCCTGAGACGATGACATTGAGCAGTGTCAGTGCGACCAAGCTTGCTACCTTTAGGGCAAATGACTTTTAGTAGATGTATCACTTGTCACCGTCAGTGATTATAATGGAGAAACCCTTCAACAAATCAAACAATAGCGCAAACTCTAGACATATCTTAAAGAGCTAGGTGAAAGAGCCAGCCAAGTTCTAGACAACACCCAACCTAGTTTACAAGATGAAGATACTATGGAAGGCATATCACTACTTGGTCATCGTTGCATGCCACTGATATGGCTAAGAGAGCATAGAGACCTTCCCACAAATTTGGGTGATTGCGTTGGACCAACTGGTCAGCAAACGAAGGCTATGTAACTGGTCCAACATTTTGGCTCTCAGGTTGAAGGAACAGGTGACAGAAGCTGGGCATTCGCCTAAGCGTCAGCAAGTAGAGATATATATGTTCGCATACATATTGGATTTAATGTGTGCCCATCAACAGTTCCCAGGCTTGAGTTGGGCATGGACACATTCAGAAACCTCTATGCACACTTATTGCAGATTGTTCTCTGAATGAAGCTTTCGTAGAGTTATCACATAATTATCAGATCACTTCATCACTACAATGTACAAAGTGATATTTGAGCAAGATCCACCTTGCATGTCGCAGGTAGTAATGGAGGCACTGATCGACATAGAAGATAGGTATGCCTCACCCCTTGGCACCTTCATACGGATGTACAATGAAGAGAAGCCTCCGCATGTTTTACCAAAGTTTTCCATGGAAAAGCTCCTCATGAAAGAAGTGTCGTATCACATCTTGATAGGGTTTTCAGCTAAAATGAATAGGGAGAAGAAGAGAGCTTGGACGACTCTTCCTTTACAAATCAGGTTATATGATATATAGAATCTCAAGCATTCTAACACCGAAATGGAGGAGTTGAAGAGGTTCACCTTTGGCACTAGAAGTTTCAATCAGTATAACCTGCATTGCTTCATAAAGGACCACTGTGTGAGAGTGCAATTTTCTTGGATCCACGAGGCGTGTCATTGGCCTGAGGAAGACCCATGGAGATATTGTCATAGCTTCTCCAGGCTCAATGAACTAGTCAGCATAGATGTGGAATTGTTAGCAAAGTAGAGGGAAGCAGCATCTCAGAGATCACCATCATCAACAGCAACAAAGGGTAACATACCTGCACATGACAAAGGCAATATAAAGGTTGTTGCAAGTGTAGAGGCAGAACAAAGCCACAAGTTCAAAGCAGATCCACTCGTGATGAAAATAGATTTGGTGATTGAGGCTAATAGGTGACAACGTGACAGGAGGAATGTGCAAAGGCAAAGAGACAAACAGAGGATGGACCAAATAGGAAAAGGAGTTGCAAGAGTTGGAGCGTCAACTCTGAGAAGAACAGGAGCTACACAGAAGAGAGAAGGAAGCACAACAGGGACAAACACAGTACGAGGCACATCATGCACAGATTGATGAAATTGTGCCCATACAGGCTATAGAGTCATCCAAGCAGCTGGCTCAGAGCAAATAGGGTGAGTGGTCATAGGAGCAAGACTTAACTCAAGAGATTGAACAGATGCTAGAAAAGATGGACACGGATGTGGTGCAGCCAGAGTCCGAACAAGATATTGACCTCATTCCTCATAATGGACAGGTCACCTCACCAGCTTCACCAAATCTGAAAGAGGAGCAAGTCCCAAGTGATCAAGGAGACACAAAGATCCTTGAAGACAATCTGGAAGTGGAGATTCACATCATATCTTTTGACGAGTCACAACAGAGAGTTGTTTAGTCACGTAGGGTGCCTACTCTGGATGTCCACATATATCTTGCATAGTTTGAAGAATGTGTGATCGTATCTGATGTGTGTAAGCATCTACCATCATTTTCCAATGCTACCAAGGCATATGACAAAGCCACCAGCTCGAGTTTTTTATTCTTGATAGCACAGAATGAGCAAATAGCTAAGGAATTACAAGCGACCAAGCAGGGAGGAGAACAAATTACATCATCACCCAAGCAGAGTTGAGGAGAGCGATACTAGATCAAGTATCATCTCTCGAAGCTGTCATGTTGATATTGTATTACACTTTCAGCACTATGCACAAGTCAGTTGTCCATCTCAACAGTTGGCAACAATGTTGTGATAGGAGAGCACACATCTTGTCAAATATGCACACTCTTGTTAATCAGATGAAAACATTGAAAATGAGGTACAAAAAAGCCCCATTACACTTGATGAAGATGATGAAGCCCAAGGCGGTAGAGTAGAAGGCATGCATCCGGAGTCAGTTCTAGAACTATGAGGAACTCTCACAGCTCATCACCAGTTTGTAGGCTTCACATGCACGGGTGTTCAGAAGCATCGATGTCATTTTGTGCGCACATACGATCCCATCTATTGGCACACTCACCAAGGTGAATTCAAAGAACCAAGTCAGAATTGAGTTGGACATGGGCTTTGATCAGTTCATGTGCATAGCCACCAATGCAGACTTGGAGATCAGTGCAGGCACTATGCATCAGTATGTTGTTGGTAGTTGGGCAGCGGATCCCCCCATAGCAATTTTTTGCGGCTTAAAGCCTGAGTTGTGGTCAATGTAATGTAAATACCCCACAAAATGTGGGTGCGGAGCATGAGAGTCTAGGGTTGTCCACCCTAAAATAATGTAGTTTAATATAGAATGTGTCAGCCTACCCATGGTCCGCGGACCATGGGATTGTGTAAATAGAGCAAGGTTGTAAGTGTAAAAGGTAGTCTTAGCTTTGAGAAGTAATATATGGGTTTTGAATGAGGAATTCGCTCTGGGTCTGTGAGTTCGAGTCTTGGGTTGTAGTAGTAGGAAGAGGCTCTATAGCTATGTGCACATAGGCCTGGTAGATTCCACAGCTATGTGCACGGACCCCTGCAGTTGAGTGCGCAGGGTGGAGTTGGGATTGTATCTGAACAGAAGATTAATAAAAGATAAGTTGATTCTAAAATATTGTGCATCTGCTCATAGACCTATGTGTTTATATTTCTGTTGTATTTATGCATCTCTTTATAGCTTTATGATTACATGCACTTTTTATGAATGTTGAATGGTTAATAATAACATTGGGTACACACAAATAATTCAAGATCTATAATACTAGCATAGTTAGGGTAAAGGATCTAGATAGCACCTCTTTGCGCTCTTTACAAAGCTGCGTGGAGGTAGTCGCACAAGTTGTGAAGGTCAGACGGCTATGCAGAGTAGCACAAGCATGTAGGTTGGGTTCGCAAACTTCCTATACCTCATCAAGACATCCCTAGGGTGTGGAAACCTAGTTCCATCACCCTCCCATACTACCTCGGGTGAGACCTCAGTCCGCGCATCGCAGAATATTTCTGAACGGGCTGGTAGTTTCGGGATTTGTTTGGCTAAGTCACTTATGAACCTGGGTCAGGCCCCATCAAGCCAACAAATGTTCCCGTTTCTAGGACCGGGATCTGCCTAAGGTATGTTTGATTTCGTGCCATTGGAACCTGTTGATGCCTCTAAAATCTTTGCATCAACATTGGGGAAAACCACTCGGTCTAGACCTTAGTGCAGCTCCTTTTCCGTTTGGTGTGGTAGCTCCCACTGAATGTAATGGGACCAGTTTCCCAGTGATATATGAGTTGATGGGTGATTAGTTTGCAATGTATAATGAAAGTGATAAGTGTTTTATTCTAAAATGCAAAAATATACAAAGATAACTAATCTATCCCAGGTATTCTTTTAACGACACGATTTTTTATTGTTTCTATTAAACAAATAACCATAAAGATAAATTATTCATAAAATGGAAATATGCATTCATATGATAATTACTTTGTTTAAGCATTTAAACAAAGTAATAATAAAAACATTATCGCATTGATCATAATACATATCACTGACATATATATCCAAATGATAACAATTCTAAAACATTTAGAAACGACAAGCTAGGGAATTGCTTGAAAAACACACACATGTATATATAAATATAAATATAAATATAAATATATATATATATATATATATATATATATATATATATATATATATATATATATATATATATATATATAATAGCAATGTTAAAAAATGTTCATTCACATAGAGAAATAATACAAAAACAGAGATAATAGTACCATATGCATTTGAATTCTCCCAATGTAAACAACAGTCAAATTCTACTTTCCTATTTGGGAACACCTTCAAAAGCTCCAATAGTGCAAATCTTATAAAACCCTTTTTGACAAAAATGCAGAACTTTGGTCGAGTTTTTGATAAAAAAAATATTGGAAGTACAGTGGTGCAACTCCCATGTCAAGTCTTAATACAAATTGCAAACCCTTTCTAAATACATGAAAGGGCCTTTAAATACTAAAAATAACAACAAACTATCAATAAAAATCGCTATACGCTGATTTAAATATAGAAATATAAATCCGGGATTTATCATGAAAATAGTAGTGTTGTGGAGGTTGAAATGAATTCATTGTATCGGCTTCTTTTCCTGTGATTGCAGCTAACAGATTGTGAGCATAGGCTAGATTTCTAGAGGCTGACTCATCCTGGAGTGTAGCTAAGCTGTATAGGTGGCATCGGAGAGTTCGGAGATCATGCAGTTGATTGCATCTGAGAGACATTTCATGGCCATCTGCTGGCTATGTGGCTTGACAAGGAAAAACCAGAATGTTTCCCATGTCAAGCTTTGGATTCCTCCAATCTGTTTTTCCCTGTGTGCTAGCTCCTATTTCCATTGTTGTTCCAATGATTTTATTTTGGGAGTTTACCTGGAGAGAAATCAGTGATCAAATTAGACATATGCAAACTGTTATTTATCAATTTGATCAGACTATTCATTGCAGCTCTACATCTAGACATTTCTCTTTCAGCTTTCATTAACTGGGACTCCCATTCAGAAAATAGGATTTCCTTATGTGATTCTTGTATTCTTGGCAGATTGGCAGCCATTCCTTCTTTGGAATCTTGCCAGGATAGAAAATTGGTTAACCTTTCATCTGCCTTATCTAATTCAAGTCTAGCATCTACTGCCTTTTCAATCATTGATGTAGAGATATCGCATAAGGGGTTGGCTAATGATATATTGTGGCAAAGAATATCCAACTATCAAGACAAGGCTTTGGTTATTTCCAAAGCTTCTATTCTGAATTTGCTTACCTGTGGATAACCCTTATACCTTTCTATCTATTCTTTCATTTGTGCAATTTGTTCCTCCTTTGCCTTCTTTTCTTACTCTCTTAACATCTGAAGCTTGCTCAATTCTTGAGACAACTCCTATTGTTTATGGAGAGTCTGCTCATCAATCCTCTGCTTTTCCAGTTTCAACTGCTCTTTTAATTGTTCATTTTGCTGCCTCTATTCTATTAACTATTGTTCAAGCTAATTTATCTTTTGTTGTTGCTCTGCCGATTGCACCTCAAGTTGGGTAATCATCTGATCCTTTTCCCTCATCAGATGGCTAACCTCTGTGGCTTTATCCATTGTTGCCACTGTGTAAGCTCCTGCGAACTGAGATAGCTTTGTTAAGTCCTCGGAGGGATTGACTTCTGCTTTCCATACCACGTTCATCATCTCTGCCTGAGGGGTTAAAAGAGGACTTTGATCAATTTTCCTCTTCTTCCTCTATCTTTTAACTACAGCCCTGTGCTTCAGACTGTAGAAGACATCGAGAGGTGGTATTTCTTCAATTTGTAGTACAATTTGCTTAGTGGTATTCTCAGGAATAGTCTCTATGTCCTGTTGAATTCTGGGTAGGCCACCTGTTCCTTCAATCAGAACTGTGATAACTTTTGGCTTTTTCACTGTAGGCATTTCTGGTGTAGTGAACTCTTGGGATTTATTCGGGTTATTGATGATTGAGTCGAACTTCTCCCATTCCTTGATTAACTTAGGATCAATATGAATATTCGTATCAAGGGTCTCACTAGTTCCTTCCTATGTCTACTCCCTTTCTGGGGTCCCTCCCTTCTTAGCAGTCTTTTCACTAATTTTCTCTTCAAAATGGCCTTGTGGTTGCACCACAAAGGTAGTATTTAACAAATCCAGAGGTAGCGTTTCCAATCTCTGTGTCCTGAACTTGTAAAATTCCTCTAGTCCCTCCACTCCCAATTTGATTTTTTCCAAATGTTTCACTTGAGAAAATACCTCAGCTGAAGCAAACAAATCATCATAAATATCCTTCTCATGATCAAACTTGGTGATTTTGGCCTGAGAAGTGACATTGTAGGCAACCAATTTGGGATCATACTGCCTTTTTGGGATGATTGCTAACTTTAACATTTTTATTTTCTCAGCTTCCTTCTCTGCATGTTTGAAATCATGCAGCGTGAAAGCACCACATCGGAGGGGGAATGAAGGCCACATATGCTTTTTAGACTCCTTTAGGTTCCTTGATGTCCCTTCTACTATTATCTGATATGCCAACTCTCTGGAAAGTAACTTATTCTAGATGTATAAGGGGAGGACATGAGGGTTAGCAGTGCTGCCGAAAAGTCTAATGTAGGTGAACTTTTCTTCACCAAACCAACTACCAATTGCAGTTAGGTTGACAGAGGCTTCCTCGGACAACCTAGGAGTGGGTTTATTGAATATGGCATAATACACGGGGAGGATGAAACCTTGACAAATTCTATACAGATGATTTTTGTAATGGGATTTCCACAGTTCCTTATGATAGATATGAATGGGGTTTGGGTCTTATGGAGTCCATTTCCATCCTAGAATGGGATATTCAGAATTGAAACAGATAGTGTCCATAATATAAGCACTCATGTAAAACAGGGGTATTACCTAGGTAGTCACAAACCTGTTTTTCCTATAGTCAAGTATTTGGTTGGCCATTTTATCAGAAAAAATGGTCGCCCAATCCATGATATAGGAATTAATTGCAGCCTCCATTAATGGTACCATCTCTATAGAAAATTTAGTAGAATCATGGACTCCGAAGAGTCTGCACATCATTGCACCAACATAACAATAAGGAGATGCCAATGAATCTACAGAGTACATACCGATGATTCATGCTTGTGTTTAGTCAGAAAATGCCTCCATTATCTGATAGGGTCTGATTCGATGGCGTTTTCTTTGGCGAAAGCCTCCAAGAATGCTTTGTTATATCGCTTCTCCAGTTCAGGAAAATGGTACATTGCTTTGATATCTTCTTCTCTGAATGACCTGAACATTCTTCCATCAGCCATAAAGAAAGTTATGCCTATGATATTGATGCTTTCAATAACCCATCTGACCGTGTCATTACAGGATAAAACTTTGGCACAGGCTACTATTCTATGAAGATAGGAGTAGGCCAAATATTTAAGAGTATTATCTAACTTGTCCATGGCATCTGTTGTTGCTTCTTCTTCGATTTCTTCTGGATCCTCAGCTTCTAGCAAATTGTAGATACTCTCCCATGAAGCTTGGCCTAGACTAAGGCAGGTAGTATCCGATATCAAGACTTTCTTCACTGGTTCTTTTTTAGCTATGACAAGGGCCTCTCATTTCTTTGATTTCTTTGTCATTTTGGCTGGATTCATCAAATAAGACTTGCTCTGCAAAGGAAACAAAAGAACATAACAGAGAAAAAACCCATTCAAATCCAACACATAATACAAAGCTTAATGGTAATTCAAGCGTGATAAATAATACGAAATGAGATATTACCATGGATGAAATCCTCAAAGGATTCAACCTTAACTGTTGTATTAATGACTTCTGTAACTACCAATCGTGGTAATTAAATGTAATAATGATATGTCGCATCACACATATTACTAACAATCTCTTAAAGCAGATCTCTTGGCTTTCCCGATCAGCGATTAGCGAAAATCGCATATCGCAGATTAGGAGGTTCAAAGGTCAAGCTTAAGCTATTACCATAAGTAGCTCCGATTGCGATAAAGGTGAGAGGTATTGTGAGGAGGTGAGATAATCAACAAATCATTTGTTTTTTGTTTATTATTGATTTAAGGCTTAAACCCGCTAATATACGTTTAACAACCTTTTATTAAAAAGCGCACTTTTCCTTTATGAAATCGCATCGGAGAATTCCAAAGGGAATTTTGTTATGTGTTTCATGGTATATATGATGCCCGATTGCGATTTCAATATCACATTGAGGGTTTGGCATAGACCTTTGAAATGTTTCATTATTTAACCTGTGATTTGTGATTTCTGATAGCATTATCACATCGAAGATTCGCCAATGAGAGCCTTTTAATTCTATCCTTTATATAAAGGATGAGACATATTATTTTACATTTGTTTTACAAAAAAGGTCTTGGATAATATTTATATCAGATCGGACCTTTTCATAGGGACTTGCATGTGTTATATGGTTAAATCCAAGCTTACGATTATTATTGAATTATTGATTTTAAAAAGGGGACCCATTTCATGTTAAAGTTTTGGATAAAAATTTTGAAATGGGGAGGGTTGTTGTATAGCACAATAGACTCCTACGAAGGAAGAAATTGAAGAGTGGTTGGATAAGAATCTTCACGGGTTCATGACACAGGAAAACAGAACTATGTAGATATCCAAGAAGAGGTGGCTAGATCGCTACATATATACAGAAATCCACGAGATATTCTTCACATACTTCCCTTCTGAACTGTATGAGTGGATCACGAGGTTAGCCGATAGCCAGGGAAGGTACAAGCTCGATCAACCAATAGTGTGGACTCCAGAATTAGTGCACAGACTAGAGACATCAAAAGATAAGGTCATGCGATCTGTGGACCATTGGCTCGACTAGAAAATAGGGGGATTTATCACTGAATTTGTGATAGACATGACTGTGAGCTACATCGAAGCAAAAAGATTATTTCCTCAAGGGACCATGAGGTAAGTACATTAAATCTTTGAATACCTAGATTAAGATGTTGTTATGTGAAAAACGGGTGATGCAAATACATTAATGTTTAGAATGACGTGAAGCGGAAAGATCTACAAAGGTAGCAGGGAATTAGGAAATAGTGCCTTAATTTCACCTTCACGAGAGAATGAGGAAGAGCTCACTCTGGTCTCTCTGAGGAGTGTGGTCAGTTTGATAAGGCAGCACATTCCGCAGTTACCATCTCTACTTACGCCACCACTCGCTTCACATCCTTCACATCCATATTCACCCACACCACCTCAACCAAGCCAACAGTACAGTATGGCGAGCACAATTAAGCTACCCATATTCAGAGCAGCAGGGAATGAGGATCCAAATTAGTTTTGGTTCGTGGTAAGAACAGTGTGGGAAGCACAAGGGGTTACGGATGACAACATTGTTAGATTTATTCTATATTACGGAGTAATGGAACACATAAAATATTGCAGAAATATAAACACAGAAAACACATAAAACAAGAGCGACACAAATATACATGGTTCACCCAGTTTGGGCTACATCCACCCCGAACAGCCAGTCCTTCCTTTCTATTATCCAGCAAAATCAAGAGACACAACCTACAGCAGATCCGTTGTAATATCCTCTGTTTTCTCTCACAGTCTCACTTCTCTGCTTCTCGCTTAGAGAATACACATCTATTACAAAGCCTCAAATACAATGCCCTCATACAAAGAGAGGGGTTGCCTTCTAGGGAAAAAAAAAACCCTAAACTAAACATAAGTTCTACCGTCAGATCATCCGCCTAATGGACGGCCCAGATTGAGTAGAAATTACTATACTTTTACGAGGAAATTTTACATCTGTTTTTAGCTTCGGGGGTGCTACCCCCGAAACCCCCCACTAGGGGGGGGGCTCCCCAAAGGTCGCAGCCACCCCCCTTGGACCCCCCCTATAGCGAATATTTTACGGGCGGTAGAACACTCCACCCGCAGCAAAGAAGATGAATACTAGAGCCTCGATGAGGAGGAAAAATGTCACCCAAGGGACGAACCAGTCGATTTCTCCAATCATAATTGATAAAACACCCCAAAGTTCCCCCACAATTCTTAATCTCTCGGTGCTTGCAGACGTAGTGGCACACACTATGGAAGATGAGGAGAATGCAAAAGACGATATCTTGTTGTCAACATTTATCAATAGGCTCAAGAGCAAATAAACGATGTCGACACCACATACTAATGAAGTGCAAGTAGAAGAGAAGAAAGGGGAACATCATGCAGAGGGTCTTGATAATTTCAGCGATCTAGATGTAGAAACCGTTAATGATTTCGAGGGACAGGGTACTGAAAACCCTGCTATTTTAGAAGGATAGTGTACTAAAGACCCTGTGATTTTTGAAGGTCAGGGTATTCAAGACCTTGTGGTGTTCGAAGAACAAGGTACTGAAGTCCCTGCATTTGTAGAAGAGCGAGGAACCAAAACCCCTACTGATTTGGAAAGACAAGGTGTTGAATTGCCTGAGAAACCAGGAGAACAAGGTGTTTAGAGTCTCGGGGAGTTGGTACATAAGGCACAAAGATTGTTGAGGGCATCAAAACACTCAATAATGAGAAAACCCCAAGTATAGAAACCATTGGGGATGTCATAAAGTAGGCTTTTGATAGCCTAGACCTTCATGATGATGGGACATGTTTCGAGTCTGCGACAAAAAAGACATTCACACCTGAAGATCTTAGCACAACACCCTCCACTATTTTTCTCAATAGCAAAATAGTAGATATATAGCGACAAGTCCATGACCTGGAAGCTTTGAACTAGGTCATGAAAGAGTAGAGTTGGTAGAAACTAAGCGAGGTGGAGTTACTTGCAGAAGTAAAGAGGCAGAAGCAAAAAGTAAAGGTATGGAAGTTTCGGGCTTCCAAATCCTATAGACACCTCAAGAAGGTGATTAAGAAGCTACAAAAAGCTCTAGACAAGAAGCCAAATATAGTAACGACATGAATAAACATTGAAGTTCAGGACTGAGGAGTTGGCCATTCATTTTTGAAGGTTTTTGGTAGAGGTAAAATGTTGTGTGAGGACACACAACAGCTTAGGGATGGGAGGATGATGGTATCCTAAATTTCCCTATTTTCTACCCCATTTCCATGAAAATCAACCTTTGTTTTATCTCAGTAAAAGACCCTTATTTCCCGCACTAGTATAAGATAGTTACCCGTTCTTGCACATGCTCATATTTTATATTAAGATTGATTTCAACACTTTATTAATCATTTTATATGGATTTCATGCCTATTTACATATCTCTTGTAACTCATATTAATTTCCTATAGTAACCATGGAACATAGTATTAATTATGAATGAGTATAAGTAGTGTAGGTAGATTCCTGCACTGCCACGAAGACTGTTCGAGATTTCTGAGAAGCCAAATATTCCATGAGGACGGGTCTCGATCCTTGACTTTGAGTTTAGATGTTGATGAACTGAAGCAGGATAACAGGTGGTGCACAATCAAGGAATATTTTCCAAAGTTAGGATACAACCAAGCAAGATTCATGTGTATTATAACTACTGGCCAATTTTGTAATTTCGGTTTCTAAGTCTATTCAGCGAAAAGGCCTGAACAAGAACTGTCTATAACTAGTGAAAATGGCTAGAGCCGAAAGGACATATAAAATATAGATATAGGTAGGAGGAGGCTAGTCAGTAGAGAATCATCAATTGTAATTTTGTTTATGTAATCTGGATATCACCTTAGCTCTGTGGTTGGACTACTCTTTCATGTATATTTGCCAAATCAAGTAATACAAGAGAATTTTCATGATTTGCATACATAGAATATAGTTTACCTTTGATGTATATTTCGAAGTGATGACATTTTTCATTCCTTAGAAGGGGAATGAGTTGTTTGGCTAGGGCCCAACCAGCCCAAATCTTTTACCCCTCTCACTTTCGTTATTCAAAAAGAAGGTGTGGATATTTCGTTTGTAGCTGTGTGATGTTATAGTTTTAATATTTATCTTTCAAGTTCTGATTTAAAATATATTTTGTAGCTAACGTGTGAAATAGATATGTGGTTTGAGAGTTAGCTATATTTACTTTGTTTATGAGATATATTTCTTACATTTCTTTTATTCTCAAACTCTGTTTTAACTTGTTTTTGATCGGATCATGTAGAGAACTCTTTCCTACCCCAGTGCATGTCGTTGCATGCACTTTGGTTTAATCATTATTTTACAGCGAATAGTGAATCACTTCTCTGCATGTTATTTCGAGTTATTACACAAGTGAATGAATCATTATTTTAGTAATTGAATTTTCTATTAAAAACACATCCTTAATAGGATCTGGAATCAGTTTCATAAAATCATCATAAACATATTATACTTGAAAAGAACATAAGTATATTTCAATGGATTACTAAAGTTAGATAACACATGCAAAACACTTGGACTACTATTTGATTCTTTTGAAGTACTTTTATTTCATGAAGTTTATTTCCTTTGCAAGGTTTAATGAATTGAAGCATTTCCCTTTTCACAGATAATTTACTTCAGAATTTCATTTACAGTTTCAATTCTTTCACAGCACATCTTTTAGTCTTTTTGAAAGTAACTTGGAGACTAGGTGAAGGAAGCTCTATTTTGGTACAAGAGCTAGTCTGTTGCCACAAAAACAGAGTGCTCTAAGCCCTTAGGCTTAGAGCACCTTCACTAAGACATAATTCTTCAAAAGGGAAGGTCACATATACTTTTGCACAGAGATACTGTACCTACACTAGTGCAAGCAAATTGTAACAGTGCAAGGACAAGTTGTTTGTGAGGAAGGAAGATCAGAAGGAAGACAGAATTCTACAAGGGCCCATTTGTCAGACTGTTAGCCATCCATCTAAAGATAAACATAACATTTCATTTCAGCATTTAAGATTGTTTCCATTGTGTGGAATTTCTTTACTTGATTTACATGCAAATTGTCTTTTACATTCCAGCACTAGAGTTGCTTTGGTGTTAATTACCTTTCCGATTGTTTTCTGTCTAATTCTGCAAAGAATTTCCTTTAAGAAGTAGGATTAGAGATAAGAAAAGTTCATACCATTTCTGGCATTTCCTGTGCTTCATCTCTAAGTTTACGAAACCCTCGCGTTGATGATTAAATGTTGAGGAGTTTGCTCAAGTGCAATTCCTAGACCCAACAATTAACTTTGTCCAATATGTCATGGACCTATTGGTGGATGCGGTGAATGTGTTGAGTGAAGTTATTTTCCTTTTCGGCTTCGGACTGGACATGATTCGAATCTGCTTGAGAAGTTGCAAATGGTAAGGCCACATCAATGGGACACAATGGATGGAATCCCAAGCCTACCTGAAAAGGGCTATGGCCAATCGAGATGTGGAGAGTGTGGTTATAGTTGTGCTAAACATAGGGGAGGCTCTCATCCCATGTGATTGGATGCTTTGAGTTGTACATGTGCAAAATGTGTATGATCATCCTATTGAGGACCTCTGTTTGGCCATTAGTTTGGGGATGGAATGTTGTGGACTTAGTGAGCTTGGTGTGGAGCATCGACCAAAGACTGGACTAAAATGTACTAAGGAACTTGCTATCCCGATTTTTAGATGATAGACCGTGTGATCCAAAAGTGTACCCACACTCGTTCACATAAGAGTTTAGCAATGGCTTTTGCTGTGATATTCTTCTTACATGCTGCCATAATGGCCATCTTCGAGAATATGTCAACGACCACAAAAGCACAGTCATTGCCATCCTTAGTAAAAGGAAGGTTGGACATGTAATCCATGGAGATGGATTCCCAAGGTCAACTAGGGCTAGGAAACAGGGTATAGAGGCCTTGCTTCTTGATTGTCGATTTGGAAATGGCGCAGGTAGTGTAGGATCTGATGTACTTCCTGACATCTTTTTGAAGATTCAATCGATAGAAATAATTTTGCAGTGCTACCACTGTTTTCTCGACCCCGAAATGCCTAACGAACTGACTATATTGCGCTTCCCAAATAATATTTGCACACTCGATTTTAGGAACACAAAGGTTTCTGAGGTGGCATAATAGTGCATCAAGGAGGTGAAAATATGGAACTTTTTGAACCTCCAAGAGCATCTAGTATGCGTGGCCAAATTTTGGGTAGCTTTTGTAGAGAAGTGGCCAATCAGAAGTTTTGTTCCCATAAGAGTTGAGCACGATGGTTAACACCATGATAAGTGGCTTTTGGCTTTGTGGGGCCTGACCCAGGTTTAGTGTTAGTTAGCCAACCAAATCCCTACAGTACTGGCCCTTTCTGCATCAGCCTGTGGAGCGTGGACCAAAGTCTCACCTGAAGTAGTATGGGGGGATGCTGGAACCAAGTTTCCATGCCCTGAGATGGTCATGGTGTCGATTTATACCCTCAGACCCTACTTTTGTGTAGGTTGTTAAGCCTTAGGTCTATGTGAGTCTACTCCTTTATTCCACCCTTCAGTACCCCCACGAAGGTGTACGATTGACCTTCGCGCAGCCCAACCCGTGATACAGGTACTTTCGCGCAACTATGATAGCATATTGTATAGGTTCCTAAGTTCTCTTAAGTGTTTTAGTTATCCTACTAATCAATCACAGTTAGCATCATGTATACTGATATCCTTACTTATGTTCAATTAACCAATACAATCATATATATTTGCACATCACATAAACATTGTAAATTAAATCCAAAATGCAATATAATCAAATGTAGTAACAAGAAATAAATGCACAAAATTTGCAGAATACTTCTCTTTATTGATATATTTAAGTTAACACAAACTCTATCCGCCCTGTGCAAATAGTTGTAGGGGTCCGCGCACTCAGCTTTGAACTTCCACCCTAGGCCTCTGTGCACTCAACTATAGAGCCTCTACCTACGCTAAGACCCAAGAACACTTAGACTCTAATGCTTAAGTCCTTATTCCATTCTTTGCTACTTACTTTACTTAATTACTTAGATCTTAGTTACTTATCTCCTTTTTATACAATCCCATCGTCTGTAAACCATGGGTGGATATTTATAGCCGACTTTACACCTTACAAAATAAGGGTAGACAACCCTTTATGACTCTTGACACCTTCATGCTCCACAACCACAAAATGTGGAGACTTTAAAACTTTAGTACAAAATTATCCCAAACATGGGCTTTTAGCCCCAAAACTCTCCTTAGGGAAACCTGTTCCCAATAGGCCCCCAACACAAAGATGGTGACTCACCGTCGAGTCACTCTACGGGTGCAGAGATCTTGGCATGAAGACCTCCCAACTCAACTTGTATGACAGAAACCTCGGTAGTGCACTGTGCTGCTTCCTGTTTCGCTTCTTCAACCAACTACTCTGTTGCTGGTCCTGAACTGTCAGCTTGAAGCTTCTACTGAGTTGCTTGCAAATTAGCAAGATTCCCTTCAGTGGAGGCCATGACCAAATAATCTTCATTCAACCAGGGCTTCAAGCGTGGCTTCAGCACTGCCTACTTGTGCTACGCTGCATCGACCTATTCCTTCAAAGTTTTGGCCTCTTGAAATTTTGCCAATCTCTATGTGATAGCAATGGTTTACACTATACCTTTTACTTCGTCATAGTGCTACTGTAGTTATTGCACCTCTGTCTTTAGCCGCTATACATTGGGATCCTCCTGTAGGCTCGTCAAGACCTCGAATTACTATTCAAAAGGTTGTGTACAATCTGCTACTGCATTGTCTACTGCTGCTATCACCTTTGTGACAGTGGTTGCACAGTGCTCCTTTACTTTTGGCGGATTTGAAGGCTAGGCCTTCAACTGTAAATATGCAATCTGTAGTCTTTGTTAGAGAATTATATATTATAGAGCAATGGAACACATAAAATATTGCAGAAATGTAAACACAAAAAACACATAAAACACATAAAACAAGAGAGACACAGATATACGTGGTTCACCCAGTTTGGGCTACGTCCATGGAGAAACAGCCAATCCTTTTTTATATTATCCAGAAAACTGAAGAGATACAACCTACAGTAGATCCGTTGTAATTCCCTCTTCGCTCTCAATATCCTCTCTCTTCCTCACTCAGAATACAAAATATACTTAGACATAATACAATTCCCTCATTTATAGCGAGGGGTTGCCTTCTAGGGGAAAAAACCTAAATTAAACATAACTTCTACCATCAAATATCCACCTAATGAAAAACCCAGATTGACTACAAAATTACAACATTTTACAAGGCAATTTTACATCTATTCTTAGCTTTGGGGGTGCTGCCCCCGATCCCCCCACTAGAGGGGGCTCCCAAAGGTCGCAACTACCCCCCATGGACCTCCCCTGCAATGAATATTTTACAGGTGGCATTGCTGCTCCATTAGGAACTGGGGTCCAATGTAGTGATACCTTTGAATACATAAGATAATCAGGCTCCACACCCAACAGGCTTAGATCCAACTGAACCTTAGCCAACTCTGTGCAAGTGTCACACACCTCTGTAGCAAGCTTGTGAATACACACCTCGACCAGTTCTCCCTCAGGAATGGCCAACTCTGAGACCATTCGGCATGCCTCCTCCACGACCTGAACTATGTGCTTATTGCGGTTGGTTACGTCAGTCGCAGTGGTGATGGCAGAGTCTTGTTGAAGGGCCATCTGTTCATTATTAATATTATACTCACTGATTACCTGCAAAGCGCGGTGTTCGTGGGCCCTCAGCTCCGCAATCAGTCCATCATGTAGTAGGTGGAGTGCCTCACTAGGGAGAACTGCCAAGTTCAACCCCACTCCCTTGAGGGCATTGAAAGTGGGTCTGTCATCTTCATTTTCTGTGGTAAGTGCTCCATCCGGCAACACTATCTCTCGAGAGTCCTTCACACACAGTATCTCGCCAACTTCTAGAGTACCTATAGCGAGGCTGGTGGACACCATGCTAGCCTGTGATGCATAGATCTGCAGCTCATGCAGATCCATCTAGATGGCCCCTAATAGTTGTTATTGCTACTGCTCGAACTACTGTAGGACCTCTGCGGTGACATCCTGCACCATGTATCCAATGTCATTCAAATCTCCCTCTGTGAGGGTGATTGGGTCCAGTGACACCTTATTAGCCTTGGATTTCTTTCGCGACCCCACTTTTTCTAGTTCTCTTGGACATTTCATGTGGTATGATGCTATCTACAGGTCTGCTCCATGCTGCTCTATTTTCTCATCCGTTTCGTCCTCTGTTTCTAACGAAGGTGACCTCGCACCTTTGTCAGAGCCCCGCTCTGTTTCATCTGTCTACTTTTTCGCTTGCTAGGCGGCATTGCACTTTGCCTGGGCCTTTTCAGCGGCCTCCTTTTTCGTCTTCTTGGCCAGCTACATCATCTTTAGCTTAGCCTCCTCCTTTTTGCATTGCACGGTGGACTTGGTTGACCCCACCTACTATGGGGTAAAATGCACGATGTATGGAGAATGAAAACTACCCTCAAAGGCCTTCCCGCGACCTTTGACATACTGTAATATTATCTACAAAAGCTACCAAGTTATACACATGTTCATCTATCAAATATAAGTTAACCAAGTATGGAAAGAGTGTTTACCTCAAATCTCCTTCTATATTTGTTTGGAGATCTCAATGCAACCAAGAAGAACTCCTCCAAAGCTAGCTCCAAGACTATTATTACACAAAGGAAAGGAAAAAACAATCACAGCACACAATCTAGAAAACTAATATAAGAATGCACAATGAACATATACTTTCATACGCCTTACACTACTCAACTCGACAAGTATCAAAATGAACAACTCAATGAACAATGTTACCTAAACTATGGAGTAGGAAACACAACTACAGTTTTGTATTTATAATGGAAGAGTGATTATAACCATCCATTGTCTCAGCCTTCCCTTGCCCCTTCTTCCTCTCTCTCTCTCTGTTTCCGCTCACTTCTTCAAATATATGACAGTTCTCAACAGCTTAATGGGCTATCCTTTCAAATTCTTTGACCCCTTTCATAATGGTCCTCTCACTGCTTATGTAGCAATCAAGTTAGGGCTTCCAAGCTCCTCCTAGAGTTCATTAGGGAAAAAGCCATCAACCTGCCTTGTTTTCAAGCTTTTTCCCATTTGCCTTCATTCTCAGATTGGAATTTTGCCAAATAATTCGATTTTTGGAGTTTCCTTGCTTTTCTTGAGCAAATTTAGGGATAAATATCTAGATATTTGTGAGTAGATTCTTTGGCTTGACCCACTGAACATCTCTTAGTTTCACTAACTCTCCCCCTAGTCTAACAACTTGAATTATCAGGGTGACTAACGATCCTCTATGTTTGGTAACAAGCTTTATAAAGCAGGTTAGTAGTGTGCAGGGAGTGTTAGTGTGGATTCAAGGCCTAGAATTGTGGTCTTTGCTTCAGTCATGCTGTCTTTCACCTATGAGTTGATGAGGAGGTCATTTTGTCCTATAACAGATGCCCCCTAAAGTGTGAGATCAGAGGCAGAGACGATGGCTGAAATACTTTACTAAAATTGTAATTTTTTGTCAAAATTTTTAGAGAGAGAAAAGCTTTGCGTGGCAAGGGAAAACCTAATATAACAACATACATGTATATAAACTGTTAAAATCATGTCTTGAGTTGGGCATTCCCATGCTCAGAAGCTATGTCAGAGTAATTTTCTTTTCTGAGATATAACAATGCTAGCCTCCGATAAGCATAGAGCGGATCCAGTGTCATAATAGATGATCCTAAAATAGCTGTCTCCAAAGAACAATATCTGCAGCTTGGGAGAGGAAACAAGGCTGAATGATGCAAGCCTCTACCCAAGGTCTTGATTTCTGCTTCACCAAATAGCATAGATTGGTACATGTGATAAGATTTGTTGATGTTGAACATGCACGAAATCATCTGATTACCGGTCAATAATGGAGACCATTAATAGATGTGAGGAAGGCCATCGATAATGGTGATGGTCTCCAAGATGCACAATACAAACTAGTGAGTGTGAAAGATTTCTTTGTCATTGAACACTCATATAATCACTTAACCAGGAGCCAATAATGAAAACCTGTGATCAAACACAAGGTAACCTACCACTAATGTCTGCAAGTACCAAGACACTGAATGTGTTTCTGGGTTATCTTCCTAGATAGAGTATTGAAGTCGATAGGAAGAAACCTGTCGAAAGGTAGGCAATGATGTGTCCTACATCAATCAACACGAAACCGGACAAGAATGATTTTGTTTTTTGAGGAATCTTTTGAGCATTTGGGTCTAAACAACAGAGGGCATGATGAAAGGATATGTATGATCGGTTGATAGAGGAAACAAATGGGAACCCTTGAACAATAGAAGGCATGACAATGGTTTTAACCAGAGAACACTAGACTCATGAACACTACAGAGTGTTTAACATACGAAGATGCAATTACATCAGGGTATATAGGCTAAAAACTCATAGGTTGGTAGGGTTCATATTGAGAGGCCATCAAAATGAAGGTTTATCTAAGGGAGTGACATGTTCAAGGGAACGATTGGTCCCAAACCAAACTTTCAAATATGGAATACAGTTGTATTGTCCACATTCCTCGTCTGATTAATTTAATGAGTCCAGACGGGTAAACTCATCAATCTTTTCATGTTTAAAGAGTCTGAAAAGGATTGCAAAAAAGAACAACTCTTTGCCCTATCTGATTAGTTTAATGAGTCTAGACATGCAAACTCGTCGATTTTTTCATGTTTCAGGAGTATGAAAAGTATCGTAAAAAGAATGACTCTATATCTTGTCTGTGTAATTTAAAGAGTCCAGACTAGACAACTCGGTGGTCTTTTCATGTTTAGAGAGTCTGAAAAGATCATAAATTGAGACTCCATGGTGGTCCCTTTGTCATAGTCGTTAACCAGGTGTGACAAAAGGCTAATAGTATACTCGGTTCGGTTACTTTTCCATCTTTTAATCTATTGAACCCGAATAAAGAGAAACATTTTTCCAATAGATGTCAACCTCATTTTGTTACGAGTACGAGGTGACAGACTAAACTTGTGTTTCGTCGTGAATTTTTAATGAGTCACACGACGACAAACTCAATACCTTCATCAAAATTTTTAATGAGTTAGATGAAGAAAACTCAGGGTATCTTTTTCAGTTTAATGAGCGAGAAAAAGAGGGAAAAGAATGGCTCATCCCTTCTTCATAGTTTTACGAGCTCAAAGGAGGGGAAAAACTCAGGGATTTTTCAATTTAAGAGCAAGAAACTGTCCCAAAAAAGAAAGTGCTCTTGCTGCTGCCATCTATTTTTAACGAGTCCAGTAAACAAACTCAGGGTTTTTCAGTTTTAACGAGCAAGAAAAGTACCTAAAAGAATGCTTGGGTCATCTTCATCAAGTTTAACGAGCCGAAAGACATAGCTCGGGATTTTTTCATTTTAAAGAGCAAGAAAAAAGCACCTAAAAATAATGCTCCATTGGTCTTTTTTAGTTTATGAGCTGGAAAAAGATCAAAAAAGAGTTGCTTGAAGCATCGTTGCATGTATTTAATGAGCATAATGATGAAAACATGGAGATGTTTATATTTTTTAAAGAGCAATAAAATATCACGAAAAGTGCTCTGACTATTGTTGCATAGATTTAACAAGCTCAATGATAAAAAACTGGAGATGTTTATATTTTTTAAAGAGCAATAAAATATTCCTAAAAGTTCTCTAATGAGAATTGCATGCAGCTTTTACTACTTTTCATTCCTGAAAGTACTTTCATCAAAAGCGGTAAAAAGTATAAAAAAGAAGCAATTCCTATTATCTGGGTCCATGCATGATAAAAAATCATGGAGAATGGACTACTTTCTCTTTAATAATTTTCAAAAAATCATGTCTCTCAAATTTATACAAGGAGATGCTTTGAGCTTTCACATGCATCATTTTCACTATTTTGAAGTTTGTGAGAGCTCACTGGAGCTAAAGAGGAGTAGATTTTCCATGGACTATTGCAGGAGATCTCGACAACCATTCGACGTGCCGTCAGTCCTAGGTGAGAGCTAAAAGCTTGCTCTATGCCTTACTAAACCTTTCTTAGCAATTTTATGGGTGGAATTTTGCAGATCTGAGGTGCCCTAAAGCCTTATTTGCACACTAACGCCCTCCAGATGGCCAGTAGGGAGCGTTAAATACTCTGTACGAGCCACTGGAGGGTGTTAATCCTCCCTATTCAGCACTGGGGGTAGTGTTAGGGTTGTAGGGAGCAGCGAAAACCCTCATGCATGGATTCCTTAAGTGATTTTGCCTCATTTTAACTGTTTTTAGGGTTATTTTGTGCAGGTTTTAGGCTGAAATGACTCACCTATGGAGAGAACGGGCCCATGACAATGAGGAATTACTGATGCAAAACAATCCAACATGCATACTTGCATTGCGCCACTATGGTTTATTGAAGTATGCAAAGCTAGAGCTGATGAAAGGACAGGAGGATTTACTGAGATAGAACATCCAGCGCTAGGATGAACACGAGCAAGTGTTCAAGATTGGAGATCAGGTGTTGATGATTGACTGGGATGACATTTACTTTTTGACTGGTTTGTCATGTCGTGTGGCACAAGAAAACCTCACCGATGGTAGGTAAGATCCACGATCTACCTCAGAGCTGGTACAGATCTGTTGCATCCCTGAGAGTGGACTAGTCAACAACAGAGTCCCTATAGAGAGGATTTGATCTCGGTCTATGAGGACAGTTTTATGGTTGATTGTGTGGTTGGTGGGGTCAAAGGCCCAACTAGAAACAAAGGCCCAATTGTTCCCTGTAGTTGATTATGTCCAGCCACAGATGTTCAACTGGTGTGAGGCAGTGCTTCACCAGTTGAAGACAAAATTAACAGCATTCAAGACCCATATCCAACATAGTCTTGGGTACGGTACTATCATAGTCTTGTTTTTCCTTGAGAGGATACCTGTCATGCACCCACGAATGAGCTTAAGTCCCTTTGATCCGAATTCAAGGTCATCGGTCATCACTCGATCCTCGCACAGGAGGAGGACCGCTCTGGCACTTCTTTGACTAAGACTTCTTCTAGTGGTTTCGTAGCCAAATTGTGATTGTTGATGACTATGCCTATGAAGGAATGGAATTTACTGGTGACCGAGACTTGATGCTACCACCTGGGACCAACTAGGGTCCTCAAGGTGAGAATAATTTTGACAGTACTTAAGTATTTTTGTGCTTTTGAATGTATATGTAATGTTTTTTAAAGGAGAAATAAGAACTTGACATGAAACTTTTATGCTTAACATAGATGTGGCACCAGTATGACCTGTCGGCGAACCTCTCTTTGTGCGACGAGGTGGCCAACTACCTGCTAGAGGTGGCAATGCTGACAGTCTCTGTGAGGTTCTAAGGAACCTAGAGGGTTTAACTATGGGTGTCCCCCCCTTCCTATGAGGGAGATTCCCACTCATATGTAGCAGCACACCATTGGTGTACCTAAGCGGTTTCTGGTTCCTCTTCGGAGGGTAGCTAGAGCAGTTTTAGCTTTTCTGGAGAAATAGGCTCCTTTTAGTAGGTTTTCTAGCGTAGCTATATGGGTGCTTGTAGCTGGTCTTTGAGCCATTTTGTACTTAAATCATCCAAGTTTTGGAATATTTTGATGTAAAAAATTGGATTTTGATCTCTCTCTCTCTCTCTCTCTCTCTCTCTCTCTCTCTCTCTCTCTATATATATATATATATATATATATACATACATACATATACAAACATTTTTGGTATTTTGGTGGTGTAAATGTGTTTTTAAATGTTTTTTGTAACAAATTTTTAACTTTAGTAAATGTTTTACTTCTCATGCATGCTGCTATAAAGAATGAGAAAAATTCTAATCCAATACATAGTTAGCTAACGAATCAATGACTGTATTTAATTCTCGAGGAACATGCTCATATGTGATTATTTCAAACTGACATTCCAAGAGTCGCACCCTTAGATAGTTACGTAACAAGGCTGGATTACAAACGTGATAATGGTTTGTCAATTGCATAACGACTAGCTGGGAGTCTAACCTGACCACCAGATTGGAGATGCCCCTTGATGACACTTTCATGAGAAGAAAAACGACGGACATGTACTTGACAATATTTTTGGTGGCGATACTATGAAAGACCGCCCCAGAGCAAAATAGTCCGAACTCGGGTGTGTAGATGACCCAAGCAACTGATGCAATGTCCCATGCTAGGTGTGACGACTAGCACCATCCACGTATCCTATGTATGCTAAGGGAAACAATGACATCTGCATTGTGAGAAGAATGCATGATAGAAGTACTCCACAAAATAAAAAAATAATCCAATCACATCAAAAAAGGAAAGAAAAAATTATGAATACATTAAATTACAAATCACATGCCTAGTGCAATACTAGGCACAATACTTTTTTAGATAGAGCCCATATGTAGGCTCCTTGAGTGGGATTCCTTCCAGATCCTATAGTTCATATGCCCCCATGGGGAGGATTTTCGTTATGACATAGGGACCTAGCCAAATGGGTCGAAGCGTGCATGCCTCCAAGAGGTTATCTTTTGGATGATAGAGCGATACAAAGTCACACTCTTGGAAAAAACAGAACCTAACCTCTTTCGCAAATTGGGATTATACCCGCTCCTTGTGAGCTGCGAGTGCAAAATCGACATCTCAATGGGTTTTATCCAACTGTTTAAGGTATAGTAGGCGTTCTTCTTCGACAGTAGGGCCGAGCATGGGTTCAACGGCTATTTCTAGGGAAGGGATTGGCACCCATTTTTTTTTTCATCGTAAAGTTGGATCTCATGCACGACAAAAGACAGATTAAAGTCAGGAATTTCCTCATGAGACCAAAAAAATTCATCATGGAATTCCTCATATAGGTAGGTGGAGCTCACAATTTCCTTAGGACTACAATCTGCTCGCATCTGGGTGTTTTCCACGATGCCTGTCATGACTGAAATATATATGGGCAATGACCTAGAAGTGTCACCCATGTTTCCTTCTACATCCAAAGTTTGGATGATCGCATATGGTGAGGAAACAATTTCTGGTAAGTTAGAGGACAGGATTTGAAGAGGCATCATGTCTGAATTAGATATCGGGACATGATGGTGCTAATCCTCCTGATGCTGCTCTCCAAAACTCATAATTTCTTGAATGACTTCGTCCATAGGTATGAGTTGATTGAATGGATCTAAAGGAGGAGCGGTTATGGGAAGGGCGGTGGTACCATCGCTGATAACCAACATGACCGGAGATGTGGATGTGGATTAAATGCCTTGGTAGGCTGATTCAGCTGGTGACAGCGGCATCTTGTCTCCAAATGTGTCAAGGTTTGAAGGAGTCATTAGGATCGAGCGATCAGTCAGTTCATGAGGAATTGATGAAAGCATGTTGACCGATTGTGAAACTTGGGGTGGCTGAAGAGGAAAACAACCCATAAGGGAAGAAGCGTTTAGTAGACCGGTACCTATACTGACATAACTGTTAGTTCCACCCCCAACTAGGGGTACGGAGCCACTTGGTGATGGTGAATAATCGGGGGTGCAGAAAGACAACTGATCCACTGTAATGACCTTTCCATCCAATGGAAATAAGATGATACAAAAGATAATGGATATGATGACCATCATGGCATATGTCCAACTGTGACCCAGCAATAGATTATAGTCAAGTTTCTTGTCCACAACTTTTACATCCACTGTTACTGTTTTCCCATTCAATGTGATGGGAAAAATGGCTAGGTATCCTTTTGGGATAAATATGTGGCCGTCGAAAGCTTTAAGGGAGTTCAACTGCGGGGATAGGGTTGGGGAACCCAGGGCGAGCCAACATGAAGTCGACATGATGCAGGTTGAAGCACCTTCATTGATGACAGTTCTGTGTATACCTTTACCTTTCGAAGTGATATGCACTTGAGATGCAAGCTGGTGGGAAAGGGGAGGTTTACACTTGTCCATGTCGAAAATAGCAAGCATGGAATCCGTAGGGTCAATACCTCTGATAGCCAAAAGAAAATCTTTCCGTTGGCTGGGGCATGTTTGTAATACTTCGAGCACAAATATAGCCGATGGCGCTTGTGCCAAACCCTCTACGATATTGTAGTGTTGGGCGGCACATGTAGATGTATTGTGTGTTTTGTGTCGAAGTGACCTCTTGGGGGGGTCGAAGTACAAAGTCCTCAACCAGCCTTTCGATATGCAGATCATTGGGTGGTGATGGGTTTTGACCTGAGGATGGTTCTACTGCAGGAGCGACAAGAGCTCCATAAGATTTGGCTCTTGTGGCGAGTTCTACCATTTCAAATGTGTAAATGGTAGAAGATCCTTCACTAGCTGAAGGATGTTGCGAACCACCATTGCCCCTTAGAGTGGGTTGCAGTTGGTTGGCAATGATATTTTGTTGTTGTTGAGTAGGAAAAGGATTTCTAAGGACAGTAGGTGCCTTACTAGAATCCCTTTTGGCAAGGTAATATGTGCATTCTTCAAGACGCAGATAATGCTAGGTTACGTGGTATTCAACATAGAGTTTGGATGGATATCTGGTGCCTTTATCCTTTTCCTCATCAGTAGGTGCAACGACCTTCTGTTTTGGGTTGGGCTACTTGGATGACTGCTCTTCAAAAGGAGCAGTCTTGTTCTTATTCTTCTTGTTCTTGCCAATGGATTTTTGTGTAGACTACACAGAGTTTATCGCAGTGGTAGGAAGAGTAGTCGCTTTGGTAAAGGAGTCCACTACCAGCTTAGCAATCGAACCATTAAGTTGTTTTACAGCAACCCCAGAGCTTGCGCTGACAATTTTGTTGGCGTGCACTCCAGGGTGCTCAGTGGTGGAAGCATTGGGGTTACTAGGAGCATGGGGGATTATGTCATAAAGAGTGCTAGACTGTGAATAAATCAAATCTAAGTGTTGGGCACGACGTATGGATTGGTCTTCTGTGACTGTGCCACCTAGAGTGACATCTCTAGCGATTTGTGGGAGTAAGGACTCACAGAACCAGTATGTTAAGAGAAAATCAGGGATGGGAGCTTTGACTAGCCTCCTCCTTTGTCTCCATTCATGAATATGATCAGAGATGTGGGTGGCGGTATCCTAATGAAATGAAGTAAGCAGCTCTGTCCCAGTCTCATAACGGATAGGTAACAGAAAGTTCTTTAGGAACTCCATCTCTAAAGCGTCAAAGGTATTTACTAATGCGTGTGGTAACTCAATATACCATTTCGCAGCATTACAAGTCAGGGTGCGGGGAAAAAGATGTAACCAGACACTATCATCCACCATAGAGTTAGAAACACACCAAAGATGGTAGGTGGTGATGTGGGTGCCTGGATCCTCCCCTTGTTTTCCATTGAACTTTGGGATGTCCGTTGGTATTTTATGCAGGATCGACGGCCATTGTAAGTTGTGGTAGACGGGGTAATTTGTTAGCTTGTATAAGTTGGGAATATCCAACATTGCCAAAAATTGGGTGCCCCCAACTCAGAGCATGGTGATGACGGATGACCTGAGGAGCTTTGTGCTCCTCCCATCATTTGGTTCCCCGTAGTGTACATGGGTTGCGTGGTGTAGCAGTTGCTTTGTGGTATGGTGTTTTAGAGAGGATTTCCATGAGGATTTTGATACTGGGGTATGAAATCGCCCCCAGTATAAGTGGTTCCCCCTTGACTCATTTGAGTCTGTGAGTAGGGTGCCCTCATGGATTGGTTGGGAACCCCTTGTTGGTTTCCAACTGACACAGAACTAACCATTTGGCTTTTATTGACAGAGGGAACACTCATGTCAATTAGCGAGTGTCCATCCATGCCTAAGAATGGAGGGGGAACTGTGACATTCCCTATCGGCATGTGCATATTGGGAACCCCCCTAGATATTTGAATCTGGGGGTTGGAACTATACATTGGCAGCCGACCGTGTTGTTGGTAAACGGGAACCATGCCCATAGTGCCGCATTGAGTGTTATATCGAGCACTGTATGTGGAACTTGTCGAAGGTATGCATTGTGGCACCATAGGAGTGGAACCTGGCATCTGTTGGGTTCCATTTATAGAGGGTGTTATGTGAGTTGTTGTACTTGGGACAAATGGGATAGTGGGATTCCACATTACTGGTGTTGTGATGACCATTGACTGGGGAAGTGGTAGAGGACCAACAGTGTCTCTAAAGTTCCACAACCTGTGAGTCAGCGACTAAATAGATGGGAAAGTTTCACCTATTGAAGAACGAAGTATTGGTACCACGGGAACCAGGATAGGGTCCGACGGATTTGTGAGCGAAGTGTTAAAGTGAGGAAGAAATCCTTCTGTGAAGAAATCCTCTAGCAAACTGGAATCGTCAATCGTCCACACAGATCCTGTGTGAGATTTAGGAGACTGATTCCTCAAAGATGAGGAATCCGAGTCAGTAGAACTCGTTGGATCTTCCACGATGAGTGGAGGAAGTCCTAACAATCATCTGGAGTGACGACGAGGGCCGGATGTAGCCACGGTGACTGTTAAGTTTTATCAAATAAATTTTAATGTGATATTCTTTAAAGTCTCAAAAATGATAGCACTCAGGTACCTAAAAATAAAAAATACACAAAATATATCAATCTGCAAACATAGGGAAAGTACCTCATCTGATAAGCACCGATCATTGGAGATGAAACCCAGTATCTCAATGAATAATAGAGAAGGATGGCCAATTGTACAGTTACAGTTACTCTAGAGATTTTCCCGAACCTAAGATTGAGGGGCCAAGTACTCTCATGAAGATGAGCACCCTCCCAAAAACTGAAGACAGAGTAGATCCATCCATGTTAGGTACCAGGACAGCCCGTCCTAGTAACCTTGTCTAAGTACCTAGAAGTTTTGGCCACTAGAGATAGCTCAAATCATAGACATTGCCAGGGGAGACATAGTCATGGACAACCTGCTATGTGGGTAGGAAACCTGAGTCCCTGACTCAGTTCCGAAATCTGCAAAGGGACCCCCAATACATAGAATGCCCAAAAGATTTGTAAGAGAAGGCAGGTTACCTTCAATTACAGTCTGATGTTGTCTCGTATTTTGCTCCATTGTTAGTGGAGTGGTCCTGGTAATATGAGTGTAGAAGGATTTTTCACTCATTAAAAACACTAGTTTTGGTTTTAAACCTTGGGCAATTCACTCACATGCTTATCCCAAGGTCCTAGCCTAGCTAATGTTGGTTTGTTCAAAAGAGTAACTGATTGATTTTAATGTAAAGTTTCAGTGTACTTGATTATTTGTCTTCGGTAGGGGTGTTGACATATGAATATGGTGAGACTCTTGACTCAATAAATCATGCAAAACAATGCTCTGATTTTTTTTTTCAATTTTTTATGCAAACAAGTCTTATTGTACATATTCAACTTTTCACATATTCATAGATTCGTCTGTGCATCTAAAGCCATTCAACACTTGCATAACAAAAATATTCATTTTCCAATATTTCCTAACAACTACTGAAAACCAAAATGAAGCAACTTACAACTATTTCTATAGAAGGATGAATACAATTTATCAGTCTTTGTTTTAAAAAAAAATTATTTTAAGAGAGAAAAACTAAAACTTTTTCCTAAAAATAAATTTTCAGGACACCAAATTTGTTAACATAATATAGTTGCAGATCTTACTTCAGTCCATGAGAAAATGCCCCCCCCCCCTTTTGTTCCATAGACACTACTGGAAATCATGGAAATGGGAGACTAACGCTCTGTTTTAGTGTAAATAGAGAGTTAGTTGGTCCACTAACACTCCCTGTACACAGGCACAATGCTTTATAAAGCTCTGTTTAGTCTGGTAATCTGCGTTAGTGAGGGAAATTTCTCAAACAGAGGGCCTTCAGGATCAGTTTCTGGGGAGAATGAAAACTAGTAGGATGTAACAAGGTAGTTGGTGAATCAGAAAAGGATTTGAAGAAGTAGGGAGCTCTTAGAAGAAAGAGGAGAACTGAGAGGAGTCCGGGTAAATGGGGAACTAGATGCTAAGTCCCCGGCGGAGTCACCAATTCTGCTATGGGGTAAAATGCATGGTGTATGGAGAATGAAAACTACCCTCAAAGGCCTTCCCAAGACCTTTGACAGTCTATAAGATTATCTACAGAAGCTACCAAGTTATACACATGTTCATCTATCAAATATAAGTTAACCAAGTATCAAAAGAGTGTTTATGTCAAATCTGCTTCTAGATTTGTTTGGAGATCTCAATGCAGCCAAGAAGAACTCCTCCAAAGCTTGCTCCAAGACAATTCCTGCACAAAGGAAAGGCAAACACAATCATAGCATACAATCTAGAAAACTAATATAAGAATGCACAATTAACATATACTTGTATACAACTTAAACTACTCAAATCGACAAGTATCGAAATGAACAACTTAATGAACAATGTTACCTACACTATCGAGTAGGGAACACAGCTGTAGTTCTATATTTATAATGGAATAGTGATTACAACCATCTGTTGTATCAGCCTTCCCTTGCCCCTTCTTCCTCTCTCTCTCTCTCTCTCTCTTTCAGCTCACTTCTTCAAGTATATGACAGTTCACAACAGCTTAATGGGCTATCCTTTCAAATTCTCTGACCCCTTTCACAATGGCCCTCTCACTGCTTATGTAGCAATCGAGTTAGGGCTGCCAAGCTCCTCCTAGAGTTCATTAGGGTAGAAGCCATGAACCTGCCTTGTTTTCAAGCTTTTTCCCATTTTCCTTCATTCTCAGATTGGAATTTCGCCAAGTAATTCGATTTTTGGAGTTTCCTTGCTTTTCTTGAGCAAATTTAGGGATAAATATCTAGATATTTGTGAGCAGATTTGTTGGCTTGACCCACTGAACATCTCTTAGTTTCACTAATGGTCCGCCTGGTCTAACAACTTGAGTTATCAGGGTGACTAATGCTCCTCTATGCTTGGTAACAAGCTTTATAAAGCAGGATAGCAATGTGCATGGAGTGTTAGTGTGGATTCAAGGGCTACAATTGTGGTCTTTGCTTCAGTCATGCTATCTTTCACCTTTGAGTTGATGAGGAGGTCATTTTGTTCTATAACACCACTACCAAGTCTGAGGTAGTGCGCCACTCTGCTGGCCAGCGATCGAGTACTGCATCAATCCCGTCATCTGTTTCCAAGTAAGGTAAGTCATACGATGTATGCTCAGGGTCCTTCCATGCCCTAATCGATACATGACGAAAATTTGCCTTGAACTCCGTATACTCCTACAGTGTGGCAAGCACAATAGGTGATAATCACAATTTGTGATTGATAGCCATGCGGATGTTCATTTCCATCAATATCCAGATGATATTGTTATCCTTGATGCATTGAGCATCCTTGGTCACCCACAACGAAGCGTACTTCGCTGCTTTCGGCAGGTTCAACGTGACCGAGTGGAATTGACTATCTTCCAGCAGCTCCCAGGCTACTAGCACAATAGACAAAAACAACCATGCATAGTGGAATGTCTTACTGAGCTCCTGTGCCTCGTGACAGTTCACAATGAACTCACCACAAATATAGGGCACCCAATTAAACTAGACTCCTTTGGTGCATTGAGCTGCTAGTGGGACCACTGGTGTTGACACTTCATCTGCGTGACACTTACTCATAACCTTTCTTGCCAAAATATGCGTGGCCACTTTGACCACAGGGTTACAGATAATCAAGATGGCATAGCCTTGCAGCTTCTTAATGAGCTTCAATTTATCCTTCATGGCCTCCGCAAGGGCCTGTTCACCACCTTTTCTGCTAAACATCATGGCTGGATTTTCCCCTATGTAGGGTAGCCACGTGATCATATGGATCAATCTGTTGGTGATGGGTATCGACTCGTCTAGCCACAGACACCCATCATGCACCAAGCATAGCAGCTTCTTGATTACCAATACTATAATGAGGGTGTGATTGTAGTGCGGCATGCATAGCAAGTTGGGTAGACCTACCTTGCCTACTCCCCTGAGCCACTTCTGTGGTTCCAATGTAGTCATACCGATGGTTGTGTCAACAACATGCCACATGAGTTGTTCTATTACCAAGTGTGAGAAATTTTGATGGTTAGCTAAGTCCCAATCTTCCAATTTTAACAAAGGAACCCACCCCAAATGTGGTCCTTCAAAAAAAATCTTGTATGGCAGCAGATGTGTGTGCAATGCGACCTTGCTTTCCTCAATATCATTTGGCACTTTTGTCTTATCCTTGCGCAGAAGGACATATTCAAGCAACTTAGTGATAGGGTCAGAACCCTCAACTTCAACTTCCTCCACTTCTATGCCCAACTCCTCATCATCCATCGGGATTTCCTCAATTTCTTCCTCCTCCGACTCCAGGTTAATCGATTTTCTCTTTTCCTGTGCGGTGGGCTTGTCCTTTGGTGGGTTTCTTCTAGGTGACGTGGGACTCAGTATCGCAACCTGCTTTCCCTTGTTATCCTTCACACTCTCCTTGGTTGGAGTCGGCTTTGATCTAAGCATCCGTGGTGATTTGGGGACTTCAACTAATACCTCTGCAACCTCTGGAGTAGCTCGCTCTACCTCCCTAACAACCTCGGGCACAACCCCCTTGCCTTTCATTGCTACAGTGCTCATAGCTTCTATGGGCATCGACATGATGCTATGCAAAAACTCATGCGTCTCCTTTGGAAACGTCTCAAATACTGAACTTGCTAGCAAAAATTCATAGTTTTCACGGTTCATGTGTGCCTAAGAGCTCAACAACTCAATTCTCAAAATGCCAAGTGTTTTTTGCTAGGAAGTCACCTGTAATTTATAGGCACTTTCAAGTTCAAATCCGACCATTCCCCACAAAATCGGTTCATTAATGATGGATTGGCGACAGATCTTTGAGGATCTTACCCATAAAGTTTGTCTTAAATGCCAACCACCTGCTCCATTTCACTGCATTCTTATCATCAAATCATGAACAGTGACTTTAACAATCACTTTCTAGCTCACCTGCACAATCTCTCCCTGGGCAGTGGACCTCTCTTCACATTGTCACAAACCCTGTGACATTTCCTCATTCTGCACAATCCTCTAATCACGTAGTTGCCCAACCTGGATAGTGCATTTTATAGTCCAATGCCTCCTTTCAGTTGCTTGGAGCACTAAGACTATGCTACCTTCATATAGTCACCCGGTCAGATCACTGGTGTATGGCTTCAATCGACTACCATTCACCTTTCTTGGGAAGGGATATTTGTTCAATTTAACCAACTGAATGGCTCCAGTGTCGGTAATCTCCTTAATGACATAGGGCCCTAACCAGTGCATTTTGAATTTCCCTAGAAATTTATCAAACTTGTTGTCATTTAACATAACTAGATCATCTACCTTAAACATGCGTAGCTTAATGCGTTGATCATGCCATGCTTTTTTGCACTGCTTTTGGACCTGTTGGTGAGATCCAGCTAGAAATATTTCTTCTTTAAGCTTAGCAAGCTACACGAGCCTCTCTTCTAGGGCTTCGCAATACATCATACCCGTGAGTGCTATTATGTGTAGACTAGGCGTAATGTATTTCATGGGTATCACTGCTTCAACACTATAGACAAGCCTAAAGGGTGTCTATCCAGTCAACTTTTTTCATGTCGTCTGATAGGCCCATAGTACTACGGGTATGCACAGGTCCCAATCACTTCATTGAGTGTTGCAAACCTTGGTTATCATGTTATTTAGCACCTTATTGAATGCTTGCATTGTCCCATTAGCCTGTGGGTGCTAAGGCGTGCTTTTCTGGTGATATACCTGAAATTCCTCCATCAGCGCATTGATCGTTTCGTTCCGAAAGTGTGTACAACAATCACTCATCAAAATATTTGGGCACCCAAATCAAGTTAGTACATACTCAAAGAGGAACTTTTCGACAGTCACGCCTATGCAATCCTTCATATGCAGTGCCTTTGCCCATCGAGTCAAATAATCAGTCACGATGATAATGTATCGCGCTCCTGTCTTCTTTCCTTGGGGCTAAATGGGTCCGAAAAAAATTTATTGCCCATTTCTCGAAAGGTTGCAATGTCATCTGTGGGTTCAGAGGCAGCTCATATCTCCACAATGGGCTACTATTCCTTTGACACACATCACACGCCTTGCAGTAAGCTTTTGAATCTTTATGGAGGGTTGGCCACCAAAACCCTACACGTAGAATATTCTGTGTGGTCTCTCTTCCTACATAATGGTCTCCTGCGGCGCCCCCATGAGCATCCATGAGGATACTACTCCTTTCAAACTCTAGTACATATCGTCGTAATACTTCATTAGGCGCCATTTTGTACAGATGTCCGAAAATGACAGAAAAGTCTGTTGCGCGTACCACTAATTCCTTTTTTTGTTGGACGTGTAACCTTCTGGGGTAGTTCCTGTCATTAGGAAGTGTATGATGTCTTCGAAGTGTCCATCCACAATGCATACTACAAATAGCCACGTGTAAGGCAATCCCTCCTCCAAATTGGTGGTCTCTTCCCCTGTTTCTATGTGCAACAAATGGTCTAGTCCCACGTTCAATCATCCAAGCTTCACAATAACCTCAAAATCATATTCCTTGAACAATAACATCCACCTGCAGATTCTTCCCCCCAACACAGGCTTATTGACCAGGTATTTAAATGCAAAATGATCTGTATACATCTTAAAATTTCCACCCAGCAAATAGTGTCTGAACTTCTGAAGCATGTATACCATGGCTAACCCTTCACGCTAAGTGGTGGAATAGTTCTTCTCAGCCTTGGATAACCTCCTGCTTGTCAATGCTATAGGATGGTCCAATTCTCCTCTGCCAACCTATGTCAGTACATTTACCAATGCTATACATGACATGTATACATGTACATGAAACTCCTTCTTCAAATCCGGGAGGACTAAAATTGGTGCGGTGACCATTTTTCCTTTCACTACATCCAAGCTCTTCTGACAATCCTCATTCCAGCAGAACGTGACATCCTTTTTCAATAACATCTACATAGGCACGGTGATCTAGGCATAACCCTTGATAAACTTCCTTTAGTACCTAGTATGTCCCAAGGTTGCACACAGTTATTTCACACTCCTTGGCACCTCCAAGTTAAGTATCACTACAATCTTCACGGGATCTACCGTCAGTCCCTGTCGACAAACTACATGACCCAGCAGAGTCCCAAAATTAACCAAAAACATGCATTTCTTTATATTGATCACAATCTGGTACCTTAAACTAGTAACTATCATCAAGCATAAACTTGCCACATGGCGCTTCATCAACCCAAACACAATCAAGTCATCAAAGTAAACCTGCAGAAACTTATGAATGAATTCTTTGAATGCAACAACAACTATGCGCGAAAAAATCGCAAGAGTATTCTTCAATCTGAAAGGCATTACAGGGTACTGAAAACATCCCCATTTAATCATGAAGGCCATCTTACTTCTATATTCAGGTGCGATTTTGATTTGATGGTACCCAGAGAACCCATCAGTGAAGGAGTATGCTTCCTAGCCACCTACATTATCCAATACCTCATTAGTGAACGGATTCGGGAAAGGATCATGTACGCAAGTATCATTCAACTTCATGAGATCTACACATATCCTTATTTCATCCTTCTACTTTTTTTCCTATACCAACATTGGGCTTACCCAATTAGATTCTTCTACAGGCTCAATGATGTCTGCTGTGAGAATCTTGTCTAGCTCTAAGCGGTCCTTCTCCTTATAATTCGGATTGAGATGGTAAGGTTTCTTCTTAACCGGCTTCGTGTCGGGTTTTAACGTGATCTTCACAACACCCAAGTCTCCTATTATCCATTTTAACTTTGTTAACTTGTTAGGGAACAAATCCTGGTATCCGCGGAAAAATTTGGCAACCTTATCTACCATTGCATCATCCCAGTAATCTTCAATCTTTGTGAATTTGGGTTCCACCTCCTTACCAATATTTACCTGTTTTGTTTTCAGTGGTGTGGTTATATCAAGATTCTCGATTTACAGTTCCTTGACCTTGCGGTGACCCTCAATTTCAGGGATATTAATCTTTTGTGGGTCCTCATATTCTTGTTCATCAGTCACATTATAGCATTCTAGCCCATGGCTCAGCTAAGTGGTCCAATTGGGTTGAACCAGATCCAAAGGATCCTGCGGTATCCTAATGATTGCTTCTTTAACTTCTTGTAGTGCTCCGTTACTATAGTCAAACTCATCTTTGAAGCTGAACATCATTATGAATCCTTCTCGCAGAATATCACAATCACATGTGCCATGGCAGAGCTTTGTCTCCAAGTACCAGTTCATCGGGATGACACCCAAGGTATGACAGAACAAGTGCACCCAATTAGGTTGGGGCTTCATTGCATAAGCCTTAGCCCATTTGGCCAAGTGTGCACGCAGATCATACTTCCCATCATAGTTGTCTATCATTCATACCTTCAACTTCCCAAAGTGTGTTCGCATCATCCTCCTACACTTGCGCCAATCGTCGAAACTACCCTTGTGCGTGCCCCACCATCTCGCGGGTGTAGCGCGTAATGCCCAGTCCAAAGCCTAAAAGCACTACTTCTCTGGTACTTCCCTCTCAAATGCATCCAAAAACACATACACATAATTCAAACCACCATAAGTGATCAAACATCTTACCTTTGATGACACACAACGCAACGACCAAGTCATCATGTAATAGCTCAGCGTGGTTACTTCATGCAGCCGATTCTTCCAGCACTCTAATTCTTCATCAGAGTCTGAGGTGTAGGAACTCTCACAATCCCATGTAATTCGTCCATCCGTTGTCAGATTCACCCAATCTTGGCCTCGCGCTGTTATCTTATATATGCAATCCAAATTGTCATCGATTTTGTAATCACAAACTGGTTCAGTATAGTGCAATCCTTCAGCAGGATCTAGGGGTACTATTACACGAAGCAATTTCTTTTCAAATATAATTTTTTTCTTCTTTAGGCTGATTACCCCGTTCATGTTAGTGGCCCAATCAAGGCCAAGGAGCACAGGGTAGCGGTTTCTATCATCCACAATCTCTATCACTTCAAAGTCAGCCAATGTGCTCGTGCCTTCAATCTCTACAGTCACTCCTTGCAGTCGTCCCATGGGTATAATCTTCTGCTAATTCACTATCGTTAACTGAATCGGAGACCACTACAGCGTGGGTCTCCTCATTTGCTCCCAAGTCTGCTTTGGTAAAACATTTTCATCTGACCCTAGATCCAGAATAACCTGATCCATTTCATATTCTCCTATCTATGTAGCAATTTTATCTCACGCCCTGTCCTTGCTTTATGCTTACCAATCTTCCCTACCATGCGTGGTTCACCCGAAGTGTTTCCAGCACATCTATTTATAAGTTCCTGTAACCCCTTCACAGCCTTGCTATCACGCAATAGCTTCATGCAAGTCTCTAGAAAGGTCGTAAGCATAAAAGGGTCCATTTCCTAATCAGGCTTATCCCTGTTGCCTGAGGTAGAGGCCTTAGTGAAGCTCTTCTCTGCTTCCATGAACATTTTTTGTGTGCGCTCCAAATCAAATTCAGCCTCCTTTGCAAAAGATTTGTGAACCCATGCATTGTCTTCAGGTTGTTCCCCTTATCATCTCTCATTGCAATTCCACTTCAAAGCACTATATTCACATTTAGATCCTCTTTGCGATGCTTAGACCTCATCATCTGCAGGTTCTAAGTCAACTCAAGTGCTAGCACCCCTTTGTCGCGTATCCTCGCTATCAGCGTAGGATAGTCCTCCGTCTCATGATCAAACTGAGTATAATATTTGCATGATAGACATGTTGGGTTAGTGCATTCATGGGCATAGTGTCATACTCCCAACCTCTGCTAGGTCCTCGTTGGCCTCAGCCTCGTATGTGCCCATAAAAGCTTGTTCATGCCATCCCAACACTTTGGTCAGGAGGCCGCATTTCTGCCTGAACTATATAGGTGGGTTTTATGTCCATCGTCAATTCATAACTTTGGCAGTTGCACTCATCATGCCCTACCAACCTGCAGAAGTTGCAAAACAGTTGTTGTGGTGTTTGTACAAACTTCTGCAACAAATGATAGTTATTAGTCATATGTTTCCCTGCTACCTGACAGATAGCACACCACAACGCAGGCCCCGCACTCGGTACTACTTGGGCTTCCAGCCTTAATGGCATCAGTCCTCCTCCTGTAATATAGTTCACAAAGACCGGGCAGTGGTCTTTGTCATGCCCTTGACCTTTACATTTCAAGCACCATATCTCTTCACGTACCTCCGGTCTAACTATTCTATCTTGCTTCAAACTTTCCATTTCGAGGAAAAAATTTTGCAACTGCACGTGGATCTGCTGAATCCCTAGATTCAGATCTTGCATCAGTGTTTATGTAATCTTATTGCAATCTCCAAGGCCTCTGCGTGAGTCGTAATATTATGTTGTGATAGTGCAACCCTTAGGTGTGGTAGGAGCGAAGCCATGAACCACTCACGGTGTTAGCCATCTGTTAAGTTCATATTAGCTTCGCAAATTTTACACTCCAATCACTGATCCAATTCCTAAGGTGTCTCACCTAGTTTCATCATGATTTCCTTGAACCTCACAATCGACTGTGCCTTAGATTTAGGCCTACTGAACTCTTTATTCAGCATGGTCTATATCTCTGCCAACCCAGCATTTGGGTTATCGTTAGATTACTTGATGTACCAAGTTAGCGCGTGATCCTAGAAAGCGCTAACCAATGTTGCCTTCTTCATGTGATCATATGTGATACCCTAAGCTTCCCATACAGCTTTTACGACGAAGTAGAACTAGTCTGAATCCTCATTTCCCAAGCCCTTAAATAAGGCAACTTCACTGAATTCACCATGTTGAACTGCGTTGGAGGTGGTGGTGGTGTGGGCGAAGTTGCAGGTGATGGTGGTGAAGTTGGAGGTGGTGTAGGTGGAGGTGACAATCACAGGAATCCCTGTTTTATGAACTGAACTACACTTCATAGAGAAGCTTGTGCTACTCCCTCTTCATCACCCCATGGAGGTGAAATCAAGAGGCTATATTCAGGACCCTTTCTTCCTTCGTTCCTGTAAGTCTTTCCACTTCGTGTAGCTCCGAACATCAAGGTAGCTGCATAGCCCATTTTTTTTACAATAACATCTTAATCCATGTATTTAAAGACTTCAAGTACTTACCTTGCGGACCTTTGAAAAAGCGTCACTCCACCTCAATGTAACTAACTGAGGTATCGAGCGCGAATTCAGTCACAAATCCTCCTATGATGCAATCGAGCCAGTGATCAATAGTGCAGGTGATCTTATCCTTAGAGGCTTCTAGTCTCTGTACTAACTCTACGGTCTAGACAATAGGACCGTCAAGCCTCCACCTTCCTTGGCTATACACTAGCTTCGCAGTCCACTCATATAACTCAACTGGAAAGGAATAGCAAAAGATCTCGTGGATTTCTATATATAGGTACCTGTCCAACCATTGTTCATTTTTCAACCACAGATTTTCATTCTCCTCCATTGTAAATTCGTGGATCTTACTATCCAACCAATCTTCGACCTATTTCTTAGTTGGATTCCAATGATACGACATCACACATATCTTATGCAGATTTGGTCCTTGCAATGGAACCATTTGTTGGATTTGTGGGGCCTGACCTAGGTTCAACATTAGTTAGCCAAACAAATCCCTACACTACTGGCCCTTTCAGGATCAGCCTGTGGAGCGTGGAATGAAGTCTCACCCGAAGTAGTATGGGGGGATGCTGGAACCAAATTTCTGCACCTTTAGATGGTCGTGATGTCGATTTATACCCTCAGCCCCTACTTTCGTGCAAGTTGCTAAGCCTTAGGGTTCTACCAGTATACTCCTTTATTCCACCCTTCAGTACCTGTTATCGCTCAGGTTGTCCTTTTGATCAGCGCAAAAGGATACGGCCGAGGTAACCACAGACCAATCTTTGGACTACAGGTTCTAGCCCACCTGCAATCGGAGAGGGCTCTCTCTTTCTGATTTAGCTTTGTTGGAGATGATTTTAGGCTAGTTATTGAGTTCAAGGGGTTTTGTTTAAGTTTTGGTGGGAAGGATGATATTTCAGGTAAAGAGGCAGGGATAGCACGAAAGTCTTAGAACCATTGGGCGTGGAGTCAAGGAGTAAGACTGCTGGTGCATTTTCTTGGTCACAAGAAAGAATATGGAGCAAGCTAGCCGCATATGAAATAATCATTCAAGGTAAAAGATGGATGAAAGGCTAAGGAATCAGAGGCAATTAAGAATCTCTCAGTCAGTTTAGCAGAAAGGAGATAAATGAGCCCTATCTAGGAGCAGTTAAGAATTCCTAGATAACAGTCATTCATATGTGAAATAGATCAAACATGAGCCATAAAGGAATTCATATTTATGCCTAAATCAAGAGTAAAACATTAATAAGCCACAGAAACTGAGCATAGAGTGCAGCTAAGCAAATTCTAAACCAATCCTTTGTTCTGTAATTTAAGCATATGTGAAATTGGAATAACAGAGGTAAGAAACACTTATTGATTCATACTGCAGCACAAGAATTCAAAATTCATTTCTTCAGACCATTAGACACAGAGCAGACAATCATTCCTCCAAGCTTTTCAACAATCTTTGATTAAATAAAACATTTCAGATATCCAGTGCGAGTCTCGAATCAAGACTATCAACCAACCAACCCTTAAAACAATACAGAGGGTGGTATATATAGGGAAAAATATCCACAATTTTCTATTACAACTTGACCTCAACAGGTCTGAAAGAAGAATGATTACTTTAACCTAATCCTATCAGCAATAAATGCAAGGAAATATCTTTGAGCTGCGCTGGGGGCAGCTGTATCAAAACTGAGTTAATGTGTTGTCCTCGGTGACTTGGTGTAGGGTTTCTGCAATAACTGTGCATGGGTCTCTGGTCCATTGTTGTTCGGTGGCTTTAAATGCTTTAACTGTAATTTGAGAGCATTAATGGGCTTACACTACTTTATTTGACTTTGTTGGAGGCCATTCAATGCTAAGCTGCCTTGCGAAATGAAGATTTTGATTAAAACATCCAACTGATACTCTTTACCGCTCCATCTTTCCTCTGATACTCTTTCGCAGTGGAAATGGGCCGTTTCTCTCTTTTGCTGTGTATGAAACTGTCAGATCAATAGTTAATGGCCGTTGTTCGGCCCTCTGCTGCTATAATAACTGTGTTTTCCCCTTTCAGAATGCCTCGCGAAGAAAAACAGGTCATTCTGCGCCTTTCGGGCTTGCTGGGGGCTACTTAATGAGGGTCTTTCCACTTTGGCCCATTTCCCGTAGCCATGTGTGATTAGCGCTAGGCGCTAATCGCGCATGAAAAATTGCCTCATAATTTGAATCTGGGCTTCCTAAGCACGATTTTCGCCTTCGCGCCTTTTTTGCTGATGACGTCAGCGGGTGGGACCTAGTACGGCAGTGACGTGGCAGGGTGACGTCAGCATGTACGGCGGGTGACGTGGCATTTACATGGTGGCAGTGACATGGCAGGGTGACTAGGCAATGCGGTGGCGGGAGGCCGATGTAGGCAGATGATGTCAGTGGGTGACGTGGCGCTGACGCAAGAGGGCGGAAGCGGTTTTCGGTTTTGGGCGCACCGCCTTTGGGCAGACGGCGGTATCAGAGGAGGGGCTCCACCACAGCCGAGAGGGCAACGCATGGCGGGAGTACAGCGGGAAAACCACCCATCTCTCGGACGCTAACCCTCTGGCTGTTTGGGATATGAGGAGGCCCGCCCACCGTAGATATGGGGCGCGGGCGATCGAACGGCCGACGGCATGGACAAGGCGGTTGAGGGTTAAGGGACGGGCGCGCGAATATTCAAATTTTTAATACAATGCCTCGGGGGGGTTAAAACTTAGGAAATGTGGGTTTTTGGGGATTTTAAAAGTGAGCGGGTCGAATATTTGGTGGGTAAGACCTTAGGATGAGGCGGAAAATGGGTTTTTTCAGGGTTAGGGCTTAGGGGAAATGGTTATTAGTTTGACCAGAGGTCAAACTAACCCCTGTAAGGACACGGATGGGCTAAAAACAGCCCCAGCTGGACTGTTTTCTCCCGGACTTAGATGAATAGGGCTATAGTGCCAGGGAAGGGGTATTATTATATTTTTGGGATTTTTATACATAGTTTTAGTAGGGGAAGGGGAAATAGATAGGGGGCTAGATAATAGAGTTAGGAGTTAATATGGAGATGACAAGAAAGCGCTAAGGTAAGGGACCTTAGGCTACAGAGGGAAAATAGAACTTGTAGAAAAGATATGAGTGTCTCTAAGTAAAGCAGATCTGTTCTTAGGCAAATGTTATGAAACATGATGAGAGTAAGAGGCTCAAGCAGATCTTGACCTCTTTCAGGGAAATTAGTAAGTGTTTTGGGGATAAGGAAGAATGGGGAAGTTATAGATGTCCAGCTTGAGCTCCTCCAAATGGAAAACTGCCTCCAACCTGTGATCTAAAAAGATATAACACCTTAAAACACAAAATTGATCATGAATCATCATTCTGCAACCTCAAAACTACCTACCCAGCCTACTGGCCTAACATTTTTTCTTCTTTTTGGTTTGGGTGCACTTAGACTTGCAGACCCAGCTTTATAATTTTTCTTTTGACTGTCCTCCTATCTAAATCTACACTTATTTCTGCCAAGGACCCACATTAAGCAGTTGGGCTCCTTTGATTCTCTACCTATCTACAAATCTGCCAATATTAAGCTGTTTAGACAGATATCATTCTCTATATTCTAAAACAAGAAATTGAAACCTAGGGAGGCCAAGATTAAACTGTTTGGCCTTCCCTTAATTGAAAAACATCTTCAAAAATGGAACAACTCATCAACATTGGAGTACAGCAGTGGCATTTAGACTAGCACACTTTCATGGTCTCTTCTTTGGCCTCTTCTGGAAATATGGAACCTTGCAGCAAGAAAGATGACATATTTGGCATGTAAAAATGTCAATCATGAAATATGAACACCTATTGCAACAGGAGGCTAATAGTGGCTCCACTTGGGGATGGCTTTTCCTTGTGAAAAGCCAAGAACAACAGGTCAGAATGCCTGATCTTCTGTTGTTGTTGTAGATTAAAAAACTTCTTTATGCTGGCTGTTAGATAATTGAAACTTTGGAATAAGAACAACCTTCTCCTCAACTGAAATATTGTGAAATACATAGCACTGCCTGCTTTCTTCTGCGTGCTTGCTACTATGTGGAATGTTGCTTGAGCATTGTGCCTTTGAAACAGTCTCAGAACATGGATCAAAACTGATGTGTTTGCCTTAGCCTTGGTGTAAAAACAGCTGCTGATATGAAACTTAAGGCTGCAAGACTGCAAACAACTTCTTTTTGCCATGAATTGTTGTGATGTGTCAGTGCTACTCTTGCTGTTTTGTTGAGATTAGTGCAGAGACAGAGCTTTTTTTTAAAATTGGAATACTTGCATTGGCTGTGTCTTCATAAAATTTACTGCTGCTCCTCTAACAATCGGATTGCTTATAAAAAAAGAAAAAAAAATGCTGATATATACAAATATCAATGTACAAAAGGTATATACAGAACTGCACTGTGTCCCTCAAAAGGGATCATGGTAATGTTTCAGCATACGGCCATTAACAGGGCCTTCTTCAGCAGAGCTGCCCTCTACAGGTTTGAGAAAATATGTGTTATTTCCCTGAACAGCAGAAACAACAAATGGCCCTTTCCATAAAAAATCAAACTTTGCATGTTTTCCCTTGTCTTCTCTTCGTGAATCCCACCTTAGAACTTTGTCACCAATGTAGAAATCCTCAGCCTTAACTCTCTTATCAAACATCTTTTTGAGCTTTTCTTGCAAAATTTGAGCTCTGTCATAAACTTGTTCTCTGGTTTGCTGAAGATGAATGGTCTGATTAATCCTTCTTTGAATGTCATTTGGTTCAGCCTGAATTTCCTGTAACAGTCTGATAGTAGGGATGCCCAAGGATGAAGGAAATCTGGCCTCCATGCCATATACTAGCTCATAAGGGCTCATCCCAATAGATCTCTTTGTTGAAAGTCTGTCTGCCCATAGGGCATTTACCAGCTTCTTGTGCCAGTTCTTCTTGTTTTCTTCTAGCACTTTCTTTATGATGTTGATGAGGCTCTTGTTGGATGATTCGGCCAAGCCATTACCTTGAGGGTAATAGGCTATAGAGTGGCCCAAGGTAATATGAAATTGGTGGCAAAAATTGATCATATTTTTGGATTTGAAGGCAGCGGCATTTTCAATGATGATCTTCTCAGGGCAGCCAAATCTAGAAAGGATATTGCACTCAAGGAATTGGATAATGATGGTGTCATTGGCTTGCCTACATGGGATGGCTTCAACCCACTTGGTGAAATAGTCGATGGCTGTTAAAATCCATTTGTGCTGGCCTGAGGAAGAGGGATGGATTTCTCCAATGAAGTCAAGACCCCATTGTTGAAAAGGTTTTTCGGTTGAGATTGGTTTTAGGGGCAGGGGCAACAGCTTTCTTTTGCCCTCAAAGATTTGGCATTTGTGACATGACATGGCAAATTTATTTACATCTGCAAAAAGAGAGGGCCAATAGAAACCAGCCCTTAAAATTTTATCAGCAGTGGACTTCTAATATAGATGTCCTCCACAGTCACCTGCATGGAATTCTTTCATGACTTTGTCAGTTTCACTCATGGTTAAACAATTAAGCAATATACCTTCATGATTTCTCCAAAATAATGCACCATCTATGACACAAAACTTTAAAGCCTTCATTTTCAAAAATCTTCTCTTGGTTCTGGACAATCCTGGGGGAGCAAACAGGTTTAATAGTACAAAACATATATCGGCATACCATGGGGATTGTAAAAAGGTTTCACTAATCTGTGGAGTCGCCAGCTCCTGTTCATTGTCTAGTTGGTTAATGTCCAAGGCTTGAAAGTTTGTTTCGGACATCAGTTTGGCTAAACCTTGTCCCTTTATCAGTTTCATTGGTTTTATTTCTATGTCATACTCAAGGATGTTTGCAATCCACTTGCCTATTTTTCCTTCTAATCCCTCTTGGGTTAGTATGTCTTTTACAACAGCATTTGGGACATAGGCAATCACATGTGAATATAAAATATACACTCTGAAATCCTTGATGGCCTTAACGAGTGCATAGGCCTGCTTCTCCATGATTGGGTACTTCAAAGGGGCATCTCTTAAGGCTCGGCTGAAAAATGCAATCGGCTTTTCAGCTCCCTGTTCATCCTTTTGCAGAAGGACAGCAGCTATGGTGTGATCAGATGCAAAAGAAAAAATGATAAAATCTTTGTCAAATTATGGGCTGGTGAGGACAAGGGTTTGGGTTAAGGCAGATTTTATACTCTCAAAGGCCTGCTTGGTTTCTAGATACCATTTTACCTTGGCATCCTTTTTTAACATGTTGCTTAACAGTCTTATCAGCTCGGCTAGATTTGGGATAAATCTCCTTAGGAAATTGATCTTTCCAAGGAAAGCTTGCAGCTCTTTTATGTTTCTTGGATATGGGATTTGGAGGATGGCTTGGATTCTTTCAGGATCAATTCTAATCCCATCTTCCGATATGATGTGGCCAAGTAATTTGCCTTCTTCAAGGCCAAAGAGAGACTTCTTGGGGTTCAGGGAAATGCCATATTTCCTTCATGTCATGAATATTTGCCTTAAGTGTTTGAGGTGCCCTTGATCAGATTTGGAAAATGGGGTCAAGTCATCAAGGTAAACAACTAGGAAATCATGTATTTCCTTGGCAAATGCAATATCCATTGATCTTTGAAAGGTGGCACCAGTGTTTTTTAGTCCGAATGGCATCTTTACATACTTAAATGTTCCCCACGGTGTGGTAAAGGCTGTCTTGTCTTGGTCATTCGAGTGAACAAGTATTTGATTGAAACCTGAAAAGCCATCTAGCAGAGAGATTCTAGATGACCCCACTACTCTTTGCAGGATGTGATCCATCTTGGGCAACGGATAGTGGTCTTTTAGGGAGACTTGGTTTAAATTTCTCAGATCTACATAAAGTCTAATCTCACCTGTTTTCTTTCTTGTGGGAACAAGATTGGATACCCATTCAGAAAATCTGATGGGTGGTATGATACCTGCTTCAAACATTCTTTTCACTTCCTTTTCAATCAAAGGGAGAAGCACCGGATTGATTCTCCTCAGTTTCTGTTTGAAGGGCTTCTCGTTTGGTTTTAAGAGAATGGTGTGTTGAATTAATGAGGTGTCATAGGACTTCAAGTCCTCATAATTCCAAGCAAATACATCTTGGAATTCTTTAAATAAATCAATATACTTGGGCTTTTGATCAGGTGGCAAATTTTTGGACAGTTTGATCATTTTTGGCTTCTCTGTTGTCCCAATGTTGTGTTCTTCTATATCAGAGTTCAATGGTTGCAATTTTGGTTTTTTAGGAACATCATTTGCATCAAACATGTCTTCTAATGGGGTTAGGCCAGCAGGCAAAAAGTTATCCTTTAAGTCAATGATTTCTGCCTCTGTTTTGGCAATTTCCTCCAAATGCATTTGTTTCAGCTGTTCTATGTTTGTTCTGTTTTGGGTTTAGGATTTGTTTGGCTGTTGCAGTTGTTACAGCCTGTTGAATTTCATTTGTTTGCTGTTGGGAATCGTTCATAGCATCCATGTCAATGTTAATATTTGCAAATTCATGCTCAAGAGTGAGGAAATTATTAATCTGGGCATCATTTTCGAACACTTGCCAGTCTTTAACGTTATTTGGGACAGCAGGCCTATGTTTTATTTCAGCTGTAAAATGATGATTTGGCTCAAAGGGAAGCTTGCATGTACTAGCAAAAGTGGCTAGGCTGTGTGCATGAATGTTATGATCTCTTGAGATTTTGGCAAGCTTAGATTCAGTGAATGCATTAAGTATATTAGTGGCAGCAGTCCTATAGGCCCTCATTCTATTGTCATTGGTAACAAAGTTACCTTTCATCTATTGTATGATTAAATCAGAGTCACCTAAAATGGACACTTTTGCAGCTCCTAAAGCTTTGAGCAGTTTAAGGCCTAAAAGCAGAGCCTCATACTCTGCCATGTTGTTGGTGCATTTAAAGTTCAGTCTGTAGGCATGGCCTTCTGCATGATTGTTATGTGTATTGTGAATCCATACACCTGCCCCTGCTCCTAACTTGTTGACAGAGCCATCAAACTCTAAATACCATGTGATTTCTTGCTTGTGGTTAGTACTAAGAGTTTCAACCCTTTTAGGATTGGGCAGATTTGCAGTTTCCGTTTGGGGAGGTTCTTCTTGTATGCTGGCTGCATTAACTGTTTTGACAATTTCATCAGTATGTGCAACCGACTCTTCATTGATGTGTGTTTGTTGTTCTAGAGCCAAAGGCTCATCATCAGTTGGAGAATTTGTATCATCATTAAACAAAATAAAAGAATCCATATCAGAATGGATTGAGTAAATGGGAAAATTTTCAGGCTTGCTCTCACTACTTACCACATATTTCATGAGTGTTTCTCTGTACAGTCTCTTTGGTTGCCCAAAGACTGAAATAGTGGCATAGGAGAGGTCTAATTGGAGGGATCCTTGGAGCTTTGCTCCCCATGATCTTGATAGGAGCATACCGTACTTTGGTGGGATGTCAGCCACCACCACATCCATGAGGATGGTCTTGTTGGGATATTGGACTAAGGAGACACACAAGTCTTTGATGAGGCCTAAACACTTGACTTGACTTGAGTCAAAGGAAAATAGATCTTTGTAGGGTCTTGTGATATCAAGGTTCAGCTTTTCCATAACTGCTTTGGGCATAAGATTGTGTGATGCTCCTGAGTCAAACATAGCGTTGTGCAAAACTTTGTCATGTATATGCAAACTAACATAGAAGGGCAAGACAGATCCATGTGTTGATTTTCCATTAACTTCTGGACCAAACAACAGTTCAGGGGTATCATCCAAAACATTTACATCGTCCTTAATCTCTGGGATTTGAAGTGACCTTTGAATTTGTTGCCTATATACATCGTGTTTGGCAAGTTCTGAGAGGGGGATGGATATCTTAGGTTTTCCAATCTCTGCCTCTAAATTAAATGGCTTTTCCAATGGAGTCTTGGTGTTGATAATGGCATTTTTTTCTTCTTCTTTTGAATTACTAGCGATTTTCTCTTGTTTATCAGCATTATGGGAATTGATTGCTTGCGGTTTTTCAGTTTTAGGAGAGATTTTTGGAACACTGGTCGAATTTTGCTCAGAGGAAGAAGGTGGCAGAGGCTGATCAATAGAAGGTTGTATTGCTGTTATGTCTTCTACGGTCACTTGATGCGGGTTTGGGACAGGTATATCAGCTGGTTTTGTTATGACAGCCTTGCCTTTAATCTTGTTGGGTTGTTTTCCATCGTTTGGTTTGCTAGGTTTAGAAATGTCAATGGTCCTAGTTCTCAGCTTATATTGTTTGTGTACTTCATACACAGCAGTATCATAACCTTGCTTAAAATCAAAAGACTCACCAGACTTAGTCTGAAATTGACTAAAGTCATGCTCATCTTGGTCTTCTTGGCCCAAGAAAATTTGATGCTCACCCTTTAGATCCATCAGATTCATGTGAGTGTCTTCTATGGGTTCACTAGAAATGGATGCCTCAGCATAGTTTTCTTGGAAAGGGGGTCTTATGTCATGATCTGGGCTTGACCTACCAACATTTGTGTTCTACGTTTTCCTAAAATTTGGGTTCCTTATGGTATTGGACTGTTGTCTTTCCCATGATGACTTCCTCTCAACACTCTCTACTCTGTCTCCCAGCCTTTGCATGCCACTGATAATAGCATCAAGCTTTTGTTCTAAGGCTGAGGGTTCTTCCTTAAAGGTGGTTCTTCTTTCCATTCTAGCTCTGTTTCTTTTGGCAATTAGGTTGGCCTCTATGCTAACAGCAACATTTTGCATGTCTTCAAGGGTCTGAGGGGCTCTTTCTTTTAACCGGTATGCCATATCCAGGTCGAATCCATCAGGGAATTTATACAAGGCAAGGTCAGGTGGTGGTCTTAAGTTCTGTGGTATTGCATTATAGACATTATTGAACCTTTCACAGTACTCCAAAACAGTCTCTTGAGGACCTCTTTTAATTGTATCATATTCGGCTAGTATGTGCAAGGGGTCTTTCTTTTTCTCCCATCTGTTGGTAAAGGAATGGTAAAGCTCATCCGGAGTGGTTATAGAATTTGCGGCAAGTGATCTGAACCAAGTTCTTACATCACCTGTTAGACTTTGAACAAAAATTTTCATTCTCACGCTATCATCATCTATTTCGTAGTTTTCAAAATAGTCCTGCATCTTCTTGTTATGCTGAAGTGCAGTGAAAGGGCCAGTACTATCAAAATATGTAATTTTGGATTGGTAATCTTGGGGCAAGGCCCCAGGATTCGCAGGAAATTGCAGGGGTGCATATCTATTAGCCATATTCACAGGGATAAGTGGAACAATAGGAACAACAGGAATAGCAGGAACTGCAGGAACAACTGTGACGACAGTAGTGGTAATAGGAGTATGTGCAGTGAATGAAGGTGTGGAAGGAGTGCTTTGAGATGTGGATGATGAACAAGGGGAAGCAGGGGTTGAACGAAATAAAACCTTGACAGGAGTTGGAACACAGCTAGGGTGAGCTGCTTCAGGACTCAAATCAGCAAAATCTTCTTGTCTTTCTTGCTTCCTAAGGATCTTTGGGATTAAGTTCGGATTTTCAAAAACAGCTGGGGGTTTGGATCTGGGTTTGACCTTGTATGACGTAAGTTCTTTTTGGGAGCCAGCTTCCGAATTTGTTTTAGGTATTTTTCTGGGAATGCCTTTAGAATTAGCAAGGAACTGATCAAAATTTGGGAACAACTATTTGCAGCTTAAAAATAGCATGAAGATTGACTGAAGCAGCTTTTATTTACTCCTAAAAATGAAAAGCAAAAACAATTTCAAAGGCTCCTTGGCTGATATTCAGACTTCATCTGTATTTTTAAGGATCAGACAACACTTGAACAATTGATTTGTCCCCAGTGGAGTCACCATTATGTTATCGCTCAGGTTGTCCTTTTGATCAGCGCAAAAGGATACGGCCGAGGTAACCACAGACCAATCTTTGGACTGCAGGTTCTAGCCCACCTGCAATCAGAGAGGGCTCTCTCTTTCTAATTTAGCTTTGTTGGAGATGATTTTAGGCTAGTTATTGAGTTCAAGGGGTTTTGTTTAAGTTTTGGTGGGAAGGATGATATTTCAGGTAAAGAGGCAGGGATAGCACGAAAGTTTTAGAACCATTGGGCGTGGAGTCAAGGAGTAAGACTGCTGGTGCGTTTTCTTGGTCACAAGAAAGAATATGGAGCAAGCTAGCCGCATATGAAACAATAATTCAAGGTAAAAGATGGATGAAAGGCTAAGGAATGAGAGGCAATTAAGAATCTCTCAGTCAGTTTAGCAGAAAGGAGATAAATGAGCCCTATCTAGGAGCAGTTAAGAATTCCTAGATAACAGTCATTCATATGTGAAATAGATCAAACATGAGCCATAAAGGAATTCATATTTATGCCTAAATCAAGAGGAAAACATTAATACGCCACAGAAACTGAGCATAGAGTGCAGCTAAGCAAATTCTAAACCAATCCTTTGTTTTGTAACTTAAGCATATGTGAAATTGGAATAACAGAGGTAAGAAACACTTATTGATTCATACTACAACACAAGAATTCCACATTCATTTCTTCAGACCATTAGACACAGAGCAGACAGTCATTCCTCCAAGCTTTTCAACAATCTTTGATTAAATAAAACATTTCAGATATCCAGTGCGAGTCTCTAATCAAGAATATCAACCAACCAACCCTTAAAACAATACAGAAGGTGGTATATATAGGGAAAAATATCCACAATTGTCTATTACAACTTGACCTCAACAGGTCTGAAAGAAGAATGATTACTTTAAACTAATCCTATCCAGCAATAAATGCAAGGAAATATCTTTGAGCTGCGTTGAGGGCAGCCGTATCAAAACTGAGTTAATGTGTTGTCCTCGGTGACTTGGTGTAGGGTTTCTGCAATAACTATGCATGGGTCTCTGGTCCATTGCTGTTCGGCGGCTTTAAATGCTTTAACTGTGATTTGAGAGCATTAATGGGCTTACACCGCTTTATTTGACTTTGTTGGAGGCCATTCAATGCTAAGCTGCCTTGGGAAATGAAGATTTTGATTAAAACATCCAACTGATACTCTTTGCCGCTCCATCTTTCCTCTGATACTCTTTCGCAGTGGAAACGGGTCGTTTCTCTCTTTCGCTGTGTATGAAACTGTCAGATCAATAGTTAATGGCCGTTGTTCGGCCCTCTGCTGCTTTAAAAACTGTGTTTGCCCCTTTCCGAATGCCTCGCGAAGAAAAACGGGTCATTCTGCGCCTTTCGGGCTTGCTGGGGGCTGCTTAATGAGGGTCTTTCCACTTTGGCCCATTTCCCGTAGCCATGCGCGATTAGCGCTAGGCGCTAATCGCGCATGAAAAACTGCCTCAGAATTTGAATCCAGGCTTCCTAAGCACGATTTTCGCCTTCGCGCCTTTTTTGCTGATGACGTCAGCATGATGTCAGCGGGTGGGACCCAGTACGGCGGTGACGTGGCAGGGTGACGTCAGTAGGGTGATGTCAACATGTACGGCGGGTGATGTGGCATTTACACGGTGGCAGTGATGTGGCAGGGTGACTAGGCAGTGCAGTGGTAGGAGGCCGACGTAGGCAGATGACGTCAGCGGGTGACGTGGCACTGACGCAGGAGGGCGGAAGCAGTTTTCAGTTTTGGGCGCACCGCCTTTGGGAAGACAGTGGTATCAGAGGAGGGGCTCTACCATAGCTGAGAGGGCGATGCGTGGCGGGAGTATGGCGGGAAAACCGCCCATCTCCTGGACGCTAACCCTCTGGCTGTTTGGGATATGAGGAGGCCCGCCCACCGTAGATCTGGGGTGTGGGTGATCGAACGGCCGGCGACATGGAAGAGACGATTGAGGGTTAAGGGACGGGTGCGTGAAAATTCAATTTTTTAATACAATGCCGCCGAGGGGGTTAAAACTTAGGAAATTTGGGTTTTTGGGGATTTTAAAAGTGAGCGGGTCGAATATTTGGTGGGTAAGACCTTAGGATGAGGCGGAAATTGGGTTTTTTTAGGGTTAGGGCTTAGGGGAAATGGTTATTAGTTTGACTAGAGGTCAAACTAACCCCTGTAAGGACACGGATGGGCTAAAAACAGCCCCAGCTGGACTTTTTTCTCCCGAACTTAGATGAATAGGGCTATAGTTCCAGGGAAGGGGTATTATTATATTTTTGGGATTTTTATACATAGTTTTAGTAGGGGAAGGGGAAATATATAGGGGGCTAGATAATAGAGTTAGGAGTTAATATGGAGATGACAAGAAAGCGCTAAGGTAAGGGACCTTAGGCTACAGAGGGAAAATAGAACTTGTAGAAAAGATATGAGTGTCTCTAAGTAAAGCAGATCTGTTCTTAGGCAAATGTTATGAAACATGATGAGAGTAAGAGGCTCAAGTAGATCTTGACCTCTTTCACGGAAATTAGTAAGTGGTTTGGGTTTAAGGAGGAATGGGGAAGTTAGAGATGTCTTGCTTGAGCTCCTCCAAATGGAAAACGGCCTCCAACCTGTGATCTGAAAAGATATAACACTTTAAAACACAAAATTGATCATGAATCATCATTCTGCAACCTCAAAACTACCTACCCAGCCTACTGGCCTAACATTTTTTCTTCTTTTTGGTTTGGGTGCACTTAGACTTGTATACCCAGCTTTACAATTTTTCTTTTGACTGTCCTCCTATCTAAATCTACACTTATTTCTGCCAAGGACCCATATTAAGCAGTTGGGCTCCTTTGATTCTCTACCTATCTACAAATCTGCCAAGATTAAGCTGTTTGGACAGATATCATTCTCTATATTCTAAAACAAGAAATTGAAACCTAGGGAGACTAAGATTAAATTGTTTGGCCTTCCCTTAACTGAAAAATTTCTTCAAAAATGGAACAACTCATCAAAATTGGAGTACAGCAGTGGCATTTAGACTAGCACACTTTCATGGTCTCTTCTTTGGCCTCTTCTGGAAATATGGAACCTTGCAGCAAGAAAGATGACATATTTGGCATGTAAAAATGTCAATCATGAAATATGAACACCTGTTGCAACAGGAGGGTAACAGTACCCCCACAAAGGTGTACAATTTACCTTCGCATAGCCCCAACCTGTGATCTAGGTACTTCTATGTAGCTATGACAGCATATTGTATAGGTTCCCAAGTTCTCTTAAGTGTTTTACTTATCTTACTAATCAATCACAGTTAGCGCCACATAAACTGGTATCCTTACTTGCATTCAATTAACCAATACAATCATATATATTCACGCATCACATAAACATTGTAAATTAAATCCAAAATGCAATATAATCAGATGCAATGACAAGAAATAAGTACACATAATTTGTAGAATACTTCTCTTTATTGATATCTTTAACTTAATGCATAATCTATCCACCCTACACACATAGCTATCCACCCTACACACATAGCTACAGGGGTCTGCACTCAACTGCAGACTTCCACCCTAGGCCTCTATGCACTCAGCTGCAAAAACTCCTACCTACACTAAAACCCAAGAACAATTAAACTCCAATGCTTAACTCCTTATTCCATTTTTCGCTACTTACTTTACTTAACTACTTAGAGCTTACTTACTTAGCTCCTTTTTATACAATCCCATCATCCACAGACCATCAGTGGATATTTATAGCCAACTTTACACTCTACAAAATAAGGGTAGACAACTCTTTATGACTCTTGACACCTTCGCACTCCACAACTACAAAATGTAGAGACTTTACAACTTTGGTACAAAATTGTCCCAAAACATGGGCTTTTACCCTAAAAACTGTCCTTGGGGGAACCCATTCCTAACAGTGGTTGACTGAGGTAGTCTGAAACATTATTCATGTTTCCCTTATTTTACTTGATATTAAAATGGAATTGTTGCAGGTATGTGGAACAATTCTGATGGTGATCATTCTACAACTTTCCTTGTGTTTGTACGAATTGCTTAGGTCGGTGGTCTGTGTGGATCATCGTTTCCTTCCCTAAAATGTAATGCTTCCATTGTCGGCAGGCCTTCATAATTGAATACATACCTTTTTCATAAGTGGGATACTTCCAGACTTTGTCTAAAAGTGTTTCATTGTGATATGCCGCTGGATGCCCTCGTTGAGTAATGACTACCCAATAGCATAGTCAGAGGCATTTGTCTCGATCTCAAATGGTTGTTGTAAGTCTTTTAATGTGAGTACTGCTGTAGAGAAGAGGTGGTGTTTAAACTCTGTGAACACCTTTTATTGAGATTCAGACCAAAAGAATTTTGTTTTCGCTCCTCCCTTGGTGACTTGACTCAAAGGCCAAGTGATATGCAAGAACCCCAACACAAACCTGCGGTAGAAATTGGCAAGACCTAGAAAGCTGCGTAGCTCTAACAGAGTGGTTGGGGATCGCCAATATCGAATGACTTGGATCTTGGCTAGATCCACATGCACCCCCCATTCATAAATAATCTATCTTGGATACTGAACCTCGCTCATGCCAAAAGTTAATTTCTCGAAATTGGCACACAACTTGTATTGTCGCTGTGTTTGGAGAACCTGTCAGATGTGGTGGAGGTACTCTTCCCAACTCAGGCTGAAGATCAGGATGTCATCCAAGTATACCACTACAAATGAGTTGGTGAATGGATGTAAGATGTCATCCATCATCCTTATGAAGGTTGTTGGAGCAGTCGTCAACCCGAAAGGCATAACCAACCATTCGAAAAGGCCCTCATTGGCTTTGAAGGCAGTCTTCCACACATTGAAGGGTTCGATTGGTACTTGGGGATATCCAGACTTCAAGTCAATCTTGCTGAAATATTTGGCCCCCTTAAGTATGTCCAAAAGTTTTTCAATCCATTGGATTGGATACCTATTCTAAACAATGATCTTGTTCAATGCCTAATATTCAAGACAGAATCTCCAAGTCCCACCCTTCTTCTGTACCAACATGATTGGGCTCCCACAAGGAAATGAACTTGGCTAGATCTATCCTTTCTGGATCAGATCCTGGATTTGCCTCTTGATTTTTTTGTTGTCCATAACAAGGCACCGATAGATTGGTCCATTGGGCAGCAATTCACCTTGTGTCATATCAATCGAGTTCTTGACCTAACAGTGCAGAGGCACCCCTGTGGGGGAGGTGAAGATGTCCTCAAACTCCTCCATGACCTTGTCCATCTATTGTTTTCATGCAGAGGCACCCAGTTTGGAGGTCATGTCCATTGTCTTCTTCTTTCACTAAAGGCATATCACCAGGAAAACAAATTTCCTAGTTTTTGAAATGAGCTTACTGCATTGTTTTATACTAACCAAATAGATGGCGATAGGTAGTGCTACCTCTGGTATCCTGTATAACTTATTTTCCAACGTAAAAATAACAACATGAGGCCTTGAATCATACACAATGATCCGTATTTAAACAAGAAGACAACAAATTATAGAGATAACCATAACCACAGAGATGCAGCTGAAGTAATACTTCATTTTATTAATGTAAAATACTAAAATATGCTTACAAACAGAAATGGAAATACACCAGCTAGGTTGATGGTAGCTTATCTTTGAAAAGAGATGTGGGGGCTACATGCCTCTGAATTGAACTACAATGAGGCTCAAGGGCCTTTTTATTATTAAGCAATAAGAGCAAACACTAAACAACCAAAACCCTAACCTGAGGAGATGTAACACCATGAGTTTATTGGCCCCGTTGGGGTGAGTTGGATAGCCAACTTCCTGGGGTTGTGACTTGGTCATATTATCTCCGTTTGACGTGCATGACAGCCCGTCGGAAATATCTCTCTGAGGACTACAACAGGAAACATAATCCTAGAACAAAAATTACTGGCAGTATGTTATAGACATATTTGGGCACTACAACCCCAATCATATATGTCCATAAACCAAGGGCTTATAAGTCCCTAAAAGTGTTGTTTCATACCCTAAAGGAGCAAGGTCAGCTGATTACATCATCTCCCAGAAGTTCTCCATGAAAAACTACTCAAAACTGGTCAAAGCAGGACCATACAGACTGCCCAGTGCTAAGGGTGAAATGCATATTACCTACCACATGCAAAAGGTGCGATGCATACTGGAAAGCCCTTCTGTAGGGTGTGATGAGTGAGAGCAGACAAATGGCACAAGCAGTTTTCTAGGTGGAGACCCTGAGAATCTTCTAGAAGCTACTCATTTGACACTTGCCTCTCTAAATTCGCCCAAGGATGACTAAGAGATCATGAAATCTCCAAGTGGAACCAAGAAATATCAGAGAGATGACACTAATCAAAATCCTAGAAGCTAACTCACCTCCCTCCAAACATCTATATATGGATCCCTCATCCCAGAGATCCAGAGTCAGAAGGCTAGAATTTTGTAATTTGCAAGGAAGTGTTGTTGGTTTCTCTTTGAAGACATTGTTGCGTGATCTTGCTTTGTATGAGATGAAGAGGGCTTTCATGCTGGGAGGATGGCACTGGGTCAGACCAAGTGGTTGTAATCCTCTCTTCTACTACTTCTATCAGTAACGCTATTTGATTTTTCCTCCATATTCTTGTATATCTCTGAATCTTGTATTGATATATGCATTTGTATGGTCAATATATATCTGATCCTATATTGTTTATGGTGATAGATCTCTATGCTTTGATGGTATTATGCCACTTTGACTCTATAGGTGCTCTTTGAAGTGGGACAAGTAAGGAAGGAGTGGTGAGATTATGTCAAAGAGGAAAGGAAACAAGCAAGGAGCCAAGCGAAAGACTGAGGTTGGTACTCTCTGCTTCTTTCTCATCTATCTCTCATAAAGGAAAACGCAAGTGACTTTAGTTTGTTTGTTTCTAAGATAGCTACCCGTCTTAGTGGGAGTAGCAGCTCTAAATAGAGACTAGTTTTCTTGATAACAAAATGGCGACTCCACTGGGGAGCGAATAGTTTGATTGCTTGTCTCTACTTGTTTGCTTCATAAACTATAGACGGAGCCTGAAGTTAAGCCAGCTAGCCTTCGAACTGCATTTGCTATGCAAGTGCAAAGTAGATCAATGCTGCTTCAGTCAATCTCCAGGTTTGTTTATGAACTGAACAAGTGACTTGCAAACATCCTAAGTGCCTTAGAGGTAGCTCAAGTAACCTCACTAGATCAGTCCCTATACTTTGTATTTATTGACTATCATTAGCTTGGCCTAAATCCCTAAACTAAGCTGCAAATTGTGACCAAAAACCAAGTTAAAGTATCGTCCCTGGACCATCGCACTGTCTCCTTTTGGCAGACTGGATGCATTGCACCTCCCGTGTGCAATAGGTGGGATGCATCCCTGTTTCCCTGTGTTACAGGTGCGATGATTAGGTAAGACTGTTTCTGCCTCTAGATTTTGGTTTTTTCTTCACTGTCTTCACCTTTATTCAGGAGTTTTGTTGTCTGTGATCAGTAAACTGCTGTTGAAACTCCCTTCTTTTGAATTATTCAGCCTCCATTGTACAAAGAATTGTGAATGTTATTATGTATTTTTCGCCATTTACAGTTCTCCTTTACAAACAGTAGCTTAATCGAACTATCGTCTTTTGATTTGAAAGTGTCGCAAGTGTTGTTTTCAGTCAAAGAAAAGAATCCTCTTCTTTTTGATAGTCGATTACACTGTTACTTTTTTATTTGATTTGAATTAATAGTATTTCAAGTGTCGAAAGCAGTTTTCAATTAAAAATCGCAAAGTGTCGTCCTTGTCTTCCTTTCGTCTTTTGAAAAGAAAATTGTTAGTAATGTCACTTTGAAAAGATAATTCAGATTTGTACTTAGCATTCCTTTTGTCATTCACACATTAAGAAAGCAGAAAACAAATACATGCATGTGCATTTGCATTTAGACAGCTTGTGAAGATTGATTTAGGACAGTGCATTTTAGTGTGTGCTCTCTGCTCTATGTTGAAAGAATTTTGCTTCTCTTTCCTTAGTAGCTAGGATTTTCATTGCAAAAAGAGAATGTAAATGTCTGTTTGTAATCTTACATTGCATATTTAGGAGTTGTATATCTACATCATGTGGTGAACCTTAAAGGCAAACTTCTTAAGAAAGATCAATTGTAAAATAAATTTCACTGAACATAAAAACGCTTTGGAACCTAACGCACAACATTTATAAGTCTAGGCTAGAGATGTATTTCGGCATCGTAAAGCCTGGTGACTATTTCTTTCATCATAGGTTTGGTGATTCCTCCTCTTTGAGACGAAAAGTGCCAGTATAGAATTGTTCTCCCATGTATCGTCGAGTATATATTGGGAGACCACAATAGGCCATATCCTTTATCCTTAGGAAGCCGTGTCTACTACCTATCGATCACAATGCACTGAACACAACATTCAGGAAGATTCACTGCCGTACCGTAAGAAGTATTCTAGAGTTTTGCGATTGGTTTGGTAATCCCTCTTTCTAGATTTCCACAGTAGTCACTTTCGTTCCTTTTTAGACTCCTTAACAAAAAAGGTCCATCTGAGTACTTGTCACTTCAGGCTCATTAAAAATCGAAGGTGACTAGAGTCATCTTTAGCTTTTTATCGACTCTTAAAAATTGAAAAACCAAGTTGTGTCAAAGCGTCATTAAATTCATTTAATTCGGAATAACTTTTTCCTTTTTTATTTTGAGTTGATCAAGTAATCCGCAATCATGGAAGAAAGTAAATCAAAACCCCATCATTCACGGGGACTAATGAGTCAACCATCTTTGACTCCGGAAACAAAACCATTCCGGGCCAAGAAAACGCGTTTAACTGGGTCAAAGTCTCGTGGTTTGTTTGAAACTTGTGTTTCAACATCCTCAAAGACTCCAGTTACCCCAACTATTTCTGGTATCCCTGCCTCTATAGAAGAAGTTCCATAGTTACAAGAGGACATTAGAACTGATCCTAGTGTAACAGCAAACACTTCTATTCCTGAACCAACTCCATCTAGGGTTGATTCGAAAGGTGTTACCCCTCCAGCATCTGTCGCTGCAGAGTCTATACCTTCTTCGGCACCAGAAATATTTTACGGACCTGACGGTCTACCTCTTCCACCTGGACTGATTACTATAGAAGAGATTACGGAGGATCTTCCATCCAGTACTCCATCGCATTTTGGAACTGGGATCCACCTATATCCTTCTATTTCAGAAGTTAGTCTCCCTTCATCACAAGTTCCTGTAGAATCACTAGGAAGTCTTTTGGATAGATTCAATATGTCTGGACAACCATCGACATCTAGGACTGTGTCATCCGATACAGTGGTAGAAAAAATTTCTGCTGCCACTCCAACAATGTTCGCTGGTATACCATCTGTCCCAACTAGCTCTCAACCACTAAAGGAAGTCCACCCAAGGACTATTTCAATAGTATGGTCTGTTCTCGTTTGTTCGTCCGAAATAATATCTGGAATTTCTTATGTTGAGTCTTAGCAAATTGATCCTTCGCAATAGTATCAATTTGGGCAACTTGGTCTCCAAAGGCCAATATTTCCATTGAGTACTAGATTGCTGCCGTATGGGGGGCAGTATGCCCTTTGATTGTTCCCTCCAGGAGAACAACCATATGAGAGTTCACAACAAAATTCGGGTCAAGTTGGAATTACATCTAGTGGTTGGGTGCCAATACTACCTCAACAACCAAGAATTATATACTCAATGTAACCATGTCTACCTGTGTTGAATATCCCCACTACACCGCTATTGTGACAATGTCGCAAGTACAAGCGTTGCCTATTGTATGCCAACCTCAAGTTTCTCGGGTCGTAATACAATAGCCCCTTGTCTCCATGACCCAACCACAGTCGCCGATTGGTGGCTCCTTAACTGGAGCGACTCAGGCTCAAACAAGTACTATTACCCCTCATCTTGGTCAAACATCCAGTATTGGGCAATAGTAAATGGTTTCAAAACCATGGCTGGTGCGACATCAACAACTGCAATTCCAGCAAGCTTACCCAAGACCTGAGCAACAAAACTTTGCCGGTAATGGGCAGCTGTTTATTCAAAACGGTTATCATCAATCATATCAAAATGGGTATGCCCACTAGACTTATCAAATTTATCAGCATCAAATACATTATGCTGGTATGCAAAGACCCATAGCTCAGGCGATCCCATCTTATCCCAGGTATGCTTCACCAAACCTGAATCAACAGTTTCCCTTTGTGGAAACTTTGGAGTTACCAGATCTAAATCAACTAACAAACGATCCAATTGCTTATGCCCCTTGGTGGCCGGTGATTCCTCATAAACTTCTGTAAGATATTCCTAAATTCAATGGGAATCCGAGTGAAGATCCGTTGAATCATGTGATGACCTTTCATCTGTGGTGTTCCTCCAACACTCTAAATGATGATTCGATTAGGCTTCACCTTTTTTAGCGAACGTTAACTTGTTCGACAGCAAAATGGTACATCAAATTGCCTAGAGCTTCATTCGATAACTTCAGCGCCCTTGCCACCACCCTTTTAACCCATTTTCAGTTACCCATAAGGTATTAAACAGGAACAGAGCTACTTACCAATTTTAAGCAAACGACAATGACTCATATATCGAATCATATACATGAGTGGCGACATCATCGTAGAATGGTAAAAACATGTGTTCCTGATCAGCTACTAGCTGAATGGTTTATTAAGTCATTGTTACCTTCTATTATAGAAGATGTTGCTAAAGGCGGGGTTGTCACTAAAGAGCAAGTCATTACTCGTGCGCAATATCTAGACTTGATTTATACTCAGTCTAGCACGCTCTATGACAAAATCCCTGATGCTCCTAGACCAGATTTTTCTGTTCCTCCTCATCCTAAATCAAACAAAGACTCTCATGCTAGCAATGGCGTGATAGGCACAACCAGTGCGAAAACCGTGAAGGCTACATCTAAGAAGGCCCGTATGGTTTCCGGTCAAAATGAAAATGACGAAATTCTTGCCTTGGAAGTTAATGCCATGTCGACTGACAAAGGCAAAGAACCAAAGCAGCCAGGGGGCAAGAAGAAAGGGAAAATCAAAAAGAAGAAACAGGACGATTCGTCTCCTAAAAAATCTTTTGCAAACCCTTCTAGGAAAAAGAAACCTAATCAGCCATGCCTCATATGCAATGAGGACCATTGGATGAGAGATTGTCCATATAAAGCTCAAGTTAAGAAAATCTTTAAGAATTCAAGAACTTCAGTAGTATTGACTAACCCATTTCCCAAGTGCTTATGTTGTCCATTTCAAAACAAAAAAATGATTCTTTGATATCGACAAGGAATAAATATTACAGGAATCAACAGCCATCGAACAACAAGGCTACTGATCAATGTAGTAGTTCGACAACAAATTTGACAAAAGTTGTGCCACCCATCATTCTTGAGCTAACGATAAAGCCACAAAAGGGAGTAGTACACAAATCAACACTTAATCCTCGTGCCAGAGCATCACAGAATTATAATATAGTAGAGGACCTAGCCCAATCGCCATCCGCTATGTCGACACTTGAGGTACTACAAAATTGCCCCTCCCAAAAGTAGGCTCTATTATCAGCAATAGGTGGGATTGACCCAGCGGATTCCAGTCTTGTGGCCTTTAGTCATAAAGGATATGAGCCTCAGTTACCAGCTCAACTCACTTTCCTCATTCAAGTGAAAGCCCTCAACAAAACTGTTCATCAAACAATTATTGATGAGGGGGCATCTACATGTATTATGTCAATGAGTTGCTGGAAAACTTTAGGCTCACCACCCTTGTCATGATCGTCAACGATGTTAAAAGCATTTGATGGATGGACATACACTCCGTATGGAATTTTAAGTAACTTACAAGTTGAACTAGGGGGTAAAACAATAGAAATTGATGTTGAAGTTATTGATGGAAACCTCGACTACAACATCCTACTGGGAAGGCCCTGGATTTATGCTATGGCCGTTGTTGTGTCGACATACTTCAGAAAGATTGCATTTCCTTTTCAAGGAGGAATTACAATCATCGACCAACAAACCTTTCTCCCCAACAGTTCACAAGTTACGGGAAGCATCCCGATGATCCATGGAAGCTCTCATTCGCTTCAAAATATTGGAGTAGGCCTGCTAAAAGACCCTACATTGATGGGTACTTTTTCCCTACCGCCTCAGAGTAATCTGGCGGAAGTGGCCACGGTGGAAACCTACAATATGATATCTTCTATATCTAAAAGATTCAGAAGATTCCTGAACATTTTGTCATCATGGATCATCGCCATTTTAGAAATATTGTAGCAATCAATTTTCTTGGCCTGGGGGGAAACCCAAATCAATGCTCATTGAGTGTTTGGATAGATAGGTCTAAGGAATATGGCACCTCTTTAGATCCTTGGTCGCATGTACATTCTACAGACGAAGGAATCATTTAGTCAATGATGATAGGAGAGGCACCATGGGAAGATTACCACCATCGTTCCCATCTTCCAGATCACCACGAAGATTATTCCAACAACCTTAATCATCCTTCAGTTTTTTATTTTCTATCAAATACTGTAAATACGGTGGATTATGAGGATAGTTCTTTTACTGTGTCAACCTCATTAAAAATTGAAACAACTCCCTTTCCAAATCGAGTCTTTGATTACAATCTCGTAAAATCCAAGTCGAGTCTTTCAAAGATCTCAAAGGTAAGCCTTCATTCCAACCACCTCATTGAATGCAATGAATCTTGGGGGGCAGGCATCTCGATTTGTGTCACTATGTTGGGGGCGTGCGAACTTATAACAAGCATAGTTTCTTGTTTCAAGATTGTGTAAACATGAGACCAAATCTGAGCATATGTTGTCGCATGGTTCAAGCTCATTAAAAAATGAACCAGGCCATGAGTAGTGTTACCATAGGGTTCAAGCTCTTTAAAAAAATAAACCCACCATGAGCAGTTTTACGCGAAGTTCAAGCTCGTTAAAAAATAAACCTCGCAATGAGCATATGTTCCACGAGAGTTTAAGCTCACTAAAAAATGAACCCACCTTCGGTAAATAACCATTGCAATCGCATTATCATCAGCTTTCGAGCCTTGGTTGTGTTCTTACCATCACCTCCACTCACTTTTAGCTAATCATAAGCCTTGATTTGATTGTTTACCGCTTTTGAGGAACAACTGTGACGAGTGATTATGTTAGCCATCTTCTTTACATTGTCGTGATCGAAAAGTTCCAAACATTACCTGGAACAAACTGCTATCCGAAAACATCACTCGTTCCTCAAAAAATGAGTATCCTTTAAGCTCTTTTCATATGACTCATAAAATATGAAAAGATTGCCAAGCAATTGGCCTCTCCAGCTCGTTAAAGTGATTGGAAGTGACATCCCTCCTCTAGATTTTAATCCTTTTGGACCTGAGGGATTATTACACAAAAAGATCGAGCGTTTGTCTTATTCGGCTTGTTAAAACTATCGAAAAGTCATCCCTTTTGCATTGTTTTATACTTTTCGAACTTAAGGGATTATATTACGAAAAAGAAATATTGGAGTTTCCTTCCGTTTCTTTTCAGACTCTCTAAAATTGAAAAGAACCGAGTTATCCTTGTCATTAAACTCATTAAAATAATAGCGATCAACTTGTCCATTCAGACAAGAGCGAGTCTCACTGTCGCTAGGCTCGTTAAAACATAGCGACGGGTTTGGCCGAAGGGCAAATTATAGAACAAACATATGTTATCCTCCTCAAGCTTGACAAAAATAAAGAGGTATTGGTCAGAAATGACTAGGGAAAATTGGGAAGAAAACTTGAAGAAACTTTATTGGTAGCAGGTCGCTCTTGAACATGACACTTTCACTCCATCACCATGATTGAGTTGGGTTGGGTTATTTCGTTCATTGATCATATCACCATTGGTCCACCGTACCATCCACTTTTTGGGCTAACGCAACCAATCCATTTCAGTGTCGCTAATATGTTCAAGAGAAGTCGCTCAGAGAATTCACCAACCCAGCTTGTTTCTCATCCATTGTAATACCTTCACACTTCATTCTTTCATGACCACCACCTTGAACCTTGTATCATCAGATCATTTTCACCTCCACAAAATCATTTGCTCCGTTCCGTGTCGTAGATGTGGGATTCATTAATGCCCTCCTACGACGGGTCACTTCTTGTCGACATCAGCTCATTATCCAAGAAGTTGACCTAGGAACAACCCTTTTAGTACTTTGAAGCTTGCATGCCTCAATGGCAAGTTTCTCACTTCCGGCGATAGGTTTACATTAATGGCCTTCAACCAAAAGATTTTGCATGGTGTTCGACATCGACTCATGTATTCACACCATGTGAATTGTACTGCAGTACCTTGAGGGTCATTATCATTATCGGTGATCCCTCTCGCGCCTGTTAATAGCTTACATAATTGGCTGGTAATCAAGCGATGTCTTTCCATGTTCGAATTGAGAACATCTTTTCACATGGATCGACTTGTATTCTAGGCGAAGATTGAATGAGTTTGAAGACCCTGGATCTAGTTTCATCCATCCGGGCTATGATATATTCAGGAAAATAAAGACATCAAATGTACATCATTGCTGCACAGATAATCATCCAAACCAAAGGATGATGGATCTACCAGAATCACTGTCTGCTACACAGACGGTTGTCTGTCCTATGTACATGAAAATGGATTTATAAAGCTGAGCATGGGAATTCCTGCCTTAGCTAGATCATGAAAATATTATGAAGATAATGTATTGTACTGTATCTTATTATAGGTCACCTTCTAGTTCGAAAAACCTTGGATCTTCATAATAAAGCATTTCACCCGACATCAAAAAGATTTACGACCTCATGCTTTAGGGGGCAACTTTTATAGACATATTTGGGCACTGCAACCCCAATCATATATTTCCATAAACCAAGGGATTCTAAGTCCCTAAAAGTGTTGTTTCATACCCTAAAGGAGCAAGGTCAGCTGATTACATCATCTCCCAGAAGTTCTCCATGAAAAACTACTCAGAACTAGTCAAAGCAGGACCATACAGACTGCCCAGTGCTAAGGGTGCAATGGATCTCACCTGCCACATGCAAAAAGTGAGATGCACACTGGAAAGCCCTTATGTAGGGTGCGATGAGCAAGAGTAGACAAATGGCACAAGCAGTTTGCTAGGTGGAGACCCTGAGAATCTTCTAGAAGCTGCTCATTTGACACTTGCCTCTCTGAATTCACCCAAGGATGAGTAAGAGATCATGAAATCTCCAAGTGGAACCAAGAACTATAAGAGAGATGACACTAATCAAAATCCTAGAAGCTGACTCACCCCCATGCAAACATCTATATATGGATCCCTCATCCCAGATATCCAGAGGCATAAGGTTGGAATTTTTTAATTTTCAAGGAAGTGTTGTTGGTTTCTCTTTGAAGACATTGTTGGGTGATCTTGCTTTGTATGAGGTGAAGAGGGCTTTCATGCTGGGAGGATGGTGCTAGGTCAGACCAAGTGGTTGTAATCCTCTCTTCTACTACTTCTATCAATAAAGCTATTTGAGTTTTCCTCCATATTCTTGTATATCTTTGAATCTTGTATTGATATATGCATTTGTATGGTCAATATACATCTGATCCTATATTGTTTATGGTGATAGATCTCTATGCTTTGATGGTATTATGCTGCTTTGACTCTACAAGTGCTCTTTGAAGTGGTACAAGTAAGGAAGGAGTGGCGAGATTCTGTCAAAGGGGAAAGGAAACAAGCAAGGAGCCATGCGAAAGACTGAGGTTGGTACTCTCTGCTTCTTTCTCATCTTTCTCGCGTAAAGGAAAACACAAGTGACTTTAGTTTGTTTGTTTCTAAGATAGCTACCCATCTTAGTGGGACTAGTAGCTCTAAATAGAGACTAGCTTTCCTGATAACACGGTAGATTTCCAAAAAAATGTCGTTTAGTGCCTCAAAACGGCTTCGAAAGTTTAGGACCCAAAAAACTACTAAAAATACTAAATTGTGCTACAATTAAGGAACCTAAAAAACCAAAATAAGAAATGGTGGGGATCCATGTGGAATTGGTGGGTGGCAACCGATATCCACTTGGATCATTCCTCCCCCCTTAGGAAGTAATGGTCCCCATTGTGTTGAGTTCCTCCATGAGATGAGGAAACTTTTGCTGAACTTGGTCCCTGGTGAAGGAGTTGGCCTGCTTTGACAACTTGATACAGTTGGATATTTTGCTGGTGAGTGTGCTTGATCTGTGTGTCCATGATTCGATTAATTGCCACTTGTTCCATGCAATCTAGATTTAACTCTGTGGGTGTGAGTTGTTCTGCAATGTCGGATGTGTCTAGTAATGGTGGAAAGTATGGCTGAAGGCAGTCCAAATTGAACACTGGGTGCATGCCAAGGAATGGGGGAATGTTGAGCTCAAATGAATTGTCTCCCACAGCCTTGGTAATGGTGTAAGGACCATATCGGAGTGGTTTGAGTCTATTATAGGCTTCAGTAAGGCGTTCCTTTTGCAAATGCAACTAGACTTTGTCGCCCACCTGACACTTGTGTGGCACCCGACGTTGATCATGTTGCTACTTGTACTTGGCATTTGATTTCTCTAGAATGTCATGGACTTTCTGGAGAATATGTTGGATGTGCTCAATGAAGTTGTTTGCCTTATTTGTTTCGGACTAGACATGAGTCAAATCTGCGTCAGTAGCAGCAAATGGCATGGCCACATCAATGGGACATAGTGGCTGGAATCCCAAGCCCACCTGAAAAGGGTTATGTCCAGTCGAGCTATGGAGAACCCAGTTGTCGCTGTGCTGAACATAAGGGAGGTTGTTGTCCCATGTGCGTGGATTCTTTGAGTTGTACATGCGTAGAATGTGTACGATCATCCTGTTGACAACCTCTATCTAGCCATCAGTTTGAGGATGGAAGGCTGTGGACTTAGTGAGTTTTGTTTCTAGCATCGACCAAAGACTGGAAAAAAATGCACTAAGGAACCTGTTGTCCTCATCTAAGATGATATACCGTGGGATCTAAAAGTGTACCCACACTCATTCAAAGAAGAGTTTAGCAGTGACTTCGGCTATGATATTCTTCATGCAGGCCGCCGTAATGGCCATCTTCGAAAACCTGTCGACTACCACAAAAACACAGTCATTTCCATGCTTAGTGGAAGGAAGGCCTAACATGTAATCCATGGAGATGGATTCCCAAGGTTAATTAGGGATAGGAAGCGGGATATAGAGGCCTTGCTTCTTGATGGTCAGTTTGGCAATGGTGCATGTAGTGCATGATCTGATGTACTTCCGAAAATCCTATCGAAGATTCAGCCAATAGAAATAGTTCTACAGTACTACCACCATTTTCTCTACCTTGAAATGCCCAACAGCTCGAATGTAGTGTCCTTTCAAAAATCTTGGCACGCTTGCTTGGAGGAACAAAAAGGTGTCCCAGGTGGCATAACAGGGCATCCTGGAGGTGAAAATCTGGAACATGCTGACCCTCCAAGAGTGTCTGGTATGTGTGGCTGAATTCTGGGTTTCCTTTGTAGAGAAGTGGCAAATCATAAGTCTCATTCCCACAAGAGTTGATAACAATGGTTAATGCCATGATTGGTGGTCGACTGAGGCAATCTTCCACCTTATTGGTGCTTCCCTTATTATACTTGATTTTCAAATGGAATTGTTGTAGGTATGTGGACCACTTCTGATGGCAATCATTCTTCAATTTCCCTTGGGTCTGTATGAACTGCGGGGGTCAGTGGTCTGTGTGGATGACCGTTTCCTTCACCAAAATGTAATGCTTCCATTGTCGGCAGGACTGCAAAATGGAATACATCTCTTTGTCGTAAGTGGGATACTTCTAGACTGTGTCTGAAAGTGTCTCACTGTGATATGCAACTGGATGCCCATGATGAGTAAGGACTACCACAATAGCATAGTCAGAGGCATTTGTCTCAACCTCAAATGGTTGTTGCAAGTCTGGTAATGCGAGCACTAGTGCTAAGCAGAGGCGATATTTCAACTCTGTGAATGCCTTTTGTTGAGATTCAAACCAAAAGAGTTTTTCTTTTGCTCCTCCCTTGGTGACTTGACTCAAGGGCCAAGTGATATGGGAGAATCCCAACATGAACCTGTGGTAGAATTTGTTAAGACCTAGAAAGCTATGGGGTTCTATCAGAGTGGTTGGAGATGGCCAATCCTGAATGACTTGGACCTTGGTTGGATCCACATGCACCCCATGTTCATCAATAATGTATCCCAGATAATGAACCTAGTTCATGCCAAAAGTGAATTTCTCCAAATTGGCACATAACTTGTGTTTCCGCAGTGTTTGGAGAACCTATCGGATGTGGTGGAGGTGCTATTCCCAACTCTGGTTGAAGATCAAGATGTCATCCAAGTATATGACTGCAAATGAATTGGTGAATATGTTATAGACATTTTTGGGCACTACAACCCCAAGCATAAATGTCCATAAACTAAGGGCTCCTAAGTCCCTAAAGGTGTTGTTCCAACCCCTAAAAGAACAAGGTCAATTGATTACAGCTTCTCCCAGAAGTTCTCCATGAAAAACTACTTAGAACTGGTCAAAACTGGATCATCTCACTTGCTCCATGGCCAGGGTGCGATGCATCGCACCTTTTACACACGGGAAGTGCATTGCATTTCAAAAATACCTTCTATGGGGTGCGATGGACGAGAAAAGACAAGTGGCGAAGACAATTTGCGAGGTGGATGATCATGGAATCTTCTAGAAACTTCTACTGGGACACTTGCCTCTCAGAATCGCCCAAGGATGAGTAAGAGATCAATGAGATCTCCAAGTGGCATCAAGAACTATCAGAGAGAAGACACTAATCAAAAACCTAGAGCTGACTCACACCTCTGAAAATATTTATATATAGATCTCTCATCCTAGAGATCCAGGGGGTTAGAGGCTGGAATTTTGCATATTGTAAGGAATTGCTGTTGGTTTCTTGAGACAAACATCAGATTGTTGGGTGATCTAAGCTTTGTTTGAGGTGAAGAGGGGCTTCTTTGCTGGGAGGTTGATGTTGGGTCAGAACAACTGGTTGTAACTCCTCTTGGCTCTTTTCTTGTTTATCAATAAAAGCTATTCAAGTTTTCCTCCATGCTTTTGTGTCATTGATGCTTGCTACATTTGTATGGTCAATTTACATCTGATCCTAGATTGTTTATGATTATAGATCCATGTCTTTATGTAGTTCTATGCTTCTGTGATCTTATAGGTACTTTGTGAAGCTGGGCATGCAAGGGAGCAGGTAGTTGAAGACTATCAAAGAAGAGAGGAATCAAATCAGGAGACTAGCGCAAGACAGAGGTTGGTCTTTCTGTTCCTCTCTATCTATAATTCATAAAGGAAAAACGAAAGTAGTTTTTCTCTATTTGTTTCTAAGGCCGCTGTCACACCTTACTGGGATAGAATAGTTCTATATAGACACTTTTCCCTGTAACAAAATGGCGACTCCACTGGGGATTAATTAGTTTGTTTGTTTATCATTCTTTGTTGTTTGTTTCATAAACTCACAAGTAGCATTTCGAACTGCATTTTGCATAACAAATGCAAAGTAGATAACTGCTACTTCAATCCATCTACTGGATCAGTTTATGATTTAAACAACTGATTCACAAACTATCTGATTGCCCTTGTGATAGCTCTTAAATCCTCCTTAGATCTACCCCTGATTGTTGCATTACTGATTGCTTTTTGCTCGGCCAAAACCAAAGAACTAAACTGCAAACTGTGACCTGGAACCCGAACAGAGTCTCGTTTCTGGCCCAGCGCAGGTACTATTCAGAGAATCTGAATTTCAGCGCACTTCCCGAGTGGACAAGCTGCGCTGCATTTCAAATTCTCTGTGTTACAGGTGCGCTGATCAGACTAGCTCTGTGCAGTTTTGGATTCTGTGATTCATTCTTTCCAGTTCTATTCCTGAATTTTGCTGCCTGTGATCAGTATATGTGTATTTGAAACCCCTTTTCCTTGCTGTTATTCCGCCTCATTTGTACAAAAGAACTGTAGATGTTTTTGTGTGTTTGTTGAGTCATTTACAATTCTGCTTTGCAAAATTAGCATAATCGTACTGTCGTCCTTTGATTTGAAACTGTCGCAAGTGTCGATTTCAATTGTAGGAAAAAGTTTGATTGCTGTTGTTGGTCGATTATCCTGTTACTATTGCTTTTGGTCTGAATTTGTAATTTTCTAGTGTCGAGAACAGGTATTCAGTTCAAAATCATAAAGTGTTGTGATCGTCTCCATTTTTTGATTTCGAAAAGAAACTTGTTGATATTTGTCGCTTGAAAAGAAATTCAGATTTGTGCATCAACTTTCTTTTTAGCATTCATATACTAAGAAAGTTGAAAACAAATACATGCATGTGCATTTGCATATAGACAGTCTAATTGGCTTGATTTAGGAAAGTGCATTTAGAGTGTGCTCTTTGCTCTTTGTGAAAAGATTCTGTCTTTCTCTTCCTTAGTAGCTAGGATTTTCATTACACAAAGAAGATAAAAAGTTTGTTTATCATCTTAGATTTCATTTTAGGAATTACATCTACATCTCGTGGTGAACCTGAAAGGAAAACTTCATAAACAAGATCAACTTAAAATAAATTCAATGAATCTAACAACGCTTTGGAACTTAACGCACAACATTTAGAAGTCTAGGCTAGAGACGTATTCCGGCGTCGTAAAGCCTGGTAACTGTTGTTCTCACTGATGGTTGGGTGATTCCTCCACTTTGAGACGATAAGTGCCAGTACGGACTTGTGCTCCCACGTACCGTTGAGTATATTTTGGGAGACCCCAATAGGCTTAATCCTTTATCCATAGGAAGCCGTGTCTGCTGTGCTATCGATCGCAATGCACTGAACACAGCATTCGGGAAGATTGACTGCCGTACCATAAAAAGTATTATGCAATTTTGCAATTGGTTTGGTAATCCCTCTACCTAGATTTCCAGAGCAGTCCCTTTCATTCCTTTTCAGACTCCTTAACAGAAAAGGTCCATCTGAGAACTTGTCACTTCAGGCTCATTAAAAATCGAAGGCAACTAGAGTCATCTTTTGTTTTTTCTCGACTCTTAAAAATTGAAAAAACAAGTTGTGTCAAAGCGTCTAAAATTTATTTTAAACAAAATATTCATTACCCTTTCCTATGTTTATCTTGGGTTGAGAAAATGGAATCCACCAACCAAGGAATTCCCCTTGGAGGAAATCCTAATCCCTTCTCCTCTTGGGGAGATGTTGGTGCACCCCATATGGCCACATTGTCGCTTCCAGGACTAACAATTGGTTTGCTTGTATGGCTCTTCTCAACCTCTGTCATTCAGAACACCACAATTCCTGAACAATCGAACTAGCGACTAGACGAGTCCAGAGTTACCCACCAACCTTCTACTTCCTCTAATTCTTCCTCTCCTCCTTCCTCTTCGCTTGATGGGGCTGGTAAAGCCAAAAGTCAAGTACCTAAAGAGAAGAAGGAAAAGAAGAAGAAAGAGAAGAAGAAGAAGTTACCAAAAGCGAATGGGGGCAAACGAGCGTCGTCTAGCGAAAATCCACACACTGCACCGACTAGGCCTAAATCGCCATGTGTCATTTGCAAAGGAGACTACTATCACAGAGATTGTCCTTGCATCCCTCGGGTCTTAAGGGACTGGTCTCCTCGTTTGCACAACCCGGTGTCGTCAACCTCTGATGATCATGTTGAAAACGCACCGTCAACTAGTGAAAGTGAATCCCCAAGACAAAAAGGAAAATATAGATCTCCTTGTAAACTGTGCGAAGGCGATCATGCCGTCCACCGTTGTCCCTTCTTAGATGAAGCTAAAAGAGTTTTGGACAATCGTCTGGTTTCACCGTTATGACTTCCTCCTGGATATAAAAAAACTCTTGCCGAGTCCGTCACTAGTTGAAAATCTGGCTGGCCCGCTCAGGTGGTCGGCCGAAGCATCTATCATTGAAGATAAACCATCTGAACCCATACCAGACGAAATTCAAAAGGTCGAGGCGACAGTTGACCCGGTCTTGCCTTCAGAGGTTCCATCTTAAGATGATACAGTCACTGAAGAGAACAAGGATGACACCGTCCAAATTCTTTTCATAAGCACAGACTCCAACGAACATGGGGGCAATTTACCCGTTCCTTTACCGCAGGAAGGAAGTTTGTCAGAGTCGTACCCGGCCGTCTATTCGGTCCCACCTCCAAGCAACCTAGTTGTCTCCTTCGACTGGAATCAACTAGGCAGACCCCATTTACCAGCTAGTATACCATTCTGAATCATTGTTCAAATATATAGAATTCTTATGGCTAGTACCATCATAGATGAGGGGGCTTCTGTGAGTATCCTTTCCTTAACTACTTGTAAAGCGCTTGGTTCACCATCGCTTTTTCCTGAGATGAGAAATCTAACAGGTTTTGATAAAGGAACCAGTCGACCGTTAGGGATCCTTCCCGATGTGCCCATAACATTGAGAGGGAAAACCGTTCACATGAACGTAATGGTAGTCCAAGGACCCCTGGATTACAATCTACTCCTTGGACGAGACTATATTTATTGCATGGGAGCAATTGTCTCCTCACTCTTTAGAGTAATGTGTTTTCCGCACGAAGGAAGAGTGGTCAAGCTCGTAGACCAGCTTCCATTTCCCGGATCATACAGAGCAAATAGTCATATACCATCCCTGAATGGTCTTTTCACGCAAGAAATGTCTCAATCCCCAGTTCGTCCACCCGATGAGCGTGAGTGATTCGGGGGAACATGAATAAAACCCAGGGGGCATGCACCCTGGTCTGCTTCAGCAGGAAAAATTCAGGTATAGGGTAGGTTTCTGCGAGAGAATATGACTAGTCTGTACTCTCGTCCGTGATTGGAAGAGGGGGTTATTCTAGAACAATATTCTCTTGTCAAAGTTATGTGAGTGGAGTAGCCTCCTTCACTCACCTTTGTCTATTTCGGTAGACATCGCCGAAGAAGTGTTTTGTTTGCGCTGTGAATAGAACGATCTTTGGGTAACCTGTAAGAGGTAGGCCTCTCTCGGTAAAACAAATGTTTTAACGGACTAAAGAAGGGGTAACCTTGAAACTCTGTTTTATGCCTGGGGGCATGCAAACCTTTTGGCTTGCAAGCGAAGAGCGACTATTTATTTTTTAAATTTGTAGGTCCTCTAACCCTTTAAACTTGTAGGATTGGTCGTTTCCTAACTTGCATAAAGAAAGGATGTAGGGAAAAACTCTAAAAATTTCCGTTTTATATGAGACATTCTTATCACATGACTGGATTGATCGAGTAGTTTTAGCACATAGTTCAAGCTCGTTAAAAAATAAACATAAGCCATGAGAAAATGTTTCCCCCCCCGCGTTTAAGCTCGTTAAAAAATGAACTATTCACCGGTAAATAACCATCGTAAATGTAGTACTTCAGCCATTAAAGCCTTGGTCGTGTTTGCACCATCACCTCCACTTCTGTATTGGCCGATCATTCACCTCCATTTGATTGTTTACCCCTTTTGAGAAACAACTACGAAGAGTGATCCCACCAGCCATCCTTGTAACACTGCCATGATTGGAAAATTCCAAACCTTACCTGGAATCAGTTGCTACCCATTTTATCACTTGTTCCTCAAAAAACGAGTCTCCTTTAAGCTCTTTTCAATTGACTCGTAAAATATGAAAAGATTGCCGAGCCATTGGCCTCTCCAGCTCGTTAAAGGGACCAGAAGTGTTATCCCTCCTCTAAATTTTAATCTTTTTGGACCTGAGGGATTATTACACAAAAAGATCGAGCGCTTGTTTTGTTCGGCTCGTTAAAAGTATCGAAAATTCATCCCTTCTGTATTGTTTTATACTTCTTTGGACTTAAGGGATTAGATGATGAAAAAGGAATTTTGGAGTTACCTTTACGTTCCTTTTCAGACTCTCTAAAAGTGAAAAGGACCGAGTTATCTTTGTCGTTAAACTCGTTAAAATTTTAATAGCGACAAACTTGTCTATAGACGAGAACAAGTCTCACTATCGCTAGGCTCGTTAAAACATAGTGATGGGTTTGCCCGAAGGGCAAATTATAGAACAAGCATATGTTATCCTCCTCAAGCTTGACAAAAATAAAGAGGTACTGGTCAGCAATGACTGGGGAAATTGGGAAGAAAACTTGAAGAAACTTTGTTGGTAGCAAGTCACTCTTGAACATGACACTTTCACTCCGCATCCAAGTCGGGTTGGGTTGTTTCATTCACCGGTCACATCACCATGGTCCCATCATACCATCCACATTTGGGGTTAATGCTACCAATCCATCACGTCAGTGTCGCCGATATGTTCAAGAGAAGTCATTCAAAGAATTCACCTATGTCTCACCCACTACAATACATTTATACTCCATTCTTTCATGACCGCCACCCTGAACCTTATATCACCAGATCATTTTCACCTCCATTAAAATCATTTGCTCCGTTCCATGTCATTGATGTGGGATTCATTAAGGCCCTCCTGTGATGGATCACTTCTTGTCGACATCAACTCATTATCCAAGAAGTTGATCTAGGAACACCCCATTCAGTACTTTGAAGCTTGCATGCCTCATTGGCAAGTTTCTCACTTTCGGCGACAGGTTTACATTAATGGCCTTCGACCGAAAGATTTTGCATGGTGTTCAACGCCAAGTCCTTTATTCACACCATGTGAATTGTACTATAGTACCTTGAGGGTCGTTATCATTATCGATGATTCCTCTCGCGCCTGTTAACAGCTTACATCATTGGCTGGTAATCAAGCGATGTCTTTCCATGTTCGACTCCAGAAAATCTCTCACATGGATCGACTTGTACTTCGATTGAAGATCGAACGAGATTGAAGACCCTGGATCTAGTTTCATCCATTCGGGTTGCAATATATATTCAGGGAAATAAAAACATTAAATGTACATCATTGCTACACAGATAATCATCCAATGAAAGGGATGATGACTCCACCAGAAGCATCAGTCTACACTCAGACGATTGTCTGTCCTATGTACATGAAAATGAATTTATAAAGCTGAGCATGGGAATGCCCGCCTCAGCTAGCTCATGAAAAATATTATGAAGATAATGTATTGTATTGTATCTTATTACAGGTCTCCTCCTAGCTTGAAAGAACTTTAGATCCTCGTAATAAAGCATTTCACCGGACATCAAAAGATTCACGATCTCATGCTTTAGGGGGCAACTATTATAGACATTTTTGGGCACTACAACCCCAAGCATAAATGTCCATAAACTAAGGGCTCCCAAGTCTTTAAGTGTTGTTCCAACCCCTAAAAGAACAAGGTCAACTGATTACAGCTTCTCCCAGAAGTTCTCCATGAAAAACTACTCAGAACTGGTCAAAACTGGATCATCTCACTTGCTCCATGGCTAGGGTGTGATGCATCGCACCTTGTACACACGGGAAATGCGTTGCATTTCAAAAATCCCTTCTATGGGGTGCGATGGACGAGAAAAGACAAGTGGCGGAGACAGTTTGCGAGGTGGATGATCATGGAATCTTCCAGAAACTTCTCCTGGGACACTTGCCTCTCAGAATCGCCCAAGAATGAGTAAGAGATCAATGAGATCTCCAAGTGGCATCAAGAACTATCAGAGAGAAGACACTAATAAAAAACCCAGAGCTGACTCACACCTCTGAAAATATCTATATATAGATCTCTCATCCTAGAGATCCAGGGGGTTAGGGGCTGGAATTTTGCATATTGTAAGGAATTGCTGTTGGTTTCTTGAGACAAACATCAGATTGTTGGGTGATCTAAGCTTTGTTTGAGGTGAAGAGGGGCTTCTTTGCTGGGAGGTTGATGCTGGTCAGAACAACTGGTTGTAACTCCTCTTGGCTCTTTTCTTGTTTATCAATAAAAGCTATTCAAGTTTTCCTCCATGCTTTTGTGTCATTGATGCTTGCTACATTTGTATGGTCAATTTACATCTGATCCTAGATTGTTTATGATTATAGATCCATGTCTTTGTATAGTTATATGCTTCTGTGATCTTACAGGTACTTTGTGAAGCTGGGCGTGCAAGGGAGAAGGTAGCTGAAGACTATCAAAGAAGAGAGGAATCAAATCAGGAGACTAGCGCAAGACAGAGGTTGGTCTTTCTATTCCTCTCTGTCTATAATTCATAAAGGAAAAACGAAAGTAGTTTTTCTCTATTTGTTTCTAAGGCAGATGTCACACCTTAGTGGGATAGAGCAGTTCTATATAGACACTTTTCCCTGTAACAGAATGGCCGCAAGATTTCATCCATTAGCCTCATGAAGGTGGCAGGAGCATTCGTCAATCGGAAAGGCATAACCAACGATTCGAAAAGGCCCTCCTTGGCTTTGAAGATAGTCTTCCACACATCAGAGGGTTTGATTGGTACCTGGTGATATCTTGACTTCAAACCGATCTTGTTGAAATATTTTGCCCCCTTCAGTTGGTCCAAGAGGTCATCAATCCGTGGGATCGGGTACCTATTATAGACAGTGATCTTGTTCAGTGTCTGATAGTCAATAAAGAGTCTGCAAGTCCCATCCTTCTTATGTACCAACACGATCGGGCTCCCATAGGGTGATGAAATCGGACGGATGTGACCTTTCTGTAGCAGCTCCTGAATCTGCCTCTTTATTTCATCATTCTCCATAACGGAACACTAATAGATTGGTCCATTGGGCAGCGGTGCACTTGGGGTCAGATTGATGGAGTAGCTAACCTACCAGTGCAGAGGAACCCCTGCGGGGGAAGTGACAGTGTCCTCCTACTCTTCCATGACCTTCTCCATCTGTAGTTGTCATGCGGAGGGACCCTGTCTGGAGGTCGTGGCCACCGTCTTCTTCCTTGAGGGCGTATCATTAAGAAAACAAATTTCCCAGTTTTGGAAATGAGGTTATTGCATTGTTTTGTTGTAACCAAAGAGAGGGCAATAGGCAGTGCTACCTCCGGTATCTTGTATAACTTATTTCCCATAGTAACAATAATAGCACAGGGCCTTGATTCATACACAACATGTCGCTTCCACAAGTATGGTTGTCCTAATAATACATCACAAACTTCAATGGGAGAAATGTCACACAATACCTCATCCATGAAGGGCTTGATGTTGTATGGAAGGTGACACTATTGGCTCACGTGAAGATCCTGTCCTTGGTGAAGCCACCCAATGGTGTACGGTTGTGGAGTTGTTATGGTTGGTAAGCCTAGCCGCTTCACAACCTCTACTGAAATGAGGTTCTTTTAGCTCTCGCTATTGACAATGAACTATATCGGGAAGCCCTTTACCCACATCTGGGAGTGGAAGAGACGCTCCTCCTCCTCTGGATCTACAATTCCTCCTTCTAGATCTTCATGGTGGCAATGGTGGTGTTGGGCTCCACATAGATAATATGCTTCCCTTTATCATTCCCCTTGTCGGGTTTTCACTCAGAGTTGGAACATGCATCTGATTCTCAAACCTTTAGCTTGGCCACTAGTGACTGCTTGGCCTGACATTCACTTGTGTTGTGAGTGGAGCTGTTATGGAACTCACACCACTTTCTTGTGTCCTTTTTCGGCTTCACAGTGCTATTCTTTGCTTGCAGCTTTGGGAGGTTGTCTTGGGTCGCCTTGCCTTGGCTTTGTCCTTTGTTATGCGGTTTGGGGGCACCTTTCCCTTGCTTTAGATTCACAGATCCAAAGTCTCGCCTAGTCGACCCAAGTTTTTCACATGTCAAAATGGTAAAATTTGGTCCATACAAGACTTTGAAGATCAACCCTCTCTCTCAGCCAACCAAGAAGACAAGTTTTGCAACATGCTGAGAGGACTTGGATGCTTTTGCTTGGAGCTATAAAAAAATTAAGGGAGTGTGTCCTTCGGTGTGTACTCAACATCTCTACATCAAGGAAGGATGCAAACCAATGTGACAAACTCACAGGAGAATGAACACAACCCTAAAAGAAATAGTCAAAGAAGAATTGCAGAAGTTGTTGGATGCAAGGTTCATTTACCCCATATCAGATAATGACTGGGCGTCTGCTCTAGTTTTGGCCCCAAAGAAGAATGGAAATTGGAGGATCTATGTGGATTACAGAGAGTTAAACAAAGCCACTAAAAAAACCATTTTCCTCTACCTTTCAATGATCAAGTCTTGGATGGTCTTGCATGGAAGAATTTTTTCTCTTTCCTGAATGGATTGAGTGGTTATAATCAAATCTAGATCAGCCCATAGGACCAAGATAGAACCACCTTCACTTTTCCTTGGGGTACCTTTTCTTATAGGGTACTTACTTTTGGATTATGTAATGCCCCTACCACTTTTCAAAGGGGATTTCTGAGCATCCTTTCTCAGCTAGTCCATGACTCTATAGAAATCTATATGGATGATTTCACTCCCTGTGGGTTTCAATTCCTGGAGGCTCCCTCTAACTTGGGGAAAGTACTAAGGAAGTGAATCGAAATGAACCTATCACTTAGTCATGAGAAATGTGAATTCTTGATGAATGTAGGGACTATTTTGGGTCATTCAATATCCCAAGAGTGAATACAAGTGGACCCAAATAAAATTTCCATTATAAAAATGGTCCGTGCTCCTCAAAAGCAGAGGGATGTTAGGACATTCTTGGGACTAGCTAGATACTATAGGAGATTTATCAAAGACTTTAGCAAAGTAGCCCCACTAGTTTTTTGACTACTCGCTAATGACTCTCAATTTTGCTGACCAGCTAGTTGCGAAGAGGCCCTAGAAACATCAAAGGTTAAGTTGACTATTGCACCCATACTTAGAGGCCCAAATTGGGCTCTTCCTTTCCACTTCCATGATGATGCACATGACAAAGTTGTAGGAGAAACTGTAGGCAAGATACATGACAAGTTTCCTTATGATATTTAATTCATTAGCAAAGATATGTATAAGGTTGAACTAAATTACACTGTCACTGAGAAGGAACTCTTAGCTATTGTCCATTCCTTGAATAAATTCATACACTACATCACTAGTTATCAAACCTCTTTGCATACTGACAATGTTGTTATCAAGTGCTTAATGAACAAGCCTAATGTAAATGCTAGAATTATTAGATGGTTTATTTTATCACATAAGTTTTATTTAACCATCATTGATAAGCCACATAAAGAAAATATAGTTGCAGATTTTTTTCTAGGTTTTCTTTTCCTGCAGTTGAAGAAGGGATGGTTGAAGACCAGCAGCCAAATGAATACCTATTTTCTATTTTAGTCCTCTCTCCATGGTTTTCTGACATAGCCAACTACCTACTTGCTACAAAGTTCCCTCCAAATCTATCATCTAAGGAGAAGAGAACGATTGTAAGGAAGAGCACCCTATTCACTTGGATTGGGGGAAATCTCTTCAAACTGGGCCCATATCAAATCTCTTGGAGGTGTGTCATTGAAGAGGAAGTCTTTGACATCCTCTTAGCATGTCATGATGGGCCTTGTGGAGGTCACTTTCTTACCAAGAGGAGAGCTTTCAAGGTACTGCAAGTTGGCTACCATTGGCCCACCCTCCACCAATATGAAAGAAGGTACACTAGTCAATGTGATTAATGTTAGAGGATGGGGAAACCTACTCCTAAGGATGAAATTCACTTGCAACCTCAGGTGGCTTTAGAGCCATTTGACAAGTGGGGCATGGATTTCATTGGGCCAATTGATCCATTGAAAATGTACATAACTGTATGCATTGATTATTTGAAAAAGTGGGCTAAGACCAAGGTTGTCAAGGTAGAAACAGAGGAGAAAGTAGTTGAGTTCTTAAGGGAAAATGTGTTTTACAAATTTGGGTACCCTAGAGAGCTAGTCACTGATCAAGGAACTCAATTCAAATCACATCAGATCGAAAATTTGACAAGACAACATGAGATAAAGCACATAACATATACTACCTATCATCCTTAGGCAAATGAACAAGTAGAGGTCACCAACATGCATTAGAAGTCATCCCCACCAAGGATCTGAACAACAGTAGAAAGGATTTGTCATACATACTAGTGGAGGCCACTTGGGCCTATAATACAACTTGGAAGACAACTACTGGTTTCACTCCTTATGAATTGGTCTATGGAAAGAAGGATCTTCTCTCCATTTATTTTGAGTACAACACCTTGAGAATGGAATCACAGTTGAATTTGGATGTTATAAAGGCACCACAAGGGAGGCTACTCCAACTGAATGGCCTAGATGAATTCTGAATGCAGGCCCTCCTACACACTAAAGTTATCCAAGTATAAAGGAAGGTTTGGCATTATAAGAACATCAAGGACAAGGTTTTTCAAGAAGGGAATTGGGCTCTGCTATATGACTCTAGGTTCAAGGACTTTAAAGGAAAATTGATGACAAGGTGGTTAGGCCCATACCTTATAAAGAAGTGCCATGATAATGGAGTTGTTCAAATCAAGACCATTTATGAGGAAGGTATCCCCTTGCTTGTCAATGGATACAGGTTGAAGGCTTACAAAATGCCTATGTCCAGGGAAGAGTTCATAAACACCATTAGCAATGAGATAATTGTGATTGGAAAGGTCCTAGCTTCGAAGTCATAAAAATTTTGAAATTTGTTTTTATTTGTGAAAAAAAGAAAAACAAAATAGGAGGACTGCATGAAAACCTCCATGAGGGATCTGAGGCCAGAACATTGGCTGAAATCATCCTTGAGGCAGCACAAGATTGAAAAAAGAGGAAAAAAATAAAAATAAAAGATCCTTGGGGGAAAACCTCCCTTGAGGTGCCCAAGGCAGGAAGGCAGGTTGAAAACCTCTCTTGAGGCAACCTGTGTGTCCGTAAAAAAAAGAGAAGAAAAAGAAAAAAGACAAAAAAAAAGTACCATGACAGGGAACTCCAACCTATGTTGGGAAAAGCACTGAGAGGGGGGAGGGGTGGTGAATCAATACTTTCAAATCAATAAGTGTTTTTTCATATTATGATTTCTATACGCGACTTTACTGAACGGAATCCACGTGTGTACGCGAATGTTCTTAAGACAACTACTGTACATCTAATAAACTTATGTTTTAATTAATTCATCATATGTTTGTCTTCAACTAGTGCATCGGTAATTTATTAAATATTATATAGATAGCAACCATGTGATGTAAGAACAAAATAAACCATCACATAAGAAAGACACATGAACACTGGGATTTAAGGTGGAAACCCAATGTGGGAAAAAACCACCTGGATCAAACTTCTGATTCTGATTTTTAAGCCTTTGACCCATCAATCTAGTATTTTGTTCCATCTTTTTGTTACCTCTGAACTGACTTGTGGATTTTTTATGTTACAAGTGAGTTGCCATCATGGAAAACACATGCATCATAATGCCCACAATCTCCCCCTTTGGACTTGATGGAAACGATGTTGGTGTTGATATACTCAACCTGTAGAAACCTATTAGATACATCAAATAACCATTATTCAAAAACTAAGATATTCTCCCCCTTTGACATCAAGGGAAAAGGGCGGACCAAAGCTCCGCATTTGGATCTGATTTTCACTATACTGTCCATGCTCTCCTGAGGACATGCTGAAATCTCTAATGAATGTACAATGACTCTATGACTCATATAACTTGTCCTATCACCAAAACTTACATCAATCACCCAATCACAGTGGGTTTGCACATTTTACATAATTATTACATCAAATTCCCAAACACAGTGGGGTTTCAAAATTCATCATGTCCAAAAGGACTTGACCACAACATGGCTAAATTTTACAATGAGTATATCATATGTCTTTATATGACCTATATATCAAGTTACATTTATAACAAAGACCAAATACCTAAACAATACCATGATAGTTATCAGCAACTATCATACACCATATATGATCTACACCATAAGCACCTATCAACATCATCAAGAACAACAACCTGTATATGTCCATCATCAATTCGCAAGATAAGGAAATGCAGATTTAATATCATCAACCTAAGACTAAGTATGCTGCATATATATTTTCATATATATCTGCTATCAACTCATCCTCTTGACCTTATCAAGATCAACTTGCTCTTTTTCCTTAGTAGAAAAAGGCTTAATCTATGTTCATCAAAACATAGCCTTTCATGAATCAACTAAGAATATGCCATATCTCCAAGCAGTAATGCCTATATCTTCACAAATCCATTCACGCCATATCATATACATGTGAAAGCACCATAGTCATCAGCCATGACCACAACATGATCATGAAATTATTGTAGCAAGTAGTGCATGTTCTTTCCATGACAACCCTCAATATATCAAACATGTATTATCACTAGGGCAGTTTCTAACATCCCATACCTGATAAAAATAAGCATATGTGAGAACAAAGCCTATCATCATAAAGTAAGATAGGAAGAAGTATTCATCATTCCTTATCATCATCATTCTGTGACTAAGTAAGCCATGTCTCCAAATAGCCATGTCTTCATGAAACCTGCAATAACATCATTCTCTTGGCCAATTTTCTTCATACAAGAAGATATTTTATATCAACATCATTTACGAATATGAAACCTAAGTAATCATCCAAGTTATCATTATCTGTAATGTATCCATCATAGAGATAACGATGTGTATCTAGCTTCTCATCAATGAGAAAATCAAACCATGAGCTCACACTCATTTGTCAAACTTTATTGATACCATCAAAAGTAACAATCCTCAAACAATATACCATGTGAGAGGAAACAACTATATGAATCCTCATCCATAACTGCACCATATGAAATTTATGCATCTTTGAAGGCATGATGACAACATCATAAAAGTAATGAGTGACATTTATCATTATCAAATAATGAATTTGTGTACTCAAGCTTTGTTTTTCTCCTTGAATTTATGAAGATCACCATAACATATGTACTATATGCATAATCAAAATAATCATCCATAAATATGATCAGTAGCATCAAAACAACTATGTGGCTCAAGCAATATATAAGAATCATCTGTGATTTCATCATAGGAAACCTATGACCGCAACATAGCATGATGCATCATTTAAACACTTCAACAACGTAAGTGTCATCACCATTGATAAGCATCATTATGTACAAGGACTTCTAAAGCAAACATAATGCCAAAAATGCATTACTAGAAGCATAGCAAATGCTCCCCCTAAACATGTGTCAATTGTTCACTGTCAGATCTGTTCATTTCATATATTAGTAAGAATCACCAAGTCATCATCATCAATCAGTTATGCATCAAGTCATCAACAACTTATGAGGTCCAAAAGCACTTCTAAATAGCATCAACAAACTGCAATCATCAACCACCAAAATAGAAAAGACAATTGATAATTGACTGAACCATATTAGACCATTTTCCTAAGTCTATCCCACTGTTTCTTCATTAAACCAAAGTATACATGACTGTGCAGTTTCGAACTCGCATATATACGTGACTATACTTCATGAAGCCTACGTATAGAAAGTGAAATACTGAAATTTCACACTTTCAGACCCCCTTGAGTCTATTCTGACTGTTCCTATGCACTATTACTCTCAACACTTCTATAGTCAATGTTATAATTATTGATTTAAGAATATGAGACTTCCATAGGCACCATCTTCTTTTATTCTTATCTCTAGTCATTTGATGATAACATCCACTATCTATCTACCATTCATCTTTGTCTTCGAATGGGAAGAGAGAAATACCACGCCTTACATGTTCTTCATTTTCTTGCTTATTGGTAGATCCATCTTTTTCATATTTTCTAATATCAATGTTCTTTTTTGGTTGCTTACCATATTGTCTATGATGATCCATAGACTTGTTCTTACATTCTTTTACTACATGCCCAAACTTGTTACTGTTGAAGAAAATGTAACTAGGTTCAATTTTCATTATGACTTGTAATTATAATGTTATGAAGAAAATTATTATTCCTTGCATCATGGATTTCATGAGCAAGATGTGATTACCATAGGTGAAAGACTTCTTCTTGACGTGTTTAGGTTTTTATGTTTCATCATAAATATTATAATAGTCATAAGATCAAAGGTTTACACTCCAAGAACAAGTGTCACTATCCTCATGCAAATCCGCTATATAAAATTGTTATAATCTCCTTGATGATATGTAGGCCTAAATTCAAGGCACTCATGTCAGCTCAAGGTACTATCGTTGACCCATATATATAAGGTGTGACTTCAAGTCTAAAGTAACAAGTATTTAGATCATTCATTATAGTCAACAAAGATTGTATGCATACATAGTGATATCTCGGTGAAGTGATCAAGGGTAATATCAAACTCTCAGAAGTATATCTCAGAGGTCTATATCTAAACAGTGATAACTCTCAGAAGTTTGCAGATCATTTCACATTACAGTCAACAAATAAAAGGAACACATACATAGTGAGCGAGGTAAATATATCAGAATTATGCGAATCAGTTCACACAAAAATCAACAAAGAAAAGGAACTCATACACAGTGAGCGAGGTAAATATCTCAGAATTCTACAGATTAGTTCAAATTACAATCAACAAAGAAAAGGAACGTTTGCACAGTGAGCGTGGTAAATATCTCAGAAGTCTTCCTACAATATACATATAGTATGTCAAAGTCTCTCATAAGTCTATACACTATGATAGGTCTCGGAAGAAGGAGTATATATATATACACACATTGTGTACTCTCAATGGTGCCTCGTGTAAATATATATTGTGACTATAGCTCTCGGTGGTGGCATATCTAATCAATATCATAACCAAAAAGAGTATGCAAGTCTATCTCAAGACATCAATATAAACTAAGAATTGTGGCAGCCAAGAAAAGAAGGAATCGAAGATAGTGACTAGAAAACAAGGACATAAGGAGGAGTATAGTGAATTGTGGACTAAACAAAGCAGAGGATAGTGACAAATGTCTTGGAGGTAACCTGGTGTCTTTTTTGTCCAGGGTCTTGGTCTTCATCATCTAAATTTCTATAAGAAGAGATTGAAGGGTTTTCCTCTCAATAGGAGAGGTTTTAGCCATAGAAGAGAGCCAACATCTTGTGTTCTTGTTTATGTTTTGATAGAATTTTGATCAAGTAGATAGACATGCATTAATAAGAGAACAAGAAGATTAAGCTAACAAGGACAAATTGTAAAAATACTTCACAAATTATTATCATGTAATGAAGAATCACTGTACACTTGATTTCCCTAGATTCTTCAAAATTGTATCAGAGCTAAGGTGAAACATCATGGAAAGGGAAACTCAAGAATACTCATGAAGGAAAGTGTTATAGCATGATTTACCACTCTTGGTAGATTTGATGCTCTGATTATGGCCTAGGGCAACCCTTCCTTCCAGACTTGGTCCAAAATCTAAAAAATAGTGTTTTATTCCCTATACGCTACTTTGCCCTGTGATAAGAGCATGTACACGCGGTTCAAAATATATCGAACCCATGTACATACGTTAAAACACTTAAAAAAATTAAATTTCCTTAATTTCAGGCGGAGCTCATGGGATTTGCCTGTTACTCACCTCCTATTGCCTGTGGCCCAACTATTTCACAACTAAAAAAGCTAATTTGGAGAGGTATAAATAAACTTCCATTAGAAGGCCTTAAGGGAGAAAGGATGAGATATTGATACTATAGTGATATTATCCCTAATCGAGTATGAAGAATCCCCATGCCTCCTGCACCCCCCAAAGCTTCAAGAAACCCTTGTTTCCTTGATTATAGATATCCCCCATCTTGCTTGAGATATCCTTGTATTGGTGATGGAGAAAGATTTATGAAGGACGGGAAAGGACGGATCCAGAGGACAGTTCCGCTTGGAGCTGGAGAAGGACTCTGTCCACCTTATTTATAGCTTACTTCAATAAAAGGAATGTTGTTCTGTTTCCGATATGAAATGTGTTTATGAATCAAAATTATGTTGTAATTCATTTATGAATCTTATATTGATGTATATTTATGCATTCATTTATATGGTTTAATGTTAACATCATGTATATGCTTTATGTTTCTATTGTCGTGTATGTACCATTTGAATAATTTTCAGGTTTCAAGAACATCGGGAGAAGCTGAGGGTTTTCACCCTACGAGATCTACCAAAATGAAAGACATCTGGGTAAGGAAACTCCTACACGATTTAGTAGAATAAGCATTTTTGATGATTGCTTGAGCATTTCTTGTTGAGGTTTGCCCTCTGCTCTATTGGGGTTCTCAACCCAAAGCCCTATGGTGGTTTCACCCATAACAGAATTGGTGACTCCACTGGGGATAAAAATCTTGTTATTCTTAGTTTGGGTTGTTTGTTCTCAATCAGAGTTCACTTTCTTGATTGCTTTCTTTTACAGTGTTTTTTGGTCCATTAGTATCCCAAACATCAAGTATGATCTTCTTGATTAGACCTTGATTTTTGTTTTTCCTAATAAATCTTTGTATACGCTGTTTTCTTTGACTACAGTAGCATATGCACGTAGATTTCTTTAAGGAAAACTCACGTATACGTGAATTTCCTGTATTAGAAATGCATGTGCATGCTTCTGTGTCTTTACACAATCACGTATGTAATTTCTTGGATTGTTTTTCAAATCTTTCGGCCTAGTTTGGTCTTTTGCCTTCTGGTTTATGTTGTTGTATGCTCATCTGTTGTCTGGAGAATTCATTTTTCCTGCAAGCTTTCTTTTTCAAAAATCTCCTTCTCACTGAAAAGATTTGGCCTAGGATTGCTTCTTAAGAAACTTTGTAATTTGTATCTTGGGTTCAAGGCTTCGTTCTTAAGTTCTTGGTTGTTCTAGTATTCCAGAATAGAAAATTGTTTTCAATTTCATTTCTAATCGGCATTTCAAATCCCTTGCTTTGCTTCCCCTTGTTTGGTGGCCTTGTTGCTTTTCTTTCTTTTTGAGAGTCTTCTTGATAAGTTTGAAAGTTATTAAATAATGAATCCATACAGGTGAGGAAAGTTTTAGATAGAGGAGGAATGACCTGTTATAGAGTTTTATGAACCCAACATTTCGGACTACCAAGTGAGTCCATCATTCGGTGGTGCATCAATAGATATTCTGAAGATATTAATGATGTATCCATGAGCTGTATTTCAGAGTATATATATAGGTTATGAAAGAATAATATAAGAAATTTAGTTGGCCATTATCTCATTAGTTTGTTAATATTTAGATTTTTATTTTTGTTTTTTTGTTTTTTATTAATTATTAATTAATTAATTAATTAAATTGTTTAAGTAATTTATTTATTTTATATTAATTAAACAAATTAATTAATTAATTAATTTTTTTATTTAATTAATTAATTTGTTTAATTAATTTTTTATATACATCTATTTATTTGTTTAATTTTTATTAAGAATTCTTAATTTTAGGTTACTAAATGGAATGTCTTATATAGAATTTAAACCATTAAAGATTTGGTGAGTTAATTCACTATAATTTTATTGGAATATATAAATTCTAGTGTTAATTTCTTAATCATTTATTTATTTATTTGTTTATATTTGTTTTTTCTTTTTATTTTTTAAGGAGGATGTTAGATAATGTTTGCTTGTTGTTTTGTTTTTTATTTTATTAATTTTTTAATGAGAGAGGAGCGATTAAATTATTATAAGGGATATGAGTTAATTATTGATTCTTTAAGATTTTAATTTTTTAATGAGAGAGGAGGGATTAAATTATTATAAGGGATATGAGTTAATTATTGATTCTTTAAGATTTTAATTTTTAGTGAGAGAGGAGGGATTAAATTATTATAAGGGATATGAGCTAGTCATTGATTCTTTAAGATTTTAATTTTTTAATGAGAGAGGAGGGATTAAATTATTATAAGGGATATGAGTTAATTATTGATTCTTTAAAATTTGATTTTTTTAATGAGAGAGGAGGGATTAAATTATTGTAAGGGATATGAGTTAATTATTGATTCTTTAAGATTTTAATTTTTTAATGAGAGAGGAGGGATTAAATTATTATAAGGGATATGAGTTAATTATTGATTCTTTAAGATTTTAGTTTTTCAATGAGAGAGGAGGGATTAAATTATTATAAGGGATATGAGTTAATTATTGATTCTTTAAGATTTTAATTTTTCAATGAGAAAGTAGGGATTAAATTATTATAAGGGATGTGAGTTAATTATTGATTCTTTAAGATTTTAATTTTTCAACGAGAGAGTAGGGATTAAATTATTATAAGGGATGTGAGTTAATTATTGATTCTTTAAGATTTTAATTTTTCAACGAGAGAGGAGGGATTAAATTATTATAAGGGATGTGAGTTAATTATTGATTCTTTAAGATTTTAATTTTTCAACGAGAGAGGAGGGATTAAATTATTATAAGGGATGTGAGTTAATTATTGATTCTTTAACCCCGGATGCGGGTGCTGACGTGCGGAGAAGGGGTGGGCCACATGCCCAGCATGTGCCACCCCGTGTTAAACCCACGGCTCCTTGAAGGAGGCCGTCAACTGGCATTCTATCTCCTCATCCGTGCAATGCAGCAGTTAATGCCATTGATGGCTGAGGAAAGAGGTAGATGGAGGAGTAGAGCGCAGTTATGGAGCGCCTGCAACGAGGGAATGAAACAGAATATGAGGAGCTTAATGTGTCGAGCAGGGAATATTGGTCTGCCGAGTATTGGAGGGTGCAGACGCACAGTGAGTTCAGGCTGGTGGAGATTTCATCACCCCGCGGCTCAGCTGAAGCCTGTCTCTGTGGCCATCCTTGCCGCTGGTCCGAGAGAGGAAGGCAATTGGCATACCACCAACGACAATTGGGAAAATGGAATGGTTTGGAACCAAGAGGGAGAATTCAATCTGAGTTCTGTGCACCAGAGGACAAAAAGGGAAGGTATTGGCACTGCTACCGAGTTCAAGTTCATTCTCAGGCAATCAGAGGAGGCATTAGGGACACCATGGTTAAGGTACGAGAACGACAGCTCAGCAGAAGGGGACCATGGAGAGGCTCCTCCTCACGAGCCCCTGCAGCAGATGAGCATCATCATTGTTGTTGCTGTTACTGTCATCGACGAGCCCGAGCAACCCAGCTCCCCATCAGACAATTCATGGAGGTTGGGAGTTCCAGCGAAGGGAAGCCGGTGCTTCCAGCCTTTGGCTCTGTGGTATTCACTCTGGGCAACTCTGCAGACATTGCAGGGGTCAATGCCCACATTTCAGTCTTATTCACCAGAATTCTGGAAGGAATTGAGGATGGAAATCCTTAGGGCACATTGGAGATGCCAATGGAAGACTTTGGAAAGGAAATTGATGTTGGAGACGGCACGACGGAGATGCCAATGGAAGGCTCTGGAAAGGAAATTGAAGTTGGAGAAGAACTGGCTGTGGAAGAGGTCACTGAAACTGAGCCACCATCGTCTGAAGCCGGAGGCAAGGAGGACCAAAATTCGCATGCCCTCTCACCTCCATTGGGGCCAGCCCCTCCAGGCGTCGACGAAGAGGTATGGAGGAAAATGTGGGAAGGACGTGAAGAAGGTGACGGGTGGGCGTACGTGGTCGAAGACAAAAGCCTCTGTGACGAGGCGGAAGAACATCTGGCAGCCTGCCTTCCATCCACCGCCCGACTCCAGGATTAATGCTTCCACGGGTATTCTGATTTTGTCATTCGGTTATGTTTGCTGGCAGTCGTTACTTGTGTCTCTGTTATGTTCAAATTTGTCTGGTCTTTGGTTTAGTCTCACTTCTGTTAGGTCTATGTGGGGTTACAGTAAATGCATTAATCGCCATGGCTATCATGCGCTCTCAGAAGCTAGCCCCTGCGTGGGCAGTTATATGTTTGGTCTAGGTAATGTTATTCCCCAGAGTTTCTGATAGATTTTGCCCCTGGGTGGGGGCTTTTGTTGTCATGAGAAGTTATGAGAAGTCTTGTCGATGCTGCCCCTGCGAGGGAGCTTTCAAGTCTACAGTCAAGGTTCCCAGGGTGCTTCTGCAGGCCCTGGAAGACATGTCTTTCTGTTTGTAAAGTTTTTTGTACATATAATTTGAAAGTTTAGCTAGTTTTACAGAGAAAAAAAAAATTATTGATTCTTTAAGATTTTAATTTTTAAATGAGAGAGGAGGGATTAAATTATTATAAGGGATGTGAGTTAATTATTGATTCTTTGAGATTTTAATTTTTAAATGAGAGAGGAGGGATTAAATTATTATAAGGGATATGAGTTAATTATTGGTTCTTTGAGATTTTAGTTTTTTAATGGTAGAGGGGGGATTAAATTATTATAAGGGATATGAGTTAATTATTGATTCTTTGAGATTTTAATTTTTTAATGGGAGAGGAGGGATTAAATTATTATAAGGGATATGAGTTAATTATTGATTCTTTGAGATTTTAATTTTTTAATGGGAGAGGAGTGATTAAATTATTATAAGGGATATGAGTTAATTATTGATTCTTTGAGATTTCGATTTTTTAATGGGAGAGGAGGGATTAAATTATTATAAGGGATATGAGTTAATTATTGATTCTTTGAGATTTTAGTTTTTTAATGGGAGAGGAGTGATTAAATTATTATAAGGGAGATGAGTTAATTATTGATTCTTTGAGATTTTAATTTTTAAATGGGAGAGGAGGGATTAAATTATTATAAGGGATATGAGTTAATTATTGATTCTTTGAGATTTTAATTTTTTAATGGGATTGGAGGGATTAAATTATTATAAAGGATATGAGTTAATTATTGATTCTTTGAGATTTTAATTTTTTAATGAGAGAGGAGGGATTAAATTATTATAACGCATATGAGTTGATTATTGATTCATTGATATTTTAATTTTTTAATGAGAGAGGATGGATTCAATTATTATAAGGGATATCAGTTAATTATTGATTCTTTGGATTTTAATTTTTTAATGAGAAAGGAGGGATTAAATTATTATAAGGGATATGAGTTAATTATTGATTCTTTGAGATTTTAATTTTTAATGAGAGAGGAGGGATTAAATTTTTTTTTTTTTTCTTAAGCAAGTATGGATCCTTCTATATCATTGAGTCAAAAAATATTTTTCAGTATTTACCACCATCCACTCGATGTCGAAGAGATAGAAAGGAAATAAAAGCAAAGGCCTCCAAGGGCTACCCCATACAGCAATACATATAAAAAATTTAAGCCTAAGACCTTACTGACAAGACCCCAAACTAACCTATGGAAAGCCCGCGTGTTATCGCGTGGCCTCCCTCTGGAAAACTCCTACCCAATAAACCGACCCATCAAAACAAGAAGATTGTCAGACGAGAAAATAACACATCTCAAAAGAGCCTGAAATTTACCAACCTGGCCCCACTAAGTTACACTTTGTCAGACCATCGTTGATTCACAGCCCCCGAATCCAACGGATGAGAAGGATATCACAACGGATAAAAAGGAGGAAAGTTAGTCCGTGATGGAGGGCGGTTTTCCACCCCCACACCCTACCACGTGTCGCAGTATGAATGGGATCGCTGCGGAAACGTGAAAACCATTCCCACTCTGAGGGCCATGCGATTAGTCTGAAACCACCTGGAAGGTGGTTTTGCAAACTGGACCCCGTAGACTGAAACCCCTGGTTGCCGAAAGACCTAGTTCCTCTAGAAAATGTAGAACAACCTCGCCTTGGATTAGGAAAAATCCAGGGTAAAAGTTTTCCATCGAGCCGAGACTTAAGAGAAACATCTGAGGTCTGCACCACCCTTACACCTTGAGTCTGGTCTACCAGACATGGCTCTATTTCTTTCGCAACCATTACCCAAAAAGAAGGTTCAACCATGGGAAAATCAAATCGAGTTATTCCCCATGGTTTTCAATCTAAACACCTCCCTATCATCTTCTGCCTGTTTGCAGCATAGAGCTCTCAGTTTACTAGGCCTCAACTCCTGCCACTTCGTCAACCCATTTTTCCTTGTGCAGCTGACCCCCTGGTTGGCTAGAAGATCCGCCAGCTTGTTTTCCTGTCTGCGAATGTGGTGGAAACTGATAGTGCGCAGGCCCTGAAGATGGCTTTGAATTCTTTGGAAAACTCGAATTAGTTTCCAATGTTTAGAGACTTTATCCGGTGTAGTTCCATTGTGAATTTTTTGCACAGAGTTGATAATTAACTCTGAATCTGCCTCTATCATGACATTTTGACAGTTGTCCTACTTCAGCAAATCCAGGCATTGTTCCATAGCCATTAGCTCGGCCATGTTATTGGTGGTTGTACCTAGGTGGTAATGAAAGATGCTAACGATACTTCCCTCTGAATTTCTGAGTACACCTCCATACCCTGTTGTTCCCGGGTTCCCCTTTGAAGCCCCATCAATGTTGTATTTTAAATAGCCTTCCGGAGGAGGATGCCAAAATTCCTTTTCCATATCCGACGAAATGATCCTCCTATCAATGCCTAGGAGGGTGAGCCTCTGCAACCCCAGCTACCTGAGAATTTTTAAATCTGCGTCTGAGGGGGGATTTTTGGGGATTGCGAACAATTGTTGTCGTAGTCTCCTTCAGCTGTTTTATGATTAACTCCAGCAGGTGTTGAGGGGGTTTTTTTTCTCCCTTAAAAATTCTTTTGTTCCTCTCCTTCCACACGTTCCATATGATGAAGCTTGGTATAAGAGCCCACGCTGAGTTAAGAATTTCATTATCCGAAAAAAATTTCCTCCAAATGATGAGGGTACTAATGATGCTCCTTTTGTCCCTATCAGATCGATGAAAGATTGCAGCAAATAAATCCCATAAACAGGATGTGAAAATGTAATTGTTAAGTAAGTGTTCCAAGGTTTCTTCTTGAGCTTCACATAATAGGCATCTTGAAGGTTCCTATACACCTCTCTTCCTTATGTTATCCCAAGTCAGAATTTTCTTGTCATAAACAACCCACATGAAGAGTTTGATTTTCATCCACCCTGGATGTTTCCAAAGGTTTTGCTAAATTTTATCTGGAACCAGGGGATCCAGCTCAAGGAGAATGCTTTTTGCTTCCTTAAGATTAAAGGTGACCTCTTTGTTATCTCCCCATCTCAGTTGGTCTTGTCCCTCTGCCACTAAGATCTTCCTTTGTTCATTTATTTTCCTGAGCTCCTCTGCTTTAGTTTCTAGGAGATTGTTATTTCTGCAATCTATGTTTCTCCAGATTCTCCATTTTTCCATAAGCTGAGAATGTATCTAGAAACCTTTAACCTTTATTAAACCTTAGGAATCTGACTCCTGTTTAAGATCTAGGAAATCTTCTTTTACCAGAATTGATTCTTGTTGCCATTTATCTTCCCAGAAAAGAGCAAGATCTTCGTCTCTAATTTCCCAGAAGCTATTCTCTTGTACTAGTCTTCTATTTTCCCAAGCTTTGTTCCAAATATAGGAACCTTTTATATTTCCTAACATTCTTATAAGATCACTGTTCTGCCAGGAATTAGCATATTTTTCTTTCCAGATCTTTGCCCATTGAATATCTAGTTGCTGGAACCAGTGCCACCAGAGTTTGGCCCCTAGAGCCTTACTGAGAATCTCCTGATCATCCAATCCTAGCCCTCCATGGTTCTTGGGCTTACAAATTTTATCCCAAGACACTGAGGGCCATTTCCTCTTAGTCTCCTCCCTACCCCAAAGGAAATTTCTTTGAATATCTCTAAATTGTTGAAGGACCCCTTTTGGAGCTAGGAGGGCTGATAACATGAAGATGGGGATTGCTTGAAGCACTGCTTTTGTATGAACTAGTCATCCAGCAAGGTTTAAAGATCTAATGGTCCATTTACTGACTTTATCCTGTACCTTGTTGATCAAAGGTTCCCATACACTTTTGTGCATTTGTTTTTCCATTAGAGGGACTCCTAAATATTTTGAAGGAAGGGAATCCCTTTGGAAGCCAAGAATTCTGGAGATGTTTTTCTGAATAGCAATATTGGTATTGAAGAAAAAGATTTTTGATTTGGAGAGATTTACTTCCATACCTGAAGCCGAGGCAAAAATATTCATAATTCTTTTGTAGTTTGAAGCTTCTTGGACTGTGGGGAGTCCCTGAAGCATGGTATCATCTACAAATTGTTGATGAGTCAGAGCTTGCCCATTATCAGTAAGCTATAGGCCTTTAATTTTTCCTGAAGATTGCACCTTCTTAATAGCTCTCCCTAGCCCTTCCATCAAGATAATAAAAATTAAGGGGGAGAGAGGGTCTCCCTGTATGAGGCCTCTAGAAGGACTGAAAATCTCTGAGGGGGAGCCGTTGACCAAAATAGAAAAGTTGGAGGAGTTCACCAGTGCCATTACCCATATAACCCAGATATGATCAAATCCAAATGCAATTAGCATTTTCTTAAGGTAGACCCAGTTTACCTTGTCATAAGCGTTGGCAATATCTAATTTCATGATCATACCCGCCTGCTTCTTACTAGTTAAAGAGTGCACCACTTCTTGCGCTTGAATGATATTATCCAAAATTTTTCTGCCTTCCACATAACTTGATTGCTCCCCAAAAACTAGGACTGGAAGCAAAGGTTTGAGTCTGTTAGCCACAACCTTGGATATAATCTTGTAGATTACGTTGCATAGGGCTATGGGTCTATATTTATCCGGTGTAAGAGAAATCTTCTGTTTGGGGATCAGGGCTATGAAGGAAGTATTGAGGGCTTTCAAAATGGTTTTATTTGACCTGGAATCCTCCACCACATTCAAAATGTCCTGCTTAACAATATTCCAACAAGCTTTGAAAAAGTCCACATTGAAACCATCTGAGCCCAGTGCTTTTCCATTCTGCATGTCTTTGATTACATCTCTCAACTCCCCTTCCGTTACTGGTCTATTAAGGTTGAAGTTGTCCTCCCTGGATACCAGTTTCAGTATGCTTCTAGTAATCTCCCGAATGGCTTGCTCTCTGTTTGAAATGTTTTCCTGTGTTATACCTTGGAAGTGGTGGATTAACACAGCTTCTATAGCTTTATGGGATATCTGAAGTTCCCCTGCTTCATTCTTGATTGAAGAGATATTATTGTGAACTCTATTGGCCATGGTGGTTCTATGAAAGAACTTAGTATTGCGCTCTCCTTCTTTTAACCATTGAACTCTGGATTTTTGTCTCCAAAATATTTCCTCTTGTTTACATAGATCCTCCCATTTTTGATAATGTTTATCCACTTGTTCACTGATATTTTTATCAAAGCCTTCATTGATTAGAGCTTGTTTGAGAACCTGCATTTTGTTTTCAACTACTCTCTTTTCTTCAAAAATATTCCCAAAATCCTTCCTATTCCATTCCTTAAGCCAACATTTTATGTGCTTTAGTCTCTTGTGAAGAAGATACATTCTGGTTCCCTGAATCTGCAAGTCCTCTAACCACCATTTCTCAATGTTGCTTGTGAATTCTGGGTGTGACAGCTAGATATTTTCAAACCTGAAGGGTTTATTTCTAGGAGTCCCTATACCCTTGATTTCCAATTGGAATGGCCAATGATCTGAGCCTCCAAAGGGAAGAACTCATGCTGTTACCTCTTTCCCATCTAGCATAAGATTCTCAGAGATAAAGAATCTATCTAGCTTTGAGGCAACTAGGGCATCTTCTCCTCTCCTGTTATTCCAAGTAAATAGGCCAGTATTCCAATTAGTATCAACAAGCTTTGTGTTGTCAGAAAACGTTTGGAAAGCCATGGAGTCTTTACTTAGAGATCTTGTTTCTCCTTTCTTCTCTGAAAGGAATTTAATCATGTTAAAATCCCCTCCCATGATCCAGGGTATATCTGCATGTCTGCTCCTGAGATCTACCAGGGTATCCAAAAACTTAAGTTTGTCATCAATTCTCTGAGGACCATGAACGTTTTTTACCAGAAAGGTATCCCTTTCTCCTACTAGTTGAATGAAAATTGACAAGTAATTTCTGGATGCCTTAGCATCTAGAATGCCAATTTTGTGGGGATTCCATAGAGTGAGTAAACCCCTTATTGTATTCTCTGCTTTTACTTCAAGAAACTCATAGCTGCTGAGCCATTTACTGTGGATTTGTCTTACCTTTTGAATGGAACATTTCGTTTCTTGGATAAACATTATATCCGACGTTTCTTGTTTCATTCTATTGCTAAGCATTCTCTTCTTTCTCTTACTCCCTAGACCTCTAATATTCCAAGATGTCAACTTCATTATAAAAGATTTGTAAAGGAGTAGATGGCTAGATCTTTCATCTTACCTGAATCAATCATCAACTTTCCACACTCCATAAAGAGTTCATTATGCTTTTTCCTGCCTCTTTTCTTGCCTGGGTTTCTATTAACTAGGCCCAGTGTAGTTTTCATCATTTTCACTCCTCTGTTATCCTGCTTGTCTATGTTGTTACATCTCTCTGACTTCCCAGTTTGTGATATCCATAGAAATAGTTGTTGTATTCTACTGAGTTCCTCTTAAGGTAGCGAATCCACTCCCCCTGTGGTACCCTGCCTCAAGAAGCCTTCTAGGTCTAGGTTTTCTTTGTCAAGAATTTCTAGTAGTTCATGGTCCTCTGGGTCCGTATCATTCTGGGTCATTTCCTGATCTGTTTCCTATTCAACATCGCTCATAGTGGCTTCTTTCTGGTACTCATCATTTTGTGTTTGTTCTAGGTTTTTCCTTTCCTCCTTTTCTGTAGAACTCCCTTCCATTGCTTGATCTTCTTTAGTAATCTCTTCCTCTTCCTGAAGCACCTGAAAATTGTTCTGCCTAAACTGTTGTCCTTCGCGCTGCTGATTTTTCGGTCCTCTTTTACTTCCTTTACTTTGGTTAACCACTTTCTGAAAGCCATCTGATTCTTTCACTGTATTGCTTCTGCTTTTGTTTATTTCTTTGTTGAGTGGACAATCTCTGAAGAGATGTCCATGTTCATGGAATTTGCGACATCTGAATGGAATGTGCTCATAATCTACTGTTTGCACCCATTCTTCATCAAAAACTTCCAGGATTATCTCCTCTGGTAGAGCTCCTGATAGATCCATTTCCACGCATATTCTAGCAAAGGAAGTGTATTTTCCTCTTCTAGTGGCTTCAGAGGCTTTAACATAGCGACCTAATTTATTGCCTATCACCACTAACGATTCATTTTGCTAGTAATCAAGAGGTAGAGAGTAGAGCCTTACCCAGACTGGAACAGGAGTAAAAGTATCCTTTTCTAGGACGAAGTTCATTATCCATGGTCTCATGTAGAGCCCTGCAGCAACATAGAAGTATGGCCCTCCTTCAAATATTCTGTCCTTGTCTTCAATATTTTTGAACACCACCGTGAAGAAACCCTTGGACCCAAGATGAAGATCTATGCTTCCTTTAGGTTTCCAGTGGTATTTGATCCACGACTGTAGGGCTTTTTCAGTGGGTTGTAGTCCCATGAACTTACAGATGATGACATATGTCCCCATGTGTTCCCTGTACGTCTGCAACTCTGGATTATTTAAAATCACTCTAGGAGTTATATCTGTTTTGGGTTTCCAAGGCCCCTTATGTTTCTTTTCTTTAGTTTCCTATTTTTTGTCTTCTATCTCCTTGTCTTTTGTGCAATGTTGATCCTTTTCTATGGGTTCTTTTGTTCCCTCTTCCGTGATATTTTTTCCTTCCACCCTTGTTTCCCTAACATTTTCTAGAGGCTTCCTTCCCCTGTTCGCCATGGCCTCCTTGTAGGAGGGAGTGGATCCCCCTCCTCTGCCACCCTTCACAGGGTTCTTTCACTGCCCCTGTGTGTGCTGAACTCTATTCGCTCTTCCCTATTCACGCGTCGGCTCCTCCAATGGAAAATCCAACCAAGGAGGGATTAAATTATTATAAGGGATATGAGTTAATTATTGATTCTTTGAGATTTTAATTTTTTAATGAGAGAGGAGGGATTAAATTATTATAAGGGATATGAGCTAAAAATTTATTCTTTGAGATTTTAATTTTTTAATGAGAGAGGAGGGATTAAATTATTATAAGGGATATGAGTTAGTTATTGATTATTTGAGATTTTCATTTTTTAATCAGAGACAAGGGATTAAAATATTATCAGGGATATGAGTTAGTTATTGATTCTGTGAGATTTTAATTTTTTAATGAGACAAGAAGGATTCAATTATCATAAGGGATATGAGTTAGTTGTTGATTCTTTGATATTCTAATTTTTTAATGAGAGAGGAAGGATTAAATTATTATAAGGGATATGAGTTAGTTATTGGTTCTCTGAGATTTTAATTTTTTAATGATAGAGGAGGGATTAAATTATTATAAGGGATATGAGTTAGTTATTGGTTCTCCAAGATTTTAATCTTTTAATGACAGAGGAGGGATTAAATTATTATAAGGGATATGAATTAGTTATTGGTTCTCCAAGATTTTAATTTTTTAATGACAGAGGAGGGATTAAATTATTATAAGGGATATGAGTTAGTTATTGGTTCTCTGAGATTTTAATTTTCTAATGACAGAGGAGGGATTAAATTATGATAAGGGATATGAGTTAGTTATTGGTTCTCTGAGATTTTAATTTTCTAATGAGAGAGGAGGGATTAAATTAATATAAGGGATATGAGTTAGTTATCGGTTCTCTGAGATTTTAATTTTTTAATGAGATAGGAGGGATTAAATTAATATAACGGATATGAGTTAGTTATCGGTTCTCTGAGATTTTAATTTTCTAATGAGGGAGGAGGGTTTAAATTATTATAATGGATATGAGTTAGTTATCGGTTCTCTGAGATTTTAATTTTCTAATGAGGTAGGAGGGATTAAATTATTATAAGGGATATGAGTTAGTTATCGGTTCTATGAGATTTTAATTTTCTAATGAGGGAGGAGGGATTAAATTATTATAAGGGATATGAGTTAGTTATCGGTTCTCTGAGATTTTAATTTTCTAATGAGGGAGGAGGGATTAAATTATTATAAGGGATATGAGTTAGTTATCGGTTCACTGAGATTTTAATTTTCTAATGAGGGAGGAGGGATTAAGTTATTATAAGGGATATGAGTTAGTTATCGGTTCTCTGAGATTTTAATTTTCTAATGACGGAGGAGGGATTAAATTATTATAAGGGATATGAGTTAGTTATCAGTTTTCTGAGATTTTAATTTTCTAATGACGGAGGAGGGATTAAATTATTATAAGGGATATGAGTTAGTTATCGGTTCTCTGAGATTTTAATTTTCTAACGACGGAGGAGGGATTAAATTATTATAAGGGATATGAGTTAGTTATCGGTTCTCTGAGATTTTAATTTTCTAACGAGGGAGGAGGGATTAAATTATTATAAGGGATATGAATTAGTTATCGATTCTCTGAGATTTTAATTTTCTAACGAGGGAGGAGGGATTAAATTATTATAAGGGATATTAGTTAGTTATTGGTTCTCTGAGATTTTAATTTTCTAACGAGGGAGGAGGATTAAATTATTATAAGGGATATGAGTTAGTTATCGGTTCTCTGAGATTTTAATTTTCTAACGAGCGAGGAGGGATTAAATTATTATAAGGGATATGAGTTAGTTATCGGTTCTCTGAGATTTTAATTTTCTAACGAGGGAGGAGGGATTAAATTATTATAAGGGATATCAGTTAGTTATCAGTTCTCTGAGATTTTAATTTTCTAACGAGGAAGGAGGGATTAAATTATTATAATGGATATGAGTTAGTTATCGGTTCTCTGAGATTTTAATTTTCTAACGAGGGAGGAGGGATTAAATTATTATATGGGATATGAGTTAGTTATCGGTTCTCTGAGATTTTAATTTTCTAACGAGGGAGGAGGGATTAAATTATTATATGGGATATCAGTTAGTTATCGGTTCTCTGAGATTTTAATTTTCTAACGAGGGAGGAGGGATTAAATTATTATAAGGGATATGAGTTAGTTATCGGTTCTCTGAAATTTTAATTTTGTAACAAGGGAGGAGGGATTAAATTATTATAAGGGATATGAGTTAGTTATCGGTTCCTTGAGATTTTAATTTTCTAATGAGGGAGAAGGGAGTAAATTATTATAAGGGAAATGAGTTAGTTATCGGTTCTCTGAGATTTTAATTTTCTAACGAGGGAGGAGGGATTAAATTATTATAAGGGATATGAGTTGGTTATCGGTTCTCTGAGATTTTAATTTTCTAACGAGGGAGGAGGGATTAAATTATTATAAGGGATATGAGTTAGTTATGGGTTCTCTGAGATTTTAATTTTCTAACGAGGGAGGACGGATTAAATTATTATAAGGGATATGAGTTAGTTATGGGTTCTCTGAGATTTTAATTTTCTAACGAGGGAGGAGGGATTAAATTATTATAAGGGATATGAGTTAGTTATGGGTTCTCTAAGATTTTAATTTTCTAACAAGGGAAGAGGGATTAAATTATTATAAGGGATATGAGTTACTTCTCGGTTCTCTGAGATTTGAATTTTCTAATGAGGGAGGAGGGATTAAATTATTATAAGGGATATGAGTTAGTTATCGGTTCTCTGAGATTTGAATTTTCTAATGAGGGAGGAGGGATTAAATTATTATAAGGGATATGAGTTAGTTATCGATTCTCTGAGATTTGAATTTTCTAATGATGGAGGAGGGATTAAATTATTATAAGGGATATGAGTTAGTTATCGGTTCTCTGAGATTTTATTTTTCTAATGATGGAGGAGGGATTAAATTATTATAAGGGATATGAGTTAGTTATCGGTTCTCTGAGATTTTATGATTCTAAGGAGGGAGGAGGGATTAAATTATTATAAGGGATATGAGTTAGTTACCGGTTCTCTAATATTTTAATTTTCTAATGAGGGAGGAGGGATTAAATTATTATAAGGGATATGAGTTAGTTATTTATTCTTTAAGATTTCAATTTTTTGATGATAGAGGAGAGATTAAATTATTATAAGGGATATGAGTTAGTTATTGATTCTTTAAGATTTTAATTTTTTGATGAGAGAGGAGGGATTAAATTATTATAATGGATATGAGTTAGTTATTGATTCTCTAAGATTTCAATTTTTTTATGAGAGAGGAGGGATTAAATTATTATAAGGGATATGAGTTAGTTATTGATTCTTTAATATTTCAATTTTTTTGATGAGAGAGCAGGGATTAAATGATTATAAGTGATATGAGTTAGTTAATTATTCTTTAAGATTTTAATTTTTTGATGAGAAAGGAGGGATTAAATTATTATAAGGGATATGAGTTAGTTATTGATTCTTTAAGATTTCAATTTTTTAATGAGAGAGGAGGGATTAAGTTATTATAAGGGATATGAGTTAGTTATTGATTCTTTAAGCTTTCAACTTTTTAATGAGAGAGGAGGGATTAAATTATTATAAGGGATATGAGTTAGTTATTGATTATTTAAGATTTCAATTTTTTAATGAGAGAGGAGGGATTAAATTATTATAAGGGATATGAGTTAGTTATTGATTCTTTAAGATTTCAATTTTTTAATGAGAGAGGAGGGATTAAATTGTTATAAGGGATATGAGTTAGTTATTGATTCTTTTAGATTTCAATTTTTTAATGAGAGAGGAGGGATTAAATTATTATAAGGGATATGAGTTAGTTATTGATTCTTTAAGATTTCAATTTTTTAATAAGAGGAGGGACTAAATTATTATAAGGGAGATGAGTTAATTATTGATTCTTTTCAATTTTTTAATGAGAGAGGAGGGATTAAATTATTATAAGGGAGATGAGTTAATCATTGATTCTTTAAGATTTCAATTTTTTAATGAGAGGGGAGGGATTGAATTATTATAAGGGAGATGAGTTAATTATTGATTCTTTAAGATTTCAATTTTTTAATGAGAGGAGGGAATAAATTATTATAAGGGAGATGATTTAATTATTGATTCTTTAAGATTTCAATTTTTTAATGAGAGAGGAGGGATTAAATTATTATAAGGGAGATGAGTTAATTATTGATTCTTTTAGATTTCAATTTTTTAATGAGAGAAGAGGGTTTAAATTATTATAAGGGATATGAGTTAATTATTGATTCTTTAATATTTTAATTTTTTAATGGGAGAGGAGTGTTTAAATTATTATAAGGGATATGAGTTAATTATTGATTCTTTAAGATTTTAATTTTTTAATTAGAGGCGAGGGATTAAATTATTATAAGGGATATGAGTCAATTATTGATTCTTGAAGATTTTAATTTTTTAATGAGAGAGGAGGGATTAACTTATTATAAGGGATATGAGTCAATTATTGATTCTTTAAGATTTTAATTTTTTGATGAGAGAGGAGGGATTAAGTTATTATAAGGGATATGAGTTAATTATTGATTCTTTAATATTTTAATTTTTTAATGAGAGGGGAGGGAGTAAGTTATTATAAGGGGTATGAGTTAATTATTGATTCTATAAGATTTTAATTAATTTGTTCAATTAATATAAAAAAAAAAAAAATTAATTAATTAAATAATTTAATTAATTAAGTAATTAAACAAATTAATTAATTAGATAATAAATAATTAATAAATAAATAAATAAAATCTAAATATTAATAAACTAACCAGATAATGGCCAACTAAATTTCTTATATTATTGTTTTGTAACCTATATATATATATATATATATATATATATATATATATATATATATATATATATACACACACTCTGAAATACAACTCATGAATACATCATTAATATCTTCAGAATATCTATTGACGCATCCCCTGATGATGGACTCACTTGGTAGTCCGAAACGTTGGGTTCATAAAACTCTATAACAGGTCATTCCTCCTCTATCTAAAAGTTTGAAAGTATTTCTTTCTTGACCTTTTTGTCAGTTTGTCGAAATCTTTTGTTGATACTTGGGTCAGTTTGTACAAGTTCGTAGTCTTTCTTGTTCAAGTTTTATTCGTTTTTGAGTTTATAACTTGCGATATTGAACGACTCCTTGTGCCTCTTTATTGATCTTCCGATTTTTAGTAGCACTTTTGTGGCATCAAAAAGTTATTTTGTTCCCTTTAAAAGAAAAAGCTCAAAAAACATTGTTTTTGTTTTTCTTTTTCCAAGTTTTTGGTTTTCGGTTTCTTTTATTTTAATGTTGAAAAGCGAATTGACATCTTTTGTGATTTGTTCTGCTTGCCTTGAAGAGAGATTTGTGTTCAAATTTTTGCCCTCTTCATTTTAAGTTGGCTTATTATCTCTATAAAGAGTTGCATTTTCTTATGACTGTTGTTTAGCATCTTGCATCATCATTGTAATTTGCATTAGGTTAGTATGCATTTTAAGGCATTCTTAGTTTTTTTTAGTTTTTGTTTGTGTGGATTGTTTAAGTAAAGAAAAGAAAAATAAATTTCTTTATATAAGTTTCTGTAGAACCCATGTAGAGGTCACTCTTCATCAAAGAAAATTATTGCATTCATATAGTCAGATTTCTATTGATTTCTTTTGCGTGATAAAAAAATCATCAGTTTCACTCTCGTAATTCCCCCTGACTTAAAGAATAGCTATATAAACTCAAGTGATTAATAAAATGAACTAGAACATTTATTTTGGTCATTAAAAAAACACCAACAAGTTTAGGTTCATTAGGGCCTTGGATTAGGGGAGTGGAGAGTTAACTCTCCAAGGCCGCTCAAACTACAAAACGTAGAAGTTGAATAAAGATTTAAACCCAATATCATTAGAAAGATTGGGAAAGCTCCATGACTGGGAGCTAAGCATGAGGGAAAGTGAAGACTAGGAAGAGAGATACCACCTCTCCAACTTCTTGGATCCCACCTCACGACTGTTCCACCTAGCTTTTGATACAAGTTGGTATCCATAGTTGCCTTTCCCAGGGATCGCATAGGTGGCTACGGAGGGAAATCCTGTGGAACCTGAGGCTAATGTTGCATCACATTCAAGAATACTTTTGTAGGGTACCCTTGCGATGCTTGGGTCCTTGCACCAGCAAAGGTTGTTTTTTGGAAGTTAGCACAACTGCCTCTGATACCTTCACTACTAGGCCTGGGGCATAATTATCCCGATCTATTTTCGAAAGGCCCTTGATTTAGGCTTTATTGTATTTTGGTGTCTAGTCCTAATCACTCGGAGTGGAAATACTTGATTTTTTTTTTATTTATTGTATATTTAGGGACTTTTAGAGAGTGCTATTTGCTCCTAGTTGGCCTAGCGTTATAATTTTTCTTGAGTCTTTAAGTAGATTTTTTAAAAATAATTCAAAGTGGTTAATCGACCAACTCATTAGTCTAGGAGACTTAGTGGGCTATCACCTATGATTCCTGAGCCTTCTCCTTGAAGGTGTAGGAGAAATACTACCAGTGGTTTTCAACCAATGGCAACAGGTTCATCGGAGATTGATCCTTCAGTTGGAGTCATTGATTCACAAGATAGACCTAGTACAAGTAGAGAGTTAAAGAGGAACACTCCAGTTCATTCTCGAGTCCTCTTTTAGTCGGAAGATAACATCAAGGTTGAGGAGATTTCAGAGTCTATTGTGGCTCCTAATTCTCCTCTTCCTCCTAATCATCCAGATGTTTTATTATAAATTGGAACTCCGACCAACCAGTCTTAGAGCCTAGGTTTACCTCAATCTATTCCTTCGATGAACACTGTTGGAAGCATGGAATCCATGACAAATGCTACGAGTATGTTGACTCCTATATTTGTACAAGGAGGACGAACAATTTCTATACCTTCTGTTACTCCTAGCACTGCTATATTTGGTTCTACTTCCATTCCATCATTGAGTGGAAGTTCTCAAGTTGTCGCCTCTCGCATTGGTTTTTTCCCTCTTGGAATGCCGATGAGCGTAATCCTTTCAGTTCCATTGAGTATTCCATCATCTTCCTCCACATCCATGGTGAGTGGCTTAACTTCTTTTTAGGGTTTCCCATTTAGGGGTGGTCATATACCACATTTCAACCCAACTGTGGGATCCATTCCTTTTTCCTTTTTAGGTCAAGGTTATAATCCATTCCAAATTTGGACAAACCCTGCAGTTAGTGGGCTAGGAGCCGGGAATAAATCTTATTTCGGCCAACAGGTGAATATGCCGCATTCTTTTATCAATTCTTTTCAAAACTTTCCTGCCTATGCTAACGCATGGAATCCTTATCATGGGATTTCTGCTCCTTTTAACACTTCTTTAGGGGGTAACTTTACTAGTTATGAAGGATTTTCGGTAGGAGTTTGTCAAACTATGAATTTCGCTGGATCACAAGGGGCTCCTTATGGTTCAGTTGGGTCTACGAATTACTTTGGGAAACTTGGTGCCTTCACAAATCCAGGCCATTATTTTCAAAACGTTTGGAGTTCCACCCACACCTGGTGGAATCCTCAGGGTCCGCCACGACTCCCTTTTCTGGAAATATTAAGCTTGCCAGATCTCACTAAATTGACTAATGATCTAATTAGGAATAACCTGATTTGGCCTCCGGTCCCAACCAAACTTCCCTCCGATATCCCAAAATTCGAGTGGAAGATAGGTGAAGATCTAGGTGACCATGTAACCACATTCCACTTATGGTGCTCGTCCAACTCCATAATAGACGATTCAATCAGGTTGAGATTATTTCGACGTATCCTAACTGGAAATGTGGCTAAGTGGTACATAGAGCTACCAAGGTTCACCTTCACTTCTTTCAGCAATTTGGCTACTATCTTTTTGAACCATTTTCAATTTCTTGTTTGATATGATGTCGTAACTGAGTTTCTGGCTAATTTCCAACAAGATTAGGAAACTCACATTTCCGATAATATTCAGGGATGGAGGAGAACGAAGAAGCTCATCAAAGTCGATATACCACAAGAATTCCTTCTGGAATAGTTTCTTAAATCATTACAACCTGAGATATCTAAGGACGTGTTCCTCTCTAGTGTTTTCACTGAAGAGCAGGCTATTTTCAGGGCTCAGTAGTTAGAACTGATCTATTCTCAGTCTGGGGTTCTTCAAAAAATTCTACATGACACTCCTAGATCCAAGGTGGATATAGCCAAACCAAATCTAGGTCCCCATATGGATAGGTTAGTCAGATCAATTGATGTAAACACGGTTAACCTGCTAAATCAATTGCAACAATTGTCATTACAAACTACTTCCTCTATGAAGGAATCACCATCCACATCTACACCTTCTCAGCCTACATCTATAAATGAGATCCAAACTTCTAACCCCAATGGAAATAAAAAATCAGATGGAAAGAAGAAAGGAAGAGGTAGGAAGAAAAACCAGGATGGGAAGGGCAATGCGAACAAACCCAGCGATGATGCCAGAGAGGGTATGAAATATTCCAAGCAAAAGATAAAATTTCCATGCAAGTTATGCAATGGGGATCATTTGAATCATCTCTGCCCTAATATCCAAGACACTTAGTGCTTATTAGCGCAGCAAGGGTCTTCTAGCTTCAAGGCTGTTCTCACTAACCCTTTCCCCCAAGGGCAACAATTACTTGTTGGCACAAATTCTAATACTGTTACCCCTGCAGGGAGCAACCAGGAAGGGGAAAATTCATCAAATGTTCACATATCAATGTTGCTACGTGATCACATGATTACAGTGAATCGAAATCATCTAAGACTAAGTCTACTTCTGATGCCTCAGAGCCACTCCATATTGAGTGTCCCTCTATTGAGTCTATACCTCGGATGCCGGAAGGCTCTGCGAAGTGCTCGACCATTAACCCTAATGCTAGGGCAGCCCAGAACTACTCGATTGTAGAAGTTCTAGCTCAGATTCCTTGCGCTATGTCAGCATTAGAGGTAGTCCAATCATGCCATGCTTAGAGGAGTGCTTTGCTTTCGGCAATCAAAGCAGTGGATCCAAAAAATTCTCTTGTGCTCATTTTCGATATGTCAAACATCCAAAAGAAACTTCCCCATCATATGGCTTTCCAGATAAAGTCTACATATCGAAAGACTAACATCTTTAGAACAGTTATAGATGAGGGAGCTTCCACATGTGTGATCTCCATGTCATGTTGGAAGGACATTGGATCACCTCAAGTTGTTCTTTCACCGACTCTATTGATGGCATTTGATAGACATTCTCATAGGCCACATGGGATTATTCCAGCCTTTCCCATCTGTGTTTGGGGGAAAGGTGGTAAATATTGAGGTAGAAATTGTCAACACAAACCTGGATTACAACCTCCTCTTAGGTAGGAATTGGATATATGAGATGGATGCCATAGTTTCATCGTTATTTTGCATCCTTTGTTTTCCTCATGAGGGAAGGATTGTAAAAGTTGATCAAATGGATTATTCTCTGGGTGATTCTCACGCATCCTCTGACTCTACTGTTCCATTAGTGGACAATCCCAGGAAACCTATTAAGAATTTAGGAGTTGGGATGTACTCTTCTTTAATGGGTAGTTTTGATCTCCTTGCTCCTTCATCTAGAATCAATGTTATTTCATCCTCCAAGGGACCTTCTCGAAGAAAGTTCTTTCAAAATCATTATTTTTCGAACACTTGGCCTTTACCCTCATCTACCATCACATTATATGCAGGGCAAGTATGTGGAATGTCATGTCCTATCTCTGCAGTAGAAATCGCTTATCAGTCTATTGTTAAATCTGTAGACTCCCATCCTACTCCTTTCTCACCACAGGAGTTAGATGGAGATGTGGCTCTGAAGTAGACCTTCGATTCAACTTCAGCTCAGGATTTCTTAGATACAGTCTTACCATCTAAGGAAGAAATTCTAGAATCAAGGATGGGTGTCGATAGACCATGGGATGATTTACATCATCATTCATATTTCCTCCCTCATTTTCGAGAAATTGAGTCAAGTTTCTCCAGTCCATATACTAGTGATGTTCATATAATTTTAAACCCTTTGGCACTAGCATAGTTTTCTACCGAAGGTAACATGTCTGTTATCTCACGAACTATACTTATGAACATCTCTAGGAATCCTAACATAATTGAAAATGTCTTCATTGGAGCTGATTGTTCCCCTAAAGAAATTCAAATTTACACCAATCTCTTCAAAGTGTTTCGTGATGTGTTGGCTTGGTGCTATGAGGAAATTACTGGAATAGAGCATCTATAGTCCAACATGAGATCAAGACATATGAAAACGCTAAACTTATTCGTCAAAAACTTCGACCGGTCAATCCTAAAAAAGAAGCAGCTATTAAAGCTGAAGTTGAAACGCTGCTTAAGGCAGGATTTATATATCCCATTCCTCTGACTCAGTGGGTCTCTAATCCACTCACCGTAGATAAAAAGCAAGGATCGATCCAAGTATCTATTGACTTTAGGGACCTAAATAAGGCTTTTCTGAAAGACGATTACCCCACGCCCTTTATTGATCAAATTCTTGATGAATGTGCGGGTAATGAAATATTTTCATTCATGGATGGATTCTCTGGATACAATCAAATTACTATCCGTCCAGAAGATCAACACAAGAAAACCTTTATTTTTCCTTGGGGTATGTTTGCATACAAAAAGATTCCTTTTGGCCTTAAAAATGTTGGAGCCACTTTTCCATGACATCAAACACGTTATCGAAGCATATCTGGATGATTTAGCTACTCGTTCTCAAAAGAGAATTGATCATCCTAAACACCTTCCGTTGATCTTTGAACGATGTTGTTTTTATAAAATCCGGTTGAATCCAAATAAGTGTGTTTTTGCCATCACATCTAGTCGGTTGTTAGGATTCATCGTATTGACAGAGGAGATTCATGTTGATCCCTTCAAGGTTGAGGCAATACTCCATTTGCCTCCCCTATCTTCCATTCGTGAACTTCAAAGTCTCCAAGGAAAGGAAAATTTCTTGAGGAGATTCATAACAAATTACGCCAAGATTACAAAAGGATTTATGCGTTTACTTAGGCAAGGAGTCCCATTTTATGGGACAATTTCGCTCAATGATCTTTTGATGCTTTGAAAAAATCATTAAATTCTGCTCCATTACTGAGTCCATCTGATTATAGCGGAGACTTCCTTTTGTATTTTGTTGTATCAGAGTCAACCATTGGTATGGTTCTAGTTCAAGAAGATGATGCTTTCTGTGAGCATGCAATCTACTACCTAATTCGAGGCTTTGTAGGCCTTGAACTACGCTATTATCCCATCGAGAAATTGGCTTTGGTAGCTATCCATGCTGTCCAGTGGCTTTGGCATTACATTCTTCTTCGAAAAATGTTTTTCTTAGCAGCTGTCAATCCATTTTAGTTTGTCCTCATTAGGCGAGTGATTGGGGGAAAATATAATAGATGGATTGCCATTTTGCAAGAATTCGATCTCAAATTCATGTCAGCTATATCAAGGAAATCTTTAGTATTTGCATAGTTGATATTAAAGTTGCCTTGTGAGGAAGAAATTATTCATGAGGAAAATTTTCCCGATGAACATTTATTTCTCATTTCTTCACAAGATCCTTGGTATGGTGATGTCATTATATATCTCCAGACTTCGAAGTTTCCACCTTCTTTCTCCAAAGATGAGTGTAGAAAGTTGCATCACCTCGTTAAGAATTATGTTATTATAGGTGACACATTATATCATCATGGGATTGATTCAATCCTTAGGCATTGTTTGAATTTGGAAGAAGCTAAGTCAACGCTTAATGATTGCTAAAGTGGAGCTTGTGGCGGTCATCTATCGGGGCTTGCAACAGCCCAAAACATTTTGCGAGCAAGCTACTTTTGGCCTTTGATTTTCAAAGATTGTATTGAAGTGGTCAAATGATTCCATCCTTGTCAAGTCTATACTCAAAAAATGTGCACACATCTAGCTCTGATTTTCCCTATTATCACCATCGGTCCTTTCACGAAGTGGGGCATTGATTTACTACTTGTAAATCGCCTTCTACAGGGAATCACAAGTACATCATTGTAGCCATAGAGTACTTTACAAAGTGGGTTGAGGCCATGCCTATTGTTGGGCACGGGAACCCCCAATGATATTTTTGGGGCTAAAAGCCCATATTTTGAGTAAATTTTGTAATCCAAGTGTAAAGACTTCACATTTTGTGGTCGTGGAGTGTGTAGATGTTAAGAGTCATAGGGTTGTCTGCCCTTATTTTGAAATGTAATGTCGGCTGTAAAAGATCTACCCATGGTTCACGGACCATGTGATTATGTAAATAGAGCGAATCTCTAAGTAGTTAGAGACATATTACATGTAAGAAAGTCATAGCTTAGGGTAGGAAGTCTAAGTCTTGGGTCGTAGCATAGGTAGGCGCTCTGGAGTTGAGTGCACAGAGGCCTAGAGTAGAAGTTCATAGCTGAGTGCGCGGACCCCTATAGCTAAGTGTGCAGGGCGGGTCAAATCTATAATTGTCCAGAATTATCAATAAAGAGAAGCATTCTACAATTCCTGTGTCTTTACTTCTTGTTTATGCATCTTGTTATATTGGTATGAAATTCACTTATAATGTGCATATGATGCGCGAATATATGTAAATGTGTTGGTTAAGTAAACGCAAGTATGAACATCTATTTATGGGAAGCTAACCAAGATAGGTTAATAATATAAGAGAAACACTTAGGATAATTAAGGAATCTGTGTGATGGTTGATCGTATACTTTCGTGAAGGTATTAAAGGCTGGAATAGAGGGTTTGTCCTACAAGCCCTAGAGCGAGATCACCTATGCAAAGGTAGGGATAGAAGAGATCAATGACATCACAACCATTTTAAGGGTGCAAAAAGTTGGTTCCAGCATCCCCCATATTTCTTCAGGTGAGACTTCAATCCGCACTCCACGGGCTGATGTTGAAAGGGCTAGTAGTGTAGGGATTTGTTTGGCTAATTAATGTTGAACCTGGGTCAGGCCCCTCAAGCTAAGAAATGGTTCCATTTCTGGTACTAGAATTTGCATAAGAGATGTGTGATGTCATATCACTAGAATCCAACTAAGAAAGAAATCAAAGGCTAGTTGGACAGAAGCATTCACGAGTTCGTGGCACAAGAAAACAAAAACCCGCAACTATGAAAAGAAAAATGGTTGGACCGATACCTGTAAATGGAGATCCCTAAAATCTTCTTTGCCTCCTTTCTAGTCGAGCTATACAAGTGGATCATGAAGCTAGAAGATAGCCACAAGAGGTGGAAACTTTCTGGTCCTATTGTGTGGACCCCAGAGCTAGTGCGAAGGTTGGAAGCATTGGAGGATAAGATCGCACATTTTGTTGATCATTGGCTCGATCGTGTCATAGGAAGATTTGTTACTGAATTCACGGTCGCCACCTCAGTTAGCTATAGTGAGGCAAAGCGACATTTTTTCAAAGGACCGTGAGGTAAGTACATAAAATCTTTGAATACTTGGATTAAAATGTTGTTCTGCGAAAAAAGGGTTATGCAGCTACCTTGATGTTCGGGACTACGCGAAGTGGAAAAGTTTATAGAAACAAAGGAAATAATGGTCCAGAGTATAGCCCCTTGATTTCACCTCCACAAAGGGACAAAGAAGTGATAGCAAAGGTCTCTCTGCAAAGCGCTATTCAATTAATAAGACAAGGATTCCTGCGAATACCACCTCCGCCCACATCACCTCCATCTTCACCGCTATCACCTCCAACTTCACCCATACCACCTCCACCTCCACCGTGGTTTAGTATGGCAAATATAGTGAAGTTGCCTTTGATCAAACGCTTGGGAAATGAGTACCCGGACCAATTCTAGTTCGTTGTAAGGGCTATATGGGAAGCTCAAGGTGTTATAGATGATCACATAAATAAGGTGACACTGGTTAGTGCTCTGCAAGATCACGCACTAACCTAGTATATTAAGTACTCTAATGATAACCTGAATGCTAGAGTAGAAAACATCTAGACAACACTAAATAAGGAATTTAGCAAGCCTAAATCTGAGGCGCAGTCAATCTTGGGATTCAAAGAGATCGTGATGCGACTAGGCGAGACACCTTGGGAATTGGATCAAAGATTGAAGTGTCAAATCTAGGAAACCAATATGAATTTGACAGATGGACAACATTGCGAGTGGTTTCTGGCTTCGCTACTACTCCACTTAAGGAGCACACTGTCATAGTAGAAGATAACAACTTAGGTTGAGGCCTTGGAGATTGCCATGAGACTACATGAAACTCCAATGCAAGATCCTAGTCTAGGAGTTCATCAAATCCATGCGCAATTCTAGAATCTATGCCTAGAGATGCAAAGTCTAAAGCAGGACATGACGGTTCAATTAGAGGTATGTGAGGGGGTATGGTGCTTAAAATGCAAGAGTCAGGGTCATGAAAAAGACCATTGCTCGGTCTTTGCAAATTACCTTGCAGAAGGAGGACCGATGCCTTTAAGGCTGAAAGTTCAAGTAGGACCTAGCGCGGCGCCTACTTTATAGTGTGCTATCTGTCAGATAGCCAAAAAAGATGCCACAGATGACTTTCAATTGCTATAGAAGTACGTGTAAGCACCACAATAGTTGTTCTGCAACTTTTGTAGGTCAGTATGACATGATGAGCGTACTTGTAGGAGCTATGCATTGATGATAGATAAAACTCCACCCTACCGGGTGCAGGCCGAAACACGGCCCCTTGACTAGAATGCAGGGATGGGGTGGATAGGATTTCAGGGGTGCGGACGAGGCTGAGGTGGAGGAGGACCTAGTAGAGTTCATGGATAGTTGATTTGCTACAATTGTGGAGGGCCGGGACACTATGGCTGCAATTGCACTAATCCAATGCGTCTTTAGTGCAAGTATTGCACATTGTTTAACCATGAAATAGAAGATTGTCCTACGCTGATAGCTAGGATATGTGACAAAGGGGTGCCACCACCTCCCCTGACTCAGAACCTACATATGATGAGCTCTGTGCTGTGTGAGGAAGATCCCAATGTAAATATAGTGCTCTAGAGTGGAATCACGATGGGAGATGACAAGAGGAAACAACCATAAAATAGTACATGGGTTCACAAAGCCCCAACAAAAGAGGTTGATTTTGATTTGGATCATGCTCATGAAGCATTCATGGAAGCTAAGAAGAGCTTTTTTGAGGCCTCAACTTCAGGAAGCAAGGATAAGCCTAAGCGGGAGATGGACCCCTCTATGCTCACAACTTTCCTGAAAACCTGTATGAAGTTACTACGCGATAGTAAGGATGTGAAAGGGTTACAAGAACTCATCAATAGATGTGCTAGGACCGTGCCAGGTGAACCGTGCGTAGTCCAAAATTTTTTTTAAGCATAAGACAAGGATGGGGTGTGAAATGAGACTCACCACGCAGATCGGAGAATACAAAATGGATCAAGTCATTTTGGATTTGGGTCAGATGCTAATGTTCTACCAAAACAGACATGGGAGTGAATGGTGAGACCTGTGCTGCAATGGTATCCAATTTAGCTAAGGATGGCGAATCAACAGAAAATCATCCCCATGGGATGGCTACAGGGGGTGACCGTGGATATTGAGCGAGCGAGCGCACTAGCAGATTTTGAAGTAATAGAGACTATGGATGACATCAATCCCTACCTTGCGCTCTTGGGAATTGACTGGGCTACTGATATGAATGGGGTAATCAATCTAAAGAAGCGAAAGATGATCTTTGAGAAGAAGTCACTAGGCATAATAATACTGAAGGATCATGCTTTATTGAACCAATCCGCAATTATGAGAGTGATGATGATCTGGAATGCAGCTATAAGATAACAGCATGAGACCAATACTGGGTGAATCCCACCATGGATGGATAGATTACATGGGATCGCGGGAGTTCCTGCACCTCGGATTCCGACGAAGAAATAGAATACTGGCAGAATCAGCTACACGAAGTAACTATGCTAAATTGCAACATGATGACCCAGTCATTGTGCTGTGTATCGTCAGAGGTAAGAATTCTGCCTACTTATGATGGACTGAATGAGGTAGATATCTTTTTGGATGCATTTTAAAGAGAGGTACCAGAAAAGTAGCGCTTCCAGGCCTTGGACTAGGCACTGTGCGCTACGCCTGCAAGATGGTGGGGTATGGATAAAGGAAGCTTTGATGGTTGGCGCGACTATAGGAGAATGATGAGAACATGATTTTGGAAGCCTAAGATGTGACTCACAGACAAGTACGATGGGTAGAATGATCCACGCGCACATCTAGCCAAATGGACACAGGCTTATGGAGAAAATCCCCAACCTGAGTGGGTGCACCTGTTCTCTGCACTGAATTACCTGGTCAATAAGCCTGTGTTGGAGGGGTGAATCTGTAGATGGCTCTAATTATTCCAAGACTATGATTTTGAAGTTGTTTTGAAACATGGATGCTTGAGCATGGGACCTGACCACCTATTGTGCATCGAGACAGTGAAGGAACCCACTAATTTGGAGGAAGGGTTACTTGATGTGAAACGCTTTTCTATGCACGTCACGAATGGACATTTTGAGGATATAATACACTTCCTAACAATAGGAACCACACCATAAGGCTACTCTATCTAGCAAAAGAAGGAATTAGTGGTGTGCGCAATAGATCTCTCTATCATTGCTAGGCATCCATACAAAAGCGGGATTGATGAGATATTGCAAAGATACGTACCAAAGTTTGAGAGAGGTAGCATCCTCGTAGACGCTCAAGGGGGTGTCGCAAGAGGACATTATGTAGGGAGAGAAACCGCGCAGAAGATTCTACACGCAAGGTTATGGTGGCCAACCCATCATCAGGATTCAAAAGCATATTGCAGGGTGTGTGATGTATGTCAGCGAACGGGTAGGCCATTGCAGACGGATGAACTACCTTTGAATCCACAAATGACATCTTAACCTTTCGAGAATTTGCCAATAGATTTTGTATGACCCATTTAGCCACAAGGGAAGACAGGGGTGAGGTATATCATCACTGCGATGGAGTATTTCACACAATGGGCAGAGGTGCAGCCTGTGAAGGATTACACAGGCAAAACCACTGCAAAGTTCCTATTTGAGCATGTATTGACATGATTTGGATGTCCAAAGATATTTATGAGTGATAGGGGTACACACTTTATAAATGAAACAATCAGCACGCTAATAGAGGAATGTCAGGTGTATCACCAAAAGAGCACACCTTATCACCCACAGGTTAACGGGATAGTCGAGGCATTCAACAAAGTGCTTGAAAACGTGTTGACCAAGGTTTGTAATGCTCATTGAAGTGATTGGGACCTACGCATACCTGCAGTACTATGGGCTTATCGGACGACGTGCAAAACGTTAACGGGACATACACCCTTTAGGTTGGTGTACGATGTTGAAGCAGTGATGCCCATGGAGTACACTATGCCTAGTTTGTGCATAGAGGCACTCACAGGTATGACAGATCATGCAGCCCTATAAGAGAGGCTCACGCAGTTGGATGAGCTTGAAGAAGAGAAATATTTAGCTGGATTTCACCAGCAGGTCCAAAAGCAGTTCAAAAAATCATGGCATGACCGACATATTAGGCTACACACCTTTAATGTGAATGACTTGGTGTTGTTGTATGATAGTAATTTTGATAAATTTCTAGGGAAATTTAGAATGCATTGGCTAGGGCCCTATGTTATTAAGGAGATTACCGACATTGGCGCAGTCCATTTGGTTAAGTTGAATGGAGATCCCTTCCCAGGAAAGGTGAATGGGAGTCGATTGAAGCCATACATAGGTGGCCTGGCCATTTGACTAAAGGAAAGCATCACAGTCTTAGCACTCCAGGTAGCTGAAAGGAGGCATGAGACTATAAACTACACTGCCCGAGTTGGTGAGCTACGCGATTTCAGGACTTTACGAAGCAGGGAAGTGTCACAGGGTCTGGGACAGCATGAAGGCAACTGCACTACTCATGGAAATAATGTGCAGTTCCACTGGAAAATGACCATTAAAGTCATTTTTCATGATTTGACGGTCAGATTGAGGCCAAATGGAGTGGGTGGCAGGCATTTGAGGTGAAATTTATTTGTTAGATTCTTGAAAATCTGTCACAAATCTCACATTAATGGGCTAAATGTGGGGGGAATGGTTGGATTTGAATTCAAAAATCCCTATAAATTACAAGTGGCTGCCCAGCGAAAAACACTTGGGATTTTGAAAATTCAGTTGACCTTGTGAATTTTGAGGCTTTGAGAGAAAGTTCAATGTTTGAGAGATTATAGAAGGAGGCGCAAGACCTCCTAACGAGAATGATGTTGACACCTGAGGAAGCCACGCAAAAAATTGAGGTAGTAGAAGCTGCCCTAGATAGTGCCAGAGTGGTAGTTGAATTCCCTAAATCACCTAGGACACTGAGAGCAAAGAAGGATAAAAAGAATATGATCACATTGTGCGTCTCACCAAGAAACCCACATAAGACAAGGTTCACTTTGTAGGAAAAGGGGAAAGCCATTAATCTAGAGGCTAATGAGGAAGAATCTAAAGAAATCCTGGTGGATGAGGAGGATGTGGAAATGGAAGTTGAAACCCAGGGTGCAGACCCTATTACCAGGCTACCAGAATATGTTACACTTCACAAGGGCAAAGCCAAGGTGCCCAAGGACATAGATGAAAGCAAGAGCTCCCTGCAGACTCCACTGCTCCTAGATGACATTGTTTTTGAGGGGCCATGCTTTGGGCAGATTCCTGTACTAAAATTCAAATATTGGGACCTCGTAGATCATGAGAAATTCTTGCATTTAGCGATTGAGTAGTTAATGTGCCAAATATTTGATACAACTGCTGGAACAATTGAATTAGAGCCATGGAGATGGCTCAAGGGTGTAGATGAAGTCAAGCTACTCAACCTTCTATAGCTATCGCATTACCACCATCCTAGTGACCGTCTTCGTCATCAGGCAGTTGCTCTGCTTGGTGCATGATGGGTGTCTGCGGTTGGAGGAGCCCATTCCAATCACAGACCACTTGATTCATTGCATCACATGGCTGCCCTACTCAAGGGAGAATCCAACCAATATATTAGAAGGAAAAGGTAGTGATTTGGCCCTCGCAGAGGCTATGAAGGTGAAATTCAAGTTGGAGAAGAAGAAGCAGGGATATTCCATCTCTAGCATTAACAACCCTACATTTAAGGTAGCAACACAAATATTAGCAGGGAAGGTGATGCGGAAGTGGCACGCGGATGAGTTTCCCATGCCTATGATTGGATTAGCAGCCCAATGTGCTGAGGGAGTCTAGTTCAACTGGGTGAATTATCTTTGTGACGAGTTCCTTTCAAACTGTCGCGAGGCACAGGAGCAAGGAAAGACGTTCCACTACACATGGCTCTTACTCTCAATTGTACTATTGGCATGGGAGCTTCTAGAAGACAGCCAATTCCCTTCAATCGCACCGGGCCTTCCAGAGGCAGCAAAGTACGCTTCACTATGGGCTACCAAGGATGCGCAATGCATAAAAGAAAGCAAGGCCTTTTGGATCTTTATGGAGATGAGTATCCGAATGGGGATCAATCACAAGCCGCGGTTGTCACCCACAATCTATGCCAGTCTCCAGAGCTTTGTAGAGTTCAAAACGGATTTCCACCATTTGTTTATCAGGGCATGGAAGGCCCCTACGAAAACATGGCATAACTTAACATATCTGGTGACTGATGATGTTACTTTTATAGTCCTCGAGTCTTGGCTGCCGAAGTGGCGCATTGCAACAGGCTCTGCAGTGGAAATGGACAAGTCTGCCACATAGCATAAGAAGGAAGAAACAAAACTCTGAATGGCGCAATTGGCTGAGAAGCGTAGAAAAGAGGAAGCGGAGGCTAAGGCCCAGGCAGCGCGCGATGCCGCAAAATCGGCGAAACAACAGAAGACAGGAGGAGAAGAGTGAGAAGGTTAGAATCCATGTTCGCTGGGGGCTGAGGTAGAAATAGAGATAGAAAAAGGTGGTGCGGACCCTCAGACGACATCCACCCAACTCAAGCATCTGTGCCCGTAAGAGAAGGCAGTGTCGCGGAAGAAAACCAAGGCTTAAAAGACATCCTTGGACCCAATCACCCTCACTAAGGGGGATTTGCGTGATATTTGAGAAATGATGATGGATGTCACCACAGAGGCCCTCCAACAGTTGTTACTAGGGGCTCTCCCGACAAAGCTGCAGGAGTTGCAGGTTTGCACTTCACAGGCTGGCATAGTGTCCACCAATCTCATGATTGGCACTTCAGTTGCCAAGGATATTTTGCGTACAAGGGCGACCAACATGATAGTGCTACTAGATGAGGAACTTACTACAGAAAAATAGGTTGATGGGCCCATGGTTAGCAGTCTGAAAGGGGTAGGATTGAATATGGTCACTCTCCCTTGAGCGACACTCTACTTCTTGCAGGATGGAGTCACCACAAAACTTATGGCCTGGGAGAGTCACACTCTACAGGTGATGAGCGAGCAGTGCATCAACTTCAAGCAGTTGAGCCTACAATGCAACGAGGTAGTAAAGAAGAATAAGCAGATCATGCAAGTTGTGGAGGAAGCCTACCGAATGGTCCTGGAGTTAGACATTCAGGAAGAATAACTGGTAGAGGAGTGCGTCTGCAGGTTGACCACAGGGGTACGTGACGCTCGAGTAGAGATGGCCCGATTTCAGCTAGAGCTGAACCTACAGATCGCAGAATTGCAGTTGGCGACTCAACCTCCAGATCCACCAGAAGTCAGGGAACAACGTACCACCACTGTTACAACAAAAATAGTTGTGGTTGACAGTTTAGTGGAAGACTGCATGCACCTTTTTGAATAGTCATTCAAGGTTCTAACTGTTAGTGTTGGTATCTTCATCCCTCCATCAGTGATTAAATTTCTCTTTTTGCATGCATTTTAGGTGTCCCATCTGATCAACTGCATTCTATTACGTCATGGATCAACTGATGGTAGTGGTTCATTGTCAATTTCCCTCATGGTATTTACGTGATAGCCTGTTTTCACATGTTTAGGTCATTTACTATTATTTTTGTTTCATTCCATTTACCAAAATTAGTTTTAGGGTTTTTAGTCTCACTAGGTCTAGGGTTTGCCACCATGGTCATCCAAAACGCAATAAAAGATCAGCAGGAATAGGAGGAGGTTTTATAATTTCATAAGATCATAAATTCACTGATGATATGCTTCATAAATGGTTTTTACCTCAAAACTCTATTTTGAGGTGAAAACAGGGTTTTTTTCATTTCATGTACAAATTTTATGTAATTTCAATGTTTCTATATGTAATAAGTTCTAGCTGTTGCCCTTGGTCACCTTGCCAACTCCAACCACTACAAGAAACAAAAACATCAATGCATTAGTTCATCAAGTGATCAAGAAGAATCAAACTGCAAATAAAAAAAAAACAGAGTTTTTAAAGAAAAGTGACTAAGACATTAGAAAAGTGGGTTTGGTAAATGAAAAAATTAAAGCAAGGAGATATAAAAGGCTCATTTATGCATTTTAAGTCTTCATTTGTTGCAATGAGAGGGAGCTAAAGGAAAAATCGCGATTTTGGGAGAAAGAGACAAAAATTGAGCAAAAAGCCTAAAATTTCGCCGGCGCTACACACCTGGGCTTTGGCGCTGCACACCTACCTAGCGTTGTGCATATAGCGTAGGTTTTTCACTGTAATTTGTTCGTGCGTTGTGCATACAAAGTGTGTTGCACACCTGAGAGGCAACATTGCACACCTGTCTAGTGAGCTTCTAATCAATTTTCATCACCTTCCTCTGCCTCAAATTTCACAATTGACCTCTCAATAGGTAAGTGAAGCTTCTCATCCTTTCTAGCGAGGAATTTTTCATCAGTGGTGGTGATTTGTATGTCTAGAAAACTAAACCCTAGCTGTTTCCAAATTGTTTTGTCAAATTTGCATAGGGTATTGTCTTCTGTTGTTTTTATTCCCCTTTGATTATTTTTCTACACCCCATGCCCTTTAACTAAATTTCCCTAAACCCCTTTCTCTTTCCCTCTCCCAAAATCATTGGCACTCACCTCCCAAAACCCCACTCTCTATTTCCAAACCCTAACCCTATACTATATTACCAAACCCTAACCCTATACTATATTCCCAAACCCTAATTCCCATTTCCTATTCCCTCATTACATCCATTCCATCATCAAAACCCTCATCTACAGTCATCATATCAGTCATTCCCTCATTTCCCAAAAGAAAAACAACAGTCATTTCCTACATACAATATTCACCCTCATATTTTAAAAAATCTCTTCATACTCATCAGTTTTCACTCCAAATTCACAAGCATGGAGATAGACTTAGCCTATGAGAGGGATGATGAAACTATTAGTGATTCTTCCCAAGAAGCCCATGTACCAAGAAAACCACATAAAGGAGGGAAAATCATCTGGGAGGAGCCCACCACTCTCATAGAATTACTTGCTTGCCCTCTTGCAGTAACTTGTTTTAAACATCAATCTTGTTATCAGTTTTGTGAAATGGTAGAAAGGGTGAAGTATCATCATGAGCTAGCTAGGTTGTTTGTTGTTGTGCCAGTGTTTGTTACTTATGAAAAAGGAGTCACGAGGGTTTTTTTTGCTGCCAAATGAGTACTATCTTCACCAGGGGTGGAAGGGGTCTCGTTTTGTTCATGAGACCATAAGCAAATGCTATATTCACCAGGGGTGAAAGGGGCTTTGCCTTCTTCTTCAGCTGAGTAGGTACAGGACAAAAATAAATGAAAGCAACAGGTGCATGATAAAGACCCTACTGAAGGGCAACATAGAGAATTTGTCTTGGTTGAGGAGGATGACATTGATTTCGGCCCTCAAAGCTGAAGAATCAAAAATATGATCATCAAAGAAAAGGAGGCTGAAATCCAAGCCTTGTCACTTGACCTAGAGAGGGCCAAATGGATCATTATCTTTCTTGAGAAGGAAAACAAACAACTAGAGGACAAACAAACTATTATGGAGCTACAAACAATTAGACAAAACAGGCAAGCAACAAAAAGAAGAAAAAACAAAATGACACCCCTTGAGCAGGAAATTGAGGCTGACCGGGAATCATGGTTAGAGAGGACTAACATTCACCTGGAGAAATTTCTTGAGAAAGCTAACAATGAGAAGAAAATGTTGCGTCATATGGGCTATCACTACTTGACTCAGAATAAAATTTGCAAAACAAGGGTGAGGAGGTTAAAGGCTAAACTAAAGAAAGCTTTGAGAAGCAAAAAAGAGCAAGATAAGCTCAAGATCTTGGCTGAAGCATCATTGGCCTAGAATAGCACATAAAAAGGATCACTCATACCAAATTTCAAGAAATTTGGTGAAGTTTTTGTCATTTTTGAAATTTTTGAAGCAAAAAACAGGTTTTTTCACTAGGTGGCGCTGCGCTTTTGATGGGGGCTTCCATTTGTAAAAAGGTTTATATTTTTGGAATAAGCATGGAAAAATATGGAAGCTAAGAGATGATTAAGAATTTTGGACAAGTTCTAGGTCCCCAAAAGAGAAAAAAAACCCAAAAAGTTCCCTCTCTACCACTTTTTTGCCACATAGGAAGCAGTCTTGGGAGAATCAAGTTTTGGAGGGGCAAATGGACTCCAAATAAAAAAATTCAAGTTTTCCCAGAAAGTAGACTCACTAAGCTTTCCAATGCGATATTCTACACCTTATTTTGACATCAGGAGGCCTTCCAAAAGTGGACTTGAAACATCTCTACGCATAGAATCAGTGACACTGCGCAATGGAGAAAACTTTTCCAGTTTTGCCTGTTTGTTCAGAATTTCACCCAGTTTGCTGTCAGTTTAACTTTTTCTTCCCTCTTGGTAAATTAATGATGTAATATGATGTAAATTTATGCACTATGATGTAAAATATGATGAAAAATGACTTGAGGAGGTAGATACATCAGTTAGAGTTGGTTTGAGGATGAATGAATTAGTTTCCATAGTTTTAGAGGCAAGTTGTTCCACTGCCTATTTTTCAGTTCCTAGTTTAGATCTTGTTGAAATAGCTCCTTGACTCATGGATTCGACCCCTGATGGCTAGCATAGATGGTTTGATTTCTATATCTTGTACCTTCGTAGTCATTTGTAAAGGTTGGACTCTTGTGGATGCATTGAGCTACTTTGTACATCACTTGTACAATTTGGCAAGGAAATGAACCAAGGTTTTGCAGCATTTTGTGGGATTCTTGTGGTAATATGAATTAGCATTGTTTTTATTTTGTTATTTCAGTTGATCTTATGTTTATATGTGCCATCATCTCTCTTATTCTACATAACTAATTGAATCAAGTGTAAAAGGTAGAATCCATTGGTATTTCAGTGCTCTGCCTTAGGGTTTATTTAGTTTTACATGTTTTCTACTGTCTGAAGAGGACTCATGATACTTGCATGCCCTCTCTAGCTCCTCACCAGTCTTTCGACTCACCAATAAACTCATTTTAAAGTGCTAAAACACTTGCCTACCTCGCCCCACAGAAACCTCTACAAATCTGTGTTGATTTCCAGGAACCAAAGCTGCCTTCCTCATTTGATCTAGCAACCAACCATTAAAATCAAACAAATTCCTCTAAGCAAGCATACCTAGCCTAAAATTAGTTTTTATATCAGTCATCTCAAGTCTTCCTTGATAAATTTTCATTGAGATTGACAAGGAGAGAGCCCTCTCCTGACCTGGTAGGGCTAGCTACCAGGATAAGCGTGGTTTGATGTTACCCTAGACCTGCCTTTCTCAGCTTGAGGTAGATTTAGGCCCTAACACTAACCACCCTGTAGGAGGACCTAAATGTAGAGCGCCTGGAGATAGTGTTACACGAGCTACAAAAAAGGTATGATGAGGTCAAAGGGACCGCGTAGACGGTTTCCCTTACACAGAGGCTCACACGGATGTAGGAGGCAAAGGCGCTTAAGGAATAGGTGGATGTCGCTCGCCACAAAGAAGTGGTATTAAAAGAGTGCCTACATCCACGGATAGATGAGGAATATATGATCACAACCTCCATTGAAGGGAAGCCCGTGAAACTGCAGGAAACTCAGCAAAAGGTTCAAGGTGGCAGTTTATCAGTAGTCACTGAGCACAGAGTGGAAGAAGTCCAGTAGGCGACCGCTCAGTGCATTTCTAAGGTTACGACCATCCAAACGGAGCTGGGAGGTCTTCACGCTAAGATCTTCATGCCTACAGAGTGACTCGAGGGAGAGTCATAATGTTTGTGTTGGGGGCCTATTGGGCGCGGGATCCCCCAAGGATAGTTTTGGGGCTAAAAGTCCATATTTTGAGCAAATTTTGTAATCCAGGTGTAAAGACTCTGCATTTTGTGGTTGCGAAGCACGTAGATGTCAAAGAGTCATAGGGTTGTTCGCCCTTATTTTGAAATGTAATGTCGGCTGTAAAAGATCTACCCATGGTCCGTGGACCATGGGATTGTATAAATAGAGCGAAGCTCTAAGTAGTTAGAGACATCAAACATGTAAGAAAGTCATAGCTTAGGGAAGGAAGTCTAAGTCTTGGGTCATATCGTAGGTAGAGGGTCTGCAGCTGAGTGTGTAGAGGCCTAGAGTAGAACTCCGCAGCTGAGTGCGCGAACCCCTGAAGTTGAGTGCACAGGGTGGGTCGAGTCTGTAATTGTCTAGAACTATCAATATTGAGAAGTATTCTACAATTCTTGTGTCTTTACTTCCTATTTATTCATATTGTTATATTGGCTATGAAATTCACTTATAATGCTCATATGATGCATGGATATATATAAATTTGATGGTTAAGTAAACACAAGTAAGAACATCTGTTTATGCAAAGCTAACCAAGATAGGTTAATAAGATAATAGAAACACTTAGGATAATTAAGGAATTTGCGTGACTTGCTGCCATAGCAGCGCGAAAGTACCTAAGCCCCAGATTAGGGCTGCACAAAGGTTGATCATATACTTTCGTGAAGGTATTAAAGGCCAGAATAGAGGGTTTGTCCTACAAGCCCTAGAGCGAGATCACTTATGTGAAGGCAGGGATAGAAGATATCAATGACATCACAACCATCTCAACGGCACACAAGCTTGGTTCTAGCAGCCCCCCAGACTTCTTCAGGTGAGACTTAAGTCCATGCTCCTGGGCTGATGCTGAAAGGGCCAGTAGTGTAGGTATTTGTTTGGCTAAATAACAATGAACTTGGGTCAGGCCCCCTCAAGCCAACACCTGGTTTCAAAAATGAGACTGAAACAACAGCCTTGTTTCTCTTCAATCAGGTTATTTCATGATTTCTTATCCCTAAAGATATTTTCACTAACCATGGCAGTCATTTCCAAAATCAACTGATGTCCGAATTAGCTCTCAAGTTGGATTTTCCGGCAAGAGAATTCATCTCCATATTATCCTCAAGCCAATGGTCAGGTTGAAGCCGTGAACAAGTCCCTTAAAATCATCATGCAAAGGATGATTGACAAAGCTCGATCTAATTGGAACATCATATTGTATCTGGCACTTTGGGCATACTGAACATCAGTTAAGATTGCCACTAGTTTTACTCCTTTTCAACTAGTTTACAGGTTGGAATCTATCTTTCCTATTGAATGTGAAATTCGTTCTCTTAAGCTAGTTGTTGAACTTTTTCCAAAGACATCTAGTCTCTAAGAATTCCTCGTTCATTTGGAGCATCTTGATGAGCAGTGTTGAGATGCTGCCATAATAAACAAATCCCATAAAAAGAGGGTAAAAACTCAATACGATAAAGTTGTCTACCCTTGGAATTTTTCTAAAGGTGACCTTGTCCTGGTCTATGATCAAGATAAAGACACCCTGGGGCAAGCAATTTTGAATATATGTGGTACAGTCCCTTTATAGCCAAGTGCATTTTGAAAAAGGGGGCTTATGAATTAATTGACTTTGAAGGAAACAAGTTGGTGAAACCCAAAAATAGGCTTTACCTTAAGAAGTACTTTGCTTAGGCTTTGGCCAAGAACTTGCTTGTTTGTATATATTATATGTTTGTACATATCTATCTAGTGGTTTTAGTGATGTTGATATATTTTTATCTACTTTGGGCAAGTATTGATGGACGATTCATTACATCTAGGATTTGCTGATGGTGTGAATAGGCATACTTGGAACCTTGATTTCATGGCTTGGGTGACTTATTATCCATCTAGCTAGTTGATGGTTTCGAGAGGAGTATATATCTATCCTGCTTCAAATGCTATTGCTGAATATACTGTTATTATTAACTTGCTATCCGAAGCAATATCTCTTGGTATTGATTCATTAGTGGTTTATTTAGACTGACAACTGGTGGCATCTCAGCTAAATAACACATATTGGGTACGAGATCCCTATTTATATCACCAATTTTTTAGAGTGAGATTGCTGCAATTTTCATTTGTTATATCACATATGTCCACATTCCACGATCATAAAATTCATTAGCAAATTCTATTGATAATCAAGCATTAGATTGGCATATAAATCATTCATCAAGTTAAAAAACATCAAAAATAATCAAAATGTCATCTGAATATATCATAAAATCACCTGTATATAGATAGAGAGTTTGTGTCGAAAATAATATACAAAAAATTGGGACAAAATGCCCTAAAAAATTTGGGCATATGCCCATCATCATGTCCAATCATAAAAAGGTCTAATCATCTATCTAGTTGGCTCGGGATGAGAAACCAAAAAATAAACAACAGTATTGACTACACACAGAAATAGTTGCACCCAGTCCCGTGGTACTCCTACCACAAGACGTTGCATCTCCTTAGGTAGATCCTCTATGAATATCATGGGTACTTGGTGAGTTAGCCTCACCAAGTTCCTTTGAACTGCATGGAGAACTCTCTTCGTCTCAGCTGCAGCCCCTTCGACATCCCTCTTGCAACGCCTATGTCTAGGAAATCTGTCAGGTCTCACTGGTCCCACATCTGAAACATGATCAATATATTCTTTAAGTGTCTTGTCTCATCAAAAATATTTTTAAGTTCATTAAAAAAACAAAACAAAAAAAATCTTAAAAATTGAAAAATTATTACCTATGGCACCCCATGCTGCATTCGGTCGTAACACTAAATCTGGATCTCCTTGCAAATCCATCCTGTCATAGGGGTAGTTATCGACTGCGATGACCTGTTGATCCCACCATATGAAAAACTCATCATCAAAAGTCATATTGGGATCATCACCACCCCCAAGGTGTTTCATCAGGTCAGCCCACCTACCCATTCGCGGATCACTAGGGCTGCTAATAGTCGATAATACCTTGGGTCGAAGCCCAGGTACTTTCTCAAAGAAGAATGAGCATAAGATTGTGCTATATCCAAAAACTTTTGTTTCACCCTTCTGAATGGAGGTCAGTTGGTTATTCATATTGGTCCATAGATGTTTGCACCAATCAAACACTATGGTGAGACATTCCACTGCTAGGCTCATAAATACTCATAAGGGCTAATGTAAAGTAGCAGAGATATTTACCCTGGAAATGGTAAATAGTAAAATCTTCAAGGACAAGGTCACTACGTGTTTGATTGGAATCTAACTTCCAATGTTTTCGGGATGACTGAGATAGTATATGTGGACATAGTCTTCTACAATAAGACTACCCCTCATCCTATGAGTCGAATGCACCACCTCTCCCCTTCGAGAAAGACCAGTAATAAAGTACATATCTTTGATCTCGATCCTTAGGGGCATTTGATCGATCATGAATGGGTCATCCTCTGCACTCCAATAATGAATCAAAAGCTCAAGCAATCATTTTTTGGCTTTCATATTTGGCATCTTAAAGAATTTTAGCAAGCCACAGCCTCTTAAATCATCCAAAGCATTTTGGTCCTCCATTAATTTATTATCTATAGAACTATGCTCTCTTTCTCGCGAGCTGATGGTCATCCTACCCAAAAAAAATGCTTCAAACTATTAGATTTATGTTTTAAAGTTTTTACTCGCACACACGTGGGTTGTCTTTTAACACAGTCATGTGTAGGGCCCTCGTATACACGGGTTACCTGTATTCAACCCGCGTGTACACAGAGTTGAAATTTTTGACATATTTTCCTATGGTCAAAACTTGAAAAAAAAACATTTAAAAATTATCACAAATAATTACAAGCAGGATATAAGGGTTACCTGGAAGTTTTGGAACGATTTGAACAGTTCAATTGGTCAGAGGAAGCTTGTTTGGGTTTGTCTCCGTAGCTCCTTGCTCAAAATAGAAATGACAAAACTATGAGTCCAAAAGTCCTTATATAAGTTGAAAAATAAAAAGTATTTTTTCAAAAATTGATTTTTTTCCTGTGGACGTTTTTACCTTGTGGCTTGGAGTGTCGAAAATGAGTTGTCTTTTCAAGAAATTTTGGATGCTTATTCGAGACATCATTTTGGTTCCATGACCACAAACCTGTCATGGCAGTCATCGTTCTCTTACTCGCATATAGGTTAGAGAATACTACTTTCCACTGCATTTTGCATACTAGCCTCCATACTGTAATATGTTAGCCATAGGGTCAACCCCATTGTATCTTGATTTGCAAACTATTTTCACTCACTGAATTTAAAAATCATGATGCGATGGTAGAGCCAACCTTTACATGGGCATCTTAGTTAGATCCTCGCTCACATTGGCTACCCATGATGCTATATTGAGTAGGCTCGGGAGTCCTCTTTAGTCTTACCATGACTTGTGCGTTGAAGACTCATTCTCATTCTTCTGCGCCACTTTCTGGCCTTATACCCTAGAGGCTCCTTTGTGTTGAGTTGTACTCTTGCATTGCATATTGACTACTTGCACTTTTTGGCCTTGAGCTGGCTTCACTTGGACTCGTGTTTAAGCCACTTATCAACCATGTCTTATGCAAAATCAACCTTGAAATCACTTAGCCTCTGCAACTTGACACACCCTTATACCTGTGAAAAGAACATCCCTTTGAGTGTCCTTGACCAATTTCACCACCTTGCATTGAGCATAAGAATGTTCCCCTCCCAGGAACTAGAGAATCTTCTTTCTCAACACTCATTCTTTCCACTATACTATAGCATTCTTTTAATCTTTTTCAAGCTTCATATAAAATAAAAATACAAAAACTTATATATTCCAAAAAAAAAAAAGAGCAAGAACGGGACATTGTTTCCATATTTTGATGGCATCTAGAGTCAGTCATGTTGCCCTTGAACAAAGCACTCAAAATAAAGTCTTTCCTCCATTCAGGTGGGCTTTAGTTTGACTTAGGAGAGCCTTAACCTTGTTATCAAGTTAGTCCTCCTCTGATTGGTTACCTCTTCCAATCATATGGAGAGTTTTCTTATGCCTCCTACATGAAAAACTTATACAAGGTTATCATATGTTTCCATATAGTCACAGTTCAGTCGTGCGTTTGTTCAAGAGAAGTAAACCTGAATCAGCCTCTCTGTAGTGTCTCTTGACCTATTTTTCAATCATCCATCCCTGGTTGTCAACGTAATGTTCTTTATCACATCAATTTTATCCTTTCTTTTCTCGTGCCAGTTTGAGAAGGTCTCCATTGACTTCTTGCTGGCAGGTTTTGTCTTTATCGACTATGACAAATTTCTCTGAGGCTAGATTTAGAGCCGCACCCTAGCCCTATTTTCACTATTGATATGTCACCTTGTGCTCATCATTGATTAGTATCATGGGTCTTTGAATGGGTGCTTTCCCTTCTGTTCAACATCAGCTTTCATTATCACACATTAGGATTTGTTCAGTGCCTTGGTTTCCATTTGACCCTATTTTTGGATTCCTCGCCTCTATGACAGATTTAATTATTGGTTGGTTTAGAGAGTTTCTATCCTGCACTAGCCACATATTTTGTACACTGAAAACATGCTTCGTTTGGGTTACTACATAATTTTTCGTCTGATTCCTTCCACATTATTGGCCTATGGGTTACACTCGCACTAGATTGATGAAGGATGCCTTAATTCCTTCCTTCTAGTGGATCTTTTCCCATCAACTTCAGCTCATTTCTTTGGGAAAGGGATCTAGAGTCAATTTGGCAGTACCTTAGGGTTTGCAGTCATCAATGGAAAATTCCTTTGCTATCAACAGTGGGAAAACATCATTGTCTCCTGATTGATAGATTATTTCAAGTGTTCGACTACAACTCATTTATTCTCACTTGTCAGATTGTACTGGGTGCCTTGACTCTCATCATCATTATCAGTGAGTAGTCTCACATTTGTTAACGGTATACATAAATGACTGGTAATCAAATTATTTCTCACATGGTAGACTTCAGATTATTCATCCCCAATGTGTAGAAATGTACCACGGTGGTCGGTGAAGACCTCGAGTTTGCATCATCATGTCCTGGTTCACTTGTCAGTTGCTCTTGTTTCTTCTAGTTGAAACCATCCACATTGTATGTTGCAGTTCCTTACAGTGACATCTTATATGCTTGCACCTGAGTTATGGTGTAGTACCATTTATTCCATCATGTTCACTTGGAACTATTTGGATTAGTTTCTTGGCTTCAATGATCAGCTTCATACTTTAGCATCATTGATCAGCTCTTTATATGTGATATTCAGACATGTAATTTCTTGATTATGATCAGATGATCCATTATGTATTTCCAGTTCCTTTATACTTGTGTGCATATTGGATCTACTTTTGTACTTGACATGCGGACATGTTTTACTATCTCTGAGCATGGGTATGCCCGCCTCAAATAGTAGTTTATTTCTGATCTCTTTTGATGGCTTGGCAGGCTGAATTGTAGTGAACTCCTCCTCGGTCTCGGCATGATTCCTTCCATATACTTAATACATTTCGGCCATCATGTACCACTTCTGATCTCATATATTAGGGGGCATCTGTTATAGCACCATTTACCACTCTTGGTAGATCTGATGCTCTGATTATGGCCTAGGGCAACCCTTCCTTCCAAACTTGGTCCAAAATCTAAAAAACAATGTTTTATTCCCTATATGCTACTTTTCCCTATTATAAAAGCGTGTACATGCAGGTCAGCATATATCCAACCCACGTACATATGTTAAAACACTTAAAAAAAAATTCTTAATTTCGGGTGGATTTCACGGGTTTTACCTATTACTCACCTCCTATTGCCTGTGACCCAACTGTTTCCCAAATGAAAAAACTAATTTGTAGAAGTATAAATAAACATCCATGGGAAGTCATTAAGGGATAAAGGATGAGATGTTGATACTATAGTGAGATTATCCCTAATCGAGTCTGAAGAATCCCTGTACCTATTGCACTCCCCAAAGCTTCAGGAAACCCTTGTTTCCTTGATTATAGATATCCCTCATCTTGCTTGAGATATCCTTGTATTGGTGATGGAGGAAGATTGCTAAAGGTCGGGAATGGATGGATCCAGAGGACAGTTCCACTTGGAGCCGGAGAAGGACTCAAGTCATATTTCTCCACCTTATTTATAGCTTACTTCAATAAAAGGAAATTTCTTCTGTTTCCAATATGAAATGTTTTTATGCATAAATATTATGTGGTAATTAATTTATGAGTCGTATATTGATGTATAATTAGTAATTCATTGATATGATTTAAAGTTAACATCATGTTTATGCTTTATGTTTGTACTGTCATGTATGTTCCATTTGAATAATTTTCAGGTTTCAAGAACATCGGGAGAATATGGGGGTTTGCACCCTGCATGATCTACCCAAATGAAGGACATCCGGGTAATGACACTCCTACATGATTTAGTAGAATAAGAATTTTTGATGATTTCTTGAGAATTTATTGTTGAGGTTTTCCCTCTACTTTGTTGGGGTTCTCAACCCAAAGCCCTAGGATAGTTTCATCCATAACATAAAGTCATCCACAAGATTAAAACATCAATCAAAGTCTACTCAAGGGAAGGAAGGCTTATCACCTATCACTCATCAAGGAATACTACATAGAAAGAAGAAGAGTCTTACATAAAGGCACCTAAAAAGAAGAGAAGATCAAAGAAAGACCTACATCAAGCTACAAGTCATCAAGCAAGTCCACTTGGAGAACACAACTTGAAGAACATCCAGATCCAAGGAAGGCAAGTCATCAAATATTCAAGGAAGAAGAAAATCCATCACATCTCAAAATATATCAAGTATATGTCCCCTTATGAATATACATCAATGTCGTTTTGCAAGGAAGGCAACAAATTGGTAGGTACCAACAACTTTCTTGCATGGAAGAAGAGGATTGATTTACTTCTCAAAGAGAATGAACTCCTAGAACATATCAAAGGGATTATCACTAGCCCTATTAAGGAACAAACTCAAGCCTTAGCCAAGTATAATAAGGATGAGACAAGAGCTCAAAGGATTCCAATAGAATCCATCAAAGACTCTGTCATTCCTTATGTCTCCAAATTTGAAACATCAAAAGAAATTTATGATAAGCTAGTAGAGCTATTCTCGGTATCCACAACCAGAGAAGTAATATCCCTCATAAATGAATTGTACAATATGAAGATAACAAAGGAAGGAATAGCTCCCTACTTCATGAAAATATCTGTAATGAGAGATCAAATTCAAGAGCTTGCGGAAGTCATGTCTAACAAAGAGATGATGACTATAGTACTCAATGCTCTACCTGAGGATTGGGGTAACTTCACATCAACCATTTATGCCAAGAAGGAAGAAACCATACTCAATGAAATGTGGTCTCTATGGAGAACAAAGGAAACTAGACTTAAAGAAAAGGAAAGATTTGGGATCAAAGGAGAAAGCACTTCCTACCATGGCCAAGAGAAAGGGAAAATTTGGCAATTTTTGGTCCACGAAGAACAAACGACAAATACATTTCCAAAATCCAATGTTTTGGATGCCAAGAATACAGACATTGTTGAGAAATGGAAACAAGAAATTCTAGTTTAATTTGTCCTTGAATTAGACTGTGAATTAAATTCGATCTCTATTCTCATAGCAACTTAAAATAGTTAAATTAAGTTTATTAAACTAAATTAACTTAGGAAATTTAAGTTGGAAGTATTTCTGTCATCATGTGTATGTTCTCCTTACTTTGAAGGAGTCCAGTGTGAGTTAATTGTGAGTTGTAAAATAGAAGACCCAGTTTCATGAGTCAGTTCAGTTAAATTAGTTTTCAAACTGATTGAGAGAACTAATAGTGAGTTAACAGTCAGTGGTGACACTAATGAACTCCACCAATGCTACTCTAGTTAACTGAATATTTACTCATCAGAAACTCATGCATGTCGATTCTGATAAAGACCTAGTTGAGACTGGAGTGTAGGGACAACATACTATTTGTTTTATATTTTTCTGAGTTGCACTGATAGTGCATGCATTCAGGAACTACTCCTTAAGGGATTGCATAGTTTTTAGAGGCTTTATTTCCCTTTAAATACAAGCTATCCTCCATAGGAATTACACATTGGAATAGATACTTGGGGAGCTTGTGAAGAGGCTAATATTTGGCCTTGAGCTTGCTTATGAGTTGGAGATTGAACTTGCTGAGTGCTGGGATTATTATAGAGAGAACAAGAATTGTAATTTCATATTGATTTTTTGGATGAATACAAAACAGATAGTGGGGTTTTGAATTGTGGCTTTCCTTACATATTTATTGTGTTATGTGCCTTTGATTTTCCTCCTCTATCGATTATTGTTTGCTCGATTTTTATGGGCTTCCACTGTAAAGAGTAGAATTATATTCTTGTCTATTCCTTTAGAAAATTGCATTAACTTGTGAATCTACAGGATTTTCTACATGGTATTAGATCTAAAAATAGTATACTAGAGGAGATTTCGAAGTTTTGAGTTTCTGGGTTACAGGCGAAAGTCAAATTTGCAATACATACTTTAGGATTGGCAGATTTCGTTCCATGGGTTGAAGCTTGAGTATGCCTTGGAAGGAAACTAAAATTTCATAGCCTTGGGGACAATATGGAGGTTGTGCTAGAGGACAATGGCTTGAACGAATTTGTTGAACAGGAAATTCCTAAGCCAGCAACTACTGATGCACAAAACTTGGCTCAGTGGAAGAAGTGTGTGGTGAAGGCAAGGTGGATAATCCTTGAGGGAGTTCAAGATTATATTGTCTCGAGTCTCCATGGAAAGTAAACCATGCATGCTATGTGGGAAAAATTGATGGACTTGTATCAAAATAATAGTGATAAAAGAAAGTTGTCAATGAAGGATAAACTTCGTAAAATCAATATGGAGAAAGGTGAGACAATTCCAAAGCACTTGACCAAGTTCATTCAATGTCGGGATGAAATTGGAAGTGTTGGAATCATGGTTGCCGAGGAGGATATGGTGAGCCTTACTTTTCTTGGGCTCCCAAAAAGTTGGCATAGTTATCAAGACTCTGTCAACAGTCGAGAGAAGCTGCCAATTTGGGAACGACTATGGTTGGATTTGATGTAGGATGAGATCAAGAGGAACACCAAGGATGGATCTTCATCAAATATTGATGATGAAGAGAACTGTGGCTTATCGATTAAGGTGAGGAAGGGGACAGGTAAATGTTTCCAGGAAAACTAGTGTCTATTTGATCTGCTAGTCCAAATAAGATGGGTAGCTATCTTAGAAACAAACAATTCAAAGTAACTTTTGTTTTCCTTTATGGATGATAGATAAGAGAGAAGCAGAGAGCACCAACCTTAATCTTTCGCTTGGCTCCTTGCTTGTTTCCTCTCTCCTTTGATAGAGCTCACCACTCCTTTCTCACTTGTCCCGCTTCAAAGAACACCTGTAGAGGCAAAGCAACAAGAAACCATCAAAGCATAGAGATCTATAAAGCCATAAACAATGTAGAATCAGAAGTACATTAACCATACAATTGTATACACAAATTCAAGATTCATAAACACATAAGTATATGGAGGAAAACTCAAATAACTTTATTGATAGTAGAAGTAGAAGAGATGATTACAACCTAGCTGTCTGATCCAGCATCATCCTCCCAGAATGAAAGCCCTCTTCACCTCATGAAAAGCAAGCTCACCCAAAAATACAATGTCTCAAAGAGAAACCAAGAACACTTCCTTACAAATTACAAAATTCCAGCCTCTAGATCTCTGTGATGAGGGATCCATATACAGATATTTTCAAGGGGGCAAGTTAGCTTCTGGGTTTTTTATTAGTGTCATTTCACTGATAGTTCTTCATTCCACTTGGAGATTTCATGATCTCTTACTCATCCTTGGGTGAATTCAGAGAGGCAAGTGTCATATGGGCAGTTTCTAGAAGATTCTCTGGGTTTCCACTTAGCCAACTGCCTCTGCCATTTGTCTACTCTCACCCATCGCACCCTACAGAAGGCCTTTTCAGTATGCATCACACCCCCTGTGTGTAATAGGTGAGATGCATCACACCTTGACCAAGGAGCAGTCTGTATGGGTCAGTTTTGACCAGTTCTGAGTAGTTTTTCAGGTGGAACTTCTGGGAAATGATGTAATCAGTTGACCTTGATCCTTTAGGGTATGAAACAACACTTTTAGGGGTTTAAGAGCCCTTGGTTTATTGACATATGTGATTGGGGTTGCAGTGCCAAAATATGTCTATAACAGTTACCCCCTAAAGCATGATGTTGTAAATCTTTTGATGCCGGGTGAAATGCTTTATCATGAGGATCTGAGGTTTTTTGAATTGGAAGGTGACCTGTAATAAGATACAATACAATACATTATATTCATATTATTTTCATGATCTAGCTGAGGTGGGCATTCCCATGCTTAGCTTTATAAATTCATTTTCATGTACATAGGACGGACAATCATCTGCTATTGCAGACTGGTGATTCGTGTAGAGCCATCATCCCTTAGCTTGGATAATCATCTATGCAGCTATGGAGTACATTTGATGTCTTTATTTTCCTGAATATATTGCAACCTAGATGGATGAAACTAGATCTGGGGTCTTCAAACTCATCCAATCTTCGCCCAATGTACAAGTCGATCCATGTGAAAATATGTTTTGGAGTCGAACATGGAAAGACATCGCCTGATTACCAGCCAATGATGTAAGTTGTTAACAGGCGCGAGAGGAATCACTGATAATGATAATGACCCTCAAGGTACTACAGTACAATTCACGTGGTGTGAATATATGAGTCAATGTCGAACACCACACAAAATCTTTCAGTCGAAGGCCATTGATGTAAACCTGTCGCCTGAAGTGAGAAACTTGCCATTGAGGCATGAAAGCTTCAAAGTACTGAAAGGCTTGTTCCTAAGTCAACTTCTTGGATAATGAGTTGATGTCGACAAGAAGTGACCCGTCGTAGGAGGGTCTTAATGAATCCCACATCTACGACATGAAATGAAGCAAATGATTTTGTGGAGGTGAAAACGATCTAATGATACAAGGTTCAGGAATGGCAGTCATGAAAAATGGAGAGTGAAGGTATTGCAATGGATGAGGCGTTAGCTGGGTTGGTGAATTCTTTGAGCAACTTCTCTTGAACATATCGGTGACACTAAAATGGATTGGTAGCATTAACCCAAAAATGCATGGTACGGAGGACCAATGGTGATGTGACAGGTGAACGGAATAACCTAGCCCGACTCAATCATGGTGATGGAGTGAAAGTGTCATGTTCAAGAGTGGCCTGCTACCAATGAAGTTCTTCAAGTTTTCTTCCCTTTTTCTTCAGTCATTGCTAACCAGTACCTCTTTATTTTTGTCAAGCTTGAGGAGGATAACATATGCTTATTCTATAATTTTCCCTTCGGGAAAACTTGTCGCTATGTTTTACCGAGCCTAGAGATAGTGAAACTCGCTCTTGTCCAGATGGACAAGTTTGTCGCTATAGTTTTAATGAGTTTAACGACAAAGATAACTCATTCCTTTTCATATTTAGGGAGTTTGAAAAGGGACGAAAAGGAAAATCTGACAGTCCTTTTTCGTGGTATAATCCCTTAAGTCTGAAAAAGTATAAAATAATACGAAAGGGATGACTTTTCGATAGTTTTAACGAGCCGAAAAAGACAAGCGCTCGATCTTTTTGTGGAATGATCCCTCAGGTGAAAAAATATTAAAATGTAGAGGAGGGATGGCGCTTCCCTTTACTTTAACGTGCTGGAAAGGCCAGTAGCTCGACAATCTTTTCATACTTTACGAGTCTAAAAAGAGCTTAAAAGAGACTTGTTTTTGAGGAACAAGTGATGTTTTCAGGTAGCAACTAGTTCCAGGTAAGTTTGGAACTTCTAAAGCACGACAATGTAAAGAGGGTGGCTAACAAAATCACTCATTGCAGCTATTCCTCAAAAGGGTAAACAATCAAGTGGAGGTGTATGATCAGCTAAAAGAGTGGAGGTGACGGTGAGAACACGACCAAGGCTCAAAAGGCTGATAGCAATGCAATCACAAAGGTTATTTACCGAGGGTGGATTCATTTTTTAATGAGCTTGAATCTTTAGAAACTATGCTCAGTGCTAGGTTTATTTTTTAACGAGCTTGAACTTTGTGGAAACATTGCTCATTGCTAGGTTTAGTTTTTAATGAGCTTGAACTTTGTAGAAATATTTCTTGTTGATAATAGTCAAAGATGCTCAATTTACCATTAACACTATATTCTTTTGGTGGTTGCACAACCTATTCAATTACTCCATCAAATTGATTAGAAATGTAAATACATGCTTGAAAAATGAGTTTAAAACTAAAATCTTACTTGAATTACGTGAATAGTAACATAAAAGCATTTTTACCTCTTGTTTTTACCATTTCATTCAAATCTGGGATTGTTGGAGCTCTAGAGGTATTTTCCCCCTCAAATTTCATTAGCCGATTTCATGAGATTTGGTGGACTATTCCTCACGCCATTAGGACTAGGTAGGAGCTAACCCTGAGCTCTTCAATTTCATTCCTTCCTTTTCTGATTCTGAGCAACTTTTCCTGTTCTTCTGGGCCTCAGGGGTTTGAACAATTTGTTATCTCCCCATCACACCTAGTATGCCTCGAAAAGTGCAATGCATACTAAGCTGGCCATTGGCCAGTCAATATGCATCCCATGCTGTACACAGCCAGGGTGTGATGGGCGTAGGAGGAAAGTTTATGCAGGGTTTTCTCATGAAATTTTTTCCTGTTTTTTCCCAAATCAGGATCCTAATTCATCTCTTGTTTGTGTTTTAGAGATTCATCGGATCAAGATGGTCGTTACATGGCGTGAACATGAGCATGAAGAAGAGGACATGATTGCCTTACATGATCTGGGTACGGTTACTGCATTGCGAAACTATGGCTTGCTCAAATTCTTCCGCATATCCAGCATGAGGCAACAAATCAATTTGTTGCAATATCTTCTCGATGCATGGGATCCAACCAACCAGGTGTTCTAGATTAGAAGCAAATCCATTCCTTTGATAGTTGAAGATATCTACTTTTTGACTAGGTTATCGAGGCGTGGTGCCCCTCTCTCACTATCAGGATCCGCCCATGGGGGTGAATCCGTGAGGGATTATATTCGACAGTTTTGTAGAGATGGATCTCGGTTGAGTAGGGATGGGAAGATCAGTATTCGAGATGTCATTGACCAGTCCTTGAGGACTATTTTATTTGCCTTTGCTAGATTGGCTAGCAGTGTGGCTCTTCATTTGGCCAACAGGTCATATATGCAGTATGCTTTAGAATCCCTGGAACCGAAGGTATTCAACTGGTGTGATGCAGTGCTTCTAGTTATAGAAGAACATCTTTCCAAGGTGAAGAATGGAAGATCCAATAACTTCAATTATGGTTCCATTTTGATTGCTTTCACCTTGGAGAGGATTTCACTGATGCAGCCACAGTACATTTCACTAGGATTGCCAGCACCGAGGGAACCACAAATGCAGAGATGGGTTGACCTCATGGCCAGACATGCTGGCTAGTCACAGATTTCATTCTCTGATGCCTTCTTTGAGTGGTTCAACCATCGGGAGATGGTCTTCGCTGAGTATCCATATGTTGGGATGGATTTCCAAGGCAACCTAGATTTGGTGCTACCGGTTGGCAAGCATTGGAGTGTCATGGGTAAAATGATCTAACCATATCTTTGTTTATTGCCTTTATAATGTTCTTATGTTTTTTAAATGTTATCAAGACTAATAAAACTCATATATTTGTGCAAATGTTGGGCTAGTGTGACCAGCAGCGCGCCCAAGGGTAGTAGTTGTCGTTCCAGCAAGAGAGGCTATAGGGGGGCTGTCCTTCACGATCTGGAGACAACAAAGACCCTTGCAGTATTGCAGGATCAGATCGAGGGTCTCACCCTTGGTATTTCGGATCTGAGGACCAACAAGTTACCTCTGAGATTACAACGCCATACCACTGGCGTGCCGAGTCAATGAACTAGGCTCCTACATATGATCACATAGGCAATGACTTCTTATCACCAGCACCATTAGTCTAGGGTGCTTTTCTGCATTTTTGAGTTTTTGGGTCATATAACTGATTTTGACCTGGACACAGAACATTATGTAAAAACTATAAACAGCTATATATATTTTTTATTTTTGGAGCTTTATTTCGGTTAAGTTATGTGATCCTGATGCAAATGTTAATTGAAATGATTTTTCCTTTATAAATGCTGCAAATGTCTATCCAACACATAATTTTCTAATGAATCAGTTAATGTGTTTATGTTTCTAGAAATGTGTTGATATTGAATAGAATCAAACTGTCTTTCCAAAATCCTGACCCTTAGGAACATATGATAGATAGCTGGATTCCGAACGGAATAGATGCCAGTAAGTTGTAGGATGACGAGTTGTGAATCTAGCTTGACAACAAGTTGGCATATGCCACGTGCGATGGCATCAGAGAGAAGCTCTATCAATGTGTTGTACTCAGCGATGTTGTTCGTTGATCGACCAATACATATCCCTCTGAAACTCACTAACTCGCCGCTTGGATCAAAAATGGCCCAGGCTGCAGAAGATAGGTTCTGCGTACTACGACTAGCTTCATCGATGTATCCAACGAATGATTCCAACAGGTCCGACATCTGCAACAAATGAAAAGTGGATTACCTAACCAAAATGATAACTCTTGATGAAAACAAAAATGTAACAAAAGCATATAAAGAGATTACCATACTTAATCAAGCATAGTAATGCTTAAGATACAACCCGTTTCGGGGTTGCGACAGTGGAATCCCATCATAATCTACTAGCTCGTAGGCTCCTTTTGCTAATACTCTTTTAACAATGTAGGGGCCCATCCACAATGGTTCGAACTTACCTGCTCCCAATTTATTGGAGTCCTGATCGTAAAGCAAGACCAGGTCACCTTCTGAGAAGACACGGGGTTTGACATTTTTTTCAAATTGCGCCTTGACACGTTTCTTGTGAGCTTCGTTAGCCAAGGTGGCATCACGATGGGTTTCATCCAATTGGATTAGTTCCAAGAAATGAGCCTCTTCCTCCGAAGCTTTTGGAAGTAGATCAACTATGAGCTTGAGAGATGAAATTTCACACTGAATCAGTAAGACTTCTTCCAGGTCATACACCAACTGAAAGGGTGTAAATCCCATTTCATTTCTCACCGATGTCCTATATGCCCACAAAGTCGAGTACAGGATTAAGTGCCTATTCCGTTTTTGGACTCCAATCATCCTTTGCAGCATGCGCTTCAGGACTTTGTTGATGGCCTCAACTTGTCCATTAGCTTGTGGATAATAAGGAGTAGAATTGTCATGGGACATTCCTAATTTGGCAGCTAATTCAACTATCATGTGCTTGCGAAAATGTGATCCATGATCTGTGACTATAGCCTATGGAACACCGAATCTAGAGACTACATGATTGAAAAAGAAAAGAGCAGCCGTTTTGCCATTGTTGTTTAATGTAGGCATCACCTTGACCCATTTTTTAAAATAGTCAACTACAACTCTGATATACCCATGCCCCCCGGCCGAGGTGGGGTTACATGTCATGAAATCTATGCCCCATTTGGCGAATGGCCCAACAACAACTACTGGATGCAATGGTGTGGGTGGTAGTCTAGCTTTGCGGTCGAAAATCTGACAAGCATGGAAAATTCTTACTATGATTATGCAATCTTTGAATATAGTATGCCAGAAGTAACCCGCTCATAAGATATTTTGTGCCGTAGCGTAACCAGATTTATGCCCCCCACACGCACCTCAATCACAATCATTCAGGACTTTTTCGGCCTCCTTATCCATGAGGCACCTTCGCAGAACTATATCGACACCACGATGTTAAAGTGTATCACCGACGATCATGTAGTCTTTGGCTTGGTATTGAGTACGTCATTGTTCAAAGTGAGAGGTATTAGGCCTATATGTTTGGGTTTGGAGATAGATCAGTATATCTCCATACCACATATCGCTTGATGATATCAGAAACAAAGATTCATCCATGATTGATGCTTTAGATGTTGAATTGTTGGACGACGATGGGAGGTTGCATAGTAACTCCGTGAAAAGTATAGATTTCTTTGATTTGGATTTTGTGAATTCTAGATAAAACTCTTGCAAAATGGTTATCCATTTTGAATATTTTCCCCCTAGTAATTGACGTGACAGAATGTAAGTCATAGGGTTGCAATCTGATAAAATGGTACTGTTGTGGAGGTAAATCCCCTCTGCGGATAGAGGCGATCCCTACTAGCCCAAATGGGATCTAGCAACAATCAAACAACGCTAACACGTAGGTTCCTAATTGCAGATCGAAGACCGATGATGAGGGCCTACCTGGATTCCAACGCTAATATTTGTAGAAGAGTCGTCGCTCCCATTCCTTTGCTCCGGCCGATCACAATCCCCACGATCCTCGTGAACGGACACCTACACATGCAAAGAACGACACAAACACAAGCATAAAATCCAATAGATGCAACTATATATCAGTCAGAAAGGATATAACTCAATCATCATTATAAAGACAATAAGAGTGGAACCATAATGACAGTCGTCTATTATTGATAAACAACAAAGAAGAATACAACCATAGTTCTGACGTCAAATCCTCCTTTGGCTGGGTGATCAGCAGCACATGCCTTACAAAGCTTGTTGGGAATGGGGAACAAGCCTCTCTCTCCTTGGTCACTTGGATAAGAATCTCCTCACTTAAGATTTAGCCTCATGAGAATAAATAAGGCTCCTTGTAGCATGAACTTGGTGATTCTCGGACTTTGGGACTTAGAATTTGGAACTTGGAGACTCTGACTTGTCAAAAGCAAAAGGACAAGCTTTAATAGATAGAGGAGAAGGAGTTAGGGTCATCCACAAGATTCATGGGATTGGCTTTATCACTAAGAAGCTTCCATGAGAGGTTAAGAACTACTTCCCTTCTATGGAGATTCAAAGCCAAACTGGCCCAACTCAATATAGATTCAGTTCATGAGTGGGTTAGGAAGAACCTTCATAAGTTGGTTTGTTAAAAACTTTACCCAACTGGGCTGGCTCGAGTGCGACTCTGAGACAGAGCGCCAGCTAGTGCGCCCTCTTTGGAGGATTTCCCCCATTGGTGTGAGTGACACACAGTGGAACTGCGCCAATGGAAAAAGGGCTATTTTAATGGGTATTTTGCAGAAGGTGTCTTCAGGGCATATGAAGTACATACTCAAGGGGATACAATGCAAGTGTTTTCAGGTTATGTCACTTCTCGCAGGTCCTGGAATAAGTCCTCCAATGTGCGGGAGAAGGGGTAACAGGGACGGTGAGAAATTATTGTGTAACAGATGCCCCCTAAAGCATGAGGCCCGAGAGAGAGAGGGGTGAAATTCTTTACAAGAACATGGCCAACTGAAAACACTGCTGCCGGAGAACCTGCATGAAGAAGTACAATTTATATCTCAAGTACATGATGTATGTGGTATGGGCGCAGCCATCCATAGTAGAGTACATAAAAATCTAGATCCAAGGTATGGGCATAGCCATCCAGTGAGGATCAATAAGTAGACTCAGGCATGGTCGCAGCCATCCAGTGAATGAGTCATGTAATGATCATAATAATCCACAAAATCATAACCTGGATCTCAACAGACAAAATCCAGGGTCTTGCGCTCCATCTCGACCCGAACAAAGTACAAGTTCAAGCATGCAAATATGGGAGGCGAAGTCGAACATGCAAGAACATCATCTGATTACCAGTCAATGATGAAAACTATGGACAGACGCGAGAGGTACCACCAATAATGACAATGGTCCTCAAGGTACTATAGGTACAATCTACGACATGCGAATCAGTGAGCTAGCATCGAACACCCGTAGAATCATTCGATCGAAGGCCAATGATGAAAACCTCGCGTCGAACACGAAGAACCTACCATTGAGGCATGTAGGCTCCAAGGCACCTAAAGGGAGTCTCTAGGTCAACTTCCTGGATAATGAGCTGAAGTCGATAGGAAGTGACCTTGATCGAAGGTGGGCCATAATGTTTCCCACATCATCGACACGAGACAGAGAAGGATAAGATTTTTTGTGTGAGGTATCAGAGGGAGGTTGTGTATTCTGCAGAGGTCAACTTCTCTTGAACATATTGGTGGCACGACAGTGGACTTGGCAGTATCTGACATCAAATGATCAAGGGTCATGGTGACGAGGTAATGAGTAGATGAGAGGTCAAAGAGGATAACCCAAACCCACGGAGGCAAGTGTAAAAACAAGATGAGATGTCCCCACCCAGACACGAATGTAGACAAGTGCCATGTTCAAGAGCGACATACTGCTGACACGACAATGATTGTGGTTCCATTTTCGCCATCATTTCTAATGAGTACCCCAGTTATTTTTATCAACAAGCTTGACGGGGATAGCATGTGCTTGAAAGGCGTCATTTCGACGGAATCCAATGTCATTAAGTTTTAACGAGTCTGACAAAGGAAAAACTCGACATCTTTTCATGTTTAGAGAGTTTGAAAAGACAGCAGAAAAGGAAACTCCAGGGGTGTCCTTTTTCATAAAGTTGTGTCTCTCGAGCCCGAAAAAGTATAAAACAATGCTCGAAAGAACTGCCCGACCATTACGATCGAGGAGTACTTTTCATGATTAGTGACTTCGACCTGAAAAAGTAAAAAAGCGATCGAAATCACGTCGTTTCATAACCGTTAACGAGCCTGAAATGACAAGGGCCTGACAATCTTTTCATCTTTACACGGTCGGAAAAGAGTTTAAAGACGACCGCCTCTTATTTATGTTTAGCGAGTCAAGAGGAATAACTCGGCAATCTTTTCATATTTAGACAGTCAGAAAAGAGCTAAAAGCAAACCTCCATTTTTATTCTCTTTAATGAGTCAAAAAGGGAAAAATACTCTGCAATATTTTCATATTTTACGAGTCAGAAAAGAGCTTAAAGGTGACTCATCCTAGAGGAACGAGTGGTATAAAGGGTAGCAACTGGTTCCGGCAATGGTGGAATTGCTCAAAACATGTAATGGTCGAGAGGCAGGCTAATAAAACCACTCATCGCTGCGGTTCCTCAGGAAAGGGAAAACAACCAAGTGAAAGCATATTATTGGCCAAAGAGATGGTGGCGATGGAATGAAATAACCAAGGCTCATCTAACAAAATTTAGCGGATAAAAACGGTAATCATGAGATGTAAATCGGCTATGGGTTCATTTTTACACAAGCTTGAACCATAGAGAACTCTGCTTGGATTCGGTTTCATGTTTACACAAGCTTGAAACGAAAAACTATGCTTGTTATAAGTTCGCATTCCCCCATCATAATGACGCAAAATGAGGTACATACCCCCCAAGCTTCATTGCATTCAACACAGTGGATGGAATGAAGGTTCACTCTTGAGATCTATGAAAGACTCGACTTGTATTTTATGAGATCTTAATCAAAAGACTCGATCGGGAAAGGGAGTTGTTTCATTTTTTAATGAGGTTGACATAGGAAAAGAACTATCCTCATAACCCTTATTTCATTTTTTAACAAGGTTGACATAAGATCAAAACTATCCTCGTAACCCTTGTTTCATTTTTTAATGAGCTTGACACAAGATCAGGAACTATGCTCGACCAGACCCAGTTTCATTTTTTAAGGAGCTTGACATAGGAAAGTGAACTATGCTCTGAACGGACCCAGTTTCATTTTTTAAGGAGCTTGACATAGGAAAGGAACTATGCTCCGACCAGACCTAGTTTCATCTCTTAAGGAGCTTGACATAGGAAAGCGAACTATGCTCCGACTAGACCTAGTTTCATTTTTTAAGGAGCTTGACATATGAAAGGAACTATGCTCCGCCCGAACTTCATCATAATGAACAGGAAGTCGGGGCTTCCAAGAGTGCCACTCCCAGTGGAAGGACAACATCTCGGAAGTCAGAACCCAATGCCCCCAGGACACTATGGATGACGGTGGCATCACTAGATACAGGCACGGGATAAGTGGCCACGTAGTTGATCTGTGGTGGGGCAGATACAACTGGTGGATAAAAACCAAGAGGGGATGACAACTACGCAGGAGGCACCGGGGGACTAAAGAACGATAATTGATCTATGGTGACAATTCTTCCGTCATGTGGAAAAAAAACCACACAGAAAAGTGAAGAGACAAGGGCCCCCATGGCATAAACATAGTCACAGCCAAGGAGAAGACTGAAATCTGGAGCACCTTGGGTAACGAGTACGTCTATATAGACGGTTTTTCCTCCCAAAGTAACAGGAAACTTCAGGAGGATCGCTAACGGTTGAATGGTTCCTCCGTCAAATGCCAACAGATTCTGTGCGACTGGCACAAGCTGTGGGGAGCCCAAAGCTTGCCAAGTAGTGAAAGGCATGAGACTAACTGACGCACCCTCATCCAAGACAGTGCCAGGTACTGGCTTATCATAAGCATGTACTGTAATCTAGAAAGGCACATGGGATGGAATGCGAAACCTAGTCAAATGACTCCAGTCGAAGGAAACGACCAAACTACTTGGTGGGGGAATCATATGATTGCCCCCCTGCTCTACAGGAGCCGAAGGAGGACCCCCTTAATCAACGAGGATAGGAGGGTTGTTCTCGGACTAAGGAGAATCTAACGAGATGATAAGAACATGAGCAGTAGAATCATGATGCTCCTCCAGAACAGAGTAATCAACAGGTTGTGAACTCAAGTTGATACTCTCTCCAACCAATGGTTGGTCTGGAGCGGGCTTGGCACAGCCAGGTTCGGAAGGAGGAGGACAGACAAGAGAAGAATCTAAGTCAATCTCTTTGTCCACAAGGAGGGGGTCAGAAGAGAGCCTCTGATAACCAACAGGAAGTTGGGGTGAAGAAGTTGTAAGACTTTCCAAAACAGCGGAAGCTTTATCCATGAGTGGACAAAGGTGAAGGGGATGATTGCCCTCACATAGTCTACAGGGGATTTGAATCTTCCCTTTCCTCTGAATGTTGTCAGTTGATAGGGTGGAATCGCCATGAGCTTTAGAGGATGATGAGGGTGGAATCGCCATGAGCTTTAGGTTAGCTTTAGAGGACCAAAAGTTGAGACGGTAGGGACCAGAGAGGTTGAGAACAACCAAACAGGCAACCCAACAATTAACCTAGGAAGGGACAACGTTGCCATGTAAGGAGCACCAACATTTCCAAAAGGAGGGAAATGACCAGGATTCCCATCAGAGGGGATGCCTGGGTTGGTAAACTCCGGAAAAGTTGCCATCACAAATGAGAAAGAACCCTACTCAAACTAACGCAAACAAGATCTAACCAGGTAAATGTGAATCGTGGCCGAATAAATTTTAAGACACAGGAACAAAACTTGACCTTTTCATCTTTAAAGAGTCGAGAAAAGGACAAAAATATGACTCTAGTTGCCTTCGAATGTTTAATGAGCCTGAAGTGACAAGTGCTCAAATGGACGTTTTCTTTTAGGGAGTCCGAAAAGGAACAAAAGTGACTACTCTGGAGAGCTAGGCAAAAAGGTTTACCAAACAAATCCGTAAAACTGCATATACACCTTGGCAGTCATATGAAAACCAAGGACTTTCCATACGACAATCAATCTTCACGAATGCTGTGTTCGGTGCGTTACGGCTTGTAAGGCAGCAGACATGGCTTCCTATGGATAAAGGATGATAACCTAGTGGGGTCTCCCCATATACTCGACGGTACGTGGGAGCTCAAATCCGTGCTAGACCACTATTGCGTCACGGAAGGAGGAATCACCCAACCTTGAGTGAAACAAAAGTGACTAGGTTTAACGACGCCAGAGCATGTCTCTAGCCTAGACCTCTAAATGTGTGCATTATGTTCCAATGCATTGTTAGATTCATTCAGTTCATTTTAAAGTTGATCTTGTATTAGGTTTCAGTTTTCAGGCCTTACCGTATGTAATCTCTCAAAATTCCCTAAATGCAAACTATATGCCAAAATATGTCATTTCATTCGATGAATGCTAGTTACGAGAGGGTTTGAGAGCTTTCACACAAATGAAATGATCACAAAACAACAAAGAACTTCCCTAATGCAGCTAATGGAAATTAACAAACTTTTCTTTAAGATCACTAATCACTAATCAAAATGAAAAGTTCTAATTCTCATTAACTAATACAAAGCAAAAGAGATTTTTTCTTTTGTTGATGGCAAAGTGCATTAAACAAACTTTGAGAAATGACAACAAACAAATTCTATTCAATACAAGCACATTCAGTTCCCTAAATCACAAATCAAAACTCCAAAGAACAAGAAAGATCCCAAAGAGACCAATGAGCCGTGTAATCTAGGCTCAAAGTGAGACAAAGTGGAATTCAAGTGAAAGCGAAGCAAGTCACCCAAATAACACAATAAAACGATTTACAACCACCAAACAAGTGCAAGGGAGTAATCAAAGAATCGACTGGACCACTAGAAGATCAAAACACCTGAGGAAGGCTCGACACACAAAGCCACTAGATGCCCTAGGGCTAGAAATGTGAAATCGATGGAAAAAAGCAAACACCCAAAGGGTAACGATCAAAGCCAGTCGAATCACACTCCAACACACTCAAGTAGTCTAGAAAAGGTACCTAGAACAAAAACCAAGCTCAAAGGGCTCACAGCCAAGCAAACTTCAAAAGTTCCCAGGCCTGGCGCGACTGTCAGACCAAAAAGAGTGCCTTTCAGGGATTGGCGCGGGTTGTCAATGAGCAACTTGTGCCAACTGGCGCGACTGTAACACTATAAAAGAGCGCCAACCGAGTTTTCTATGGAAAAAAAAAAAAAAAAACAAATGAGCCAAAGCTAAGTCAACAGTACCCATGTACACTAAGGGGCAAGAAGCAACACAGGGACTCAACCCAGAAAGCTAACTAAGCAGGAGAAACCAAGAAACAACCAAGAAACAAGGCAAGTTCCAAGCCGTTCAGCTCGTAAACCAAACCGGAGATGGACTGAAGTGGCGTTGATCTACTTTGCTAATGTAGAGAAATAGCGTTTCGAAGGCTATCTGGCCGTACTTCAGGCTCCGTCTAAAGTTTACAAATCAAACAACAAGGCAAAAAGCCAAATCCCCAGCGGAGTCACCAAATTGTTGTGGAGGTAAATCCCCTCTGCGGACAGAGGTGATCCCTACAAGCCCAAATGGGGTCTAGAAACAATCAAACAACGCTAACACACAGGTTCCTAATTGTAAATCAAATACTGATGACGAGGGCCTACCTGGATTCGAACGCTAATATTTGTAGAAGAGTCATCGCTCCCGTTCCTTTGCTTCGACCGGTCACAATCCCCACGATCCTCGTGAACAAACACCTGCACATGCAAAGAATGACACAAATACAAGCATAAAATCCAATAGATGCAACTATATATTAGTCAGAAAGGATATAACTCAATCATCATTACAAAAGACAATAAGAGTGGAACCATAATGATAGTCATCTATTATTGATAAAAAAAGAAGAATACAACCATAGTTCTGATGTCAAATCCTCCCTTGGCTGGGTGATCAACTGCAATTGCCTTGCAAAGCTTGTTGGGAATGGGGAACAAGCCTCTCTCTCCTTGGTCACTTGGATAAGAACCTCCTCACTTAAGATTTAGCCTCATGGGAATGAATAAGGCTCCTTGTAGCATGAACTTGGCAATTCTCAGACTTGAGACTTAGAATTTGGAACTTGGAGACTTTGAGACTTAGAATTTGGAACTTGGAGACTAACTTGTCAAAGTAAAAAGGACAAGCTTTTATAGATAGAGGAGAAGGAGTTAGGGTCATCCACAAGATTCATGGGATTGGCTTTATCACTAAGAAGCTTCCATGAGAGGTGGAGAACTACTTCCCTTCTATGGAGATTCGAAGCCCAACTGAACTAACTCAAGATGGAATCAGTTCATGAATAGGTTAGGAAGAACCTTCGTAAGTTTGTTTGTTAAAAACTTTACCCAACTGGGCTGGCGCGAGTGCAACTCTGAGACAGAGTGCCAGCTGGCGCGCCCTCTTTGGAGGATTTCCCCCATTGGCGCGAGTGATACACAGTGGAACCGCGCCAATGGAAAAAGGGCTATTTTTATGGGTATTTTGCAGAAGGTGTCTTTAGGGCATATGAAGTACATACTCAAGGAGATACTGAATGCAAGTGTTTTCAGGTTATGTCACTTCTCACAGGTCCTGAAATAAGTCCTCCAATGTGCGAGAGAAGGGGTAATAGGGACGGTGACAAATTACTGTGTAACAGGTAGTTTTGCAAAAGAGGAGATAGTGTCGAAATCTCTGTACTACTTGAACAGCTGCTAGAGCCAGCTTTTCAACATAGGAGTACTTGCTTTCTGTATCATTTAAGTTTCGACATAAATAATAGACAAGATGTTTAATTCCATTGTTTTCTTGTACTAAAACCATTGCGATGGTTGTATCTGTTGCAGCTAGATACAGGTTAAAGTCCTTTTGATAGTCAGGAGCGTACATTAATGATGCTTTTATTAGGGATTCCTTTAAAGCATCAAAGGAAGCTTGCGCAACCTGATCCCAGTTGAAGGGCACTTCTTTTTTCAAAAGACGCGTATAACCTTTAGCAAGTTTAGCATAATTTGGAATGAACCTCCTTAGAAAGTTTGCTTTCCCTTGGAGTTTCTCAATCTGAAGCAAATTTGAAGATGGAGGCATGTCGATGATTGCCTAAACCTTACATGGGTCGAGTTGAATCTCATCCTTAAAAACTATGAAACCAAGTAAATGACCAGAACCGACACAAAACACACACTTGTGTGGATTGAGTCGTATCTTGAAGTGTCAGCAATGTAGAAATATAGCCCTCAAATGCTGTGGATGATCAGTCCACTTTGGCAAGTGAGCCGATAGATTGTCAAGATATGGTTGAATGATGTGTTTGATGTCGTGGAAGGCGTAATTCATTGCCCTCTGAAAAGTTGCCCCTGCATTCTTTAAATCGAAAGGTAGTTTATGATACGCGAATGTGCCCCACAGACATATAATTGCAGTCTTTGACTGGTCCTGTGGGCAGATGTTTATTTGATTATATCTGGAAAATCCATCCATGAATGAAAAGATTTCGCATCCGGTGCATTCATCTATTATCTAGTCGATGAAAGGTGTAGGGTAGTTGTCCTTCAGACAAGCTTGATTTACATCCCTGTAATCAACGCACACTCTAATCATTCCTTGCTTTTTCATGACAGGAACAATATTTGATACCCAATCAGTTAGAGGAACAGGGTAAATGAAACCAGCATGTAAAATTTTTTCAACCTCTGCCTTGATGGCAGCAGCTTTCTTCGAGTGAACCTGTCGAAGCCATTGTCGTACCAGTTTGAAATTTTGATACATCTTGATTTCATGTTCAATGATGCTCGAGTCAATGCCTAGCATTTCTTCATATGACCATGCAAATATATCTCTGAATTCACGAAAGAGAGCGCAATATATTTCCAGTTCTGAAGGAGAACAATATTTGTCAACATGAATATTCTCTACAACATTTGGTTTGCTCAAGATATTTATGGCGATAGTTTCTTCCATATTGGACAGATTTCACTCGGAACCCACTGTATTTACTGTATTTGATAGAAAATCAAAAACTGAAGGATGATTAAGGTCGCTAGAATAATCTTCATCGTTATTTTGAAGATGGGAATTATGGTGGTAATCTTCCCATGGTGCCTCCCCTATCATCATTGACTAAATGATTCCTTCGTTTGTAGAATGTATACGTGACCAAGGATCTAAAGAGGTGCCATATTCTAGAGACCTATCTATCCAAACACTTGATGGGTGTTGATTTGGGTTTTCTACCTAGGCCAAGAAAATTGATTGCTACAAAATTTATATGGGGCTTGGAGGCAATACCTGGTGATGATCCATGTTAACAAAATGTTCGGAAATATTTTTAATCTTTGCTGATGTAGAAGATACCATGTTATAGGTTTCCACCATGGCCACTTTTGCCAGATTACTCGGAGGTGGGAGGGAAAAAGTACCCATTAAGGCAGGGTCTTGTAGGAGGCCTACTCTGACATTTTGAAGCGATTGAGAGCTTCCATGGATCATTGGAATGCTTCCATAGCTTGTGAACTATTGGGGAAAAAGGTTAGTTGGTCAACGATTGTAATTCTAGCTTGGAAGGGAAATGCAATCTTTCTAAAATATGTTGACATAATAGCAGCCATAGCATAAATCCAGGGCCTTCCCAGTAGGATATTGTAATCAAGGTTTCCATCGATAACTTCGACTTCAATTTCTACTGTCTTGCCCCCCATTTCAACTTGCAAGTTACTTAAAATCCCATACAGCATTTCTTTTCATCCTTCGAATGCTTTTAATGTCATTGATGATCTCGACAAGGGTGGTTAGCCTAAATTTTTCTAACAACTCATCAGCATAATACATGTAGATGCTCCCTCATCAATTATTGTTCGATGAACAGTTTTGTTGAGGACTTTTATCTGTACGAGGAAAGCGAGTTGAGCTGGTAACTAAGGTTCATATCCTTTATGGTTAAAGGCCATAGGATTAGAATCCATTGGGTCAATCCCACCTATTGTTGATAATAGAGCCTGCTTTTGGGAGGGGAAATTCTGCAGTACTTCAAGTGTCGACATAGCGGATGGCGATTGAGCCAGATCCTCTACTATATTATAATTCTGTGCTACTCGAGCATGAGGATTAAATGTTGATTTATGTACTACTCCCTTTGGTGGCTTTATTGTTAGTTCAGGAATGATGGGTGGCACAACTTATGTTGAAGTTGTTGTCGAACTACTAGGTTGATATGTAGCCTTGTTGTTTGGCATATGCGGATTCCCATAATATTTATTCCTTGTCGATATCAAAGCATCATTTTGATGTTTCGAAATGGACAACATAAGCACTTGGGATGGGGAAGCATGATCGATAGCAACCAGATTGGTATCTAGGTTTGGAAAAGGATTAGTCAATACCATCAAGGTACTTGAAGTTTTCAATAACTTCATGACCTCAGTGTGATGTGGACATTATTTCGTCCAATGGTCCCCATCACATATGAAACAGAGCTGAGTAGGTTTCTTTTGTTGAGTAGGGTTTTCAGAAGATTTTTCAGGAGTCAAATATTCATGTTTCTTCTTTTTCTTTTTCCCTTTCTTCTTGCCCCTTGGTTGCTTCGGTTCTTTACCTTTGTCAGACGACACGGCATTAACCTCCGAGGCAGGAAGTTTGTCATTTTCTTTTTTACTGGAAACTACAAGGGTTTTAGCAGATGAAGCCTTTGTGGTTTGCGTACTTGAGGTGCCAATCACGCCATCACTAGCATGAGAGTGGCCATCACCGGCATGAGAGTCCTTGTTTGATTTAGGAGGAGGAGGAATGGAAAATTCTAGTCTAGAAGCATCAGAAATTTTGTCATAGAGCATGCCAGACTGATTCTAGATCAAGTCTAGATATTGTGCACGAGCAATGACTTGCTCTTCAGTGACGACTCCTCCCTTGGCCACATCTTTTGTAATAGAAGGTAACAATGACTCAATAAACCATATGCTAGAAGCTGATCAGGAACATATGTATTTACCATTTGACAGCGACATCGCCACTCATGAATATGATCAGATATGTGAGTGGCTGTTGTCTGTTTAAAATTGGTAAGGAGCTCCGTTCCTATTTCGTACCTTATGGGTAACTGAAAATGGGTTAAAAAGGTAGTGGCAAGGGTGTTGAAGTTATCGAATGAAGCTCTAGGAAATTCGATGTACCATTTCGTTGTCGAACCAATTAGCGCTCGCTGAAAAAGATGAAGCCTAATCGAATCATCATTGATGGTGTTGGATAAACACCACAAATGAAAGGTCATTACATGATTCGATGGATCTTCACCTGGATTTCCATTGAATTTAGGAATATCTGAGGGAAGTTTATGAGGAATCGCTAGCCACCAAGGGGTGTAAGCAATCGAATCATTTGTCAGCCGGTTCAGATGTGGTAATTCTAAAATTTCTATGAAAGGCAACTGTTGATTCAAGTTCGACGAAGCATACCCAGGATAAGATGGGATCGCTTGAGAAGTGGGTCTTTGCATGCTAGCATAATGTATCTGATGCTGATAACTTTGATAAGGTTGAGGGACATAACCATTATAATATGATTGTTGGTAACCGTTTTGAACATACGGTTTCCCATTACCTACGAAGCTTTGTTGCTTAGGTCCTTGGTAAGCTTGCTGGAATATGATTGTTGATATTGTACCAGCCATGGTTGTTGGACCATTTGCTGTTGTCCAATACTAGATGTTTGACGAAGATGAGGGGTGATAGTACCCGTTTGAACCTAAGTCGCTTCAGTTAAGGAGCCACTAATCTGTGGTTGTGATTGAGTCATGGAGACAAGAGGCTGTTGTATTATGACCTGAGATACCTAAGGTTGACATACAACAGGCAGCTCTTTTACTTGCGACACCGTCACAATAGTAGGTGTAGTGGGAATGTTCGACACAGGTTGATTTGGTTGCATTGAATATACAACTCTTGGATATTGAGGTAGTGTTGGTACCCAACCACTGGATGTAATTCCAATTTGACCCAAATTTTGTTGTGAACTCTCATATGGTTGTTCTCTCGGAGGGAACAATGAAAAGGCATATTGCCCCCCATATGGCGGAAATCTAGTGTTCAAAGGATAAATTGGTCTTTGGAGACTGGACTGCCCTAATTGATACTGAAGTGAAGGATAAATTTGCTAAGACTAAACATAAGAAATTCTAGATAAGATTCCAGGTGAACAAATAGGAATAGACCATGTTGTCGAAACAATCCTTGGGTGGACTCCATCTAGTGATTGAGAATTAGTTGGGACAAATGGTATACCAGCGAACATTGTCGGAGTAGCAGCAGGAGGCTCTGTTGCTACTGTATCAGATGTTACATTCCTAGATGTTGATGGCTATTCAGACATATTTAGTCTATCCAAAAGATTTCCTAGCGATTCGACAGGAACTTGCGATGAAGGGTGATTAAAAGAACTAACCTCTATAGTAGAAGGATATAGGTGGATCCCAGTTCCAAAATGCAATGGGGTACTGGATGGAAGATCCTCTACAATCTCTTCTATAGCAATAAGTCTAGGTGGAAGAGGTAGACCGTCAGGTCCGTAAAATATTTCCGGTGCCGAAGAAGGTATAGTCTCTACAGCGACAGATACTGGAGGGGTGACACCTTCCGAATCAGCCCTAGATGGAGCTGGTTTAGGAATAGAAGTGTTTACCAATACACTAGGATCAGTTCTAATGTCCTCTTGTAACTGTGGAACTTCTTCTGTAAAGGCAGTGTACAAGAAATAATTAGAGTAACTGGAGTCTTTGATGATGTTGAAACACAAGTTTCAAATGAACCAGGAGATTTTGACCCAATTAAACAAGACCGTTTGGCCCGGAATGGCTTCATTTCTGGAGTCAAAGATGGTTGACTCATTAGCCTCCGTGAACGACAGGGTTTTGATTGACTTTCTTCCACGATTGTGGATTACTTGATTAACTCAATATTAAAAGGGGAAAATGTTATTCTGAATTAAATGAATTTTATGACGCTTTGACACAACTTGCTTTTTCAATTTTTAAGAGTCGATAAAAAGCTAAAGGTGACTCTAGTCGCCTTCAATTTTCAGTGAGCCTGAAGTGACAAGTGCTTAGATGGAAATTTTATTTTAGGGAGTCGAAAAGGAATGAAAGTGACTACTCTGGAAATCTGGACAGAGGGATTACCAAACCAATCGCAAAACTGCAATATACACATTGGTGGTAAATTAAAGAGAAATTACCAAGGACTTTACGTATGGCAGTCAATCTTCCCCAATGCTGTGTTCAGTGCATTGCGATCAATAGGGCGGTAGACACAGATTCCTAAGGATAAAGGATATCAGCCTATTGTGGTCTCCCAATATATACTCAACGATACAGGGAGCACAAGTCTATACTGGCTCTTGTCGTATCAAAGAGGAGGAATCACCCAACCTTTGATGAAAATGATAGTTACTAGGTTTTACGACACCGGAATATGTCTCTAGCCTAGACTTCTAGATGTTGTGCGTTAGGTTCCAAAGCATTTTTAGGTTCATTGAGGTTTATTTTAGAGTTGATCTTTCTTAGAAGTTTGCCTTTCAAGGTTCACCACGTGATGTAGATGTAAAATTCCTAAATATGCAATCTAAAATGATAAACAGTCATTTGTTCTCTTTTAGCAATGAAAATCCTAACTACTAAAGAAAGAAAAGTACGATTCGTTCAACATAGAGAAGAGAACACACACTAAATGCACTTTTCCTAAATCATTTTCCACATGTAGTCAAAATGAAAATGCACATGCATGTATTTGATTTTCTGTTTCCTTAATGTGTGAATGCCAAAAAGGAAACTAAGTACGGATCTGAACTATTTTCTTCAAAGTGACACTTTAACAATTTCTTTTCAAAACGAAAGGAATACTAAGACAACACTTTCAATTTTGAATGGAAAACTATTTTTGACACTTCAAATATTGACAATTCAAATCAAATACAATGGAAAAAGTACAATCGATTATATAAAAGAGGAAGACTTTATGACACTCTTCTTCTTGACTCAAAACAACAGTTGTGACACTTCTGAATCAAAAGATGACAGTTCGATTAAGCTACTTTTTGCAAATAAGGATTGTAAATGATGAAAAATACATAAAAAGAATTCAAAATTCCTTATCAATGGAGGCTGAAAAATGTAAAGGAAGAAGGCTTCAAAAATGATATACTGATCATAAGCAGCAAAACTACTTAATAGAGCTGAAAACAATGAAGAAAAAACAAATTCCAGAGAGGGAAACAACCGCATTCAATCATCGCACCTATTCTTAAGGGAAACAGGGATGCATCTCACCTACAGCACACGGGAGGTGCGATGCATCCAGACTGCCAATGAGAGACAGTGTGATGGACTAGAGAACGAAACTGAGCTTGGTTTTTGCTCAAAATTTGCAACTAAGTTCAGTTATTTTAGTCAAGCTATGATAGACAGTAAACACAAAGTATAGGGGTATGATCTTATGAGGTTATTCAGCTACCTCTAGGGCACTTAGGATGTTTGCAAGTCAGGTGTTCAGTTCATAAACCAACCTGGAGATTGACTCAAGTAGTGTTGATCTACTTTGCAGTTGCATAGCAAAAGAAGTTCGAAGGCTAGCTGGCTTAACTTCAGGCTCCGTCTATAGTTTATAAAGAAAGCAACAGTAACAAACAAACAAACTATTCGGTCCCCAGTATGGTTTCCATTTTGTTTCCAGGAAAACTAGTGTCTATTTGATCTGCTAGTCCCACTAAGATGGGTAGCTATCTTAGAAACAAATAATTCGAAGTAACTTGTGTTTTCCTTTATCGATGATAGATAAGAGAGAAGAAGAGAGCAACAACCTTAATCTTTCTCTTGGCTCCTTGCTTGTTTCCTCCCTCCTTTGATAGAGCTCGCCACTCCTTTCTCACTTGTACCGCTTCAAAGAACACCTATAGAGGCAAAGCAACAAGAAACCATCAAAGCATAGAGATCTATAAAGCCATAAACAATGTATAATTAGAAGTACATTAACCATACAATTGTATACACAAATACAAGATTCATAAACACACAAGTATATGGAGGAAAAATCAAATAACTTTATTGATAGTAGAAGTAGAAGAGAGGATTACAACCCAGCTGTTTGATCCATCATCATCCTCCTAGCATGAAAGCCCTCTTCACCTCATGAAAAGCAAGCTCACCCAACAATACAATGTCTTAAAGAGAAACCAACAACACTTACAAATTACAAAATTCCAGCATCTAGATCACTGTGATGAGGGATCCATATATAGATATTTGCAGGGGGTGAGTAAGCTTCTGGGTTTTTTATTAGTATCATTTCACTGGTAGTTCTTGGTTCCACTTGGAGATTTCATGATCTCTTACTCATCCCTAGGCGAATTCAGAGAGGAAAGTGTCATATGGGCAGTTTCTAGAAGATTCTCTGGGTTTCCACCTAGCCAACTACCTCTGCCATTTGTCTACTCTCACCCATCGCACCCTACAAAAGGCCTTTTTAGTATGCATCGCACCTTGACCAAGGAGCAGCCTCTATGGGTCAGTTTTGACTAGTTCTGAATAGTTTTTCAGGTGGAACTTCTGGGAAATGATGTAATCAGTTGACCTTGTTCCTTTAGGGTATGAAACAACACTTTTATGGGTTTAAGAGCCCTTGGTTTATCGACATATGTGATTGGGGTTGCAGTGCCCAAATATGTCTATAGCAGTAAACTTTCCCATTCCAAATCATATTATTATCATTGAGGTAAGAAGAAGGACATGAAGAAAGTTAAATGCTTTCATTGTCACAAGATGGGACACTTTGCTACAAATTTTCCATTCAAGAAGTCCAAGGAGAAGTCCTCATGAGGAGTGGCAGGTGAGGCTTTGGCCTCCCAATTCGAATTGGACTTTTCCCTCATTGCATGCATGGTGTCTTCAATGATGGGAAGTGTCTAGTGCTTAGACAATGGAGCTTCGTTCCACATGATTGGGAACAAAGTGTTATTCAATGAGCTAGAGGAGAGAGATCTAAAGATGCATATCGAGATGGGTGATGACAATAAGTATAGCGTTACTGGTGTGGGGACTATTGCTTTTCAGAGGGAGCATGTGGCTTCACTCACCTTGAAGAATGTTATGCATGTACCTGGACTAATGAAGAACTTGGTATCTATTGCCATGCTTAAGGATAGAGGTTATGATGTGATCTTTTTGAAAGGAAAGATGTTCCTTTAGCACATAGCCACAAGTCAAGTAAGGAAGATATGGATTCGAGTTAAGAATCTCTATAAGATAGAGGTAGAGGATTGTGTTGATTTGAGTTCAAAAGTGGAAAAGATGTTGAGCTGAGATGTTGTCGAGTTATGGCATAGGTGATTGGGCCACTTGCATCATGGGGCTTTGAACATATTGCAACAAATCTCTACCAGTCTTCCCAAAGGTATGCTTGAGCAAGTTCATACATGCAAGGGTTGTACTTTGGGAAAACACAACAAGTATTCCTTTGGAGATAAAGATAGTCGAGCAGAGTTTATTATGGAGAGATTCTATTCAGATGTGTGTGGACCATTCTTGAAAGCATCCATGGCCAAACAAAGGTATTATGTTATATTTCTTGATGACTATTCTCGTAAATTATGGGTGTTTTTTATGCAGAAAAAGGATCAAACATTCACAAATTTTGTGAGTTCAAGACATTGGTAGAGAAACATTTTGCAAAGAAGGTTAAATCTCTATGGAGTGATAATGTTGGTGAGTATGTCTCCAATGAGTTTAAGAAATTCTGTGTAGCAAAAGGGATTAAATGAGAGTTGATGGTAGCCCATAACCCTCAACAAAATGGGGTTGCCGAGAGGAAGAACATGAGCATAGTAGGGGCAGCAAGGGCGATATTTCATGATCAGGGCCTACCATTACACCTCTAGGCTGAGGCATGTAACACAACGGTTTATGTTCACAACCGTAGCCCACATTAGATACTTGAGATAAAGACACCAGAGGAGGCTTATTCCAGTAAGAGGCCAGATGTTGGTCACTTCAGGATTTTTGGGTCAGCGGTTTATTGCCATGTGACCAAAGATGCACGAAAGAATATTGGGCCAACAACAGAGTTGAGGATGTTTGTGGGGTATAGTGACACATCCCAAAACTATCGGTTGTACATGCTAACCATTCATATGACAATGGTTCGCAAGGATATAGGTTTGATGAGGAGAAAGCCATGCGAGTATCCCTTGAGAGGGAGCTTTAGCTACATGCAGATGAGGAGATTTTAGCTCCTAATGTTGAGGGACCTCAAATTGGTGTGGAACAGCCACATACAGAGGTTGAGGGAGTGGAGACATCCACTCAAGCAAAGTCTTCTTGAGAGGGAAGAAATTGTTGGGTTGTGTTATATTCTTTCCACGTAGTTAACAAGGGGTTTGAAGGGCACCCGTAACTGCACTTTATGGGGTCCTGCCCCAGAAAATTTTGGTTTTGGACCCTATGTTAGGTTGGGCGGACCCACCTATGGTTTTGTGCATGATTTTTGCACATGTTTTTTGGACGCGATGGTTTTCAGTCCATGGTATTGGATGCTTTGGCATGTATAAATATGTATTGTAACATTGAAAGGAACATACTAAAAAATCAAGCTGGTAGTCCCGGTTTTGGGATCCAAGGGAAAATCTCTGTGTATGTGTTTTATGTGTTATGATCTCACATTGTTTATTTTCTGTGTTTTAGAATTCATATGCAGGTAATTTTTGTACGGGGTTAAAACCTACATTTGGTAACAAAGCTATTTTTGCTTCAAGGGGACGCCTTTGTTGCTGAGGGGTTTCGCTACAGCCTATGGTAGACCTTGTTCAGTGGGAGATCTGTGAGATCGATTCTGGTGGTGAAAGAAGATGGTGAGCAGTGGAAAGATAGAGATTGAGAAATTTAATGGTTAGATTTTTTATTTGTGGAAACTCAAGATGGAGGATCTGTTGGTGGATAAAGACCAGTGGATCACGGTAGATCCGAGTACTAAACCAACAGGAGTGTCCGATGAAGAATGGAAGAAGTTGAATCAGAAGGGAAAGAGAACAATATGATTGTGTGTCTTAGATTTAGTATTGTTGAATGTATCAAGGGAAGCTACGATGAAGGCTTTTTGGGACAAGTTAGGGACTTTGTACCAATCTAAGTCTCTGATGAATAAACTGTTCCTACGGAAAAAGCTGTATAACCTAAGGATGAAAGATGGAGACTCAGTGACAGAGCATATGAATGCATTTAATACTATAGTAAGTCAGTTAGCATCTGTTGATATTAAAATTTCTGATGAAGATAAGTTCATCAATTTGTTGTGTTCTCTACCAGATTCATGGGATAGTCTGGTTATTGCAATAGGTAGCAATGCAACTGCCTTGAATTTTGATGAAATAGTATCATCCTCGCTGATGGAGGAGATGAGACGGAAAAATATGGAGAGCCAAAATGGTGATGCCTTGTCTGTACGAGGGTGGACCCAGAACAGAAACAAAAATAAGTCATCGAGTAGCAGATATAAATCTAAAGGGAGATCTAAATCTCTAGGAAAACCTGTAAAGGTGGTGTGCTGGAAATGTGGAAAGGAAGGGCACTACAAAAGGGACTGTAAATCTAAAGCTCCTGACAAAGGAAAGGGATCTAATGAGGCTCCTTCTGCAGAGGTGAAAACCACCTCAGATGAAGGTGGGGATGTGTACTTGGCTTCTTCAAGTACACATGTAGATCATGAGGCATGGTTGATAGACTCAGGTGCATCCTTTCACTTCACTCCCCATAGAAAGTGGTTCTGGGAGTATGAGAAATATGATGGTGGTGATGTCTTCTTGGGGGATGACAGGAAGGATAGAATTGTCGGTCGTGGAAAAGTAAAGTTGAAGTTGCAAGGTGGAAGGGTTAGAATGCTTCCAGGTGTTCTACATATTCCTGCATTAGCCAGAAATCTGATTTCTATTAGCAAGCTGGATGATGTAGGTGTAAAAACAATGTTCGAGAAGGATACCTACCAGATGGTTTAGGGAGCACTGGTATTGATGTGGGGAGTTCAGATTGGAACTCTATACAAGCTGCAAGGTAGCACTGTTATTGATGGGTGCAATAGTTCTGTGGTTCCTGAAAGTGGAGCGGAAAATCTAGTGGTCTCTGGAGAGAAGACCATGCTGCGGCATCAAATGCTTGGACATATTGGAGAAAAGGGCCTTCGGATACTTCATGGTAAAGGTATGGGAGAAGGTATGAGTAATAGCTCTCTGGATTTTGATTTCTATAAAAATTGTGTATATGGGAAGTAGAATCGGGTGAGTTTCCCCTCTGGTAGTAAGAGGGCGAAACAAATATTAGAACTCGTGCACAGTGATGTGTTTGAACCTGTGAAGGTTCCATCACAGGGTAAGTCTGTGTACTATGTATCATTTATAGATGACTTCTCAAGGAATACATGGATATATTTCCTTAAGAAGAAATCTGAAGTCTTTGACAGGTTTAAAGAATTTAAGGCTCTGGTGGAAAACCAGACAGAGAAGAAGATAAAGGTGCTAAGGACAGATAACAGTGGAGAGTTTTGTAGTAATGAATTTGAAGAATTCTGTAAGAAGTGTGGTATAGCACGGTAGAATTCTACTCCATATACACCTCAATAAAATGGAGTTGCGGAAAGAATGAATAAGACGTTGATGGAAAGGGAAAGAAGCATGCTCAGTGGTGTCGGGTTAGGACAGGAATTCTGGGCAGAGGCGGTGGATATTGCATGTTACCTGGTCAACTGGTCACCTTCATCAGCGTTGGATGATAAGACTCCAAAAGAGGTATGAACTGGTAAGAAACCCTCTCTTTCACATCTGAGGGTATTTGGATGTGATGCATATGTACATGTTCCAAAGGAGAAACAAACCAAGTTGGATAGTAAATCTGAAAGGTGCATCTTTATTGGGTATAAGGATGGTGTAAAAGGTTATAAGCTTTGGAACCCAGTCACATAGAATGTTGTGTACAGCCGAGATGTGGTGTTCAGAGAGGTGAAAGATGTTATTAAACATGAAGTCCAACGAAAGGAACCTAAGAAGATAGAGTTTGAGCTAAAGGAGGAAGAATAAAACTCTACAACAGAGGAGGAATCAAAAGATGAAGAGCCACAAACTCCAACTGTGAGAAGATGAGTTCGAGAAAGAAGGCAGCCTAAAAGGTATAGTCCATCTACTTTTTGTTCAAATTTTGCTTTATCTATTACTGACGATGATCCTAGAACTGTGAAGGAAGCAGTAGATTCAGAGGATGGAAAACTCTAGAAAGAGGCCATGGTTGATGAAATGGCATCTTTGCACAAAAATGAGGCTTGAGATCTGGTGGAGTTTCCGGCTAGAAGGAAACCCATTGGCAACAAATGGGTGTTAAAAAAGAAGACAAATGCAGAAGGAAAAGTGGAGAAATACAAAGCTCGGTTGGTAGCAAAAGGTTATTCCCAAGTGCCAGGAATTGATTTTGGTGATATTTTTTCTCCTGTTGCCAAGGTAACTTCTATTAGATTACTTTTATCTATTGTTGTTGCTTTTGATTTTGAGGTAGAACAGATGGATGTGAAGACAACATTTCTTCACAGGGATCTGGTGAAGTAACCTAAAGGTTTTGCAACGAATGTAAGAAAGAATTGGTATGCAAGTTAAAGAAGTCTCTGTATTGGTTAAAACAGTCACCAAGGATGTGGTATCAAAATTTTCATACATTTATACGGGGACGTGGCTTCACTAGAAGCAAAGAAGATCACTATGTGTATTTTAAATTAATTGGTGACTGTGTTATTTATCAGGTCTTGTATGTGGATGATATGTTGCTGGTTGGAAATGACAAAGAAATTATCCAGGACTTGAAGACCCAATTGTCCTCCAAATTTGACATGAAAGATCTTGGTGCTGCAAACTATATTTTGGGCATGGAAATTAAAAGAGATCGGGCAAAGAGGAAGCTCTAGTTAAACCAAAGGAAGTATGTCGAGACAATACTGTAGAGGTTTAATATGTAGGATAGTAAACTGGTGAAGGTTCCTATTCCTGTGGGTGTGAGGCTATCTGCTAAACAATGTCCCAAGACACAAGAAGAGGAAGAGGACATGTCCCATGTTCCATATGCAAGTGCAGTCGGTAACCTAATGTATGCAATGGTCTATACTAGACCAGACATTGCACATGCAGTGGGAGTATTGAGCAGGTTTATGTCAAAACCAGGAAAGGAGCATTGGACAACAGTGAAGCAAGTTTCCAGGTATTTGTGTGGCACTAGTGATTATGGTCTGTGCTACCAAGGAAGACTAGGATTGGATAGAGTGTTGGATATATGTGGATTTGTTGATGCAGATTGGGCTAGAGATCTGGATCAGAGAAGATCTACAAGTGGGTATGTGTTTAACCTATTTGGAGGTGCAATCAGTTAGATGAGTAAGGAACAATCTGTAGTGGCACTATCAACTACAAAGGCAGAATACATGGCAGCCACTCATGCAAGCAAGGAAGCAGTTTGGTTGCAGAGATTTTGTTCAAGTATGGTGTTAGTATAGGAAGCTATAAGGATAGACTGTGACAGCCAAAGTGCAATTTTCTTGGCAAATAACCCTGCATATCATTCAAAGACAAAGCACATTGATGTTTAGTATCACTTTGTGAGGGATATGATAGAAGACAAAAAGGTGTTGCTGGTAAAGGTGGACACTTTGAAGAATACTACAGATGCATTAACAAAATCTGTGAGCTCTGAGAAGTTCTCTTAGTGTAGAGAGACAATGGGCATTTCAGGGCTGGGAAAGTGACTAAGCTCTCTTGTGGTCCCCTGTGGAAAGAAAACAAGAAGTGGGAGAATGTTGGGTTGTGTTATATTCTTTCCATGTAGTTAACAGGGGGTTTGAAGGGCACCCGTAACCCCACATTATGGGGTCTGGGGCAGTGCCTTGGAAAATTTTGGTTTTGGACCCTATGTTAGGTTGGGCAAACCCACCTATGGTTTTGTGCATGACTTTCGCACATGTTTTTTGGACGCGATGGTTTTCGGTCCATAGTATTGGACGCGATGGTTTTCGGTCCATGGTATTTTACGGGATGGTTTTCGGTCCATGGTATTGGATGCTTCGGCATGTATAAATATGTATTGTAACATTGAAAGGAACATAATAAAAAAATCAAGCTGGTAGTCCTAATTTTGGGATCCGGGGGAAAATCTCTGTGTATATGTGTTTTATGTGTTATGATCTCGCATTGTTTATTTTCTATGTTTTAGAATTCGTATGCAGGTAATTTCTATACGGGGTTAAAACCTACAGAAATCTCACTAGAGAGGATGATAGATTGTTGTATGATGCACTGGAAAATGTACGAGCACCCACTTCTCAGCACAGATAAAGGAGATCACTAGAGAGGTACACTGGATACATGGCACTAATGGGTCCATGTGTTGTGACAAAGTCGTCTTCCTTTCAGGAAGCAGTGTAACAACTAGCTTGGGTTGATGCAATGGTGGATAAGTATGACTCCATAATTTGAGACAGTGTTTGGGATATTGTCCCGAGACCATAGGACAAGTCAGTTGTGAGATCCCATTGGCCTTACAAGGTAAACAAGGATATATATGGTAGTGTGGAGAATAATAAGGCCATATTTGTGGCCCATTGCTTTTCATATGTAGAGGGGATTGACTATAATAAGACCTTTGATCCTATTGCAAGGTACTCATCAATCAGATCTATTTTGGCACTATCAACACAGATGGGTTGGAAGATCCATTAGATGGATGTGAAGACTACCTTCCTCAATGACTGAGGAAGAGGTGTATATAGATCAGCTCGAAGGTTTTGAAACCTTGGACCGTGATTCGCATGTGTACCGACTCAATAGAGCATTGTATTGGTTGAAGTAAGTACCTCGTGCTTGGTACACCAGGATAGGTAGCTATTTCACTGGGTTGGGCTTCACGAAGAGTGAAGCGGATGTGAACCTGTATCACATAGTGGTGGAAGGTAAGTTGTTGATCATTATACTCTATGTAGATGATCTTATAATGACAGGTGATGAGAAGCTCATCAAATCTTGCAAGGACCTCGCAAGAGAGTTTGACATGAAGGAAATGGTACTCATGCATTACTTTCTTTACATGGAGGTATAGCAGGGAGATGGGGAGTTGTTTGTATATCAGGACAAGAATGTCAATGAGATACTAAGGAGATTCCACATGGAGAGTAGTAAACCCATGGACACTCCTCTAGTTCGTAACTAGAGGAAGGATGATGCTACTTCAGGGGAAGTAGTGGAAGTTACTGTTTACATGTAGCTTGTGGGTTCACTCATTTACTTAGGAACGCATGATTGGATATGTTTTATGCAGTTAACTAGCTTAGTTAGGTGATGGTTAGGCCCACCAAGCAGTATTGGAAGGAAGAAAAACTTGTATTAAGATACCTCAAAGGCACTACTCAGTTTTGGCTATGGTACATATAGACAAAGGGAGTGAAGTTTCAAGGCTTCACCGATGCAAATTGTGCAGGGAGTCCATCCGACATGAAGAGCACATCATGAGGGATCTTTAGTATTGGGTCAGCGATAGTTTCTTGGTACAACAGGAAACATAGATCGGTTGCACTCAGTTCGGTAGAGGCAGAGTACATGGCTACAAGTCAGGCATCATGTGAGGCTATCTGGATGAGGAAGATCATGGTTGGTTTGTTTGGTTAGCAGATGGATTTGACAGTGATTTATTATGATAATGAGAGTTGTATCAAACTCTATGAAAATAGAGTGTTTCATGATTGATCCAATCATATTGATATCTGGTATCATCATCTCAGAGATTATGTATTGAGGTGGACCATGTTGGTATATTACATTCCCATGGAGGAGTAAGATGCTAACATCTTGGCAAAGGAATGGTCAAGATGTAAATTCAAGTTTCATATAGATAGGATCAGGGTAGCTGATAATCCATTTCTTATTGAGAGAGAGTGTTGAGAAATGGCAACAAGAAATTCCAGTTTAATTTGTCTTGGAATTAAACTGTGAATTAAATTTGAATTCTATTCTCATAGCAACTTAAAATAGTTAAATTAAGTTTACTAAACTTACTTAACTTAGGAAATTTGAGTTGAAATTCTTTCTGTCATCATGTTTATGTTCTCCTTACTTTGTAGGAGTCCATCATGAGTTAATTGTGAGTTGTAAACTAGAAGACTCAGTTTCAGGAGTTAGTTCAGTCAAATTAGTTCTCAAACTAGTTGAGAGAACTGATAGTGAGTTAACAGCCAGTGGTGATACTAATGAACTCCACCAGTGCTACTCTAGTTACTGAATATTTACTCATCAGAAACTCATGGATGTCAATTTTGAGAAAGACACAGTCAAGACTAGAATGCATGGACAATGTACTATTTGTTTTATATTTTTCTAAGTTGCACTGATAGTGCATGCATTCAGGAACTGATCCTTAAGGGATTGCATAGTTTTTAGAGGCTTTATTTCCCTTTAAATAAAATTTATCCTCCATATGAATTACGCATTGGAATAGAGACTTCGAGAGCTTGTGAAGAGACTAATATTTGGCCTTGAGCTTTCTTATGAGTTGCAGGTTGAAATTGCTGAGTGCTAGGATTGTTCTAGAGAGAACAAACATTGTACTTTCATCTTGATTTTCTGGATTAATGCAAAACATATAGTGGGTTTTTGAGTTGTGTCTTTCCCTGGATATTTATTGTGTCATGTGCCTTAAATTATCTTCCTCTATTGATTATTGTTTGCTTGATGTTTATGGGTTTTTGATGTAAAGAGTAGAATTAGATTCTTGTCTTTTTTTAGCAAATTGCATTAGCTTGTGAATCTACATGATTTTCTACACTACAAAAGGAATTTTCCTAAGATTGAGAAGGACGACATCAAAAAAATAAAGAGGAAATAGTCTCACATGACTCAAGAAGTGAAAGAAGAATAAAAGAAGAAAAATAAGGAATATCCTCCAAATCTCTACTATGACTAGGTCAAACTATTTACTTCAAGTCTTCTTTCAAAATTTTGAGTAGGATAGGAGCATATAAGAATAAAATAAAATTTCATATCTAGAAATATATTCTATAATCTGGAAACATGAAGTACATAGAGTTCTAGAAACTCATATAGAAAGAGCATTTATAAATGAGAACAAAATTCATGGTTAGAAATACCTTCTAGAATATAAGTATCATACTTAGTATAGGACCTCATCCACGATGGAAAAAAATTGATCATGATTAAAAAATATTAGAATACCTCCATCATCAAAATAAAAGAAACATTTGCAATACAAGGGTCTTTAAGATCCTATGATGGGATCTTCAGAAGAAGGTTCATGAACCAAAGAAGATGTCTCATTGGGAAGTCCCATTCATGGGATTCAAGAAAAATATGATATGAAATCAAGCTAAGATGAAGCAAGGACCACACCAAGGACAACCTAATAAAGCTATTATGATCAAAGAAGAATCAAGATGAGGTATGTATGCATCAAAATTTAGTCATGTTATCATTTGTATATTATTGAGTCATGGGAATAGTTCTATAACATGACCAAGTAGGAAATAATCTCTTCCACCAATGACATGCTCAAAGTCATGTACTACATTGCAATGAAGTTCAAGAAAGGATATGCTCACATAAGGAGTATAAGATTGCTAACTAAGAAGAAGGAAGAAATGTTTACTATTCCAGGAAGCAAGCAATGAAGAAGTGTTCTCAAGGAGCACAAGATGGTTGACCAATTTATCCAAAGAGAATAAAATGAAGAAATATATCAACCATGTAAAGAACACCATGATCACCATTAATCACTATTTGACAAGATACTTTGAGGATGTCTATCAAAAGAAGGAAACACAACTCTAACAAAGGAATCAAGGGCCCTTGACACAAATGAAGGCATTGGAGATATGAAAGATGCAAATAACTAATTCTACTCTACAAATATGTCGTGATGAAGAAGCCATCCAACAAGAGTAAAATAAATGTTAAAGCAATATCAGGATGAAGCCATGATGGGCTACTAAGTTGAAGAATCTAAACAATCAAGTACAACAAAGCATCCATGAGTAGAGTATTCCAAAGCATAAACAGATGACAAAGGAGTAGCCACATGAGAAGAAAACCTGATGTATGACAAGAAAGCCACTTTTCGTGAAGGAATAAATGACATGACAAACCAAGAAGAAATGTGATCGATGGATGGTACCCTACGTAGAAAAAGTTCAAACAAAGACTTCATGTTGAAAATGGAAACAAGAAATGCTAAAAATAGCAGTTTGGGTACCAGTGCTAGATTGAGAAACAAGGAATGAAAAATGAAAGTGCTAAAAATAACATTCTATTTTTAGCAGTTCAAGATGGATTCCTATTTTAGTCAGTCCTTGGACTAAAAATATTAAGTAAAATTCGAATTTTAACTTAACATCTGTTTGAAAATAAATTAATTAATTCTCCATGAGTTAATTAGTTGTGAAAAATGAAACATGAAGTCTATGTGAGGACATGCAACAGTTTCTCCATTGATTGAGGAATTTATCCATCAGTTAAAGAGATAAGGATGAGTTGTAATTTTAGTTGTAATTAGTTGGCTCAGTTAACTGAGTCAAGTCTAGTTAGATTGATTTAAACAATTTGTTTAAATTAAGTTCAATTAGTTAATGCATGCTTGCATATAACTGTTGTTCTTCAGATAACTGAATATTCTCTCATGAATAACTCATGCAAGTCAGTTTAGACAGAGGCCCAGTTGAGATCAAAGAAGGGACAGTGTACTATCAGTTGGATGAATATTTTTCCTATAAAGGAAGCTCGTCCATGATGAGGATTTATCTCCTTTAGGACTGCGTAGTTGGATTAGAGGTTAGTGAGTGGGTGAAGAGGCCAATTCACACAAGTGGTTGCACTGGACCCCAATCAAAATTGCACAAATAAATAGGAGGATTGGAGGGAAGACCAAAGGTTAGATAGAGGCCTTTGATTGTCTATGAGTAGCAGAGGTATTGCAGAGAGAGCATGATAGCTTTTGAGCTGATTCTTTTTGTAATACTAGCTATATTTCCACTTGTATGATAATACAGAGTTGGGGTTTTAGGTTGAGGCTTTCCCTAGGTTATATCTTTTGTGTTATGTGTGATTGATTCCTTCTTATCAGTTATATATTAGTATTGATGTTGCTCATGTTCGATTAAGCTTCTGCTAAATTTTTTGTAGAAGTAGATCAAGTGTTTTGCTTTAGTATATTGCATTACCAAGTGATCTACAAGTGGGAATTTCTACATGGTATCAGAGCTAGCTGATTTGTAGAAAAATTCTACACTTCATGACATCAAATAAAGGAATGAGATCAAGCAACTAAAGGATACACAAAGAAGAAGTTTCTTATGAATGAAAGAGTCCCTAGTTAAGAGGGAGCTCTGACTGGTTCCTAATCAAAAGGGATTTTTGGATCACCCTTAATTACAAAGGAGTGACAATTGTGTTTTTTCCACCTCATGTATCATGCGCTAGACAAGGAATAACATTCATAAGTCTAGATGAAGGCCATGAATGGAAATATAGACACAAGATATACACATCATTCTTGTCTTCACTTGGGAAGAAAGAATGGGAGGATTGGGTAATCATCTGGCATCTGGTATTCTTTGAGGATGTGTAGGGGATCCAAGATAAAAGTAGGAAAGAGGAACGATATTATTTGAGGGTTGGGAACCCAAGGCAAGAATATTCCTAGAAGGTCATACTTAGTGAACACTGGGGTGGGTATGTACCTTAAGAGACAATGATAAAGGTGTCTATAATCATTGGTCTCTCCAACATTGTGCTATGATCTATTGAGAGATAGAGTTGTTAGTCAAGACCTTTCTATGTGAAAATGTTGGTTATAATGATGATATACATATGGATTACTAGTCCAAATCTTCTTATGAGATCTCTTTAGTATTGAGATTAGCCTTGTACCATTTAATGAATACCTTCCTAGTTAAGAGGGGGTGTTGAAGAAAATGTAACTAGGTTCAGTTTTCATTATGACTTGTAATTATAATATTATGAAGAAACTTATTATTCCTTGCATCATGAGTTTCATGAGAAATAAGTGATTACCATGCGTCAAAGACTTATCCTTGATGTCTTTGTGTTTTTATGTTTCATTATAAGTATTATAATAGTCATAAGATCAAAGTTTTACACTCCAAGAACAAGTGTCACTATCCTCACGCAAATCCGCTCTACAAAAATGCTATAATCTCCTTGATGATATGTCAGCCTAAATTCAAGGCACTCTTGTCGGCTCAAGGTACTATTGTTGACCCATATATATAAGGTGTGATGTGAAGTCTAAAGCTACAAGTCTTCATTACAGTCAATGAAGATTGTATTCATACATAGTGATATCTAGGTGAAGTGAACAAGGGTATTATCAAACTCTTGGAAGTCTATCTCCGAGGTCTATATCTATATAGTGATAACTCTCAGAATCCTATGGATCAATTCACATTACAGTCAATGAAGAAAAGGAATGCATACACAGTGAGCGAGGTAAATATCTCGAAATTCTATGGATCAGTTCACATTATAGTCAACAATGAAAAGGAACCCATACACAATGAGCAAGGTAAATATCTTGGAAGTCTGCAAATCGGCTCACATTACAGTAAATTAAGAAAAGGAATGCTTACACAGTGAGCAGGGTAAGTATCTCTGAAGTCTTCCTACAATATACATACAATATGTCAAAGTCTCTCAAAAGTTTGTGATGTATCTTGAAGGTCTCTAGAAAGTCTATACATTGTGATAGCTCTCAGAAGAAGGAATGTGTATATATCTATATATATATAGTGTCCACTCTCAGTGGTGGCATATATAATTAGTATCATAACCAAAAAGAGTATGAAATTCTGTCTAAGGACATAAATATAAAAAAAGAACTATGGTAGCCGAGAAAATAAGGAATTGAAGATAGTGACCAGACAATAAGGACATAAGGAGAAGGAGACAATGAATTTTGGACTAAACAGAGCAGAGGATAGTAAAAAACATCTTGGAGGTAACCTGTTGTCTATTCTGTCAAGGGTTTTGGTATTCTTCCTCTAAATATCTATAATAAGAGATTGAAGGATTTTCCCCTCAAGAGGAGAGGTTTTAGCCCTGACAGAGAGCCAACACCTTGTGTTATTGTTTATGTTTTGATAGCACTTTGATGAAGTACACACACATGCATTAATAAGAGAACAAGAAGATTAAACTAACAAGGCAAAATTGTAAAAAGACTTCACAAATTGTTACCATGTAATGAAGAATCACTCTACACTTGATTGCCCTAGATTCTTCAACAATTGCAATCATAACATCTTCTATGTTTCATATTCCTTCTATTGCAATCAGTGGCTTTGTGACAAAACATATTGCAAGAAAAACAATATCCCTTAAAGTACCTGGAACTTGATGATCTTTCTATGAGATGGTTATTAGCTTGAAACATTATACTTCTGCAACTAGCTGCAACATGTCCAAAGTTATGAAATATAGAACATTCAACATTATTGATTAGAGGAAAAAAATGATTAACATTTCTATAGTTAGGAGTAAATTATTTCCTTTGAATACTTTCTTTCCTTGGTTGTTGATGGGGTTGAATTCTTATTTCCTTGTTGAGAATTTTAGATTTTGCATTAGAATTCCTTACCTCCACTTGTGAGCTAGATTCACCTTGAACAGTCTCATGAAAACCAAGACCAAATTTGATGACAAGAGACCTTTGACTACTAAGAATATTATCCAAAATCTTAGTACTATCTTGAAATCGAAAAGTTCATCCTTTTCTTTTAATTTACTTTTTAGGATATTTACCTCAACCTTATATTGCTTTTCCTTTTCTAGATATTCCTTCTTCATGATTTCTTCAACCTTTCTTCCTTCTTCCAATTTTTGTTTTAATTTTAGAATCTCAATTCCTTTTTCTTCAAATGCTTGAACTAGTTCTTCATTCTGCTTATTTGATTTATCAAGATCTTCTTTTAGAGAGAAGACCTTACCTTCAAGACCTTTTCAATAACTGGTTGTTTCTTTAACTTCCTTGATTGTTGTATCCTTTTCATTCACTTGATTTCTCAATGATGTTACTTCATCCTATAGCCTTTGACACTGATCTTCATTTTCCTTGTTGTTGGGCAGTGGACCCCCCCATAGCGGATTTTTGGGGCTTGTAGCCCGAATTTTGGTCAATGTAATGTAAAGACCCCGCAAAATGAAGGCGCGAAGCACGAGAGTCTAGGGTTGTCCACCATAAAATATTGCAATTTAATATAGAATGTGTTGGCCTACCCATGGTCCACTACCCATGGTCCGCGGACCATGGGAATGTATAAATAGAGTGAGGCTCTAAGTGTAGAAGTCAGTTTTTAGTAGTGATCTTGAGTGATATGGGTTTTTGAATGTGATATTCGTTCTGAGTCTGTAAGTCCGAGTCTTGGATTGTAGGAATAGAAAGAGTCTTTATAGATGTGTGTGCAGAGGCCTGGTAGAGTCCGCAGCTGTGTGCGTAGACCCCTGCAGATGAGTGCACAGGGCGGAGTTGGGATTGTAACGGAACAAAAGTTTAATAAGAGATAAGTTGTTTCTGAAATATTATGCATCTACTCATAGATCTATGTGTTTATGTTTCTATTATAATCTTATGCATCTCTTTACAGTTTATGATTACACGCACTTGTTATGAATGCTGAATGATGAATGAGACTACTGGGCCCACAAAATTAAGTTAGATCTATAATAATAACATAGTAAGGATAAAGGATCCAGATAGAGCCTCTTCGCGCTCTTTGCAAAGCTACGTGAAGGTCAGATAGCTCCATGGAGAAGCGCAAGCACACAGGATAGGTTCACAAACTTTCCATACCTCATCAAGACATCCCTAGGGTGCAGAAACCTGGTTCCAGTACCCTCCCATACTACCTCGAGTGAGACCTCAGTCCGTGCTCCACAGACTATTGCTGAAAAGGCTGGTAGTTTCGAGATTTATTTGGCTAAATCACTTCTAAACCTGGGTCAGGCCCCAACAATCCAGCAAATGGTTCCATTGCTGGGACCAAGATCTGCCTAAGGGATGTCTGATGTCGAAACACTGGAACCCTATGAAGAAGGAAATTGAAGGTTGGTTGGATCAGAAGCTTCACGAGTTTGTGACATAGGAAAACAGAACTCCACAGATATCCGAGAAGAGGTGGCTAGATTGCTACGTATATACAAAAATCCACGAGATCTTCTTCGCGTCCTTCTCTTCAGAGCTGTATGATTGGATCATGAGGTTAGCTGATAGCCAGGGAAGGTATAAGCTCGATCAACCAATAGTGTGGACTCCGGAATTAGTGTGCAGACTATAGGCATCAGAAGATAAGATCGTGTGGGTTGTGGATGATTGGCTCAACCGGATAATGGGGGGGTTATCACTGAGTTCGTGTTAAACACGACTGTGAGCTATATCGAAGCAGAACGACGTTTTCTCAAGGGACCGCGAGGTAGGTACATCAAATCCCTGAATACCTAGATTAAGATGTTGTTATGTGAAAAGTGGGTTATACGAATACTTTAATGATTGGAACGACATGGAGCAGAAAGATCTAAAAAGGGACCGAAGGGTTAGGGAATAGTCCTCTAATTTCACATCCATGAGCAAGCGAGGAAGAGCGCACTCGGGTTTCCCTAGGAAGTGTAGTCAATTTGATAAGACAGTGAATTTCACAGTTATCACCTCCACTTATGCCTTCACCCACTTCACCTACTTCACCTCCAGCTTCACCCACCCCACCTCCACCACCCCCATAGTTTAGCATGGTGAGCGCAATCAAGCTACCTGTATTTAGAGGAGTAGGGAATGAGGATCCGAACCAGTTCTAGTTCGTGATAAGAGCAGTGTGGGAAGCACAAGGGGTCACGGATGACAACATTAAGAAGGCCACATTGGTAAGCATACTGCAGAATCGCGTGCTGAGATGGTATATCAAGCACTCGAATGATCACCCGAATGTAGGAATAGCGGAGATCCAAAATGAACTGAACAGAGAATTTAGCTGACCAAAATCAGAGACACAGTCAATCATCATATTTAAAGAGATCGTGATGCTTCCAGGTGAGACCCCCTGGGATCTGGATCAGAGACTAAAGAGTACGATCTACAAGGCTAATATGACACTCACGGATGCATAGCACTATGCGTGGTTTGTGGCGTCTTTGACACCACACCTGAGGACGGCGTTGTCACAGCAAAAGCTTTCAACCCAGGCAGAAGTGCTGGAAATGGCGATGAGGTTGCATGAAACACCAATACAGGATCTGGGATTGGGAGTACAACATATCCACGTGCAACTACAAAATCTATGCTTGGAAATGTAGAGCTTGAAGCAGGATAGGGCACCCTGGCCTGAGGCACGCGAAGAAATGTGGTGCATAAAATGTAAGGGCTAGGGCCATGATAAGGATCATTGTCCAATATTCGTGAACTACTTGCCAGGAGGGGGACCAATGCTATTGATACTAGAGGCACAAGCAGGGCCAAGTACGGCACCCTTGCTCTGGTGCGTGATCTGTCAGGTGGGAGGAAAGCACACGATAGACAACTGTCAATTGTTGCAGAAGTATACACAGAATCCCCAGTAGCTGTTTTGCAATTTTTGTGGATCGGTGGGCCACAACGAGTGGACTTGTCGTAGCTATGACTTGATGATGGAGTGGACCCCATCATATGTAGTGAAAATAGAAACATGAGGCGTCGACCCAACCACGGGGATGGTGCACGCTAGATTTTAGGGCTGAGGTCGAGGACGAGGAGGAATGGGGCTAGGAAGGGGCTAAGGATAGTTAATCTATTACAATTACGGAGGACCGAGGCACTACACTCATGATTGTACCAACCCAACAAGAATTCTTACTGTTCTTAGTTTGATTACAAAATGGTAGATTTTCCTATGTTAATCACACAGGTGCGCGAGAAAGGGGTACTACAGCCTACTCTGACTCAAAATATCCAAATGATGAGGTTTGAACCACACAAAGAAGACCCCAACGTAAACATGATGCTCATAAACGGCATGACCACAGGGGAAGATAAGGGGAAACAACTTGAGGAAGATACATGGGTTCGCAAGGCTCCTACAAAGGAACATGAGTTTGACTTGGAATGTGCAAAGGAGACGTTTATGGAAGCTAAGAAGAGCTTCGTGGAGGCCTCTACTTTAGGTAGTAAGGATCAACCAGAGACAAGGATGGATCCTTCTATGGTAACTACCTTTTTAGAGACATGCATGAAATTGCTGTGTGACAATAAGGCGATTAAAGGACTACAAGAGTTGATAACTAGGTGTGCAGGGTTAGGGGAACTGAACGTAGTCCGAAAAATGGGAAAGCATGCATTGCGCACCAGGAGGGAAATGGGATTAATGACGCAGATTGGCGAATATGAAATGGATCAGGTAATTCTGGACCTGGGTTCAGACGCGAATGTGATACCAAAGCAGACATGGGAACACATGGGCAGGCCCGCATTGCAGTGGTTCCCTATTCAATTACGGATGGTGAACCAACAAAAGATCTCGCCCATGGGGAGGTTGCAAGGGGTAACAGTTGATATTGAAGGCATTAGCACTCAAACAGACTTTGAGGTGATAAAGATTGTTGATGACAACAACCGTTACCTCGCATTGCTAGGAATAGATTGGGCCACTGATATGAATGGAGATATCAACCTGAAGAAGTGGAAGTTGATATTCGAGAAAAAGTCCCTTCGCGTAGTATTTCCGGTAGATTCGGCCCAAGGTGCGCGCTACACCGAACCTGTGCACGACGATGACAGTGACGATGAGCTGGATTGCATTTACCAGATAATAGTATAAGACTAGGATCAGGTGAACCCAACTGTAGATGGGAGAATGTCATGGGCGTGCGACAGTTCCTGTACTTCAGATTCAAATGAAGAGATAAAATGCTGGTAGAACTAGTTGCACGAAGTGACAACGTTGAATTGCAACATGATGATTAGATCACTACGGTGCATGATGACCAAAGCAAGAGAACTGCCAACATATGATGGGGTAACAGGAGTAGATGACTTCTTAGACAAATTTGAAATTATAGTACCAAAATAGGAATGGTACTGTGCGCTAGAATGGGCATTGCATGCGACACCCGCACGATAGTGGACTACACATTAGAAGACTATGGGGAACTGGCGCGAATGTAGAAGACAGGTGTACTTATGGTTTGGAAGTCCCCAGCATCGAACGCGAGTTAGGTAGCCAGGACGAAGCAGTCTACATGCCCACCTGGGTCGATGGGTGCAGATGTGTGCTATGCAAGCACGTCCCAGACTAAGGATCAGAAATCAAAACCCGACACGGCAGCAGGAAAAGTGAAAAAAAAATTCGTGTCAGAGCCTTCACAAACCTATGTGGAATCATGAACAGAGTCTACCAGATAGGACGAATTGAGTGGGACCTGTGCGTGGCAACGGTCCGATGGGCCTATGGGGCCATGTGCAGGAACTTGAGCATGGAAAAGGTTCTGAAGACGATGAGTAGAGTGAAGTCCATATCTTTGGGAAAGAATCCTCACACAATCACTCCTATAATTGCGACAGCGCACAGGGACCAGAGCAAAGAGATTATGCAGTTGCGCGAGGATGAACATATGCAGATTCAAGAAGCCATTCAGCGAGGGAACCTTGAGCTTCGCAAACTTGAAGAAGATTGGGTATGACTAAAGCAGGAAAGCATATTAATGGACAAGGATATCAGAAAGTTGGAAACCAAAATATCGCAAGAATTATGCGTTGACAGAAGGATAGGGCCACGTATGGGCAACCCTACCACCACACTAGAATATTGTCGCCGAGAGTTTTTGGCTATACTACCATGGTTGCGACCATACCTTATCAAACAAAGTCACCAAGGAAGCACACCGCATAAGGAAGAACGCGAGGCATTGACGGGCGCGAGGGTAACTAAGGGAGGCCCGCAGACCGGATTGAAAGGTGACTTGAAGCCTCGCACCAGTAGTGCAACCACCTGACTATCTGTAGGAAGCACAGTCTCAGCACTCCAAGCAGTTGAAAGAGAGCATGGGACTATAAAAGAGTCTGTAGGGGAGCTGCACGGCACGAAAGTTGCGCGTAGACTCAATATGATGCATAGGTTGCGTTCGTGCACAAGGGACTACGGTACCCCATGGATAGGCTAGAAAGTGACCGTTGGTGTCACTGTTCATGACAAGATGGCCAATTTAAGACAACAAGGAGCAGATGGCAGGCAATTAAGACACAAAGTCAGAACTAGATTTGGGACTATCTACCGCCAGCCTCACATTAATGAGCCGAATCTAGGGGGAACGGTTGAATTTGAATTCAAAAGGGCCTATAAATAATAGGTGGCCCTCCACCGAACAACCCTTGGCATTTTTCAAATTCAGTTGTTGCATTCTCAAATGGGCATGAACCTGACAAGTTTGGAGGTTATAATAGCAAGTCCGTGGTTTCAAGCATTGCCAAAGAAGACGCAGGATTCCCTGATCAGAATAATGTCAACAACCAAGGGAGCCATGCAGAGTTCTATGCCACTGGTAGGGGAGCTACCAGAAATTCCTAAATCGCCCCTGACACCGAGGCCCAAAAAGGACCCACATGCAGCAGGACCGGTCCGTATGTCTCCACGAAATCTATAGTTTGGAAACTGTCGATGGAAGAAAAGGGAAAAATGGTTAATATTGAGAGAGATGATGAGGAGGAGGATCCTCAGACCCTTGTAGAAGAGATGGAACTAGAGGAAGAGATGGAAGAATACATCTAGCTAGTATGCGCCACAACAAATCTTCCCAAGTATGTCCCTCTACAGAAAGGGAGGGTAAAGGTACCTAAAGATTTGGATGCTGTTAAAAGCACACTCAACACCCCATTCCTCCCCAAGGGGGTTTTGTTTGAAGGTTCAGCTGTGGGCCGCATACCCACTATGAAGTTTGAAGACTGGGACCTCGTGGATAGCGAGAAGTTCCCTCATTTGGAAACTAGCCAGCTAATGGAACAAAGCATGGAGGGGGCAGTTACAACATTGCAACCACAGACATGGCTACGTGGGGTGGAGGAGGCCGGGCTACTCCACCTCCTATCGATTCCACACTTTCATCGAGCCCCAATCATGATATTTGTCATCAGGAAACTGCTTTTCCTGGTGCATGATGGGTATTTGTGGCTGGAGGAGCCCATTCCCATCATGACGGAGCTCATTCATAGGATTTCTCGGCTTCCCTATATGGGAATGGACCCCGCGGAAATAGGTGGCACAAGTGGAGACTTGGCGATTGCAAAGGCCATGAAAAAGAAATATAAGTTGGAGAAAAGGTAGAGGGGTTACGTTATTACTAGTATTCAGAACACAGTGGTCCTCTTCACTACCCATTTGTTAGCAAGAAAGGTGATGAGAAAATGTTGGGGCAATGAGGTACCAGCAATGGTCATCGCACTAGTCGAGCAATTCACAGAAGGGGTACGGCTCAACTGGGCACAGTTCCTCTGCGATGAGTTCCTGACGAATTGCAGGGAGGCCCAAGAGCAGTGTAATACCTTCCACTATGCGTGGTTTCTCTTATCCATCCTGTTGGTTATAGGTAAATTGCCTGAGGATAGTCAGTTTCCTCCCCTTGACCAGGACTGGCCAAAGGTAGAAAAATACGCATCGCTATGGATGATGAAGGATGCCATGTGAATCCGAGAAACTAAGATCTTCTGGGTACTGATGGAGGTGAGCATAAGACTATGGATCAAAAATGGTTGCGCCTATCTGCCTCAGTATACGACGGTCTGAAGAGCTTTCCAAACTTTAAAGCAGATATGCAAAATGTGTATATCAAGGCACAAAAGGATCTAGAGCAGAAGTGGACCACACTCCCCTTCATTGCAATAGATGATGTTGTTTTCATGGTGCTCGACATATGGCCACTAGAATGACACGCACTGGATTTGGTGGTGCACGATGAGACGAATATTCAAAGATAGAAGGTTGCCGCCAAGCTGCTAGCACAATAGAAGCGGAATTAACATCTAGCTAAAGAAGTATGAGCATCCCAAGAGGTAGCGAAGGCCATCGCGGAAAAGGCAGCAGCAGGAGGGGCCGCTATGACACTGGAAGAAAGAGGCCTAAACTTGACCACAGGGCATGGGACAGATGATACAACGGAAGGCATGGACCCAAGCACCACCTCTACACAATTAAAACGACCACATGGGATGGAATGAACAAGGCCATGGAAGAAGACCAAGGCTTCCAAGCTGGATGGGGAGTCTATTACACTGACCGAGGGTAACCTAAATGACATCAGCGACACAATTCACGAAGTCACCAGGGAGGCGCTCCAAGAAGCAATGATGGAGCAGCAGAATGTGTTGGGGGCGCTTAGGGCGCAACTTTAGGAACTTCAGGTGCAGCCCCCACATCTGGAAATGGTAGTTGCCTATAAGGCTACGAGTACTTTAGAAACCGAGCAATTTCTGTAGGCCATAATGGCAAATACCGTCGTGCTGCCGGAAGGAGCACTGACAGCAGACAACACGGAGGACAGAGATGCGGTAGGCCGGCTCAAGGGACTTGGCCTAAACTTAGCTATCCTTTTACGAGAGATATTATACCAGCTGCAAGATGGAGTGATGACAAAGCTCCGCACTAGGGAAGGACACGCAATATAGATGCTTAGTGAACAACGAATCAACATTGAGCAGCTGAGCCTCCAACACGATGAAGTGGTAGCACAGACTTAGCAGTTGGAGCAAATCATCGAGGAAGCATGTCGCCACATCCCCAAACTAGAGATTGCAGCAGACTTACCAGTAGGTATACGGATCCACAAATTGGCCAGTGGATTCTGCGAGGCGAAGGAGGAAGCAACGAGGATCCAATTGGACCTCAACTTGCAGATCACAGAGCTGAGGCTAAAGGCAAAACCCTCTACACCGCCGGAGGTTAGAGAGCAGTGGCACTGCGCCATTCAATCAGGGTTGGAAGTAATAGAGCATGCCATACAGGATTGCACAGGCTTGTTATATCAGTCACTTGTCACCCTCACTTCCCTGCAGGAAGACCGAAGGTTACAGCTATTAGAGATAGAAGCGCGGGAGTTGCAGCAGGCCTATGATAATGTTCGGGGGACCGTGTAGACAGTTTCCCTTACTTAGCGACTAGCCAAGATGAGGGAGGTCCAAGCTCTCAAGGCACAGGTGGACACCGCGCATCAGAAAGAAGCAGTGCTTAAAGAACACATCTAGCCTTGGCTCGAGGAAGCGTTCATAGTCACCACCAAGATCGAGGGAAAATTGGCACAAATACAGGGCATATATGCACTCAGGCACGGAATTACACCTGACAATGAAGAATCGGAGATACGTGCACAACGGGTATAGTGGATAGCAGAAGAATGTGTTGTGGACGTAAGTGAAGCGCAGAGGTTGTTGGATGAACTTCACACAAAGATCACTACACTAGCCGAGTGACTCAAGATGAGTCACAATTATTGTGTTGGGGGCCTGTTGGGCAGGGGATCCTCCCATAGCGGATTTTTGGGGCTTGTAGCCCAAATTTTTGTCAATTTAATGTAAATACCCTGCAAAATGTAGGTGCAGAGCGTGAGAGTCTAGGGTTGTCCGCCCCAAAATATTTTAATTTAATATAGAATGTGTCGGCCTACCCATGGTCTGCGAACCATGGGAATGTATAAATAGATCGAGGCTCTAAGTGTAGAAGTCATCTTTTAGTAGTGATCTTGAGTGATATGGGTTTTTGAATGTGATATTCATTCTGAGTCTATAAGTTCGAGTCTTGGGTTGTAGAAATAGAAAGAGGCTCTGCAGTTGTGTGTGCAGAGGCCTGGTAGAGTCCACAGCTGTGTGCGCAGACCCCTGCAGCTGAGTGTGCAGGGTAGAGTTGGGATTGTAATGGAACGGAAGTTTAATAAAAGATAAGTTGATTCTAAAATATTGTGCATCTGCTCGTAAATCTGTGTGTTTATGTTTCTGTTATAATCTTATGCATCTCTTTATAGTTTATGATTGCGCGCACTTGTTATAAATTATGAATTATTAATGAGACTACTGGGCCCACAAAATTAAGTCAAATCTATAATAATAACATAGTAAGGATAAAGGATCCAAACAGAGCCTCTTCATGCTCTTTACAGAGCTACGTGAAGGTCAGACAGCTGCGTGGAGAAGCGCAAGTGCATAGGATTGGTTCGCAAACTTTCCAGACCTCACCAAGACATCCCTAGGGTGCGGAAACCTGGTTCCAGCACCCTCCCATACTACCTCGGGTGAGACCTCAGTCCGTGCTCCGCGGACTGTTGCTGAAAGGGCTGCTAGTTTCGGGATTTGTTTGGCTAAATCACTTCCGAACCTGGATCAGGCCCCAACAAGCCAACACTTGTACTGCTTCCTTATTTTGTTTGCTTCCTCCAACTGAGTTTTTAACCTAGTAACCTCTTCATTGTAGGTACATTCCCTTTTATCAAATAGATCTTTCTAATCTCTAATTTTATCTGTGAGCCTTTTAACTTATACTTCTATGGTCATTAGATTTATTTCACTTTTACCCATGAGACAAAATTTAGTTGTTTCATTGTTATATTCATTTTCTTCAATATTGCATGAACATGGAAATGTATCAACAGAGGACCAAAAATCAGTACCTGATAATTCCTTTCTTGACATTCTAAGGTGATTCCGAATCTAAATATTTTCTTCTATCTAATAGCCAATCGTATCTAACACTGTCATTGTCTCTTTGATATGTCTTCTTCTTTTGAGGTGCTTTCTTATTTTTCTTCTCTCCCATTGTCTTGACGGATCTCCTTCAAGCGATCAAGCTTCTGCGAAAGGACCTGCTCTGATTCAAATTGTTGGGAAAAATACTGAGGGAGGGGGCGGGGGGTGAATCAATATTTTCAAATCAATAATTTTTTATTTCATATTATGATTTCTATACGTGAGTTTACTGAAAGGAACCCGCATATTTACGTGATTGTTCTTAAGGCAAATAGCGTACATCCAGTAAAATTATGTTTCAATTAATTCATCATATGTTTGTCTTCAGCTAGTGCATCATTATTTTATTAAATATTAGATAGATAGTAACCATGTGTTGTAAGAATAAAATAAATCATCACACATAAGAAATACAAATGAACACCAAGATTTAAGGTGGAAACCCAATGCAGGAAAAAACCACCTGTATCAAACTTCTGATTATGATCTATAAGCCTTTGACCCATCATTCTGGTATTATGTTACATCATTTTGTTACCTATGAACTGAACTGTAGATTTGTTTTCTTACAAGTGAGATTCCATCAAGGACAACACATGCATCATAATTCCAACAACATGTCCATTAATAAATTCTATCATTTTGTAGGTTTTTGAAGACACTGGCAATTGCAGAGCTACAGGGACAACATCCTCATTCTCATTCCATTTATCCCTCCATCCACTCTATATCATCCATTTCAACCATGTCCCTACCACTCATATCCATTGTCGGGCCTCAAGAATTCATTTTTAGAATTTTCTGATGTGCTACAGGATGTCCAGTAGTTTCTATAGGAAGATCTCATAGCACTAGAGGATGTCCTGAAATGCTACAGGAGAGGGGACATAGTAAGAAAATAATCTTGCATTCATATTATAGGTTGATTAGGAATCCTACAATTCATCAAACCACTCACCTATCTGTTATAGACATTTTTGGTCACTGCAACCCCAAGAATAAAATGTCCATAAACCAAGGGCTCCTAAGTCCCTAAAAGTGTTGTTCTAACTCCTAAAGGAACAAGGTCAAATGATTACAGCTTCTCCCAGAAGTTCTCCATGAAAAACTGCTCAAAACTGGTCAAAACAGGATCATTTCACCTGCTCCATAGGCAAAGTGCGTTGAATTTCAAAAAGCCCTTCTATGGGGTGCGATAGGCGAGAAGTGACAAATGGCAGTGTCAATCCGCGAGGTGGAGAGGCATGGAATCTTCCAGAAACTTCTCCTGTGACACTTTCCTCTCTGAATTTGACCAAGGATGAGTAAGAGATCATCAATCTCCAAGTGGAAGCAAGAACTATCAGAGGGAAGACACTAATCAAATCACAAGCTGACTCATCTCCCTTACAGATATCTATATATGGATCCCTCATCCCAGAGATCCAGAGGTTGGAATTTTGCATCTTGTAAGGAACTGCTGTTGGTTTCTTGAGGCAACATCATAGTGTTGGGTGATCTAAGCTTTGCATGAGGTGAAGAAGGGCTTACTTGCTGAGAGGATGATGCTGGGTCAGAACAACTGGTTGTAACTCTCTTGGCTCTTTCTTGATTATCAATAAAGTTATTCGAGTTTTCCTCCATACTCTTGTGTCATTTATGTTTTATGCATTTGTATGGTCAATTTACATCTGATTCTAGATTGTTTATGATTATAGATCCATGTTCTTGTATAGTGTTATTCTACTTTGATTCTACAGGTACTCTGTGAAGCTAGGCGTACAAGGAAGCAAGTAGCAAAGGACTGTCAGAAGAGAGAGGAATCGAACTAGGAACTAAGCGCAAGACAGAGGTTGATCTCCTTTATTCTTCTCTCATCTATATTTCATAAAGGAAAAATGAAAGTAGCTTTACCTTGTTTGTTTCTAAGGTAGCTACCACACCTTAGTGGGAGTAGCAGTTCTGCATAGACACTTTTGCCTGTAACAAAATGGCAACTCCGCTGGGGAGCGACTAGGTTGTTTGTTTATCTACCTTGTTGTTTATTTTATAAACTTACAGACGGAATCTGAAGTTGAGCCAGGTAGCTTTCGAACTGCATTTGCTATGCGAATGCAAAGTAGATAAATGCCGCTTCAGTCAATCTCTGGGTTGTGTTTATGAATTCAACAACTGATTTACAAACTCTCTAATTGTCCTTGTGGTGGCTCTAGTAACCTCCTTAGATCTACCCCTGTTGTTGATTTACTGATTACCACTTGCTCGGCAAAAATCCCTGAACTGAACTACAAACTGTGACCCAGAACCCAAGCAAAGTCTCGTCTATGGCCCAGCGCAGTCTCTGTTCTGTGAATCTGAAATTTAGCGCACTTCCTGAGTGTAGTAGGTGCGCTGATCAGACTAGGCATTGTTCCTCAGTTTTGGTTTCTGTGTTCATTCTTTTCAGTTCTATTCATGAATTTTGCTGCCTGTAGTCAGTATGCCTCTGTTTGAAACCCCTTTTCCTTACTGTTATTCTGCCTCCATTGTGCAAAGAACTGTAAATGTTTTTGTGTATTTGTTGAGTCATTCTCAGTTCTCCTTTGCAAAAAATTAACGTAATTGTACTGTCGTTTCTTGATTTGAAAGTGTCGCAAGTGTCGTTTTCAGTCATAGAAGAGAGTCTGATTGCTCTTGATAGTCGATTACCCTGTTACTATTGTATTTGATCTGGATTTGTAGTTTTTCTAGTGTCGAAAGCAAGTATTCATTTCCAAATCGCAAAGTGTTGTCATTATCTTCATTTTTTATTTTGAAAAGAAACTTGTTAGTAATTGTCGCTTTAAAAGTAATTCAGATTCGCGCATTAGCTTTCTTTTTATCATTCACATATTAAGAAGGCCGAAAAAAAATACATACATGTGCATTTGCATTTATACTGTTTGATTGGTTTGATTTAGGACATTGCATATAGTGTGTGCTCTTTGCTCTTTGTGAAAGAATATTGTCTCTCTTTCCTTAGTAGCTAGGAATTTCATTGCACAAAGAAGATAAAAGATTGTTTATCATCTTAGATTGCATGTTAGGAATTGTACATCTACATCACACGGTGAACCTGAAAGGCAAATTTCTTAAGCAAGATCAACTATAAAATAAATTTAATGAATCTAACAACGCTTTGGAACCTAACGCACAACATCTAGAAGTCTAGGCTAGAGACGTATTCCGGCGTCGTAACACCTAGTAACTGTTGTTCTCACTGTTGGTTGGGTGATTCCTCCACTTTGAGACGATAAGTGCCAGTACGGACTTGTGCTCCCACGTACCGTCGAGTATATTTTGGGAGACCATAATAGGCTTAATCCTTTATCCTTAGGAAGCCGTGTATGCCGCCCTATCGATCGCAATGCACTGAACACAACATTCGGGAAGATTGACTGCCGTACCGTAAAAAGTATTCTGCAGTTTTGTGATTGGTTTGGTAATCCATCTACCTAGATTTCCAGAGCAGTCCCTTTCATTCCTTTTCAGACTCCTTAACAGAAAAGGTCCATCTGAGCACTTTTCACTTTAGGCTCATTAAAAATCGAAGGCGACTAGAGTCATCTTTTGTTTTTTCTCGACTCTTTAAAATTGAAAAAACAAGTTGTGTCAAAGCGTCTAAAATTTATTTTAAATGGAATAATCATCACCCTTTCCTACGTTGATCTTAGGTTGAGAAAATGGAATCCACCAACCAAGGAATTCCCCTCAGAGGAAATCATAGTCCCTTCTCCTCTTGGGGAGATGTTGGTGCACCCCATATGGCCACATTGTCGCTTCCAGGACTGACAATCGGCTTGCCCGTATGGCTCTTCTCAACCTCTGTCATTCAGAACACCGCAATTCCTGAGCAATCGAATCAACAACTAGATGATTCCAGAGTTACCCACCAACCTTCTACTCCCTCCAATTCCTCCTCTCCTCCTTCCTCTTCACTTGATGGGGTTGGTAAAGCCAAAAATCAAGTACCTGAGAAGAAGAAGGAAAAGAAGAAGAAAGAGAAGAAGAAGAAGGAGCCAAAAGCGAAAGGGGGAAACCAAGCGTCATCTAGCGAAAATCCACACACTACACTGACCAGGCCTAAATCGCCATGTGTCATTTGCAAAGGAGACCACTATCATCGAGATTGTCCCTGCATCCCTCGGATCTTAAGGGACTGGTCTCCTCGTTTGCACAACCCGGTGTCATCGACCTCTGATGATCATGTTGAAAGCACACCATCGACTAGTGAAAGTGAAGCCCCAGGACAAAAAGGAAAATATAGATTTCCTTGTAAACTGTGCGAAGGCGATCATGTCATCCACCGTTGTCCCTTCTTAGACGAGGCTAAAAGAGTTTTGGACGATCGTCTAGTTTCACCGTTACGACTTCCTCCTGGATATAAAAAACTCTTGCCGAGTCCGTCACTAGTTGAAAATCCGGCTGACCCGCACAGGTGGTCGGCTGAAGCGTCTATCATTAAAGAAAAACCATCTGAACCCATACCAGATGAAAGTCAAAAGGTTGAGGTGGCAGTTGACCCGGTCTTGCCTTCAGAGGTTCCATCTTCAGATGATACAGTCACAGAAGAGAATAAGGATGACACCGTCCAAATTCTTTTCATAAGCACAGACTTCGATGAACATGGGGGCAATTTACCCATTCCTTTACCGCAGGAAGGAAGTTCGTCAGAGTCGTACCCGTCCGTCTATTGGGTCCCACCTCCAATCAACCTAGTTGTTTCCTTTGACTGGAATCAACTAGGGAGACCCCGCTTACCAGCTAGTGTACCATTCTGAATCATTGCTCAAATATATAGAATGGTTATGGCCGGTGCCATCATAGATGAAGGGGCTTCTGTGAGTATCCTTTCCTCGACTGCTTGGAAAGTGCTTGGTTCGCCATCGCTTTTGCCTGAGATGAGAAATCTAACAGGCTTTGACAAAGGAACCAGTCGACCGTTAGGGATCCTTCCCAATGTGCCCATAACATTGAGAGGGAAAACCGTTTATACGAACGTAATGGTAGTCCAAGGACCCCTGGATTATAATCTACTCCTTGGACAAGACTATATTTATATCATGGGAGCCATTGTCTCATCGCTCTTTAGAGTAATGTGTTTTCCGCATGAAGGAAGAGTGGTCAAGCTCGTAGACCAGCTTTCATTTCTTGGATCACACATAGCAAATAGTCATATACCTATTAGAAAATTATATATTACGGAGCAATGGAACACATAAAATATTGCAGAAATATAAACACAGAGAACGCACAAAACAAGAGAGACACAGATATACGTGGTTCACCCAGTTTGGGCTACGTCCACCTTGAACAGCCAGTCCTTCCTTTCTATTATCTAGCAAAATGAAGAGACACAACCTACAACAAATCCGCTATAATATCCTCTGTTTTCTCTCACTGTCTCACCTCTCTGTTTCTCACTCACCGAATACACATCTATATCACAGCCTCAAAATACAATACCCTCATACAAAGAGAGGGGGTGCCTTCTAGGGCAAAAACCCTAAACTAAACATAAGTTCTACCGTCAGATCATCCGTCTAATGAACGGCCCAGATTAACTAGAAATTACTATACTTTTACAAGGCAATTTTACATTTGTTTTTAGCTTCGGGGGCGCTGCCCCCGAGCCCCCGCCGGGGGACCGCTGGCCCCAGGACCCCCCAGCCGGGGGGGATCGCCCCCCCCAGACCCCCGCCGGGGGGACAAGTCCCCCCCGTGTGGAGGGGTGTACAAGACTTCCTGGGCTATACATCCGACTGAAACAAAGACCTTTGAACAATCATGCTCCACACACAACAATCTCCCACTTGGAGAATGATTGTAGCAACTCCACTGCTGCTTCATTTCACACAAGGAATGTCTCATCAATCTCCAGTCCGTCCACCTGATGAGCGCGAGTAATTCGGGGGACATGACTGAAACCCAGGGGGCATGCACCTTGGTCTGCTTCGGCAGGAAAACTTCGGGTATAGGGTAGGTTTCCGCGAGAGATATATGACTGGTCTGTACTCCCGTCCATGATTGGGAGAGGGGGTTAGACTGGAATAAGATTCCCTCGTCAAAGTTATGTGAGTGGATGCGTCTGTACTGCTCACCTTTGTCTATTTCAGTAGACATCACCAAAGAAGTGTTTTGTTTGCGCTGTGAATAGAACAATCTTTGGTAACCTGAAAGAGGTAGACCTTTCTTGATAAAACAAATGTTTTGTCGGTAGAACAAAAGGTAACCTTGAAGCTATATTTTATACCTGGGGGCATGCAAACCTTTTGGCATGCAAGCGAAGAGCGACTATTTATTTTTTTAAATTTGTAGGTCCTCTAACCCTTTAAACTCGTAGGATTGGTCGTTTCCTAACTTGCATAAAGAGAGGATGTGGGGAAAAACTCTAAAAAATTCCGTTTTCATATATGAGACATTCTTATTATACGACTGGATTAATCGAGCAGTTTTATCACATAGTTCAAGCTCATTAAAAAATAAACATAAGTCATGAGAAAATGTTTCTCCCCACGTTTAAGATCATTAAAAAATGAACTATTTCCCAATAAATAACCATCGTGAATGTAGTACTTCAGCCTTTAAAGCCTTGGTCGTGTTCCCATCATCACCTCCACTCTATATTGGCCGATCATTCACCTCCATTTGATTGTTTACCCCTTTTGAGGAACAGCTGCGAAGAGTGATCCCGCTAGCCATCCTTGTAACACTGCCGTGATTGGAAAATTCCAAACCTTACTTGGAATTAGCTGCGACCCAATTTATCACTCATTCCTCAAAAGATGAGTCTCCTTTAAGCTCTTTTCAACTGACTTGTAAAATATGAAAAGATTGTCGAGCCATTGGCCTCTCCAGCTCGTTAAAGGGACTGGAAGTGCTATCCCTCCTTTAGATTTTAATCTTTTTGGACCTGAGGGATTATTACACAAAAAGATCGAGTGCTTGTTTTGTTCGGCTCGTTAAAAGTATCGAAAATTCATCCCTTCTGTATTGTTTTATACTTTTTTGGACTTAAGGGATTAGATGACGAAAAAGAATTTTGGAGTTTCCTTTACGTCCCTTTTCGGACTCTCTAAAATTGAAAAGGACTGAGTTATCTTTGTCGTTAAACTCGTTAAAACCTAATAGCGACAAACTTGTCCATAGCAGACAAGAACGAGTTTCACTATCGCTAGGCTCGTTAAAACATAGCGATGGGTTTGCCCAAAGGGAAAATTATAGAACAAGCATATGTTATCCTCCCCAAGCTTGACAAAAATAAATAGGTACTGGTCAGCAATGACTGGGGAAAAATTGGGAAGAAAACTTGAAGAAGCTTTGTTGGTAGCATGTCGCTCTTTAACATGACACTTTCACTCTGCATCCAAGTCGGGTTGGGTTGTTTCATTCACCGGTCACATCACCATGGTCCCATCACACCATCCACGTTTGGGGTTAATGCTACCGATCCATCACATCAGTGTCGCCGATATGTTCAAGAGAAGTCACTCAGAGAATTCACCTGTGTCTCACCCGTTGCAATACATTTACGCTCCATTCTTTCATGACCACCACCCTGAACCTTATATCACCAGATCATTTTCACGTCCATTAAAATCATTTGCTCCGTTCCGTGTCATTGGTGTGGGATTCATTAAGGCCCTCCTGTGACGGATCGCTTCTTGTCAACATCAGCTCATTATCCAAGAAGTCGATCTAGGAACACCCCGTTCAGTACTTTGAAGCTTGCATGCCTCAATGGCAAGTTTCTCACTTCCGGCGACAGGTTTACATCAATGGCCTTCAACCGAAAGATTTTACGTGGTTTTCGATGCCAAGTCCTTTATTCACACCACGTGAATTTTACTGCAGTACCTTGAGGATCATTATCATTATCGGTGATTCCTCTCGCACCTGTTAATAGCTTACATCATTGGCTGGTAATCAGGCGATGTCTTTCCACGTTCGATTCCAGAACATCTCTCACATGGATCAACTTGTACTTCGAGTGAAGATCGAACGAGATTGAAGACCACGGATCTAGTTTCATCCATCCGGGCTACGATATATATTCAGGAAAATAAAGACATCAAATGTACATCATTGTTGCACAGATAATCATCCAATCAAAGGGATGATGGGTCTACCAGAATCATCAGTCTACACTTAGACGATTCTCTGTCCTATGTACATGAAAATGAATTTATAAAGCTGAGCATGGGAATGCCTGCCTCAGCTAGATCATGAAAATATTATGAAGATAATGTATTGTATTGTATCTTATTACAGGTCTCCTCCCAGCTTGAAAGAACTTCGGATCCTCATGATAAAGCATTTTACCCGACATCAAAAAAGATTAACGACCTCATGCTTTAGGGGGAAACTGTTATAGACATTTTTGGGCACTGCAACCCCAAGCATAAAATTTCCATAAACCAAGGGCTCCTAAGTCCCTAAAAATGTTGTTCTAACTCCTAAAGGAACAAGGTCAACTGATTACAGCTTCTCCCAGAAGTTCTCCATGAAAAACTACTCAGAACTGGTCAAAACAAGATCATTTCACCTGCTCCATAGGCAAAGTGCGTTGCATCTCACCTAAGTACACTCTGTGGGTGCATTTCATTTCAAAAATCCCTTCTATGGGATGCGATGGGTGAGAAGTGACAAATGGCAGTGTCAATCCGCGAGGTGGAGAGGCATGGAATCTTCTAGAAACTTCTCCTGTGACACTTGCCTCTCTGAATTCGACCAAGGATGAGTAAGAGATCATCAATATCCAAGTGGCAGAAAGAACTATCAGAGGGAAGACACTAATCAAATCACAAGCTGACTCATCTCCCTTACAGATATCTATATATGGATCCCTCATCCCAGAGATCCAGAGGCTGGAATTTTGCATCTTGTAAGGAACTGTTGTTGGTTTCTTGAGGAAACATCATAGTGTTGGGTGATCTAATCTTTGCATGAGGTGAAGAAGGGCTTACTTGCTGAGAGGATGATGCTGGGTCAGAACAACTGGTTGTAACTCTCTTGGCTCTTTCTTGATTATCAATAAAGTTATTCGAGTTTTCCTCCATACTCTTGTGTCATTTATGTTTTATGCATTTGTATGGTCAATTTACATCTGATTCTAGATTGTTTATGATTATAGATCCATGTTCTTGTATAGTGTTATGCTACTTTGATTCTACAGGTACTCTGTGAAGCTGGGCATACAAGGAAGAAAGTAGCAAAGGACTGTCAGAAGAGAGAGGAATCAAACTAGGAACTAAGCGCAAGACAGAGGTTGGTCTCCTTTATTCTTCTCTCATCTATATTTCATAAAGGAAAAACGAACATAGCTTTACTTTGTTTGTTTCTAAGGTAGCTACCACACCTTAGTGGGATTAGCAGTTCAGCATAGACACTTTTCCCTGTAACACTATCACCCATGCATCTGTGATTCAAATCACCATACCCATACCTAATTCTATCTCATTCAAAAAACACAGTGAATTGTCAAAAAAAAAAACATAATGAACAAAAGGCGGAAATGTCCTCCATTGCCACAATCCTTCACTACTCCATCAGAGCTCTGCTATCATCCTCCAACCCCTACACCACTTTCCACCTTCCCTCCGAAGAAAACAACCTTGAAAAGGAAGAAAAAGGGGTTGCTACAAGATTTCCTATAGCTGCTACAAGATCTCATGTAGACCCTCGTTCCACTATTGCAGCTAGCCTGAAACTCATTTTGTCTTCCCAGCCAATGTGAGGAGGAGTACCATCATCCATGGACACCTTGTTCTTCCTAGCAATAATCCACAAAAATAGTAATAGCAAAAGGATATCAATCACCTGCACACATGAAAAAAATAAGCAATCAGTTATACATGAGCCAAAAGAAAAACACAGAAAGAGGGTAAGGAAGCATTTCCTTGAGCAACATCTTAGAAGTCAACTACTCCAGCATGCACCAATTAGAAAAAGGTAGGCTCAGGTATGGTAACTTACTCAACTCTTCCCTAGGCACGATATGATGAAAAATATGTAAATGTCGAAGAAAGGTGTTTTTAATAAGATGGAGGTGGCCAGTTAACTTGGCCACCCTCAACCCGTGATAAAAAATTGATCTTTCAGTCAGCATGCAATGTAAGGATGTCACATTAGTGAGAATCAATTAAAAAGGTAGGTTCATCAATTAAGAGGGAGTGGATGATGATTACAAGGAGAAAGAGAATGATTACCAACAATGGGCCAATGGTCAAAATGAGGAAATCTCATACCACTGCCAGCCAACACATCGCTCTGAGTCCTAACCATAAATAGCATAAAACCCCAAAGTTTCATGCATTTTCTTTCTCATTTTGAAATCAAAGAGATAGGGACCAACTTGGAAAGCGATAAAAATTGTCAAACCTTTCTTTGGCCATCCTGTAGGAAACAACTACAGGAATCACAGAAGCCTACAAGAAGCTACCAGAAACACTAAAATCAAACAGGAAGTCTGGAAGGGTGTGGCAAGGGTCATCTTGGTCCTCAAATGTCATAATCCCAAGAATTACAGTGAGAAGTAAGTGGTCTATCTCTCCTTTGTTCATGGTTTTGATAACTGATACACTCTGCACTATCTTAGAAATTATAGTGAGCTTAGGAATTAAAAAGAGTTTGGGACTAAAAAAGAAAGAAACAAATGTGGCTATAATGAGTTGTAATAAATGCATTCATCCACTAAAAATTCTAGCTCTCACCTACACTGAAATTCATACTGAAGCTATCCTAGAAAACCTCCTACACTTAACCGAAACCAAAGAAGAAAATGAGAGGAGGATTCAATAAGAGAGATCCCATAGATAAATCAAGAATTCACCTTCATCCCTATATGGTAGACATCTTTAGGAGGCATCACTGGTTAGGCTTCTTTGAGTTTCTTAGGAGATATGATGATGATATAACTTATGAGTTTTCCATGGGGCTTAACTCTCAAGCAAGAACAAGTGCTACCACTATGGTGAGAGGGCTATCCATTACCATCAATCCTTTGTTGATCAACAGAGTGGAAAAAATTTCCTCTAGGGGTCCAATCGAGAAGGGAAGACAAGGTCAGCAACACCTTTGCTAAGAAAAACTTCTTCACCAATGATGATAGACCAATTGAAGAAAAAAATGGGGTAACAAGGGATATTCTTCCCTATCCCTAGGATGAGGTAGCCTACCACATCCTTAAATTCATTTCTTGTGAAGCGATATTGAGTGTAGTTTATGTTGGGCACAAATAAGATGTCTTTTAGAACTCCTAAATGCCTCACATTAATTATCGACCTGGGTAAGTATTTTTGTTTCAAGAGTGTACACAGTATGTGAAAGTGATGGAAATCATTGGATCTACAGAGAGTATTGCTGTAAATTAACCTATTGATTTCAATACAAGAGTAAACAGATCAAACCATAAACTACCAACTTGTAACTTCAAAGAAATTAACTTATTCAAACATCAAAACTCAATCTTAACCAAAAACTCTAATTGCAATTACAAACCATAAGCACATCAACCGAGTGCACTATAGCGGTGACACATCTATTTCAGATGAATAAAACAGTAATGCACTTGATCTAACCTTTAATACTCTGGCTCTCGATTAACAGGAAATTACTCTTATCTAATAATTGAATCAATCCACGATACAAATAAATGAAACCAATCAACAAAAATAAGAACTAATGCATGGAATGCACAAACTCTACACCGGTGATTTATATATCAAATAGATCAATCGTAAAACTATAAAATAAAGTAATTAAACTTGCAGTGAAGAAAGGTAAAAATATAACACAAGGAACAATAGTGAAATCCATTAGTGACCGGGCCCAAGCCGCTAGTGATTACTTCTAGTTACTCAGAATATCACGAACAAACTGAAACACAAATTATATATTACTTATTAACTCTGAGTGTCATTACAATCACGATGTGTTCTTCAGAATAACACTGTGTCTCTTAAAATTATAGTCGAAGTAAAAAGGGCAAAAATTTGTCCTATTCTATTCATTTTTCCCCTCTTATAGTCAAAGAGAAAAAGAGATAACTGTGATTCCTCAGGATCAGGAGATCCTAAGGAATTCACGACCAAATACTATTATCAGACAATCTTCCATCTTGTGTTGATCCTCATGATTCTCTTCTCAACTTGCCCGCACAAGACGTGCTCTTTTCTCCTTGTTTAGCTTTTATTGTTCAATAGATTGAACAACAGTTGTCCCATTCTCTAATATATGCATAAAAAGCAACAAATGTTAGCTTTGATAGCCGATTCATATCAAAAGCGATTTCATTCACTTTCTATCGAAATTCTATCAAAATATTATTACATCATGGTACAAATGCATAAAAAGGAGGAACACAATAATGTAATCAAGCGTAAATTTATACCTTTTGCATGGCCCAACATACTCCTCTGCTTACCTTGTTTCATGTCCTCATGAAAATATGTAGTTATTATGTAATGTAGTTAAATAGTAAGTAGGAAAGAATTTTTTTTATACAACCTAAAACCGTGCTTTTGTATTAAATTTGCAAAGGCTATCCCTTCATGACCTTCAGGCAACTCGTAATCAAAATGGTATCCTTCAGGAGGGTACCAAATAATAGGGCTCCTAAATCATCATCCTAGCCAATGTGGTCCTTCCCTTAAGATAATATTATTGTATGTGACAAAATGGCCTGTGACAACTTTAAAATTCCTGTAGCCAAATGGTTCTCTATTCCTGACACTATTGGTGGAGACCATCCATCTCTATTTGGATGCAAGTAAGGACCTTTCCTGTATGGATAAGAAATATACCGTTCCTATTTGCACAATTTCTTTATGTATAGGCCCCATATTCGTAATTACTCCCTCCTGTTTCATGAACCTCTTATGTCTAACAAAAAGATCTATGGGTTGAGTAGGCTCACCCCTTACCCACAAATATAGTCCATGTTCTTTCCTTTGAAAGGTGTTATAATCCTTGGACCACTTGAGTTGGTTTGCTATGAAGGAAATGAAGGCTTGGAATTTAATGTCCCCAACAAAAGGGCTAGGATTGTTATCCACCTCCCCTTCCAATAAAAAATCATGCAAATAAAGTTCACAAAGAAGACGTTGGACTTTTATCCCATGCTCCTTACAACATTTTATAAATTCTTCAGTTGTCTTCAATTCAACTAACTTGTCAGCCTTGATAGCTTTAATCTTGAATAGTAAATATCTTTCCAATAAAAGCAAAGCATAGTTTGTAGCAGGAGATCTGCAAGATAAGGCATCAGAATATAAAGAGAAAATAGCATCAATCTGACCCACGACCTTATCTGGCTTGACTTTTACTTTTCTCATCTTTTCTTCCTCCTACCTTGACTTATCAAAACTTTCACTCTCAGTTATGCTTAAATCATGGAATTGCTTCTGCAGCTCTTCATAATTTTGCAGAGGAACTATCTCCTTCTTGCATTGTGCTAAAGCAAGCTGGGCCTGTACCAGCTCCTCCTGTAATTCTAGAAGAATAGGATCACTTCTTGATGGATCGTCATTGATTTCTTATGTCTAGGTGCTCTCATTGTGAGAGGATAAAACCTCCGTCTGAATAGCCAGATCTATCAAATCTATGTGAGGGCTTGTTTATGTGGCGACAGTCTGAGTAGAAATAGAGTCGGTCTCGGTTCCTATTGCCTTACATTCACACATTTCTGTATATGCAACCATAGTGACGAACTCGAGAATAATGCTTGGAGCTTCCCCTTTTGCAGCTTCTTTTAATTTCCGACGCAGCTGCTTAACCATCTTCTGAAGCTTCCAATATTTCTTCTTTAACTTTCTTAGCTTTATTTCAGCCACTCACTTCTTCTGAGAAGCATCCTCTGTAGCAAAAGGTTTATCAATAGGCTTTGTATCTGACGGATCTTGGTGCTTGTTTTGGCTATGTTCCACTATAACCGTGTCACCTGATTGTTTATCAGATTCATGAATTATTTCTGAGTCCACTTCCTCGACCTAGTCTGCAGCTTTTGGGAAAGGCAAAATTTCCGTGTGACCAAAATCCTCTGTGGATTGAGACTTATTCATGCTCTAGTCAAGTGACCATTTAGGTTGTATATATGCGTTCAAATTTGCAAGAACCTAGGCCATCCCTTCCTCAAATTCCTCCAAGAAATCATCTCAGGGGCCCATAGGTGGTGTTCGAGAAGGGCCTACTTCATTTTCTGGTTCACCGTCATCTTGAGAAAAGTATTGTGCTTCCCTCTTTTCTGGGTTAGAATTGGGTTCCTCCTCCTGTTTTGGTTCAGAATTGGGTTCCTCCTCCTGTTCTGGTTTAGAATTGGGTTCTTCCTCCTATTCAGGTTCAGAGTCATGTACAACATTTGGACTAGATGGCTCTACCAGGCACTCGGCGCTACCTTGAGGATCTATGAAAGTCCTCTAAAATGGATTTATATTCATAAAATGTGTATGCTTAGTAGTTCATGTTACTGTTTGAGCAATTCTTTTCCACTTTGGAACAGGGTTCTGTTGTTTAATTTCTAAGGTTGTATAATTTTGGATTACAAGGTCTGGCCTAATTTATGGGGGAGCTATCAAATTATCCCACACTAAACCTTACTGAGCAAGACTGTGACTAACAATCAGTCTGATAAACCCATGATGACTAACTACAGTATCACGATGTTTAGCCTGTCTTACTCTATCAGCTATATCATGCAACAATGAATTTAAGAAAAATGGCAAATTGACAGTAAGATTTTGCTTTAAAATGGCTAAGAGTTTAAGTTGTCATGGTTTTACCACATCCCGTCAACCATCACAAGTAATGTAGTATACCTAGGGGGGATAATATTGGGTACAAAGGGAGGTACCTAATGGAATAATTTAATAATGGATGGGCAATAGTAATAAATAAGGTGGTTAACTCGTATCATGTAAGGGACCACAAGTAGTTAGAAAATAAGCCCATGGTATTAGATAGATGGTATTGAGGGAACCATGGTAATGACCCATGGTATTGTATGTATGAGGCCTATATATAGGCTAGAGACTCCCCATTGAGAGGTGTCAAGGATTATTGTATGAACAGGCATATGGCTTGTGGAGTGTTCTCTTTCCTTAAGGAGTGAATGTATGGCATTGCCCTACCTTAAGGGTTTTGATCAATAAAGTGAAGCATTTTTATATTTAGATCTTATTGTTCTTGGGTTTATTTCTATTATCTTATATTTTCATATCAGATCCATAACAAGTGGTATCAGAGCACTTTCTTGGGCAAAGTGGAGAATATATTTTATTTTTTTTGCAGGAATTTTTTGGGCGGCAAGTTTTTAGATCAGATCTATACGTTTTGGTGAAAAAAAATTCAAAATCTAATTGCAGATCTAGATTCTTTGTGAAAAAATACCCAAGTTCAAAAAAAAAAATCAGTCGAATCAGAGTCTGGATGAGGGAGATATTGATGATTTAAAAATCAATTGGGTTGCAGACATTTTTTCAGGTCGGTGGGTTTGCGACGCAGATTTGTACATTCTGGTGCACAATCTGAAGAATCTAATTGTAGATCTGGATTTTTTGTGAGAAAATACCCAAGTTCAAAAAAATAATCAGTCAAATTGGAGTCCGGATGAGGGAGATATCGGTGATTTAAAATCAGCTCTTATTTTAGACTACGGGATAGTTGCAATGTGGATCTAAAATTCCAGTGCCTAGATCTATATGCTTACCACATGGGAAGATGCAGAATGGTTGTTCCATTTCCGAAAATAGGTCATAATAGGGATTCTGAGCAATATTGATGGAATTGTGGCCATTTCAAATTTTCGCCAATTTTTTTTGTGATGGCAGGCCTAGATCAGAATTTGAGGGACTTGTATAAATTTGATGGCTCTCATCTAGCCACATGGCTAGCACAAATGGAGAAATATTTCACATTGAATCACATCATAGATGATGCGACTCAGCTAAGTGTGGGAATCATGTACTTGGACCACGAAAGATGGCAATGGTGGCAGTGTCATCAAAAATTCCATCCAAGGACAACTACTTGGTAGATGTTCGCAAAATATATTTGTGACCACTTTGACCGTAAATCTAATTTTGTGGGTCCTCTTACTAAGCTCACACAGACAGGCACACAACCTAGCAAAGATTTTATTTTTACAGGAAAGAAGGAAACCAAGAAACCTAAAGGGTTATTTTCTGCTAGTATCTCCTTATTGCAGGTTCATGGATTGATTCAGAAGGAGAAGATGATTGTGTCTATAAATCCTAGTTGCAAGAAAAATATCATAAATGTCAATTTGGAAAAAAAATTGCAAGTGCCAGAAAAACACATTGAAAACACACAGGTTAATGATGATGATGTGCAAGTTTATAAAGATTTGAAGCTTTCGATGGATAAGTATGTGTTGCATTGTGATTTTTACACTTAAAATATGGATAACATGGATGTTGTTTTACGATATCCTTGGATGGAACCTATGGGTACTGTCAATATTAATGTGCAGAAGAAATTCCTAAAGCTCTGGTATAAAAAGAAGAAAATTACATTGCAAGATATTTCCATTAAGACAGAGACTATGTAGGCAGAAGCACAAAGATCTAATGACACTTACACATCAGATGATGAGCCTTTGATGATCGATAGTCAAACACAAACATCAAACCAGGTACAGGTAGAATCCAAGGAGGCTGAAGCAGAAAATGTTATAGGTACAGATACATTAGATAAGGAATCAGTGGTTGAAGTAATATTGGAAGATAAGCAACAATAAAAGATGCCACAACCTGTACTAACTCCCAATCAGACTCCATTAGGTGGTGAATTAAAGAAAAAGACAATGTGGGTGAAAACTTCAGCACATCACCCCACAAGAAAACAACCAACAAGATGGCAACAAATCAACCACAAGGACAACAACCCCTGCATGACAGATTGAGAGGAGCGACGATCCACCTACTACACATCAACACAGAAGAGCCGCTAGGGTCAACTTCCATCTCAAGAGAGCGAGGCACCAGCTGGATCGAGGGTCCACCTATCTCTTAGATGGCTAGATGCACATGCATAGTACCAGTGCACTACTCTTTTGAGTAGATCTTATTATTTGTGTTCTTCCCATGTTTCGGGGACGAAACATGTTAAGGGGGGTGGAATGTAGTATACCTAAGGGGCATAATATGGGGTACAAAGGGAGGTATCCAAGGGAATAATGTAATAATTGGATGGGCCATAGTAATAAATACGGTGGTTAACCTGTATCATGTAAGGGACCACAAGTAGTTAGCAATAATGTAATGAGCCCATGGTATTAGATAGATGGTATTGAGGGAACCATGGTAATTACCCATGGTATTGTATGTATGAGGCCAACATAGAGGCTAGAGGCTCCCCATTGAGAAATGTCAAGGATTATTGTATGAATATGCATATGGCTTGTGGAGTGTTCTCCTTCCTTAAGGAGTGAATGTATGGTGTTGCCCTACCTTAAGGGTTTGATATCAATAAAGTGAATCATTTCTATCTATATTCAGATCTTGTTATTTGTGGTGATTATTTATAGTTACTGGGTATATTGGTATTATCTTCATATATTTTCAGATCAGATCTATAACAGGTAATGTACTATTGGACGACACTCGCCAATTCGCACCATGGTTCTCCCAAAGAGGATGGTTGAATGCCCTTGTCTTTTCGGGTTAGCCTTTCACCTTCATCTTTAAAAATCTCCACTGCGTCATGCAACATTACATGCTTTTTAGGCCATGCTGCTTCTTCTACTAACAGCCCATAAACCTTAGCTATCACAGCTTTTGAACTGTTATTCTTACACCTTTTATTGTGGACTTCCCATTCTGTAAGTGCTGTAAAAATTCAAGAGCGATTTCACTGCTAGGGACCTGAAGCCTAGTGAAATATGAAATCCATCCCATGTGCACCAGAATTTCCCTGGCTCTGTCAAAAATTTCCAACACCAAGGGTTCTTGGCGAACCGATTTCCACCCATAATGCTTGAATTCTTCCAATATTCACCCTACAATTTTCAAAGATTAACACAACAAGAAAAAAGCAACAAAGAACAGCAATTGCTTTGGTAAAATGGAACAGCAAGTAGACATAACAACTAAATTCCATAATGTCAAGCAGAATTTCCATGATAATTAATAATATTAATTCCAAGACTATCATACTACCACATGTCATTTGATCATGGGATATCATAGCAACATATCAAGTCCAATAAGCGGAATAAATATAGTGCATGCAAAGGTGTAATGGGAATCCTCCCCCTCCTTAAAAAGAGAGGTCGCCTACAACCGAGTAGACAGGGAAGTATTGTTCTAATGGCAAGGCAAGGGAAAGAACAGTACAACATTGAATGAAAAAGAGTATGCATATAAATGATAGGACGGTAAGAGGTATGGTTATAATGAGAGTGGAGTGTGTAAAGATAGTTATGAATAAGAGATAGGACACTTGGATTGATGATAAGTTATGCGAGAAAGAAAAGGACAACAATATGCCAAAAAGATGCTCTGTTAACAACATTCCAGCCGAGAATGATACGATTGATTGAAAAACAATATCTCATGTGTAAGGGTTCAAAACGGGTAAAAATTAAGGAAATAACTTCTCCGATAAAAAGAAAGAATAAGAAGAGGGTATTATAGTAATTATAGTTAATTGAATAGCAAAGATACACAAAAAGTGTTGTTCGATTATTTGAACAACAATAACCGCAAAGAGAAAAAGTTTTGTTCAGTTGTTTGAACAGTAGCTGTTCATTTGAATGAACAAAAAAACAACGCAAAAAAGATAGTGTTGTTCAATTGGATTGAACAGTAGCTGTTCAATTAACTAAATAGAAAAACAACGTCAAAAAGGTGTTGTTCAATTGGATTGAACAGCAGCTGTTGAATAGATTGAACAACAACTGTTCAATTAATTGAACAGTAGCTGTTCAATTAATTGAACAACAACTGTTCAATTAATTGAACAGTAGCTGTTCAATTAATTGAACAACAAAACATTCCGAAAAAGAAGTGTTGTTCAATTGGATTGAACATCGATTGTTCAATAGATTGAAAGCAACTATTCAATTAACTGAACAACAAAACAACACAAAAAGAAAGTGTTGTTCAATTGGATTGAATAGTAAAATTACGCCACAAAGAAAGTGATGTTCAATTGGATTGAACAACAGCTGTTCAATTGGATTGAACAATAGCTGTTCAATAGATTGAATGACAGTTTTTCAATTAATTGAACAACAAAATCATGCAAAGAAAGAAGTGTTGTTGAATTGGATTGAACAACGGTTGTTCAATTGATTAAACAATGGTTGTTCAATTGATTGAACAACAGCTGTTCAATTAACTGAATAGCAAGATCAGGTAGAGAAAGTAGTGTTGTTAAATTGGATTGAACAGAGGCTCTTCAATAGATTGAACAATAGTTGTTTAATTAACTAAACAACAAAATCACTGAGAAAAGAAAGAGTTGTTCAATAGATTGAATAGCAGCTATTCAATTAATTAAACAACAAAACGAGCAGAGAAAAAGAAAAAGAAAATCAAATCAAATCAGCAATCATATTTACATATTTTACTGAGAAGAAATAAATTTTATAAAGATGAAGCTACTAAAGGATTGCCTTCTGCAGCTAAAACTTGCATGGTGGGGTCCTCACGTATCTGCTAGTAGAAAGATTCTCTGGTAAGTGGTTTTTGGGAGAGGCTCACCTGATGCCCATTCACTTTAAAAGAAGAACCAAACCCACAAATGGTGGTCAATGTAAGAGTGCCATTGTTGTGTACTTGCTTTATTTCATAGGGGCCTAACCACCTAGTCTGCAGTTTGGCAGGGAAGCCCTGAAACCTGGAATCGTAAAGAAGTGCCCAGTCACCCTCATGAAACATCTTCTTCTTAATCAGGGCATCATGTCATTTGGCTCTTTACTATTGAATAAGTGTCATATGCTATAGAACCAGTAGTCGAGCTTCATCTAATTCATTCATCTACTATAACCTGTTAACCTCGACTTCAGTTAAATCCAGTCCCACTTCTTGGGTTGTCTTTAGTGCTTGTATTTCAAATTCTATGGGAAAAATGGGTTCTGTACCAAATACCAGTTGATATGGAGAGTATCCAGTAGTGTTTCTCCAAGTTGTGCGATACACCCACAAGGCCTCTAGCAATCAAGCAGTCTAGTCTCGTCGATGTGATGAAACTATCTTTGTTAGAATAACTTCAATAACTTTATTGGTGCTCTCCACCTACCCATTTTCCTGCAGGTGATAAGGGGAAGTAATTATGTGTGTGATATGATGATTTCTCAATGTAGTAGCAATCTTGTGACCCATGAATTGTGGTCACCTGTTAGTAATTGCTTCTCTAGGTAAGCCATACCGAACAAAAATTTCGAAAACAAAGTTAATAACAGTTTCCTCTGTTGCTCTTGCTAACGCTGCTGCTTCTACCCACTTAGTTACGTAATCTGTTGCAACCATTATATACGATTTCTAGTTGGATGGTGGTTTGAACATCCCAACGAAATCTAATGCCCAACACTCAAATGGTTCTATCACCAGTTGTGGATGCAGGGGAATTTCATTAGATTGGCCAAGGCAGCCCATCCTTTGGCAACTATCACATGCCTGGACAAATTTCTTAGCATCTTTAAAAATAGTGGGCCAGTAGTAGCCCATCTGTAGAATTTGATGTCCAGTTCTACGGTCTGCAAAGTGTCCACTGCAAGGTCCATCATGGCAAGCTCTTAGGATATCATAAATTTTGTCCTCCCTGATGTACCTACAGATGTGCATATCAGATCCCCGTGTGGAAAAGGTATCCTCCAATCCAGGAGAAACGAGTGCTACACTGAACAATCAATTTCCTTTCTCTAGGTGTCAAATGTTTGGGCAATTTTCCCACTGCTAAGTAATTTGCTACATCTGCATACCATGGTGTTTTTATGACCATAGCAAACAAATGTTCATGCAGGAACTGATCACCCACCGCCACTGTGTCATCTATTCTTGGCACTTAGGAGAGGAAGTCTACTACGAGGTTCTCCTTCCCTGGTCGATCCCTTATAGTTATGTCAAATTCTTGCAAAAGTAGTAACCAAGTAGTCACTCTTCCATTTGTAATTGGTTTCTTGGCCAGATATTGAATGGCAGAGTGATCAGTATATAGAAATATAGGATATCCAGTTATATAGTGTCTAAATTTGTTTATAGCATAAATAACAGCTAGAAACTCCTTTTCTGTTACTGTATAATTCAACTCAGTGAGAGTAAGGTTTTTGCCAGTGTAAGGTTTCTTGTCTTCTTCTTGGCCAAGAATAGCTCCAATGGCTATGTCTGATGCATTTGATGAAATCTCGAAAGGTGTATCCCAATTCAGGCCTTGTAATACCTGTGTTGTCGATACTAACCGTTTCAGATTTGTAAATGTAGTGTCACATTTATCAGTCCATATAAAATCAACATTTCCTGTCAAGGCATATAAAGGTGCAGCAATTTGTGAAATGTTCTTTATAAATATATGATAATATCCAGAAAATCCCAAAAAACTACGTACCTCTGTTTGAGTGCAGGGAGTAGCTAATAAGAGGATTACCTGTATCTTTGTTTGATCTACCTAAATTCCAGTTGTTGAAATGTAATGACCTAGAATCAAGCCCTCTGTCATGATCATATGACACTTCTCATGACTTAAGCATAGCCTAGTAGCAATACATCGTTCTAGGACTTTCTCCAATGTTTTTAATGCCTGATCAAAGTCATCTCCATAGGGTGTGAAATCATCCATGTACACCTCCAATCCTTCATTTATCAAGTCTACAAAAATACTGAGTATGGCTCTTTGGAATGTAGCAGGTGCATTGCACAATCTGAAAGGAAATACTCTGTAAGCAAATGTTCCCCAGGGGCAGGTGAAAGTAGTTTTATCCTGGTCTTTAGGGGCAATTTGAATTTGGTTGTAGCCACTAAAACCATCGAGGAAAGATAAGAATTTCTTTCCTACTAGTGTATCTAGGACCTAGTTGATAAATGGAAGGGGAAAATGGTCTCTTTGCATTGCTTTGTTGACTTCTCTATAGTCAATGCATATCTGCCATTTTCCATTCTTTTTGGGGACAACTACTAATGGAGAAACCCATTTACTGTCAGATATAGGATAAATAAAATTCACATCTAATAGTTTTTGAAGCTCTTCTTTCACAATATCCTTTAGATGAGGATTTAATCTACGATGTGGCTATCGAATGGGTCTTGCATCTTTTTCAGTGTAGATATGGTGCATGCATAACTGAGGGTCAATCCCTTTCATGTCTGGGTAGTCCCATGCAAAAGCCCCTTTATATTCCCTGAGGACTTGGATAAGTTTCTATTGCTGGTCATTACTCAGATTACTGTTAATGTTCAAGATTTTCCCTCGCTCGATTTCAATAGGCCTGCTATTATAGATAGTGGTTGTTGGTATTGGTTGGTCATTAATGTCTCTCAACGAATCTTCTTCAATCTCATTGTCAAGGACTGCTTGAATCATGTGACATCTCAAATGAGACACTGCAGCAGGGTGATTGATAAAGGTGTTAATGACATCATCTTCTGTTTGATTTTTTAATTCAAGCGCATCTGCCACAGTCAATGGTGAATGAATATTTTCTTTTAAATATGTTGTTGGTTGTTTCCTAGTTTTTACAATGGTCAGGCTCGGTTGTGCAAGAGGGTATTAAGCTAGATTCTTAACAACATTCCCTCTGCTTATGGTCATACTGCTTGTTTGGCAGCCTATATAAGCTTTGGTTGTTTCTTGCCAAGGCCTTCCCAGTATTAAGGGATGTCCATCTAGCCGATTTTTGGGGTTAATAATCAAAAAATCTGTTGAATATTCCCAAGAGTCCACAGAAACCATCACATCTTGTAATGTTCCTTTTGGCCTAATGACTAAACGGTCAAAAAGTTCCAGCAAGGTAGTGGTTGGTTCTAAGGTTGTGATGCCAAGCACTTTGCAAGTTTCTATTGTAAGAATGTTAATGGCTGCCCCAAAATCAACTAAAGCATTGGGAAAAGAGCGGCCATTTATTTGGACTATGACAATGGGATTCCCCGGGTCTTCATATTTTACAGGTGTCTCTTTGCCTAGTAATAAATAAAACAAAGTTCCAACGACATGGACAGTTGGTGTTATTTTTGTTTTCCTCATAGACTTATTTGCACACAATTCTTTAATGGTTTTAGAATATATCGAAATATCTTGAATAGCCTGGAGGAGGGGTATTTTTATACATATATTTTTGAGTTCACCCAAAAGATCGAAGTCAAGATATTCAATTGGTCGAGGTATTATCAATCTTTATGGGAACGGGGGAGAAGTAATTATGATTTGTTTGGGATCTTTCTGCCTAACTGTATCTTCTCCCTGTTTTATTTGTTGTTCATCTATAGTCGAGGGCTTATTTGGATGTGCTTCTTTAACCTCAGGTTGTAGATTTTTGTCCTCATCTAGAGCAATTACACGTCCATATCTTAACTTAAGTTCATTACATTCTCTCAACTCAACTTCAGGGTCCATACTCTCAATAATTTATACTAATTGGATCGGTCTGTTGTTAGGATTTGGGTTGGGTTGATTTGGGAGTTGTGGTCGTATATCGGGTTGAGGATTTTGCTGCATGTGTAAGGTGTTGGTAAGGTTGGCTAAGGTAGAGGAACTGTTCCCATAGGCTGGTTTGTAGATCATTGCCAATTTGGTTGCCAGTTCTAATTTTGTGAGGTAGAAGGAGACCATTGAGAGGAATAGGGGGTGTTCTACCAGAATGGTGGAGGGTAAGAGGAATTTGGCCAATTATTGTTTGGATTTGATTTGTTGGGCCATGGTGGCATATCAAATGCTTGAGGTGGCCAAGTAGAGAAAGGTGGCTGGTTCTGCCATGCTGCCCCTGAATACTGCTGAGAATTAAATTGTGAAGAAGGAAAGAATGCAGATGGTTCTGTAGCCATACCTTTCGAACATGTTTACCATTGATGATGCTGGTTTAGTAGATATATTGGTTCCATTTCCTCTTTTACTTCCTTGAAAACTTCTTTTAATCCAAGAAGTGATGGACAAATTTCTGTAGCATGATCCTTAGTGCAAATGGCACATGTTTGTATCATATCTAATAGACATTCTCTATGATTGTGTTAATTTCTACAACGTGGATAGAAAATAGTGAGATTATGTTCTGCTTAAGCCTAATTTTGTTTGTCCTGCATGATATCATATTGTGTTGTTAGGGTACCCAAGATATCAATCTTGAAATCTTCTAGCAAATTGTCAATTTCAACTCGTGTAATGATTCCCCTAAGGCTTTGCTGTCTCTGGTGATCGCATCACGTCTGGTTGGTTTCAGCCTTGTATTGCCTCTAGAACACCTGATGCACAATTGTATAATATTGTCATAATCCTCTTGATAAATATCACCCTTCCCCTTCAAATTTAGTGTTTCTACCCATTGGTCTTTCATACCTTTGATCATTGTAGTTTTAAGAACTTCAGGAGGAAAATTTACATAAGGAGATCTTTGCAGATTATATTGAAAATATTCTTCAAGAGTCTCATTAGTCTTAGCTACCATTTGAAATATTTCATCCTTCAGTTCTCTAGTTCGGCAATAATCTTGGTATTTTTTAAGAAAGGTTGTTTTCATTTGGTCCCAGTCAGTAATGGTACCTCCACCAAGCTCCATAAACCAACGCAGAGTTGCTCCCTTTAGAGTAGAGGAGAACAATTTCAGCTTCTTGGGGTCGGTAGTGTAATCATATCCCCTACATAAAACATCAAATTTGAAAAGAAATGCATTAGGATCCTCTGAAGTTATCCCATGAAAGGTGGGAATATTCTATAATGGAATAGATTTCATGGGAGCGTTGACAATTGTATCAACAATAGGTTATTGTAATGTAGAGGTCTAAGGCTATTGCTGATTATTAGAAATTTAATAAAAAATATGCCAATATTCTTCAAGGATTTCTAGAGCTAGAGATTTGTTCTTGGGGGATTCAAACGATACTTTTAGAGTGATTTTAACAGCACTACCTTGGTTCGAAATACTGGATGTCCTATGTTCAACTACTACTTTAGGAGATTTGGGTTTTGATGATTTAATCTTTTCAGCACTACCTGTTTCTCCTTCTCCTTCACGGAGGTTGCAAGAGTTTCCTTCTTGTAAAGGGCTAGGCTGTGAATTTTCAGTGTTCTGAAAACTCTGTTTAGACCCTTCAGTCTTACTGTGAATCTTAACGTTAGCTATAGATGGTGATCCTGCGGCCTGAAGGGTTATAGTAGGATTTCTTATAGAAACGTTTCGGGGTCATATTGATGACTGAGACTCAATTTTTCTTATGATTTTGTCAATAAAGGTTGATCGTCCAAGGGTCACTGATCCCTTGGGTTTTTTAGATCTGGGCGGAAGAATTATATCTTTTTCTACTCTTTTCTTCTTAGTCATTCATATAGAAATACAAACATTTATTTCTACTTCAAGTCCTAGGCAATTTTGTTGAAGAGCAGGCAAAGGAGCAAGAACTTTTCTTGCTCGTACATAGGCTCTTACCTTCCATTTTTAATACCCAATTCTTTCATAGCAAACGAACATCAAACATCTATTTATACTTCAATTCCTACGCAATTGTGCTGAAAAGCGGGCAAAGGGGCAAGCACTTTACTTTCTCGTATGCAGGTTCTTACCTTCCGTTTTTAATTCCCAATTCTTTCACAGTAAAAAAATATCAAACATACATCACATTCCGTGAAATAGAAACACTCTCCCAGGTAACGGTGCCAAAATTTTAGGCACAAATAAGATGTCTTTTAGAACTCCTAAATTCCTCACATTAATTATCGACCTAGGTAAGTCTTTTTGTTTCAAGAGTGTACATAGTATGTGCAAGCGATGGAAATTGTTGGATCTATAGAGAGTAATGTTCTAAAATAACTTATCGATTTCAATACAAGATTAAACAGATCAAACCATAAACTACCAACTTGTAACTTCAAAGAAATTAACTTATTCAAACATCAAAACTCAATCTTAATCAAAAACTCTAATTGCAATTGCAAACCATAACCACATCAACCGAGTGCACTGTAGTAGTAACAGAGCTCTTTTAGCTGAATAAAAATAGTAATGCACCTGATCTAACCTTTAATACTCTGGCTCTCGATTAACAGGAAATAACTCTTATCTAATAATTGAATCAATCCATGATACAAATAAATGAAACCAATCAACAGAAATAAGAACTAATGCGCGGAATTCATAAACTTTACACTGGTGATTTATATATCAAATAATATATCAATCGTAAAACTATAAAACAAAGTAATTAAACTTGCAGTGAAGAAAGGTAAAAATATAACACAGGGAACAACAGTGAAATCCACCAGTGACCGAGCCCAAGCCGCCAGTGATTACTGCCTAGTTACTTAGAATATCATGAACAAACTGAAACACAAATTATATACTACTTATTAACTCCAAGTGTCAGTACAATCATGATGTGTTCTTCAGAATAACACTCTGTCTCTTAAAATTGCAGTCGAAGTAAAAAGGGAAAAAAGTTGTCCTATTCTATTCATTTTTCCCCTCTTATTGTCAAAGAGGAAAAGAGATAACTGTGATTCCTCAGGATCAGGAGATCCTAAGGAATTCACGACCAAATACTATTATTAGACAATCTTCCATCTTGTGCTGATCCTCTTGATTCTCTTCTCAACTTTCCCGCACAAGACGCACTCTTTTCTCCTTATTTAGCCTTTGTTGTTCAATATATTGAACAACAGTTGTCCCATTCGCTAATCTCTACATAAAAAGAAACGAAAGTTAGTTTTGACAGCCAATTCATATCAAAAGATATTTCGTTCACTTTCTATTGAAATTCAATCAAAATCTTATTACATCATGGCACAAATGCATAAAAAGGAGGAAAATGATAATGTAATCAAGGGTAAATTTATACCTGTTGCACAACCCAACAGTTTATGGCTACCAGTTAAGATTGATCCATGAGTTGATATTTCTAACCAGGTTTCCCATAGCCCATAGATTAAGTGTGCCCTATTTTCTCCTACAATCAATCATAGACATAAGCTAGAAGGTGAAATAGGGAAATCAACAACAGTTAGAACACCATGGTCTCATCAAGATGATAGTAGAGTATGCTTCGAGTATATCAAGAGTCCCTATCCTTTGGTCCAAATTTAGAGATATGGACAAAGAAGAATTCCTTGAGACCGAAGTCCTTTCACTTGGTGAGAACCCAACTTCAAGTGGAGAAGGAGAATAAGAGGGAGAATAATAAGGAAAATAATAAGGAGCTAAAGAAGAAGAATAGGTAGAGATAGACAAGACAGAGGAAGAACCTAAAGAAGAAGAAAAGAGAGCAGAAGAGGAGGATAAATAGGAAGAGACCATCCATTAGAAGACCAGTACACTTAGAGAGGAGGAGACATCCCTAGATGAGGGAAGGTTGTCTCCTGAACCCAGTGAAAAGGAGAAAGTTGTTGCCTTGGATGCTTTGAGCACACCCATCAAATACACAAATAAAATACAGAGACAATCTCCCCCCTATTTCAAAACAAGAATAAGCACTAGGATTAAGAAGGTGAAGCCACAAACCCCCACAAAATCTCCTATTGTAATTGAAGAATCACCAAATAAATAGGAGGATCTAGAGTCTAGGGGAATGAAGATTGAGAAAGCCACATCACTAGGAGAAACCCCAAAGGAGTCCATTACCTATATTAAAAAGTCTGTCACCAGTTCAACCTCAGCTAAGCAGCCCAAGGAACCTATAACACTTCAATAGAGAGAAATAGGCTTGTTGCAGGATCCCCAAACAATGCTACAGGAAAGGAAGAAAGTGTTAGAGGAAGAGAAACAAGCGCACAAAGGAGGCAGAGAAGAAACACCACAAGGACAGCAGGGGGAAACTTTTCCTAAGAACAATGAGGGAGATTTTATAAAGCTACAGGATCCTAGTCCATAACCTAACTTGAGATCCTACTACAAGTTCATTGAAGGAGGCAGAGTGATCCCACAAATATTTTCAATCCCTCTCTTCTTTGAACTTGAAAAATAAAAAGGAAAGACACACCGATGGATGAACATTGCTAAAACAACAAAACTAGAAGATGTGGGAATTATGGAAGAAAAACTCTTAGAGATGGGAAAGGTATGATCTTCCTATAACTGAATATATCTAATAACTTATTATTTTAATTATTAAATAATAACTTTTTTAAACTATTAATGCAAGCACCTATAAAAATTAATTAATTTATAATAATTTTTTATACACATTTTAAAGGTATGGTCACTGAATATAACTTTGAATTTTTGAATCTGGTCCCTAAGTCAAAATTAGCCATTGGATAGCTGTTGGAGGCTCTGCTCAGACTATTTATCACGTAAAGTTGGATCTGTTTCTTCAACTTGTCCTGATGATGAACCACACTGGTTGGTTCGAAACGCGTCGATAAAGGTCTTTCTACATGTGATTTACGCCGAAGTTCTTATTACAACTATTATGGATCACAGAAGCCTCAATTCAATAATGGGAAAGGAGTTGAGTGAATTGAGGTATAGAGAATACACCATGAGAACATAGATGCAAGAAGAAAACACATGGCTGAGGAGAAAATTTCAAGAAAAGGAGACCTAATTGGCAACCATGACAAGCCTCTCCATGGAGGCACTTCAATTTAGAGTTTCATACAAATCTTATGCACTTTACCTAAAGGACAAATGGATGCAATTCCAAATTAAGACATTGGAACAACATGGGACCATGCCATTCCAATATTACAGGAAAATCATCGATTGTTGTGATAAGAGTACCCTTGAAGACAAGGAAAACATATATGAATTCTACCTGCACAACCTTTCCTTAACATACCTAAATGTTTGGGACCCCAATGCAAAGTTGGGAGACTTGCAACTAATGGCCCTTGCATCATGGATGAGTCATGAGGAAGCCAGGGTTGAGGAGGTGAAGACAATAGAAGAAAAAGAGGAAAAGGAACCTCTCTACATCAGGGTAGAGCAAAGAAATTCAATGGTTGTAATCACTAACTACAACATCAATTCCAATGATTCTCAACTTGCACCAAGATACCTAGCTACCCAATAACATGCTATCTCCCATTTTGAGGACACTCTAAGACTATTGGGGATTGAAATCCAACAAGCATGCTAGAGGAGATGGAATAACCTACCAAACAGTCTCAGGATTAGGGAGTATCACTCTCCTGAGATATTAATGAATGCATTAGAGAGAACATTCTTGTATAAAAAGGTCATGAAAAGGTTGAAGATCAATTGGATTGGACTTAATCTCAGTCCACCTTTGTTGTTGGGTTTGCTGCAAGGTAGGAAGGAAGAAGAGGAAAGAAAGTAGTGGGAAGAGATAGAGAGAAATGCAAGGTTATATCCTCGGGAAGAGACACCATCCACAAAATCTTGGGATGTTAGGGAGGCCACAATGCTTTGAAGGATGTGGATATAGATTACTAGGTTTCTCAGAGGATGAGAAACAATTTCAGTAGTGGGGTGATGATGAGGCTCATCAATAGGTAAACTATATGTGTCACAATGCCACTCTCCATCTTATTAAATTGTCTTTCGTGACATTTATTTACAGATTTTATTATATTTTTCTTAGTGAGAAGAGTAAAAGTGAGTTATTATGTCCTAAGGCCTAAAGTGTGTTAAATGCAGGAAATTGAAGCAATTTTGAGTTTACTTGAGTGCAAGGACTCGGAGTAGGTAATCAAGGAAGTATCGGTGTCACTCGAAACCAAGAAAGTCGAGTTCATTGGAAACCAACCCAATGCTAGTCAAGGAAGAGTATTCTCAAGTTAGGGATCCTAGTATCTGAATTTTATATGGAGCTGTTGGTAGCTCTAGTTTTGTATAAATAAGAAAGCTAAGGGACTCATTAGGATTCGAAACATTTGTGTAGCCAACAGGCCATTAAGTTGAAGCACATTTAACTCTTGTTGTTATGATGCATTTGACATTTTTATGATAATGAAAACTTTTGTTTTGATCCAAAACTGAGTTGACTCAGAGGGTTGAAGCTCTTCGGTTAGGGCCCAACCCTAGCAGTAGAAGTTCCTCTCATTTGTATTTGTATTCTTAGCTTAGAATGTCAATTTACTGCTAAAGTTTATTTATGTCTTCTATTTAGATTAGTAAGTTGATCAAGTTGTTTCTTATCCATGCTTTCAATAGCTTAAAGAGTATATTAGTGTTGCAGTCTAGTGAAGGAAACATACCAGAAAAACTTGTAACAATGACCCCTATCCCATCTCCCTAATGGGATCATGATTAGGGGACCCCACTCTCACATCCCAACAATAGAGTTTGTCCTTTATTCATTGCCTAGGTTAAATTTTGTTATTGGCTAGATAACTATTTATGATTCCTTGGAAATATTTGCAGTTGTTAGTTTTCTTCTTAGTATGGTTGTAGCTTATAAGGTAGTCTATTCCATAGATCAGGTCTTTAACAATAGTTATATTAGATTTTCTAAGTTCAACTCATCTTTTCCATGTTGATATGTAATAGTTTGTAAATGAAAAGAGAGACATATTTTATTGTAGGGATTATTGATTTGCAAGAAGGGACACCTCCAACCAACTCCACTTAGGTCTCCTCCACCTTCTGTTGATGCATGCCAGTCATATTCTAAACCTTTGTTTTCCAACCACAGTGAGAAAGTTGTCTTAGGAAAATCTAACCTCATTTCAATGTTGGGCTTGGCCTTGGGCGATGTTCACCTTCCCCACACCTTCCACAACTTTCATGAACCCTTCCACACTTCATATCACCATTCTTGTCCTCCAAAACCTCTTATCCAACTTCATGTACTAGTACATGACATCCCATAGCAGTTCTAGACATCCTGTATTAGTTTCTTGTAGCAAACCTGTAGCTACCTATTTTGACCCTGTTTGGCCTAAAATGATAGTATAGACTAGTGTAAAGTAGGTTAACCCCTCATCTCAGATTCCATGACCATAAAATCCTTCTACACCAATGTTTTCATTCCTTTCCCTCATGTAATATTATATAGCATTAGCTTTTATATTTCTGAATTTAGCAATTAAAACTTTTATCTATTCTACAAGTGTGAATGAGATAATTAATGCATGCATGTTCTAATTCTCAAATGATAGAGAAAATTTCTATTTTCATGTAGTACTGGTATCTAGATGGTCAATTGCAAGATTAACATAGTCTCCTTTCTACAAGTGATTTGTGTCATTTGATAGCTAGATGATTTATGTTTTCATAACATTTACAAATTGGCGGTCTTCATTTCTTGAATTGATAAGAATTTACTTTCCCTCCACTAGAACTAGCTTTACATTCCACTGTCAATAGTCAGACTCCCTTTTGCTCAATAGAGTAATTGTTTGGAACCCTAATGGTCAAGTACGCTAGTTGAGAAGTTACATGAGTATAATGATGCATATGTTGTGTATATAGCACTGTCAAATCCAAGTTTGTATGAAACCCTGGGTTGATAAAGTAAATTAGCTGGTAGCCTTAGGAGTTTCATCATTCTTGCTCCAATACTAAGGTTCATCACCGAGGTCATTGGAAACCAAGTTAGTGCAATTCAAGGAAGATATAGATCCACCTTTGTCGAGTTTGGGACACAAACAACTCTATTTTCTAGGGACCTATTGGTAGCTACCCTTTTGTATAAATAAACATGCTAAGGAACTCATTAGGATTCAAATTTTTGTTGTCTCTAAGAGGCTATTGAGCTCAAGAACTTGTTACTTCTATTTTCGATGTTGTATTTGACATTTCTGGAATGATAATGAGAATTTTCGTTTTCATCCACCGCTAAGTTAGTCCAGAGGGCTGAAGCTCTTGGGTTTGGGCCTAACCCCATTAGCTTAAGTCCCTCTTATGTATTTATATTTCTTTTATCTTACAATGTTTTGTTAGTTATTGCATTTGAGTAAAGTATAGTTCCTCAAAAATTCTATGACTATGGCCTCTATCTCATCTCTCTCATGGGAGCATGATTAGAGGACTCCACCATCACAACCCAAAAACATTATGTGATTTTTTGTTTATTATTTCTTGGAAAAACCTACATTTTTTATCTCGCTTTACATGTGATTGTTGTAGCTTAGAATTTAATTCATTGCATAGATCAAGTTCGTAGCATCAGTTAGATAGCTTCCAAATTCAACCCATATTTTCCACCATTGATTGTAATATTTTGCAAATGAAAAGAAGAATATGTGCATGTGATGTCATAGGACTGCTAGATCTACAGCCAAGGGATATTTTCACCATCTTAATCCATGATTTCTCCACTCTCTTGTTATGAATGACAGCCAATGGTCTTGATCTCTATTTTTAGGTCACCATGAGTAGCCCTCTTAGCCCAAATCTAGCCTTCCTAAAGTGTTGGGCTTGGCTAGAGGTGTTTTTCATCTTCCATCCATTCCCCACAACCTTCATCCACATTTCAATCACTTTATCCATCATCCTTACCCTCAAAACCCTCTCAAAAAACATCCTATAGAATTTAAGGACTTCTAGTAGCAGCTTCTTGTAGCACACTTGTAGTAGCCTTTTTTACCCTTGTTTTGTCTTGTAATGCCAATGTATCTTAGTTTAGGAGTAGGTTGACCCCCCAGCTTGGAATCCATGATTAGAGGTACCACCTATGCCATTCCCTCCATTCATTTCCTTTCCTACAAGAGAAAATAACAATAGTTCCTTCATCACGAAATTGGTAATTAGGAGATTACTTAATCTACAAGTGTGAATTAGATAAATGATGCATGAATTTTTGAGTTGTGAATTGGTAGGGTATTTATTTTTTTTTCAAGTGAATTTGGTAGCTAGATGGTTGATTGAAATTAGGGTAGTTTCATTTCTATAGATAACATAATTCTTGTGTTCTTTCATGAATTGAATCAGTAGAATTTACAAGTTATATTTGAAAAGAATTTAATTTCTCTACACTAGGACTAGCTTTTGAATTATTCTTTCACTAGTTAATCTCCTTCAGTTCAATAGAAGAGTGGTCTTGGAGCTCTAATGATAAAATGACCTAGTTAAGGGTGGCATGAGTAGAATTACATCTACTATGTATATAGAATGGTCGCCTCTAAGTTTCTACTAACCCTAGGTTGATAAATAGATTTGAGGAGCTTCTAGGAGTTGCAATGCTCTTGGTGCAATACCAGGGCTCACCACTTTTTGGTTTCATTGCTAGGGAGGTGTCTGGGTAGATGTTATTTCTAATTTTCATTTTTTTTGCATTAAGTTTTGAAAAAATAATATAAAAGAAGAAAATAAATTATTTCATGCCTCGTAGTAGTAGAGACACTCTAGGAAAATTCTTCCCAAACACCCCCACACCATCAAACAGTCAACCTTCACTCTTCTTCAATGCTTGTAAAATTCCCTCTTTGACCACAAGGGAGTTAGAAGAACCCTTAGGTGAACAAACTGAGATATTTGACCAACCTATTGGGGATGAATAAGAACCCATTCCACAAATCCACACCATGGCTAAAAAAAGGAGTGAGGATGTTTTCCTTATCAAATAAACTAATGGAGATTCTAGGGTGAAGAATATAAGCACTTCCTCCCTTCCTCACTTCCATGGCTTAACCTCTAAGGACCCTGACACTTTTATGTTTGAATTTGATGTTGTCTGTAACACTTATGACTATACCTCTGATGACCAAAAGTTGAATTTGTTCACATCTACCCTCAAGGTTGCAACCTTGTGTTGGTTCATAGGTCTACCTCGGGATAACATCACTACCTAGGCCCAAATGCATCAAGCCTTTAGCGACAAGTACAAGAACTATTGTAGGTCCAAAGATGCCAAAGGGGAAATATTTAGAATGACTCTTGGACCTGATGAATCCTAGGAGACTATGGGGAAAGATTTCATCTTAGTTATAGGATGGCCAGATGCACCCTTGATCCTGAATCAATCAAGTTAGTCCTTCTTTAAGGAATGAGGGAGGACATGCTTGAAACCCTAAACACGCTATCTGGGGGATACATATATCTTCTACCCTATGAATACATCAAGAAAGTATTAAAAAACATCCTAGGATTGCTAGGAAGAAGGGTAGGGCTAGTCAATATTTGGTTAATTACTCTCTGTCCCCAACATCCATCAAGAATGAAATTGGAAAAATGTTCAAGGACTTTAAAAGTGAAATGTTCGATACATTTTATCTACAAATTGATACTTTGTAGATCAAGAGGAGACAAGAGGAAGAAAAGAGGGCCTTAGTTATTTTTTTCCCTAAATTCAATAGAAGGCACCCCACAAATGAATGCCCATTAAATGTTATAGAGGCCTGCTCAGTATGTGAGGAAAACCATGCCACACATAAGTGTCCTTCTTTTCCTAGATTGAAAGTTGTATACCAAGGGGCAGAAGATGGGGCTGAGAAACTTTGTTCCATCAATTGAAGGATGCCTCAAGGACCTCGGTCATACCAACAGGGTATGCAAGGTGAATACTACTCTTATTAACATTCCAACCATAATTTAGCGCTACCACCTGGGTACTCTTCCCATCATCCATCATGGTCCACACCTCCTTCTTGGCCTTATCCACCTTAGTATCCTCCCCAACCTGTTAATCAACGATTTTAGCCATATGCTTCTCCACATCCTCAGTCAAATACCCCATCACAAGGGTGGATGCCTCTACTCAACCAACCTCCTACTTTACTGCCTCCACCTCCATCTCAACTACATACCACTCATCTTGATCCACCCAATCAAATAGGTATGCCTTCTCAACCCAATCTGAACCAAAATAACAAGCAGGCATAATAAGTCTATAATGGAGAGGCGTCTTACCCTACCTATTCTGTGGAGATTCAAGAAATTAACCTAGGGTTTGGAAGAGTTCTCCTAGATAATGAACCTCCATCTCCACCTAATGAGCTTGAAGAGGAAAAGGAAGAGAGTAGCCCTCAATTAAATCCACCTCCTTTTCCTAGGTGATTGATCCATCCTAACCAACACAACCTAGAAGAGACTGAATATCTGGGAGAAACAAAGAACCTATGTGATAAAATTCCCCTCCTCCAAGCTACCATGGATGTTCCCATTTATAATAAGATTATGAAAGAAAAATGTTTAAAACATCCTGGGAGGAGAAAGAAAGACACACATACCATCAATGTTATTGGTCAATTATTTGATTTGATGTCGGGGAAAGTGATTTTCCAAAAATATATAGATCCTAGAAGTCATGTGGTAGATGTGCACATTGATGGAATCATTGTCCCTCACACCTTCATTTATCTTGGGGCTGCCTTCAATGTGATGATTAAGGAAACCATGCTAAATCTAAACCTCCAAGGTTCCTTGAAAAAGACCACTACAATGTTTCAACTTGCAAATAGGTCCGCAATGGCTCCCGAGGGAGTTGTTTAGGATGTAATGGTCTCTATTGATTCCTGGGAGTATCCTAATGACTTCCTAGTTCTCCAACCCAAAATCAAATTCAATGGTTATCCTCTCATCCTCAGAAAACAATGGATAGCCATTGTTGATGCTTACATAAGTTGCAAGGCTAGGAACATGAGCATTAAGAATGGGCATTTAACCAAATAATTGTTATTTTACCCTCCTGCTCAGCCATCCATTGAGCTTGACTTACCCCTATCGTTCGAAGAAGAGGAGGAAGATGAAGTGTGTCATACAACTTCCCATCCAATATGTACCCTAGATGTTGTTATAGGAAGTAGGAAAACTGATGAAGATGGCCTCATTGACCAAATCCTCCAGAACCAACCCCCCAATACCATGCCTCCTGATGAGCTTGTGAAGCAATCTGAGGGTAATCCTTAGACTCAGTTATGCCTAGTGGATCCATGTCCTACACATGTCAAAGTCATATAATTTTGTCCATATACAACCTTGAATATTAACCCCTCTCTCTCACCCAACCAAGAAGAGACGTTGTGCAAAATGCTGAGAGAGCACTTAGATACCTTTTCTTGGAGCTATAAAGAAATGAAAGGGGTCCATCCTTCAGTTTGTACTCATCACATCTACATCAAGAAGGGATAAAAACTTGTTTCCCAACCTCGGAGGAGAATTAACCTAGCCCTTAGACATAGTAAATGAATAATTACAAAAATTTGCTGGATATAGGGTTCATATACCCCATCTCAGATAGTGAGTGTGTGTCCCCTCTAGTTTTGGTCCCAAAGAAGAATGGAAAGTGGAGGATTTGTGTGTATTACAGAGAACTGAACAAAGAAAATAAGAAATACCATTTCCACTTACCTTTAAATGATCAAGTTTTAGATGGTCTTGTATGGAAGAAGTTCCTCTCTTTCTCGGGTGGATTAAGTGTTTACAATCATATCCTGATCAGCCCTGAGGACCAAGGCAAAACTACATTCACCTTTCCTTAATGTACCTTTTCTTATAGGGTCCTTTGTTTTGGATTATGTAATGCACCTACCACTTTGCAAAGGAGGTTATGAGAATTTTTTTTGAGATAGTCCATGACCATGTAGAGATCTACATGGATGATTTCACTCCCTATGGGTGTGACTTCCTGGAGGCTCTCTCTAATATGGGGAATGAACTAAATAAATGCATTGAAATGAACCTATTTCTTAGTCCTAATAAGTGTGAATTCTTAAAGAATGTAGGGACTATCCTGGGCCATTCAACATCTCAGGATGGAATACAAGTGGACCCAAACAAATTTTCTATCATAAAAAGGGTCCCTACTCCTGAAAAGCAGAAGGATGTTAGGAGTTTCTTAGGCTTAGCTAGATATTATAGTAGTCTTATCAAGGAATTTAGTAAATTAGTCTCACTATTTTTTGGATTGCTTGTCAATGAGCTAGAATGATAGCTACCAAGAGGCCCTAAAGATCTTGAAAGACAAATTAACCACTACACCCATACTTAATGCCCAAATTGGACTCTTCCTTTCCATATCCATGTGTAATCATCTGACAAAGATGTAAGGGAAGATTTATGCCAAATAGATGATAAGTTATCCTATGCCATTTACTTCATCAGTAAAAAAATGTCTAAGGTTGAATTAAACTACACTGTGGCTGAGAAAGAACTCCTAGTTGTTGTACACTCTTTGAACAAGTTTAAAAACTACGTCACTAGATACAAAAATTTTGTGCATATTGACCATGCAACTATCAAATACTTGATGAACAAGCCTTGTGTGAATGCTAGAATCATTAGATGGTTGTTATTGTTACAATAGTTTGATTTAACTATCACTGACAAGCCAAGAAAAGAAAATGTAGTTGCAGATTTTCTGTCTAGACTTAGTTTGCCTACTGGTGATGAAGGGATGGTTCATGATAAACTTCTATATGAGCACTTATTTTCTATCTTATTTCTCTCTCCATGGTTTTTTGACATAGCCAACTACCTAGTTGCTGCAAAATTTCCTCCAAATCTGTCATCTAGGGAGAAGTGAAAAATTGTAAGGAAGAGTGCCCCTTTCACTTGAATTGGTGGAAACTTCTTCAAGTTGGGACCAAATCAGATCTTGAGGAGATGTATCACGGAATATGAAGTATTTGAAATCCTCTCAATTAGTCATGATGGGCCCCATGGAGTTCACTTTGTTACAAATAAAAAATCTTTCAAAGTTCTACAAGCTCAGTACTACTTTCCCACTCTCCACAAAGATGTAAGAATATATACCAATAGATGTGATCAATGCCATAGGATGAGGAATCCTACACCCAATGATGAAATTCCCTACAATATTAGGTGGATTTTGAGCCATTTGACAAGTGGGGCATGGATTTCATTGGGCCAATTAATCCACCATCAGGGAAAAAAAAGTACACCATTGTGTGTATTGATTATTTGACAAAGTGGGCTGAGACAAAGGATTTCAAGGAAACAACAAAGGAGAAAGTGGCTGATTTCTTAAGGGAGAATGTGTTCTATAAATTTGGGTACCCCAGAGTGACAATCACTGATTAGGGAATCCAATTCACATCACATATAACCGAGAATATGTTAAGGTAGCATCATATCAAGCACATAAAATCTACTTCCTATCATCCTCAGGCCAATGGATGAATAGAGGTCACAAATAGAGCATTATATGGCATCCTACCAAAGGTTGTGAGTAGAAACAGGAAGGATTGAGCACATATATTAGTGGAGGCCACTTGGTGTTACCAGGAATAGTGTCTATGCAGAACTGCTAATCCCACTAAGGCTGGTAGCTACCTTAGAAACAAACAAAGTAAAACTACTTTCATTTTCCTTTATGAAAAATAGATGAGAGAAGAATAAAGGAGACCAACCTCTGTCTTGTGCTTGGTTCCTTGCTCGATTCCTCTCTCTTCTGATAGTCCTTTGCTACTTTCTTTCTTTTATACCCAGCTTCACAAAGTACCTGTAGATTCAAAGCAGCATAACACTATACGAGAACATAGATCTATTATCATAAGAAATATAGGATCAGATGTATATTAACCATACAAATGCATAAACGTAAATCATACAAGATTATGGAGGAAAACTTGAATAGCTTTATTGATAATCAAGAAAGAGCCAAGAGAATTACAACCGATTGTTCTGACCCAGCATCATCCTCTCAGCAAGAAGCCCTTCTTCACCTCATGAAAAGCTTAGACCACCCAACACTATGATATTGCACCAATAAACCAGCAGCACTTCCTTACAATATACAAAATTCCAGCCTCTGGATCTCTAGGATGAGGGATCCATATATAGATGTCTGCAAGGGAGGTGAGTCGGCTTTTGAGATTTGATTAGTGTCTCCCCTCTGATAGTTCTTGATTCCACTTGGAGATTGATGATCTCTTACTCATCCTTGGTCGAATTCAGAGAGGCAAGTGTCACAGGAGAAGATTCTGGAAGATTTCATGCTTCTCCACCTCGCGGATTGACCCTGCCATTTGTCCCTTCTCGCCCATCGCACCCCATAGAAGGGCTTTTTGAAATGCAACGCACCTATTGTGTGTATTTAGGTGGGATGCAATGAAATTTGCCTATGGAGCAGGTGAAATGGTCCAGTTTTGACCAGTTCTGAGTGGTTTTTCATGGAGAACTTCTGGGAGAAGCTGTAATCAGTTGACCTTGTTCTTTTAGGGGTTGGAAAAACACCTTTAGGGACCTAGGATCCCTTAGTTTATGGACATTTATGCTTGGGGTTGCAGTGCCCAAAAATGTCTATAGCAGTTTCCCCCTAAAGCATGAGGTCGTTAATCTTTTTGATGTCAGGTGAAATGCTTTATCATGAGGATCCGAAGTTCTTTCAAGCTAGAAGGAGACCTGTAATAAGATACAATAAAACACATTATCTTCATAATATTTTCATGATCTAGCTGAGGCGGGCATTCCCATGCTCAGCTTTATAAATTCATTTTCATGTACATAGGATAGACAATCATCTGAGTGTAGACTGATGATTCTGGTGAGTCATCATCCCTTAGATTGGATGATTATCTATGCAGCAATGATGTACATTTGATGTCTTTATTTTCCTGAATATATATTGTAGCCCGGATGGATGAAACTAGATCCGAGGTCTTCAATCTCGTTCAATCTTCACTCAAAGTACAAGTCGATCCATGTGAGAGATGTTCTGGAGTCGAACATGGAAAGACATCGCCTGATTACCAGCCAATGATGTAAGCTGTTAACAGGCGCGAGAGGAATCACCGATAATGATAATGATCCTCAAGGTACTACAGTACAATTCACGTGGTGTGAATAAAGGACTTGGCGTCAAACCCACGCAAAATCTTTCGGTCGAAGGCCATTGATGTGAACTTGTTGCCGGAAGTGAGAAACTTGCCATTGAGGCATGCAAGCTTCAAAGTACTGGAAAGGGTGTTCCTAGATCGACTTCTTGGATAATGAGCTGATGTCGACAAGAAGCAATCCGTCATAGGAGGGCCTTAATTAATCCCAAATCAATGACACAAAACGGAGCAAATGATTTTAATGGAGGTGAAAATGATCTGGTGATATAAGGTTCAGGGTGGCGGTCATGAAAGAATGGAGCGTAAATGTATTGTAGTGGGTGAGACATAGGTGAATTCTCTGAGTGACTTCTCTTGAACATATCGGCGACACTGACATGATGGATCAGTAGCATTAACCCCAAATGTGGATCGTGTGATGGAACCATGGTGATGTGACCAGTGAATGGAACAACCTAACCCGACTAGGATGTGGAGTGAAAGTGTCTTGTCCAAGAGCGACTTACTACCAACAAAGTTTCTTCAAGTTTTCTTCCCAATTTTTCCCCAGTCATTGCTGACCAATACCTCTTTATTTTTGTCAAGCTTGAGGAGGATAACATATTCTTGTTCTATAATTTTCCCTTCGGGCAAACCCATCACTATGTTTTAACGAGCCTAGCGATAGTGAAACTCGCTCTTGTCTGTTGTGGACAAGTTTGTCGCTATTAGGTTTTAACGAGTTTAACGACAAAGATAACTCGGTCCTTTTAAATTTTAGAGAGTCTGAAAAGGGACGTAAAGGAAACTCCAAAAATCATTTTTTGTCATCTAATCCCTTATGTCCGAAAAAGTATAAAACAATATAGAAGGGATGAATTTTTGGTACTTTTAACGAGCCGAACAAAACAAGCGCTTGATCTTTTTGTGTAATAATCCCTCAGGTTCAAAAAGATTAAAATCGAAAGGAGGGATAGCACTTCCGATCACTTTAACGAGCTGGAGAGGCCAATGGCTCGACAATCTTTTCATATTTTATGAGTCAGTTGAAAAGAGCTTAAAGGAGACTTGTCTTTGAGGAACAAGTGATAAATTCGGGTAGCAGCTGATTCCAGGTAAGGTTCGGAATTTCCCAATCACAACAGTGTTACAAGGATGGCTAATAGGATCACTCTTCGCAGCTGTTCCTCAAAAGGGGTAAACAATCAAGTGGAGGTGAATGATTGGCCAATACAGAGTGGAGGTGATGACGAGAACACGACCAAGGCTTCAAAGGCTGAAGTACTACATCACGATGGTTATTTACCAGAAATTGGTTCATTTTTTAATGAGCTTAAATGCTGGGGGAAACATTTGCTCATTGCTTATGTTTATTTTTTTAATGAGCATGACGTCCGCGTTAAAACTGCTCGATCCAATCATATAATAAGAATGTCTCATTTAAAAACGGCATTCTTTTAAAGCTTTGCCCCACATCCTTTCTTTGTGCAAGTTAGGAAACGACCAATCCTATGATTTTAAAGGGTTAGAGGACCTACAAATTTAAAAAATAAATGGTCGCTCTTCGCTTGCATGCCAAAAGGTTTGCATGCCCCCAGGTATACAGACATAGAGTTTCAAGGTTACCCCGCAATTTTGCAGGCAAAACATTCGTTTTATTGGGAAAGGCCTACCTCTTTCAGGTTACCAAAGATTGTTCTATTCGCACTGCAAACCAAACACTTCTTCGGCGATGTCTACCGAAATAAACAAATGCGTGGCGCAGACGCCTCCACTCAAATAACTTTGACGAGGGAATCTTATTCCAGTCTAACCCCCTTTTCCTAAATGGACGGGAGTGTCAGACTAGTCAGATATCCTTCGCGGAAACCTACCCTATACCTGAAGTTTTCCTGCCGAAGCAGACCAGGGTGCATGCCCCCTGGGTTTCAGTCATGTCCCCCGAATCACTCGTGCTCATTAGGTGGACGGACTGGGGATTGATGAGACATTCCTTGCGTGAAAAGACCATTCAGGGATGGTATATGACTATTTGCTATGCGTGAACTGGGGAATGAAAGCTGGTCTACGAGCTTGACCACTCTTCCTTCGTGCGTAAAACACATTACTCTAAAGAGTGAGGAGACAATGGCCTCCATGCAATAAATATAGTCTCGCCCAAGGAATAGATTATAATCCAAGGGTCCTTGGACTACCATTACGTTCATGTGAACGGTTTTCCCTCTCAATGTTATGGGCACATTGGGAAGGATCCCTAACGGTCGACTGGTTCCTTTGTCCAAGCCTATTAGATTTCTCATCTCAGGAAAAAGCAATGGCGAACCAAGCGCTTTCCAAGCAGTCGAGGAAAGGATACTCACAGAAGCCCCTTCATCTATGATGGTACCGGCTAGAGCCATTCTATATGTTTGAGCAATGATTCGGAAGGGTAGACTAGCCGGTAAACGGGGTCTGCCTAGTAGATTCCAGTCAAAGGAAACAACTAGGTTTCTTGGAGGTGGGACCGAATAGACGGCCGGGTACGACTCTGACGAACTTCCTTCCTGTGGTAAAGGAATGGGTGAACTGCCCCCATGTTCATCGGAGTCTGTGCTTACGAAAAGAATTTGGACAGTGTCATCCTTGTTCTCTTCGGTGACTGTATCATCTGAAGATGGAACCTCTGAAGGCAAGACCGAGTCAACTGCCGCCTCGACCTTTTGACTTTTGTCTGGTATGGATTCAGATGGTTTTTCTTCAGTGATAGATACTTCAGCCGACCACAAGGGCGTGTCAGCCAGATTTTCAACTAGTGACAGACTTGGCAAGAGTTTCTTATATCCAAGAGGGAGCCGTAACGGTGAAACCGGACGGTCGTCCAAAACTCTTTTAGCCTCATCTAAGAAGGGACAATGGTGGACAGTGTGATCACCTTCACACAGTTTACAAGGAAATTTGCATTTTCCTTTTTGTCCAGGGGCTTCACTTTCACTAGTTGATGGTGTATTTTCAACATGATCATCAGAGGTTGACGACACTGGGTTGTGCAAACGAGGATACTAGTCCCTTAAGATCCGAGGGATTCAAGGACAATCTCTATGATAGTGGTCTCCTTTACAAATGACACATGGTGATTTAGGCCTGGTCAGTGCAGTGTGTGGATTTTCGCTAGACGACGCTTGGTTGCCCCTTTTCGCCTTTGGCTCCTTCTTCTTATTCTCTTTCTTCTTCTTTTCCTTCTTCTTCTTAGGTACTTGATTTTTGGCTTTACCAGCTTCATCAAACGAAGAGGAAGGAGGAGAGGAAGAATTGGACAAAGTAGAGGGTTGGGGAGTAACTCTGGAATCATTTAGTTGCTGACTCGATTGTTCAGGAATTGCGGTGTTCTGAATGACAGAGGTTGAGAAAAGCCATATGGGTAAGCCTATTGTCAATCCTGGAAGCGACAATGTGGCCATATGGGGCGCACCAACATCTCCCCAAGAGGAGAAGGGACTAGGATTTCCTCCAAGGGGAACTCCTTGGTTGGTGGACTCCATTTTTCTTCAACCTAAGACCAACGTAGGAAAGGTGATAATTATTCCGTTTAAAATAAATTTTAGGCGCTTTGACACAACTTGTTTTTTCAATTTTAAAGAGTCGAGAAAAAACAAAAGATGACTCTATTCGCCTTCGATTTTTAATGAGCCTGAAGTGACAAGTGCTCAGATGGACCTTTTCCGTTAAGGAGTCTAAAAAGGAACGAAAGGGACTGCTCTCGAAATCTAGACAGAGGGATTACTAAACCAATCGCAAAACTGTAGAATACTTTTTACGGTACGGCAGTGAATCTTCCCGAATGCTGTGTTCAGTGCATTGCGATCGATAGGGCAGCAGACACGGCTTCCTATGGATAAAGGATTAAGCCTATTGTGGTATCCCAAAATATACTCGACCGTACATGGGAGCACAAGTCAGTACTGGCACTTATCGTCTCAAAGTGGAGGAATCACCCAACCAATAGTGAAAACAATAGTTACCAGGCTTTACGACGCCCGAATACGTCTCTAGCCTAGACTTCTAGATGTTGTGCGTTAGGTTCCAAAGCATTGTTAGATTCATTAAATTTATTTTATAGTTTATCTTGCTTAAGAAATTTTCCTTTCAGGTTCACCGCGTGATGTAGATGTACAATTCCTAAAATTAAATCTAAGATGACAAACAATCGTTTTATCTTCTTTGTGCAATGAAAATCCTAGCTACTAAGGAAAGAGAGATGGTGTTCTTTCAACAAAGAGCATAGAACACACACTATATGCACTGTCCTAAATAAAACCAATCAAACAGTCTAAATGCAAATGCACATGCATGTATTTGTTTTCAGCCTTCTTAATGTGTAAATGATAAAAAGAAAGCTAATGCGCAAATCTGAATTATTTTTCAAAGTGACAATTACTAACAAGTTTCTTTTCAAAACAAAATGAGGACAATGACAACACTTTGCAATTTGGAATTGAAAACTTGCTTTCGACAATAGAAAAACTACTAATTTAGATCAAATACAAGAGTAACAGGGTAATCGACTATCAAGAACAATCAGATTCTCTTCTATGACTGAAAATGACACTTGCGACACTTTCAAATCAAGAAACGACAGTACAATTACACTACTTCTTTGTAAAGGAGAACTGAAAATGACTCAAAAAATACATAAAAACATTTACAGTTCTTTGCACAATGGAGGTGGAATATCAGCAAGGAAACGGGTTTAAAACAAAGGTGTACTAACTACAGGCAGCAAAACTCCTGAATAGATCTGAAAAGAGTGAACACAGAAACCAAAATTTAGGAACAAGGCCTTGTCTAATCAGCGCACCTGTAACACAGTGAAACTAAAATACAACGCACGTACTACACTCGGGAAGTGCGCTAAATTTGAGGTTCACAGAACAGACAGTGCACTGGACCAGGGACGAGACTTTGATTGGGTTCCGAGTCACAGTTTGCAGTTCAGTTCAGGGATTTTGGCCGAGCAAGTGGTAATCAGTAAATCAATCACAGGGGTAGATCTAAGGAGGTTACTAGAGCCACCACAAGGGGAATTAGAGAGTTTGTAAATCAATTGTTTAATTCATAAACAAAACCCGGAGATTGACTGAAGCAGTGTTGATCTACTTTGCACTTGCATAGAAAATGCAGTTCTAAGGCTAGCTGGCTTGACTTCAGGCTCCGTCTGTAAGTTTATAAAGTAAACAAATGTAGATGAACAAACAATCTACTCGCTCCCCAGCGGAGTCGCCATTTTGTTACCGGGAATAGTGTCTATGAAGAACTGCTAATCCCACTAAGGCTGGTAGCTACCTTAGAAACAAACAAAGTAAAACTACTTTCGTTTGCCTTTATGAAAAATAGACGAGAGAAGAATAAAGGAGACCAACCTCTATCATACGCTTGGTTCCTTGCTCGATTCCTCTCTCTTTTGATAGTCCTTTTCTACTTGTTTCCAAGTCACAACATTCCTAGATATTGTTGCTTTTTGTGTGAAAAAAAAGAGAAAAAAGATAAAGAAACAATAAAAGACTTGGATGAAAACCCTTATGAGGCATATGCAACCAACTCTTCAAATGAAAACCACCCGGAGATAGCCCAAGATTAAAGAAAAAGAAAATAAAATAAAGATATCTGGGTGAAAACCTCCTTTTAGGCACTTAGGGCATGAATACAAGTTGAAAACCTCTCTTGAGGTAGGTTGTGTGTCTCTCTAAAGAAATAAAAAAAGAAAAGAAAAGAAAAACAAAGGAGAATCTCAGGACATGGATCCACAACATGTCTGTTAATAATTTTTGTGATTTTGTAGGTTTGAGGATAATGGTGAATTCCAAAGTTACAAGGCCTGCATCCTCAATATTTGATCCACTTCCCCTCCATCCTCTTCATATCCTCCATCCAAACCCATGTCCTCACCACTCTCCATCATCCTAGTGGCTCAAAACTCAAATTCCATCCCCTCTATGGATTTCTATAAGAAGATTGTAATTCCTACATGAGGATCCTGTAGCATTACAAGAGATTCCCAAAAAACCATAGGAAGATCATTTGAATATGAAGACCCCGAAGCATAACCTTGCCAAAGGTCAATCAATTTCTCCAGCCTTGATCCACCACCCATCCATCCTTCATACATCCTTGTTCACAATAAAAGTCAATATCATTCAAAACTAACCCGCCACTCTATCTCATACTGAAAATTTCTTGAAAAACACAAAGCAGATTCCCTCCATTTTCACAACCCTATACTACTTAATCAGAGCCCAAACATCATCCTCCAGTCCCTCTACATCCTTTATCATCACTCCCATGCAGTTAGAATACCTTGAAAGTGCAGAAAAGGGTTGTTACATGACACTCATGTAGCATCTTATGCAACCATTACAGAAAAGCCATAATCTTAGTTTTTTTTCCTTCCCATCAAATAAAAGGGGTGATACCATCTCATGAGGCACTCTTCCACTCCAATTAGGAATCTCCAGCAGTAACAAAAACACCTAGGACATCAAAAAAGGACCTGCACACATAGCAACAACAACAGTGAAATACCATGAGGAGCAAAGAAGGTATACAAAGGAGCAGAAAAACATAGAAAAACAACTACCTTGGTGGTAGTACAAAGGTCCAGCACTCCAACATGCACAAACCTACATCATTCAATCATGATGTAGGCACAATTATGGAAACCTATCATCTCCTCCGTATGTGTAAATAATGAAAAATGTATGAATGCCAAGAAGAGGTGTTTATATAAGCTGGAGGTGGCCAGTTAACGTGGCCACCCTTATTCAGTGAAAAAAAAGTGATTTATGAGCCCTTCAGATATGTGGTGTCACATGAGTCAAGATAAGATCATAGAGAGTGGGTGGTGATTACGAGGGACAAGGGAATGATTACTATAGGTGGGAACAACGATCCAAAAGAGGGAACCTCGTACTTTTGCTAAGTCATCATAATGCTCCAAATGCTATCCAAAAATAACATATAATGTACTGAGGCTCGAATTCTATTACATCTACACTCATTTCAAAAATAGTTAAGGTAAGGACAAGTTTGGGGAGACATCGAGGATAGTTTAACCCTACTCTTCCAATTCTACAAGAGAAAGCTATAGGAAGCTACAGGAAGCTACATGAAGTTACATGAAACCTACAAATGTTGTAAGAATCCCAAGAAATTCCTATAGGAACCCTCCAAGGGTGAAATAACACTATAAAGGGTCGATTTGGTCTCTAATTATCCTTATCCTACACCATGTGGTGAAAAGTAAGTGCACCCTCTCATTCATCTATCCATAACTTGTATGTTGGTGCACCATGAATTCTACAAGTAGTGTCAATCATTTTGTGAATTGAAAGAACTTTTCTTTCTATAGATTAGAGGAAATATATAAAATTTTCATACACTATAGATTCCAACCCTCTACTTCCACTAAATTATAGATTAGAGGTATTATAGGAAGCAACCCTCCTTCACTTAGTTGAAAATAGAGGAAAGAGATGGGAGGGGGATTTAATAGAAGGGAACCTATGTACACTAAATAATTCATCTTAATGCTCCTGTATTAGACATTTTCAAAAGACATCAATGGATAGGATTCTTTGAACTACTTAAGGGATACGATGATCAAATTACATATGAATATTCCATACCCATAAACTCTCAGATAGGAGTCAGTGCCACCATTATGGTAAGGGGATTAGCTATTTCAATCAGTCTTGAAATAATTAGGAGGGTGACAACCCTTCCCCTAGGTTAGAAGATAAGACAACACCAACATTGTCATTTCAAAAAATAACTTCTTCATGATTTATGAAAAACCTATTGAAGACAAAAATGGAGTTAGGAGGGAAATACTACCTTATCCCTAGGATTAGGTGGCCTATTGTATCCTAAAATTCATCTCCTGTGAAGGAATGCTGAGTGTAGTCTATGGCTACCATTTTAGATTGCTCGATGAACTAAGGTTTCAAGCAGAAATGCCCCTAGCCCAAAGACTCGGTGTACCATATTTCCTCCTGCAGTCCATTAGGGACATGAGACAAAAGGTGAGAGAGGGCAAGCACAAACACCGAGGCTGCCATGGCATCATCAAATTGATAGTGGTACATTCTTTCAATAAACTAAGGATCCATGTCCCCTAGTCCAAATTCATGGATATGGACATAGAGGCCTTAATTGACACTCAAACCTTCACACCAGGTGAGCCCCCAACCTCTAGTGTTGGAGGAATAGAGAGGAAAGAAGAAGAAGAAGAAGAAGAGGTAGAGGTAGAAGAGGAATAAGAAGTAGAGATAGAAGAGGAAAGAGAGGGAGAGGCAAAGAAAATGGAGGAAGACCCAGGGCAAGATGAAGAAGTAGAGAAAAAGAAAGATGAAGAAGTAGAGAAAGAGAAATATGAAGAATAAGAGGAGGAGAAATAGAAAGACCCAAGCTTTGAGAAAACTACTGCATCTACAGAATAATGGGTATCCCCAGAGAAAGCAATTTTTCCTCCAAAACCCACTGAAAAAGAGGTAGTTGCCACCTTCTCTACCTTTAGCACACTAGTCAAACCCAAAACTAAAATGCAAAGGAAAACTCCCCTATCCTTTAAAACAAATAAAGGGACGAGGATTAAGAAAGGAAGGCCTATAACTCCCACAAAGGCCCCTATCACAATTAAAGAGTCCCCAAGTAAAAAAGAGGTGGGGCCCACTGAAAGAAAAGTTGAGTTGGTCGCCTCTCCAGAAACCATATTAAAGACTCCCATAGAATATGTAAGGAGGCCCACCACTATATCAACCTCCTCTAAACAAGCCAAGACACCAACCAAACTCCACCAAAAAGGAAATGGGAAGCTATAGGAAAAACATAGAATGCTACAAGAAAAATAGAGTGTGCTATATGAAGAACAGAAGGTGTTACAATAAGAGAATAATGAGAAACAAGAAGGTAAAAAGGAAACAAAATAGTTACATGAAGGGGAAAATTACCCAAGAACATTTGAGAAGTGTTATAGACATTTTTGGGCACTGCAACCCCAAGCATGAAATGTCCATAAACCAAGGGCTCCTAAGTCCCTAAAAGTGTTGTTCTAACCCCTAAAGGAACAAGGTCAACTGATTACAGCTTCTCCCAGAAGTTCTCCATGAAAAACTACTCAGAATTGGTCAAAACAGGATCATTTCAGCTGCTCCACTGGCCAAGTGCGTTGCATCTCACCTAAGTACACTGTGTGGTGTGTTGCATTTCAAAATTCCCTTCTATGGGGTGCGATGGGCGAGAAATGACAAATGGCAGTATCATTCCGCGAGGTGGAGAGGCAATGGAAGCTTCCAGAAACTTCTCCTGTGACACTTGCCTCTCTGAATTCGACCAAGGATGAGTAAGAGATCATCAATCTCCAAGTGGAAGCAAGAACTATCAAAGGGAAGACACTAATCAAATCACAAGCTGACTCATCCCCCTTACAGATATCTATATATGGATCCCTCATCCTAGAGATCTAGAGGCTGGAATTTTGCATATTGTAAGGAATTGTTGTTGGTTTCTTGAGACAAACATCAGATTGTTGGGTGATCTAAGCTTTGTATGAGGTGAAGAGGGGCTTCTTTGTTGAGAGGTTGATGATGGGTCAGAACAACTGGTTGTAACTCCTCTTGGCTCTTTCTTGTTTATCAATAAAAGCTATTCAAGTTTTTCTCCATACTCTTGTGTCATTTACGTTTGCTGCATTTGTATGGTCAATTTATATCTGATCCTAGATTGTTTATGATTATAGATCCATGTTCTTGTATAGTGCTGTGCTACTGTGATCTTACAGGTACTCTGTGAAGCTGGGCGTGCAAGGGAACAAGTAGCGAAAGACTATCAAGGAAGAGAGGAATCGAACCAGGAGATTAGCGCAAGACAGAGGTTGGTCTTCTTTGTTCCTCTCTATCTATACTTCATAAAGGAAAAACGAAAATAGCTTTACTTTGTTTGTTTCTAAGGCAGCTATCACACCTTAGTGGGATAAGTAGTTCTGAGTAGACACTTTTCCCTGTAACAAAATGGCGACTCCACTGGGGAAGAATTAGTTTGTTTGTTTATCTTCCTTGTTGTCTATTTCATAAACTTACAGACGGAGTCTGAAGTTGTGTCAGGTAGCATTCGAACTGCATTTGCTATGCAAATGCAAAGTAGATAAATGCCACTTTCAGTCCATCTCCGGGATCTGTTTATGATTTAAACAATTGATTCGCAAACTCTCTGATTGCCCTTCTGATAGCTCTTAGATCCTCCTTAGATCTACCCCTGATTGTTGCATTACTGATTACCTTTTCCTCGGCAAAACCCATGAACTGAACTGCAAACTCTGACCCGGAACCCAAGCAGAGTCTTGTTTCTAGCCCAGCGTAGGTACTGTTCTGAGAATCTGAACTTCAACGCACTTCCCGAGTGGAGAAGGTGCGTTTCATTTCAAATTCCCTGTGTTACAGGTGCGCTGATTAGACTAGGCTTTGAGCAGTGTTAGTTTCTGTGATTCATTCTTTCCAGTTCTATTCATGAATTTTGCTACTAGTAATCAGTATATGTCTGTTTGAAACCCCTTTTCCTTGCTGTTATTCTGCCTCCTTTGTACAAAAGAACTATAAATGTTTTTGTGTGTTTGTTGAGTCATTATCAGTTCTCCTTTGCAAAAAGTAACATAATCGCACTGTTGTCCTTTGATCTGAAAGTGTCGCAAGTGTCGATTTCGATCATAGGAAAGAGTTTGATTGCTGTTGATGGTCGATTATCCTGTTACTATTGTTTTTGGTCTGAATTTGTAATTTTTCTAGTGTCGAAAACAAGTATTCATTTCAAAATCGTAAGGTGTTGTGATCGTCTCCATTTTTGATTTCGAAAAGAAACTTGTTGATATTTGTCGCTTGAAAAGAAATTCAGTTTTGTGCATCAACTTTCTTTTTATCATTCATATACTAAGAAAGTTGGAAACAAATACATGCATGTGCATTTGCATTTAGACAGTCTGATTGGTTTGATTTAGGAAAGTGCATTTAGAGTGTGCTCTTTGCTCTTTGTGAAAGGATTCTGTCTTTCTTTCCTTAGTAGCTAGGATTTTCATTGCACAAAGAAGATAAAAAGATTGTTTATCATCTTAGATTTCATTTTAGGAATTACATCTACATCTCGCGGTGAACCTGAAAGGCAAACTTCATAAACAAGATCAACTATAAAATAAATTCAATGAACCTAACAATGCTTTGGAACCTAACGCACAACATTTAGAAGTCTAGGCTAGAGATGTATTCTGGCGTCGTAAAGCCTGGTAACTGTTGTTCTCACTGATGGTTGGGTGATTCCTCCACTTTCAGATGATAAGTGTCAGTACGGACTTGTGCTCCCACGTACCGTCGAGTATATTTTGGGAGACCACAATAGGCTTAATCCTTTATCCATAGGAAGCCGTGTCTGCCGCCCTATCGATCGCAATGCACTGAACACAACATTCGGGAAGATTGACTGCCGTACCTGTTGTAGGGAAAAGTATCCAATACGGAATGACCCTATCCCACTCTAAGGGTGATAGTACCTCAGCAACAACTGAATACAAAGCTATTCAAGATTACTTCTTTATGAGATGTAAGAGAGAGGAGAAAGGGATCCACTAACCGTTATCTTCCGCTAATGGTTGATCTAATCTTCCCTCTTTGCTGCTTGCTCCCAACTCCTTGCTCTTTCACTGGCCCAGCTACACAAAGATCCTGCAAAAGCACAAGAAAGGAAAACTACAAGAATCATACATCCATAATTGATTCAAGGATTAGAATAAATCAAATATACAAGCATCAATACGCCACAAAGACACATGCATATAGAAGAACCTCAAATGCTTTATTAATGGAAGAAGTAAAGTTCTGAGAGTGTTACAACCATAAGAGGCCCAATCCAGCAACACTTCCCAGCAGAAAGAAATCTCCTCTTCACCTCCTTCAAAGCAATCACCCAATAGTTCTATACACAAACCAACAGCACTTCCTTACATTCACCAAATTCCAGCCCCCTTAGACCTCATGAGAGAGCTCCATATATAGGATATTTGGAGAAAGGATGAGTCAGCTTGAGACTGACATGAAGTTGACTTGTGTCCTCTCCCTCTTCAGTTATACTCCAGTTCTTGAGTCCACTTGGAGATCCTAGCTTCCACTTGGAGTTTAAGGACCTCTTACTCATCATAGGGCGAATTTGCTGATCCAAGTGTCATTTTAGAAGCTTCCTGGGCACCTGACACCTTGCAGAATGACTGTGCCACTTGGCCAATCTCGCCCAGAACAGGTAGCCTTCATTAGATTTGACATTCAGCGCAGGTACAGAGTGGAGCAGTTGACATTCAGCGCAGATTCTCAGTGGAGAAGTTGACATGATCCTGAAATTGCTTGTTTTTTAGTGTTTTCAGGTGGAGAACTGATCTGAAGTGCTGTGGTTTGCTGACCTTGTTCCTCTAGGGGTAAGAACAACATGTTTAGGGACTTTGGATCCCTTAGATTATTGACATTTCATGCTTCATGCTGTAAGGCACAAAAATGTCTATAACAGTTGCCCCCTAAAGTATGAGGTCGTTTATCGGGTGAATTGCTTTATCCAGAGGATCCGAAGTTCATTCAATCGCTGAGAGGTGTCCTGTAATAAAATACAATACAATACATTATTTTTCATTCTGCTTTCATGATCTAGCTGAGGCGGGCATTCCCATGCTCAGCTTTATAAATACATTTTGGTACATAGAACAGACGATCGTCTGATGGTACACTGACAATTCTCTGCTAAAATTATCATCCTTTGAGTAGGATGATCATCTGCTGCAATGATGTACATAACAAATGTCTTTATATCCCGAATGTATATCGCAGCCCGGATGGATGAAACTAGATTCGGGGTCTTCAAACTCGCTCGATCTTCACTCTAAGTACAAGTCGATCCATGTGAGAATTGCGCTGAAGTCGAACATGGAAAGACATCGCTTGATTACCGGTCAATAATGTAAACCGTTAACAAGCGCGAGAGGAATCACCAATAATGACAATGACCCTCAAGGTACTGCAGTACAATTCACATGGTGTGAATAAAGGACTTAGCGTCGAACACCACGCAAAATCTTCTGGTCGAAGGTCATTGATGTATACCTGTTGCCGGAAGTGAGAAACTTGTCATTGAGGCATGCAAGATTCAAAGTACTGAATGGGTTGTTCCTAGATCAACTTCTTGGATAATGAGCTGAAGTCGACAAGAAGCGATCCGTCAAAGGAGGGCCTTAATGAATCCCACATCAATGACACGGAACGGAGCTAATGATTTTAGTGGAGGTGAAAACAAACTGTGACATATGACTCAGGGTGGCGATCATGAATGGATGAAGGATAATGTATGGCAGTGGATGGGACACGGTTGACTCTTTCTGAATGACATCTCTTGAACATATAACGACACTGATGCGATGGATCGGTAGCATTACCCCAAATGTGGATGGTTTGGCGAGGACCATGGTGATGAGACCGGTGAATGAAACAACCCAACCCGATGTGATACGGAGGACAAAGTGTCATGTTCAAGAGCGACTTGCTACCATTAAAGCTTTGAGGTTCTCCCAATTTTTCCCCAGTCATTTCTGACCAGTACCTCTTTATTTTTGTCAAGCTTGAGGAGGGTAACATATGCTTGTTCTATAACCTGCCCTTCGGGCAAGCCCATCGCTATGTTTTAACGAGCCTAGCGATAGGGAAACTCGTTCTCATCTAAAGACAAGTTTGTCGCTATTTAATCATTTTAACGAGTCTAACGACAAGGAAAACTCGGTCCTTTTCAATTTTAGAGAGTCTGAAAAGGTACAGAAAGTTAACTCCAAAATTCCTTTTTCGTCATCTAATCCCTTAAGTCCAAAAAAGTATAAAACAATACAGAAGGGATGAGTGTTCGGTACTTTTAACGAGCCGATCAAAACAAGCGCTCGATCTTTTTGTGCAATAATCCCTCAGGTCCAAAAAGATTAAAATCTAGAGGAGGGATAGCTCTTCCGGTCCCTTTAATGAGCTGGAAGGCCAAAACTCGGCAAACTTTTCATGTTTTACGAGTCAGAAAAGAGCTCAAAGAAGACTCGTCTTTTGAGGAACGAGTGATAAACAGGGATATCAACTGATTCCAGGTACAGGTTGGAATTTTCCAATCACGGCAGTGTCAAAAGGATGGCTAGGTGAAATCACTCTTCGCAGTTGTTCCTCAAAATGGGTAAACAATCATATGGAGGTGAACGATCGGCCAAATGACGATGGAGGTGGCGGGTGCAAACACGACCAAGGCTTTCTATGGCTGATAAAATTACGATCACAAAGGTTATTTACCGGGATAGGTTCTTTTTTAGATAAAAATGAGCTTAAACTCTGGAGGAAACATTGCTCACTGCTTTTCTATTTTTTAACGAGCATAAATTCTGCGATAAAACTGCTCGAATCTTGCGTTTATTTTTTAACGAGCATGAACTTTATGCTAAAACTGCTCGATTCTCAAGTTTGCATGCCCCCAGCATAATAACACAAATCGAGGTGCATGCATATTGGTCACTATTTAAGCATAGTAACGCTTGAGGTACAACCCGTTGCGGGGCTGCGCCAGTGGAATTCCATCGTAATCCATCAACTCGTAGGCTCCTTTTTCTAACACCCTTTTAACAATATAGGGGCCCATCCATAAGGACTTGAATTTACCTGCTCCCAATTTATCGGATTCTTGGTCATAAAGCAAGACCAAATCACCTTCCGAGAAGACACGGGGTTTGACATTTTTGTCAAACTGAGCCTTGACTCGTTTCTTATAAGCTTCGTTAGCCAAATCGACGTCACGACGGGTTTCATCCAACTGGATTAATTCCAAGAAACGAGCCTCTTCTTCTGAGGTTCTGGGGAGAAGATCAATTGCGAGTTTAAGCGACGAAATTTCGCACTGGATCGGTAAGACTGCTTCCAGGCCATACACCAATTGAAAAGGTGTGAACCCGGTTGCGTTCTTAACCGACGTTCGGTAGGCCCACAAGGCTGAGTACAGGATTAGGTGCCACCTTCTTTTGTGAACCCCGATCATCCTTTGCAACATACGCTTTAGGACCTTGTTGATTGCCTCAACTTGTCTGTTGGCTTGCGGATAATGTGGGGTAGAGCTGTCGTGAGATAGCCCTAGCTTGGCAGCTAATTCGACCATCATGTGATTGCGAAAATGCGACCCATGATCTGTGACTATAGCCTGTGGTACGCCGAACCTGGCGACTACATGATTGAAAAAGAAAAGGGCAGCTGTTTCACCAGTGTTATCCAATGTAGGCATCGCCTCGGCCCATTTGGTAAAATAGTCAACAACGACTATAATATACCCATGCCCCCCGGTCGAGGTGGGGTTACATTGCATGAAGTCGATGCCCCACTTAGCGAATGGCCCAACAGCAACTATCGGCTGTAAAGGTGCGGGTGGTCGTTTGGTTTTGCTATCAAAGATTTGACAAGCATGGCAACTTCTGACTGCGGTTATGCAATCTTTGAACATGGTTGGCCAGAAGTATCCTGCTCGTAAGATTCTTTGTGCTGTTGCATATCCAGACTGATGCCCCCCACAGGCGCCTGAATGACAATCATTCAGGGCTTTTTCGACCTCCTCATGGATAAGGCACCTCCTCAGAACTGTATCGACACCACGACGGTAAAGTGTATCACCGACGATCATGTAGTCTTTTGCTTGGTATCGTATACGTTTTTGTTCGGAGTGAGAGGTGTTAGGCCTGAACCTTTGGGTTTGGAGATAAACTATGATATCCCCATACCACTCATCGCTTACAGATATCAGAAACAAACTTTTGTCCATGATTGACTCTTCCGATGTTTCATCGTTGGACAACGATGGGAGATCACACAATAATTCTGCAAAAACTAGAGCTTTCTTTGATTTGGATTTTACAAATTCCAGATCAAACTCTTGAAGGATTGCTATCCATTTTGAATATTTGCCCCCCAGCAACTGTCGCGACAGTATATATGTCATGGGGTTGCAATCTGACAAGATGGTAGTTTTCCGAAAGAGGACATAATGTCGAAACCTTTGGATCGCTTGAACAACTGCAAGCGCTAGTTTTTCAACATAAGAATATTTACTTTCTGTATCGTTTAAGTTTTTACTTAAATAATAGATAGGATGTTCAATTCCATCGACTTCTTGAACTAAAACCATTGCAATGGTCGTATCTGCTGCAGCCAGATACAGGTTAAAATCTCTTTGATAGTTCGGGGCGTACATTAATGATGCTTTTACTAGACAATCTTTCAGAGCATCAAAGGAAGCTTGCGCCACCTGGTCCCAGACAAAAGGTACATCCTTTTTCAAAAGACGAGTATAACCCTTAGCAAGTTCTGCGTAATTTGGAATGAATCTCCTCAGAAAGTTTGCTTTCCCTTGGAGTTTCTGAATCTGAAGCAAATTTGAAGGTGGAGGCAAATTAATTATTGCCTGAACCTTACAGGGGTCGAGACGAATCCCATCCTTAGAGACTAAAAAGCCAAGTAAATGACCTGAATCGACGCAAAACACACATTTGTGTGGATTGAGTCTTATCTTGTAGTGTCGACAACGTAGAAATATCGCTCTTAAATGCTGCGGATGATCAGTCCGCTTTCGCGAATGACCCAGAAGATCGTCGAGATAAGGTTGAACAATGTTCTTGATGTCATGGAAGGCATAATTCATTGCCCTCTGAAACGTCGCCCCTGCGTTCTTTAAACCAAAGGGTAATTTTCGATAAGCGAATGTGCCCCACGGACAAATAAATGCAGTCTTTGACTGGTCCTGTGGGCGGATATTTATTTGATTATACCCGGAAAATCCATCCATAAATGAAAAGATTTCACATCCAGCGCATTCATCAATTATCTGGTCGATGAAGGGTGTAGGGTAGTTGTCTTTAGGACAAGCTTGGTTTACATCCCTATAATCGACACACACTCTAATCGTCCCTTGTTTTTTCATAACAGGGACAATATTCGATACCCAATCGGTTAGAGGAACTGGGTAGATGAATCCAGCATGGAGAAGTTTTTCAACTTCTACCTTAATGGCAGCGGCTTTCTTCGGGTGCACTTGCCGAAGTCGTTGTCTTACTGGTTTGACATCAGGATACATTTTAATTTCATGTTCAACGATACTCGAGTCAATGCCTGGCATTTCATCATATGACCAAGCAAAGACATCTCTAAATTCGCGAAAAAGAGCGTCATATATTTCCAGTTCTGAAGGGGAACAACCTTTGCCGACATGTATATTCTCTACAACATTAGGTCTTGTCGAGATATTTATGGCTATAGTCTCTTCAATATTGGATAGGTTTCGCTCGGAATCCACCATATTTACAGTATTTGTTAGGAATTTAAAAACTGAAGGGTGGTACAGGTCGTGTTGAGTATCTTCTTCACACTCCGGAAGAAGGGAACGATGGTGGTGATCATTCCATGGTGCCCCCTCAATCAACATTGATTGTAAGATTCCTTCGTCAGTCCCATGAACTTTCGACCAAGGATCTAATGGGGTACCATATTCTCCAGACCTATCTACCCAAACGCTCGATGAGCGTTGACTTGGGTTCGCCTCCCATGCCTGAAACATTGATTGCTACAATATTTCTATAGGACTTGGTGGCAAAACCATTTGGTGATCCATGACGACTTCGTCTTCTGCGACCTTCAAGGAAGATACCATGTTGCATGTTGCTACAAACGGGATATTCCCTACATGGATAGGAGGTGGCAACGCGAAAGCTCCCATCATTGTGGGGTCTTTTAATAGGCCTACTCCGATATCTTGTATTGAATGGTCGCTCCCATGGATCATGGGAATGCTTCCTGTAACTTGTGAACCATTAGGGAGGAAGTTCTGTTGGTCGACGATCGTAATCCCTCCTTCAAACGGGAATGCGATCTTCCTAAAATAATTCGACACTACAGCTGCCATGGCATATATCCATGGTCTTCCCAGTAGGATGTTATAGTCAAGATTGCCATCAATGACTTCAACATCAATTTCCACTGTTTTTCCTCCTAGTTCAACTTTCAAGTTATTTAGGATGCCGTACGGCGTGTACGTCCTACCGTCGAATGCTTTTAATGTCGTCGAAGATCGCGACAAGGTTGGAGATCCAAGAGTTTTCCAGCAACTCATTGACATAATACATGTCGATGCCCCCTCATCAATAATTGTTCTGTGAACAGTTTTGTTGAGTGCTTTCACTTGAATAAGGAAAGCTAATTGAGCTGGTAACTGAGGATCATATCCTTTGTGATCAAAGGATACAAGATTGGAATCTTTAGGATCCACTCCACCAATTGCTGATAACAACGCCTGCCTTTGGGATGGGCAATTTTGCAGTACCTCAAGAGTCGACATAGCGGATGGCGATTGGGCCAAATCTTCCACTATGTTATAATGTTGCGCCGCCCTGGCGCGAGGATTAAACGTCGACTTGTGTACTACTCCCTTTGGCGGTTTTATTGTTAACTCATGCGTGAGGGGGGGTACAACTTCTGCCGAAGTTGTTGTCGAACTACTAGGTTGATCTTTACCTTTGTCGTTCGATACCGGCGGATTCCCGTAATCTTTACTCCTTGTCGAGACCATAGCATCATTTTGCTTAGAGACCGACAACATAAGCACTTGCGACGGGGAAGCATTCCCACTATCAACCATATTTTGACCTGGGTTGGGAAATGGATCAGTCAACACAGCTGAATTTTGGGAACTTTTAAAGAACTTCTTTAACTCAGCTTTGAACGGACAGTTCCTTGTGAAATGATCCTCTTCATCACATATTTGACATGGATAAATTTGTTTCCCTTGCCCAGGAGGGTTTGAAGAAGTTTTTTGAGGGGATGACTCACCCTGTTTCTTCTTCTTCCCTTTGTTTTGCTTCTTCTTGCTTCCTGGTTGACTGGAATTTTTGCCTTTATCCGTAGATACGGCATTTACTTCCGAAGCAAGAATTTCTTGATTTGCTTTTTGATTCGAAGTCTTACGGGGTTTCTTATTCGAATCCCTTGTCGACTTTGTGTTTGCAGTGCCAATCACACCATCACCGGCATGAGAGTCACTGTTCGATCCAGGAGGAGGAGGGATTGAAAATTCCGGTCTGGGGGCGTCAGGTATCTTATCATAGAGCGTGCCAGACTGAGTATATACTAAGTCTAAATACTGGGCACGAGCAATAACCTGCTCCTCTGTTACGACCCCTCCCTTGGCCACATCTTCTGTTATAGCAGGAAGAAGCGACTTTATAAACCACTCAGCTAACAACTGATCTGGAACATAAGTCTTTACCATTCTGCGATGACGACGCCACTCATGTATATGATCTGATATATGTGTGGCCGTTGTCTACTTGAAATTGGTTAAGATTTCTGTTCCAGTTTCGTACCTTATAGGTAACTGAAAGTGTGTTAAAAAAGTCGTGGCTAGGGAACTAAAATTGTCGAAAGAGGCTCTAGGTAATTCAATATACCATTTAGCCGCCGGACCAGTCAATGTCCTCTGGAAAAGGCGAAGCCTTATCGAATCATCATTCAAGGTATTCGACGAACACCACAGATGAAAAGTCATCACATGATTCAACGGGTCTTCGCCAGGATTTCCATTGAATTTAGGAATGTCCGAAGGAAGCTTGTGAGGAATCGCTGGCCACCAATGGGCATAGGTGATTGGATCGTTCGTCAATCGATGTAAATCTGGTAATTCCAGAGTTGCCACGAATGGTAACTGCTAATTCAGGTTTGGCGAGGCTTACCCAGGATACGATGTAATCGCTTGAGAAGTAGGCCTTTGCATACCAGCATAATGCAATTGATGCTAATATGACTGATATGGCTGGTGGACTTGGCCACTGTAAAGTGGTTGATTCAACCCGTTCTGAGTATAGGGTTGTCCACTATTCGCAAAGATCTGTTGCTCAGATCCTTGGTACACCTACTGAAGCTGAGGTTGTTGGTACTGCACCATCCATGGTTGTGAAGCCATGTTTTGCTGTGTTATATTAACCGACGGACCAAGATGCGGGGTTATTGTACCCATTTGTACTTGTGTCGTCCCGACAGTTGGCGATTGTGGTTGTGTTGCAGGGTCAAGGGGCTGTTGCATTACAACCTGGGGTTGACATACAACAGGCATCGATTGAACTTGCGACACGGTTACAATAGCAGGCGTCATCGGGATGCTAGACATAGGTACACACTGTTGCATAGAATACACAACTCTTGGCTGTTGAGGTAACATAGGTACCCAACCACTTGTCGTAACTTCATTCAAACTTGAATGTTGTTGAAAACTGCCGTATGGGTATCCTCCTAGAGGAGGTAATGAAAGGGCATACTGCCCCCCATATGGTAGCAATCCGGAACTCAGAGGGATTGTTAGTCTTTGAGGACTAGATGACCCAAATTGACCTCCATGAGGATCAATCTGTCGAGTTTCAACATAAGAATTACCGGGTATTACTTCGGATGAACAAACTGGAACAGACCATACTGTCGAAATAGTCCCTGGGTGGACTCCTTCTAGCTGTTGAGAGCTAGTTGGGACAGCTGGTATGCCGGCAAACATCGTTGGAGTGACAGCAGGAGCTTCTGCCGTCGCTGTGTCATTTGGCACAGTCCTAGATGTCGACGGTTGCTCAGACATTTTAAGTCTATCCAATAGACTGCCCAGCGATTCTACAGGAACTTCCACTGGTGGTGGACAAACTTTTGATGCAGAAGGAAAAAGAGTGACACCTACTCCAAAATGAGTTGGAGTATTTGCTTGTTGGTCCTCTACGATTTCCTCTATTGCAATCAGACCAGGAGGAAGAGGAAGACTGTCAGGTCCGTAAAAGATTTCTGGTGCCGAAGAAGGGGTTGTTTCGACAGCGACAGTTGTTTGAGCAACAAGACTCTGTGGACCGGTTACAGATGGAACTGGTTCAGTTATGCAAGTACTTGTTCTCAGACCAGGATCAGTGCAACTATCCCTTTGTGGCTGTCGAACTTCTTCAATAGAGGCAGGGGTTCCAGAAATACTAGGAGTGACCAGAATCTCAGATGTTGTTGGAACTGTTGTTCTAACTTTAATGGGAGATTTTGACCCGGTCAAGCGAGTTTGCTTCGTCCGTACTACTTTCGATTCCGGAGACAAAGACGGTTGACTCGCAAGCCTCTGCGAACGACGGGGTTTCAATTGACTTTCCTCCACGGTTGCAGATTACTCGATCAACTAAAATACAAAAAGGGGAATTATGTTTCCGTATTGAATGAATTTTATTAGACGCTTTTAGACACAACTTGCTTTTTCAGTTTTTAAGAGTCGAGAAAAAGCTAAAGATGACTCTAGTCTCCTTCGATGTTTTAATGAGCCCGAAGTGACAAATGCTCGGTTGGACTTTTTCAGTTATAGAGTTTGAAAAAGGCCAAAAGAAACTGCTCTGGAGATCTAGGCAGAGGGTGTGCCAAACCTTTCGCGAAACCACAGAATACGTTTTACGGTACGGGTGGTCGATCTTCGTGAATGCTGTGTTCACTGCATCGCGATCAGTAGGGCAGCCGACACGGCTTCCTAAGGATAAAGGATAAATGCCTATAGGGGTCTCCCAATATACGCGACGGTACGCGGGAGCACAAGTCCGTATTAGTGCTATCGTCCCTCAGGAGGAATCACCCACCTTCGTAGAGATAGATAGTCACTACGTTTAACGACGCCGGAACACGTCTCTACCTAGACCTCTATTGTGAACATTATGTTACAAAGTGTTGTTAGGTTCACTCAATATATTTTAAGTTGATCTTGTTTAGCAGTTTGTCTTTCAGGATCACCACGAGATGTATTGGTACAAATTCCTAAATGCAGTCTAAGATGATAAGCAAGCTTTATAATCTTTTAACTTTGAAAATCCTAACTACTGAGGGAAAAGAAAGACATCATCTTTTCACACAGATCACGAAGCACACACTAATGCACTTTCTCCTAGATCAATCATGCAAACTTATCAAAAATGAAAATGCAAAATGCAGGTATTTCTTTTCTCTTTCTTAATGTTGATGTATTACAAAAAGAAAGCTGTTGTATAATTTCGAATTCAATTTCAAGTGAAAGCAAACAAGCTTGTCCAAAATCAAAAGACACCTTAAGATTTACTTGTTTCGACACTAGAAATATATAAACTCAAACCAAATGACGAAAGCAAAAGCTCAATCAGCTATGAACAGCAAATAAACTAACTCTTAAGATCAAAACGACACTTTATCACAGGTCTAGATCTAAGAGGTCACAGCAAGACTAGTTCACTTTCGTTATGGGAAACTGTAAATGCATAAGAAATACAGAAAGAACAAACACAGTTTCTTTATACAACTGAGGCGGAATAGTGACAAGGAAAGTTGGTTTCAGATAGGCCCACTGACTGGTAACAAACAGCAAAAAACAAGAGTGAAAACAAGGCAAGAACCAGCAGGAAACCCCAGTAGCACAGTGTACCACTGGTTCAGTGCAGGTAAAGGACTGTCAGATTGACATTCAGCGCAGTTCTCGAAGGGGCTACCTGCGCTGAAATGCAGACTGCCTTTGTACAACCTGCACTGAAGAACGAGACTTACGTTTTTCACAGTTTCCAGGTCACAGATTGCTCAAAAATTCATAGTTTTTGCTCAAATCAGAAGCTATCAGTCAAGGACACACTAAGGGATGACAAGGAGGATGAAAATATATCACTAAGAGCTTATTAGAGTCCTTGTGGATCAGCTCTTCAAATCATAAACTTGCCCAGAAACTGAGCTAGAGTAGCTGCCCTCTACTTTGTATTTGAATGATTTAAACACAGTTCGATTCGGTACTCCCTTTGTTTATGAAATGAATAGCAAAAAACACAAACAACCAACAAGATACGTTCCCCAGCGGAGTCGCCAATTTGTTGTAGGGAAAAGTATCCAATACGAAATGACCCTATCCCACTCTAAGGGTGATAGTACCTCAGCAACAACTGAATACAAAGCTATTCAAGGTTACTTCTTTATGAGATGTAAGAGAGAGGAGAAAGGGATCCACTAACCGTTATCTTCCGCTAATGGTTGATCCAATCTTCCCTCTTTGCTGCTTGCTCCCAACTCCTTGCTCTTTCACTGGCCCAGCTACACAAAGATCCTGCAAAAGCACAAGAAAGGAAAACTACAAGAAGCATACATCCATAATTGATTCAAGGATTAGAATAAATCAAATATACAAGCATCAATACGCCACAAAGACACATGCATATAGAAGAACCTCAAATGCTTTATTAATGGAAGAAGTAAAGTTCTGAGAGTGTTACAACCATAAGAGGCCCAATCCAGCAACACTTCCCAGCAGAAAGAAATCTCCTCTTCACCTCCTTCAAAGCAATCACCCAATAGTTCTATACACAAACCAACAGCACTTCCTTACATTCACCAAATTCCAGCCCCCTTAGACCTCATGAGAGAGCTCTATATATAGGATATTTGGAGAAAGGATGAGTCAGCTTGAGACTGACATGAAGTTGACTTGTGTCCTCTCCCTCTTCAGTTATACTCCAGTTCTTGAGTCCACTTGGAGATCCTAGCTTCCACTTGGAGTTTAAGGACCTCTTACTCATCATAGGGCGAATTTGCTGATCCAAGTGTCATTTTAGAAGCTTCCTGGGCACCTGACACCTTGCAGAATGACTGTGCCACTTGGCCAATCTCGCCCAGCGCAGGTAGCCTTCATTAGATTTGACATTCAGCGCAGGTACAGAGTGGAGCAGTTGACATTCAGCGCAGATGCTCAGTGGAGCAGTTGACATGATCCTGAAATTGCTTGTTTTTGAGTGTTTTCAGGTGGAGAACTGATCTGAAGTGTTGTGGTTTGCTGACCTTGTTCCTCTAGGGGTAAGAACAACATGTTTAGGGACTTTGGATCCCTTAGATTATTGAAATTTCATGCTTCATGTTGTAAGGCACAAAAATGTCTATAACAGTACCGTAAAAAGTATTCTGCAGTTTTGCGATTGGTTTGGTAATCCCTCTACCTAGATTTCCAGAGCAGTCCCTTTCGTTCCCTGAAATTGCTTGTTTTTGAGTGTTTTCAGGTGGAGAACTGATCTGAAGTGCTGTGGTTTGCTGACCTTGTTCCTCTAGGGGTAAGAACAACATGTTTAGGGACTTTGGATCCCTTAGATTATTGACATTTCATGCTTCATGCTGTAAGGCACAAAAATGTCTATAACAGTACCGTAAAAAGTATTCTGCAGTTTTGCGATTGGTTTGGTAATCCCTCTACCTAGATTTCCAGAGCAGTCCCTTTCGTTCCTTTTCAGACTCTTTAACAGAAAAGGTCTATCTGAGCACTTGTCACTTCAGGCTCATTAAAAATCGAAGGCAACTAGAGTCATCTTTTGTTTTTTCTCGACTCTTAAAAACTGAAAAAACAAGTTGTGTCAAAGAATCTAAAATTCATTTAATTCGAAAACATACTTCCCCTTTATTTTTTAGTTTATCGAGTAATCCGCAATTGTGGAATAAAGTCAATTGAAACCCCGTCATTCGCAGAGGCTTACGAGTCAACCGTCTTTGTCTCCGGAATTGAAGCTAGTACGGACAAAGCGAACTCGTTTAACCGGTTCCAAATCTCCTGTTAAAGTTAGAACAAGTGTTCCAACAACATCAGAGACTCCGGTTACTCCAAACATTTCTGGTATCCCTGCCTCTACAGAAGAAGTTCAACAGCCACAGAAGGACAGTAGTACTGATCCTAGTCTGAGGGTAAACACTTGTGTTACCGAACCAGTTCCATTTACAACCGGTTCGGAGAGTCTTGCTCCTCAAACATCTGTCGCTGCCGATTCCATACCTTCTTCGGCACCAGAAATATTTTACGGACCTGACGGTCTACCCCTTCCACCTGGTCTGATTGCCATAGAAGAGATTGTGGAAGATCCTCCATCTAGTACTCCATCGCAATTTGGAGTTGACATCACTCTGTATCCTTCTTCATCAGAAGTTAGTCTACCGCTAGCGGAAGCTCCTATAGAATCGCTAGGTAATCTTTTGGATAGACTAGAAATGTCTGAACAACCGTCAACATCTAGGACTGTGTCGTCTGACACAGCGATGGTAGAACTCCCTGCTATCACTCCAACAATGTTCGCCGGTATACCATCTATCCCAACTAGCTCTCAATCGCTAGAAGGAGCCCACTCAGGGGCCATTTCGACGGTATGGTCTGTTCCTGTTTGTTCATCCGGAATAATATCCGGGAACTCTTATGTTGAGTCTCAACAAATTGATCCATTTGGAGGTCAATTTGGGCAGTCTGGCCCTCAAGGGCAAGCCATTCCCTTGAGTTCTAGATTACCACCGTATGGGGGGCAGTATGCCCTTTCATTATCCCCTCCGGGAGGACAACCATACGGGAGTTCACAACAAAATTCGGGTTATGCTGGAATTACTTCAACCGGTTGGGTACCGATACTACCTCAACAACCAAGAGTTGTATATTCGATGCAACAATGCTTACCTATGTCAAATATACCAACTACGCCAGCTATTGTGACGGTGTCGCAAGTTCAAGCGCTGCCTGTTGTATGCCAACCTCAGGTTTCTCAGGTTGTAATGCAACAGCCCCTTGACCCTGCAACTCAACCACAATCGCCAACTGGTGGAATGACACAGGTTCAGACGAGTACAATTACCCCTCATCTTGGTCAAACAGTTAGTATTGGGCAACAACACATGGCTTCACAACCATGGCTAGTACAATACCAACAACCACAATTCCAACAAGTATACCAAGGTTCTGAGCAACAAATCTTTGCAAATAGTGGGCAGCCATACATCCAAAACGGTCAAAATCAACCATTTTACAATGGTCATGCCCACCAACCTTACCAAAGTTACCAGCATCAAATGCATTATGCCGGTATGCAAAGACCAACTGCTCAGGCAATCCCAATTTATCCTGGGTATGCTTCACCTAACTTGAATCAACAGTTACCCTTCATGGCAACTTTAGAGTTACCTGATTTAAATCGATTAACAAATGATCCAATCGCTTAAGCCCCTTGGTGGCCAGCGATTCCGCATAAACTTCCATCAGATATTCCTAAATTTAATGGAAATCCGGGTGAAGATCCGTCAAATCATGTGATGACCTTTCATCTGTGGTGTTCATCAAACACCCTAAATGATGATTCGATTAGGCTTCGCCTTTTTCAGAGGACGTTAACTGGTCCGGCAGCAAAATGTTATATTGAATTGCCTAGAGCTTCATTCGACAACTTCAGCACCCTAGCCACAACCTTTTTAACCCATTTCCAATTACTGATAAGGCAAGAAACGGGAACGGAACTTCTTACCAAATTCAAACAAACGACGGCCACTCACATATCTGATCATATACATGAGTGGCGACGTCGTCGTAGAATGGTAAAAACGTATGTTCCCGATCAGCTTTTAGCTGAATGGTTTATCAAGTCATTAATACCTTCCATTACGGAAGATGTGGCAAAAGGGGGAGTCGTCACGAAAGAGCAAGTTATCACTCGTGTGCAATATTTGGACTTGATTTACACTCAGTCCGCCACGCTCTATGATAAAATACCTGACACCCCTAGACCGGAATTCTCAGTTCCTCCTCCTCCTAAATAAAACAATGACTCTCATGCCGGCGATGGCATGATTGGGGCAACAGCCACGAAATCGACAATGGCTACATCCAAAAAGGCCCGTAAGATTTCAGGTCAAAATGCAAAAGATGAACTTCTTGCCTCGGAAGTAAATGCCATATCGACAGATAAAGGAAAAGAAACCAAGCAACCAGGGGGCAAGAAGAAAGGCAAAGGGAAGAAGAAGAAACAGGAAGAATCATCTCCTAAAAAATCTTCTGCAAACCCTCTTGGAAATAGGAAACAAAAATTTCCATGCGTGATATGCGATGACGATCATCGGACACTAGATTGTCCACACAGAGCTAAGCTTAAAAAATTCTTCAAGAATTCAAAAAGCTCCGCAGTGTTAATTGATCCGTTTCCAAATCCAGGAACAAATCTGGTTGACAGTGGAAATGCTTCCCCATCTCAAGTGCTAATGTTGTCGGTTTCAAAACAGCAAAATGATGCTTTGATATCGACAAGGAACAAAGATTATGGGAATCCACAGCTGTCGAACAACAAGGATAAAGATCAACCTAGTAGTTCAACAACAACTTCGACAGAAGTTGCACCGCCCATCATTCCTGAATTGACAATAAAACCGCCAAAGGGAGTAGTACACAAATCAACATTTAATCCTCATGCTAGAGCAGCACAGCATTATAATATAGTGGAAGATTTGGCCCAATCACCATCCGCTATGTCGACTCTTGAAGTACTACAAAATTGCCCATCCCAAAAGCAGGATTTATTATCAGCCATTAGTGGGATAGACCCAAAGGATTCCAATCTTGTATCCTTCGATCATAAAGGATACGATCCTCAATTACCAGCTCAACTAGCTTTCCTTGTTCAAGTGAAAGCCCTCAACAAAACTGTTCATCGAACAATTATTGATGAGGGGGCATCTACATGTATTATGTCGATGAGTTGCTAGAAAAATTTAGGATCTCTAACCTTGTCGCGATCTTCGACGACATTAAAAGCATTTGATGGATGAACATATACCCCATATGGTATTCTAAGTAACTTGAAGGTTGAACTAGGAGGAAAAACAGTAGAAATAGATGTTGAGGTAATCGACGGAAATCTCGATTACAACATCCTACTAGGAAGACCATGGATATATGCCATGGCTGCTGTTGTGTCAACCTATTTTAGGAAGATTGCATTTCCCTTTCAAGGAGGGATTACAATCGTCGATCAACAAAACTTCCTCCCCAATGGTTCTCAAGTTACGGGAAGAATTCCTATGATCCATGGAAGCCCCCATTCGCTTCAAAATATCGGAGTAGGCCTACTAAAAAACCCTGTATTAATGGGAACTTTTTCCCTTCCGCCTCCAATCAATTTGGTGAAAGTAGCGTTGGTAGGAACCTGCAACATGATATCTTCTAAAAAGATCTCAGAAAACGATATCGACATGGATCATGCGATGGTTTTTCCTCCAAGCCCAACAGAAATATTATAGCAATCAATGTTCCTGGCCTGGGAGGCAAACCCAAATCAACACTCATCGAGTGTTTGGATAGATAGGTCTAAGGAATATGGCACCCCTTCAGATCCTTGGTCGAGAGTGCATGACACCGACGAAGGAATTGTTCAATCAATGATAATTGAAGGGGCACCATGGGATGATTACCACCATCGTTCCCTTCTTCCGGATTGTGGAGAAGATACTCCTGATGACCTTTATCATCCTTCAGTTTTTGATTTTCTATCAAATACTGTAAACACGGTGGATTCCGAGCGAAACTTGTCCAACATTGAAGAGACTATCGCCATAAATATCTCGACCAAAACAGATGTTGTAGAGAATATTTATGTTGGCAAATGTTGTTCTCCTTCAGAACTGGAAATATATAACACTCTTTTTCGTGAATTTAGAGATGTCTTTGCTTGGTCATATAGTGAAATGCCAGGCATTGACTCAAGTATCGTTGAACACGAAATTAAGATGTATCCAGATGTCAAACCAGTACGACAACGGCTACGGCAGGTGCACACCAAGAAAGCCGCTGCCATTAAGGCAGAAGTTGACAAACTTCTCCATGCTGGTTTCATTTACCCGGTTCCTCTAACTGATTGGGTATCGAATATTGTCCCTGTTATGAAAAAACAAGGAACAATTAGAGTGTGCGTCGATTATAGGGATGTAAATCAAGCTTGTCCAAAAGACAACTACCCTACACCCTTCATCGACCAGATAATTGATGAATACGCCAGATGCGAAATATTTTCATTTATGGATGGATTCTCTGGGTATAATCAAATAAATATCCGCCCACAGGACCAGTCAAAGACTGCATTTATTTATCCGTGGGGCACATTCGCATATCGAAAATTACTCTTTGGTTTAAAGAACGCCGGGGCAACATTTCAGAGGGCAATGAATTATGCCTTCCATGACATCAAAAACATCGTTCAACCATACCTCGAAGACCATCCGGCTCATTCGCGAAAGCGGACTGATCATCCGCAGCATTTAAGAGCGATATTTCTACATTGCCAACACTACAAGATACGACTCAATCCACACAAATGTGTATTTTGCGTCAGTTCTGGTCGTTTACTTGGCTTTGTAGTCTCAAAGGACGGGATTCGTCTTGACCCATGTAAGGTTCAGGCAATCATAAATTTGCCTCCACCTTCAAATTTGCTTCAGATTCAAAAACTCCAAGGGAAAGCAAACTTTCTGAGGAGGTTCATTCCAAATTACGCCGAACTTGCTAAAGGTTATACGCATCTTTTGAAAAAGGAAGTACCCTTTGTCTGGGACTAGGTTGCGCAAGCTTCCTTTGATGCTTTAAAAGAATCTCTAATGAAAGCATCATTAATGTACACCCCTGATTATCAAAAAGATTTTAACATGTATCTAGCTGCAGTGGATACGACCATCGCAATGGTTTTAGTTCAAGAAGATGATGGAATCGAACATCCTATATATTATTTAAGTAAGAATTTAAATGATACAGAAAGCAAATATTCTTATGTTGAAAAGCTAGCGCTCGCAGCTGTTCAAGCGATACAGAGATTTCGACACTATGTCCTCTTTCGAAAAACTATCATTCTATCAGATTGCAACCCTATGACTTATATATTGTCGCGACAGTTGCTGGGGGGCAAATATTCAAAATGGATAGCAATCCTGCAAGAGTTTGATCTGGAATTTGTAAAATCCAAGTCAAAGAAAGCTCTGGTTTTCGCAGAATTATTATGCGATCTCCCATCGTCGTCCAATGATGAAACATCCGAAGAAACGATCATGGACGAAAGTTTGTTTCTGATATCTTCAAGCAATCAGTGGTATGGGGATATAATCATTTATCTCCAAACCCAAAATTATAGGCCAAATACCTCTCGCTCCGAACAAAAACGTATTCGATACCAAGCAAAAGACTACATGATCGTCGGTGATACACTTTACCGTCGCGGTATCGATACAGTTCTGAGAAGGTGCCTCACGCATGAGGAGGCCGAAAAAGTCCTGAACGATTTCCATTCAAGCGCGTGTGGGGGGCATCGATCCGGTTATGCTACAGCGCAAAAAATCTTACGAGCAGGATACTCTTGGACAACAATGTTTAAAGATTGCATAAACGCAGTCAGAAGTTGCCATGCTTGTCAAATTTTCGATAGCAAAACCAGAAGACCACCTGCACCTCTACAGCCAATAGTTGCTGTCGGGCCATTCGCCAAATGGGGCATCGATTTCATGACATGTAATCCCACCTCGACCAGGGGGCATGGGTATATCATAGTCGCAGTTGACTATTTTACCAAATGGGCTGAGGCGATGCCTACATTAGATAATACTGGTGAAACAGCTGCCCTCTTCTTTTTCAATCATGTAGTCGCCAGATTCAGCATCCCACAAGCTATAGTCACAGATCATGGATCGCATTTTCGCAATCACATGATGGTCGAATTAGCTGCCAAACTAGGGTTGTCTCACGACAGCTCTACTCCATATTACCCGCAAGCCAACGGACAAGTTGAAGCAATCAATAAGGTCCTGAAGCGCATGCTGCAAAGGATGATTGGAGTTCACAAAAGAAGGTGGCACCTAATCCTATACTCAGTCTTGTGGGCTTACCAAACATCGGTAAGGAATGCAACCGGGTTTACACCTTTTCAACTGGTATATGGCCTGGAAGCAGTCTTACCAATCCAGTGTGAAATCTCGTCCCTCAAACTTGCAATTGATCTCCTCCCCAGAACTTCAGAAGAAGAAGCTCGTTTCTTGGAACTAATCCAATTGGATGAAACCCGTCGTGACGCCGCTTTGGCTAACTAAGCCCATAAGAAACGAGTCAAAGCGTAGTTCGACAAAAATGTCAAACCCCATCTATTGCCGCTCACCTTTGTCTATTTCGGTAGACATCGCCGAAGAAGTGTTTTGTTTACGCCGTGAATAGAACAATCTTTGGTAACCTATAAGAGGTAGACCTCTCTTGGAAAAATAAATGTTTTGACGGAAAGAAGAAGGGGTAAACTTGAAACTCTGTTTTATACCTGGGGGCATCAAACCTTTTGGTGTGCAAGCAAAGAGCGATCATTTATCTGTTTTTTTGATTGGTCATTTCCTAACTTACATTAAGAAAGGATGTGGGGCAAAACTCTAAAAATTTCCGTTTTTATATGAGACATTCTTATTATACGACTGGATTAATCAAGCAGTTTTAGCGCGGACTTCATGCTCGTTAAAAAATAAACATAAGCAATGAGCACATGTTCCTCCAGAGTTTAAGCTCATTAAAAAATGAACCAATTTCCGGTAAATAACCATCGTGAATGAAATACTTCAGCCTTTAAAGCCTTGGTCGTGTTTGCACCGTCACCTCCCTTTTTGCATTGACCAATCATTCACCTCCATTTGATTGTTTACCCATTTTGAGGAACAGCTGCGAAGAGTGATCTCACTAGCCATCCTTGTAACACTGCCGTGATTGGAAAATTCCAAGCCTTACCTGGAATCAGTAGCTACCTATTTTATCACTTGTTCCTCAAAAGACGAGTCTCCTTTAATCTCTTTTCAATTGACTCATAAAATATGAAAAGATTGCCGAGCCATTGGCCTTGCCAGCTCGTTAAAGAGACCGAAAGTGCTATCCCTCCTCTAAATTTTAATCTTTTTGGACCTGAGGGATTATTACACAAAAAGATCAAGCGCTTGTTTTGTTCGGCTCGTTAAAAGTATCGAAAATTCATCCATTCTGTATTGTTTTATACTTTTTCGGACTTAAGGGATTAGATGACGAAAAAGGAATTTGGGAGTTTCCTTTACGTTCCTTTTCAGACTCTCTAAAATTGAAAAGGACCAAGTTATCTTTGTCGTTAAACTCGTTAAAATTTTAATAGCGACAAACTTGTCTATAGACGAGAATGAGTTTCACTATCGCTAGGCTCATTAAAACATAGCGATGGGTTTGCCCGAAGGGAAAATTATAGAACAAGCATATGTTATCCTCCTCAAGCTTGATAAAAATAAAGAGGTACTGGTCAGCAATGACTGGGGAAAAATTGGGAAGAAAACTTGAAGAAACTTTGTTGGTAGCAAGTCGCTCTTGAACATGACACTTTCACTCCGCATCCAAGTCGGGTTGGGTTGTTTCATTCACCGGTCACATCACCATGGTCCCATCATACCATCCACATTTGGGGTTAATGCTACCAATCCATCACGTCAGTGTCGCCGATATGTTCAAGAGAAGTCATTCAAAGAGTTCACCTGTGTCTCACCCACTACAATACATTTATACTCCATTCTTTCATGACCGCCACCCTGAACCTTATATCACCAGATCATTTTCACCTCCATTAAAATAATTTGATCCATTCCGTGTCATTGATGTGGGATTCATTAAGGCCCTCCTGTGACGGATCGCTTCTTGTCGACATCAGCTCATTATCCAAGAAGTTGATCTAGGAACACCCCATTCAGTACTTTGAAGCTTGCATGCCTCAATGGCAAGTTTCTCACTTCCGGCGACAGGTTTACATCAATGACCTTCGACCGAAAGATTTTGCGTGGTGTTCGACGCCAAGTCCTTTATTCACACCACATGAATTGTACTGCAGTACCTTGAGGATCATTATCATTATCGGTGCCTGTTAACAGCTTACATCATTGGCTGGTAATCAGGCGATGTCTTTCCATGTTCGACTCCAGAACACCTCTCACATGGATAGACTTGTACTTTGAGTGAAGATCGAATGAGATTGAAGACCCGGGATCTAGTTTCATCCATCCGGGCTGCGATATATATTCAGGAAAATAAAGACATCAAATGTACATCATTGTTGCATAGATAATCATCCAATCAAAGGGATGATGGCTCTATCAGAATAATCAATCGACACTCAGACGATTGTCTGTCCTATGTACATGAACATGAATTTATAAAGCTGATAATGGGAATGCCCACCTCATCTAGATCATGAAAATATTATGAAGATAATGTATTGTATTGTATCTTATTACAAGTCTCCCCCCAGCTTGAAAGAACTTCGGATCCTCATAATAAAGCATTTCACCCGACATCAAAAGATTAACGATCTCATGCTTTAGGGGGCAGCTGTTATAGACATTTTTGGGCACTGCAACCCCAAGCATGAAATGTCCATAAACCAAGGGCTCCTAAGTCCCTAAAAGTGTTGTTCTAACCCCTAAAGGAACAAGGTCAACTGATTACAGCTTCTCCCAAAAGTTCTCCATGAAAAACTGCTCAGAATTGGTCAAAACAGGATCATTTCAGCTGCTCCACTGGCCAAGTGCGTTGCATCTCACCTAAGTACACTATGTGGGTGCATTTCATTAAAAAAATCCCTTCTATGGGGTGCGATGGGTGAGAAATGACAAATGACAGTGTCATTCCGCGAGGTGGAGAGGCAATGGAAGCTTCCATAAACTTCTCCTGTGACACTTACCTCTCTGAATTCGACCAAGGATGAGTAAGAGATCATCAATCTCCAAGTGGAAGCAAGAACTATCAAAGGGAAGACACTAATCAAATCACAAGCTGACTCATCCCCCTTACAGATATCTATATATGGATCCCTCATCCCAGAGATCCAGAGGCTGGAATTTTGCATATTGTAAGGAATTGTTGTTGGTTTCTTGAGACAAACATCAGATTGTTGGGTGATCTAAGCTTTGTATGAGGTGAAGAGGGGCTTCTTTGTTGAGAGGTTGATGCTGGGTCAGAACAACTGGTTGTAACTCCTCTTGGCTCTTTCTTGTTTATCAATAAAAGCTATTCAAGTTTTCCTCCATACTCTTGTGTCATTTACGTTTGCTGCATTTGTATGGTCAATTTACATCTGATCCTAGATTGTTTATGATTATAGATCCATGTTCTTGTATAGTGTTGTGCTACTATGATCTTACAGGTACTCTGTGAAGCTGGGCGTGCAAGGGAACAAGTAGCGAAAGACTATCAAGGAAGAGAGGAATCGAACCAAGAGATTAGCGCAAGACAGAGGTTGGTCTTCTTTGTTCCTCTCTATCTATACTTCATAAAGGAAAAACGAAAATAGCTTTACTTTGTTTGTTTCTAAGGCAACTATCACACCTTAGTGGGATAAGTAGTTCTGAGTAGACACTTTTCCCTGTAACAAGAAGGACTTCCCAAACCTACAACAGCCTATTCCACATCCTAGTTTGAGCTCCTATTATAAATTCATTGAAGGAGGGAGAGTTATCCCAAAAAAAATTACAATCCCACTTTTCTTTGAAATTGGAGCAGAAAGGGGAAGAACCCACAGATGGATGCATATTGCTAAATCCAAGAATGTGGAATATGTAGGCCCCATGGAAGAGAAGTTCCTTGAAATGGAAAGGAGTTAAGGGAGTTAAGGGAGAAAGATTCCACAATGTGAGAACAACTGCATGCAAAAAAAAGATGGTTGAGGAAGAAATTGCAAGAGAAGGAAGCCCCACTGGCCACAATGGAAAGCCTCTTCATGGAGGCACTATAGTGTAGACAACCATCCAAGTCTTATACAATCTTTCTCAAAGAGTAATGGATGCAGTTCCAAATCAAGACCTTAGCACAACATGGATCCATGTCATTCCAAGAGTACAAACAATTCATTGAGTTGTGTGACCAAAGTAGCATAGAATACAAAGCAAAATTGGCTGAGTTATACATGCATAACTTCACCTTGATGGATATGAATGTTTGGGATCCCAATGCAAAGTCTGGAGACCTAAAGTTGATGGCCCTTGCATCTTGGATGAATCATGAGGAGGCCAAAGATGAGGAGGTAAAGAAGGTAATGGAAAAGGAAGAAAAATAAACACTCTATATCAAGGCAGAGCATATCAGTCCAATGGTTGTAATTAGTAATTACAACATCATCTCTAATGATGCTGAGCTAGAACCTAGATACATTTCCACCTAAGAGAAGGCCATCTCACATTTTGAGTACACACTCAGGTTGTTAGGGATAGAGAGTGAACAAAAATGTAAGGGAAGATGGAATTTCTTGCCCCAAAGTCTCCAGATCAGGGAGTATCACTCTCGTGAAAGGTTGAGGAATCCATTGGAAAGGACACCTCTGTACAAAAGGGTCATGCATAGATTAAAATTCAACTAGATTGGACTCAAGTTCAATCCACCTTTGTTGTTGGGTCTACAAGAAGGAAGGAATGAAGAAGAGGAAAGGAATTCATTGACAGACATAGAGAAGGGTTTCTGCTTCTATCCTTAAGAAGGCACACCATCTGTAAAACCTTGAGATGTCAGAGAGGCCACCAGGGCGATGAAAGACATGGACATAGATGCTTGAGTTTCTCAAAGGATGAGTAATAATTTTAGTATGGGGGTGATCATGAGGCTTATCAATAGGTATATCATAAGGGTCACAATTCCATCCTCCAACTTTAAAATTATCTCTTTCTCACATTTATTTACAAATTTTGTTATATTATACTTAGTGTGAGGGGTAAAAGATGTGTTTCTATGTCATGTGGCCTAATATGTTTTAAATGCAGGAATTGGAGCAATTTTGAGATAATTTGAATGTAGGATCTCAGAGTAGACAACAAGGAGAGATTATAGGAGGTTTTCCACCTCCTTAACTCCTCCAATCAGTCAAATATCACCACTCTATCTCTCATCAACTTGAGGTCATTGGAAGCCAAGCAGGCCGAGGTCATTGGCAACCAAGCCAGTGTAGTTCAAGGAAGATCTAGATCACACCTTCTCGAGTTTGGGAGACAAACATCTATATTTTCTAGGGAGATGTTGGTAGATTCCCTTTTGTATAAATAAAAATTATAAGGAACTCATTAGGATTCAAATTTTTATTGTAGCTAAGAGGCTATTGAGATCAAGAACTTGTGACTACTATTTTCAATGATGTATTTGCCATTTCTACGTGATAATGAGAAGTTTCATTTTGATCCACCACTGAGTTAGTACAGAGGGCTAAAGCTCTTAGGTTTGGGACCAACCTCAGTAGCTTAGGCCCCTCTTATGTATTTATAGTTATTTTAGTTTAGAATGTTTGATTATTTGTTGTATTTTAGTAGAGTATGGTTCCTCAAAAAATCTGTCACTTTGTCCTCTTTCTCATCTCTCTCATGGGAACATGATTAGAGGACTCCACCATCACAACCTAAAAACATTGTGTGATTTCTTGTTTATGATCTCTTGGAAAATCCTACATTTTTTTATCTTCCTTTACATGTGATTGTTGTAGCTTAGAATTTAATTCATTACATAGATCAAGTTCTTAGCATCAGTTATATAGTTTCCAAATTCAACTCATCTTTTCCACCATTGACTGTAATATTTGGAAAATGAAAAGAAGAACAGGTGCATGTGATGTTGTAGGACTCTTGGATCTGTAGGAAAGTGATCGTTTCACCATCTCCATGTAGGTTTTATCCACTCTCTTGTGATGAATTCCAACCAATGTTCTTAATCTCTATTTTTAGGTCACCATAAGCAACCCTCTTAGCCCAAATTAGCTAGCCTTCCTAAAGTGTTGAGGTTCGCTAGGGTTGTTGTTCACCTTCCATCAATTCCCCACAACCTCCATCCATCTTGCCATCACTTTATCCCATCATCCTTACCCTCCAAACCCTCTCGAAAAACTTCCTGTAGTATTTCAGGACTTCCTGTAGCAATATAGGAATCCTATAGCTACTTCTTGTAGCACACCTACAGTAGCCTGGTTTTCCCTTGTTTTGACCCGTAATTCCAGTGTAGCTTAGTTTGGGAGTAGGTTGACACCCCAGCTTGGAATCCATGATTAGAGGTACCACTTAGGCCATTCCATCCATTCCTTTTCCTTCCATGCAAGAGAAAATAACAATAGTTCCTTCATCACATAATTCACAATTAGGACATTACTTAATCTACAAGTGTCAATTAGATAAATGATGCATGAATTCTTGAGTTGTGAATTGGTAGGACAGTCTTTTATTTTCAATTGAATTTGATATCTAGATGGTTGATTGCAATTAGGGTAGTTTCCTTTCTGCATATGTCATAATTCTTGTGTTCTTTCATGAATTGAATCATTAGCATTTACAAGTTGTAGTTGAAAAGAATTTACTTTCTCTGCACTAGGACTATATTTTTAATTATTCTTTCAGTAGCTAATCTTCTTTAGTTCAGTAGAATAATGGTCCTAGATACCTAATGATCAAATGACCTAGTTGAGGGTGGCATGAGTAGAATTTCATCTACTGTGTATATAGCATTGTCATCTCTAAGTTTGTACGAACCATGGGTTGATAAATACAGTTGAGGAGCCTATGGGAGTTGCAACACTCTTGGTGGAATAGTAGGGCTCACTAATCTATATCATTGGTATTGAAGCAGGTTAGTAGTCTATGGGAACTTCATGTGACATCTACATGCATCATTTAGAAACTTGGTTGACCTCATTTCATGTGTATCTTATCTTATCTAAAATTGTACAGTTACCATCAAATAAAAATAATGGATAGAATGAAAACCATCTTCAAAACAATCTATATAACTGCCACAACCTCTATATAGAATTTCATAGGGTGTATGATATCTCATTTTAGATGATTTTCTTCTTAGATAAAATGGGTTTTCTTATGAATTTCATTTCATTTCCTAGTTTAGGATATATCATATATTAAAGTGAGGTATGTCTATAAAGCAATATGAATGTGCATACCTTGAGTTTTAGGAACGATTTTCTCACTCTATGGGCTACAATAAAAACCAATATCTTATACCAATGGTATGGTATCTTCAATATCTCAAATGGGTACTCAATAGAATCTAATTTCAATAGTTGTAACAAATCTTACAAAAAAAATCAAAGCTAGAGGTCCACTACAAAAATGAAATAAGAAATAGGTTCATAGGTCATTCATAAACCCATAGTTATGGGTTAACCACAAAAAAAAATTCTCCAATATTTCTATTTCTAACTGAGTTATTTATCATATACGAACTTACTATTACCATGGCTATGGGTAAACCACACAATAACCTTCTGTAATACTTCCACTACCAACTCAGTTATGGGTCATCCAAAAAGCCATGGTTATGCGAAACACACAAAAACATTGTCTTCATTTCCATACAACATATTATAATCATGATTATTACGGGTCATCTAAAAGCCCATGATTATGGGTGAACCACTCTCCATTGGCACTAGGAATATCGTAATCATGATGGTTATGGGTCATTCACAAACCCATGGTTATGGGTTAATAACACAAATATCCTCTCTTCATTTTCTCATGGTGTATTGTAATCATAATGGTACATTAAACATAATGGGTGCCTTTATTAATAACATGGGTGAATGATGAGGATAATCAATTTTTAAGGAGGAGATTTGATCTAAATCTTAATGGGGGTTATAGTCTATGTTTGGATGTATAAGTCATAAATCCTTACTTGTATGTAAAAGTGAACTTGATAGATATTTAGCTAATGGAATCAAACTTAATCAAAGTTAAATTAATGAACAAGACACTTTATAATATGGAACTGAAAAGAGATTTAAGATTGGGAAGGAGAGGTTCCAAAGTTTAGGTCATTGCATGTAATGGTTATTCTTAGTGGAATCCTTCTTTTCCAACTCTTTCTTTCTCTTTTAACATTTTTTTGTTGCATTCAGTTTGTGCATTCTTATCAATGCTATTGTGATTAGTTTCATGGTATATTTTTATGTTTTCTCTCCTCCACTCTTGAAATTCAAACCTTTTGGATATTAATTCCCCAAGATATAAATCACAAAAGTCAGGATTTTCATGGTAGCATCCTAATATTATGAAAGTCCATTACGTCATTTTCATTTGTGGTAGCCCCACTTCATGCTATAACAATTAGAAGAGTTTTTGGTGGGGAAAGAGCCAACAAGAATTGTTTTAGGAAATGAATTAAAAATCTAGTTAGACCTTGCTCATAATGTTACGTAAGTTCTATAAGAATTTTGAAAGAAACAATGTTCGTGAGTATGATGTGGAAGTTGTATTAGAACTAAAGGAGATATTGGTTTTCTATCATTTCAAGCTATTCAATTGAGTGACACTAAAAGTCCCTACATATGATAAGGATATCTATTCTTTGGGAAAGCAATGAAGAACTGGAAGCATTATTTGTTGGGTAAGAATACCATCATCGATATTGATCACCAGCCTTTACAATAATTGTATGATCAAAGTAAACTCCAAGGAGCAATACAATATAAAATAATGAGATTTCTACAAGAAGTTGATCTAGTGATTAAACATAAGAATGGCATAACCAACAAATTGGTTGGATTTTTTCTATCTAGATGGCTGACACCAACATCATTGGGACCTATCATGCACATAAATCCATTCTTCCATGAAGCATATGTAGAGTATTATGTTGAAGATGAGGAATTCAAGGGGGTGTATTAGTAGCTAAAAGGAAAAATAGAACATGAAAATGTTGACCACCATATCCAAGATATACTACTCTACAATCTAAGGAAGCTTTATGTACAAAAGTATCAAACTATCCCACTAATAAAGGATGATTACACTTCCAATATTGTTGTACATTTAAGTGTCTAAGAAATCATGGCTAACTTGTATAGGTATGTTTATTTTCTAAGCGCCAAGTAGTTAGATTTCTTAGCGAATGTATTTTATGTTGTACTATTAAGCCTAGTAATAGGAACAAAAAACTATAAAATGCACTTTGAGTCCCTATAACGCTAAAGGAAAGCATATATATGGAATTTTTTGGGTGTTTTATGTGGAAAAGAAGATGACATGACTACTTGAATGGAATTCTAGATGGGTTAAATAAAAGGTTCATTTTGATGGCAAGTAAGAACACCATAAAGGGATTCACAGCAAGTTACAAACATGTTATTTAAGAGGGTTTAGGTGCACTTTAAGGTTTCCAAGGAGAATAATTGTTTATAGAGATATTATATTTCTAAATGTATTTTGGACTTCATTGAATATGCTACATAATAAATTAAATACATACACTACCTTTCACACACAAAATAATGGGTAGAAAAAGATATTCAATAAGACTTTGGTTCATATTTTGAGAGGTTAAAATTAAAAGCTTCTGAGGAAATTGGTGAAAATTTGGTTTACGTATAACATTCCTACTATAAATGTGTCCACTCTTCCTTTAAAAATTCTCCACATACAACATTATTGTAATAGAGTTGTCCACACTTCTATTGAAAGGTCTCTTAATGAGATATATTTTGGATATTTATGACCAACCCCAATGGATATTGTATAAGGAAATCTTTAATAAGACGTAATAACCTCAATTGATGCATTCAAGGGAGAAATTTTCATAGATATCATAAAATAAATACACCTATGGGCTCAAAATAAAATGAAAAAGTCTCAAGAGAAATACAGTGCGAAACATGATAAACATATGATTTAAAAATAACTTCCAAGTAAGAAACAAAGATTTGTTGCACTTTAATAATGAAAACATAAAAGTATTTGGGTAGAAAACTAAATCCGTGAGATATGGACCCTTTGAAATATTAGAGACAAAAGGAAACAAAAAAATTGGCAGGACTACATGCACGATGAGGATAAAGAGGATGAATTCTTACCTTCCATTGGATATTTAGCATCAAATACATAATAAAACTTATCAAAGGAAATAACTATATATAAGAAGGATAGAGTTACACAAAGTGGCGAACATGACTTTTGGTAGATGGGTTTAAAGTGTCAACTATCAACTAAGCCCATGTGGTATTCTAAGGAAAAAATTGAGGATTTTTTTTCCTCATCTCCTTAAAATATAAAGCTTTTGGAGATAAAAATCCCCCCAAAATTTGGAGGGGTGACAGAAAATGGATCTAAATAGGCTCAATATTAATTTATTGGTTGTATAGAAGGGTGATATCACAATTTGGGTGTGATGTACTTGGTCCCCTATGTATTACTACCCCAAGGAATGAGGTACTCCAAAAAATACCATAATCTATTCAGGTATTTTAATATTGAATTAGTGCATTAATTGATAATTAATTTAAAATATGAGAAAATACAACAATATGCAATGCCTATTGAAGTTTAATTCTTATTTTATCTTTGCATACATCGATGCATACACAGCTGAGCGATAATTAGATTTAACTATGAGAAAATGAAATGATATTTCATGCCAATCCAAATTCAATGGATAATGCATGCGCGCGTGAGCACACACGTGTGTGTGTGTGTACAATAATATGTTATGCTCATAAAAAATTAATGGATATTATATGACCCACACACACATCCATATGTGAATACATGTGTGTATAAATATGCATTGGATTTGCATATGCATGTGCACACATAAAAACATGATTATAATGCATCATACAATGAATTGAAAGCATATTAATTTTTCCCCATCACTCATTATCATCAATTAACTCATAAGATTAAAAAACTAATAGAAGCTAGGTAAAAACATGAATTTGGGCTAGTATTTGGTGACATCATGTTATTCAAACATATATTAAAAGAATCCAAACATTCATAAAGAAATTCATGAAATATTTAGGAAAAATAAGTGAAATAGCACTACTATCTATTTGAGTATTGTAATAAACAATGTCAAAATTGAATAGTTAACAATGAAAAAATTGGAGTCATATTTCAAGCTTGTTTGGACAATGATTTAAAAATATAGGCAACATACTAACCTATATGCAAAAAATCATGTAGATTCATAAGCTAATGAAATTTGCTAAAGCAAGAGACAAGTATCTACTTCTACTCTTTACAATGGAAGCCCATAAACATCGATAAAATAATAATCAATAGAGGAAGAGAATCAAAGGCACATAACACAATAAATATCCTTGGAAAACCACAACTCCAAACCCCACTATTTGTTTTGTGTTAATCCAAAAAATCAAGATGAAATTACAATGGTTGTTATCTCTAGAAAAATCCCATCACTCAGCAAATTCAATCTCGAACTCATAAGAAATCCCAAGGCCAAAGCTTAGCCTCTTCACAAGCTTTCCAAGTATCTATTCCAATGTGTAATTCCTATGAAGGATAGCTTGTATTTAAAGGGAAATAAAGCCTCTAAAAATAGTGCAATCCCTCAAGGATCGGTTCCTGATTGCATGCACTATCAATGCAACTCAGAAAAATCTAAAACAAATAGTACACTCTCCCTACACTCTAGTGTCAACTGGGTCTGTCTCCAAATCGACATGCATGAGTTTCTGATGAGTAAATATTCAATTAACTAGAGTAGCATTGGTGGAGTTCATTAGTGTTACCACTCACTATTAACTCACTATTAGTTCTATCAATTAGTTTGAGAACTAATTTAACTAAACTGACTCATGAAACTGAGTCTTCTATTTTACAACTCACAATTAAATGACACTAGACTCCTACAAAGTAGGGAGAACATATACATGACTTCCAAAAGACTTCCAACTTGAATTCCCTAAGTTAAGAAAGTTTAATAAACTTAATTTAACTATTTTAAGTTGCTATGAGAATAGAAGTTGAATTTAATTCATAGGTTAATTCAAGGACAAATTAAACTGTAATTTCTTGTTGCCATTTCTTAACACTCCCTCTCAACAAGAAATGGATTATCAACTACCTAAATCATGTCTCTGTGAAACTTGAATTTACATCTTGATTTGTCAAGATGTCAGCATCTTTCTCCTCTATGGAAATGGAATCTAACAACATGATCTGCCTCAATACACAATCTTTGAGATGATGATACCAAATATCAATATGCTTGGATCAATCATGAAACATTGGATTTTCAGAGAGTTTGGTACAACTCTAATTATCACAATCACTGTTAGATCCATCTGCTAACCGAACAAACCAACCAAGATCTTCCTCATCTAGATAGCCTCACATGTTGCCTATCTTGCATCCATGTACTCTGCCTCCATTGAACTGAGTGCAACGGATCTATGTTTCCTTCTATACCAAGAAACTGCAGTTGACCCAATACTAAATATCCCTCTTGATTTGCTCTTCCTGTCGGATGGAATCCCTACACAATCTACATCGGTGAAGCCTTGAAGCTTCACTTCCTCTGTCCATTAGTACCATAACCCAAATAGAGTAGCGCCTCTGAGGTATCTCAATACATGATTTTCCACCTTCCAATACATCTTGGTAGGCCTAACCATCACTTGACTGAGATGTTTAACTGCATATCACATATCTATTCATTTGTTCACCAAGTACATGAGTGAACCCATGAGCTACCTATAAACAGTAGCTTCCACTACTTCCCCTGAAGTAGCATCCTCCTTCCTCCAATTACCAATTAGAGGACTCTCCATGGGTTTCCTGCTCTCCATGTATAATGATTCTCCTAAAGATCGCATTGGCATACTTTCCCTGAGATACAAACAACTCCCCATCTCCCTGCCATACCTCCATGCCAAGAAAGTACTACATGAGCCCCATGTCCTTAATCTCACACTCTATTGCAAGGCCCTCCTTTCAAGATTTAATGAGCTTCTCATCACCTATCAGTATGAGATCATCTACATAAAGTAGAATGATCAACAGCTTACCTTCCACCACTACGTGTTATAGGTTCACATCCGCTTCACTCTTTGTGAAGCACAACCTAGTGAAGTAGCTATCTATCCTAGTGCACTAAGAACAGGGTGCTTGCTTCAGCCCACACATCGCTCTCTTGAGTCGGCACACATGTGACTCACGGTCCAAGGTTTCAAAACCTTCTGGCTGCTCTATGTACACCTCTTCCTCAATCATGCCATTGAGGAAGGAAGTCTTCACATCCATCCGATGGATCTTCCAACCCATCTGTGTTGATAGTGCCAAAAGAGATATGACTAAAAAGTACCATGCAATAGGAGCAAAGGTCTCATCATAGTCAATCCCCTCTACCTATGAAAATCAACAGGCGACAAACCTAGCCTTATGCTTCTCCACACTACCATTTGTAGGTTTCTTTACCTTGTAAAGCCAGCAAGGGATCACAGTTGACTTGTCCTCTGGTCTCAGGACCACATCCCAAACATTATTTTGAACTATGGAGTCATACTCCTCCAACATCACATCAACCCAAACAGGTTGTTGCACTACTTCCTGAAAGGAAGATGGCTCTGTCACAACACATGCACCCATAAGTGCCATGTATCTAGTGTAACTCTCTGGTGACCTCCTCTATCTACACTAAGAAGAGGGTGCTCCCACATTCTCCCGTTCATCATCCAACAATCTCTCAGCCTCTCTAGTGCACTTTCTTCCCTCTCTGGAAGACTCTGCCTGAGTGGATGTCTCCACTCTCTGAACCTCTTCATGTGGCTTCTCCACATCAATTTGGGGACCCTCAACCTTAGGAGGTAAAACATCCTCATCCGCATGTAGCTCAAACTCCCTCTCAAGGGATACTCGCATGGCTGTCTCTTCATCGAACCTAATATCCCTGTGGACCATTGTCATCCAAATCATCAACATGTACACCTGATAGTTGTGGGATGTATTAGTGTACCCCACAAAGATCCACAACTCTATTGTTGGCTCAACCTTCTTCCATTCATCTTTGGTCACATGGCAATAAATCAATGACCCAAAAATCCTGAATTGACCAACATCTGGCCTCTTACCAGAACAATCCTCCTGTGGTGTCTTCATCTCAAGTATTCAATGTGGGCTACGATTTTGAACATAAGCAACTATGTTGCATGCCTCAGCCCACAAGTGTAGTGGTAGGCCCTGATCATGCAACATCGCCCTTGCTTCCCCTACTATGTTCCTATTCTTCCTCTCGGCAACCCCATTTTGTTGAGGGTTATGGGGTGTCGTCAACTCTCGTTTAATCCCTCCCACTGCATAGAATTTATTAAACTCATTCGAGACATACTCACCACTTTTATCACTCCGTAGATCTTTAACCTTCTTGCTAGACTCGTTTTCTACCATTTCTTTGAACTCACAAAACTTTGTGAAAATTTAATCCTTTTTCCGCATAAAACATACCTAGCATTTACGAGAATAGTCATCAACAAATATAACATAATACCTTTGTTTGGATGTGGATGCTGTCAAGAATGGTTGACACACATTTGAATGGAATCTCTCCATAATAGACTCTTCTCTAATGTATTTGTCTCCAAAGGAATAATTGGTGTATTTTCCCAAAGTACAACCCTTGCATGTATCAACTTTCTCAAGTGTACTTTTGGGAAGACCGGTAGATATTAGCTGCAATCTATTCAAAGCCCCATGATGCAAGTGGCCCAATCTCCTGTGCCACATCTCACTGATGTCTCAACTCAACATATTTTCCACTTTTGAACTCAAAGCAACATAATCCTCTACCTCTATCATATAGATATTCTGAACTTGAATCCGTATCTTCTTTACTTGACCCGTGGCTATGTGTCGAAGGAACACCTTTCCTTTCAAAAATATCACATCATAGTCTCTATTCTCAAGCATGGCAACGGATACCAAGTTCTTCGTCAGTCTGGGCACATGCATAACATTCTTCAAGGTGAGAGGAGCCACATGCTCCCTCTGAAAACTAATAGTGGCCACACCAGTAATAATATACTTACTGTCGTCACCCATCTCAATATGCATCTTGAGATATTTCTCCTCGAGTTCACTGAATAACTCTTTGTCACGAGTCATGCAGAAATAATCTTCACTATCTAAGTACCAGACACTTCCCATCATTGAAGACATCATGCATGCAATGAGGGAAAAGTACAATTCGAATTGGGAGGCAAAAGCCTCACCCTCAACTCCTCCTGAGGACTTCTCCTTAGACTTCTTTAATGGACAATTTGTAGCAAAGTGACCCATCTTGTGACAATGAAAACATTTAACTTTCATCATGTCCTTCTTATTACCTCAATGATAAGAATCTGATTTGGAGTGAGAAATTTTACCTTTCCCCTTCCTCACATTAATTTCTAAGGCACAGTTATCTTCATCATCAGTCTATAATGAAGAGCCATCCCTGGTGTTCCTCCTAATCTCATCCTACATCAAATCTGACCATAGTCGTTCCAAATCTAGCAGCTTCTCCTGACCATTGACAGAGTCCTGATAAATATTCCAACTCTTTGGAAGTCCAAGAAGAGAAAGGCTCACCATATCCTCCTCAGAAACCATAATTCCAACACTTCCAAGTTCATCCTGACATTAAGTGAACTTGGTCAAGTACTTTGGAATCGTCTCACCTTTCTCCATCTTGATTTTACAAAGTTTATCCATCAGTGCCAACTTCCTTTGATCATTACTATTCTGATACAAGTTCATCAATGTTTTCCACATAGAATGTGGGGTTTCCTTTCCATGGAGACTTGAGACAATATGGTCTCGAACTACCTCAAGGATTATCCACCTTGCCTTTGCCACACACTTCTTCCACTCAACCAAGTTCTGTGCATCAGTAGTTGTTGTCTTAGGAATTTCTTGTTCAACAAATTCCTTCAAGCCATTGTCCTCTAGCACAGCCTCCATCTTGTCCCTCCCAGCTATGAAATTCGAGCCTCCTTCCAAGGCATACTCAAGCCTCAACCCATGGAACACCATCTGTCGATCTTGAAGTATGTATTGCAAATTTGACTTTCACCTGTAACCCAGAAACTCAAAACTTTGAAATATCCTCTAGAGAGCTAATTTTAAATCAATGATATCTCCCTCATCCGGACTCCAATTCAACTGATTGTTTTTTTGAATTTGGGTATCTTTTCCCAAGGAATCCAAATCTACACTGAAAATTTTTCACAGAAAGTTTTAGATCTTCTTTGCAAACTTTCGACCCAAAAATCAATCTTGCTCCAATACCATGTATAAAATCTTGTAGATTCACAAGCTAATGCAATTTGCTAAAGAAAGAGACAAGAATCTACTTCTACTCTTTATAGCAGAAACCCATAAACATCAAGAAAACAATAATCAATAGAGGAAGAGAATCAAAGGCACATAACACAATAAATATTCATGGAAAGCCACATCTCAAAGCCTCACTATCTATTTTGTATTAATCTAGAAACTAAAGATGAAATTACAATGATTGTTCTCTCTAGAACAATCCTAGCTCTCAGCAACTTCAATCTCCAACTCATAAGAAAGCTCAAGGCCAAATCTTAGCCTCTTCACAACCTCCAAGTCTCTATTCCAGTATGTAATTCCTATGAAGGATAGCTTGTATTTAAAGGTAAATAAATCCTCTAAAAATAGCGCAATCCCTCAAGGATTAGTTCCTGATTGCATGCACTATCACTGCAAATCAAAAAAATCTAAAACAAATAGTACATTATCCCTGCACTCTAGTCTAAACTGGGTCTTTCTCAGAATCGACATGCATGAGTTTATGATGAGTAAATATTAAGTTAACTAGAGTAGTACTGGTGGAGTTCACTAGTGTTACCACTAACTATTAACTCACTTTTAGTTATCTCAATCAATTTCAGAACTAATTTAATTGAACTAACTCATGACACTGAGTCTTCTATTTTACAACTCAAAATTAACTCAGACTAGACTCCTACAATGTAGGGAGAACATATACATGAATTCCAAAAGGCTTCCAACTCGAATTTCCTAAGTTAAGTAAGTTTAATAAACTTAATTTAACTATTTTAATTTGTTATGAGAATAGAATCTGAATTTAATTCATAGTTTAATTCAAGGACAAATTAAACTGGAATTTCTTGTTGCAATTTCTCAACACTATATTCATGTTTTTTACCAACAATAATGAGAGTGATACTCATGTTAATAGGAAATTTGCACCAAGTAGCTAAATAGAAAATATATTGCACCTAATCTGCCAAGATGACTCACTAAGAGATGGTTTTATGACTAGTCATAAAATGCTCAGCCCTATTTAACTCTAAAACCCATTATTGAGGCTTATATATTGAGTTATTACATTTCTATTGTTATAAATGTTATGTAGGTTAAAACCCCTCATGGTCCCATTTTATTAGGATTGTACTCCTTTTCTCTCTCTCTCTCTGACACACACACACATACACACCAAGCAGACCTAGTCTTAGAATCATCAAATATTGTCTTGTACATTGTATTCATTATCAAAGAAGGTTTTTGTCTTCAAGAGGACTCCAATTATTGTTTTATTATTATTTTTAAGGTGAAAGGATCATAACATCTATCAATAGAGCTCGCAATCCTAGGATTTTGTTGCTCCAAACATGACATCATGGAATTTTTTCTATAACCTTTTTTTATGCGAGCTTTTAGATGGAACTTGGAGAATATTGCAAAGACATCTCAAGTAATACCTAGTTAAAATTTTAGATCTTGTTTCACTACATTTTCAGAGATATTTTCCAAGGAATTCATGGTTTTTGAATGCTCCTTAAATCTATCTCAAATAGATCTTGGTTCACTATAATTTTAGATATGTGCTCTAAGGAAGTCCAGGTTCCTAAATACTCCTTAAATTGGTTTCCAACATATTGTGACATATTGAGGGATTTCAAAAGACATACATAAGTATCTCAAGTACAAATTTCAAAATTATATTTGAAGAATTGCATGGATGGTATGATATACACTTTTTGTCGCGGGAAGAGACAAAAAATATGCAATTTTGGTAAATTTATCATAACTTTCAATTAAATCATAAAATTCAATTCACACCTATGGATTTGTAGAAAAGACACATCAAAGTATTACAAAACAATTTTCAAATCCATAAAGGCTCAAATATTAGAAATATAACAATTAAACTTCATCCATTATGATATTCTCCAAATTAAGATACATAACTTACTAGTGACATAATTATTGATTAGAAGATCCCTTTAATTTTGTAATTGAAAGTTGTGATAAAGACAAGTTTCATTATTAATTTTCAACATGCCTCAAAGGAATGTTACTACACCAATTAAATCTATTGAAGTCTCATCCTTGACTTCGTTGCATATGGGTGCATTGGTATGGCTCCTCCATCCAACTCGTCTGCCAGCATGCACATGGTTTTCTTGGGTGCAGACGTAATGGAAACATACTGATGAATAATGTCTGTGCTGATATTCCAATGAATGCTAGTGGTCATGCGCATCAACTGTCAACTACATGTTCAAATCCAGTTGGACTTGCTTCTTGTCTTTGCCTTGGTGAGTGTGCTAAATGGGTTGTATTGCATGTGTGCCTACAATGACATGCATATTGTTGAATCCCTTGCATGTGATCAACAACAATTCTCACCATGTCTACTTTGTGCCAGCTACTGGGAGGTATCTATAACTTGTATGGGCGTAGTTTCATCCGTGAGTGCATGTTGTTCCCCCTGATGTTCCTATTCCTACTACAACTCATTCGCTTGTTTGTGCAGCTCATGTTCTTCCTGAGTTGCTGCTTCAACACATGCAACTCCTTCTTTGTTCCATTCTCTGTATTCACGTGATATTCATGTCGCATCGTTGCCTCATAGCTTGAGTCTCCAAAGTTTCTTTCATCATCAGTGGATCCGCTTGAGATAGCAACTTTGTTCCTTCTCAGTTTTGTCAACAACCTTCCTCTCACATCCATTGCATCCAGTATGCTTCCCTCAACACATTCCAAAATAGACACTTGATCGAACCCATCCCAAAGTGTGCTCTCTAGGTGAATCTTTCTGAGCAGAATTGTGCAATTCTGGGGCGGACAGGCTGCCATTCAGGATTGCATAATTTCTGGAGGGAAGGTTGGTTTCCCTCTAGATTTGTGCAAATTCTTGAAGGATTTTCTCAGCCTGCTACTGGAACAAGTCTAGATGAGCAGTCGGTGAGGGGAATGCATCAAGGTTTGATCAACAGGCTGTCTTTCTGCAATAAAATCATTGGAGCTTGTGTACTTGACGAAGCAATACATGTTGTTGTGAAAAGTTAGTAGGACAGCTCTGAAACAAATCTAAGGAAAAATTTTGGAGGGTGGTTGTAGCTGCTACAACACTTGATGACACAATGGTCGAACTCCAGCTCTCTGAATGGACCTTATTCATGAAAATCAAGTCTAACACCTCCAGAAGTATTGTTCAGTTCTCAGCTTGTCTTGGTTTCACACTAGCTTGATTGTAATATGTAGTATATGCCAAGATCTTGGTCGATTGACACACATTCCAAGCCAACTCAATGCAGTTGCTTCATTTGTGGTTTAGGGGTGTATTGATGCACAAACATTATAGTCATTAGAGTCTTAGTTTCATCTCTGGTGTTGCTCCACTACCAGCAAACCTGGACAGTATCACGACGGTGTCACATAGGAACACAATCATGGCTCCGCTGCCAGTGCGCCTAGTCAATTCCCCAATGGAGTTACGTGCATCACCTCTCTGCGCAGGAATCCTTTCTCTTCTTTTGCCTTAATCATTTTCATTTTGAATTTTTTCGCTTTTCATTTTTTCATTTTTTTCAACTGTGCACAACACTTATTCATTTAAGAGGCAAAAGAGATTGTTCCAACAAAGAAGTAGTTTCTTATACCTCTGATGTGTCTGTTAAGGTTTTCCCCCTCACCTTACTCTAATGGACTGAGCTGACAAGGGTTAACCCAAAAACAACTGACTAGAGTAGGTGATACTAGTTAGTGCGCAAGGGTTGTGTTTTCACCAAGGTTCACTTCGAACGATACATATTTTCATTCGATGTATCATGGACCAAAAGTAACAAGCTTTTGATACAGAGGCAAGATGACAGATAACCAAGTATTCATAGCTGCACAAGGCCTCTTGTACTTTACCCAGCTTGTTTCAAGAGTCATACATGATTTCATGCGAAACTAACCTACGAACAAAACAAGAAAACTAACAACAAAGCAAAGTAGAAGCAGAAGAAAAAGCAAGAGGAAATCGAGTAAGCAAACAAGAAAGAAAACAAACAAACTAACAAAGCAAGTAAGAAAACAAGCATGCAAGCACACAAACTAATAGCAAAGACTAATCCTACTCCTAAGCTAACGTGCATGGGCCATATCCTGTGAATTGATACTTCCAATGTAGCCACTGGCACATTGGTTGACCCATGTTGGTGAAGGCATGGTTCGCGAAAAAGACAGCTATGTGAACTAGCGAACAAGAAAGATATAACAGTGAAGACAAACACACTCCAAGTTTACAAGCGACCATGGAACAAAGATGGGTGAAAGCACATGAAATGCACTTTGTGGAGCTGTCATGGTGTTTTGCTACTGCATGTAGATGTTGAGTGTGTGCATTCTCTTGATTGTGGCATGAAAGAAAACATGAGAAAGGTAGACCACTTATGTTGTGCATGTGTGCTTATTATGTAATATTCCTCCAATGCATGAGCAATGGGATCATGTAGTTTGAGTGGAGGAAGTGAAATATGGGTGTCTTGTTGATCTCCAATGCAAAGCCAAGAGTGATGAGGAGCCTTGAGTGTTTCAACAATTTCCTGACCGAAAGTGAAACCAACCCCAGGACAGCTAGGGCCTGACATAACCATCATCTCAAGCTGAAGTGCCTTAACAGTCCATAGGGTTTCAACTTCGTTGACACATAGATCATTGTAGAATAGTGTCTTAGATATATTAACAATGATTGAATCAACATCATGATCAGATGAAGAAGTTGAGAGATCATGACAACGAAGATCATAAAACTCAGGATGTTTGTCGGCATCCTCATGATTTGATAAATCTGGAAGAGGGGTAGAGGAGAAGCAAAGATATTCACCCTATATGTTTTCAAAAATGACAAGTGACAAATTGGATGGATTTCCGGAGGAAGATGTGTCCTTTGTGCACTGTGATGATAGACTGACATCCGACGTGTCCTGTGAATGATCAGAAGTAGAAACATCCAGAAATGCGTTTTCACAAGGGAAATCAACAGTGGTAGAATCATAAGGGATGTCAGGATGAAGTGGATGAGATGTAGCTGGAAGGGAGTAATCCTTCACCATGGGTTATTCTTTAGATTCCCTCACACACTCATCATGAATGATGGCACAGGTTGGTTGCATAACACCAACTCCATCGAAAACTTGATCCTCGTTCACAGCAAGTGAGGAGTTCGCAATGGGAGAACACAAGACAGTACAATTCGAAGGATCAACAGAACGTGAGGACGGAGGTCGAGGGAACAAATCTATGTGACAACTAAGAGGCTTGCAAGCCAAATATGAATAGATATCCAGACCAGGTGGGGTGGGAGGATGTGACATTTCAACAGAGGTGTGTGCATGATCTCCCACATCACTCCGCAGTGGTGGAGCTGTTTGATGAGGTGAAGGCTGACAGTCACTTGTGACAGCAATTGTGCATGCCTGTGATTACACAGCTCCATCACCAATGTGTGATGAGCAAGGTTTAGATATGTGAAGAAGATACTCAAATATTCCATAAATAAATTCCCAATCAATTTCATCATCAGGAAATCAATATGCAAGATTACAAAAGCGTGTGTAAAACTGATCAATGGATTCATCGGGTGCTTTTCGTAATTTTAGAATTTCTTGATCAAGTGCTTCATGGTCAAAGCAATTGAAATCATCATCTATCTCTATGACGAGATGAACAAGAGAATAAATATATTTTTCGGGCAGTGTGGCACACTAGTGCATTAGGTGCCCTTGAAGTGTGTAGATGAACAATGCATAGCTCATGTATTCTTCAAAGAATCCATGTCTTTTGCATGAGCCTATAATGTTGACCGTGAGCCTAACCAAGGCTGCATAGCCTCCACCATCATATCTTTTGTGAGGCAAGTTAACCGAGATCTTTTTTCGAGATAGTGAAATCATTTCCATAAGACATACATTCTGGAAGAGCAAATCGGTAGTTAGTCATGATAGATGTGTACAGATTCAAGACATATGTGAGGACTCATCTTGTCATCTAGCCCTCATTCTAGTGCCAAAGTGTTGATGGTGTTGAACCCCCCAACACGCAAGGGGATCTCCCTAGTAATAAGTCCCAATTAGACCTCAGACTATTTGGTGTAGAAGTCTTAGAAGTGGGTCGTACGGTAATGCCTTGACCGCTATCTCGCACAAAGGCAAGTAAGATGTCTCTCTTGGTAGCAAGGATGTGATAGCTACAATAAGCCAAGGAAGGTGCATGAGAGGTTATAACAAACTGAGGGTGAGGTGAGTGCACCCCTTGGAAACCTGTAATAGTATGTGGCCTGGAAGGGAACACACGAGCGAAGATGCATCAAAAGATGGAAATCAAGTTAGCGAGCAATCCAAATTGATGGTTAAACCAAAAATACATTTCAGAAAGATTCATACATACTTATACAGAATATTCCATACATGCATGCGTAAGAAAACAAATACATATATCCTTTAGAGTAAACCGATTAACATAGAATACAATACAAAATATGCATGAAACGTGTTGCCTCTATTATAATAAGTGTAAGTTCCAGTCATACAATACATCCATGTACAACCGCTAGTTCCAATACTGGAATGTTCCAGCCACAACCGCCTACTCCTCCAAAGAGATGTACTAGCTCTACGCAATGGAGAAGCCAAGGCTCATTACAATACTCTCCAAGATTTCTCTAAGATACTCCTATCGAAGCTTGGCTGACCAAAAGCCTTTAAAATTAGTTATGAGGCTCTATTTGTAGCAAAGGGTGAGGTGACCCTTGACATTCCCCTTTGTGACAGTTCATCTACCCTCATGACTCGTCATCTACCCTATGAATGTTACATCCAACTATAGACACTTGAACTTCCACTTGACAATACATTACATTACAATGCACATATGCCCATGTTAGAAAAAATGGCTTAAGCAAGCCATGCAAGACATCACTAACAGTCGGTCCATTATCTTGAGACCAACTCTTTGACATGCTTGTGATGGTGAAGTTGGTGAGTTGATGCAAAGCTTGGTCATCCATGATGGTGTGCATGCACTCCATGGTGACATCTTGCTGAAGCAAACTCTTGCCTCCGTTGCATCCAAGTGCATTGGAATGGATCCTCCATCCAACTCATCTAACAATATGCACATGGTCTTCTTGGGTGCAGACGAACTAGAAACACACTGATGAATAGTGTCCGTGTTGATCTTCCAGTGAGTGTTGGTGGTCATATGCATCAACTGTCAACTACATGTTCAACTCCAGTTGGGCTTGCTTCTTGTCTTCGCCTTGGTGAGTGTGTTGAATGGGTTGGATCATATGCATGTGCAAAATGGCATGCATATTGCTAAATCCCTTGCATGGGATCAATAACACTACTCACCATGTCTACTCCGTGCCAGCTGCTGGGATGGATCTATAACTTGTATAGGCGTATTTTCATCCGTGAGTGCATGTTGCACCCCTTGTTGTTCCTATTCCTACTGTAACTCATTCGCTTATCTGTGTAACTCATGTTCTTCGTTAAGTTGCTACTTCAACACATGCAACTCCTTCTTTGTTCCATTTTCTGTCTTTGCGCGATCTTCATGTCGCGCTTTCGCGTCATAGCCTGAGTCTCCAAAGCTTCTTTCATCATCAGTGGATCCACTTGAGCTTGCAACTTCGTTCCGCCTCCATTTTTTCAACAACCTTCCTCTTGCATTCATTGCATCCAATATGCTACCTTCATCTATCATTCATGATGCTGATTGTAGTGATGCTGTGACCATCACATCTTGATGTCCTTATTTATGAAAACATGATGGCTTCATGGGTAGGAAAGTTCATAGACACTTGATCGGGTGCATCCTCAAGTGTGCTCTAAATGATGTCTTCGTCTCTGCTCTCCTGGAAACCATTATACCTGTATTGCTAGGAGGGAGATGAACACCTGTGATACCTGGAGACATGGCAACACTCATGGCAAGAAATATGTTAGTCGAAAACCAAAATGAACCTGAGAATTGACTTGCAACATACCTGTGTGACTGATCATGAAGGTTGCGCAATTTTTGTCGGGAGGTTAGGAGAATGACTCCCAAGATTGCGCAAGGTAGAGTCTGGGTTGCTGGGAGGTTGACTAACTATTGGAACTGTGCAATGCACCATCCAGTTTAGCTGTTGAATACTAGAATTGTGCAATGAATAATCTCATTTGGAAATGGTTGCATGCTCAGTGACTGCATTGTGAAATTTTTTGGGCCAACAGTCACTGTCCCTTAGAATTTCACAATGCAAGACTAGAGGACAATCACTGGGCAGAAATGTAGATTTCCTAAGAGGAAGACAGAGCCTTCCCTCTCAGGATTGCACAATGTTGTCTTGGTGAGGCTAAGTCTGGGCCAAGGCTGCCCAGACTCACCGACAGGCAACTGAAAGTGAATGTAAATGTGATTGCATGGTGATATTGAGTGTAAGTATAGGCGAATGATCATGCATGCAAACTTTGAATGACATATTTAGAAAATGGAACACTATGCATGTGGGTGAGGCGAGTCACTGAATCAGAGAGCATTCATGAAAAATAGTTTCATGCATGTGACAGTAGTGAGATGTTAATGAAAACTAAAATAGTGCTAGTACAAGATAGTATGTATCAAAATGATAGCAAGAACTCACTGAAATCAAACAGATAGTGTTCATACGAAGCGAAACAAAAAAAGCACAAAAAATGCAACACAAGACATGGAAAGTGGGCTTACCCCAAAACAAAAGAGTTGAATGTGCCAAAAGCTCCTAGATGCGATGTGGGATGTCAGAGATGCAAGGTTGATGTGAGGAACGAGCTCTGTAGTATCTGGTTGATGAGTTTTGATAAATCGAGGTTGTGATGTGCATGCCACAAATCTAAGGAAAGGGACACTTGGTGGGAGGTTTCTAAATGATCCTTGCACATAACCTCCAACTGCCAAAAATAGATCCCTAAAACAAGGGATGCCTTTTCATGCTACCTTTGGAGAAGAAGCTCATGCATGCAAGTCTATTTTTCTTGGTCCTGGAGGGAATCGGTCAACTCAGTTGCACATGCAAAAGGCTGCTCAACTCCTGGGACAAAGTGTGCATTTCTAGCTAGGAGCTAGGCTGGCTGCTTAGAATATTTGCTCAATTTCTAGGCATAGCACCTCACTACTACCTAGATTTTCACAAATTTTGGGCTGAGCAGCCCAGCTGAGAAGGATTGTGCAATTTTCTGGATGAAGCTTTCTCAGCAGTATTGCATAATTCTAGGGCCCAGCAGGCTTCGAGTCAGGACTGCGTAATTTCTGGAGGGAAGGTTGGTTTCCCTCCATATTTGAGCAAATTCTTGAAGGAGCTACTCAGCATGCTACTGGAACACATCCGTATGAATATCATGTGAGGGGAATGCATCAAGGTTTGATCGACAGGTTGTCTTAGTGGAAGAAAATCACTTGAGATTGTGTACTTGGTGAAGCAAGACATGCTTCTATGAAAGGTTGGTAGGGAGGCTCCAAAACGAAGTTAAGCAAAAATTTTGGAGGGTGGTTATGGCCACTACAATAGGCCACTAGAAAATAATTCACTGATAACCATTATAAAGATCATGCTCCCTCTCCTAAACTGACAAGGATGACTCCTCAACAAAGGATGAAAGAAGGGAAAGGGGACTATGTTTCAGTTGTGATAGAAAGTACAATAAGGGGCATAAATTCAATGAGAAGAAATTATTGACTCTAAAGAGGAAGAATGTTAAGAATTTGAATAGTCACAATATTTAGAGCTAGAAGAGACTACTCCAACAATATCATATCATGAATTGGCTAGCATCAATACTCCAGAAACCGTAAATATAGAAGGATATGTCAAAAAGAGAAAGGTAACAATGTTTATTAATTTAGGCAGTACCATAAGTTCATCAATTAAAAATTAATAAAACTTCTTAATCATTTCCTATATGTAGTAGAAAAGTTTGAAGTAATGATTGCAGATGGAGGCACCATAAATTGTTCAAGGAAGTGTCATAGTATTAAGCTCAATATGGGGGAGTACTTGTTGGAAGGTCCCATGATTACAATACAAATGGGTGGTGTCGATGTTGTATTAGGGGTCTAATGGTTATAATCACTGGAAATAATGAATTTTAATTTTCAAGATATCTTCATAAGATACCTTATAAAGAAAGGAAATTGAGCTTAGAGGTATCCAATGAAATCTCTCTAAAATGATAACTTCTAATGGAATGATAAAATTAATCAAAAAGGGAACCAAGGTGTAATGACATAATTATGTTCACTAAATTTTTAGGTGCCAATATTATCTATGTAAGGGGATCTCCATAAAGTTGTCAAAAAACATTCAAAGGTATTTGGATTTGGATTGATGCCTTAGGGCATTCCACCTACTCTAGATCATGACCATGTTATTTATTTGTTTCTAGGAAGTGTACTATATATAAATGAAGAAGATAAAATTATACTAGAAGTAGAAACAATCCTTGAAACAAGGATTAAGCAATCGAGTAACCCAATAATTGTGGGGTCCATCATCAAGCAAAAGAACCTCGTAGTGAACATAATACATGGGAAGATGACTTATTCTTGCAGAATCATTGAAATTTAGTCAAGTTTTGAGGAAAACACTTGTTTGAAGCATAGGGGCATGTTAAGCCATATGTAAGACCTATTTTAACACTAAAACCCATTATTAAGCCCTAGATATTGAGTGATTAAATTTATATGGTTATATTGTTATCTAGCTAGAACCCCTCATGGTTTCATTTTATTATAATTGTACCCCTTGTCTCCTACACATACAAACACACCAAATTGGTGAGCGCTAGTATTGCACAAGAATGCTGCAACTCCTAGGCTGCCAACTTTAGTTTTATCAATTAGTAGTTCGTAACAAACTTGGAAGCGTCGGTGCTATATGCACAAGTGCCAGTTCTCACTGCCGGTTGTCACTTGGTCAAGCAGCACAAGATCACTAGAAGCTCAAGCCAACTTCTATAGATTTCAAAAGAAGCTCTATGTATGATGAAAGGAAAGATATATTACTCTACAGATGCTATTATAACTGCAGAAAGGAGAAAGATTAGAATGTCAAGCAAAACCTAGTAAACCCTAATTAACAAGCTGATTCTACTTTTGCCAAAAACACTATGAAAACCATGAAAGAAATGCCATTACCTACTTAAGGAAGTAAAAAACATCTAACCCTGCTATTTCTGGAAGTAAATAAGCAAAAAACATATTTTTGGATTTTTATGTGTTTTTATGTGAATTTAACATGCATCTAATTTATTGTGTGCAAGTGTGGCAGCGAACAGGTGGCGTCAGAGGGCGGTTTTGGAGCTTGGGAGGATGTAAGATTGTGTGGATGGGTCCCAGGACGTCTTAGGTGGCCTTCTGGAGGCTTTTCCCACACTCGACCTTCAAAAGAAAGCCTACAGGAAAAACTACAGGAGGACACAGGAAAACTACAGGAGGAAAACAGGGAAACTATAGGAGGCCTACAGGAGGAGGCCGAGAGCAATTTTCGCTATTTTGAGGGTGTGAGAGTGGGTAGAAAAGGTGGATGAAGGTTGGAATGAGGTGTTAGGGCACCTAAGGTCTGCCATGAATCACCAGGAGAGAGAAAGATGATTGGGCTTGCTCAAGGAGAGAGGAAGAAGTTTTATGAAAAATGTAGGAAACTATGGCAGAATTGAGGTGAGGGTTGGGAGACCTGTAGGGCATGGATCAGATGGAGGGTGTGATTGCTAGTAATCTAGTCTACCGTTGGAAGAGATATGATGCATAGAAACTGACAATCAACCAAGAAAATCAAACAACCAATGAAATAAGTGCATCCTAGGAAAAACATAGTTTTGCATTAAAATGACCTAAACTTATTATGTATAGAAGGAAATGTTGGGAAATGTTGTAAGAAAGGAAAGCATGCAAAATGAATATTACAAATTAGGAAGTGAACATGATAAAGAAGATCTAAAGCAAAGAAAAACTAGACAATCAACCTACTAGAGAGCTGCAAACACTAGAAGTCCTAGGAATGAGGAAAATATGTGTTTCTAGGGTAGCAAGAGAGTCTTTTCCTCAAATCATGGTCCCAAAGGGAGGAAGAGAGGCCACAGAATTTTTGTTAGCCTTTTGAATCTTCTCTGATCACTACTTAACCTACTATAGAAAGCACAAATGGAAGCAAACTACTAAATCATCAAAAGAAACCTATTTTTAACCATAAGAGAAATACATTTAACAGCAAATTAATCTACAAACTAAAGTAAAGCATACAAATACAAGTAAAGAGAAGCTTGGCTGATTGGATTAGGCCATAACCCAAGAGCTTCAGCCCTCTAAGGTAACTTAGTGCTAGCTCAAAAAGGATTCCATCTTCATTATCAAAAAATAGCAAGATTACATAAAACTATCACAAAATAGTAAGCTCGAAATTTGAGCAGAGTTTACACAAGAAAAAAGCCAACCCTAATGAGGCCCTAGGCCTCTCTACTTATACATCTAAAGCTACCAACAGCTTCCTTAAAATCAGGGAGGCTTGGCTTCTAAAACTCGAGATAACTCTCAATCATCTTCCACTTGCTTGGTTGCCTTCTAGTGCATGATTCGACTGCTTGTACTCTGAGCTGTATGAAGGGGAATTCAAAGTGAGGAGAAATAAATGAGGGGGATTCCCTCCTATAAGTCCTCTCATCTATATACTTTGATTTATTGCTACAGTTTGACAATTAAATCCTTGACTTTGACCTTCAAATCCATCAATAATCTGCATTAAATACATGTTAGAACACATGGCATAATAACTAACTCAACTCACCCTATAAGCATAAATATAATCAGAAAATCATATAATAAGCTAAGAGAATGGTTGATTTGACTAGGTTAGGAGGTAAAATGAGCCCATATAATTACCCATTTATGAGGCTCATCATCACCCCCCTACTGAAGGTGTTGCTTATCCTCAGAGAAACCTAGTTAATCTCTTCGTCTTTTATGGCCTTGGTGGCCTCCCTAGCATCCCAAGCTTCTGTTGTGGTCTGCTCATGTTCTCCATAAAATCCTGCCTTTCTGTCTATGTCCTTCCACTACTCCTCTTCTTCTTCTCTTCTTCCTTCCAACATGCCTAATATGAGTGGAGGAATCAGTTTGAGGCCAATCCAGTTGACCTTCAGCCTTTGCATGGACCACTTGTACATTGGCACTCTTTTCAATGCCTCCCTCAGCCTCATGGGAGAATGGTATTCTCTAATCTGCAAGTTGTAGGGTAGGGTGTTCCATCTTCTCATTCATGCATGCACACAGACATCCCCAAGTAGCCTAAACATATCTTCAAAGTGTGAAATGGCTTGTTCCTAATTGGCTAGATATTTAGGGGCAATCTGAGGGTCATTAGCAAGCAGGTTGTGTGTGATGATGAGTGCCATAGGATCTGATGGCTCAGCTCTTATCATCAATCATTTATTCTGCTATTTTGTTAACAATCTTTTCATTTATGCTACCCTCAATTTTTCATGGTTCATCCATGATGCCATGGCCATTAATTGTGGATCCCCTAGCTTGGCATTGGGGTCCCACACATTCATGTATGTGAGAGCCATGTTGTGTAGATAGAACTTTACCATCTTTGCTTTGTCCTTGGAGGTGCTTTGGTCACACAAATCCATGAACCACCTATACTCTTAGAAAGGCATTGTGCCTCTTTGTGCCAAAGTTTTTATTTGGAATTGAAGCCATTGATCCTTCAGATAGAGGCCATAAGATTTGGCTGGTGTTCTACATTGTAATGCTTCCATGGATAAGCTGGCCATGTATGCCAAATGAGTCTCTTTCTCCTGCAACTGCCTCCTTAGTATTTCATTCTCATTCTCAAGGTGGCTTATTTTGATGGCTTCTCTGTCTTTGAGAGCACTCAATTCCCTACCCATTTCCCTGAGTTTGCTTTCCATATGGCCAATATCCTCAACTCCTTTGGACTTGGCTATCTGCATCCACCTATGCGTTCTCACTCTTTCTTTTTCCAATTCAAAAAATAGTGGAATTGCAAATTTCTGTGGGATTATCTTGCCTCCCTCAAGTACATTGTAATAGGATGCAAGATTAGGCTGGGGGTCAGGTTCTTGTAGCTCTTATGCTTCCTCTTTCACCTTTGGCTATCCCCCTATATTTTCCTCAAGTTTTTGTGTCTCCTGTAGTTTGGACAGTGTCTCCTGTAGGACTGTTTTAGCTTCCTGTAGGTCTGGTTTGTAGGAATTTACAGGGTAAGTTCCTCAGACAGAACACCAAAGGACACCGCTCACAAATAGATCGCAAATCAATACACCAGTACTTTTGATGTGGTTAAAACCCTCAAAGAGGGAAACAGTCCACGGCCTGAGCCAACGTGGCCACTTCAGGCAATTTATTAATAAAAGAATGAAAATTTACATAAGCTTCTCTCATGAATGGTTAACCTACAAATGACCCTCCATGCTCTTTAAATAGAGATCATGGACCAATCGGGTGTTAAGCCACGGATCAAGGGTCGGTAATACTGAGGAGAGAATGAACTGTCGGATCACTACATATCGTGACCGTCGGATTGTAAGTTACAAAATGTACATAGTAAAGAAACACACTTTACCTAACTCTATACTAGACCAAGTTGTACTTAACTATTTCCTATGTGTCGGAATATCCTAACATCCCCCCTTAAGAACAACTTGGGATAGGATTGAAGGATTTACAAATATGACACAATAGGAGAAGGAAGGAGGCACTAGAGCCTATCCCCCCTTAGTGACAACTTCCTAAACTCCAACCATAAATCGAAGTTTAGTGAACTTCGCCTCTATGAGAGCCTTTGTAAAGATGTCTGCAACTTGATCATCTGTTGAACAATATTGCACTTCAAGAACATGGTCGTGAGTGAGCTTTCTGATGAAGTGCATGTTCAGTTCAATGTGTTTGCTGCGCTGATGTTGGACTAGATCTTGCATAGCTGAATGGAACTTTGATTATCACACCAAAGTGTAGTCGGATGCTGCTGCTGAAAGCCAAACTCTGACAGGATCTGACGAAGCCACAAGGCTTCCTTACTAGCTTCTACAGCACCACGATATTCTGCTTCTACTAAAGAAAGAGAAATGGCACCTTGTTTCTTGCAATCCCATGTAATAGGTCCTGAACCAAGAGTGAACACATAACCTGCAGTAGCCCAATCGGAATCAGTGAAACCAACCAATAGAGGAGATGCTTCGGCACTATAATGAATCCCAAACTGAACTGTACCTCGAACATAACGAAGTATTCTTTTAGCTGCTTTCCAATGACTTTCACGTGGGTTTTTCATAAACCAAGAAACAAGGCCAACAGCAAAGGAAAGGTCAGGACGGGTATGGGTGAGATACAAAAGTTTTCCTACAAGTTGACGGTATAAGGTAGCATCAACTTTAGGAGAAGTACAAGTGACTGAAAGTTTGACTCCAAAATGAAAGGGAGAAGGGGCTGGCTTACAGTCTTCCATGTGAAAATGGCGTAGAATATCACAGGCATACTTGGATTGGGAAAGGGAAATACCTTCCTTGGATTGTAAGACTTGAAGACCAAGAAAATAATGTAAGTGTCCTAAGGTTGTCATTTCAAACTTCCTTTCAAGGCTAGACTTCACATGGCTTATAAGGTTGGGATCACTACCAGTCAGGATAAGATCATCAACATAAAGAACAAGAATGATAAGCGACTTGCCCACTTTCTTGGTGTAGACAATATTGTCAGAATGACACCTAGAAAAGCCATTTTCTAAAAGAAAGTTATCCATTTTGGCATACCAAGCTCGAGGAGCTTGCTTGAGACCATAAAGGGATTTCTTAAGCCGACATACAAGGATGGAGTCTGTTTGTATAAAGCCAATAGGTTGTTCCATATAGATTTCTTCATGCAAGTCCCCATGCAAGAAGGCGGATTTAACATCCATCTGATGGACTTCCCATTTGAAAGAAGCAGCAAGGGAAAGAACAAGGTGGATAGAGTTCATTTTGGCAACAGGGGAGAAGGTTTCAATGTAGTCAATGCCTTCAACTTGTGAAAAACCCTTAGCAACAAGACGAGCTTTATGTTTATCAACTTTCCCATCTGGTCCATACTTGGTTCTGACCCATTTGCATCTAACAAGTTTTCGTCCCTTTGGTAGAGGAACAAGATCCCATGTATCATTTGCCAATAATGAATGATATTCTTCATTCATAGCTGCTTCCCAATCTGGATGGCCTGAAGCTTTTGCAAATGTGTCAGGATCATAATTCACTGAAGCTTGAGCCAGTAAAGAAGAGGCTCTCTCGAACTGAGAACGTGTACGTCGCTGATCTGTAGGATCACCGGCAAAATCACCTACTACATCCCGAGTAGCATGGACCCATTTTGGAAGCTGAGGAGCTGAAGGAGGATCCTGAGAAGGTGGGGGAGGATTTTCATCCTCGCTTTCATCATCTGAAGAAGAAATATTTTCAAAAGTAGAAGAGATAGGGAGAGGTGGCACATCCGTCGAACTAGGCTCACAGGCCGATATATTTTCAGCAAACTTTACATCTCTTCTAATGATAACATTTTTGGACTTAAGTGGAATAAGTCTATATCCTTTGACATCTTCAGAATATCCAACAAAAATACATTTTTAACTCCTAGGTTCTAAAGCTTTATGTTTCTCATCTGGAATATGGGCCCATGCTTCACTTCCAAAAACACGAAAGTGACTTACATCTGGTTTGATTGAGCTCCATGCTTCTTCTGGAGTGATATTCTTTAAAACCTTAGTAGGAGTGTGATTTATTATGTAATTTGCACAGTTAATTGCTTCTACCCAATAATGAAGACTAAGTCCTTTAGATTGAAGCATACAATTAGCCATTTCCTTTAAGGTGCGATTCTTCCTTTCAGCTACACCATTTTTTTGTGGAGTATATGGAACAGTATGTTGCATTTGAATTCCATTCTCAGTGAAAAAGTTGATGAATGTGTTTTTAACATATTCTCCACCATTATCAGATCTTAGCTTAAGAATTTGATGTCCAGATTGTTTTTCAACAAAGGCTTTAAAGACTAAGAACATGTCAAATACTTCACTCTTGAGTTTTAAGAAGTATACCCAAGTGCGTCTGGAGAAATCATCAATGAAAGTTAAGAAATACTTGTAGCCAGAGAATGAAGCAACTGGAAGTGGACCACATAAATCACTATGCATGAGCTGTAAAGGGGCTAAGGCATGCCAAGAGGCACGTTTTTCAAAACTGTCCCGATGATGTTTTCCAAGTACACATCCGGAACAAACACCATCTCTGCAAGATACCATTGGAAGACCTGTCACCATATTTTCTTTACGTAGATTCTAAAGAGAGCGATAGTTTAAGTGACCAAATCGCTCATGCCAAAGTTTGCTCACTTCATCATTATGAGCAACAAATACTGAGGGAAGATTTGATGACCCAAAGTTGTGAAACATATACAACCTTGTAAAATCATCAGCAATGCCAGTAGCTAAAATCTATCTAGGATCTCTTAGGTCCTTAATTACAACATCGTGAGGTGAAAATTCAACGATTTTACCTTCACCTGAATGGGTTATCTAATATACAAATAGAAGGTTGCAGGATAAGGTTGGAACACATAATACATCATTAAACTGACCATTGTCTAGATGAACAGTTCCAGTCCCTACAACACTAAGAGATCTATCATCACCAACATATATATTTTTGGTGTTACAATCATTTAAAGAAGAAAACATGGCTTTGTTTTTGGCCATGTGATAAGAAGCTCCAGAATCAATGAGCCACTCATGAGAATGAGAAGAAGAAGATACATTTAGTGCATAGCCAGACTGAGATGCTTGAAAACCACATGCAGAAAGTGCCATTCCTGAAGATGAAGTTGAAGTTGAAAAGTGCTCCAAATGGATGTTATGCTTCTTCATTGCTACTTCCAAGGCTTCCATCTTCTTAAAGTATTTGGATTCTAAGTGACCATCTCAATTACAAAAGTTTCAATGTCTATCAATCTTCTTCCCTTTGTTTTTATTTGTCTTATCATTTTGTTGAAATGATTTTTCATTTTGAGGCTGAAATTGCTTAGGACCCTTGTTTGGTTTAGGACCATTCTTTTTAGGATACAACTTCTTAGGATTCTTTGGATTTGGTTGCTGCTGGGCGGCTAATGCTTTCTTAGAAGAGTTTCCAAGATGAAGAAGACCAAGGTGTAAGAGTTTTTCTTGTTCTCTTATTAAAGAATCACAAAAGGAATCAAAGGAAGGGGACTTGTAGGTTTGTCCTTGAGAAATGAAGGCTTCTCTTGTAGAATGGAAGGTGGAAACAAACACAGAATAGGCTGGTCCCAACTTAGTAAGAATGGAGTAGATAAGGCTACTATCTTCTTTCTTAACCTTAACACCTTCCAAGAGAAGTCTAAGGGTCTTGAACTTGGACAAAAAATCTTCAATGCAAGAAAAATTATTGGGGTCCAATGTAAGCAATTCATTTTCAAGTTGATGGGATTTAAGTTCATTTTTAATTCCAAGGACTTTAGTAATCTATTTCATTGCTTCATCAGGAGTATCAAGTTCTGCAATATGGAATCTAAGATCTGGAGAAATAGACATCCCTATCAACCCACGTGCTTGGTCTTGTCTATTTTCCCATTTAGTTGCCTTTTCTTCATCTTTCGGTTTGTTCTCTTGGCCTGTGGCTATTCTATAAAGACCTTTACTTCTAAGTAAATCCACAATGTAGGACCACCATTGGAAGTAGTTGGTGCTGTCAAGAATAACTTTTCATGGACTTTCCATTTTTTTTAAAAACTGAAGCTATAGATGTTGAAATTAAGTGTTGCAATGGAAAGATCTCGAAAAATTAGGCTATTTAAAAAAAAAATGGTTCTGAAAACGGCTTCCGGATGAAGAAGTTATGGCTTTTTGAAGAAAATTTGATGAAGTCGCCAACAAAGTGCGGGAATGTGCGGAAATGAAAAATCCGCCCCCACAAAATGGAGATTTGAACCCAAGACCTCTACTCTCATAAATTAGCTTTGCACCAAGTGAGCTATACAAAAAGTTTGAGAGAGAGAGAGAGAGAGAGAGAGAGGGGGGCGGTTGATGCTTTGGGTTGCGTGCTTTCTTTGAGAAAGCTCTTTTTCCCTACAAAACAAAAAACAAAAAACCCAACACGGAAATACAAAAAAAAATGAACCTTGCGGCTCGAAGTTAGCTTTAGCCGGAAACTAAATATTTTTCTCAATGTTTCTGATTTTCCGAGATCACACTAAGGCGCAGTGGAAAAGAGCATACGCATGAGAAAAATCCTTCCTTTCTGTTTCTGATTTTCCCAGATCGCACAGAGTCGCGGGGCAAAGAGCATACACAGAAATGAAAGGTTCAGATTCGGTAATAAAAAAAAGGCTAAATAAACCAAAACCAAAATAAACAGAGAGAAAATGACTGTAAACTGCAAATAAACATTGTATACATCCAGATCTTAAAATGACACAGCTAGGGCTACCGGAAATCTTTTCGCGTGAAACGAAAGGGGTTCCTCACTAGAACAGATGCTCCCAACACAACAGAGCAGTCCTCTCAGCCCGAAAGTAGTCAGAAATAGTAGATCTAGGAAACGGTTGTCGGATGTAGTTCTACCGGCTTCAGATTTGGATCACCAACGGATGCGGCCCTCAAATAGCTCTGATACCATGTAGGAATTTACAGGGTAAGTTACTCAGACAAAACACCAAAGGACACTACTCACAAATAGATCGCAGATCAATACACCAGTACTTTTGACGTGGTTAAAACCCTCAAAGAGGGAAACAGTCCACGGCCTGAGCCAATGCAGCCACTTCAGGCAATTTATTAATAAAAGAATGAAAATTTACATAAGCTTCTCTCATGAATGGTTAACCTACAAATGACCCTCCATGCTCTTTAAATAGAGATCATGGACCAATCAGGTGTTAAGCCACGGATCAAGTGTCGGTAATACCGAGGAGAGAATGAATCGTTGGATCACTACATATCGTGACCGTCGGATTGTAAGTTACAAAATGTACATAGTAAAGAAACACATTTTACCTAACTCTATACCTTACCAAGTTGTACTTAACTATTTCCTATGTGTCGGAATATCCTAACATCCCCCCTTAAGAACAACTTGGGATAGGATTGAAGGATTTACAAATATGACACAATAGGAGAAGGAAGGAGGCACTAGAGCCTAGGGTCTTGTAGAATTGACTTTCCCTTCCATGTAGCAAATCTTGTAGTCCCCATTTCATAGGTTATGGGTGTCTTGGAAGGAGATTCTTTCACCTTGGCAGATGATAAATCTTCAATGTTAATGGGAATCTTTGATGAGGGCTAAGGTTTGCCTGTTTTAATTCTGGTATTCTCCCTTGCCCTGAAATACATGGAGGTTTTTCTTTTCCTCTTCTACTTCTGCTTGACTAGTGTGCTGAGGGCAGTGAAGGTAGTTGTTGCTTCTCTTTCCCAAGTTTCAGGGGACTCTTCTCTTTGCTCTGCCTTCCCTGCCTCCTTTTCTCCCTCTTCTATCTCTTTTTCCCCCTCCTGCTTTGTCTCTTCAACTTTTCCTTCCTCTGTTTCTTTTCTTTCCTCCTTCCTTTCTTGCTTTGCTATGTCACCACTGGCTTCATCTTCTCCTCCTTGTTGTTCTTCCTCCTCACTGACAGTAGGACTGACATCATAGGTTAATGCCTTTATGTCATCCTTAGCTGTCATATTTCTAAAAACTTCCCATGCTATAGGGATTGTAAGTGTATGGAGGGCTTCTTCCACTAGGATTTTGATTAGGCCATGGTGAGCTAGTTGTTGTGAATTTCCTGCTTGTACCTTGGTGTTGGAGTCAATGAGGGACTAAAGGAGAAAGTAAGGGATATTGAGCTTTTGACGTACTGGGGTATTTATGCCATATCTCAAGTCATGGAGGATTCTGAAATGATATCTATAAACAATATTATGCCTCCCCTCACAAGAAATGTATTTGATCACTTGGTAGCTAACCTCATCCCAGGGATATGGTATACTAGCCCTCCTAATTCCATTTTTGTCTTCAACAGGGGTTTCATTATCTTGGAAAAATTTCTTCTTGGCAGCCTGGCCAATTGGTTTCTCATATTTACTCCAAGGCAGCCCAAGAGGAAGGGTAGTGACCCTACTGATGAATTCAGGGGTTATTTCAATGGAGAGGCCTCTAATGGTTACAGTAGCATGAGTTCTTGTGTGAGGGACCAGAGAGAGAGCAAATTCTTGGGCAATTTCATCATCAAACCCTCTAAACTTCTCAAAGAAATTCATCCAGTTTGCCCTTGTAAATATGTCCACCACTTGAGGATGTGCATGGAGTCTAGTGGAGTTAGTGGGCTCTTTTCTCATAAACCCCCCTGTCATATTGCCTATACTTCTTTTGAAAACCCAAATATAGAGGTGGAGACAAAGAATTTTGAGTGAAATAGAAAAACAGAGGAGTCTGTGTTTTTTTTTAAACAAATAGAAATTTTTTATGTGTTTACTACCCTCTTAAAGACCCGTTTTATCTTCAATTTGAGACCAACTCTTTCACATTTTGATATATAATCAGAGGTAATTCATGAACCCTACCTCTTCAAACGAGACTTCATGCCAAAAATCACGTTTTCTCCCTTCAAAATGACTCACTGCCCCTCTTGTAGAAGCCTATTGTCCCTCCTGTAGATTTCCTGTAGGTGCTCCTGTAGATTTCCTATAGGTGCTCCTGTAGAAAACGCCAAGAGCAAGAATATGGAGGAAATCAATGGAGGATGGTGGTTACGAGGCTGTGGGGGCACAAGAGGACTGCTGTGTGGCTGAGTTACGAGGAGGAAATGAAGAAAAGGTGGTGAGAATGCGCGGGGAGGAGTGCTCATTACCTTTTATGGATATTTTCAGTTATGAGTGCTGAGCTGGAAAGGTGTATGTTGCCCAAATTAGGATCGTTGGTCCCCTCCTGCTTGGTCATCATGATGCCTCCTCATAATCATCCCTCATTATTGCATCGGAGTTAACTCTTCCTCCCACTACCTATCCTTGGCATCTTTTGCTTGAGTTGGCTGTGCGCACGTGTGGGTGATATCTGAGATAAGTGGAGTCAACTCAATGAAGGTGGCCAAGTTAACTAGCCACATTTTCCTCTTTCGAATTCAACCATCTCATTGCCTTCGTATGATTCCTAATTACACAAATGTAGATAGAGGATTGATTTAGCTACTTACCTGTGATCCAAGTGTATTTGCCACCATCAACTGTGAGGTGTTGTGGCTTTCTTTACTGCATGCCTCATTTTCTTTCATGCATGCTGTCTCTACTTGCTGATGTGTTTTTTTGTTTTTGCAGGTTCTTCTTTTGCTGGAGCTGAGCTACATGTGCCTTTTCAACCTACAGATGTGTACTCTCTTGCAGCTAGTGCTGGAATTCTATGGGATCAGTTGCTACAAGAATTCCTACAGGAGCTCCTGTAGCTGCTTCTCCCCTTGAAACTTTAGCTATTTCCCTATTCTTGGAGCTCGAGAATGATGCCAAAGGTGTAGATAAATATGGAGAGATAGTAGGTAAGCTTCAGGTGAAGTTGATGGTTCCTTTTTCTCCTTTTATTTTTGTTTTTCTCAAAACTAAAAAACTATTTTTTTTGTGTTTTTTTCTTGAAAAGGAAAAAAAATAATGATGCTTGGAGTGTGATGCAGGCTTGGAAATGATGTCAAGGAGGTTTGAAGATGGTAAGAGGGATTATAGGTTCCTCATGAGGCTTTTCTTGTCCCTCAAAATGCCTTCTGTAGACACTTTTGGCTCTCTGTAATTCCTACAGGAGCCTCCTGTAGAAAACACAGAACCTCCTGTAGAAAACACGGAGCCTCCTGTAGAAAAAACAGTTTTGGAAGAAGAGGTATAGTGGGGTGAAAGAGATGCAAAAAATGATGGAGGAAGGTGTGGAGAAGATGAGATGGATTCTGGTATGAATGTCAGGGTCCCCTTGGCACCTTCTTCTGCTCCCTATAGTCCTCCTAGAAACTTGTAATGCAATAAAAATTCATTTTTCTTTCTCTCTCTTTTTTTTTTTTTTGAAAACAACTAGGGTGCCTCAGAGAGGTTTTCACCCTAATTTCCTACCCTGGGTGCCTCCAAGGGGGCTTTTCACCCAGGGATCTTATTCTTTTCCCTTTTTTTTGTTCTTTTTTTTTTTACATCGCTGGGCCGCCTCAGAAGAGGTTTTCAACCCAATGATGGGTCTCAAGTGCCTCATGGAGGTTTTCACTTGAGTCCTTATTTTTTTTCTCTTTTTTCTTCAGTGAGTGGGTGAAGTGGAAGCTAAGACATGCTCCACTACCATCACTGTTTTATTCAAATCTTCAATAAACTCTTGCTTGGAGAGGGGTTTCTTGTAGACTTTCAACCGATGTCCATTGACAAGCATGGGGATGGCTTCATCATCAATGGTTCTGATCAGAATTGAACCATTGTCATTGCATTTCTCCACAGTGTAGGGTCCCAGCCATCATGTCGTCAGCTTGCCTTTGAAATCCTTGTATCTTGAATCATAGAGTAGTGCCCAATCTCCCTCTTGGAATTGTTTCTCCTTGATATTTTTGTCATGCCATATCTTTCTCTAAAGTTGAACTACCTCTGTATGGAGGAGGGCTTGCAATTTGTATTCATCCAATTCTTAGGGTATTGAATTCAAACTCTATTGACAGCAAAGCCTTCTTCCCATAGACTAGTTCTTAGGGTGTTAACCTGGTGGTGGTCTTCCATGTTTTGTTGTAGGCCCAAGTGGCCTCAACTAATCTGTCTGCTACTTTTCTACTGTTGCTCACTACCTTGGTTAGGATCCCTTCCAATGCTCTATTAGTTACCTCCACTTTCCCATTGGCTTGTGGATGGTAAGGGGTGGAAGTCATGTGCTTGATCTTATGATTTGTGAGCAGGTCTTCAATCATGTTGGAAGTGAACTGAATGCCTTGGTCTGTGACCAACTCTCTCAGATACCCAAAATTGTAGAATATGTTTTCCCTAAAAAACTCAGTTACTTCTTCCTCTGTCACTGCTTTCATTTTTTTTGTCTCTGTCCACTTTTTCAGGTAGTCAGTGCACACAATGATGTACTACTTCTACTTTGAAGGGGGGTTGATAGCCCCCACAAAGTCCATGCCCCACTTCTCAAATGGCTCAAAGGTCACTTGAGGTTGCATGGGCATTTCATCCTTTGGAGTGGGTTTCCCCATCCTCTGACATCGATTAGACTCGCTCGTGTATCTCCTTACATCCTGATGAAGAGTGGGCCAGTAGTAGCCTGCTTGTAATATCTTGAAGGCGATTCTTTTTGCTGTAAAATGACCTTCACAAGGCCCATCATGATAGGTCAGGAGGATGTCAAAGACTTCCTCCTCCCTGACACATCTTCTAAATATCTGATCTAGGCCAAGTTTGAAGAGATTGCCTCCAATCCAGGTGAAATAGGTGCTTTTACTTACTATCTTGCTCTTCTCTTTTGAGGATAGGTGTGGTGGTAACTGTGCTGAAGCCAAGTAGTTTGCTATATTAGAAAACATGGAGAGAGTATTGATATAGCAAATAGGTTTTCATTTGGCATTTGGTCATCCACCATTCCTTCTTCACCTATAGGAAAACTTACTCTAGACAAAAAGTGAGCAACAACATTTTCTTTACCAAGCTTATCAATAATGGTTAGATCAAACTACTGCAGTAAAAGCAACCATCTAATAATGCAAGCATTTACATCTAGTTTTTTCATTAAATATCTAATTGTAGCATGATCAGTGTGCACAAAGGTTTGATAGCCTATGATATAATGTCTGAATTTTTTTAAGGAATGCACGATAGCTAGGAGTTCCTTCTCGATCATTGTATAGTTTAACTCTGCCTTTGACAAGTTTTTTCTTATAAAGTATATGGCATAAGGTAACTTTTCATCCATTTGCCTAAGGCTGCTCCTATTGCTTTGTTCGAAGCATCTGTGTGAATGTGAAAGGGTAGGGCCCAGTTTGGGCCTCTGAGAATTGGGGCAGTCACTAGCTTGCTTTTCAAGGTATTTAGGGCTTCTTGATAGTTTTCTGACCATATGAACTCAACATCTTTGCCTAGGAGGCCAAACAAAGGAGAGGCTATCTTGTTGAAGTCTTTAATGAATCTCCTATAATATCTAGCTAAGCCTAGGAAACTTCTGACATCTCCCACCTTTTGAGGAGGTGGGACCCTTTGGATGAGGGCAATTTTGTTGGGGTCCACCTGCAGTCCTTATTGAGATATTGCATGACCTAGTACGATCCCTTCAGTCATCAAAAATTCACATTTTTCTAGACTGAGGGACGGTTCATCTCAATACACCTACCTAGAACTTTTCCTAGGTTAGATAAAGCTTCCTAAAAGTCAGAGCCATAAGGAGTAAAATCATCCATGTATATTTCTGTTGCGTCATGAACCAGTTCAAAAAATATACTCAATACCGCTCTTTGGAAAGTGGCTGGAGCATTGCACAAACCAAAAGGAAGGATGTAGTATGCAAAGATACCCTAAGGACAAGCGAAAGTGGTTGTATCTTAGTCTTCTGAGATGATTTGAATCTGATTGTACCCGCTAAACCCGTCTAGGAATGAGAAAAACTTCTTCCCTACCAGACCATCTAACACTTGATCTATGAAAGCTAAAGGAAAATGGTCCTTTTTAGTGGCTTTGTTCAATTCCCGATAGTCAACACAGATTCTCCACTTACCATTTTTCTTTGGCACCAGCACCAAAGGAGAGACCCATTCACTGTCAGAGATGGGATAGATGAATCCTGCATCCAACAATTTCTGCAGTTCTTCCTTAACAATATCTTTAAGTGCTGGGTTCATCCTCCTTTAAGGTTGCCTGATTGGTTTTCAATCTTCCTTGATGTATATATTATGAGTACATACTTAAGGGTGCACTCCCTTCATATCCTTATAACTCTAGGCGAAGGCATCTAGATGTTTTCTCAGTATGTTGCATAGCTCCTTCTCCTGGGAAGTAGATAGGGATGGATTGATCTTCAATGTTCTTTCTGGACCGAACTATATATTTTTAACACAAAGAGAAGTAGGGTCGGCCAAATAGAGATCAGTTGAGGGGTTGTTTTGGGTTTCTCTTACTATGTCTTCTAACGGTGATACACTGGGAGGTGGATTTTAAATCAAATTTTCAATCATATCATCCTCATCTTGTCGCTTTCCCCCATGGTGATTTCTAATGTACAAAGTGGTGTAGAAAAAACTTCATCCTCATCCTCCTCCTCCAACCAAAGAGGTAGATCATGTTCTAGAAAGGGTTGGGCAGGAGGATATGGGGTTAACTACTTGGACATGTTCCCGTTCTTTATGGTCATGTTCCTAGCTCGGTAGCTAATGTAGGCATTGGCGGTAGCCAACTAGGGTCTTCCCAAAATGAGAGGATACCCAGTGAACTTTGTCTTTGGCTGGAGAACTAAGAAATCATTGGGGTACTCCCAAGAATCAATGGAGACCACCACATCTTCCACAATCCCCTCAGGGGTCACTCTGGAGTAGTTTGCTAGTTGCAGCACTGTCATGGTCTTCCTCAAGGAGCCCTAGAGGTTAAGTTTGAGCATTGTCTCCTTTGTCATCACATTAATGGCAGCTCCCAAATCAATCAGGGTATGTGGGACCATTGTGCCATTGATGTGGACATCAACTACTGGGCTTCCAGGATCTAGATATTTTGGACAGACTATCTGCCCCAACATCAAGTTAGACAGTTTTCCTATGACATTGATGGTTGGGGCATCTCTCTTGCGCCTTCGTGGATGCCTAAAGAACTTCTCTTTGAACAACCTATTGTAGATAGGCTATGGCTTGGAGGAGTGGTATCTTCACACATAAATGTTTCAATTCTCCCAGAGTTCAGTCTCTTCTAAGGTAAGCTGGATTGTCATGGATAGTCTCTCAGGAAAGGGTGGATTTGCTTTAGGTTCGCTTTCCTTTTTATCTTTCTCAACCTCCCTGGGTGGAGGCTGGCTATTTGGGAGAACTTTCTTGGATCGCAAGTTAATTTCTTGAATCTCCACAGCATAAGTTGGGCATGATGGTTCCCCACTATACACTTGCTAAGCTTGTCTATTGTTCAGGTTCGAATTAGGTTGGGCAGGCATTTGGGGTTGCCTTGGTGGAGCAGACAGTAATGGTTGTGGTTGGATAGGTGGTGGAGGCAGAAGAGCGAGAAGAGAGTTGTATTGGGGCCTGTTGAAGCCCCGAAAGTCGTTGCAACAACATTGGGGGATAACCACCCGGTTCGGACCTTAGTACAACTCCTTTTCCGTTTGGAATGGTGGCTCCGACTGGGGATAATGGGACCAGTTTCCCAATAATGGATAAACGGAATGAATGGATGATTGTTTAACAAATCTAATGATAGGCGAATAACTTAATCTATTGACAGAATAAAATAACTACTACTAATCCCGGGAATGGTTATATTTCTCTAAGTGTAGCGATTGATGATCTATGTTTTCAAACATGCATATAGATGACTCCATCTGACAGGCATAGACATTAATTTATTCAATGATTACTTTACTTAAGTAGTTAAGAAAAGCGATTAAAACAATAATACTACACTCATCATTTATATCATCGATACATATATGATTAAAAGAAAAGCATACCATAAACATCCAATAGTGGAAAGAATACAGAACTGCTGTTAAAACGCATACATATATTTGATAATAGCAAAGGAAATCGGATAACAATTCATATAAAAAGAATGGAATCAGACATAGATAATAGTACCATATGAGCTGATAAAATACTCCCAATATCAATCGCTATCTGTGATTCTTCCTTCAACGCAGAGATGCTTTCAAACAAAGACAATAGTGCACATTTGCAGAAAAGCTACCATGTTGAATTTAGAATAACTGGTCCAGTTTTATAAAAGAATATGGCTGAAGCACAATAGTGTGACTTCAGTCTTTAAGTCAAGTACAAAACTTTACGACCCTTTCCAAAACAATGAAAGGGTCTATAAATACCTAATTATGATAACTATCTATGAAACTGAAATCCTACTAAACTGGTATCAATCAATTTTGATCATATTTTCCCTCAGTGATATGGCAGTCGGTGGCATGAATCATCAAGTAGGCTGCTTGCCTTTAAATCTGAGCTGACTTGTAGCAAGCATTGGCTCCACTTTGGGTGGTTTGTTGAGGCAAGAGCTGAGCTGGGCGGTGTATGTGGCATCCTGAATATCGAGGATAATATACCCGATTGCATCCGTAAGGCACTTGAGGGCGGCTCTCTGCGAGTGTGGTTTTACCAAGAAAAACCAATACGTGTCCCAGGTTAAACTGTTAATCCCAGCGATTAACCTTCCTTTCTCCTATAAATCTGGATAACATGATTGCTCCAATGTATTTGTTGTTGTCAATTTTCCTGGTGTGCATTGGGAGATCATGTTTGATAAGTAGAGAGTGTTATTAACTAATTCAACGAGATTGCTTGAAGTTAATTTGCATCTCGAAACCACCCTCTCAGCTTTCATTAACTGGGACTGCCATTCTGTAAAGAGTATATCTTTATATGACTCCAGTATTCTTGGTAAATTAGCCGCTTGCCCTTGATCTGTATCTTGCCAATCGAGAAATGCAGCTATCGTTTCTTTGGCTTGATCCAATTCGGTCCTAGCCTTGTCTACTTTATTACTTATGGATGCCGTTAACTCACATAGGGGCTCTGCCTGGGAGATTTGTTGACATAGAAGCTTAATTTGAGCTATTAATGCAGTATTTATCTGTAGTGCTTCTGTTCTGAATTCGGCCACTTGTGGAACGCCCTTTGTCTTTTCAATTTGTGCTGATAATTGAGCAATTTGCTCGTCTTTTGATTTCAACATTCTCTCATTCGCCACCTTCAGTTGTGCTAAAGCTTCTGACAATTCCTTTTGCTTCTGGATTGCGCTTTGATCGACACGTTGTTTCTCTGCCTGCAGTTGTTGAGTTAGTTGATTATTTAATTGTTGTTGTGTCAACAACTGCTGTTCTACCTGCTCCGCTTTTTGTTTTGCTTCATTTAACTGTGCCTGCAATGAAAAGATTTCTTGGTCCTTTGTTTTTAGTAAAAGGCTTACCTTTGATGCCTTATCTATTGTTGCTGCCGAATAAGCTCCCGCATACTGTGATAGTTTTGTCAGGTCATCGGAGGGGTCAAATTCCTCCTTCCAAACCACATTGCCCGTGAAAGTTTTCTCTAGGAAAAGGGAAGGTTGATCAGTCCTTCTTCTTTTCCTTTGTCGCTTAACCACCGCTTTATGCCTTGGGCTGTAGAAGACATCCAGGGGAGGAATATCTTCTATCTGCAAAATGGTTTGGTCGGAGGGGTCCTTTGGTATTATCTCTACCTCTTTAGAAATGGGTGGGCCGTTGGTTCCACTCAGAACCTGTGATGAAGTGATTTCTTGTGTGTCCGTTACCTTAGAAGTGTCTGAGTCCTTTGAACATTCCAAACCACTGATAATGGAATCAAATTGCTTCCATTCCTGGAGAAATTTAGGGTCAATATGAGTATCCACATTGACATCAATGGTGGTTTGTTTTTCCTTTTCAGCTTGGGTCTCCTTCCGCACTTTTTCCTGCTCTCTCTTCTACTCTTCTTCCTGCTCTTTCTTTTGCCTTTCCTCCTGTTCTCTCTTCTGCTTTTCCTCTTTCTCTCTTCTCTGCTTTTCTTCCTGTGCTTTCTTCTGATTTTCCTCCTGTGGCTTCTCTTCTTCTTTTGTTATAACTGGAGGTTCCTTTGACTGTTGCCGATCAGGCTCGCTTGACGATGTTGCTGGGGTTGTCGCTAGTAGATCTAGAGGCAGAGTTTGCAACCTCTGTTCTCTAAGTTTATTAAATTCAGTCAACCCTTCATCATTATATTTCATTTTGGCGAACGCTTTAACCTGATTTATTGTCTCAGCTGAAGAGAACAGGTCGTCAAACATATCTTCCTTATGATCAAACTTTGACAATTTGGCCTGTTCTAGTGCATTATAGGCAACTTTGTTTGGATCAAATGGCCTATTTGAGAGATTCGCCAGAGTTAATGATTTGATCTTCGTGGCTTCCTTTTCTGCATGTTTGAGATCATGCAGAGTATAGACACCACACCTTAAGGGAAAAGAGGGCCAGCCCTGCTTCTTATTTTTCTTGAGAGTCTATGTAACACTCTCAGCAATAATTTGGTAAGAGATTTCTCTTGCCAACAGTTTATTCGGTATGTATAAAGGGAGAACATGAGGTTCAGCTTGGCTACCGAAAAATCTTATATAAGTGAATTTCTCCTCTCCAAACCATCTCCCTACCACTGTTAAATCAATCCCAGCTTGGTAGGAAATCTTGGGAATGGGTTTATCAAAAATAGAATAATAAATAGGCACCATAAAGCCATTACAGACTTGGTACAGATGGTGCTTGTAAGAGGATTTCCATAGTTTCTGATGGTATATGTGGATAGCCGTGGGGTCTTGTGGTGTCCACCTCCAGCCGAGCACGGGAAATTCAGAATTGAAACACAATGTATCTAAAATATATGCACTGTAATAGAATGGGGGAATTATCCTTTCAGAGATGGAAGTCTTATTCCTAAACTCAAGAACAGCTTTGGCTAGTTTATCTGAGAGAATACTGGCCCAATCCATTATTATACTATTGCATGCAGCTTCCATTAAGGGGACCATTTCTATAGTGAAATTGGCAGAGTCATGCAATCCCCACAATCTACACATCATTATTCCAGCATAGCAATAAGGAGAAGCCAGGGAATCAACTGAGTACTTACCAGAAGACTCATGTTTGTGCTTTGCCGGATTTTGTCTCCAATCCTGGATGGGTTCGGATTCAACTTCATTTTCGTTTGCGAATTTCTCCAGGAACGCCTTATTATATATCTTCTCTGGCTCAGGCAAATGATACATTTGCCTCAAATCATTAGCTTTAAATGACCCGAAAATTCTCCCATCTCTGGTGTTGAAGGTTCTATCCAGGATTGGGATTTCTTCAATTGCCCACCGCACTACATCTGTGTATGGGAGAATTTGTTCCCTAGCTGCTATCCGGTGAAGGAAGGAGTCAACTAAGTCCTTAAGAGTACCCTTAGATTTCCGAGTAGAGTCTGCAGTAGCTTCTACTGTTGTCACTTTAGGTTCTTCGATTTCGATCAAGTTATAGGTACTCTGCCAAGTAGTTCTGCCGAGACCAGAACATGTGGTATCCGAAATCAATCCTTTCTTTTTGTCAGCGACAGCTTGTCCTGTAGCTGGCGCCGCGGAAGCGCCTGTGGTCTTCTTGGATTTCTTCCCCATTTTGCTTAAACTTTCTCCTTTGGATGAATTCTGCACAGAGGCGAAAATAAACGTAACACAGAGAGATGACAATGAAAATCCAATATGGGAAAGATATATTGATCAAAGCGTGCTGAGAGATTAACTCTAAAAATGGCCGCGGATACAATCCATGGGAAGATCTTACAATTACATTAAATGGCCGTTTAAAACTTGCCAATCCTTAAATGCCCATTATATCATTATTCGGCTGAATGACCCGTTTAAGCGTGCTATGGATGTTTTGGCGGTTGGGCGCAGGTGCATCATTTCTTAACAGATTAAGCTTTAAATATGATTCGATCATAATATCCCTCCATTTAACGACTTTTTTGAAAACTGCGCTTTATCGCAATCGGCCATCGGGGAGAGCTTTAACCTCTTGTATTGACACCATTTAAAACCCCCGATCGCCGATAGCCGATATCGCATCGCGTCGGGACAATAGGGATTATATATGACATGGACAGCATATCGCCGATTTGCCGATTGCGATATCGCATCGCATCGGGCTACATCACCTGGGTGCCTTAACAATGTGCATAGGATATTGTCGATTGCCGATTGCGATATCACATCGCATCGGGGTGAAAGGCTTGGGGCGCTTTAAGACTGCGTATAGAGTATCACCGATAGCCGATAGCGATATCGCATCGGCGGAAACCAATATGTCACTTATTTGTGTTCTCTATGTCATTGCGATATGCGATCTTGCGATCGCTTTATTGCAATGATAAAAGATTGTTTTATTTGATCAAAATGGGTTTTTCAAAAGGTTTTTATATAATGTTTTCATTTGGTTATCAGACCTTTTTGAACAATACAATATTGATACCAATTAACTTCTAAAGGGACCCATTTCATATGATAATTTTGTAGATAAAAATGATATGAAATGGGGGGTTGTTGTAGAGCACAACAATTGGCGATTCGCTGGAAGAACCAGTTATCTCTGAAAAGCATAGAAATACTTAAACTTTTTCAAAATAGAGTTCTAATCAAAGGGGAAAATTCTAATATAACTAGGTATATATGCATTCCAAGTAAAATGAATCTATTTTTGCTAATTTCCTCTCTTTTTTAAGAAAATAGATACATTCTAAGTTTTAAATAGGCCTCCATTGGTTTATAATGATAAAACAGAAAACCTTTCCAAATCAGCTTTTATAGTGAACTCTTCTGTCATAGGTAGAGCCTCTGCTGCCAGCAAATGTTTATAGTTTCGACAGGGATACCTTTTAACCATGCTATTGTCCATTGTTCCATCCAATTAAGAGTGTGATTAACAGAATGAATTCAAAACATGTTTTCATATTTTGTATTTCATTTCCTTTTTCTGTTATTGATAAGATAAAAAGCCATTGTCCTGGTTTGGTGGCCAGCTATTGACAATGCCATTCACTGGTAGTAATCTAACCGAACAAGCTGGCTCGTGATGAGACCCCTTGTCTTATAATTTTAAGCCATTACCCTGTTATGGTATGCAGTATTGGTAATGTCGGTTAAACTATTTTCCCGATGATCATGGTAAGCAGGCCTGTAATAAGACCTCTTATCTTTTATATCAAATATTTTAGAATTACACTCTGAGTAATCATAAACTTTAGTGAATGGGATGAACAGTTTTCTCCTTAAGAGTAAATGGATGACAGGGTAAGAGTTGAAGATGCTGAAATTGGATTAGCTTCTATCTTGATATTGATAACCTTTTGAGACCAATTTAAAAACAGAAAATGATTTATAATACTTCTAAACTTTGAGAGGAGTTCACAAAACTTGAAATATGGTTTCAGAATACAATGACACCTAATTTCCTAGAAATTATCTCTTTTGGTTGTGAGCTCTATTATTTAAAAGCTAATATCCATACTACTTCTGTGGGACAACTTTTCAAACGCAGCAAAAGGTCAATGGAAGATACCTTACAACTTTATTTCCTAATGATCCTACAAACTACAAAATCCTATTAAAATAAAAGGAGAAGGGGTTACCTCCTCAATTGAAGAATTTTTTCAAGATAAGGCCATTAACAGGGAGAGAATCTCTCGAACCTGATAAATCTTGCAATAAAAAGGTTGAATGGCCTATCTTTTCACAAATCTGAAATGGTCCAAGCCACATCTTCTGGAACTTGGTGTGTTTTCCCTTGTCCTCATGGGCTTTGTCCCATTTCAGAACTAAATCACCGACTTGGAATTGTTTTGAACCGGATGAGACTGAATCAAAAGCTGCTTTGATGATTTGCTGATGTTTGGCATGAGTAACCCTGGCTTTTTCTCTTTCTTCTTCTAGTTTTAGAATTTGATCATGTCTAAGCTGAATAGAAGAAGAAGGAGTCTCCTCAATGAACTGTACTAGGGCTAAAGAAGGAAGAACAAGATTTGTGGGTAGTACTGCTTCTTTTCCATACACAAGATTGAATGGAGAAGATCCTATAGAAGCTTTCTGTGTTATCCTATCAGCCCATAATGCAAACATTAAGGATTTGTGCCCGTTTTTATGATTCTGTTCGATAGTTCGCTTAATGATTTTGATCAGATTTTTATTAGTAGACTCTGCTAAACCATTACCCTGGGGATAGTAATTAGCGGAATATTTTAATTTAAATCCTCTTTTAATAGCGAAATCAAACATAGCATTGCCTGAGAAATAGGATGCATTATCAAAAACAAGAGCATTTGGGACACCAAACCTGGTAATGATGAATTGGTCTATGAATTCAATGATTGCTTTAGAATTTGTTGTCTTCAAAGGAATTGCCTCAACCCACTTAGTAAAATAATCGGTAGCAGTAAGGATATACTTATGCTATTTGGAAGAAGGTGGAGTAATCTCCCCAATGATGTCCAATCCCCATTGTTCAAATGGTTGTTCAATGTTGACTGGTTGCAGAGGGAAAGATGGTTTTCGTTGTCTTCCACTAGAAGTTTGACAATTGCGGCATTTCCTTACATACTCGTGGGCATCTCTAAACAGAGTTGGCCAATAGTATCCAGCATGAATAATTTTGTGAGCTGTTGTGTCAGCTCCAAAATGTCCTCCTGCTGGTCCATCATGTAACTCCTGCAAAACCTTTTGTGCTTCAGGTTTCTCAAGGCATCTTAATAAGATTGAATCATAATTCTGCTTAAAAAGCACATCATCAATAATTGTGAAATTTTTCGCTTTTAACCTTATGGCCCTTTTGTTTTTGTAAGACAGGTTACGAGGTGCATATCCATTTTTCAAATAAAAGATTAAATCTGCATATTGTGACTCAGAATCAGTAATACTTATCTGATTGATTTCTTCAGTTTGATCTGTATCACCTGATTTTGGGATGTTGGATGCTCCTGCCAATAACCTGCAAAAACCTTGGCCCCTAACAATCTTTGCTGGCCTAATTTCTAAGTCATATTCTTGAAGTGCTGTGACCCAGTTTGCCCTTTTTTCACCCAGTTCTTTTTGGATTAACAGTTGCCTAACTGCAGGGAAAGGAACTATGACTTTTGTGTGGGTTTTCAAAAGGAAGGGTCTATAATGTTTGACCGCTTTAAATACAGCAAAGGCTTGTTTTTCTACCTCGGAGTAATTCAATTCAGCACCCTGAAGATTTGAGCTAAAAAATGAAATAGGTGCTTCCAGATTGTGATCATTTAGTTGCGTGAGTACTGCAGCATAAGACAAGTTGGATGCGATGGTATACAATGTAAAATGATTAGAAAAATTTGGAGTATTTAAGGCTGGGGCATTGATTATTGATTGCTTGATTAGATCAAAAGCTTCTTTTTCTGCTGATCCCCACTTAAAGACTGAATTTTTTTTAATCATTGTTTGAAGTGGCAAAATAATTTGAGAAAAATCTGGAACAAATCTTTTAACAAAATTGATTTGGCCTAAAAATGACTGCATCGATTTTTTATTGTGTGGGAAAGGGATTTCAGATATTTCTTTGATCCGATCAGGATCAATATAAATGCCATCTTTGGACACAATAAAACCCAAGAGCTTCCCTTGATCAAGAGCAAAGAAAGACTTTTTAGGGTTAAGAGAAATACCATATCTTTTGCAATGTTGAAAAATTTGATTTAGATCATGCAAATGATTATACCTCTCCTTAGAGAATACGGTAATATCGTCTAGATAGACGACTACTGTTCTATTAATCAACCCTTTAAAAGCTATATCCATAGCTCTTTGGAATGTCGCTCCTGCATTTATAAGTCCGAAAGGCATTTTCTGATATGCATATGTTCCCCATTTTGTTCTGAATGTGGTTTTAAGCTGGTCATCAGGATGAACCAAGACTTGGTTATATCCTGAGAAACCATCTAGAAAGGACATCAATTCAGAGCCTGCTACTGATTGAAGTATTTGCTCCATAGTAGTAATGGGAAATTGTCTTTCAAGCTCGCTTTGTTCAAATTTCTGAAATCAATACAAATCCGAATGTCGCCATTTTTCTTTCTGACTGGCACCATATTAGAGACCCAGTTTGAGTGTCGGACAGGAAAGATAATCTTGGCTTTCAAGAGTTTGTTAAGTTCCGATTTTATCTGGCTCTCTAAGTTTGGATGTATTTTTCTTAACTTCTGCTGAATCGGTTTCTGATCGGGAAGCATTGGAATGTTATGCTGGATAATGGATGTATCATATGTCTTCAAATCATCGTATTTCCAAGCAAAGACCTGTTTATTTTTCCTTAACAGTCTAATGAATGCCTCCTTCTCTTCCAAGGAAAGTCCTAGTCCTAAGTTAATGTTTTGAGGAGTTTGCTCGGTGCCAAGATTTATCAATTCAAACCTAAGGGTAGAACTTTGTAGCTTTGCATTAGTTACAGGTTTAAACCTGTCTTTGATATCATAAAGATCCTCGAGCTTTACCACTGGCTTAGGGATTGAATTTTCCTGAGGCGTTTCTTTCATTTGTAGGTCATGGTCATTTTCCTCAATAATTTGATCGTCATAGGACTTTTCAGAAGTTAGAAATTGTAAAATATCCTCATCATGGTTGAATACTCTCCAATTAGTGACATTGTCAGGAATTGAGGGCCTAAAAAGAAATTCTACGGAAAATCTATCTGGGCTGTAGTCTTCAGAAGGTAAGAGCTTGGAAGCTACATTGGCTAGGAGATTGGCTGCTGAGTTTTGAGACCTAGGGATGGAGGAAATGTTGAATGCGGAAAAGTGCGAGGTAAGTTCTTGTACTAGCGATTGATAATGCTTGAGGTGATTTGAAAGACAATGGATTGCATTCCTCACCTGTTTAACAATAATTTCAGAATCACCGAACACTTTTAGATATTGCACTTTAAGGCCGATTGCTTTATATAGTCCCTGGACTAAGGCTTCATATTCAACTGTATTGTTAGTGCATTCAAATTCTAGCCTACAGGACAGCATTGTCTTTTCCCCTTGTGGACTAACCAAAATACATCCTGCTCCTGAGCCCTCACTAGATTTGGACACATTGAAATATAATGACCAAAATAAAGAAGTATTAACAATTGTATTTACAGTTTTCTCAGTATCATTGAAACATCTTGATCGATCTGTTTGTGAAAAATTTTCGATTTGAGATGTAGAATGGTTTACTGAGAACGGAGAGGGTTGGGAAACGAAGTTGCCAAAGAATGACTCTGATGAATAATTCCCCAAAATGTTGTTGTTGAATGCTACCGACTGGTTTTCTTGTTCGAATTCTGTAACTGTATGGGTCATATGTTTTTCCTGATCGATCCTTATTTGATTTGGCTTACCCTTGTAGGGAAGCCACATATGTGACCAATCAGTGGAAATATACCCATGCAATTTTTCAGACCAATCCCTACTCAAAATTAAACAGTAAAATTCAGGTATATCGGCTATTAGAATATCAATCCTCTGTACTATTCTGGGATCAGCAGATAACCTAATAGTTATGGAATTAATTTCTCCTAAAACCTGTACTTTGGTTCTGTCCAACTGTACAATATGAATAGCAGACTTATGGGGTTCAATGTTCAGTTTAGAACAAACTGAAGCTGGCATTATGTTAGAGGATGCCCCTGAGTCAATTAAACAGTTGTGCAGGTTTCTGTTGTAAATCTCATAGGTCAATAGGAAAGGTGGGGTATGAGAATTTGATCTATCGCCAATCAAAACTGAATCTGTAGCTTCAACCATACCTGGAGGGGGTTGGCCTGAATCATTAGCAGCTTTAGCACTGGGAAGAGGTGCAGAGGGAACAACATTCAATTCCTTGAGAAGCAATTTTTGCTGATGCTTTAATTTACTAAGTTCAAACATAGTAATGTTTGCTTTAGTTTTCTTCATGTCATCAACAATATTGTACTCCATTGAATCAGATACCACCAATGTTTTAGATGTTGAAGGAATATTAGAAGTTGAAGGCTGGTTTTGGGGAACTGCTGCAGGTGATTTCTTTGCAGGTATTTTTTCTTTGGTTGTAGCAGCACCTGCACTCCTTTTCTTTGACGTTGCGTGAATAGGTTCGGAAGTACTTTTACTCCTAGTAGTGACCGGGAACGCTTCTTCTTCATTATCGGAATCGGAGTTGGGGAGTATAAAATCCCACATTCCATGACATTCTACTACTTCTTCATCATCATCAGTTGGTGAGATTGTTTCCTCTTCCTCTTCTTCTTGCTCTGAATCTGCATTAGATATGACATTCGGTGGCTTTGATTCATTTTTCTTATAAGTCCTAAAGGGTCTTTTGGTTGAGGTTTCGGCTACCTGTTTCTTTATTTCAACCATTTCATTTGATAAAGTTTTTAGGACTTTTTGGAAACCCTCCATGTCGTATGGGTCTTTTGGGGTTTTCTTTCTTGAGTCCTCTTTGAAAGAGACTTTTTTGGCTTTTCTGTCTTCCAGAGCAGCTTTCTTTTCTAGAGCATTAATGCACTTTTCCACAGCAAGTGCTTCTCTCATGTTTTCAACTAAGGTAGGTTTCCCAGCCCTGTCTACAAAAATGGCTATATTGGCAGGTAGGGCGGTGATATACCATTCGCTTCGAATTTGTTCACTTGGTTTGGAGGCTGTAGGGATTTTATTCAGGAGTTTATTGAAGCGGGCATTAAATTCCTTAATTGGTTCCCTATGGTCTATTCTCAGATTGGAGAGATCGTTTATTAGGGTAGCCAAAGACCTATCATCTCCATATTTGGTAAGAAACTGCTCTTGGCAAGTGTTCCAACTGGTAATTGAACCAGAAGGTAAAGAAAAATACCAGGATCCTGCTGATCCTTGCAAGGTATATGGAAAAAGTCTAACAACAACATCTTGTTCTGTTACTCCTTTCAAGTTAACTGCCAACATGAAATTATTAATGTGTTCCTCAGCCTGGGTCCCATCATCTGGGTTAAACTTAGGTAGCCATTTTTCAGGAGCATCTGGTAATGCATGCAATGGTGCAGGCATGTTGACTGCACCAGGCCTGGTCCATGGATCTGCCATTGTAATAGCAGCAGTGGTTGATACTACTGTTGGAATTCCAGATGTCTGGGAAGGAAATAATGTTGAGGAGTGAGCAAGTTGGGATGTTGAAGCTCCTAATCCCTGATGAACAACAATATGTAATGGGGGAGTGGATGGTTGACTTTGCAGAGGGGAAGATGCAATGGAGGATGTGGATGAAAGCTCTTCACTGTCAGATCCTTCAGTATATTTCTTTGCCTTTTTCCTTTTGGGTAAAGGGAACTCAGTGGGTTCAATACCGAGCTTTTCGCTCTGAAGTCTGGTGAGAGGGTGAGGTAAATTGAACTGCGAAGTCGCACTGCTTTGTGATACCTCAGATTTTTGTGGTGAAATCGAGAAGCTCTGAAGTTTGTGGATAAGAGACTGGACATCAGGTGATTCAAGACTTAATTGCTCTGGAGTATGATGGGTTTAAGCAGTGGTAGTTGATTCCTCTTCTTCTCGTTTGGATACTGGAGAACCAGCATACAATTGGGAAGAACGAGGAGATATGGAGGGAGAATTACTCTTAGAATGGCCTGCAGATTTGGGTTTGTTTGCCATTCACAGTTGAGGCCCTCCTTCTAGCGCCAAATGTTGAAGCCCCGAAAATCGTTGCAACAACATTGGGGGATAACCACCCGGTCCGGACCTTAGTACAGCTCCTTTTCTGTTTGGAATGGTGGCTCCGACTGGGGATAATGAGACCAGTTTCCCAATAATGGATAAACGGGATGAATGGATGATTGTTTAACTAATCTAATGATAGGCGAATAACTTAATCTATTGACAGAATAAAATCACTACTACTAATCCCGGGAATGGTTATATTTCTCTAAGTGTAGCGCTTGATGATCTATGTTTTCAAACAGGCATATAGATGACTCCATCTGACAGGCATAGACATTAATTTATTCAATGATTACTTTACTTAAGTAGTTAAGCAAAGCGATTAAAACAATAATACTACACTCATCATTTATATCATCGATACATATATGATTAAAAGAAAAGCATACCATAAACATCCAATAGTGGAAAGAATACAGAACTGCTCTTAAAACACATACATATATTTGATAATAGCAAAGGAAATCGGATAACAATTCATATGAAAAGAATGGAATCAGACATAGATAATAGTACCATATGAGCTGATAAAATACTCCCAATATCAATCACTATCTGTGATTCTTCCTTCAACGCAGAGATGCTTTCAAACAAAGACAATAGTGCACATTTGCAGAAAAGCTACCATGTTGAATTTAGAATAACTGGTCCAGTTTTATAAAAGAATATGGCTGAAGCACAATAGTGTGACTTCAGTCTTTAAGTCAAGAACAAAACTTTACGACCCTTTCCAAAACAATGAAAGGGTCTATAAATACCTAATTATGATAACTATCTATGAAACTGAAATCCTACTAAACTGGTATCAATCAATTTTGATCATAGTTTCCCTTAGCGATCTGGCAGTTGGCGGCATGAATCATCAAGTAGGCTGCTTGCCTTTAAATCTGAGCTGACTTGTAGCAAGCATTGGCTCCACTTCGGGTGGTTTGTTGAGGCAAGAGTTGAGCTGGGCGGTGTATGTGGCATCCTGAATATCGGAGATAATATACCCGATTGCATCCGTAAGGCACTTGAGGGCGGCTCTCTACGAGTGTGGTTTTACCAAGAAAAACCAATACGTGTCCCAGGTTAAACTGTTAATCCCAGCGATTAACCTTCATTTCTCCTCTAAATCTGGATAACATGATTGCTCCAATGTATTCGTTGTTGTCAATTTTCCTGGTGTGCATTGGGAGATCATGTTTGATAAGTAGAGAGTGTTATTAACTAATTCAACCAGATTGCTTGAAGTTAATTTGCATCTCGAAACCACCCTCTCAACTTTCATTAACTGGGACTGCCATTCTGTAAAGAGTATATCTTTATATGACTCCAATATTCTTGGTAAATTAGCCGCTTTCCCTTGATCTGTATCTTGCCAATCGAGAAATTCAGCTATCGTTTCTTTGGCCTGATCCAATTCAGTCCTAGCCTTGTCTACTTTATTACTTATGGATGCCGTTAACTCACATAGGGGCTCTGCCTGGGCGATTTGTTGACATAGAAGCTTAATTTGAGCTATTAATGCAGTATTTATCTGTAGTGCTTCTGTTCTGAATTCGGCCACTTGTGGAATGCCCTTTGTCTTTTCAATTTGTGCTGTTAATTGAGCAATTTGCTCGTCTTTTGATTTCAGCATTCTCTCATTCGCCACCTTCAGTTGTGCTAAGGCTTCTGACAATTCCTTTTGCTTCTGGATTGCACTTTGATCGACCCATTGTTTCTCTGCCTGCAGTTGTTGAGTTAGTTGATTATTTAATTGTTGTTGCGTCAACAACTGCTGTTCTGCCTGCTCCGCTTTTTGTTTTGCTTCATTTAACTGTGCCTGCAATGAAAAGATTTCTTGGTCCTTTGTTTTTAGTAAAAGGCTTACCTCTGATGCCTTATCTATTGCTGCTGCCGAATAAGCTCCCGCATACTGTGATAGTTTTGTCAGGTCATCGGAGGGGTCAAATTCCTCCTTCCAAACCACATTGCCCCTGACAGTTTGCTCTGGGAAAAGGGAAGGTTGATCAGTCCTTCTTCTTTTCCTTTGTCGCTTAACCACCGCTTTATGCCTTGGGCTGTAGAAGACATCCAGGGGAGGAATATCTTCTATCTGCAAAATGATTTGGTCGGAGGGGTCCTTTGGTATTATCTCTACCTCTTTAGAAATGGGTGGGCCGCTGGTTCCACTCAGAACCTGTGATGAAGTGATTTCTTGTGTGTTTGTTACCTTAGAAGTGTCTGAGTCCTTTGAACATTCCAAACCACTGATAATGGAATCAAATTGCTTCCATTCCTGGAGCAATTTAGGGTCAATATGAGTATCCACATTGACATCAATGGTGGTTTGTTTTTCCTTTTCAGCTTGGGTCTCCTTCCGCACTTTTTCCTGCTCTCTCTTCTGCTCTTCTTCCTGCTCTTTCTTTTGCCTTTCCTCCTGTTCTTTCTTTTGCCTTTCCTCCTGTTCTCTCTTCTGCTTTTCCTCTTTCTCTCTTCTCTGCTTTTCCTCCTGTGCTTTCTTCTGATTTTCCTCCTGTGGCTTCTCTTGTTCTTTTGTTATAACTGGAGGTTCCTTTGACTGTTGCTGATCAGGCTCGCTTGACGATGTCACTGGGGTTGTCGCTAGTAGATCTAGAGGCAGAGTTTGCAACCTCTGTTCTCTAAGTTTATTAAATTCAGTCAACCCTTCATCATTATATTTCATTTTGGCGAACGCTTTAACCTGATTTATTGTCTCAGCTGAAGAGAACAGGTCATCAAACATATCTTCCTTATGATCAAACTTTGACAATTTGGTATGTTCTAGTGCATTATAGGCAACTTTGTTTGGATCAAATGGCCTATTTGAGAGAGTCGCCAGAGTTAATGATTTGATCTTCGTGGCTTCCTTTTCTGCATGTTTGAGATCATGCAGAGTATAGACACCACACCTTAAGGGAAAAGAGGGCCAGCCCTGCTTCTTATTTTTCTTGAGAGTCTGTGTAACACTCTCAGCAATAATCTGGTAAGAGATTTCTCTTGCCAACAGTTTATCCGGTATGTATAAAGGGAGAACATGAGGTTTGGCTTGGCTACCGAAAACTCTTATATAAGTGAATTTCTCCTCTCCAAACCATCTCCCTACCGCTGTTAAATCAATCCCAGCTTGGTAGGAAATCTTGGGAATGGGTTTATCAAAAATAGAATAATAAATAGGCACCATAAAGCCATTACAGACTTGGTACAGATGGTGCTTGTAAGAGGATTTCCATAGTTTCTGATGGTATATGTGGATAGCCGTGGGGTCTTGTGGTGTCCACCTCCAGCCGAGCACGGGAAATTCAGAATTGAAACACAATGTATCTAAAATATATGCACTGTAATAGAATGGGGGAATTATCCTTTCAGAGATGGAAGTCTTATTCCTAAACTCAAGAACAGCTTTGGCTATTTTATCTGAGAGAATAGTGGCCCAATCCATTATTATACTGTTGCATGCAGCTTCCATTAAGGGGACCATTTCTATAGTGAAATTGGCAGAGTCATGCAATCCCCACAATCTACACATCATTATTCCAGCATGGCAATAAGGAGAAGCCAGGGAATCAACTGAGTACTTACCAGAAGACTCATGTTTGTGCTTTGCCGGATTTTGTCTCCAATCCCGGATGGGTTCGGATTCAACTTCATTTTCGTTTGTGAATTTCTCCAGGAACGCCTTATTATATATCTTCTCTGGCTCAGGCAAATGATACATTTGCCTCAAATCATCAGCTTTAAATGACCCGAAAATTCTCCCGTCTCTGGTGCTGAAGGTTCTATCCGGGATTGGGATTTCTTCAATTGCCCACCGCACTACATCTGTGTATGGGAGAATTTGTTCCCTAGCTGCTATCCGGTGAAGGAAGGAGTCAGCTAAGTCCTTAAGAGTACCCTCAGATTTCCGAGTAGAATCTGCAGTAGCTTCTACTGTTGTCACTTTAGGTTCTTCGATTTCGATCAAGTTGTAGGTACTCTGCCAAGTAGTTCTGCCAAGACCAGAACATGTGGTATCCGAAATCAATCCTTTCTTTTTGTCAGCGACAGCTTGTCCTGCAGCTTGTGCCGCGGAAGTGCCTGTGGTCTTCTTGGATTTCTTCCCCATTTTGCTTAAACTTTCTCCTTTGGATGAATTCTGCACAGAGGCGAAAATAAACGTAACACAGAGAGATGACAATGAAAATCCAATATGGGAAAGATATATTGATCAAAGCGTGCTGAGAGATTAACTCTAAAAATGGCCACGGATACAATCCATGGGAAGATCTTACAATTACATTAAATGGCCATTTAAAACCTGCCAATCCTTAAATGCCCATTATATCATTATTCGGCTGAATGACCCGTTTAAGCGTGCTATGGATGTTTTGGCGGTTGGGCGCAGGTGCATCATTGCTTAACAGATTAAGCTTTAAATATGATTCGATCATAATATCCCTCCATTTAACGGCTTTTTTGAAAACTGCGCTTTATCGCAATCGGCCATCGGGGAGAGCTTTAACCTCTTGAATTGACACCATTTAAAACCCCCAATCGCCAATAGCTGATATCGCATCGCGTCGGGAGAATAGGGATTATATATGACATGGACAGCATATCGCCGATTTGCCGATTGCGATATCGCATCGCATCGGGCTGCATCACCTGGGCGCCTTAACAATTTGCATAGGATATTGCCGATTGCCGATTGCGATATCGCATCGCATCGGGGTGAAAGGCTTGGGGTGCTTTAAGACTGCGTATAGAGTATCGCCGATAGCTGATAGCGATATCACATCGGCGGAAACCAATATGTCACTTATTTGTGTTCTCTATGTCATTGCGATATGCAATCTTGCGATCGCTTTATCGCAATGATAAAAGATTGTTTTATTTGATCAAAATGGGTTTTTCAAAAGGCTTTTATATAATGTTTTCATTTGGTTATCGGACCTTTTTGAACAATACAATATTGATACCAATTAACTTCTAAAGGGACCCATTTCATATGATAATTTTGTAAATAAAAATGATATGAAATAGGGGGTTGTTCTAGAGCACAACAGGGCCACACCCCTTATGAGATGTAGTCCACTGAGGTTGCAACTGAGCATAGGATTAGAATGAATGGGTGGTTGGTTAGGCATGATATTGAGATGTGAAGGACCAAGGAGGAGGCATGGACCAGGAAGGATGAGCAAGGGGGCCCCAAGAAGGTATGGAGGTGACTTGGTTGGGGTTGTAGTATGCCTGAGATGTCCCTTGCATCTCCTGCTGGTATGGTCTAGGTCCAGGCAACCTCCTTTGGTTTATGTAATAGATCTGTTCAGTGACTCCTTCGGCCCCTTGGTATACAGCTTTAAGTCCAGGCAAGGAAGGGCACTTATTTATAAAATGATATTCTTCCCAGACTGAACAAACCTCTATAGAGTTTAATGGGCATTCATTCCTAGGATGCCTCCTTGTGCATCTAGGGAAAAAAATGGCCAAAGCCCTCTCTGCTTCCTCTTGTTTTCTTTTGATATGTAAGGTATCAATTTGCATGGCAAGTGTCTACAGCATCTCACTCTTGAAGTCTTCCAGCATGTTTCCAATTTCACCTTTAATGGATGAATTGGAGGAAGAGGAATTGGCTATGGGTTGACTCCCCCTACCTTTCTTTTTGGCTACTTTAGAATGGTTTCTAAAAACAGTCTTTATGTCTGCATAGGATAGTTGGTAGATGTCTCCCCCGGCTAGTAGATGGAGGGTGTCTAAAAGGTCTTCCTGAATTCCCCTGAGTAGGACCAACTTCAAAGACTCAGGGTCAAGTGTACACCCAACCCTCTTGTAACTAAGTTGGAACCTCTCTTCATAGTCTTCCAGGGACTCATCACCTCCTATGGTCATTCGGAAGATTGCTTCTTTAGTATATTTTGACCTACAATAGTCTCGATACTTATTGTTAAAGGACTGCTACATCTGAGCCCAAGTTGTGATGCTATTGCCAGGTAATCCCATGAACCAGTGCAGTGTTGTGTCCTTGAGAGAAGAAGGGAACAGTTTCAACTTTTGCTCATCTTCTGCATAGTCATAAGTTTGACAGATGATAGAAAACTCGAACAAGAAGGTGTCAGGATCTTCTGTAGTTAGCCCATGGAAGTGAGGTAGGGATGAAGGACTTGTATTCTTCATTTTGGTGTCCCCATTGGTCTCCAAAATGGGGAAGGTGCCCTCTATTCTCTCTCCATTTCCCCTAGCATTTGAGTTTTCAGCCATTGGCTCTAGAGGAATGGTTTCTTCTTCTTCTTCCCCTATAGGTTCCTCAAATATGACTGGATATTCACCTAAGGTTTCTTCTTGATTGCAACCACTGAAGAGGAGAGAAGGTTGGCTATGTGAAGCAGTGGGGATGTTGGGAAAAAATTTTCCTAAGTTATCTCTACTCCTACAAGGCATTAAAGGAAATATTTTTGGTTTGTTTTTGTTTCTTTTTCCCCACACTGAAAGTACCTGCAGAAAATGAAATTATGATTGAAAAAAACAAATTGCAACTAGCTGAAATGAACTTGTTGAATGGAAATTTGCAGAATTGAAAATGAAAGCAAGAAAATGCAAAACTGAAAGAAAATAAATGACTAGTCTACTTTTGCCGAACTAAACTATTAACAGAATGTTCTAATAGGAAATAGAAGAAAGCAGTAATCATAGAATACTCTGACTCTTCCCTGGCAATGGCGCAAAAAAGTGGTGAGCACCAGTATTGCAACAAGAATGCTACAACTCCTTGGTTGGCAACTTTACTTTTATCAACCTAGTAGTTTGTAACAAACTTGGAAGCGTCGGTGCTATATGCACAAGTACCAGTTCTCATTGTAGGTTATCACTTGGTCAGCCGACGCAAGATCACTAGGAGCTCAAGCCAACTTCTATAGATTTCAGAAGAAGCTCTATGTATGATGAAAGAAAAGAAAGATTACTTTACAGATGCTATTCTAACTGTGAAAAGGAGAAAGACTGGAATGTAAAGCAAAACCCAGTAAACCCTAATTAACAAGTTGATTCTAATTTTGCCAAAAACACTATGAAAACCATGAAAGCAATGACATTACCTACTCAAGGAAAAAACATCTAACCCTACTATTTCTGGAAGTAAATAAGCAAAAAAAAAAAAAATGGATTTTTATGTGTTTTTATGTGAATTTAACATGCATCTAATTTATTGTGTGTGAGTGTGGCAGCAAACAGGTGGCATTAGAGGGCAGTTTTGGAGCTTGGGAGGATGTAGGATGGTGTGGATGGGTCCCAAGAGGTCTTAGGTGGCCTTCTGGAGGATTGTCCCACACTCGGCCTTCAAAAGAAATCCTACAGGAAAAACTACAGGAGGACACAAGAAAACTACATGAGGAAAACAGGGAAACTAAAGGAGGCCTACAGGAGGAGGCCGAGAGAAACTTTCACTATTTTGAGGGTGTGAGAGTGGGTGGAAAAGGTGGATGAAGGTTGGAATGAGGTGTTAGGGCACCTAAGGTCTTCCATGAATCACCAAGAGAGAGAAATATGATTAGGTTTGCTCAAGGAGAGAGGAAGAAGTTCTATGAAAAATGCAGGAAACTATGGCAGAATTGAGGTGAGGTTTGGGAGACCTGTACGGCATGGATCAGATGGAGGGTGTGATTTTTAGTAAGCTAGGCTATTACTGGAAGAGATCCACTACATAGAAACTGATAGTAAACCGAGAAAATCAAATAACCAACGAAATGAGTGCATCCTAGGAAAAATAGGGTTTTGAATTAAAATGGCTTAAACTTATGATGTATAGAAGGAAATGCTGGGAAATACTGTAAGAAAGGAAAGCATGCAAAAGAACTATTGCAAATCAGGAAGTGAACATGATAAAGAAAATATAAAGCAAAGAAAAATTGGACTATCAACCTACTAGAGAGCTGCAAACACTAAAAGTCCTAAGAATGAGGAAAATCATGTTTTTGGGGAAACAAGAGAGTCTTTTCCTCAAATAATGGTCCCAAAGGAAGGAAGAGAGGACAAGGTAGTGTTGCTAGCCTTTTGAATCTTCTCTTATCACTGCTTAACCTGCTACAGAAAGCACAAATGGAAGAAAACTACTAAATCATCAAAAGAAACTTATTCTTAACCATAAGAGAAATACATTTAACATCAAATTAATCTACAAACTAAAGTAAAGCATACAAATATAAGTACAGAGAAGCTTGGCTTCTTGGATTGGGCCTTAACCCAAGAGTTTCAGCCCTCTGAGGTAACTCAGTGCTAGCTCAAAAAGGATTCCATCTTCACTATCAAAAAATAGCAAGATTACATAAAACTGTCACAAAATAGTAAGCTCGAACTTTAAGCAGAGTTTACACAAGAAAATAGTCAACCCTAGTGAGGCCCTAGGCCTCTCTACTTACACATCTGAAGCTATCAATAGCTTCCTTAAAATCAAGGAGGATTGGCTCCCAAAACTCGAGATAACTCTCAAACATCTTCCACTTGCTCGGCTACCTTCTAGTGCATGATTCAGTTGCTTGTACTCCGAGCTAAATGAAAGGGAATTCGAAGTGAGGAGAAATAAATGAGGGGGATTCCCTCCTATAAGTCCTCTCCTCTATCTACTTCAAGTTATTGTTGTAGTTTTACCATTAAATCCTTGACTTTGACCTCCAAATCCATCAATAATCTGCATTAAATGCATGTTAGACCACATGGCATAATAACTGACTCAACTCACCCTATAAGCATAAATATAATCAGAAAATCATACAATAAGCTAAGAGAATGGTTGATTTTACTAGGTTAGGAGGTAAAATGAGCCCATATAATTACCCATTTATGAGACTCATCACAAATATGTGTAGTCTTAGAATAATGAAATCTTGTCTTGTAAATTACATTCATTGTAAAAGGAGGTATTCCCCTTGAAGAGGACTACAATTACTAGTTTTTTTATCGTTTTCAATTGAGGCCTTGAAAATCATTGCAGAAACATGGGGGATAACCACCTGGTCTGGACCTTAAGACAACTCATTTTCCGTTTAAAGTGGTGGCTCCGACTGGGGATAATGGGACCAATTTCCCAGTGTGGGTTTTAATATGAGAGTGGGTGGTTCATGATTGTTTTCAAATAGAATAATGATAATATAAATGACCTATTTTATCATGTAAATCTTATAACTAACTTATTCTAATATAAACCCACGTATTTCTGTGTGGTATGTGATCTACATAGATATCTGCTTAACATGTGATAATAAAGATAATCAGGCATAAACATAGATGATAACGTATAAGATAATTTATTTGAATAAAAGTTTAGTCAAATCAGTTTATAAAATATATCGCATATATGATGAATTATATAAATGAAAATTAACAATTTTATCTAGGCATCATACAATAGTGCAATAAACGGTTAACAGAAAGAATAAATCTCACACACAATTCATGAAAGTAAATTGTTGTCACTGATTAAAAGAAAACAAAAAAAATCATACAAGATAATAGTACCATATATGTGAAGCTCTGCTCATTTAACGAATGACATGGATTAACTCCTTTCTTCAAATTAAATTATCTCCCAAGGACACAATAGTGCATCAACAAAGGAAAGTAGTTTGATATCTAAAAGAAATTATCATGTTCCATAATTCCACCAAAGCATTCACAAAATTACAAAAGTGCATTATTTGCAAATGTTTTTGGTAAAATTCTGGACCCTTCTATAAATGGATGAGAAGGGTATAAATACCATCCTAACTAATGTACAAAAATAGATTATACAAAAATTTTAGGAGATTTCAAAAAAACTTCCTCCTAACTAGTTAACTATAAAAATAAATAGTGGTTTGATGAGTAGAACTAAGATGATGATTTGATGTCTTCTAGCTTGTCCTTCAAATCAAAAATATCAGTCATTGCTTTGAGTTGAGGAGGTGCCGCAAAATGTGTCCAGAGCTATCCTGCGAAAATCGCATCGGTGAGAGGTGGCAACATCCACTGAGTCGAATGAAGTGAGCAGTTAGGGGTCATGATCTGGTTGTGCGGTTTCATGAGGTATTTCCAATACAACTCCCAATTGGTCTTGGTCAATTTTCCGATTGCCTCCCTTTGAGTCTCTGCCTTTTCCTGCCAGCTTTTATGCAAAGCACCCAAATCGGGCATTTCTTTTAGGTTGCCTTCCTTTAGCAGGTTGGTGACAAATATATTGTGCTTCACTGCCTTGATTATATTCTTCGGTAACCCAGCTACCCTTGCCACTTGATTGTCGTGTCCCAATATTTGAAAATAATGTCTTTGTGTGTCTCCTCGATTTCAGGTAGATTGGCCTTCCTTCCGTCTTCTGTTTCCTATCATTCGATGAACTCTGAGATTATGGTGTTGAGATCAGTCAGCTCGGTTCTCTTGTTGATTGCCTTATCTTTTAGCTTGTCGCTAATGATCAGATAAGGAGTAATGAGTGACATCTTTTGGCAGAAATTCTCTTGCTATTTCATTAGGAGGGAATTCAGTTCCAGAGCCTCTTTAACAAACTCCTCAGTAGTGGGAACGTCCTTATATCTTTTCATGGCTTGCTGCAATTCTTGGAGTTGCATGTTTTTAGCTGATATATTAGCTTCATGGCTTATTTTCAAGACCTCCATGCTCTGTTGCAATTTGGAAAGCTAATCAACTGCTTGCTTATTCACATTTGCTTTCTTTGTTTCAAGCTGCTGCTCGAGCTGTGCAATCCTCTCCTCCTTTTCTCTTAAAAAATTAGACACTTCAATGGCTTTGTCCACGTGGCCGTTGCATATGCTCCCATGAACTATGACAATCTAGTTAAGTTCTCAGCTGGGTCGAAAGGAATATCCCTCCAAACTATGTCCATGGGCTCATTTCTAGGAGGGAGCTCGGGTGTTTCTACCCTTTTTCTTTTTCTCTATCTTCTTACTATTGCCTTGTGGAGCGGGCTGTATAACACATCAAGTCAAGGGATTTCAGTCACTTTCAAGACAATCTCTGATGCGGGCAAAGCAAGGATAATCTCAGTCTATTGGGATGTTGTCACCTGCTCATCCATAGGCTTGAACTAATCATCCATGGGTTTGGACTGCTCGTTCATAGACTTGGACTTTGTATTTTCCTGAATATGTAGAGAAGTTTGACACTCCATTGTCTCTTGGGTATATTTCGTTTGGGAGTGACTTCCAATTTCTGATTAAACTAATCCCACTCCTGCTCCAAACTGCTACCTTTGACCTCTAAACTGATTGTATTATCTATCTCTTGGGCCTTCCCTATATCTAGTGTTTTCTCAGTATTCACCGGAGACACCGTGTGAGAACTAGGTCCTTCAATATTAACTGTCACACTTGGTGTAGGCTTTTCTTCGATCTTCAACAAGTGCAGTGGGATTAGTGCGAACCTTTCATTTCTGAATTCCTGAAATCCTTCAAAATTTTCAGGACTCAAGTTCACTTTAGCCCATTTGAATTCTTGTTCGAAAGACTTGGCTGACTGTAACAGGTCTTCAAAATCATTATCCTCATGGTTCTATGGCTTGAGCTTTACCGCAATAGTGATGTTATGTGCTACCTTGTATGGATCGAATTTCCTTTTTAGCAAAGTATGAAGTCGAAGGGCTTCCATGTTTGTTGACTCCTTAATGGCATGATTAAAATTTGCTACAGCAAAATAACTACAGTTGAAAAGAAAAGAGGGCCATAATAACTTCTTGTTTTCTTTGAGGACTTTAGTTAGGCCTTTTCCTATGGTCTAGTGGGCGATTTCCCTTGCTAAAAATTTATCGGAAACATATAAAGGAAAGACATGTGGGTCGGCTACGCTACCAAAAAACCTAATGTAGGTGAACCATTCTTCAATAAAATATTTGCCAACAACTAGAAGGTCTGTTGCGGCTTCTTGGGAAAACCTGAGGGCTTTCTTATTGAAAATTATTTGATGCAGGGGAAAAATAATAGAATGACATATCTTATAGAAATGAGGTATATAATGTGATTCCCATATTTTCTTATCACTGAGGTGGATAAGATAGGGGTCCTGTAGGTTCCATTTCCAACCCATGGTCGGAAATGCAATGCAAAAACAAATGGCGTCCATAATGTAGGCACAAAAATAGAAGGGGGGAAGGTTCTCTGGAGAGGAGGCTCTCTTCTGTTGATACTCAGTAATGATGGTGGCTAGGTTATTAGATAGGATGGTGGCCCAATTCATGATGTGGGAGTTAACACAGGAATCAATCAGAGGAATCCATTTTATGGAAAACTTAGAATTATTTGGAAACCCATATAGTCTACATAACATAGCAGCTACACAGTTATAAGGGTTTTCTAGAAAGGCTATAGCATACATACCCAATTTGTCGAATTTGAATTTGTTGTCTAATACAATCCAGCCCTGAATCAGCTTGAAGGGGTCTGGGTTATTCTTTGCGAAGCTGGCAATGTATGCCTTATCATATATATCTTGAGGATTAGGTATATGATACATTTTCTTCATGTCTTCTGCTCTAAATGATCCCATGAGTTTGTTTCTTGAATTCCTGAATTGCCTATCTTCAATGGTGAGGCTTTCAACCACCCACCTAATCATATCCATGTATGGAAGGATTTTAGCCCTCACTCCTATGAAAGAAAGAATAGGCAACGTCCTTGAATTGCAACCCCGAAGGTCTTATTGAGTTATTTGTTTCTCTTGTAATAGTAATCTTCGAATGCTCGTCCTCAAGCCTATTGTAAATGACCTCCCAAGCTATTTCTCCTCCATTAGAGCTGCAAATTGTATCAGAGAATATGGGAGCCATCTTTGTAAACTCGGATTCTAAAATGCTCTGCTTTTTCTATTTCTACATCACCTTCCTCAATGACATGTCTTTTGTATCTTGCCTGAAATGGACAGATATATCAGCACAGACAATATCAAGGAATTAAGATTGAAATAATTTCTGAAATGACCTTGGATCGTGAGAAAGGTTTAATGAGATAATCAACATTAACTACCCATAACTTGAAAAATGATTAGCTCTCCTTGGGCCGCTAAATATTTATTATTCTATCAATTCGTTCATTTTTGTATTTAAAACACAATTATTTCACACACTTACCGTTCTTATTCACATATCACAATATTCAAATGGATACAATATAGTGTTGTGCTTACTATAAGGCGAAATGCAATTGCGATTGTTTCAATATCGCATTTCGCAAATTGTTAATGGGAATTGTAATGGCATAGATTAAATACTTGTGAAGTTTGTGAAGTGAAATTTTTTAAATGACAAGGTGCTTATAATCGGGATATCGTAGTGGGAGGTTTGATCGCACATCGCATATTTTTAAAGGTGTTTTATGATAGTTACATGGAAAAGTGCGATTTGCGATTTGCAATGAGGATCTCATCTTTGGGTTATTTTGCAATATTTTTAAAGGAAGCTTCTTAGAGTTAGGTTTTATTATCCTAAGACTAAAAATTTAAAAAAGGGTCCCCATTCATATCTATAACCTACCTATTGTTATTCATAAATGCGGGGATTGTTACATAGTACAACAATTACCGATTCACTTGGGAGAACCAACTATCTCTGAGTAGTTTTCTAAAATTTCTAAAACATTCAAAGTAATTAGAGTTATAGGAATAATAATAACATGAGTTATAAAGTAAACAACATTTCTCTAGAATCGTTATCACTTACATAATCTATTTATTCAACTACTTTTACTCTTGTAATGATATAAATACAAATGTTTGTATCAGTCAATAATAAGATTTAAAGTGATATAACAGGTGTTTTCTACATATTAGTTTTTGATGTTTACTCATTTGTCACATATAGAGCCTTTGCTGCCAGCAGGCGTTTGTAGCCTCGATAGGGTTATCTTTTAGCCAACAATGATTCATTATCCCAACTGAAGAAATTTTCAAATTTTGAAATGATATTCACTTTCTTTGAATCTCATTTGGATCTTTTCCCTTTTTCCTTTTTAATATAATCTTTTCTTTTAGGTTTCTTAAAAGACATCGTCTAGGCTTGGTAACCTAATAATGACAATTCCATTCACTGGTTGTAACTAAACTGAACAAGTTGGCTCTTGATGAGACCCCTTGTCTTCTAATCAATGAGATCATCGGCTATTACCCTGTTTTGATATGTGGTATTGTTAATATCAGTTTAATTATTTCCCTATGACCATGGTAAACAAGCTCGCAATGAGACTTTTTGTCTTCTAAGTTTTGTATATTTTAGAATTACACTTTGAAAAAGGAAAATTTTATCAGATGGGGTGAATCATTGGCTCTTTCGAGAGTTTTGGATGATAATGATAGAGTTTTGATATATTGATCTATAGAAAGTCCTTACTGGGTTAAATATTCTTTTCTTGATTGATAACAAAACATTCATACTCTAAAAAGATAAGAGTTTGTTCATAGAATAAATGTTTTTAGAAAGATCAAGTTTTTCAAATAAATGAGGTTTTTTTTGGTACTCAAATGTCCTAATTATTTCTTTTAACTTTTACTTACTTATAGAAACCAAAAATAAGAAATATTATCAAAGATTTTATTTTGAAAAGACAAAAGCAAATACTACTTAAACTTTATTTTCCTAAGAATTTGAAAGGAGATATGATACAATTGGAAGAGGTTGTCTTCTAAGAAAAGTATTTTTTCAATATTTTCCCATTAACGGGCAAAGAATCCTTCTTACCTAATAAGTCTTGTAAAAGAAACATTGATTGTCCAATTTTCTCAATAATTTGAAAAGGGCCAAGCCATATTCTTTGAAATTTGGTATGTTTACCTTTTTCCTTGTATACTTTGTCCCATTTTAAAACAAAGTCCCCTACCTCAAAAGTTTTTTGACTAGCAGAGGTTGTATCAAAAGAGGCTTTGACTAATTGTTGATGATGGAAGTGGGTTTCTTTGGCCTTTTCCCATTCTTCTTCAAGCTTAAGAATTTGAAACTGTCTATCTTGGAGTGAAGAAGAAGGGCTTTCATCAATGAATTGCACTAAGGAAAGAGATGGGATTGTTGTGTTTATGGAAAGAAAAACTTATTTTCCATAAACCAAAGCAAAAGGGCAAGAACCGATAGATGCCTTCTGTGTAATTATGTCTTCCCATAGAGCAAATGTTAATGCTTTGTGCCAATCCTGACGATTTTGGTCAATAGTCATTTTGATAATTCTGGTGAGGTTTTTGTTTGTTGATTATGCTAATCCATTACCTTGTGGATAATAGTTGGCTTAATATTTTAGCTTAAAACCTCGCTTTAGAGCAAATTATACCATTGCATTTCCAGAAAAGTAAGATGCATTGTCAAACATTAAAGCTAAGGGTAAGCCAAACCTGGTAATTATGTACTGATCAATGAAGTCCATAATGTTTTATGTATTGGATATCCTTAAGGGGATAGCTTCTACCCATTTTATAAAATAATAATTAGCTGTAAGAATGAACCTATGCAGTTTGGAAGAGTTAGGATCAATCTCACCAATTATGTCTAATCCCCATTATTCAAATGGTTTTTGGATGTTTACTGGTTGCAAAGGGAATGTTGGTTTCCTTTCTCTTCTGACTGTAGTTTGACAAGTTTTACACTTTCTTTCATATTCATGTGCATCCTTAAATATCGTTGGCCAATAATATCCTGCATGCAGCATTTTGTGAGCTGTGGTATTTCCTCCGAAATGTCTTCTAGCTAGTCCATTGTGTAATTCATGCATGATCTTTTTAGCTTCATGTTCCTCCAAGCATCTTAGTAATACTGAATCATAATTTTTTCTAAACAATACATCATCGACTAATTGATATTGATTTGATTTCAACCTTAAAGAACGCTTTGTTTTGTAATTAAGGTGCATAGGAGCATATCCGTTCTTTAAATAAAATTTCAAATCAGTGTATTGTGATTATGTATCATTGAGGATTACCAACGATATTTGTACTTCATTACCTTGATATTCTTCTCGTGATAACTGGGAAGCTCCTGTTAACATCCTGCAAAAACCTTGACCCATAACAATTTTAGCCCACCAAATTTCCACATCATATTCTTGAAGTGCAGTAGCCCAATTAGCTCTTTTCTCCCATACTTCTCTTTGGATTAATAATTTCCTTACTGTGGGTTAGGGTACCATTATTTTTTTATGGGATTTAATAAGAAAAGGCCTGAAATGTTTCAAGGTTTTAAAAATAGAAAATGCTTGTTTCTCGACAGTTGAATAATTTAACTCGGCACCTTGTAAGTTAGAACTGAAAAAGGAGATAAGTGCTTTGATATTTTCATCATTTCGCTGTGTTAGAACTACTGCATAAGATGTATTGGCTGAAAATTTATATAATACAAAAGGTTTGAGAAACTCAGGAGTTGTTAGTGAAGGAGCATTAATAATGAATTTTTTAATCAACTCGAATGAATCCCTTTCATGTTTGCCCCATCTGAAAACTGCTTTTTTTCGTATCATTGTTTGAAGGGGTAGGACAATTTGTGAAAAGTCTGGGACAAATATTTTTACAAAATTAACTTTGCTTAGGAATGATTGCATGGTTTTCTTGTTATGTGGGAGAGGAATATTTTCGATCCCTTGGACTCTATCGAGATCAATGTAAATCCCTTTCTTGGATACTATAAAATCAAGCAGTTTACCTTCTGATAAAGCAAAATAAGATTTTTTGGGATTTAAGGAAGTACCATATTTCTTGCATCTTTCAAAAATATGCTTCAAGTCGCTTAAATGATTGTTCCTATCCTTAGAAAAGACTGTGATGTCATCTAAGTAAATAACAACTGGTTTATTAATCAAACCTTTAAAAGAAATATTCATAGTACATTGAAATGTAGCACCTGTGTTAATGAGTCCGAAAGGCATGTTCTAATAAGCGTATGTTCCCCACTTGTTTTTGAATGTTGTCTTTAATCTATCATCTGGATGCACAAGAATTTGATTATATCGTGAGAATCCATCTAGAAAAGACATTAATTCAGAACCTGCAACTGATTGCAATATCTATTCCATGGTAGGAAAAGGAAAGTTATCTTTTTGACAAGTTTTATTCAGGTTCCTAAAATCGATACAAATCGTAATATCACTGTTACTTTTCATTACATGCACCATATTCGATACCCATTTAGAGTGTCTAACACGGAAGATTATTTTGGCTTTCATAAGCTTCTTTAATTTGGATTTGATCTGACTTTCAGGGTTTGGGTGAATTTTTCAAAGCTTCTATTGAACTACCTTTTCATTCAAAGTCATAGGTATGGTATGTTGAATTACAGAGGTATCATAGGTTTTAAGATTTGAGTAATCCCAGGCAAAGACACCTTTGTATATTTTCAACAACCTAATGAATGATATCATTTCTTATGATGATAGGCCAAGACCTAGGTTGACATTTTGAGGTTTTTCAGTTAACCCTAAGTTTACTACTTCAAATATCAATGTAGAACTTTGAGTTTTGGAGTTAGTAACTTTCTTGAATCTATCCTTTAGACCATAAAAATCTTCCAGCTTAACCACAGACTTCGGGATTGGGTTTTGATTCTGACCATCTTTAATTTGGAGATCATGCTCTTGTTCATCTATGATCTATTCCTCATAGAACCCTTTTGATTTAAGGAAATTAATTATATCCGCATCATTATTGAATACTCTCCAATTTGTTACATTATCGGTAATAGATGGCCTAAAGATTAACTCTATTGAAAATCTGTCTGGACTGAACTCTTCTGCAGGTATAAGCTTAGATGCCACATTAACAAGTAAGTCAACACTTGGTTTTGAAGTCTAGCAACTGAAGAAATGTTAAAAACAGAGAAGTGAGAAGTCAGATTCTAGACTAATGATTGATAATGTTTAAGGTGCTGAGAGACACAATGAATTGTATTTCTTACTTGCTTCACAATTATTTCAAAATCACCATAGACTTGCAGATATTTGACGTTAAGGCAAATGACTTTGTATGGACCTTGGATCAATGTTTCATATTCAACGACATTATTGGTACACAAAAATTCAAGTCTACATGCTAACATGGTTTTCTCTCCTTGCAGATTGATCAAAATGCATCTTGCACCTACACCGTCTTCAGATTTAGAACCATCAAAATAGAGAGTCCAGAACAAAGAATTCTTTGAAATTTTATCTACTAAATTTACACACTTGGAAGCATCTATTTGTGAATTTTTTTCTATTTGAGACACTACGACATTATCTGGTAAGGGAGACTTATGAGCATTAAAGGATCCGAAAAATGACTCAGCCGAGTAATTTCGAATGATGTTATTGGTGAAGGCAACCGATTCATTGCTTCCCTAAAGGTCAGTGACTGTATATTTCATGAACTTTTCTCAGTCTACCCTGATTTGGTTTGGTTTACCATTATGTGGCAACCACATGCGAGACCAATCAGTTGTGAAGTAACCATGAAACTTTTCAGACCAATCCCTAACTAGGATTAAACCATAAAATTCAAGGATATCAACCACTAAAATATCAATTATTTGCGAAATTTTGGGATTAGAGGAAATCATGATTGATAATGATGCTATTTCTCCGGGTACCTCTACTTTTGTCCTGTCTAATTGAACTATATGTACCGCAAATTTTTGAGGCATAATATTCAAGTTGGTGCACACGGATCTTGTCATAATATTTGAAGAGGCTCCTGAATCAACAAGACAGTTATGAACATTCCTGTTGAAAATTTCGTAAGTGAGTAGAAATGGAGGAATATGAGAAATAAATCTATCACCAATTAGGACTAAATCTGAAGGATCTACTTTGTTGGAAGATGATGGAGGTTTTCCCATATCGTAGGCAGCTTGAGTAACTACAATAGATGGCAAAGGGGATACAAGAACTGCTTTTAATTATCTAAACAAAATTTTATGTTGTTGCTTGAGTTTAGCGAGTTCATGCAAAATGTTTCCTCTAGTCTTTTTCATATATTTGACTATGTTGTATTCCACTGTATCTGAAACTACCAATGATTTGGAATCATTTGAAGAATCTAGTGGAATAGGGTCCGTCTGACTAGTCTTGGAATCTTTTGTTACTGTTTTCTTCTTTACAGGAGTAGCAGTTTTTTGTTTCTGATTTGTGATAGATGTGTCACAAGAGTTTTTTCTCCTCGTAGTTACTGGCATAGCTTGTGCCTCTTCTTCATTTGGGAGGATGAAATCCCACATTCCATTTAATTCAACTTCTTCTTTTGTTTTGGCTTCCTCTTCGGCTAGTGAGTCTTCTTCTGTTTCTTGATCAGACTCAGCATTTGAAATGGTGTTCGGGGGTTGTGATGCAGAAGAAGGATTCCTTTTAAACGAGCAAAAAGGTTTCTTGGGAGCAGAGGATTTTGTGACCTGTTTCTTGATTTCAACCATTTCATTAGACATTGTCTTTAATACTTTCTGCAGGCCTTCAAGATCGAAAGGGTCCTTTGAAACTTTCTTTTTAGAATCATCCTTAAACGTTACTTTATTTGACTTGATCTCGTCTGTTTGTGATATCTTTTGTAAAGCTATAATCCTTCTTTCTATAGACAGGTCTTCTTTCATGTTTCTACAAGGGTATCCTTATTGGCTTTATCTACAAAAATTACAATATTAGAGGGAAGAGACAATATGTACCATTCTATTTGTACATCTACAACAGCTTTAGAGGGAGCTGGGATTTATTTAGCAACTTGTTAAATCTGGAGTTGAAGTCTTTGATCCTTTCATTGAATTAGCTTTTAAATTAGAAAGATCATTGATCAAGGATGCTATGGTCCTATCATCACCAAATGTTTCAAGAAATACATCTTGAAAAGTATCCCAGTTCCTAACTGAACCTGTTGGAAGGGAAAAATACCAAGATCTAGTAGATACTTGGAAGGTATAAGGGAATAGTATGATTACAACATCTTCATGTGCAATTCCATTAAGATTCATGGCCAACATGAAGTTATTTAGATGTTCTTCGACTAGAAGACCATCGTTAGGATTGTACTTGGGTAGCCATTTTTCTGGGTTTGCTGGGAGTGCATTTGGATTTGCAACCAGGACAACACCATGGTTTGTCTAAGGTTGAGCGGGTTGATTGGCCATAAATTGAGTTGGAGACTGAGAAGATGGGAAGGTTGGTCTAGAAGAAGGTATAGATGGTGAAAAACTTACTACTGGGTTAGTACTACTAGTGGCAGTACTAATTAAAGAAGTGGATAGTTGAGAAGTTGTGGATTGAGTAGAAGTGAATGGGGAAGTGAATGGATGGAAAGGTGATGTGATCTCGCTGGTATATGATTCAGACCTTGGTGAGGTAACTTTCCTACATCGTGGAGGGATGGGGAACTCAAAAGGGTCTAATCCAAGCCTTTCACTTTGCAATCTAGTTAACACACCAGTTTGTTGTAATAAGGAAGTAACACTTTCATCAGAAACTTCAAGCCTCTATGGCTTCTCAGCAAAAATGAATATTTGTTCCAATTTTTGTATCAAAGAATGAACTTTGAGAGACTTGTGAGTGTAATCTGGGGAGGTTGGTTGTCCTACTACTTCAGGAGACGAGGGAGATGTTTCTATAACTTTAGATTTCTGATTAGCAGATTCTGAATGAGATCTAGAAGGTGTAAAATTTGTGGAGGGGTTTTGACTCTTATGAATGTTTTTCGATTGATATTTACTTTTATATGACATTCATAGTCGGATGGCCCTCCTTCTAGTGCCAAAATTTTGAAGGCCTCAAAAATAGCTGTGACAACATGGGGGATAACCACCCTGTCCGGAACATAAGACAACTCCTTTTCCATTTAAAGTGGTGGCTCTGACTGGGGATAATGGGACCAATTTCTGAGTGTGGATTTTAATATGAGAGTGGGTGGTTCATGAGCATTTACAAATATAATAATGATAATCTAAATGACCTATTCTATCATGCAAATATTCTAACCAACTTATTCTAATATAAACCTATTATTTCTCTGTGGTACATGATTTACATAGATATCTGCTTAACATGTGATAATAAAGATTAATCACGCATAAATAGAGATGATAACATATAAGATAATTTCTTGGACTAAATAGTTAGTCAAAGAAATTTATAAAATATATCATTTATATGATGAGTTATATATATGAAAATTAACAATTTCAGCTAGGCATCATACAATAGTGCAATTAACGCTTAACAAAAAGAATAAATCTCACACACAATTCATGAAAGTAAACTGTTGTCACTGATTAAAAGAAAACAAAACAATCATGCAAGATAATAGTACCATATGTGCAAAGTTTTTCTCATTTAATGAATGACATGGATCAACTCCTTTCCTCAAATCAAATTATCTCCCAAGAACACAATAGTGCATCAACAAAGTAAAGTAGTCTGATATCTAAAAGAAATTATCATGTTCCATAATTCCACCAAAGCATTCACAAACTTACAAAAGTGCATTCTTTGCAAATTTTTTTGGTAAAATTCTTGACCCTTCTCTAAATGCATGAGAAGGGTATAAATATTATTCTAACTAATGTGCAAAAATAGATTATACAGAAATTTGAGGAGCTTTCAAACAACCTTCCTCCTAACTAGTTAACTAAATCTAAAAATAAATAGTGGCATGATGAGTAGAACTAAAATGATGATTTTTGGTCTTCCATTTTGTCCTTCAAATCGCAAATATTGATAATTGGTTTGAGTTGAGGAGGTGCCCCAAAATGTTTCCTAAGCTGTCCTGTGAAAATCACATTGGTGAGAGGTGGCAACATCCGCTGAGTTGAATGAAGCTAGTAGTTAAGGGTCATGATCTGGTTGTGCGGTTTTACGAGGTATTGCCAATAGGACTCCCAGTTTGTCTTTGTCAATTTTGTGATTTCCTCTCTTTGAGTCTCTTCCTTTTCTTGCCAGCTTTTATGCAAAGCACCGAAATTGGGGATTTCTTTTAGGATTCCTTCCTTTAGCAGGTTGGTGACAAACAGAGTTTGGTTCACCACCTTGATTATATTCTTTGATACCCCAACTACCCTTGCCACTGCTAGCTCATCTTGCTTGATTCTCGCGTCCTAATATGTGAAAAGAATGTATTTGTGTGTCTCCTTGATTTTAGGCATATTGACCTTCCTTCCATCCTCTGTTTCCTGCCATTTGATGAACTCTGAGATTCTGGTGTTCAGATCAGTAAACTTGGTTCTGTGGTCGATCACCTTATCTATTAGCTGGTCACTAGCGATCAGATAAGTAGTAATGTGTGACATCTTTTGGCAGAAATTCTCCTGTTGTTTCATTAGAAGGGAATTCAGTTCCAAAGCCTCTTTAACGAACTCCTCAGTAGTGGGAACATACTTATATGTTTCCATGGCTTGCTGCAATTCTTGGAGTTGCATGTTTTTAGATGATATATTGGCTTCATGGCTTATTTTTAGGACCTCCATGCTCTATTGCAATTGGGCAAGCTACTCAGCTACTTGCTTGTTCACATTTTCTTTATTTGTTTCGAGCTACTGCTCGAGCTGTGCAATCTTGTCCTCCTTTTCTCTCAACAAAGTAGATACTTCAGTGGCTTTATCCATAGTGGTCGTTGAATATGTTGCCATGAATTGTGACAATCTAGTCAAGTTCTCAGGTGGGTTGAAAGGAATATGCCTCCAAACTATGTCCATGGGCTCGTTTCCAGGTGGGAGCTTGGGTGTTTCTACCCTTTTTCTTTTTCTCTATCTTCTTACTATTGCCTTGTGGAGCGGGCTATACAACACATAAAGTGGAGGGATTTCGTTCACTTTCAAGACGATCTCTGATGTGGGCAGAGTAGGGATAATCTTAGTCTACTAGGATGTTGTCGCTTGCTCATCCATAGGCTTGGACTGATCATTCATGGGTTTGGACTGCTCATCGATGGACTTGGACTCTGTATTCTCCTGAATATGTAGAGGAGTTTGACACTCCATTGTCTGTTGGGTATCTGTCGTTTTGGTGATGTCTTTCAGTTTCTAATTAAACTGATCCCACTCTTGCTCCAAACTGCTGCCTTTGACCTTTGAACTGATTTCTTTAGGTGGGGTGCTCGTAACCTATTTCTCAGCTGACTTCCTGCTGGACTTTGTTGTATTATCTGTCTCTTGGGCCTTCCCCGTATCTGGTGTTTTCTTAGTATTCACTTGAGACACTGTGCGAGAACTAAGTCCTTCACTGTTAACAGTCACACTTGGTGTAGGCTTATCTTCGATCTTCAACAAGTGCAGTGGGGTTACTACGATCCCTTCATTTATGAATTCCCGAAATCTTTCAAAAAATTTAGGACTCAAGTTCGCTTTAGCCCATTCGAATGCTTGTTCAAAGGACATGGCTGACTATGACAAGTCTTCAAAATCAGTATCCTCATGGTTGTATGGCTTCATCTTTACTGTAGTAGTGATGTTATGTGCTTCACGGCTTCCATGTTTACTGACTCCTTAATGGCATGATTAAAATTTTCTAAAGAAAAAGAACCACACTTGACAGAAAAAGAGGGCCATAATAACTTCTTGTTTTCTTTGAGGACTTTAGTTAGGCCTTTTCCTACGGTCTGGTGAGTGATTTCCCTTGCTAACAATTTAGAAAAAACATATAAAGGAAGGACATGTGGGTCGGTTGTGCTACAAAAAAGCCTAATGTAGGTGAACCATTCTTCAATAAAATATTTTCCAACATCTTGAAGGTCTGTTGTGGCTCCTTGGGAAAACCTAGGGGATTTCTTATTGAAAATTATTTGATGCAAGGGAAAAATAATAGAATGACATATCTTATAGAAATGAGGTATATAATTGGATTCCCATATTTTTCTTATGACTAAGGTGGATAGGGTAGGGGTCCTATAAGGTCCATTTCCAACCCATGGTCGGAAATGCAGTGCAGAAACAAATGACATCCATAATGTAGGTACAAAAATAGAAGGGGTGAAGTTTTTCTAGAGAGGAGGCTCTCTTCTATCGATAATTCGTAATGATGGTGGCTAGGTTATCAGATAGGATGGTGGCCCAATTCATGATGTGGGAGTTAACACAGGCATCAATCAGAGGAATCCATTCTATGGAAAACTTAGAATTATTGGGAAACCCATATAGTCTACATAACATAGCAGTTGCATAGTTATAAGGGTTTGCCAAATAGGCTATAACATACATACCCGATTTGTCAAATTTGAATTTGTTGTCTAATACTCTCCAGCCCTAAATCGACTTGAAGGGGTCTGGGTTCTTCTTTGCGAATCTGGCCATGTATGTCTTATCATATATACCCTGAGTATCAGGTATATGATACATTTTCTTCATGTATTTTTCTGTGAATGATCCCATGAGTTGGTTTCTTCAATTCCTGAATTGCCTATCTTCAATGGTGAGGTTTTCGACCACCCACCTGATCATATCCATGTATGGGAAGATTTTATCCCTTGCTCATATCCTATGCAGGGAGGAATAGGCAACGTCCTTGAATTGAAGCCCCGAAGGTCTTGTTGAGTCAGTTGTTGCTCTTGTAACAATAATCTTGGGATGCTCGTCCTCAAGCCTATTGTAAATGATCTCCCAAGTTGTTGCTCCTCCATTAGAGCTGTAGACTGTATTAGAGAATATGGGATCCATCTCTATAAACTCAGATTCTGCAACGCTCTGCTTTTTCTGTTTCTGCATCACCTTCCTCAATTACATGTCTTTTGTAGCTTACCAGAAATGGACAAGATATATCGACGCAAATAGTATCGGGAAATTAAGATTGAAAGCATTTCTGAAATTACCTTGGATCATGAGAAAGGTTTAATGAGATACTCAACATTAACTACCCATAACTTGGCAAATGATTATCTCTCCTCGGGCCGCTAAATATTTATTATCCTGTCAATTTATTTGTTTTTGTATTTAAAACATAATTATTTCACACGCTTACTGCTCTTACTCGCATATCGCAATCTTCAAATGGATATGATATAGCATTGTGCTTACAATAAGGTGAAATGCGACTACGATTGTCGCAATATCGCATTTCAAAAATCATTAATGGGCGTTGTAATGGCATAACTTAACTACTTGCGAAGTTTGTGAAGTGCGATTTGCGAAATGACAAGGTGCTTATAATCGGGATATTGCAGTGGGAGGTTTGATCGCACATCGCATATTTTTAAAGGTGTTTTATGATAGTCACATGGAAAAGTGCTATGTGTGATTTGAGATAAGGATCTCATCTTTGGGTTGTTTTGCAAGATTTTTGAAGGCAATTTCTTAGAGTTAGGTTTTATTATCCTAAGGCTAAAAATCAAAAAATGGATCCCCATTTATATCTCTAACTGGACTTTGTTACATAGTACAATAGGATCATAACATAAACCCTAAATTTTACAAGGCTTATCTCATAAATTGTAGTGAACAATAATTTAAAATTTTGATCACCTATGCTCTAATATCTCTCGATTGTCTCCTCAAAATATTGTATTCAGAATCCTCCCCCCAAAAAAATACATTGAAGATGCCAATATGACTCATTTGAAATTGATTTCAAGACCAATCACAAACGCTAACTCCCAGAATGTATATCTATGAAAGCATAATGAGCCAGAATCTAAAATTTTGAGCACTTTAATATTTTTTCTTAGCCTCCTAAGAATTTTATTATCTAAAGCTTCCCATAAAAAATGTTATAATGAAAGTTCCAATATTTCCAGATTAGAGCAACAACATTCTAGGATCATAGGTCTAATACTAAATATTATGCATCATGTGTATAATATTAGTAGTACACGCCATGCATCATGTGTATAATATTAGTAGTACACACCATGTACACAAATGTGAGCATGAACACAACTCCAAGATAGATAAGTGAGGTTAGTTACATAATAACTCCTTAAAGAATAGGAGAACCTCCTCCAAATACCCAAACACATTCATACTTCCAAATCACATGTCCTCAATAATGACTAATGATCTTTATATATACCTATTCACATGTGGTCCTTTCATGACTAGGATGACACCATTGTGTATGCATTTACACATTACATGCACATTTAACTCCATATATGGCCCCACCTAAGGCCATACCATATACATTTAACCCAATGTATATCCCTCTTGGGGTCAAAACATTGTATAAGACCATAATAATTCATTGCTTCAATATTTTAAATCTTTGTAATATGTATTATAATTTCTATAATATAAGATGGTAAGCATGATTCTTGATTGGATGTTTTTTCCCATATTGGTTCCCTTGGTAAATATTTGTGTTGTATTTTATGTATTTGCTATTATACTCTATTTCATATGTGTATAGTCTAAATATACTATGAGTTGGATTCTTTTTTGGTTATCTTTTTTAATCATTTTTTTTTTATATCCAACTAAAATTTAGAAGAATTGTTGGAATTACATATATCAATTGTTGAGTTTTATAATCTAGGTGGAATATAGGTTTTTGAGAGCACTGAATCCAATTTAACCAATAAAAAATGAAATTTCGACAATGAAAATTTGGGATCACGAAACCGAGAGAAGTGGTGGTGGCTAAGACATGGTTGCTTGGGATCTCAATGTCCGCCAAGACCAATTAACATGAAGTCATTCCACCTTTAATTAGGCTACACTAGAGATGAATACCATGAGAGAAACCGTGGGTTCTCATAAACCTCAGCTCAAAAACCACTTTTAAATAGACTACATTAGAGATTAATACTACGAGAGAAAAACTGTGGATTCTCATAAACCTCAAGCTCAAAAACCACTGACAACTTAGTCGAATCAAATTTACCCAAATTATCCTAACAACTAGATTATAAGTAAATTTTAGTAATGACTAGAAAAAACTAAATTATAAAATATTTATTATTCTCTTTTCACATATCATAATAGCTTATCCAAATCATATACTTTTATTCATACTCCATTCTTAAAAATACAAAAGATAATCATATAGCCCAGCATTACGTGTTAAATTTAAATATATTTATTTTAATAAACTTAAATCTATTTATTTTAATAATTTTAAATTTACATCTATTTATTAAAACTACGTGGACCATTTACAATAATTAATTAGAATCACATGTAATAATCTACCATAACTCAGTTAAATTGTTTAAAAAAACGAAATTATTTGATTAATTATATTATAATTATATTACGCATACTTTACAATTAAAGTTATTTAATTAAATATATCATAATTATATTACTTCCCACTTATATCACATAGTGTTCATTAATAATTAAAAAAATCATAATACTTAAAAGGTCTACATTTCAATAAAGACAATCCCGAGTGACTTATCATCTTCATTTCTGAATGCAATCATGCAAATATCTCATTTCTAAACACAATCCCTCAAAGGATTTCATTTATAGACACAATAACATAAATAATCACCTTGTCATCGTAACAAATTTATCAAGTTACTATTAATAATAAATTTATTTATTTATTTATTTACGTTTGTATTTTTAACATTTATATATTTTAAATTTATGCCATCGAAAAATAAGTTGTAATGTTAATATGCTTTAGCATTGACGATTAATATTTTTTTTGTTTTGGCAAAACTTAAAAAACCAAAGTATTATATGGGACTTAATCTGAAGTGGTAATTCCTCTTTCTTCCCGCTAAAACCTGCAACCAAATAAAAAGGGGCATTTGTTTTAGTTTTGAGTGATTAATAATCCTTTTTCTTTTCACTCAAATTTGAAATAAAATAAGAGGGGTAGGTCGTTAAAAAAAATATTTAGCAGTCAATAATATAAATAGCCTGTAAAATAACCAGTACGAAAATCCAGTAAATTCACAGGTAAATGAAATTTGAAATTTTGGGCCTAGTAATGTGTTGTATCCCAATATAAATACTCAGATAGATATTGGATATGGTTTGAATACTAGTTTGTAGCATGAACTTTACATGACAAAAACCTTTAAGAAAATGCAAGTTTCAGCATAAATACAAGTATTACTATAGTACTTGTTAGCACTCTAGGAAACTCTCCTAGGTTGTAGATCGGAGATGCCTAGTAACATATAATCTTCAATATTGTTATCTGAACTATTGGAATAAATGATGGTTTGGATCAAGTCAGATAACTATTTCAGTTATATTCATTCTCACTCAAGACATGCATGAACACCCTCAAAAACACAAGGGTTTAGACCACTAATGCTCAATAGTTTGTAGATTTAATGGATAGATGGAGAATACTAATAGTACCAACAGATTGCATACATGAACAAATATGAATGGCTAGCTACAGGCAGCAAATGAGCTTACTAACTATACTGGCAAATGCATATATAATAACACATATAAATGGCTAGCTACAGGCTGCAAAGAAACTTGCAAATCTAATATATCAAAGCAGAGATAAGATGACAAGTATCTGGCCTTAAACACAAAGAAAACCTGAACAAACTGTTCAAGTGCAAGCATAGAACAGCAAAGAAAATGGACATTGAACATATAATGGCAAAAGAAGCTTATACTACTAGAATCAAGATGAGAAGCTTGAATGAACAAAGGAGGAATAATCTCCAAAAGTTGAACCTGCATTAAATCTTACTAGCATCTATTTATAGCCTATTTACAATGCTCCTGAGCTCTAATAGGCTCAGAGTCTTAATCTGTCTGATCTGTCCCTTAATTGTTTGATCCCCTCTATGGGCAAGCATGGCTCGGAGGTTTTCCCCTTCTGACAGAGGAATAACCACCTTCAGATATTTTGGATAGTTTGTTGTGCTATTTTGGAGCTTTCTTATGTCAGAGATGCTCCAAAACCATTATGTTTGTTGGGATGGGCTGCGCTATCTGCTCCATGATCGATTCTGTTGTTGTGGCTATGTTGTGCTGTAGATTCCCATGATATTTCTGTTTCAGGCTAGCTGCGTGTGTTGTGGCTCTATGATCACTTTTCGGCCTCTCTTTTCCCTGCAAACTGTCTCCCGGATTATGCTATGTGGTGGAATGGCTCTTCGAGCCTATGAAATCCCTTTAAAACGCGGATAGTGACTGCTTTCTGTTATGAACAGAAAACACAACAATTCTGAGAATTACCACCCCTCTCTGTCCTTTTCGAACTTCAAAAAGTCCATAAACATGATTAATTCCTTTATCAGGTCTGCCCTTTGGGTCGTTGTCGCATATCGCTGTCGGCTGATTCCCTCGCTTCCCTTTGTATTTGGAAATTTGTGAAAAATGCTGGGAAACATGAAAAATTGCCTTTGGGGGACTTCAAAATATATATATTTCACTCCCTGGACCCTTTCAGGTCCGGGCTTCATCGCTATCAGCGTTGGCCAAGGCTCCTTTGTATTTCGTTGAAACAATGAAAATACACAAAAAATGTTGAAAATAGGCCTTCCCGCAGACCTGAAAATTTATCAAATATAGTATATAATTCTGTCAGGTCTGGCCCATTGGGTCGCACACATGCCTGTGTCAAGGCCCCATCTCTTGGTTTCCGCCGATAGTGATCCGGCGATGCGAAGTGGACCGTCGATCAGCGCGCGCGATCAACGATCCACATTGAATCGTCAATTGCGATCACTCCTTCCACACAATCTATGCCAATTACCACCGATTTGCCTCCGCCGATTGCGACCCACCAATCTGATCATCGGCAATCGCTGATCGGCGGTGTCTAGTGTTGATTGCCACTGCCCGAAGTCCTTTTTGCTTGCCGATTTGCGATTTTCTGCTTAGATCTGGGTCGTTGATCGGCCAGATCTAACGACGGTTGTGCATTCTTGGGTTTTAAGCCTGCAGTAAGGGTTTTTGACTAATTTTGAAGTGTTTTAGCCTCCCGATAGTGCAATTTTTCCCCTCCATGGGCTCTCCTACCTTGCTTGTTTCGATCTTGGGATGATCTTAAGAACTTTTGAATATTTGAAGAGCATTTTTGGATCCCTTTGCATGATTTTAAGCAAACTTTGGAGACTTTGGGAGTATTTTGGATCCATTTTTGGGCCAAATGCCAACAAAACTAACATTGGCTCCTTCTGGGGATGAAAGCCTCCCTGTGAGGTTTCAAGAACTACATATCAATTCCTTTCTTGTAAAAAACAAAATCAAATTTTCCATCTAGTGTTGCATTAGGCATGGAGACCTTTTAGCATGAAATAAAAACTCAAAAACAACATATTTACAATACCAAGGCTTGAAAGCCTTAACTGAAATAAAGTTCGAAGAACAGCCCATTGAATGGACCATCAAACACATCTCCTCCTTCCTTTGATGCATTCCTTTTGAGAAAATAGTCACCAAACTGAAAATTGACCCATTTTACCTTTCTATGAAAGGTTTCTTTCTCTTGGTCAATGTGTATATCAGCCAATTCATCAAAGACTTGCAAAAGCCTATTGATTTGATCCTCTACTTCAAAAACTTTCCAGCATTTGATATTATCAGGCAGAGATGGTCTATATTTCACCTCCTCTCTGTATTCTTTCAGCCTTGGATGTTTTGCTTGGAAGGTTTTGTACACCTGCTGAATAATAAGGTCTACTTTATACTCTGCTGTGTCATTTGTGACCTAAAAAGTTAATATAAAAGATGAATCAATGCATTCTTGTGTGGGGGACACAAGGATTACCCCTGCTCCTGCAGCTTCCTTAGAGCAAGCCCCATCAAAGAACATGTCCCAAATCAGTGGGCCTTCTTCCTCTGTGATCTGGCAAACTGGTTTTTTAAGTTGCATAGAGGCCAACTGAGATTCTTCAATCTGAAGAAAACAAGCTCCAAAATCAGTGTCAACAGCATAGATGGGATGATTAGTGGGATTCCTTTCATCATTGATTATATAAGCCAACTAAGCTTCTCTGTATAACCTCCTGCTTTCACCTCCAAAAACTGGGACAGTAGCATAGGATAGATCATTTTGCAATGTTCCACCTAATCTCTTGATCCAACCTCTAGAAAGCAACATGCCAAACTTGGGGGGTACATCTGCTACCACAATATCCATCATCATGCTCTTCATGGGCAGCTAAGGCAAAGTGATGGCTAGGTCCTTGATTAATCCTAGACATTTCACCTTTCTAGAGTCAAAAGAAAACAGGTCATGATAGGGCTTGGTAATGTCAAGACCCAATTTATCCATGACAGCCTTGGGCATTAGATTATGGCTGGCTCCTTTGTTTAGAAGGCAGTTGTGAAGGATTTTATCATGAATAGTCAAAGAGACATAGAATTATGGGGAGTTGTCCTCACAATTTTCAATCATTGGGTTAAGAATAACAACTGGCTCGTCATCTTGCAAATTTACATAGTCAGTGGAGGCTTGGATGGCTCTAGGCTCAAGGGCCTCGAGGATGGATCTTTTGAAGGACTCATTCCTCACTAGTTCAATCAAAGGCATTGGTATTCTTAGCTTCTGAATTTCTGATTGAAAACTGAAAGGAGAAGGAGACTTGTCAAGGCCTCTTACCTCATGAGTTAGAGCTTTGAGGATGATAGGATCAACTTCTGGTTGCTTCTGCTTATTAGCTTGTCATATTTCAGGGACAACAGCTCTTTGAATAGGGGTTTCCTTGGCATTGTTCATCTTCGACCTTAGATTATATCTTTGATGATCTTCAGCTTGTAGAATAGCTTCACTGTCCCACTCTTGGCTACTCTATTCATTGAACAATGACTTTTCATAGGCAGCAAAGGTCAAGAAAGGGGCATTGCCTTTATCTTCAAAACAATGGATCACATCATCTTCCTCAAACTGCTCTTCCTCCATGACTGCGTTTTGAAAAGGGGTCTTTAGCCTTTGGTCTTCATGGGCATCTTTGCTTCTTTGTAGAATCTGCAACTGCTCACTTGCTCTTTTATATGGATTTGGATTTGGAGGAGCAAAGGTGTTAGGAACTCTTCCTTTCCCAAGGTGTTGCTCAACCTTTAATTTGGAGATTTCAGAGGCTAATGACTCTATCATCTTGGTCATTTTATCGATCTTGGGATCTGAAGATGATGAAGACTCGTCCCTCTGTCTCCTTCTGTCAACATTACCTTTGAGCTTTTCTATAGCCATGATGTTTGATTCTACTTCCAAGGCTGCATCCTACATATCAGCCAAAGTAGCACATCGCCTCTCCCTCAACAATAAACAGAAGTTAGAATCAAAGGCACTGGCATAGATGAGTCTAGCAGAGGTAGTGGTGGTTTTTACTTCAGCTGGTATCTTGTTGTACATGCGGTTAAACCTCTTAATAAAATCAGACAACAACTCACCATTTTCCCTCTTTAAGTCCCCAAACTCAATGTGGTAATAGAAGAGATCCTTCTTATCCACCCAATGCTTTAGAAATTCATCATCTAAAGCCTCAATATCTGCCATAGATCTTGGGGTTAGTTCTCTGAACCATTTTCTAGCCTCTCCATCTAGGCTTTGGACAAAAACTCTTATCTAGACATCATCTTCACTAATGTCCAGGTGATCAACATAGCTATAGAATGATTCAAGATGTTCTTCCGCTAAAACACCTTCAGTCCCAGTGAACTTAGCCATATACTTCTAATATTCTCTAGTAGGCATGGCATTCAAAGGAGTGGGCAATACTAGAGGTCCATACCTAGTAGCTATGAGTCTTTCCATTTTGGTGGGTGCTTGTGGACTTGCCATAGTTGTGGTCACTAAAAGAGTATTGGCAGTCTAAATGATAGAGGGTTGAGGAGTGACTGATAAGACTAAAGGAGTATGATGGATAGGAGGTGAGGTTTCCTTTGGGTTTACAACAAAAGGAGAACCTAAACAATAAGGAGCTTTATAAATTCTGAGAGTTTTTCTTCACTGCTAGTATTAGATGCTATACTCTCAACATGTATTTGTTCTATTGCCAGATTTTCTTGAAGAGTTATAGAAGATTGTTTAGGTTTACCTGAACCTGATGCTCCTTTTTGCAATGCCTTTCTTTCTTTGATGATTTTTTCAGGGTTAGGTACTGGGTCAATTTGTGACTTCTAAGGATTTCTCCGAGTATGCCTCGCAAATTGAGCCAGAACTATGAAGCAGAGTCACCAAAAGGTTCGGCCTCTAGTAGAGTCGCTAGATAGATGATTACAATCAAAAAAGTGCCCAGACTTTGTCTATCATCAAAGCTGGATCTATGTCGTTTCCCAGGGAAGCTGAGCTTCAGTTTCCAACCCCCGCCAACAACGCCAGTTATGTTAGCACTCCAAGAAACTCTCCTAGGTTGTAGATTGGAGATGCCTGGTAACATATAATCTTCAATATTTTTATCTGAACTATTGGAATAAATGATGTTTTGAATCAAGTCAGATAACCATTTCAGCTCTATTCTCACTCAAGACATGCATGAACACCCTCAACAACACAAGGCTTTAGACCATTAATGCTCAATAGTTTGTAGATTTAATGGATAGATGGAGAATACTGACAATACCAACAGATTGCATACATGAACAAATATGAATGGCTAGCTACATGCAACAAATGAGTTTACTAACTATACTGGCATATGCATATATAATAACACATATAAATGGATAGCTACAAGCAGCAAAGAAGCTTGCAAATCTAATATATCAAAGCAGAGATAAGATGACAGTTATCTGGCCTTAAACACAAAGAAAACCTGAACAAAATGTTCAAGTGAAAGCATAGAACAGCAAAGAGAATGGACATTGAACATATAATGGCAAAAGAAGCTTATACTGCTAGAATAAAGATTAGAAGTTTGAATGAACAAAGGAGGAATAATCTCCAAAAGTTGAACCTTTATTACATCTTACTAACAGCTATTTATAGCTTGTTTACAATGCTCCTGAGCTCTAAGAGGCACAGAGTCTTAATCTGTCTGATTTGTCCCTTAATTGTTTGATCCCCTCTATGGGCAAGCATGGCTCGAAGGTTTTCACCTTCTGATAGAGGAATAACCACCTTCAGATATTTTGGATAGTTTGTTGCACTGTTTGGGATCTCTCTTATGTCAGAGATGCTCCACGACCATTCTATTTGTTGGGATGGGCTGCGCTGTCTACTCCATGATCGATTCTGTTGTTGTGGCTATGTTGTGCTATAGATGCCCATGATATTTCTATTTTGGGCTAGCTGTGTGTTTTGTGGCTCCATGATCACTTTCAGCCTCTATTTTCCCTGCAAACTGTCTCTCGGATTATGCTATGTGGTGGAATGGCTCTTTGGGCCTATGAAATCCCTTTAAAACGTGGATAGTGACTTCTTTCTGTTATGAACAGAAAATACAACAATTCTAAGAATTCCCGCCCCTCTCTGTCCTTTTCAAACTTCAAAAAGTCCATAAACATGATTAATTCCTTTTTCGGGTCCGCCCTTCAGGTTGTTGTCACATATCGCAGTCGGCTAGTTCCCTCGCTTCCCTTTGTATTTGGAAATTCGTGAAAAACGCTGGAAAACATGAAAAATTGCCTTTGGCGGAGTTCAAAATATATATATTTCACTTCCCGAACCCTTTCGGGTCTAGGCTTCATATTTATCGGCATTGGCCAAGGCTCCTTTGTATTTCGTTGAAACAACGAAAATACACAAAAAAACGTTGAAAACATGCCTTCCCGCAGTCCCGAAAAATTTATCAAATATAGTATATAATTCCATCGGGTTGCACACATGCCTGTGTCAAGGCCCCGTCTCTTGGTTTCTGTCGATAGTGATTCGGCGATGCAACGTGGGCCATCAATCTGCAGGCGTGATCGATGGTCCATGTTGAATCACCAATCGCGATCGCTCCTTCCAGACAATCTGTGTCGATTACTGCCAATTTGCCTCCGCTGATTGCGACCCGTCCCTCCGATAATCGGCGATCGCTAATTAGCGGTGTCCAGCGCCAATTGCCACTGCCCGAAGTCCTTTCTACTTGCCGATTCGCGATTTTCCACTTAGATCTGGACCATTGATTAGCCAGATCTAACAACAGTTGTGCATTCTTGGGTTTTAAGCCTGCGGTAAGGGTTTTTGACTAATTTTGAAGTGTTTTAGCCTCCTAATAGTGCATTTTTTTCCCTTCCAAGGGCTCTCCTCCCTTGCTTGTTTCAATCTTGGGATGATCTTAAGCACTTTTGAATATTCGAAGAGAATTTTGGATCCCTTTGCATGATTTTAAGCAAATTTTGGAGACTTTGGGAGTATTTTGGATCCATTTTTGGGCCAAATGCCAACAAAGCTAACAGTACTATGCCCATGCATTGGTATTGATGAATAACCTTTGTAGAGGGTAATGGAATACATAATTATCTCTATCGATTCTCTTCGTTCAATGAAATGCTTCCAAATTACCATATGATATGTACCAAATATCAATTCCGAGTTTGGTATTAACTATCCTTCATTAATATTACACATTATGGTTTTAGATTTATAAATTTGAAATGTTGTACATCTCTTACAACTCACTATACTAGTACAAAGTAAAATAATTACACAATAAAAAACTATTGCCCTCAACCAATACAAATGAAAATAAATAATTTAAATTAATAATAACAAATTCCAATAACGTGAAGTTTATTTAGATTTTGTATTGACTTTTGTTTGAAAGTGAAATAGTTTCCCTCGTAATAATGACGAATTCCAATAACATGAAGTTTATTTAGATTGTGTATTGATTTATTTTTTAAAGTGAAACATTTTCCCTCGTAATCACAGAGAAGAAGAAAAGGCCAGGACAAGGTCGAGATAGCTAGCAAGCCCAAGCCAGAAAGCTATTATACTACCACAGCTAGCAAAGCCAGCATAAGCTAGACATTTATAAGCAAAGAAAGAAAAAGCTAGAAAGCCATAAAGCCATAAAGCTAAGCTAGTTCATGACCCAGCGACTAAGGCAGAGGTAAATCCATTTATTGGAGATCCAGTTCGAGGTCCTATTTAAGAGTGAGCATTCCTCCCAATTCTAGACACATATTAAGCATCCCCTCACCACTCCCAAACCCTAAACCTAGCTCTTGTATCACGTAGCCACCCAACACCGAGAGTTTTTCATAATTATTCGGCTTGATAGATGGAGATTTCCCTCTAAAAATGTTGAGGACATCCATTCTAATGACATCACCGAGATTATCCTTTTTATAATAAATAAACGAATAAGAAAAAGATTTGGAGTATCTTGAAATAGTTATCGTGATATTGTAATGCACATGCCACTAAACTTAATCTTACATTATTAGGCATGGAGTGTAAAATGTTGTACCATCTCTGACAGCTGACTATGCTAGTACAAAGTAAAATAAAGACACAATAAGAGTTTATTTCCTCCCCCAATACAAATGCAAATAAATAATTTAAATTGAAAATTATAACACCCCAAAATGCATAAAATTATTGAGCTTACTAAGTTGATCTTTACTATTTGTTACTTTAAGTTTTATTACATTATGATGTTAAATAATAAGTGACTGAGTTTGGAAGGCCAAGAAACATATATTGTGGTTACCTAAATTATTGGTAATGATACTTTAACAAAAATAGAAATTGTTTACATTAATTAAAAGAAATAGTTACAAAAGATAGTTAGCCATCTGCCGTGAAGGGAGATTTAGATGGGGGAAAAGAATCCAAGAGATATCCTAGAGCTTGGTGAAATAAACTAGTGGGAGAATTCTCAAGAACAGTGAGGAAAGAGTACATGACTTGCGGCAGGAAAGGAGTCTAGAGGTCCAAGGTACTTGACTGTAGCTGGAAATACTTAACTGTGAACCAAAGAAAGTGCTCAGGGGAGGGTCTAGACGTAATTTCCAGACTCGTGGCTGGGAGGAGAGACTTTCCAGAAATGATTGATTATTACAGGTTGCTATTATTGAACAAATAAGTATCATAAAATGTTTTATTGAGAATTAGTGTTGGACTATGGAACAGTGATTTAAATGAAAAAATAGGAATTCTCATTTCGAATTAATGCTAGAAGAATTTCCCGTATGCAAAATGATGAAATAAAGGAACTCTTTGAAAGTGAATTAAAAATATTAGACAAGGATTATTCATTTTCTCCGTATATAAAACAATAGACAGTATTTGATGTTAATACATAAAATATACAACAAGTAATTTCAATACAGTATGAAGAATGACCTTACACAGTACATAAACAAGCCTACACTCTTAAATATTAAGCATACTTCTCATTCAATAAACACCAGAACAATCTGTGTAAAACCCTACAGGATTTCTACCAAATTCATTTGCATCTTATGCTTTAAAGTCAAACACATACTAGATAATGCACCATAATCCAGTTACCCTATATAAATTTTAATAATAACAAGGAACTGTTCGAAAATACCGAATGAGTAGAGGTGTATCCACAACAATCATCCATGCGAAAAGTTACACGCCTATAGAAGAGATGGAAGGCACAAAAGACTACAAGTCTATCTAGAAGTAACCCAGGTGACTCCTGGTATAAACCAACGCTAAACCAATTATTTTGTAGGGGCTGAGAAAACTATAACAAGTCGATAATTCTTAATACTCTGAGTAACAGAATAGATGCAACTTTGACCCATTATTAAATTAGAAACAACATAACAAGAATATCATTCAAAACTGAAAATGTATAACTATAACTACATATATATATTTATTGTTGAAATAGCTTACAATTCCATAATGATTCAATTGAGTCGATATGACCAAAACCCTTAGAGTTCCTTTAAGTAGATAACTTAACACAAAAATAATAAGACTCAAAAGAGATATGTCCATAAAATATCATGGTCGAACAAGGACTGCTGTTTCCCCCAAATTGCTTGAGCCATGCACAAAGTCTGTCGGTTCTTTTAAACAACTAACTAATTAAGAAGCAAGGGAAATCTAACTAATGTTTAGAGCTCGGCTCGATGCTCAATTCCTATGTTATTGAGAAATAATCCCTTCGTAAACTAAATAGTTATGAACCAAAGACAAGTTGTGCCAACCTGGAAATGACCAATAAAATCGTAAGCCATTAAACTTCTTAAGAGCATGTTCCAATCTTGCCCGCATGGAGTAGAGAGGGGAAGGTACCTAAAAATAGTTGCAACAAGCATGAAGTTAGTATAAGGTTATCTGAAATTAAAAACATTCAAAATGTGTATCACCAGAAAGACAAAATTCTAAGAAGTTTGTCCAATCGACAGAATCAACGACGCCCAAAACCCAGTGTTGAAGACCGGGAGAAGACCCCAATGGCTCAGCATAGAAAAGAAAATGTATAGTTGGCTGAAAAACATGAGGAAGACGAAGAAGGATCTTCACACAATGTCTCCAACCAGCACAAAACAAAAAGACAGAAATCTGAATTACAAGGAGAACGTAAAAAAATTAAACCCTCACTCTTTGAAGGAGAATCTGAAGAGGCAACGGAGGCCTGGTTAATCGATATGTGAAACTATTTTCAGATTTATGAGTACACTGATAAATTGAAGGCATGATTATTAGTTTATTAACTTAGGGGTAAGGCTACCCTTTGGTGGGAAGAAATCAAAATAGTAAGAAAAATTGATGAAGATCAGGTTACATGGAATGAGTTTCAAAAACATTTTAAAGAAAATTATCTAACTGAACTCTATTATGATGAAAAAGAAAAGGAAGTTCATGAGTTAATATTGGGAGCCTTAACCATGGATGAATATGTGACACAATTCACTTCCTTATAGCGCTATGTACCTTATATGCAAGAGGAAAAGGTCAAAATTCAGTGCTTCATCAGTAACTTACCCAACTTTATGAAGGAAAAACTAGAATTTGACTACCCCAAGACAATGGATGATGCAGTGCGGAAAGCCTGCATTTGCTACCAGCAAATGAAACATAAGAATGAAGGACCTAAAGGGGGGTTGAATAGGAAGGGTGGAAGCTTGATTCCAAACAAACCCCCAAAATTTTCTAGTGGCAGAAATGTACAACAAAAACCTCTCAGCAAATTTCCAACCAGGAATCATCCCAAAGCTGCATATTCTGAAAACAGGCAGTCAGAAGGAGTCACCAGATCTTTTAATGACCAGCATTCAAAACCGTCGTTACAATTCTAGGGATGCGGAGAACCCCATTATCACAAAAATTGTCCACATAAGGCAATGACAGAACAACTATAAAATATGCAAGAAGCATCCATGGTTGGGGAAGTGGCAAGGAGCATGCCCAGAATTAATGCTGCTCTTGATGATCATCAGGAAGAATTTCATCCCACAATGATCGAATGTGAAGCTATTATTTCTCAGCAAACTATCTCTGTTTTATTTGATCCAGGTGCTAGATTAAGCTATGCTAGTCCTAAGGTGGTAGAAAAGTGTCAACTGCAGAGCAGTAAGTTTTCAAAACCATGACTAGTTCAATTAGCCATTGGGACAAAAAGAATGGTAGTCGCAAAAACATAATGTTGTCTCATAATAATTTCATAGCAACCTATTTAAATTGACCTTAATATACTTCCTTTGGTTTCTTTTGAAATTTTAATCGGGATGGACTGGTTGGAAAAATGTTGGTCCCTAGTGGATAGCAAACATAAAACTGTCAGTTTATTACTGAAACAACCAAAGGAAGGAACTCTAAGAAATTAAAACTAATACCAATTTACGTCCTATTACTGCTAATCAGTTAGGAAAATGTATCAGAAAGGGTTTTCAAATATATGTTGTTCAGGTGCGGTTCACAAACACCAAAACTAAAATGACCTCCTTGGAAAACATTCATGTCGTTCAGGAACTTTTTGATGTATTCCCGAAATCCATTCCGAGTTTACCACCAAAGCATGATATTGATTTCACCATCGAGCTAATTCTGGGTGCAACCCATATATCCAGGGTCCCTTATTGCATGAGCATACCTGAGTTAACAGAACTCAAAATGCAGCTTCAGGAGCTTATAGACAAAAAGTATATCTGCCCTAGTGTGTCCCCTTGGGGAGCTCCCGTATTATTTGTATGGAAAAAGGATGAGACCCTAAGATTATGCATTGATTATCATCAATTAAACAAACTAATCATTAAGAATAAATATCCTTTACCCCGTATCGATGATCTATTTGATCAGGTGTAAGGAGCTAAAGTATCCTCGAAAATCGATTTAAGATATAGCTACCATCAAATAAGAATAAAAGGGGAGGACATTTACAAGATAGCATTCCGTACTCGTTATGGTCATTACGAGTTCGTGGTGTTTCCATTTGGCCTAAAAAGTGCCCTAGCCACCTTTATCAGTCTGATGCATGGTTGTTTCCAGTCGTACCTTGATGAATTTGTACGATTTTCATTGATGACATTTTAATATTGTTGGGCACGGGATCCCCCAAGGGAAGATTTGGGGCTTAAATCCCAGATTTTGACTAAATTCGATGTAAAGACTCTGTATTTTGTGGGCGCGGAGCATGAGCTTGTAAATGAGTCATAGAGTTGTCCGCCCTCATTTTTGTAAAGTAATGTCGGCTTTAGAGATCTACCCATGGTTCGCGGACCATGGGATTGTATAAATAGAGCGAGGCTCTAAGTTGTAAAAGACGGGAGAAAAATGAAGTAATCTAAGGATGAAGAATTGATTCTTAGCTGAAGTGTAAAGTCGAGTCTTTGGGTCGTAGAGTAGGGGAAGGCTCTACAGCTTAGTGTGCAGAGGACTAGTAGTCCGCAACTGAGTGTGCAGACCCCTGCAACTAAGTGCACAGGGCAAGTCAAGTCTGTAACCTTCAAAGAAGTAATAAAGAGAAGTTTCATATCATTTTTTTGTGTCTTCTTCTTGTTTTGTGCATTGAAGGTATTGGGTATAAATTGCAATTTCATTTTTTATATGGTGCGAAAACTTATATGATTGTGTTGATTAAGTGAATATAAGATAAATTATCTGTTTACGTGAAGTTGACTAACAGTTATAAGAAGATAAGTAGGATCCACGGTGTAACTTGGGGAAATAGTGCAGATCGTTACCTTAGCAATGAAAAAGCACCTCAGCCCCTGGTTAGGGCTGTGTGAAGGTGATTATAACAGATCGCTAAGGCCTCGTAGGTTAGGGAAGTGCGCAAAGTGACCTGCACGAAGCCATTCACAGTTGGACTAAATCAACCCCTCAGACATCTCAAGGGTGTGAAAACTTAGTTTTAGCATCCCCCCATACTACTTCGGGTGAGACCTCAGTCTGCACTCTGTGGGCTGTTGCCGAAAGGGCCAGTAGTGTAGGGTTTTTTTTGGCTAATTAACTCCGAAATTGGGTAGGGCCCCAACAAGCCAACAAATGGTTCCATTGCTAGGACCGGAATTTCCATAGAGATGTCAGATGTCGTATCATTGGGATCCAAATAAGAAATAAATTGAAGGTTGGTTGGACAGGAGAATTCACAAGTTCGCGGCACAGGAGAACAGGAATCTGCGACTGACAAAACAAGAGTGGTTAGACTACTACTTGTACAGAAAGATCCATGAAATATTCTTCACATATTTCCCTACTGAGCTGTACGAGTGGATCGTGAAGCTAGAAAATAGCCAAGGAGGGTGGAAACTCGATGGTCCTATTGTGTGGACCCTAGAGTTGGTGCGCAGATTGGAAGCATTGGAAGATAAGATCGCAGACGGTGTTGATCACTAGCTCGATCAGATTATATGACGATTCATAACTGAATTCGTGGTAGACACTTCAATCAGCTATAGCGAGGCAGAGTGACGCTTTCTCAAAGGACCGCAAGGTAAGTATGTAAAGAAACTGAATACTTGGATTAAATGTTATTATGAAAAAAGTGGATTATGCAGTTACATTGATTTCGAGGCTACTCGAAGCGGAAAAACCTATAGGAACAAAGGGAGTAGGGGACCAGAGAATAGCCCTTTGATTTCACCTCCACGAGGGGATGAGGAAGAGCTCACGAAGGCCTCTCCGTGAAGTGCGATCCATTTGATAAGGTAGAGGATTTCGTGCATACCACCCCCACCCATAGCGCCACCAGCTTCACCACCATCACCTCCATCTTCGCCTGTACCACCTCCGCCACCACCGTGTTTCAGTATGGCAAGAATGATAAAGTTTCATGTGTTTAAGGGATTGGGAAATGAAGATCCAGACCAGTTTTGCTTCGTTGTAAAAGCCATATGGGAAGTGCAGGGAGTTACAAATGATAATATCAAGAAAGCAACACTAGATAGTGCCTTGTAGGATCGTGCGTTGACCTGGTATATTAATCATTCTAATGACAATCTAAATGTGGAAATTACACATATCCAAAGCTTGCTAAATAAGGAATTTAGCAGGCCGAAGTCAGAGGCACAGTCGATCATTGGATTCAAAGAGATCACAATGCTACCAAGAAAGACTCCTTGGGAGCTATATCAAAGGCTAAAGTGTACGATTCACGAAGCTAATATGAATTTAACGGATGGATAGGACCGCAAATGGTTTGTAGCATCGCTAATGCCACATCTGAGGAGCGCGTCGTCGCAGCAGAAGCTAACGATTCAAGAAGAGGCCCTAGAGATCACGATGATGCTTCATGAGACCCCAATGCAGGATCATAACATGGTTCTTCAGTAGATCCACGTGCAGTTGAAAAACTTATGCCTTGAGATGTAGAGTTTGAAACAGGACCAAACAGCTCGACCAGAAGTGCACGAAGAGGTGTGATGTGTAAAATGCAAGGATTAGGGTCATGATAAGGATCACTACTTGGTATTCTCAAATTACCTTGCGGGAGGAGGACCGATGTCGTTAAAGCTGGAGGCACAAGTATGACCTAGCGCGGCACCTGCTTTGTGGTCTGCAATTTGTCAAATAGGTGGAAAGCATACTATGGACAACTGCCATTTGTTATAGAAGTACATGAAAAATTCACAACTGTTGTTCTGCAATTTTTGTATATCGGTTGGAAACGATGAGTGCACTTGTAGAAGCTATGAGCTGATGATGGATAGAACTCACACCTATAGAGCTCAGGTCGAAACGCGGCCCCTAGACCAGAACGTAAGAGTGGCGCAAGCAGGATTCAGGGCCGAGGATGAGACCGAGGTGGAGGAGGACCTGGAAGAGGTCATAGACAGCTGAAATGCTACAATTGCAGAGGGTCGGGACATTATTCCCATGATTGTACAAACCCAATCATGTCTGTACTATACCTTGTTTGATCATGAGATGGAGGATTGTCCTACATTGATAGCTAGGATATGCGACAAGGAGTGCTACCACCTCCCCTGACTCAGAACCTGCAGATGATGAGGTCTGAGCCGTGCAAGGAAGATCCAAATGTGAACATTGTGCTTCAAAGTGGCATTACGATGGGAGATGACAAAGGAAAACAGCCCGAAGATAGTGCTTGGTTTGGCAAAGCTTCGACGAAAAAAGCAAAGTTTGGTTTGGAGTGCACTCGAGAAACCTTTATGGAAGCTAAGAAGAGCTTCGCTGATGTCTCCACTTCAGGAAGAAAAGATGGACCGGAGCCAGAGATGGACCCATCTATGCCTACGGCGCTCCTAGCTACTGCACGACAGTAAGGTTGTAAAAGGATTGCGGGAACTCATTAACAGATGTGCTGGGACTACGCTAGGAGAACCGCTCATAGTCCAGAAGATTGGAAAGCATAAGACCAGGACAATGAAAGAAATGAGGCTAACCACGCAAATTGGAGAATATGAGATGGACCAAGTGATTATGTATTTAGGATCAGACGTGAATGTCCTGCCAAAGTAGACATGGGAGCACATGGGGAGACCTACGTTGCAGTGGTCTCCTATTCAGCTGCAAATGGCGAACCAATAGAAGATAATACCCCTGGGGCAATTGCATGGAATCACCGTGGATAATGAGGGAGCAAGCGCGCTAGCAGACTTTGTGGTGATAGAGATTGTTGATGATAGCGATACCTACCCCATGCTCTTAGGAATTGATTGGGCCACTAACATGAACGGGGTAACTAATCTGAAGAAGAGCAAGATAATTTTTGAGAATAAGTCTCTACGTGTAGTTATACCCTTGGACCATGTTAAGGGATCGCGCTATACAAAGCCGATGCACGACTATGAAAGCAACGATGATTTGGACTGCATCTACAAGATAACTACACGAGAGGAGGACTGGGTAAATCCCACCGCGGATGGACGAATTTCATGGGAGCACGGAAGCTCTTGTACTTTGGATTCAGATGAGCAGATAGAGAGATGGAAGAAGCAGTTACACGAGGTAACTATGATTACTTGTAACATGATGACAAGATCACTGTGCTGTGTATCGAAGAAAGTGAGGGATCTACCTAGTTATGATGGGTTATGTGAGGTAGATACTTTCCTAGATAAGTTTGAAAGGGAGGTGCCGAAAAATCAACGTTTCCAGGCCTTTAATTGGGTAATGCGCGATACACCCATGAGGTGGTGGGGTATGCACAAAGGGAGCTTTGAAGGCTGGTGAGAATGTAGGAGGATGATGCACACATGGTTTGGGAAGCCTAGAGTGCAATTGATAAATAAATACAATGGGCAGGTTGATCCATGCATACATCTGGCCAAGTGGATGTAGGCCTATGGGGAGAAGCCACAACCAGAGTGGGTGCACCTGTTCTCTCACACCCTAGATGTTATACCAATGACTGGTATATAGAAATAGAGCTCCACCACAGGACAAGTGAATGGGATGTCCTATGCGAAGGGTTCATAATGACCTTCAACTTTGAGGATGGATGGGATAGTATTGATGAAGCACTATAAGAAGTAAAAGTAGCCATCTTTAGGATGTCACAGGAGTCAGTAGAGATGATTCATCCTGAATGAGCTGCTCAGTTAAGTTGCACACTGGAGTGTTATAATGTAACTACTGAGGAAGAGGACGAAGATCTGAGGAACATTGATATTCCTGAGATAAAAGGCTAGTGCGAGGTTCAAGGACCACTAATCGAGAACCCTGACATAACCACATTGGTAAAGACTAAGCAGGTAAATATTGGTACAGAGGCAGAACCTAAATTCACAAAGATTGGGGACTACTGGGATGACACGATGGTGGACAAGGTTGCTGAACTACTCCGCGAATATCAGGTCTTATTCCCGACCAAGTTTACAGACTTAAAGGGAATAATCAAATATTTAGGGGTAATGGGGATCATGTTGAAACCTGATGCAAAGCCAGTTAAGCAGAGGCCATATCGCTTAAATCTGAAATACAAGGAAAAGGTCCATGTAGAATTAGACAAGATGCTCGCAGCAGGGATCACTAAGCCTGTGGAGGAATATGACTGGGTAAGTCCGATGGTAGTATAAGAGAAGAAGCAGAAGGATGAAATAAGAATATGTGTGGATCTCAGAAAGTTGAACGATGCGTGTGTACATGATCCCTTCCCAACTCCATTCACAGATGAGGTGCTAGACAATGTAGGCGGTCAGGAAGCATATTCTTTTACCGATGGGTTCTCAGGGTACCATCAGATCAGGATTGTGCCAGAAGATAGGAGCAAGACAACCTTCACGATGGAGAGGGGTTTCTTTCAATACACTTTTATGCCGTTTGGATTGAAGAATGCGTCGGCCATCTTTTTACGCGTAGTTGTTGTGTTGTTCAGGGAATATATTCATAAATTATTGGAGGTCTATTTTGATAACCAAATTTTTTTTGGGTTGGTTAGGAGCCATGTAGCAAACCTGCACTTGATGCTGGATACATGCCAAAAATACCAAATCACGGTTGTTAGGTAGCGAAAGCCCCGCGCAACGGTTAGGGAGCGCGAAGCCAGATATTTTGGGTAAAGTTAGGGTAAAGACTCCGCTGGAAGCGTGGAGCGCGAATTATAATCGGTCAAGTCAAAGGGTAGTTTGTCCAAAAATAATGTAAAGAAATGTAAATAGAGTCGGCCCACGTAGGGATCGTAGGCCAAGGAAGGGCATAAATAGAGCGAGGCTCTATGGGTAGAGGGAGTTGAGTTTTGGATAGTTAATCTGGAATATGGAATGTAATGGGTTTTTGAAGAAGATAGTCTGAAAGCATCTGTAAGTCTAAGTCGAGGGTTGGGGTAGTAGGTAGAGGCTCTGTAGCTATGTGCGTGGACCCTTGCAGCTAAGTGCACAGGGCAGATCTGGATGTATTAAGGATAAAGTGGAAAAAAAGATAAGTTTCTTCCGAAATTTTGTGTTTCTTCTGAGCTGTCATAATATTTGTTTAATTTAATCTACTTATGGTTTGAATGAATGTAAATCTGGGTTCATTTTAATGCGCGAATCAGTTGTGTTGGTTAAATGTTTGCTTAAAGACCCTGTTAATTTGTAACCACATCCTCCAATAGAATAGCGCACTAATAAGAAAGATATAATCAAGCTGGATTTGTGCGAATACCGAGCAGCGCGGAGCTGTAAACCAGTGCGTGAAACCTCCAGACCACACCAAGACATCCCTAGGGTGTGGAAACCTGGTTCCAGCACCCTCCCCTGCTACCTCAGGTGAGACCTCAGTCTGCACTCCATGGGTTGTTGCCAAAAGGGCCAATAGCTACAAGATTTGTTTGGCTAAATAACTCTTCTGAACCTGGGTCAGGCCCATATAAGCCAACAAATGGTTCCATTGCTGGGACCGGGATCTACCTAAGGGGTGTCTAATGCAGGAACACTGGAATCCTACAAAGAAAGAGCTTGAAGAGTGGTGGGATCCGAAGCTTCATGAGTTTGCGGTTTTGGAAAATAGAAACTTGTGGATATCGAAGGAACAGTGGTTGGATCGCTATATATTCATGGATATACACGAGATCTTCTTCGTAACATTTCTGATAGAATTGTATGAGTGGCTCACAAAATTAGCTAATAGCGTGGGGTGGTGCAGATTAGACCAGCGAATAGTGTGGACTCCAGAACTAGTGCGCAAGCTACAAGCCACAGAATATCAACTTGTGCACATGGTAGACCACTGGTTAGATCGGATCATAGGGGGATTCATCACTAAATTCGCGATAGATACAACTGTAAGTTACAGTGAAGCATAAAGGCAATTTCTCCAAGGACCACGGGGTAGGTACATCAAATCATTGAATACTTGGATTAAGATGTTGTTGTGCGAAAAACAGATTATGCATGTATTGATGTCTGGAGTAACGCGGAGTAGAAGGGGTTATCGAGGAGCGAGAGGAGTAGAGAACAGCCCTCTGATTTCTATCTCGCGGGAGAGCAAGGAAGATCTCGCTAGGTTCTCGTGAGGTAGTGCAGTCCGATTGATTAAAAAGCACTTCCCACTATTACCACCTCGGTCTACACCACCACCCACCTCACCTACATCAATTCCATCCACACCAACACCACCTCCACCCCCTCCACCACCAAAAGTTGGGATGGCTACCACAGTCAAGTTACCAATGTTTTAGGGTATAGGGAATGAAGAGCCAAGTCGGTTCTGGTTTGTGATAAAATCTATATGGGATGCATAAGGCATAACATATGAAAACATCAAAAAGAATACGCTAGTCAGTGCACTACAGGACCACGTGCTGAAATGGTACATAAAATACTCAACTGACCATCCGAATGAGGGAATAGTGGCAATCCAGGATGCACTTAATAAATAGTTTGGCCGACCAAAGTCTGAAGCCTAGTTGGTCATTGGGTTCAAAGAGATAGCAATGTTGCCTGGCAAAACTCCGTGGGATCTAGACCAACGGTTAAAGAGTATGATTCACGAAGCTAACGTGACTTTGACAGATGGGAAGCATTGCGTATGGTTTGTGGTGTCCTTGACACCCCATCTGAGGACGGCTTTGTCACGACATAAGATCTCAACCCAAGATGAGGAATTAGAGACAGCAATGAGGTTACATGCGACCCTGATATCGAACCCAGGGTTGGGAGTTCAGTAAATCCACACGCAACTTCAAAACTTGAGTTTGGAAGTGCAAAGCTTAAAGCAAGGAAGAATGCCCCAACCAGAGGTATGCCCAGAGGCAGGCTATATTAAATTTAAGATCCAGGCGCACGACAAGGACCATTGTCCTATCTTCACGAACTATCTGGCGGGAGGAGGTCTGATGCCGTTAAAAGTAGAAGTACAAGCTGGACTAAGTGCCGCACCTATGCTTTGGTGTGCGATTTGCCAGGTGGGAGGGAAGCATGCGATAGATAATTGCCACCTCTTACAAAAGTATACCCATACCTCACAACAGTTGTATTGTAACTTTTGTCGATCAGTTAATTTGTTATAATTGTGGTGGACAGGGACACTACTCTTGCGACTGCATGAACCCAACCAGGATCTCATGCCCCTACTATGAGCAGTTTGATCACGAATTGGTAGATTGTCCAACCTTAATTGCCCAATTGAGCAAAAAGGGAGTACTCCAACTTCCACCAACCCAAAATATCCAGATGATGCGTGCAAAACCTGGTGCAGAGGACCCTACTATAAATATGGTACTAAGAAGTGGTGCAACTGTAGGAGGGAATGAAGGCAGGAAGAGGTGCGACACACCGATGAAGGAACATAACACTAAGCCAGAGCAAGGGAGGACAGGGCCAAGAGAAGCTCAGTGGAGGTTTGCAGAAGCTTCTACCCCAGGTAGGAGGGATCAAATGGAGTTAGGAGCGGACCCCTCCATGGTCACTACCTTTCTTGAAACCTGCAAGAAATTGTTGCACGATCGTAAGGCTGTTCAAGGGTTGCAAGAGCTGATCACCAGGTGCGCCGGATCCAACGAACCCTAGGTCGTCCAGAAGATAGGAAGACATGCTCTGCGCACTAGATGAGAGATGAGATTGATAGCGCAAATCGATGACTATGAAATGGATGAAGTCACCCTAGACTTAGGCTCAGATGCAAATGAACTACCTAAACAAACCTAGAAGCGTATGGGCAAGCCCGCACTGCAATGGTCCCCAATTCAATTACGAATGGCAAACCAACAAAATATCTTACCAATGGGCCGATTGCAAGGAGTGACAGTGGATATTGACAGTGTAATTACCCAGACCCGATTTCGAAGTCATAGAGATTGTTGATGACAGCAATCCTTACCCTGCACTACTCAGAATTGATTGGGCCACAGACATGAAAGGGATCATTAACTTAAAAAGATGCAAGATGACATTCAGAAAGAAATCCCTATGGGTAGTAGTTCCGTTGGACCCAGCAGAAGGGGAATGCTACACGGAACCCATACGCGATGAGGAAGGTGATGATGAACTGGATTGCATTTATCATATAACAGCACATGACCAAGATCAGATGCATTCCGCCGATGATAGAAAAACTTCGTGGGAACGCGATAGCATCTGCACCATGGATTCCGAGGAGGAGGTAGAGCGATAGAAAAATCAATTGCAGGAAGTTATGACACTCAACTGCAATTTGGTGACTTGGTCAATACGGTGCGTAATTACAGAAGAAATACCGTGCCCAGAGAAGAGTGGCGCGACAGTTGAAGCGCAGCTCGTCCTGCCCGGCACATTATGCGTAATACAGGGGCAGCCCAGTGTGCCGAAAGATAGGTTGCATGCACCTGGGGAGGAGCCGCAGAAGCTAAGATATAGGTGACAGTTTCAAATCTGGATTAGAAGATGTGCGTGACAGCCACGATGGCATAAAGCGGTAGTTCGAAAGATATGGGTACACATCGGACGACTGAAAACTCAACCGGACCTACGCGGAACACAAGGTCACAAAGTCGGGGAACCAACCACTACAGGTGTAGCTCTCTCCATCGGTGACAATGTCCATGACAGAGTTCAACAGCTTTGGGCAACCATTTGGCATGGAAAACTATGACTTGATGCGTTAGAGGAAACTAGGGCCCAACTCCGCACACAAAGTATGAAGCTAGACAAAGCGATTGTGGAATTGCAATTAGAAGTTGCCTACCAGGATTACGGAAAGGAATTACCAAAGGAAACTGACAGGGCTGGCTCTCCTACCCTGCTAGCGTGGTTGTGATTGCACCTGAGCGAACAGGGATGCATGCATCATACTTCAGTAGTAGAATCAAGGGAACATATAGGGTGCTCGCGACCCGGGCTAGTCGGGAAATAGAAGACCCACACTAGGGGTTCACCCACCTGACTATTCGTAGGAGGCCCAGTCCCAGCACCCCATGTAGTTGGAAGAGGGCGCGGGACAATAAACCAGGCTGCTGTGAAGTTTCACGATAGAACCACCGCATACATACAAAAACTGCATCTGCGTCCCTGGGGATTCGCTACCGCGAAGGAAAGATGGAAAGCGACCGTTGTAGGTACTGTTCATGATATGATGACCCATTTAAAGCACTATGAAGCTAGCGGTGGGTAATTAAGGCAAAAGAATAAATGCCAAACTTGCATTTATGAGCTACCGCAAGGGCAAGCCGCCAATTTTGAATGTTGAACCGTATATAATCAGAGTCGAGGTCACACCACCACGTCTTACCACTCTACAAGAAAACCGCCCTGTGTCAACAGCATGATGAGTGACAAGAAATTCAAAAATAGTCCGTGGTTTCAGGAATTGCCCAAGTATTACCAAGACACAATCCAGAAGGCGCAAAATCCTACCGCAGACAGCCATTTCGTAGACCACCGAGCTCCCCAAATCTCCTTGGATGCCGCGGACCAAGAAGGATCCCCAGAGCCTAGACCCAGTAAGAAGATCGCCCCGGCACCTGCAATCTGGAAAATTCACAATGGAGGAGAAGGCTAAAACTATTATAATTGAAAGCGAGGAAGAAGATGAGGCTCCTCCCACATACATCGAAGAAACCCTCCCTGAAGAAGATCCCATCCAGCCAGTGCGGCGACCCAAGTATGTGTCGCCAAGTAAAGGGAAGGCCAAAGTACCTACAAATCTGGATGAAGTCGACTCTGTAATCATTACCCCGTCGCTACCAAAAGTTGTTCCAGTGGAAAACTCGGTGGTTGGCCGTGTTGCGACAATGAAGTTCGAAGATTGGGACCTTGCAGATATAGTAAAATTTCCCCACCTGGCGACGGACGAACTAATGGACCGAAAGGTAGAAGGGACGGTGACAACCCTACAGCCAAAGGAGTGGCTACAGAAGGTGGACAAAGTTGGATTGCTCTGTCTCTTGTCGATTCCTCACTTTCTCCGGCCCCCTATCACCATGTTGGTCATAAAGCAGTTGCTCTGTTTAGTTCATGAGGACATATTATGGGTTGGTAAACCCGTCAGTATCATAGCAGAACTTGTTCATCGGGTTTTGCACCTTCCCTACGATGGAAGAGACCCTCGGGAGATTACTGATAAAGGTAACAATGTCGCGATGATAGAGCGACTGAAAAAGAAGTATCAACTCGCCAAGGGACAATGAGGGTACATCATTGACAGTATCTCAGACAACGTAGTCTGCATTGCCACTCAGTTGCTGGTAGGGAAAGTCATGAGGAAATGTCATGGCACTGAGGTCCCCATCGTAGTTATCGCCCTTGTTGAGGAATGCACAGCTGGCGTACGATTCAATTGGTCGCAGTTCCTTTGTGAAGAGTTTCAGACCAATTACCGCGACGTGCAGGAGGAGGGCAAGATATTCCATTATGCATGGCTACTCTTGTCCATCATGCTAGTCGCCACTGACTTACCCGAGGAAAGCCAGTTTCCATTCTTGGATCCGGAATGGCCTGAAGCCGCTCGATATGCTTCCCTTTGGGCGACAAGGGATGCAAGACAAATTCGCAATATCAAAATCTTTTGGGTATTGATGGACGCGACTATGTGTCAGTGGATTAATGAGTTACCCCACTTGACTGATGAGATCTATGAAAGCATGAAGCACATTGCCGAATTTAAAGCAGACATGCATCATGTCTACATCAAGGTGCGAAAGGACCCAGCCCAGGCATGGACCTCACTCTGGTTTATTGCCATTAATGATGTTATTGATAGGATTGTGGATACTTGGCCAGTGGCTTGGCGTGGACCCTTGGCAGAAGAGCGTGACGAGGCCGCCATTCAGAAACAAAAGGAGGAAGCCAAGCACACTGCACAACAAAAGCAGAATGAATAGTTTGCCGCGCAAGTTAAAGCCGCTTGAGAGGCGGCACTCGCAGCAGCAGGCAAGACACAACCAGGTGGGGAGACATTGACAAAGAACAAAGGCAGTCAGAAGGAAACCACTCAGCCGGCTGTGACAGATACTCCATCCACTGCTACAGGTGCCCCTTTGAAGCACTCAGCGACACCAGAGCGACCGAAGCCACAAAAGAAGGTGAAGGCGTCTAAGACAGACAGCGAAGTGACTACCCCAACTGCAGGTGACTTGAATGACATCAAAAATGCCGTTCGTGATGCCACACATGATGTAGTCAACGAAGCCATGTCTGAGTAGAAAATTGTGTTGGGGGAGCTCTGTACGCAGCTACAAACGCTAGGAATCTGCATTGCGCCAACAAGTGAAAGCACTGCTACAATGGGTTCTAGTATGTCAGCTACAAAACCATTACTGAAGACCCAAGTCGCCTATTCTGTTGCAATTCTAGCAGGTGCATTGATCATCGACAATGCGGAGGACAGAGCTGTGCTAGGACAACTTATAGGACTGGGACTCAACATAGCCACTTTACCATGCGAAATATTGCAACAGCTCCAGGACAGCGCCACGATGGGGCTCCACACCTGGGAAGGCCGTGTTGAAAAAGTAATCCAGGAGCAAAAAAAAATCTTGAACAGTGGTGCCTCCAAAGGGACAAAGCAGTCACACAGAACCATCAAGTGTAGCAGATTGTCGCGGAAGCTTGCTCAGGTGCCCCTGAGTTGGAGATTAGGGTTGATCTCCATATTGAGACCCAAATTTAGAAGCTGGCTACTAGGTTCTGTAATGCCAAGGAGAAGGCTACGCAGATCCAACGGGAGCTTAGTGTGCAGATTGCAGAGTTAAAGTTGCAGACTCAGCCGGCGACGCCCCCTGAGATCATTGAGCAGCGCAAGAACATCATCACCGGTGCCTGTGAAATGCTTACATGGACAATGAAGGAATGTACTGACCTATCCACGCAGTCAATTGTCATGCTCGTAGTCCTTCAAGAGGATCCAACCCTTCAGTTACTGGAAACTAAAGCACAGGAGCTCCAGGAAGCCTATGATACGATCAAAGGAACTGTGTTGACTGTCGTTATTTCACAGTGTTTGGCTAAGATAAGGGAGGCCCAGGACCTAAAGATCCAAGTTGATGGGGCTCGGTAGAAGGCAGCCATGATTAAAGCTCGTCTCCATCCATGGCTGGATGAGGCATTGGTAATTTCAACCACCATCAAGTGCAGGGTAGCTCATATGCAAAGCGAGTATGCCGCCATTGAGACAGCGCTGCTGGAGACTGAGTTAACGGCCACACGTGTGGAAATGATGCAATGAATGATAGAAGAATTTGCTGTTGGAACAAGTGAAGCATAGAGGATGCTAACTGCCCTACATGTGAATATTACTGCACCAGCCGAGTGACTCGGGACGAGTGACGATGATTTTGTTAGGGGACTGTTGGGTAGTGGAAGCCCTGTGAACGGTTACGGACCGCGAAGACGGATATTTTGGGTAAAGTTAGGGTAGAGACTCTGTTGGAAGCGCAGAGTGCGAATTATAATAGGTTGAGTCAAAGGGTATTCTGCCCAAAAATAATGTAAATAAATGTAAATAGAGTCGGCCAGCGCAGGGATCGCGGGCTAAGGAAGGGTATAAATAGAGCGAGGCTCTATGGGTAGAGGGAGTTGAATTTTGGATAGTTAATCTGGTATATGGAATGTAATGGGTTTTTGAAGAAGATAGTCTGAAAGCATCTGTAAGTCCGAGTCGATTATTGGGGTAGTAGGTAGAGGCTCTGCAGCCGTGTGTGCAGAGACTTGGAAAGTCTGCCGCTGTGTGCGTGGACCCCTGCAGCTGAGTGCGCAGGGTGGATCTGGATGTATTAAGGATAAAGTGGAAATAAAGATAAGTTTCTTCTAAAATTTTGTGTTTCTTTTGAGATGTCAAAATATCTATTTAATTTAATCTGCTTATGGTTTGAATGAATGTAAATCTGGGTTCATTTTAATGTGCAAATCAGTTGTGTTGGTTAATTTTTTTCTTAAAGACCCTGTTAATTTGTAACCACATCCTCCAATAGAATAGCACACTAATAAGAAAGATATAATCGAGCTAGATTTGTGCGAATACCGAGCAACGCAGAGCTGTAAACCAGTGCGCGAAACCTCCAGACTGCACCAAGACATCCCTAAGGTGCGAAAACCTGGTTCTAGCACCCTCCCCTGCTACCTCAGGTGAGACCTAAGTCTGTGCTCCGCGGGCTGTTGCCGAAAGGGCCAGTAGCTGCGGGATTTGTTTGGCTAAATAACTCTTCCGAACTTGGGTCAAGCCCATATAAGCCAACATCAGTTAACCTCAAGAAGTGTATGTTCCTCATTCCTTTTGGGAACTTGTTGGTACATGTGGTTTGTAAACAAGGGCTGATGGTAGACCCCACGAAAATCACGGTGATTCTGAATTTGGAAGCACTGTGCAGTGTGAAACAGTTGCACGCTACCTTCAGACATACGGGGTACTACAAAAAGTTTATCAAAAGTTACGCTGAAATCACCGCGCTAATGGAAAAAATATTGAAGAAGGATGTCATGTTCTACTGGGATGATGACTATAAGAGAAGCCTGGATATCTTGAAGGAGAAGATGGTGACTGCACCGATTATTGTCCTCCTGAATTGGAAGAAATAATTCCATGTTCATGTTGACGTGTCGTGTATAGCACTGGGGGAAGTTCTCACACAGGATGGCGGAGAGGGCTTGGATCACCCTATCACGTTCGCGAGTCGCGGATTATCCAAAGCAGAAAAGAACTATTCCACCACTAAACTCGAGGGACTATCTATGGTGTATGTGCTCCAGGAATATCGACACTATTTGCTAGGGGGACATTTCAAGATGTATAAAGATCATTCCACGCTGAAATACTTGGTCAATAAGCTTGTGTTGGAGGGGCGCATATGCAGGTGGATTTTATTGTTCCAAGAATATGATTTTGAATTTTTTGTGAAGCCTGGACGACTGAACACGGGATCTGATCACCTGTCGCACATTGAGACAGGGGAGGAACCTACCAACTTTGAGGAAGGACTACCCGATGTACAACTTTTTTCTATGCACATAGCAGATGGACATTTTGAAGATATAATTCACTTTCTAACAACTAGAACTGCGCCGGAAGGTTACTCTGTCAAGCAGAAGAAGGAACTAGTGGTGCATGCAACATATTTTTTTGTCATTGCGGGGCACCTATATAATATGGGGAATGATGAGATACTGTGGAGATATGTACCAAAGTTTGAACGAAGTAGCATCCTCGCGGACGCGCATGGGGGTCCCACGGGAGGTCATTATGCAGGGAGAGAAACTTCGCAGAAGGTTCTCTATGTAGGGTTGTCATGGTCAACCCTTCATCAGGATTCAAAAGAACATTGCAAGGCATGTGATGTATGTCAAAGAATGGGTAAGCCATCGTGGAGGGACGAGATGCCTTTGAATCCACAAATAACGTTGCAACCCTTTAAGAAGTGGGCGATCGAGTTTGTAGGACCTATCAAACTGCAAGGAAAGATAGGCGCAAAATATATTATTACTGTGATAGAATACCTGACGCATTGGGAAAAAGCACAACCAGTAAAAGATTGCATAGCCGTGATGTCCGTGATGTTTTTGTTTGACCACGTACTGACATGCTTCAGTTTTCTGAAGATCTTGATGAGCGATCGCGGTACACATTTCCTAAATAAAACGATCAACACGTTGACAGAAGAGTTTCAGGTGTATCATCGGAAAAGCACACCATATCACCCACATGCTAACGAGATCGTAAAAGCGTTTAACAAAGTATTGGAGACCGTGCTGACGAAAGTATGCAATGTGCAGCGAAGTGATTTGGACCTGCACGTACCTATAGTATTATGGGCTTATAGGACAACATGTAATAAACTGACGAGACAGATGCCTTTTAGGTTGGTCTATGGAGTGGAAGTTGTAATGCCAATGGAGTATATCGTGCCTAGTCTGTGCATAGCAACGCTCATAGGTATGACAGACCACGACGCCCTGGAGGAGAGGCTTGCGTAGTTGGAGGAACTTGAAGAAGAATGGTTTTTAGCTGGATTCGATCAGGAGGTACAAAAGCAGCGTAAAAAGGCCTGGCATGATCGACATATCAAGTTACGCACTTTTAAGGTAAACGATTTGGTTATATGTCAGCAAGTTTGATAAATTCCCAGGGAAGCTCAAAATGCATTGGATGGGACCATATGTTATTAAGGAAATCACAGATGGTGGTGCAGTGCAGTTGGTGAAACTGAATGGTGAACTCTTCCCAGGAAATGTAAATGGTAGTTGATTGAAGCCATACATAGGTGGCCCAGCCATCTGACTAGCTGCAGGAAGTACAACAAGTAGCCGCTCAGTGCGTTGCCAACCTTGCAGCGGTCTGGGCAGAGTTGGGAGGTCTCCACGCGAAGATCTCTGCACCAACAAAGTGACTCGAGGATGAGTGACGATGTTTGTGTTGGGGAGCTGTTGGGCACGGGATTCCCCAAGGGAAGTTTTGGGGCTTAAAGCCCACATTTTGACTAAATCCAATGTAAAGACTATGCGTTTTGTGGGTGCGAAGTGCAAGCTTTTAAATGAGTCATAGAGTTGTCCACCCTAATTTTTGTAAGGTAATGTCAGATTTAGAGATCTACCCATGCTCCGTGGACCATGGGATTGTATAAATACAGCGAGGCTCTAAGTTGTAAAAGACGGGAGAGAAAGGAAATAATCTAAGGATGAAGAATTGAGTCTTAGCTAAAGTTTAAAGTTGAGTCTTTGGGTCATAGAGTAGGGGAAGGCTCTGTAGCTAAGTGCGTAAAGACCTAGTAGCCCGCAGCTGAGTGCGCAGACCCCTGCAGCTGAGTGCACAGGGTGAGTCGAGTCTGTAACCTTCGGAGAAGTATTAAAGAGAAGTTTCATTTAATTTCTGTGTATCATTTTCCTGCTTTGTGCATTAAATGTATTGGGTATAAATTGCAATTTCACTGTTTATATGGTGCACGAACTTATATGATTGTGTTGATTAAGTGAATATAAGATAAAGTATCTTTTTACGCGAATTTAACTAATAGTTATAAGAAGATAAGTAGGATCCATAGTGTAACTTGGGGAAATAGCGCATATCGGTGCCTTAGCAGCGTGAAAGCACCTCAACCCCTGGTTAGGGTTGTGCGAAGGCGATTATAACGGATCGCGAAGACCTCGCAGGTTAGGGTAGTGTGCGAAGTGACCTACGTGAAGCCATTCAAAGTTGGACTAAATCGACCCCTTAGAAATCTCAAGGGTGTGGAAACTTGGTTCTAGCATGCCCCCATACTACTTCGGGTGAGGCCTCAGTCCACGCTCCATGAGCTGTTGCCGAAAGGGCCAATGGTACAGCGCCTTGTTTGGCTAATTAACTCCGAACCTGGGTCAGGCCCCAACAAGCCAACAAATATACTCTAAGAATCAGGAGGAGCATAAAGAACATCTGAGAATAATATTGCAAACGCTACAGGAAAATCAGTTATATGCTAAATTGAGCAAGTCTGACTTTTTCAAAGATCAGATTCAGTACTTGGGGCACATTATATCAGGAGATGGAATAGTGGTGGACCCAGAGAAGATCAAAACAATCATGGAATGGACTACTCCAAATAACGTCTCTGATATCAGATCATTCTTGGGTTTGGTTGAGTACTACCATTGATTCATTGAGGGATTTTCAAAAATCACCTTTCCAATGACCTCCTTAGAGAAAAAGGGATGTGCTTTCCAATGGATAGCCGAGTGTTAGCAAAGTTTTGAAAAACTAAAACACTTGCTTACCACCACACCGGTGTTAAAGGTAGTAGATCCAGAAAAGTATTTCGTGGTTTGCACAGATGCAAGTAAAGAGGGTGTTGGCAGAGTGCTGACACAAGAAGGAAAGGTTATTGCTTATGAATCATGGAAGTTGAAGGAGTATGAACAATGATATTCTGCTTATGACCTTGAATTGATAGCAGTAGTGCATGCACTTAAAATGTGGTGACACTACCTATTGGGGAAGAAATTTCTACTGTTAACAAATCATAGTAGCCTTACAACTTTCTTCAACTAGTCTAGCTTAAATGCTTGACAGGCTAGATGGAAAACATTCTTAAGTGAATTTGATTTCGAAATGAAACATCTTAAAGGGAAGGAAAACTGTGTGGCTGACGAATTGATCAGAAAAGTACATTGTATTTATGAGGTCCAAATGAGCCAAGTAAGCTCGAATATTCCATAAATCATAAAGGAAGCATCTATCAAAGATCCTAAGTATACTTTCCTTTGGAAACAGACAAAGGAAGCCCTACTGAAAAAGGAAAAATCAGTGTTCAAAATAAATTCCGAAAATCTTCTTACTTTGAAGAACATAATTTATGTTACTAATGAGAATTCGGTTAAACGATTGATATTGGATGAGTTTCATAGAAAACCATGTGCTGGCCACCCAGGTTACCAGAAACTGTTTTCAACCATCAACAAAGTGTACTTCTGGCCTGGGTTAAGGAAGGATGTTACAGAATACTCGTCCAAATGATTGGAGTGTCATCTGGTGAAGGTATAACATCAAAATCCCGCAAGTTTGTTGCGAACACTGCCCATTCGAAAATGGAAATGGGAGACCATATCTCTAGACTTCATCACCAACTTACCTCACACTAGGAAGCAACATGACTCAATTATGATGATAGTAGGGAAATTGAGTAAAACTGCTCACTTCATACTTGTGAAATCCACTTACAAAACTATGGACATCAAAGATATATTTATGAAGGAAAATTTTCGCTTACATAGAATACCCAAAGTGGTAATTTTCGATGGGGATGTAAAATTTACATCCACCTTCTGGAAAACTCTCTTTTCGGGATTGGGTACTCAGATCCAATTTAGTACTGCCTACCACCTCCAAATGGATGGACAAACTGAATGGGTAAATCACGTGCTGGAGGACATGCTACGCATGTTTGTGATGCAACAACCACATAAGTGGGAGGATTATCTCCATTTAGTAGAATTTGTGTATAATAATGGACATCATGAATCACTGGGCATGAGCCCCTTCAAGGTGTTGTATGGAAGAAAGTGCAGGGTTCCCATAGACTGGAATAACCCAATTAATAAGCTAGCATTGGGTCCTCACATGCTAGCAGAAATGGAGGAGACTATTAAGAAAGTTAGACAAAATATAAACGCGGCCCAAGATAGACGGAAAGTGTATGCAAACAAAAGGAGGACATATAGAGAATTTCAACCAGGGGATCACGTATATTTAAGAGTAAAGCCCTAGAAAAGTTCCTTACAGTGGCAAGGTTGCACTAAGTTAGCACCGCAATACTATGGACCTTTTCAAGTCTTGGAACGAATTAGGACGGTGGCCTATAAGCTTGCGCTACCAAGCCACATTCAGGTCCACAATGTGTTCCATGTGTCTTTACTAAAAAAATATGCGTATAACCCTCAACATGTCATTAACCGGGAAAATATTCAGGATGAACCGGAAGGAGAGTTTCTGGAAGAACCTCTTCGTATTCTTGATCAAAGAGAAACCACCTTGCAGAACCGAGTCATCACCTAGGTTAAAGTGTAGTGGAAGCACTTTGGCCCGGATGAAGCCACTTTCGAAGAAGAGGAATTTATGTGGAAAGCATATGTGGCATTGTTTTCTGAAAGTGTAGAGAACACCAGGGACATTGTTCCTCATATCAGGTGGGAGATGTAACACCCGAAAATGCATAAAATTGCTGAGGTTACTAAGTTGATCTTTGTTATTTGTTACGTTAAGATTTATTACATTATGATGTTAAATAATAAGTGACTAAGGCTAGAAGGCCAAGAAACATATATTGTGATTACCTAAATTATTGGTAATGATACTCTAAAAAAATAGAAATTGTTTACATTAATTAAAAGAAACAGTTAGAAAGACAGTTACCCATCTTCCCTGAAGGGAGATTTAGATGGGGGAAAAGAATCCAAGAGATATCCTAGAGCTGGGTGAAATAAACCAATGGGAGAATTCTCAAGAACAGTCAGAAAAGAGTACAGGACTTGAGGTGGGACAGGAGTCCAGAGGCCCAAGGTACTTGACTATAGCTGGAAATAATTAATTTTGAACCAAAGCAAGTTCTCGGGGGAGGGTCTAGACATGATTTCCAGACTCGTGTCTGGGAGGAGAGAATTTTCAGAAAGGATTGATTATTACAGGTTGCTATTATTGAACAGATAAGTATCATAAAATGTTTTATTAAGAATTAGTGCTGGACTATGGAACAATGATTTAAATAACTAAATAGGAATTCTCATTTTAATGCTAGAAGAATTTCATTTATGTAGAACGATGGAATAAAGAAACTCTTTGAAATTGCATTAAAAACAATAGACAATGACTATTCATTTTCTCAATATATAAAACAATAGATAGTGTATAAGACAATAGACAGCATTTGATGTTAATACGTAAAAGATACAACAAGTAATTTTAGTACAGTATGAAGAATGACCTTACAAAGTACATAAAAAAGCCTACACTCTTAGATATTATGCGTACTTATCATTCAATAAACAACGGAACAATCTGTGTAAAACTCTACAGCATTTCTACCAAATTCATTTGCATATTATGCTTTAAAATCAAACACATACTAGATATTGCACCATAATCCGGTTACCCTATATAAAATTTAATAATAACAAGGAACTATTCGGAAATGTTGAACGAGTAGAGGTGTATCCACAACAATCATCCATGCGAAAAGTTACAAACCTACAGTAGAGATGGAAGGCATAAGAGACTACAAATCTATCTACAAGTAACCCAGGTGACTCCTTGTATAAACTAATGCTAAACCAATTATTACAGAGGGACCAAGCAAACTATAACAAGTCGATAATTCTTAATACTTAGTAACAGAATAGAGGCAACTTCAGCCCATTATAAATTAGAAACGACATGACAAGAATATCATTCAAACTGAAAATACATAAATATAGCTGCATACATATATTTATTGTTGAAATAACTTACAGTTCTAGAATGATTCACTTGGGTCAATATGACCAAAACCCTCAGGGTTCCTTTAAGAAGATAATTTAACACAAAAAGAATAAGACACAAAAGAGATATGTTCATAAAATCTCGTGGTTGAACAAGGACTGATATTTCCCCCAAATTGCTTGATCCATGCACAGAGTCTGTCGGTTCTTTTAAACAACTAACTAATTAAGAAGAAAGGGAAATATAAGTAATGTTCAAAGCTCGGCTCGATGTTTAGGTCCTAGGTTATCGAGCAATAATCCCTTCATAAACTAAATAGTTATGAACTAGAGATAAGTTGTGCCAACTTGGAAATAACCAATAAAATCATAAGCCATTAAACTTCTTAAGAGCTTGTTCCAAGCATTCCTGAATAGAGCATAGAGGGGAAGGTACCTACAAATAGCCGCAACAAGCATGAAGTTAATATAAGGTTATTTGATGGCAAAAAAATTCAAAATGCATAACACGAGAAAGAGAAATAGATCATACGAGTAACAAGAGAGTTTACTCATCAAGCGACGACTTGTAAATACATCAAACCTCCTTAATTAATAGTTTCAAATTCAAAATATTATCAATTACTCAGGAAAATTTCAGGGTTTATGAGTTTACCTTCTAATTCTTGGAGCAGAACCTCTCCCATAGCTTTGACACACCTTTGAAATAGCTTGGTCAGAGGCAACAACCTTTCAGTCTTGTTATCAGATGAATTTTCCAAACAGACACAGAAGAAAAGGAAAACTATCAACATTGCTTGAAACCTCATGGCAAAGGTTACTTGCCTTCTCCAGACTAAACATCATAACCAAGGCAAGCCGTAGGAGGAGTACTTGTCAGTCTAAGACTCTCAACAAACCAAATTGTTTCAGAATAGCAAGAAAACTCAGTTAAGTGGTAACAATCAATCCACTGAGTTATGGGCTCAAGAATCTGGTTAGGGGGTAATACCCTAAACCCTCACTAGTGTTGGATCGCTGGGTGGAAATCGATGGAGATGAAACAAGACAAATGGCACAAGAGATTAGAACCAGATGGCAGATGTATTCAACATCCTCGATCGAGATCATGCTGCGTGTCCTAGCGTGCGAGAACCAGCTAACCCAAGGTTGGGAGGTAATGGCCAAACCACCGGAGGCCATGTGAACATTTAATGATGACCACCGTATAAACCTTGTATACTGTTTAAATATTAAATCAAATGCTAATTATGAATGATTGTTGTTCGATGCTACGATGGTATTTAATCCATATCAATGTTTGCCACAGATTAATGCAGGGTTCAATATCCAAGGTCGAGCATGGTTTCATGTTAAACAATTTTTTTTTTTTTTTATGTATTATATTTATTTCTTAAATTATAAGATATGACTATTACAAATGGTATCAAAGCTCAGGTTCGTACATTGAGACTCTTTGGGATATATAGATATATATACTTGAAGAAAATGTGTTGTTTTGTATAACAGAAAAAACAAAAAAAAAATATTTAACTAAGTAAATGTATGTGTGAACACAGAGATCGTAACAATAAAAGAAAAGGTCAGAATGCAGAGGAGCCCAAGACTACCCAAACTGCCCGAAACAACATATGTGAATGTTAATCCGGATATTTGGATACAAATGGATGAGGAATCCCGTCAAGCTAATGCTATGTTACTCGAAACTATTCAGCAGCTACGTGCTGAAATGACAAATTTAAGAATGGATAATGAACAACTACGTTTAGAACACGAGAAAATTCTAAGAAGTCTCTCCAATCAAAAGAATCAATGACACCCAGACCCCCAGTGTTGAAGACTAGGAGAAGACCCCAATGGTTCAGCATGGAAAAGAAAATGCCGAGTTAGTTGGAAAACATGGGGAAGACGAAGAAGGACGTTCGAACAATGTCTCCAACCAGTGCAAAACTAAAAGACAAAAATATGAATTACAAGGAGAATTTAAAAAAATTAAACTCTCACTCTTTGAAGGAGAATATGAAGAGGAAGCAGAGGCCAGGTTAATTGATATGGCAAGTGTTTTCAAATTTATGAGTACACTAATAAACTAAAGGAACGATTGGCAATTTATCAACTTAGGGGTAAGGCTACGCTTTGGTGGGAAGAAATCAAAACAGTAAGAAAATTTGATGAAGAGAAGGTTACATGGAATGAGTTTCAAAAACATTTCAAAGACAAGTATCTAAATGAACGTTGTTATGATGAAAAAGAAAAGGAATTTCACGAGTTAAGATTGGCAGCCTTAACCATGGATGAATATGTGACATGGTTCACTTCCTTGTTGTGCTATGTGCCTTATATGCAAGAGGAAAAGGCCAAAATTTAGCAGCAACTTACCCAACTCTATGAAGGAAAAACTGGAATTTGACTACCCCAAGACAATGGATGATGCAGTGCGAAAAGTCCGCATTTGCTACCAGCAAATGAAATAGAAAATTGAAGGACATAAAGGGGGGTTCAATAGGAAGGGTAGAAGCCTAATTCCAAACAGACACCCAAAAATTTCTAGTGGCAGAAATGTACAACAAAAACCTCTTAGCAAATTTCTAGCCAGGAATCAGCCCAAAGCTGCATATTCTAAAAACAAACAGTCAAAAGGAGTCACTAGATCTATTAATGACCAGCAGTCAAAATGTCGTTGCAATGTTGGGGATGCAGAGAACCCCATTATTACAAAAATTGTCTGCATAAGGCAAGGACATAACAACTATCAAATATGCAAGAAGCATCCACGGTTGGGGAAGTGGCAAGGAGCATGCCCAAAATTAACGTTGCTCTGGATGATCATCAGGCAGAATTTCAACCCACCATGATCGAATGTGAAGGTATGATTGCTAAGAAACATGTCTCTTTTTTATTTGATCTAGGTGCTAGTTTAAGCTATGTTAGTCCTAAGGTGGTAGAAAAGTGTCAACTGTAGAGCAGTAAGTTTTCAAAACCATGGCTAGTTCAATTAGCCACTGGGACAAAAAGAAGGGTAATCGAAGAAAAAGAACGTTGTCTCATAATAATTTCAGGGTAGCCTATTTAAGTTTACTTTAATATACTTCCTTTGTGTTCTTATGACATTTTAATCGGGATGGACTCGTTGGAAAAATGTTGGTCCCTAGTGGATTGCAAATAGAAAACTATCAGTTTTATTGTTGAAATAGGCAAAAGGAAGGAACTCCAATGAATTAAAACCAATACCAATTTACATCCTATTACTGCTAATCAGTTAGGAAAATGTATCAGAAAGGGTTGTCAAATATATGATGTTTAGGTGGGGTTTACAAACACCAAAAATAAAATGACCTCCTTGGAAAACATTCATGTCATTCAGGAATTTGTTGATGTATTCCCAGAATCCATTCCAGGTTTACCACCAATGCATGATATTGATTTCACCATCGAGCTAATTCGGGGTGCAACCCCTATATCCAGGGCCCCTTATCACATGAGAATACCTAAGTTAATAGAACTCAAAATGTAGCTTTAGGAGCTTCTAGACAAAAAGTATATCTGCCCTAGTGTGTCCCCTTGAGGATCTCTTGAATTATTTGTACAGAAAAATTACAGGACCCTAAGATTATGCATCGATTATCGTCAATTAAACAAACTAACCATTAAGAATAAATATCCTTTACCCCGTATCAATGATCTATTTGATCAAGTGCAAGGAGCTAAAGTATTCTTGAAAATCAATTTAAGATCCAGCTACCATAAAATAAGAATAAAAGAGGACATTTACAAGATAGCATTGTGTACTCATTATGGTAATTATGAATTTGTGGTGTTTCCATTTGGCCTCACAAATTCCCCAACCACCTTTATGAGTCTGATGCATGGTATTTTCTAGCCCTACCTTGATAAATTTGTACTGATTTTCATTGATGACATTTTAATATACTCTAAAAATTAGGAGGAGCATAAAGAACATATGAGAATAGTATTGCAAACGCTACGAGAAAATCAGTTATATCCTAAATTCAGCGATTGTGACTTTTTCAAAGATCAGATTCAGTACTTGGGTCACGTTATATCAATTGATGGAATAGCGGTTGACCCAGAGAAGATCAAAACAATCATGGAATGGATAGCTCCAAAGAATGTCGTTGATATAAGATCATTCTTGGGTTTGGCTGGGTACTACCGTTGATTCATTAAGGGATTTTCAAAAATAGCCTTTCCCATGACCTCCTTTCAGAAAAAGGGGGGCGCTTTCCAATGGACAGTTGAGTGTCAGCGAAGTTTTGAAAAACTAAAACACCTACTTACCACCGCACTGATGTTAAAGGTAGACGATCTGGAACAGTCTTTCGTGGTTTTCACAGATGCAAGTAAAGAGGGTGTTGGCGGAGTGCTGACACAAGAAGGAAACTTTATTGCTTATGAATCACAGAAGTTGAATGAGTATGAACAACAATATTATGCTTATGACCTTGAATTGACAACAGTAGTGCATGCACTTAAAATGTGGCGACACTACCTGTTGGGGAAGAAATTTATGCTATTAACAGATAATAGTAGCCTTACAAATTTCTTCAACCCGTCTAGCTTAAATGCTCGACAAGCCAGATGGACAACATTCTTAAGTGAATTCGATTTTGAAATGAAACATCTTAAAGGGAAGGAAAACCATGTGGCCGACGCATTGAGCAGAGAATTACATTGTACTTATGAGGTCCAAATGAGCCAAGTAAGCTCGAATATTCCAGAAATCATAAAAGAAGCATCTATCAAATATCTGGGGTATACTTTCCTTTGGAAATAGACAAAGGAAGCCCTATTGAAAAAGGAAAAATCAAAGTTCGAAATAAATTCCAACAACCTTCTTACTTTTAAGAACATAATTTATGTTCCTAACGAGAATTCAGTTAAACAATTGATATTGGATGAGTTTCATAGAAAACCATGTGCTGGCCACCTAGGTTACCAGAAACTGTTTTCAACCATCAAGAAAGGGTACTTTTGGCTCGGGTTAAGGAAGGATGTTACAGAATACTTGTCCAAATGTTTGGAGTGTCAGCTGGTGAAGGCAGAACATCAACATCCCGCAGGTTTGTTGCAACCATTGCCCATTCCGGAATGGAAATGGGAGACCATATCTCTAGACTTCATCATTAGCTTACCTCGCACCAGGAAGAAACATGACTCAATTATGGTGGTAGTAGACAAATTGAGTAAAATTGCTCACTTCATACCTGTGAAATCCAATTACAAAACTGTGGAGATCACAGACATATTTATGAAGGAAATTTTTTGCTTACACAGAATACCCAAAGTGGTGATTTCTGATAGGGATGTAAAATTTACATCCACCTTCTAGATACTCCCTTTTTAGGATTGGGTACTCAGATCCAATTTATTACTGCCTACCACCCCTAAACGGACGGACATACCGAACGGGTAAATCAGGTGCTCAAGGACATGCTATGCATGTTTGTGATGTAGCAACCACATAAGTGGGAGGATTATCTCCATTTAGTGGAATTTGTGTATAATAATGGACTGTAGAAATTTTGAATATTATGACACTTATTCACAGAGATTATCCTGATTATGCACTATTGCAGAATACATGCATAATACATAACCTCCTCTATGTTGATCATCAATTTAGCAGAATTAAAAACAATGAAACATCAATTGCATGCGCACATTAACACAGTATGTAACCCAAGGCAAGCATACAACTGAAAACCCCACACTATCTGTATATTATAATGATTGAGAACATGTAACAATACATAGTACAATACTCCTCACAAGTACTCAGTACTATCTCTACTTGTTACACACAAACTAGCTCAAATCTGATGCCTCAAATCTCCTCCACTGTTTGCCTGCCTCCACTGCACAATCCTGCATGAGAATAGATGATGAATCGCTGAAGAAAACTCGTATTTCCTTGGCTGAACCACGCAATCCTCATTGGCATTACTCAATCCCACTAATTGTGCAAGATCTCATGCACAACTATAGTCACAACTGATAGCAATCTCAATGTCTAACACCTGTCTCCATGCGCTGAGTTAATTGATGTATTCTTTAGTTGCTTTATGAGTTAATAATTAGTGAATTAATTAATAATTAATTTACATCACTTATCACTAGTGTATTTGCAGTTAAACTAAATACAACTAGTTCAACCAAGTCAAATTGAACACAACTCCATCAACTCCTCAATCAACTCCACCAAACTCAATCACTTGAGTTCTAACTGAAGTCCTGCATGCAATAGCTCAACTGACCCACAAGAAAAGTGTATTTCCTTCTGACAGCTGCATGTGCCACATCTGTAGCTCAAACTGAAGTGCTGCAAGAGGATAAGATAAAGTTTATAGTTCAAATATTATTATGAGACAATAATATTCGATTGTTCTATTTTTAGCCTGGCAGTCTAAAAATAGAAACCGCCCATATGTCTAAAAATAGAATTCCATCTATTTTTACCAACATGACCAATCATCCACAAATAGTATCCTACAACTCATAGACCATGATCCATATGTCTAAAAATAGACATAGTCTAAAAATAGACTTTGTGCCAAAAATAGCCCGTGGGCCCACTTAGTGAAGGCGACTCCTTTCCACTAAGCTCCATCATCTTGTTGCATTTTCAACACTCTCTCTCAACAAGATATGGATTATCTGCAACCCCTATCCTACAACTCTGGAATGTTCTGCATGAAACACATTTGCCTGGTCCACTTGCTCCAACAACACTTGGAACAAAAACACTCCCAACTGACCACTCTGTTGGGCTAGGAACATACTCTAATGCTGAAGCTCTACCTGCTGCTGACAAGTGCTCCCTCTCTGACATCTACGCTACTACAACATCTCCATGCATCTCGCACCATTGCACACTTCTCTGTGCCACCTAGCATTGTGCAAAACACTTGTGCCTCTCGCATTGCTGCAGCCTGCTAGCTATGCACTGTCCTGGGATTCCCTACACTGTCGCTCTCTCTACCGCTCCATCCGCATTTGTCTCTACCCAATCAGTCAGTTCCTGCTACTCCAAATTGGGGCTCCCGTAGCAAGGTCTCATCCAAGAGGTTGGGTACCTCAAGGATCCTGCCCCTCCTCCTTGGGATGATCACTCTATATCACCCCACCTCCTACCTGGAGGTATGGCTGCATGTGATCCCTCAACCCACCTGGCTCGAAGTTTCCCCCTACTGGAGGTCTCTGCATGAGTAGATGTCTCTACTCGATCTCCTCTCAGCTTCCCTTGTTGTGGCTGCTCCACAACCTCCTGAAGTTGTTGCACCAATCGTGGCTCCTCCACAATCGTCTGAGACTTCTTCTGGCTCTGCATGTTGAGAGGTAATATACGCTCCCTCTCAACCACCAAGTCTCCATCAGTTGCCTCACTGCTCAAGGCTTTGCATGCATCTTGAACCTCAAGAGCATATAGGTTCTTGACCCGTGAACCAATCTGCTTCACCTGTCTAGTGATGATGTGTCTAAGGAAAACCTTTCCCTTACTGAAGACTACATCACAGCCTCTATCTTCCAGCATCATGATCGACACCAAGTTTCTCTCTAGTCCTGGTACATAGTTGACATCGGTCAAGGTAAGGCGAGCTCCATGCTCCCTCTAAAAAATAACCGTGCCTACACCTAAGACACTATACTTCTCATCAATACCCATCGCTATGAGTATCTGGAGATCTTTCTCCTCCAAAGTAATGAACAAACTCTTGTCACCGGTCATGTGGAAAGAAGATCCACTGTTAAGAAACCAACCACTTCCCATCATGGATGAAACCATGCATGCGAAGAGTGTGAAATCCAACTCAAACTGTGAAGCAAGTGCCTCACCTTAAGATCCTTCCCCAGACCCCTTCTTGGATTTCCTCCGTGGATAATTTGCAGCATAATGGCCCACCTCATGACAACGAAAGCATCGCACTTTCGATTTGTCAACCTTCTTCCCATCATTGGAAGAACTAGATTCGAAAATAGAAACATTCTCCTTCCCCTTCTTCACCTTACTCGCTAAGGCACAGTTCTCCTCATCATGCATGCATGAAGAATTGTCTCTGGTGCTCCATCTGATCTCCTCCTGCACAAGATTCGACCAAAGTCTCTCCCATCCTGGCAATTTCTCCCAACCATTGACAGAGTCCTGATAGGAATGCCAACTCTTCGGAAGACCAAGGAGAGCCAAGCTTACCAAGTCCTCCTCATCGACAGTCACCCCCACACTTCCTAGCTCATCCCGACATTGGGTGAACTTCATGAGATACCTGGGCATACTGTCTCCATTCTCACATTTAATGTTTCTGAGTTTATCCTTGAGCGCCAACTTCCTCTAGTCGCTCTTACTTTGGAATAGATCTATCAATGCTTTCCACATCAAGTATGGAGAAGACTTTCCATGCAGGCTGGATACAATGTGATCCTTCACGCCCTCCAACAGAATCCTTCGACACTTTGCTGTCTTCTTTTGCCAAACCACAGCTTCAGCAGCATCAGTAGGTTTTGGGACCTCAGCCTCTATGAACTCCTTCAACCCATTGTCATCTAACATTGCCTCCATCCTGTCCTTCCATGCAATATAGTTCGAGCTACCCTCAAGAGCATACTCCAATGGCAATCCATTGAAAGACATTGCAATGTTGACACCAAGAAAACACTGCTGCAAATTCAAATTCCACCAGCTCAAAACTCACCCGCTTCTGATCTAAAATTCGTGAGAACAAAGTATTTCTTGTACAGAGATTGACTGTATGGGCTTTTACCGGATATTTCACCTTCCAAAAGAAGGATGAATCCAGAGGCTACTTGGCCCGATTACAGACTCTGCTTGAAGAAATAAAATGTAAACACTTTCTGAATAGTAGATCTGATGATCAACTTCGCTCTGATACCATGTAGAAATTTTGAATAATATGACACTTATTCACAGAGATTATCCTTATTATGCAGTATTGCGGAATACATGCATAATACATAACCTCCTCAACGTTGATCATCAATTTAGCAGAATTAAAAACGATGAAACATCAATCGCATGCGCACATTAACACAGTATGTAACTCGGGGAAAGTATACAACTAAAAACCCCACACTATCTGTATATTATAATGATTGAGAACATGTAACAATACATAGTACAATACTCCTCACAAGTACTCAGTACTATCTCCACCTGTTACACACAAACTAGCTCAGATCTTATGCCTCAAATCTCCTCCACTGTTTGCCTGCCTCCACTACGCAATCCTGCATGAGAATAGATGATGAATGGCTAAAGAAAACTCGTATTTCCTTGGCTAAACCACGCAATCCTCATTGGCATTACTCAATCCCACTGATTGTGCAAGATCTCATGCACAACTATAGTCACAACTGATAGCAATCTCAACCTCTAACACCTGTCTCCACTGAACTGTCCATGCACTGAGTTAACTGATGTATTCTTTAGTTGCTTTATGAGTTAATAATTAGTGAATTAATTAATAATTAATTTACATCACTCATCACTAGTGTATTTGCAGTTAAACTAAATACAACTAGTTCAACCAAGTCAAACTGAACACAACTCCATCAACTCCACCAAACTCAATCACTTGAGTTCTAACTGAAGTCCTGCATGCAATAGCTCAACTGACCCAGAAGAAAAACATATTTCCTTCTGACAGCTGCATGTGCCATATCTGTAGCTCAAACTGAAGTGCTCCAAGAGGATAAGATAAAGTTTATAGTCCAAATATTATTATGAGACAATAATATTCGACTGTTTTATTTTTAGCCTGGCAGTCTAAAAATAGAAGTCCATCTATTTTTACCAACATGACCAATCATCCACAAATAGCATCTTGCAACTCATAGACCATGATCCATATGTCTAAAAATAGACGTAGTCTAAAAATAGACATAGTCTAAAAATAGACTTTGCGCCAAAAATAGCCTGCAGGCCCACTTAGTGAAGGCGACTCCTTTCCACTAAGCTCCATCATCTTGTTGCATTTTCAACATGGACATCATGAATCACTAGGCATGAGCCCCTTCGAGGTGTTGTATGGAAGAAAGTGCAGGGTGCCCATAGACTGGAATAACACAGTTAATAAGCCAGCATTGGGTCTTAGCATGCTAGCAAAAATGGAGGAGACTGTTAAGAAGGTTAGACAAAATCTAAGGGCAGCCCAAGATAGACAGAAACTGTGTGAAGAAAAAAAAGAGGAGATACAGAGAATTTAAACTAGGGAATCATGTATATTTAAAAGTAAAGCCCTAGAAAAGTTCTTTATAGTGATGGGGTTGTGCTAAGTTATCACCCCGATACTGTGGACCTTTTCAAGTCTTGGAACGAATTAGGTTGGTGGCCTATAAGCTTGCCCTACGAAGCCACATTCGGTTCCATAATGTGTTCCACGTGTCTTTACTAAAAAAATATGTGTATAACCCTCAGCATGTCATTAACTGGGAAAATATTTAGGTCGAACCAGAAGGAGAGTTTTTGGCAAAACCTCTCTGTATTCTCAATGAGAGAGAAACCACCTTGCAGAAACGAGTCATCACCCAGGTTAAAGTGCAGTGGAAGCACTTTAGCTCGGATGAGGCCACCTCGGAAGAAGAGGAATTTATGCGGAAAGCTTATCCGACGTCATTTTCTGAAAGTAGAGAGAAAACTAGGGACGATGTTACTATATAGGGGGCGGAGATGTTACACCCCAAAATGCATAAAATTTCTGAGGTTACTAAGTTGATCTTTACTATTTGTTACTTTTAGTTTTATTACATTATGATGTTAAACAATAAGTGACTAACGCTGGAAGGCCAAGAAACATATATTGTGGTTACCTAAATTATTGGTAATGATACTTTAACAAAAATAGAAACTGTTTACATTAATTAAAAGAAACAGTTACAAAAGACAGTTACCCATCTGCCCTGAAGGGAGATTTAGATGGGGGAAAAGAATCCAGGAGATATCCTAGAGCTAGGTGAAATAAATCAGTGGCAGAATTATTAAAAACAGTGAGAAAAGAGTACAGGACTTGAGGCGGGACGGAAGTCTAGAGGCCCAATGTACTTGACTGTAGCTGAAAATAATTAACTGTGAACCAAAGAAAGTGCTTGGGGGAGGGTGTGGACATAATTTCCAGACTCGTTGCTGGGAGGAGAGACTTTCCAGAAAGGATTGATTATTACAAGTTGCTATTATTGAACAGATAAGTATCACAAAATGTTTTATTTACAATTAGTGCTCGACTATGGAACAATGATTTAAATGACAAAATAGGCATTCTCATTTCGAATTAATGCTAGAAGAATTTTCTCTATGCAGAACGATGGAATAAAGAAACTCTTTCAAAGTCCATTAAAAAAGTAGACAAGGACTATTTAGTTCCTAAGTATATAAAACAATAGACAATATATAAAATAATTGACAATATTTGATATTAATACATAAAAGATACAAGAAGTAATTTTAGTACATTATGAAGAATGACCTTACACAGTACATAAAAAATCCTACGCTCTTAAATATTAAGCGTACTTCTCATTCAATAAACATCAGAACAATCTATGTAAAACCCTATAGGATTTCTACCAAATTCATTTGCGTATTATGCTTTAAAATCAAACACATACTCGATAATGCACCATAATCTAGTTACCCTGTATAAAATTTAATAATAACAAGGAACTATTCAAAAATACCGAACAAATAGAGGTGTATCCACAACAATCATCCACGAAAAAAGTTGCAGGCCTACGACAGAGATGGAAGGAAGAAAAGGCTACAAGTCTATTTAGAAGTAACCTAGGTGACTCCTTGTATAAACCATCGCTAAACAAATTATTTTGGAGGGACCGAGCAAACTATAACAAGTTGATAATTCTTAATACTTCTGAGTAACAGAACAGAGGGAATTTTAGCCCATTATTAAATTAAAAATGACATAACAAGAATATCGTTCAAAACTGAAAATGCATAAATATAACTGCATATATATATATATATATATATATATATATATATATATATATATATATATATATATATATATATATATATATATATATATATATATATATATATTTACTGTAGAAATAGCTTACAGTTCCAGAATGATTCAATTGGGTCGATATGACCAAAACCCTCAGAGTTCCCTTTAAGCAGAGAACTTAACACAAAAAGAATAAGACACAAAAGAGATATGTCCATAAAATCTTATGGTCAAACAAGCACTGATATTTCCCCCAAATTGCTCAAGCCATTCACAGAGTCTGTCGATTCTTTTAAACAACTAACTAATTAAGAAGCAAGGGAAATCTAAGTAATGTTCAGAGCTCGCCTTGATGCTTAGGTCCTAGGTTACTGAGCAATAATCCCTTTGTAAACTAAATACTTATGAACCAGATACAAGTTGTGCCAACCTGGAAATGACCAATAAAATCGTAAGCCATTAAACTTCTTAAGAGCTTGTTCCAAGCTTTCTCGAACAGAGGAGAGAGGGGAAGGTACCTACAAATAGCCATAACAAGCACGAAGTTAATATAAGGTTATCTGACAACAAAAAAATTCAAAATGCATAACACGAGAAAGAGAAATAGGTCATACGTGTAACAGGAGAGTTTCCTCAACAAGTGACCACTTGCAAATACATCAAACCTCCTTAATTAACAGTTTCAAATTCAAAATATTATCAATTACTCAGGAAAATTTTGGGGTTTATGAGTTTACCTTTCATATCCTGGAGCAGAACCTCTCCCATAGCTTTAACACACCTTCGAAATACCCTGGTCAGAGGTAGCAACCTTTCACTCTCGTTATGAGACAAATTTCCAAACAGACATAGAAAAGGAAAACCATCGACATTGCTTGAAACCACATGGCCAAGGTTACTTGCCTTCTTCGGATTGAACATCGTAACCAAGGCAAGCCGCAGGAGTAGTAATTATGGGTCTGAGACTTTCAGCAAACCAAACCATTGCATAACAGTATAAAACTCAGGTAGGCGGTAACAATGAATCCACTGAGTGTCGAGCGCGAGAAAGTGGTTAGGGGGTAAAACCCTAAACCCTCACTGTCATTGGGTCGCCGGGCAGAAATTGATGGAGATGAAGCAAGACAAATGGCATAGGAGATTAGAACCAAATGGCAGATATATTCATCATCCTCGGGTGAGATCACGCCGCATGTCGGAGCGTGCGAGGACGACTAACCCAAGGCTTTGCACTAATGGAAAAACCATTGGAAGCCATGTGAACATTTAACGATGAGCACCGTATAAACCTTGTAGACTGTGTAAATATTAAAGAACATTTAATGATGACCACCATATAAACCTTGTTATGCCGCAAGGCGTTCCCTTTTGAAATGAATTGCCCAGCCGATGACGTGTCGTATTGTTAACCGTGGATTTGTGGTGTTAGACGATTGAACCAAGTTTGGTCGTTGATCCTCACACTGTCCTTTTGTCTCCCAACCCATTGGCCTCTCTGTCTTCAGAGTTATTGTTCGGCCTTTCATACGATGGTCATGATTTTCGCCGACTATGAACCCCATTGGCATTGCAATGGAGGGAAAACCCCAGAGGATTTCCTTTCCATGAAGCCAAGGTTCGAATCCTGCAGCCCGACGGGATCTATATGCTCCATGGATCGGGCCTCATGGGACTGGGACGGAGGCCCCGGGGTTTCGACGGTCTCCGAATGGGATCTCGTCTGCGGCCAGAAATACAAAGTTGGGTTTCTGCAGTGTGCGTTCTTTGTCGGGTGTTTGCTCGGTAATTGATATTTTCAGCCCCTGTGCGCTTTTATATCTGATGGCTGATCGCCATTAAGATTTTCTTTCAGTTTCTGATTTATTTTTTGATACAGGTGCAGGGATATTTGGGCATCTATCGGATTCTTCGCTGGGGCGTAAGGGTGTCCTGAAGTTGGTCTGCATCTGCAATGCCATTTTTGGTTTCTTGACGGCAATGTCGCCGAATTTCTGGGTTTATTTAATTCTCCGTCTATTGACGGGAATTAGCAGCGGTGGCCTGGGGTTGTCGTCATTCGTCTTGGTGACGGAAGCCGTCGGACCGTCCAAGAGAGGACCGGTTGGCATGTCGACTTTCTACTTCTTTTCTCTCGGCATAGCAGTGCTGCCGACTCTGTCCTACTTTTCCGGCAACTGGAGATATCTGTACGTCGCGAGTTCGATTCCCTCGGCCTTGTATTGCATCTTCGTTCTGCCGTTCGTTTCGGAGTCCCCGCGGTGGTACCTGGTGAAGGGCAGGCTGCAAGAAGCCATGGGCATCATGAGATCAATTGCGGCCAAGAACGGTAAATCGCTGCCGGCGGGAGTTTCTTTGGCCCTGGCAGGCGACGAACAGGATGCGGCGGACTCTGACGAGTCATCGGGAAGCCTCGTGGACGTTTTCCAGTCGCCTGTGGAGTGGGCTACTATGGTTTGAGCCTAAACGTTGTAAATCTAAGTACCAGTTTATACCTGAGCGTTTTCCTCAACGGAATCGCAGAAATGCCCGCCTTTGCCCTGACGGCGGTCATGTTAGAAAAATTCGGACGGCGAGCGATGCTGGTCTCCACGATGCTGCTGAGCGGAGTGGCTTCTGTGTTGGGAGGCCTGATGTCGGCCCTACTCCATGTTCACAGTTCGAATCCCAACTCCACAATGGGCATGCCAAGCTGGGTTGTCGGGCGCATGCGGGGATTTCTGAGCGGCGTGCAGTTAGCATGTGGCGTGGTAGCAATATTCGGCATGGCGGGGACTTATAATTTGATATATATATACACATGCGAGCTGTTTCCAACAGTAGTGAGGAACGCAGCGCTCGGGCTGGCGAGCGAAGCGGGACAAATCGGCGCCATAATCGCTCCGCTGGTGGTGGTGATGGTAACTGTAAATCCTTCCCTGCCGTTTGCAATTATCGGCGTTTCGGGTATTGTGGGAGGGTTTCTGGCTTTCAAGCTTCCCGAGACTTTGCATCGCCCTCTGTATGAAACCATGGCAGCTTTGAAGCATGCAGAGCCCACTACCTGTGCTTAATTTAATTGTTTCAAAACACAGGAGAAACGATGGAATGGGGAGATTTTCCTCCCATCAATGGTTAATGTGATGTTAATGAAGCAACTGCTTTCAGAGGTAATTTTGGACTTAAGAAAATATTGAGATTTGGCAAGTTGAAAAATCATACTAAAAAATCATGTTATCTTACCATGAATCATGACTCATGAGTTTTGTAAGGGGACTCGACTTTTCTGCTATTGCAAAGACTGTAACATTCTTCCTCCAGAAAATGATCATATAAACAGTGTGAGAATAAAGATGATCATGCCAAGACCGATGGATGAAAAATGAGACATCCCATTTAGGCTAGGTGATAAGAAAAGACCTGAGAATAGCATCTGGTCCTGACACCATAAAAAACCTCTGTGAGATCGATGATGTTTATGATCAAATAATTTTTGCAGCATTCAAGACTGAAATGATCGAAACATTTGAAAATGATAGAAGTAATAGAACTCAGCTCATACTGAATCCCCAACCACTAAAGAGAGGGAAGATATGGGAGAAACTGACAGCCGTGCTTCGGATAGGGGTTGGAAAATTAAATTATGGAAAGGCAGGTAAAAAATGATATTTATGCAGTAAACTATATATGTATATGTAATCCACTTCCCCTGGAAAGGCAAGTGCAATAAAAAAAGCAACTTAGAACCAATAAAAATTGATATTTATGCAGTAAATTAGTTCTATTTCATGAGTCCCCAACTGGCCAACCCATGAAATGTTTGGGGGTGTGCTCTGGTCGTTCTAAACACCCCTCCTCCCATCTCCCCAGTTCAGCTGTCCTGGAAACTTGTACACATAGTTCAAATTCAATTGGGGTGCCCAGAAAGTTTGTTTTCCAATCCAAAAAATGGACTTATGCAAATGGGGAGATGTGCTTCCTTTAAATTCCAGAAGGATTACATTTGGGCTAGACTATGTTAGGCATTGCAAGTGGCCCAGTTTTGGGGTCTTCTAAGATGAACCATGCATCACAATCACTTTTGTTTTGCCAAGCTGCGGCAACAGGGAGTTGCTCTTTCCATAAAAATAAGACAGTGCTTAAATTTTGTCCCAACCGTTTATTGGTGCTGTGGAAGACTAGATCTTTGGTGCGTCGCCTGACACACCATTGCATTCACCATTGAACAATGATCTCATTGGTTGTTCAGCTGAAATTTCTATTTTTTGAAATTGCTTACTTTATAACATGTTTTTAAAGGAAACACAACATGTTGCAACTTGCATGACAAGTAATGTCCAACTGTGGGACATGCAAGGACAATGGGTTTAAATTTCTATTTACAATTGTGCATCAATTACATATAAATAATGACTTAACTTAAGCCCAAATATGTTATAGCCAAAATATAACAAGGGAGTCTTACTAAGGTTATGTTGGATATGTTACAGTTGGAGAGTCTTCCTGCAACGGTAGCAGGGGTCTGGTCTGATGATCCTACCATGCAATTAGAAGCACCAACTCAATTTAGGAAGCTTCTCTCTGTTGGTAATAGTCGTGAGTATATGTATCTTTATTACCATTTTCTTTTGTCTTTAGGAAATGGCCATCTGAAAAAATATATGTGACAGAAGGTAGTCCTCCAATTGAGGAAGTTATCGCTGTGGGTGTGGTCCCTCGACTTGTAGAGTTTCTTGCAAGGGATGATTTCCCTCAGCTTCAGGTATGATCTGTTTTTCAGTTGAGATTCTAAGTATTGAATTGACATTATATTGTGGTAATCTAATATCGTTTTAATTTGGTCATATTATAGTTTGAGGCAGCCTGGGCTTTAACAAATATTGCGTCCGGAACCTCAGAGCATACCAGAGTTGTGATTGATCATGGAGCTGTGCCCAAGTTTGTGCAACTTCTTAGTGTTGCCAGTGATGATGTCAGAGAACAGGTTGCATTTTGGACCTTTCCATCCATTTATGTTACTTAGAAATATTTTTGAAATTTGCCATCTCTATGTTCAATGTGCTTTCTTTACAGGTCTAAGGGTTCTTTTGAACTAATTGAGATAGTAATGTTCGTTTCATTGTAAGGACCATGTATTACAAAACATAATGTCGGTGATGTACATTTATTAAGCTCCATGGTGTGGTTTGCCTCTCACAATTTTAATCTGTTTGATGGACAGTAGGTTTTAGGTTTTGAAGATCTATTGAGGAGTGGTATTTGCAGTCTCTGCTCTAGCCAGGGAACGGACTATTCAATTGATGTGGGTGTTTAGAGGGAAAAAAAAGGTTATGGCTGAACTGGAGCATTTGCTGCTAGAAGCAGCTGGTCGAACATCTACCAATGATGGAAAGCAAAACCGAAATCCTGCGAAAGGGAGACTGGAAGATTCTGATTCAGATGATGGCAGTGACTCGAAATACATTGATGACGATGATTCAGATGATGCTGGGACAGCAAATAGGAAGGCTTCTGGGTCAAGAATGCCCCTGAAAAATAGATTTGATTCTGGTGACAAGGATGATGATGACAGGGGTTGCTGTGATGATTCCGATAGCAAATTATCGATAGGAAGTGATTTATAAAAAGATGATGAAGATAGGGAGCAGCTTTGAAGATATTAGAAGCATAACAATGAGGAGATCAAAACTTCCCAAGTGGTTTATGGAACCATTCTTTGAGAATATCATTGTGGGCTGCTTTGTAAGAATTGGGATAGGAATGTCCAGGTCAGGACAGAGTACTTACCGTCTTTGCATGGTAAAAAATGTTGATGTGACAGACCCTGATAAACAATACAAGTTTGAGAACCGCACCACATACAAGTATTTGAATTGTTTCTGGGGTAGCAAGAGCAATGCAACAAGATGGCAGATGGCCAGGGTGTCTGATTCACCTCCACTTGAGAAAGAGTTTTCAGATTGGGAACGGGAAGTAGAACGCAGTGGTGGTCGGATGATTAGTCGAGCAGAAGTTGAGGAAAAAATAAATGCGCTAAAAAAGATAAATCAATTTGTGTATTCTGCAGAAACTGTAAAACAAATGTTGCAGGAAAAGAAGTTGGCTTCCAAAAGGCCATCGAATGTGGCTGCTGAAAAGGACAGGGTTAGAAGAGAGATGGAGCTAGCGGAGAGCAGGCATGATTATTCAGAAGTTGAGAGAATTAAAGTGAGATTGAAGGAACTAGAAGTCCTTTCTCTTCAGAGCAAAAGCAAGGATGCAAAAGCCTTGATGCTAATAGAAATGAATAAGAAAAACAAGGCTGAAAATTTCAAGAACGCTTTTGAGATCAAGCCTCTAAACCTTAATCTTAAAGCAAGTGAAGCAGGGTATGATCCTTTCACTCAGCGTTGGACTCAATCTCAAAATTATTATGATACAAAGGCGAAGGTTGCTGAAGACAACACTGATGCGAACAAAGAGGCAGATGCAGCCAAAGTAGAGGAAGCCATAGCAATAGAAACTGCTGAGGATGATGGAAAGCTTGTCGACACTGATGCTCCTGTATCAGAAGATGCAAGGGTGTATTCTTTGCATGATTTTGAACTTCCAATTTCACTTGCTGGACTGCAGAAGTATGGGGGTGCTCAAGGGGCCCCTTTAGTTTTTATGGCTAGAAAGCAGAAGATTGAGTCAACTTGTGGAGTGCAAGTTCCTAGCAATGATGGAAGGAGGCATAATCTGACATTAACTGTGAATGATTACAAGCGTAGAAGAGGCCTGTTGTTAAAATAAATAATGATATTTTCTCTGCTTGTTGGTTTCCCCATTTAATTTTTATATGAAAGATTTGGAAATTTCCTTTTGGGATTGCTAGAAACATATGCAGAAAAGCCTTAAAGTGAACATTTTTGTAAATTGTTTCAAATTCTATATGTAGTGTGCCATTATAGGCACTTTAAAACACAACTGCAATAACCTAGTCAACCAAGGATTGTCTTTTAACAGTAGCAACATCATGGATTGTTGGCAGGCATGAAATCAACAATGTGTTAGAAATATAGGCTGTATTTTCTTGACATCTAAAGTTCAAGGGTGTTTTTTTGTCTCAACCATTCTGCTAAAAAATGGTATATAATGTTCCAAAAGGATTCCTTTCCTCTAAGTAACACTATTCCACTGTAAGTTATCATGCAGTTGGTGAAACATGGCATTTTATGTTGTTTGAGATTGATGTTGAGTGATGCCTTTTTCTAAATTATTGTTGAAATATGTATTGTTTTTCATATTCATGTAATAAATGCTATGTTTTATTAATTTCTGTTGTTGTAGTATAGTTTGCTTAAATGCTTTTAGAGTTGTGGTTGTTTTGTTGTGCTTAGTTGTTTATTCTTGCTTTCGATTGATTGCAATTCTATCTAATAAGCAACTATCTTTTACATGGTAAAAAAGTTTGGCTGAATCGAGGAAAACATTCGAAAATCTGGAAGAACTTTGGTACAGCCAAATAATTCGGTTCAGTTGGGATTCGTATAGTCAATCTGTTGTTTGTCCAAAACTGAACCAAACCAAATCCAATTTTAACCCAAAAAAATCATCTTCCCAAGAAACCCTAAAGAATTCTTAAGAAAATGCATTTTAACTTTCAAGCCACCAATGAATATGATATTTGCCCATTTCTTCTCCCTGTCCTACCAATGCCTGTCACTACTCCCTCGTTTAGGAAATAGCCATGGGAGATTTCAGGAGACTATGTTGCTGCTGATGCCTAGAGAGGTTTGTCTATTCTGTTCATGTGTGAAGTCTCGAGGAGACTGCATTTGTAGTTGGGAAACTGTTGCCTGCACCTTAAAGGCCTGCTTAGACCTTCATAAACAAAGTTACACTCAAATGAAGCATGCCAACCGAGCCAACATACTAAATAAGTAGATTCCACTAGGTATTTAGTCATATATTCTCTGTTTTCTATGTGCTTATTTAATTTTTGTTTTTCAACTTGAAAGGGTGTACCTAATGTCTGTGCATATCCTTCTTACTTCCAAAAAACCTAGAACAGGTTACATGACCTGCATTATCAAAAGTAGAATCACAACACACGCAAACAAATACATACGCCCACCAAGCACAAGAAAATAGTGTGATGGCTATCAACTTTTTAAAATCAAACTTGTAATAATCTCAATAATAAATCTAATGTTCTTTAGAGAAGCCCTGCTACTTTTTGCTGGGTTTCATACAGTTTATTATGTATGATAAGGAAATACATTTTCTTGAAGGGATTGCATCAGAAGGCTCAACGGACCTTTGAGCATTTTTGTAGGGGTTTATGTTATCCAATCATTAAAATTTTTGATAAAATTAGTCTGGACTATCCACATACCTATTTTTTTTCAATAAATTTGAAGAAGTTCATGTTTTTGCTTTAATAATATGTATACTCCTGAATTTTCTGAACTGTAGTTCTGTGGGCCAATTGTTTTCTGTATTGTATGGTATCCACATTTGAATTTAGATTCTATCTTGATAACTATCATTTCTTAGTATGTTTTTATGAATATATTGCATTGTAAGTGTTCTTTCTCTTCTTACATTGGACAAGAGAATACGACTGTCTTTGACAATGTGAAGTTGTTGAAGATGCAAAAATTCCCTTGCTTTACATGAGCCAACTTGACCTTCAATAGAAACGTTGCTAAACACAATGAGAAGTTTCATGTTTCTTTAGAGAGCATCCCGAAAGGCTTGTGTAATTCCTGCATTGTTTTGGTTGATGCCTTGCTGAGGAATCATTGAGACTCGTCATGGTTTTGTGGTCCAATCAGAACCTATTCAATACTCACCTTCATTGACTATATTAGTTGGACACAAACCCTGTCAAAACTCTCAAGCCAGTAGGGCTCGGGCACAATGTTAGTTCCTCAATACGGTGATCAAAGTCTGTCTTCAACATTACAATTGTCTTCACGCATCCTTTTTCTAAATAAATCTATATTACATGCGCTTGAAGGACTAGCTTTGAAGTCTCTATTCTCCGGCAATGTTCAGGGCTAAGTTCATGTAGGCAATTCTATGTTGAAATTATACTTGGGTACCGGAATCTTATATTGGCGGGAGACCGTTACTCAAATGTCTGCCAAAAAGAGCACCCATTCTGACACACCACCTATGCAAAGGAAGAAGCCTCACAAGTGTTTGGGCTCCTTTTCTCTATCATGGCTGGGGAAGTAGCCAAGAGTAAATATCTCTGCAGGCATGAAGTCCAATAAAAATAATGTATAAGACATATTTGACAACCAACAATTGCATCTAAAATGCAAAATATGTTCCCGGCCTTTCAGAAAATGTGGAGTCCAGCAGAATGTGAGGCCAACACTATCATCGAAATTCCAACCAGATATGAATCTTTCAGTGTTACGGTATTATGGGACAATAACATCACTGATATATGAACTATATATCAAGCTTTCTGTTACACAGTAATTTGTCACCATTGGTCACCGTCCCTGTTACCCCTTTTCCGTACTTTGGAGGACTCATTCCGGGACCTGTGAGCAGTGACATAACTTAAAAACACTTGCATTATGTTCCCCTAAGTATGGACTTCATGTGCCCTGAAGACACCTCCTGCAAAATATCCCTGAAAAGTGCCCTTTTTCCATTAGCGCGGGTCCACAATGTACTACCCGCACCAATGAATGAGATCCTCAAAAGAAGGTGCGACCATTGGCGCTCTGTCTTAGAGTAACACCCGCGCCAACCAAGTTTGGAAAATATTTTTGACAAACGCGCGCCCAGATGTTTTTTCCCTTCAAGTCATGAAGTCTTTTGAGGATAAAGCTCATCTTCTAGATGTCGAGAGTCATCATCTATCCTTTACATCTATCCACAGTGGCTTTTTGGAGATAATGCCAATCCATAATGGGTGTCCTGATGCATTGTATCTTCCTCCCCTTCTCCATCTAAAAACGTCTGTCCTCATGCATTTGACAAGCTAGTTTTTGAGTAATAGTGATAACGCTTGTCTCGAGTGATAGTAAGGATTTTGGAGCATGGGAAGGTTATGCTGCCGGAAGTCTGAGAGAGAGAAGGTCTATTGCAAGACATATATAGCTGCTCGCCCAGCCAGAGGAGAGATTCAACGTCAGAACTTTGGTTGTATCTTTCTCTGTTGATTATTCATTAACAAACATTATCAAAATGAACAATAAGATCGGAACCATCTGCGGATAGAGGCGATCCCACTAGCCCAAAATGGGTCTAGCAACAATCAATTAATGCTACCATGCAAGTTCCTAGTTGCAAATTGAAAGTGGATTATGAGAACCAACCTAGAGTCCAACGCTCGTGTCGTAGAAGAGTTGATACTCCCGTTCCCTTGCTCCGGCAGGTCACGATCCTCATGATCTCCACGAATGGATACCTGCACATGCAAAGAACGAAGCGAATACAAGCATAAAATTCACTAAATACAACCATATATCAGTCAGAAAGGAAATAGATCAAACATTATCATAATGAAAAATAAGATCGGAACCATAATGATAGTCGTTTATTAATTAATAATCAACAGAGAAAGATACAACCAAAGTTCTGACGTTGAATCTCTCCTCTGGCTAGGCGAGCAGCTATATATGTCTTGCAATAGACCTTCTCTCTCTCAGACTTCCGGCAGCATAACCTTCCCATGCTCCAAAATCCTTACTATCACTCGAGACAAGCGTTATCACTATTACTCAAAAACTAGCTTGTCAAATGCATGAGGATAGACTTTTATAGATGGAGAAGGGGAGGAAGATACAATGCATCAGGACACCCATTATGGATTGGCATTATCTCCAAAAATCCACTGTGGATAGATGTAAAGGATAGATGATGACTCTCGACATCTAGAAGATGAGCTTTATCCTCAAAAGACTTCATGACTTGAAGGGAAAAAACATCTGGGCGCGCGTTTGTCAAAAATCTTTTCCAAACTTGGTTGGTGAGGGTGTTACTCTAAGACAGAGCGCCAATGGTCGCACCTTGTTTTGAGGATCTCATTCATTGGCGTGGGTAGTACATTGTGGACCCGCGCTAATGGAAAAAGGGCACTTTTCAGGGATATTTTGCAGGAGGTATCTTCAGGGTACATGAAGTCCATACTTAGGGGAACATAATGCAAGTGTTTTTAAGTTATGTCACTGCTCACAGGTCCCGGAATGAGTCCTCCAAAGTACGGAAAAGGGGTAACATGGACGGTGACCAATGGTGACAAATTACTATGTAACAGATGCCCCCTAAAGCATGAGGCCCGAGAGAGAGAGAGAGGGGTGAAATGCTTTACAAAAACACATGTAGCTGCTGCCGAGATTCTGCATCGAGAGATACAACTGATAGCTCAAGTACATGATATATGTGGTATGGTCACAGCCATCCATAAGAGAGTACATAAGAATCTAGATCCATAGTATGGGCGCAGCCATCTGGTTAGGATCAATGAATCGACTCAGGTATGGTCGCAACCATCCAGTGAATGAGTCATGTAACAAGAATCACGCCTGGATTACAACAGACAAAATCCAGGGTCATGCGCTCCATCTCGACCTGAACAAAAGTACAAGTTCAAGCATGCGAATATATGAGCTGAAGTCGAACATGCATGAACATCGTCTAATTACCAGTCAATAATGGGAACTGTTAACAGACGCAAGAGGTACCACCAATAATGACAATGGCCCTCAAGGTACTATAGGTACAATCTACGGCGTGCGAATCAATGAGCTGGCATCGAACACCCGTAGAATCATTCGATCGGAGGCCAATGATGAAAACCTCAAGTCGAACACGAAGAACCTGCCATTGAGGCATGCAGGCTCCAAGGCACCGAAAGGGAGTCTCTAGATCATCTTCCTGGATAATGAGCTGAAGTCGACAGGAAGTGACCTTGATCGAAGGTGGGCCATGATGTTTCCCACATCAGCGACACGAGACAGAGAGATAATGTTGTGAATCAGGATTATGTGAGCTATCAGAGGGAGGTTGTTTTTCTGCAGAGGTCAACTTCTCTTGAACATATCGGCGGCACGATAGTGGAATTGGCAGTATTTGACATCAATGGATCAGAGGTCATGGTGACGAGGCAATGAGTGGATGAGAGGTCAAACAAGATTACCAAAATCCACGGAGGCAAGTGAAAAATGAGATGAGATATCCCCACCCAGACACGAAAGCAGACAAGTGCCATGTTCAAGAGCGACATACTGCCGACACGACAATAATTATGGTTCCTTTTTTCCCCCCGACATTTCTGGCGAGTACCCCAATTATTTTTAACAAGCTTAATGGGGATAGCATATGCTTGTGGTGTGTCATTTCGACAGAAGCCGATGTCATCAGGTTTTAACGAGTCTGACAAAGGAAGAACTCGGCGTCTTTTCATGTTTAGAGAGTTTGAAAAGACAGCAAAAAATGAAACTCCAGGGGTGTCCTGTTTCATAAAGTTGTGTCTCTCGAGTCCGAAAAAGTATAAAACAATGCTCGAAAGAACCGCCCGACCATTACGATCGAGGAGTACTTTTCATAAATAGTGATTTCGACCTGAAAAAGTAAAAAAGCGATCAAAACCACGTCGTTTCGTAACCATTAACGAGTCTGAAACGACAAAAACCCGGTAATCTTTTTATGTTTCAACGGTCGACAAAAAGAACTTAAAACGACCGCCCCTTATTAAGGTTTAACGAGTCAAGAGGAGTAACTCAGCAATCTTTTCGTCTTTAAATGGTCAGAAAAGAGCTGAAAGTGGACCTCAAAGTAACCTTTTCACATGTTTTACCGAGCTTGAAAAAGTAGAAAAAAGGAGCTCGTTTCGTCGCTTGAGTTGCACCAACCCCTGTCATCATACCAAGAACAGCGTAAAACCCATTTTGACATAAATATATTCAAAAATACCCCAAAAAATAATATTTTTAATGTATTTTTAGGTCAAAAATGCTATAAAATAGTGAAATGGTAAAAAACAAATTCACTTTTTACTTTTCACCTTGTGAGTTTACCATTGGAGGGTTTTGGGTGCAAACTTCAACCGCTGATCGTGATCAATCCAGGAAAGCAATCGAGCCGCCGTCCGGAGCAGGTAAGAGGTCTTGTCCTTAGCTTCATTTTCGTTCCATTTTTTTAGCTTTTCATCCACAGACGGATCCCCTGCAAGGGGATTTGCAAAATTTAGGGTTGCGCCATTGGCGCGGGTTTCCCGCTCGGGATCGCGCCAATGGGATTATTTTCCCAAAGGGGGCGCGACATTGGCGCGACTGTTTTGAAAACAGTCGCGCCAACCGCGTGACCTAATTTTCCCATGGATTTAACCGTTGATTTTGCAATTTTCCTTTAATTTTGGTTTCACCAGTGATCTAATGATGATATTTTCGACTTTATGGTTGCAGGGATTCGTCAAAATGGTTGTAGAATGGAGAGAAAGAGAGCATGATGCTATAGATGCTATGGCACTAGAGGATGAAGCCTGCATGGATGCTTTGAGGGACTGCGGCTTAAAGAAGTTTTTCCTCACCTCCTATTTGCGTGCACAACCGGAGCTACTACGATTCATCGTGGATGCTTGGGACATAGAGGATCAGGTATTCCGCTTGAAAGATCAGACATTGGAGCTGGATGTTTCCGATGTCTATTTTATCACTGGATTATCGCGGAGAGGTGCACGACCCATCTTGACCGGAAGTAGGCCTTCCGGGGAAAAGATGGGGGAGGTGATGGAACGGGTTTGTCCTGGGGCACAGTTTGGATCAAACAGTGCCAAGGTAGATATTGTCACAGTTCCAGACCTAGTGCTACAAGTGATATTATTCACTATTACACGGACGACTGAGGTACAGGTGCCCCATGAGGCCAGCAAGAATCATTTACTGCTGGCAACCGAGTGTCTCCACCCTACTCTGTTTGACTGGGCCACAGCTGTGACTACAAACATCAAGAGGCAGCTTACGAAGTGTAAGCGTGGGGGCAACAAAAAGTTCGGGTATGGATCCATTGTGGTATCCTTCTTCTTGGAGCGACTGCCGATTTTCCAGATTCAGGGAGGTATAGTGGCAGATCCAAGTGCCACGGGAACCGAGGTTGACTCGATGGGCAGCACTGATGCCCAGAGGACGAGGGGGCCAGCAGATGGCCTGGAGGCCCGAGTTCTTCATATGGCTTCGTCACCAGATGATCGTTATAGAGGACTGGCCCTATGCGGGCACCGATTTTACTGGAGACCCAGATCTCCCATTGCCTGTGGGAGAAGACTGGGATGAGGAGCTTGGTAAGAACTCTTTGTGTTTTTGATGTTTTTTATGTATTTAAGTTTTTTTGTAATACATGCCTGTCTCTGACAACAGCTATATATATGTATGCAGATGTTGGTGCAGAGCGACCAGCTGATCTGTCTCACATAGCACGGAGGGTACAACCTGCAGCCGACCCTCAGGTAGAGGGTGGTGTGGGTGATGAGCTAGTACAGAACCTTGAGGCACTCACTCGAGGGATTCCAGACTATGCCAGGTTGGCGGATGTGCCCTTCGCATACCAGAGGCACACAGTGGGAGTACCAACTCGCGTCCACCGTCTGCTGAGACGTTTGGTGCGAGCGGTGACATGCTATCATGAGCATCACCGTGATTAGACGCCTAGGTTTCATTTTTGCATATTTTTGAGAGACATGTTGTCTGCGGCCATATGAGATTCGGACATGTATTATTTTTTGGATTATGTAATGCGCGCGGCGCAAACATTATGATACACACGTATATATATACATATGCCTATGGTTTATTATTATGCTTGCATGTGCTTGCTTGTATAATGTTTTGGTTACAAATTACACAAATGTCTATCTAATACATGATTAGCCAGTGCATCAGATAATGTGTTTAATTGTCGTGGAATATGCTGATATGTGATAAAATCAAAGTTCCTTTCTAACAATCTCACACGTAAATACAACCTTAAAATGCGATGGTCTCTGACGGAATATTGCCCGTTGAGCTGGTGGACGACAAGTTGAGAGTCCAGGTTCACTACCAATGCACGAATGCTGAGATTAATTGCTTCAGCAAGTAGCTCGATTACAGCACAATATTCGGCGACATTGTTAGTGGTACGACCCAAACACACGCCTTGAAAATCTATCGGCTCGCCATGAGGATCATAGATCACCCACGCCGCAGAGGACAAGTTGCGAGTACTACAGCAGGCACCATTAGCGAAACCAACATAAGGTGCATTAGACATCTGCACAAGAAGCGAAAGACACAATAAGTGGCAGTTACGCCTTTAAAACTGACACACATACACACAACACACTTGCTAGAGTACATGTATGTACAAAATAAATTGTACCAGTATCATGCATAGTACTTTTTCAAATACAGCCCGTTTCGGGGCTTCCCAAGAGGGTTCCCTTCATAATCAATTAGCTTGTAGGCCGCTTTTTGCAAAACTTTCTTGACAATGTAAGGGCCTAGCCACATAGGCTCGAGCTTTCCTGCTCCTAGCTTATCTTTTGCCTGATCGTAGAGCATGACTAAATCTCCCTCCACAAAAGAACGTGGATGTACAGTCTGATCGAAGTGAGTCTTGACTCGCTTCTTTTGCGTTTCGATGGCCAAAGAGGCGAAGCGACGGGTCTCATCTAGCAGTTCTAGGTAAAGAAGGCGTTCTTCTAACGGAGTAGTGTTGGGAAGTAGCTCGACAGCCAATTTTAATGAAGGGATTTCACATTCGATTGGAAGGGTAGCCTCTAGTCCATAAACTAGTTGAAATGGAGTGAAACTAGTGGCATCCTTCACGGAGGTTCGATAGGCCCACAAGGCAGGGAACAACATCAAATGCTAGTTAGACTTATGCATGCCAACGGTACGTTGAAGCATTGTAACCAAAATCTTATTGATAGCTTCAACTTGGCCATTGGACTGAGGGTAGTATGGAGTTGAACTATCGTGCTGCAAGCCTAGCTGGGTTGTTAATTCCAACATCATATGATTACAGAAATGCTTCCCGTGATCAGTGACGATGGCTTGAGGGACGCCGAATCGCGAGATAACATGGTTGAATAAAAATTTCGCCACTGTGTGACCGTCTTCAGTTAATGTAGGCATCGCCTCGACCCATTTAGTAAAGTAATCGACGACAACGATAATAAACCCATGCCCCCCGGCCGAGCGAGGGTTATAGGTCATATAATCAATGCCCCATTTTGCAAAAGGGCCGACGGTGACAACAGGGTGCAATGGAGCAGGAGGCGCTCGCATCTTCCGCTGGTATATCTGGCACTCATGACAAGAGCGGGTGGCAAGAATGCAATCCTTGAAGATAGAGGGCCAAAAGTAGCCAGCACGGAGGATTTTTTGGGCTATGGCATATCCGGACATGTGACCGCCACAAGCACCAGAGTGGCAGTCATTCAAGACATGCTCAGCTTCCTCGAGAGTTAAACATCGGCGGAGAACAGAGTCGGCGTCGAGGCGATATAGTGTATCCCCAATGATACGGTAGGGTTGAGACTGATGACGAATCCTTCGTCGAGCGTCTTTGGACATGCCAGGGCGAAAGGAGGACGTTTGCAGATATATAATGATATCTCCATACCATGGATCGAGGGTGCTAATGAGAAATAAGGTCTCATCCGGAATTTGATCCTCTACGTGAGAGGTCGGGGAAGAAGATGGCAAAGAGCAAAGTAACTCAGCAAATACAAGGGATTTCTTAGACTTGGCAGTGGTAAATTCCAAGTCAAACTCTTGGAGGATGACAATCCACTTTGAGTACTTGCCCCCCAGCAACTGGCGTGACAAGATATACGTCATGGGGTTGCAATCAAAAATCACGGTGGTAGTGCGCAGCAGAATGTAGTGACGGAAGCGTTGGACAGCACAAACGATGGCTAAAGCCAACTTCTCGACATAAGCATATCGAGTTTCCGTATCTAAAAGGTTGCGGCTGAGATAATAGATAACATGCTCGGTGTCATCATCGTCAGTTTGAACGAGAACCATGCCGATAGTGGTGTCGGCGGCAGCCAAATACAGGGTGTAATCACGATAATAGTTCGGAGGACGGAGCAATGGAGCAGAAACAAGGAGAGCCTTGAGACGCTCAAAAGATTCCTGAGCAATGGTATCCCAATGAAAAGGGACATCGCACTTTAGTAATCGTGTGAAACCTTTGGCCACCTCGGCATAGTTTGGAACGAAACGTTGTAGAAAATTTGCTTTACCCTGCAAGCTTTGCAATTGCTGTAAAGAAGCAGGGGGAGGAAGATTCACTATAGCTTCGACTTTAAGGGGATCCAAACGAATGCCCTCTCGGGTGACGACAAACCCGAGAAGTCGGTCGGATTCAACACAGAAGACACATTTGTGAGGATTGAGCCTGATTCGGTAGTATCGACAGCGAAGAAAGATTTCGTGAAGGTGAGTAGGGTGGTCCTGACGTTTGGCTGAATGAGCTGGAAGATCATCCAGGTATGGCTGTACAATGTGTCGAATGTCATGAAAAGCATAGGACATTGCACGTTGGAAGGTAGCACCAGCATTTTTGAGACCGAAAGGGAGCTTCGTATAGGCAAAAGTGCCCCATGGACAGATAAAGGCAGTTTTGTGTTGATCAGCGGGAGTAATATTGATCTGGTTATAGCCAGAAAAACCGTCCATAAAAGAATACATTTCACTTCTGGCACACTCGTCAATAATTTGATCAATGAATGGTGTGGGAAAATTATCTTTAGGACAGGCCCGATTTATATCACGATAATCGACACAAACACGGATTGTACCCTGTTTTTTATTTACAGGTATGATATTAGAAACCCAATCTATGAGCGGTATAGGATAAATAAAACTGGCTTTAAGAAGCTTCTCGACTTTGGCCTTAATAGCTGCAGCCTTTCGGGGGTGTACAGGGCATAAACGTTGACGAACAGGCTTAGCACCCGGGTACGTGATTATCTCATGCACCACTATGCTAGGATAAATGTCGGGCATTTCTTCATAGGACCATGCAAACACATCATGGAATTCGCGAAAAAGATTGGAATAAAGTTGAATCTCCTCCGGAGTACAAGTGACTCCAATGTGAAGATGCTCGACAATCCCTGGTTTCACAGAGATGTCGATGGGCTGGGTTTGCGTAATGTTTGCCATATTCCCTTCAGAAGACACCTGATAAATCTGAATAGGTGTTTGTAATGGGAGACAAGGAGCAAACCGCTCAAGGCAAGTGAGAATATCCTGAGGGGCAGGGAGAAACGAGGAACGATGGTGAGAATCATGCCAAGGAAGTTCCTCGAGAGACATAGTCTCAATAATGGCTTCGTCAGAAGGGAATGTTTCTTTTAAAGGATCCGAAGAAGTCTCACCTACAAGCCCTGAGGATGGAGCGAATGAGTGGAGAACCTTGCTCAAAGGAGCAAGTTCAGAAGAGGGAGCCGATGCAGCAATAATTTCAACATAGTTGAGTTCGGCAGGACTCAACGGCATCTGGTCGCCCCAAGAATCTACTTGGTCGGTGGGAGGGAGGATCCACAGATCAGAACAAGTAGTAATCATATTGACGGAAGCGACGTTAGGAGGTGGGAGCGGAAAAACACCCATAAGGGCGGGATCTTTGAAAAGTCCGGCTCCCAGACTCTCAGATAATTTCGAGGTATGGTCCACAAAAGGGATGTTTCCTTCAGAAGAGGAAGCGAAGAAGGATAGCTGGTCTACGGTAACAATCTTCCCTTGATGAGGGAAACAGATGATACGAAACAAAGATGAAGCTACAGCTTTCATCGCGTAGATCTAGCTACGTCCGAGCAGGAGGTTGTAGGTAAGAGTAGCATCAACAACTTCAACTTCCATTTCGACCGTCTTCCCTTCCAAAGATATGGGCAAACATTGGAGTATACCATAAGGACGAGATGCTCTTCCATCAAAAGCTTCCAAGGTTGTGGGAGTCTGGCTCAGCGTTGGAGATCCAATAGCTTTCCAACAGGCAACAGACATGATGCAAGTAGAAGCACCTTCATCAATGACTGTACGATGAATCGTTTTGGAATCAATAATAACCTGTATAAGGAATGCGATTTGGGGAGGCAGTCTCTATGTATGGTGTTCTAAGTCAAAAGTAATTAAATCTGAGTCGGCCGGGTCTATGCCACCGATAGCGGATAGCAAGGACTTCCTCTGAGAAGGGCAGCTCTGGAGAACTTCTAAAGCAGACATAGCTGACGGAGTCTGAGCTAAGTCCTCAATGATATTGTAGTGCTGTGCAGCACGAGCATTTGGGTTGTAAGAAGATTTCCGGAGTATTCCTTTTGGAGGGGGTCGAAGAGGCGTCTCAGTAGTAGGTCTCTCGATGTGGAGTGGGCCTGAACTGAACGGAGGAGCACGGGAGGGGACCTCAGGCTCTTTCCCAGCAGATGGCGGATAATCTTTTGTTTGAGTACTGATATTGACAGGTATCGTTCCAGCCATAAACACTTGAGAACCGAAGGAAGAGGGAGGTTGAGAGGGGTCAGCCACCATTTGAGTTTTTTGAGTTTGTTGTGAGGGAAAGGGTTCTTTGAGCACCGTAGGAGTCCCGGGAGCGCCTTTCAACAAACGACTAACTTCGGACCGCCTAGGGCAGTCTTTGGTATAGTGATCTTCATCACAGATAAGACAAGGATACTTGGGTTTGCGCTTGGCACCGTCCTCGGGCGGAGGTTTAGGGGAGTCCTGTTTAGGTTGATCTGGTTTATTCTTCACTTTCCCTTTCTTCTTTCCTTTCGAGGCTTTGTCTGCCGTGGTGGACTGGATGGCATTGACCTCGGAAGTAATATTCGAAGTGGGTGTTACCTGAGAAGTGTGTTCATTCGAAGCAGGTGATTTTTGCTTCCCAGGGTTCGCGGAATTTTTCTTCGAGGACGAATTAACAGAACCAATAATACCGTCAACAGTTGGTGTTGGCGGGGCTTTGGATGTCCCTGGTCTCGGGGCGTCAGGCAAATAATCATACAATGTACCTGATTGTGAATAAACCAAGTCAAGGTACTCAGCGCACGCGATAGCTTGCTCTTCAGTGACACATGCCCCCATGGCAATGTCCCGAGCTATTGGAGGAACGAATGAAGTCGTAAACCAATCGGTAAGAAGTTGGTCGGGAATCCAAAATTTGATCATACGTCTACGCCGTCTCCATTCATGAATATGATTAGAGATATGTGTAGCCATTGTCTGTCTTAAGGATGTGAGGAGGTGTGTACCCGTTTCATATCGAATAGGCAACTGAAAATGAGTGAGAAATGCCATAGCCAACGAGTTAAAATCCTGAAAGGATCCGCGATTGAGCTCAATATACCACTTAGCGGCAGAGCCAGTGAGAGTCCTTTGAAAAAGACGAAGCCGAATTGAATCATCAAGCCATGAATTGGATGAACACCAGAGGTGATAAGTCATGACATGAGCTTGTGGATCTTCATTAGCTTTACCATCGAATTTTGGACAGTCACCGGGAATTTTCGTTGGAACCGAAGGCCAATATGGATTATGGAGAATAGGATCATTGGTCAATTTGGACATATCCGGTAATTCTAAAGTTGCTAAGAAAGGTAATTGAGGATTAAAGGACATTTGGGGCTGCTGGTGAGATGGAGCACCAGGGTTCCAACCAATTGGCGGTTGCCCCCAAGGGCTTGGTCCAAACGGATTTGGCCCCATAGGGTTTTGTCCGTAGGGATTTTGGTTCTGCCCCCCAGCGTTCCAAGGATTACCAAACGGTCCTGCAGGAGAACAATATGGTTGCAGATAATTCTGATAAGGATTCGCCTGCAGTTGTTGATGATTTTGATATGGGGCAAACAAAGGTTGCCCTTGAGGTTGCTAGTAACCATACGGTGGCTGGACTCCAAACTGAGTTTGAGAAACAGGCTGAGTTTGATAGGCTTGTTGGGATTGAACTCCAACTTGCATTTGAAAACCGGATGGGGTCTGGGGTCCAGCCTGGGGCAAAAACCTGGGTTGAGCAGTGCCAGAAGGATGTCCTGTAGGTTGGGCTATCTGGCCGAAGGATGACCTTGTTGATATTGAGGTTGGCCTCCCTGCCCAGAAGGTTGTACCTACTGGGAATGGAGTTGTTGTTGCACAAGCGAAGGTTGTCCTAAAGGACCAGATGACTGAGTGGGCTGGGCAGTTGGTTGGCCTGATTGGATTTGAGGCTGACTGACTTGCCCAGAAGGTTGACTATACTGGACGGTAGGCTGACCATGTGGTTGTGAAGCTTGTCCAGATATTGGACCATATTGGACATTGGATTGGTTTGGGTTAACATATGATTGACCAATTTGTCCAGTAGGATAACCTTGCTGGATACTAGGTTGGGCTTGTTGAACAGAAGATTGACCTGAGTTACCAGAAGGTTGAACATAAGAGGGGAAAAGCAGACCACCAGAGGCAAAAGGGTTTCCCTGGAAGGATTGCCCTTGCTGGTCTTGATGAGGTGGTCTTGGAGATTGCGCAGACAATACTTGGACACCATGAAAAGAAGTGGAGCCCCAATCAATTGACAATGGAACTGAAATCTCAACAATCGGTTGAGACAGCAAATATCGATCGTATGGCCCCTCTGCTGGGACGTTTGACGTAGGATCAAAGACTCCGAATAAAGAAGCCGAAGGACGACTGAAAATAGGAGTCGAAGAAGCTACACATACCGTTGGAGCGGTTGTGATTGAGGTAACAGACGTACTGCGACTTTGTGGAGTAAAAGGCTCCGTGGTGGGAAAAGCAAGTTGTGACCAAATAGAACCCGTGAAAGGAGTTCCAGAGGGCATAGTATCCCTTAATGCTTTATAGCCTGGTGGTAGGTTCCCAGTAGTAGGAGTGCTACTGACAAGTGTAGGTTCCGTTGCGGTGGGAATTTCACCGCTCGTCGCAACGGATTCTTCAGTCGAAGTAGGGGAAACGTCCTCCATGTCGGAGGAAAAAGGTGGGACTGAAACACGAGGAGAAGTGTATTCCCAAAAAGGGACACCGTCCTCAGAAGGTTCCCAAACAGGGTTCCAATGAAACTCGTAAGTCTCGTCGCCCGGAGCACGAGAACTAATCGGTTGTATACTCGGAAGAACAGGAAGAATTCCACTCACAACCGGTATCTCGGCAAAGGAAGAAGACGAAATTGGTAATTCTGCCAGGATGAAACTTCACAAAACCTAGGGAGTCTAACGAGACAAAACCCTACTCAAACTAACGCAAACAAAATCTAACCGGGTAAATGTGTATCGTGGCCGAATAAAAATTAAGACGCAAAGACACAACTTGACCTTTTCATGTTTTAAGAGTCGAGAAAAGGACAAAAAGATGACTCTAGTCTCCTTCGAATGTTTAATGAGCACGAAGTGACAAGACGCTCACTGGCACCTTTTCTTTTAAGGAGTCCGAAAAGGATCAAAAGTGACTACTCTGGAGACTCTAGGCAAAGGGTTTACCAAACAATCCGTAAAACTGCTTATACACCTTGGCAATCAGATGAAAACCAAGGACTTCTCGTACGGCAATCAATCTTCCCGAATGTTGTGTTCAGTGCATTACGGCTTGTAAGGCGGCAGACACGGCTTCCTGTGGATAAAGGATGATAACCTAGTGGGGTCTCCCTTATATACGCGACGGTACGTGGGAGCTCAGTCCGTGCTAGACCACTATCGAGTCACAAGAGGAGGAATTACCCAACCGTAATGTGAAACAACAGTGACTAGGCTTAACGACGCCGGAACACGTCTCTAGCCTAGACCTCTAGACTGTATGCGTTACGTTCCAATGCGTTGTTAGATTCATTCGGTTTATTTTACAGTTGATCTTCAATTAGGTCTCAGTTTTTAGGTCCTACCGTATGTGATCTCTCAGAATTTCCTAAATGCAAACTATATGCCAAAATATATCATTCCGTTCAATGAATGCTAACTACAGAAGAGTTGAGATTTTCAAACAAACAAAATGATCACCAAACAATCAACAAAGATCCTAATGCAGCTAATAGCAATAAATGAAACTTTTTCCTTTTTCTTTTCTTTTTTAAAAGTGACTAATTGCCAATAACAATAAATGCTAACTAATATAATGCAAAAAGATCATTTGTTTTTTTTCTTTTAAAATGGCATAATGCACTTAAACAAATCTCGAGAGATATTAACAAGCATAAACAAGCAAATTTCACTCAATGCAAATAGAACCAAGTCTGAAACACCAAGATAAACTGTCAAAACAAGGAGAATCACAAAGACCTCAATGAACCATGTGATCTAAGCTCAAATGAAGTCAAGCAAAATCCAAACGAGCTAGAGGTGAATTGCTCGAAGCACAGAATAATAAGTTTTGACAACCACTAGACAACTGTAGAAAACAACCAAAAAGTTGACTGGTCAATCAAAGAACCAAAAACTCCCACGGAAGGCTCCATATACAAAGCCACTAGATGCTCTAGGGCTGGGATATAAAATTGATGGAAATAGAAAAACACCCGAAGGAAAAAGGTAAAAAACCAGTCAAACAGAGTTCTGACACACTCCAGTAGCTGAAAAGGATGTAAAAAGACAGAAATTTGAGTTTAAAAAGCTTCCAACAAACACACTGGCAAAGTTCACAGGACTGGCGTGACTGTCAGCCTGTAACTAGCGCTATTAAGGAATTAGCGCGAGTTGCTTTTGTGCAACATGCGCCAACTGGCGTGACTGTCAGGTAGAAAAACGTGCCAATAAAGTTTGCTGGCCTAAAAAATAAATCAAGCGGTCTAGGGTCTGGTCGACAGTATTCAGACAAATCAAACAACAAGAAACAACTTTAACACTGACCCAGAAAGCTCATTTACGCAAGCAAGCAAGAGAAAACCAAAATGCAAGACAAACTCCAAGCTGTTTGGTTCGTAAACCAAACCGGAGATTGACTGAAGTGGCGTTGATCTACTTCGCTAATGCAAAGCAATAGCGTTTCGAAGGCTACCTGGCCATGCTTCAGACTCCGTCCAAGGTTTATGAATCAAACAACAAATAGCTTCTCCCCAGTGGAGTCGCCAAATTATTGGAGAGGTAAATCCCCTCTACGGACAGAGGCGATCCCACTAGCCCAAAATGGGTCTAGCAACAATCAATTAACGCTACCATGCAAGTTCCTAGTTGCAAATTGAAAGTGGATTATGAGAACCAACCTGGAGTCCAACGCTCGTGTCGTAGAAGAGTTGATACTCCCGTTCCCTTGCTCCGGCAGGTCACGATCCTCACGATCTCCGCGAATGGATACCTGCACATGCAAAGAATGAAGCGAATACAAGCATAAAATCCATTAAATACAACCATATATCAGTCAGAAAGGAAATAGATCAAACATTATCATAATGAACAATAAGATCGGAACCATAATGATAGTCGTTTATTAATGAATAATCAACAGAGAAAGATACAACCAAAGTTCTGACGTTGAATCTCTCCTCTGGCTGGGCGAGCAGCTATATATGTCTTGCAATAGACCTTCTCTCTCTCAGACTTCCGGCAGCATAACCTTCCCATGCTCCAAAATCCTTACTATCACTCGAGACAAGCGTTATCACTATTACTCAAAAACTAGCTTGTCAAATGCATGAGGATAGACTTTTATAGATGGAGAAGGGGAGGAAGATACAATGCATCAGGACACCCATTATGGATTGGCATTATCTCCAAAAATCCACTGTGGATAGATGTAAAGGATAGATGATGACTCTCGACATCTAGAAGATGAGCTTTATCCTCAAAAGACTTCATGACTTGAAGGGAAAAAACATTTGGGCGCGCGTTTGTCAAAAATCTTTTCCAAACTTGGTTGGCGCGGGTGTTACTCTAAGACAGAGCGCCAATGGTCGCACCTTCTTTTGAGGATCTCATTCATTGGCGCGGGTAGTACATTGTGGACCCGCGCTAATGGAAAAAGGGCACTTTTCAGGGATATTTTGCAGGAGGTGTCTTCAGGGCACATGAAGTCCATACTTAGGGGAACATAATGCAAGTGTTTTTAAGTTATGTCACTGCTCACAGGTCCCGGAATGAGTCCTCCAAAGTACGGAAAAGGGGTAACAGGGACGGTGACCAATGGTGACAAATTACTGTGTAACACTTTCAATCCCAAAATATAAGTGTTGGATGCTTCACTGCAAAGCCTAGAAGCCTTCTTTCAAATGTAACAACTGGATGATGCACAGAAGTTGATGCTAATAGAAGTCCGTATGGAGCGACCAACCCTTAACATGGTGGTGGGCTCTTGTACGAGAAGCCTTCTTTCAAATTTAATAACTGAATGATGCACAGAAGTTGATGCTAAAAGAAGTCAGTATGGAGCGACCAACCCTTAACATGGCGGTGGGCTCTTGTACGAGACTTAGTCAACTCAAATTCACCTCCTACACAAACTTTGATATGGTTCAAGCAAGAAATGCAAGATAGGTTATACCTGAAGGGGAAAGCAGAGGAAATCATGAAGCAATGGATTCACGTAAGGCAAGTACGTGGTCAAAGGCATCAAACAATATTTTTGATGGCTTCAAGTCCATGGTGATGAACTTGGAAGTTCCTCGACTCACTTCTCAGAGGACTCTCAACCAAAATATCCAAAGAAAAATGGACTTGCTTAGTATAAATGCTTTGGAGAATTCTTTACAAGTAGCTTTCGAGTTTGAGGCCAAAGCTTCAGAAGAAAATGTACTAAGCCTCCACCAACTAAAGCAAGGTTCTCGAAGCCTTATCTTTTAGAACTGTCTCTATTAGTAACTCAGAGCAGCCTTTAAATCAGGGAAATGATTACACAATAGATAAAATTGGCCAGCACTTATCAAAAATTCCATCCAGCCAGATAGTCGATGCTCAATCCTACTTTATATTTTCTAAGGACAACCAATAACTCCACGAGGATAACATGATCCCTATTTAGCAAATACACCGGCTGCCCGCTCAAATGGCTGGTACCTATAATCATAGCCCTGTATGGATAAAAACTGATGACTACGAGTTACATTGGCTCTATATATTGATGACAGTTTCTTTAGCTTTGCCAACAATCATTGTACTCTAGTATAGACTAAATGGACACTAGAATTTCCATTATCCAGAAGATGGAATCTTACCCAAGGCATTCACAAAAGTTGTTGCCAACCCACAACTGGTTGAAAATAATCTCCATCATCATAATAAACTTTATGCCCATAATATGCACAAATGGTAACACATGATACATCTCCCAAACCAATTGAGTCCAACTAAAGTCTAATCTGAGATCCTCCATTCTCAACACTTTATACATAAAAAAAACTTGTTTGTAATCGGCCTCTCTTTGCACTTTTTGGGGCAATTGCTAGTTATATTAAGTTACTTGAAAAATCGGTCTCCTACAATGTATTTTAGGTATCAGAGGAGGGAAACGGTTATTTCCATTGATTGAGGAATCATTTAGGCAATTTCAGTCTTGTAGAAAATATTTGTGTTGGTTCAGCCTGGGCTTGAAACTTTTTTGTTGTCATCTAATTAATGAATGCATTAGGTTGACCATAACAAAATATCCATTTTCAGAATACACATTATCGTCCACCCTTGCTTTCAACAATGCCCATTCACATGTCACTATTCTTCCCCACTCTATGCCTTACGGCGTTTCCTTTGCAACATAAGGTGCAAATGCTAGTAAATATTAAAGCACATACGAATTATGAATGAGTGTTGTGTGGTGGTACGACGGTATTTAATCCATATTAATGTTTTCCGCAGATTAATGCAGCGTTCACTGTCCAAGGTAGAGCATGGTTTCGTGTTAAACAATTTTTTTTTTATATATTATATTTATTTCTTAAATTATAAGATATACAAAAATAAACAAAAATAAAATTAAATAATTTAATGTTAACTTTGTAAAATATCATTTAATTTTTAATTTTTAAAGAGTTGCGCAGCTAATTGAAAGTCAACTCAAAATCGAATAAGTTAATGCCTACGGGACTTTACAAAGTAAAATAATGAAATAATAAGAGTTTATTCCCATTTAATTTTTAGTAACCTGCTCAACTAAAAATCGAATATATTAGTATTGTCTATAGTAAAATAATAACACAATAAGAGTTTATTTCCTCGTCCAATACAAATAAATAATTTAAATTAAAATAAACAAAAATAAAATAACTGGATTATGCTATTACAAAGTAAAATAATGACACAATAAGAGTTTATTCCCTCATCCAATATAAATGCAAATAAATAATTTGAATTAAAAATAAAATTAAATAACTTAATTGTGAGAATGATTTTGGCAAAATTACAGAGAGAATTATTTGTCGACGCGTTTCAAACCAACTAGTGTGGTTCATCGTCAGGACAAGTTGAGAAACAATTCTAAGCGATCCGTTATGAACGGGCAACTGTTAAAAAAACCTTTAACGGTTATAACATATATATATTGTTATAATTATAATCATTATTTTTTTTTTTTAATTTTTTATTTATTTTTTAGTTGCAATATTATATTAACTTGAAATTAATATAATAATATTAGCTTGGAGTTAATATAATAATATTGCAACTAAAAAAAATATAATAATAATCATTATAATTATAACAATATATATATATATGTTATAATCGTTATGGGTCTTTTTAACCGTTGCCCGTTTATATAGCCGTTGAAGGACCTACATGCTCTATTTAACGGATCGGTTAGAATTGTTTCTCAATTTGTCCTGACGATGAACCACACTAGTTGGTTCGAAACGCGTCGACAAATGATTCTCTATGTGATTTTGCCGAAATCATTTTCACAATCAAATATAGATCATAGAAGTCTAAACTCTTTAATAAATAACTTAATATTAACATGTAAAATCTCATTTAACTTTTAGTCAGTTGCAGAGCTAATTAACCTTCAACTCAAAATGGAATACGTTACTACTGCCTACGGCACGGTAATAATAACTATATTTTCGAAACTATATAATTTTTTTTTATTATTTTATTTTTAACATATATTTTCCAGTCGCAATTAGTGTTCACATCTCAATTATTTCATATATGCCTGGAAGATAAATATGCCTGGAAGTTGTTGAGTGGTAACAGTTGGATGGTTGTTCCTTTGTTTTGTTTTTTTTTTGGGAGTGGCAACATTATTATTCAAAGACTTGCTAATGAAATTTTATTTATTTCTAGATATTAATAGAAATTAATGATAAGATATTAAAAAATCATACAACTTTAGAAGTTAGGATTTCAACATCAATGTGGGACCATAATGTACACGGTCTCTTTATTTCTAGATATTAATAGAAATTAATTGTAAGATATTAAGAAAAAAATTATTTCATACCACTGTAGAAGTTAGGATTTCAACATCAATGTGGGACCATAATGTAGACGGTAGGTGAGACTTTTGGAGAGCAACCAACCAATGACATGTTTTTCATGGTTAGTGTTAAGGTGCCAGACAAATAATTAATGTCTGACTCACTTTCTTGGTAATCTGCTTCATGAGTGACCCGCACATTTAAGTGCATGTTGATTCATGTGGAAACGCAATCAACCGAATAGCCACCTCAAAACCATATGGATTTAAAAGGTTCTTTGACCTGAATCCATTTAATGCTATATAATTACGATTAAAAAACATATATTAATTTGGAAACATATTTTATGCTTAAACGTAGTCCCATATTCTGGCATACGATCGTGAATAAAATATAATGTTTATAATTTTTCAATTAACTTTCATTACTTTTGATGTAATAGATAATAATTTATTAATAAGATGTTTTAAATCGACAAGTTTAAAATACAAAAATATAAAATATATTAAAAATATAAAAATATATAATATCTTTCAATAATATATTTTAAATTAATATTCTTAAAAATATTATATAAATTATAATAAGATCATTTCAACATCATCCTATTGCTGCATCACCCATAATTCATAATAATCAAATTATATTGTTTATTTATTATACAATATGTCGACATCATTTATGATTTATAACAATCAAATTATATTGTTTACTTATTGCCCTGAAAGACATGTTCCAATTTAATATAGAAAAAATATTGGAGGGTTATATTTTTTTTTTTTTTTCCGAAGGTGGCAAAACCTATCAAACTCAGGTGTCAAACCAACAGTGAGGACAGCCATCTCTGGCTGCTATCCGCGAATGTCGGTTTGACTCATCACTGTTATCAAGGAAAACCACGCCACCTGTAATAACCCGCTGGTGGTCCGTAAGGGAGCAGGCTTTCACTCCTGCCAGATGCCTCTGGGTCTTGGGCCGTTAACCTGTTTCCTTACGTCCAAGGAAGACGAGCTCTTAGCCAACCAGAAGCAGTTTTACGGCATACTCCAGGCCGAATTGGAGGGTTATATTATGTGGTATTATGTTATATATATATATATATATATATATATTGACTTGATTAAATTACAAAAAAAATTAAGAATAAAATACAATAAAATAAACAATAATTATAATTATTAATTAAAACATTTTTATTTGTTCAAATTATATACAAATAAAAATAAAATAAAATAAAATTAGTATTATTAATAGTTATTTTTCATTTTCTCTTTTACTTAGTAGTATTAATTTGCTTTTGACCAAACATTTAAGGCATAGTTTAACATTAGAAATCCAATTTTTATTATTATTTAAATTTATTTATTTGTAAGGTGATTGGTTGAATTATTATCATGGGTTCTTTAGTAACTTCTATTTCTATTAGTTAATAATATTTCGTTTTTGGTTTTATTTCCTTTTTATTTAACTTTTTTTTTTTCTTGTTATTTTTTTTCTATTATTTCTATTTTCATGGATTCTATTTTTTTCACCATATTTTCAATTTAAGATGACTTAATATCATATTAAAAACATATTAAACAAAGGCTTTCAGTAGAAATCACATGAGAGAATTTTTTGGTCAATGTCTTTCGAACCAAAAAGTGTGGTTCATCATCAAGACCAGATGAAGAGGCAGACCATGGCCTCATGATGAACCGCACGCATTTCGAACCAAACCAACAAGTGTTGTTCATCATCAGGACCAGATGAAGAGGTAGACCATGGCCTCATGATGAACCACACGTGTTTGAACCAACAAGTGTGGTTCATCATCAGAACCAGAGAACCAGATGAAGAGGCATACCATGGCCTGATGATGAACCACACTTGTTGGTTCGAAAGACGTCGGCCAAAAAATTCTCTCATGTGATTTATACCCAAAGACTTTGTTTAATTCATTATGGATCACAAAAGCTTGAATACAAAAATTAAAAACATATTTTATAAATTTAATTATAAGCAATTATATACATATTAATAAAAATAAAGCACACAAATATAGATATATGTATGTTAATATAAACAATATTAATTAATCACATTTCTTAATTCTTGGTGATGACATTCAATAATACAATATTTTATTAGTTATTTTATTTTTGCAATGAAATCTTTGTCTTTGTCATTTTTTGTTTAATTAAGCTATAATTAACCCATGCAGTAGGTACCAGCTACTATGTAGCCCTTGTTAATAATTAAAATACTTTAGATTCATTTCAATATATATATATGTGTGTGTGTTAATGGTCTCATAACTAGTTTTAGTCATATCATTATAATATTATATTTAATATTATAATATTATTAATTAATATAATATATAGGGTGTAATGTACTAAGAAATACGACAATGAACAATTATATTAATATATACTATTATAATTTAATTAACTATTATAGTTAATTAATTTAATTTAACGTAATTTAATATATCTTGTTACAAAGAATTTGTTATTGGTGAGATTAATTCACTAGAAGAATGAATGAAATTACAATGTAATAAAGTTATGTGTATCATGGTAGGAATTTGTTGTAAATATACATCTAAATTGTAAATTTAAATTGTAAAATCTACATAATTTCATAGACATTGATAATAAAACTAAGCTACATCTCATTATCAAAATGAGAATTAGTCTCGTGGTAATATATATATAAATTCTAAGCTTATGTGATAACGATTTTATGAGAAAAATGTCTCTCTTTTAATCAATTTTATATGAAGACAGATTATCTTTTTTAATACATTCAACTAGTTTTCACATTTATATTCTAACATTAAATAATATTTATTTATATAAAAAAATAATCATTTTAAAATATTAATAAAAACTATAAATATTTTTTTTTATCCTGTGGAAAATCTATAGGAATTTTTTTATCCTATGGAAAATACTTTTTAGCCCTTGAAATATTTTTTTTATCCTATGGAAAATTTATAGGATTTTTTTAAGAGTAACTAGTATTTTTTTTGTAAATAGGATAAAATATATTACTTGGTAAACTCACAGATTACAAAATTTGGGTTGTGTGGGAAAGAGGACCTAGCACAAGACCCAACCGTAATACTAGTGCTAGTCATAACAAAAGCGGGTTCTGATTACACAAGTGGGAACCGCGGATCTTGCTTTACAACTTTCTTAAAATTGCGAGTATATAAGTCGAGAAAGGAGAAGGAAGCTTTATCGTGGCCGACCACACATAATTTGTTTTCCTCCACACTAGGAAGCATTTTGTGGAGGGAGAAAAACATGCACAAAGGAAGAAGAACAGGGAAGGAAACTGACGACATCACTCCTTGTTGGTGGTGACCCAATCCTCATCCAGACGAATGGGAGTCTCCTCAGAGCTTCCCTCCTACTGCGCAATGGTGATCGGATGACTCGTGGAGGCCCCAACATCCTCTTTCTTGATGCTCAGGGATCCTTACAAAGTTGAAAGGACCTTCGCTATCGACTTTTTCTTGATGACAGTACAACTCGGAGCATCCCGAGTGATGCATCTATAGTGGTGGATAGATTCGACATACACTACAAACTTCTTCGTGAGTTGGTCAATCTTTTTTTCCAGAACCTTCGTGCACTCCTCTTGTTATTGCATAGCAAGCCCCATTATGGTCTTCACTTGCCACAATGTTTCAATAGAACGCGCAGAGAGGTTTTCGCGTGCCCGGGTGAAAGTAGGATCTAGAATCGAGTTAAATTTAGCGTCGACCTCCTTAGTGGTGACCTCTCTACAGAGAACATTTTCTTGGGCTTCTATGTCTAAAATTTTCTGTTGAGTTTCCAAATTAACAGCCGTCGCATAGCATATAGTTGTGTGCCTAGAATATGTCTCCGCGCGAGTGTCAGGGGGCAGGCGCAGGGAGTGCCAGCGAGAGGCTGTGCGACCGCGCACCCCTCCCCGGCTAGGACTAGGGGTGGCGCAATTCCTCAGGGCCATGATAGAAGTAGAAGAACTAGAGAGTGTGTGGAACAAGAGAGCACGGGACAAACTGAGAGGGGAAAAGGGAGAGAGATGAATGAGGGGTAGAAGGGAGAGGGGTGACTCTATAGAAGTCGGGAGGAGTAGGGAGGCATGGATGGGGGAGAGGGGGCGAGAAAGGGAATCATGCGAAGATCTGATGAGGTGCGGTGGAGGAATGACAGAGCTGAAAGGATGTGACTGAGAGGCAGCGATCACACAAGGGAGAGGGGAGGTGGCATCAAGGGCTCTAGAATCAAGTGAGCAAAGGATGCTACCGTACTCCAATTCCGTCCACCTGTCCTTCCAAATGAGTAGAAAATCTACCTTGTAATGATGAAAGGTACGTAAACAGTTATTGTTTGGTAGAGTTGTTGTATTTGTCATTGATTTTTGTGCATTGCTGACTCAGTTGCCCTTCCTCCAATTCGTGCCATGCTCAAGACTTCAGGCATAGGGCACCATCTGTAACCTCATTCACCAGTCCGTCTGCAATTTTATTTCCCTTCCTTCTGATTGCTTGAAAATGGAGGCCATCCATACTGTTAATTCCCCGCTTGATCCGATGTATTATTTTGTTTAGGCGCTTATTTTTTGAGATTTTGTCCATGTCAATGCCTTCCTGAAGTTTTTTGCTGATATGGATGGCCAACGTGGAGACTCCTTCAACTATCAGAGGAATGTGTTTCAGGTTGCCGGTAGTGGTGATGCCATGTTCCAGGGCATGAAGTTCTGCGGCATTGTTTGTGGCTGAACCTATATTGCCCTCATAAATCTAGATTATCTCTCCTTTAGAGTTCCTGAAGACTCCACCAAAACTGGCTGGGCCCAGATTCCCTTTGGCTACACCATCGTAGTTGAGCTTGAAGGTCCCCTTCTCTAGCGGCTGCCAAGTGTTATTTTTATTTTCATGCCTAAGGTGGGAAGTGACATCGCGGACCTTGATTTGAAGGAGATCCAACATTGAGAGAATGATCACTTCGAGGAAGGTGGTAATGACTTTGACAGTCTGAGTGGGTAGAGAGGTCATAGTTTCATGGAGCACACTTTTTATCTTTGAGATAATGAATTCCTCCTAGGTGGAGAAGCCACGAAAGATTCTTGCATTATGTTTCTTCCACAGAGCCCAACAGATCAGACCACAGGGGCTTCACTTGGGGAGCAATACCATACCACGTGGGTTCATATTGGGGGATATTTATTGAGGAAAAAATGACATAATATATTGGGGGATATATAGAGGGGAGAGGGTTTTTATATTAGAAGGTATAAAAAATGGAGTCCAAAGTTAATGAAAAAATATAAATGGGTATAAAAAATGTTAATGAAAAAATGGATACCTACAATATCTAGTGAAAGTAGGGGTTTTTAAATTGGGAAGGTGTATTGGGTTTGTATTGGTAGGGGGTTAAATAATGTGATGTTTAGAGGTATTTTCCAATATGTAGTCAAATTAAGGGTATTGTTTAATATGCCACGAATGCACGTGATATGTCAGAGGTTCATTGAGTGAAGCCCCGATGGATCAGACCAGGAATTAGATTCCATGTGCGGTTAACCAGAGGATGTGGGGAAAAAGAACTTTCTCTAGTTCGCGATGGCATTTTGAATAGTAGAGGTGTCCCGATCAGATATTTTGAAGACCAAAGAAATCCAATTCCATAAATTGAAAGCGAAAGGCAATACATTTAACAGGTGATTGGTGGTTTCTTCTTCCTGTTGGCAGAGGGGGCATCTTTAAGGGCCAATAAATCCTTTCCTTATTAGATTGCCCCACGTTAAAACTTTTGTATTCATCACTAACCAAAGAAAGATAGAAAGTTTGTGCCAGTGCATCCTGTCCCAGATTGCATTCCACTTCAGATCTGGTCAGAGTTGATCATGATTTGCAATGTATCTGTAAGCTTCTCTTAATATGAAGTGTCATGCTGAGTTTTTACCCAATCTGATTTTATCCTAAGATAAGTCAAGGAGTATTTGTATTTTTTGTAATTCTAAAGAAAGGTCTAACCAAGATTGGGGGTTCATATTGGGAGTCCATTCCTCTTATTTCATCCAATTTCTCCATCTATCAGTTTCTTCACTTTTTCCCCAGTATTGGTTGACTTTGATCTTCCCTTTGTTTTACATTTCAGCCTTGATTTGGTGATAGTGATCTTGATCAAGTTTAGGCTTTTGCTGCTAGGCATCCTCCTAAAAAAGAGCCTTGTTCCCACTACCTATTTCCTAGAAGCTATGTCTTTGAATGATGTCCCTGTTCTCCCAAGCTTGATTCCAGATGACTGAACCTTTGATGTTTTCGTTGAGCTTAATGATTTGTTCTTGCATTAAGGAGGGGGTGTACTTTTCTTTCCAAAGGATTCCCCAAGGGGAATTGGGGTTTGTAAACCATCTCCATAATTTTTTGGCTCCCAGGGCCTTTCCTAGGAGGTCTATGTCTCTAAGACAGAGTCCCCCATCTTTTTTTGGCTTGCAGATTTTTTCCCATGCTACCAGAGCCCATTTCTATTTGACCTCTACACCTCTCCACAAGAAGTTCCTCTGAAGGTTTCTGATTTTGTTGGAAATCACTTTTGGGGCTGCCAAAGCTGAGTACAAGTAAAGCGGGATTGCGTGAAGGACAAATTTAACCAGGATAAGACGACTAGCCAAATTGAGAGATCTGAAGGTCCAGTTGGCAATTATTTTCTCCATTTCGTTAATCAGGTTCTCCCAAGTGGCCCAAGAGAGACACCTATTTTTTATGGGGACCCCAAGGTAAGTGGAGGGTAGAATACTAATGGGAATAGTCACGAGTCTTGCAATGTTCCTAAAAATGGGCAACGTAGTGTTAAAGAAGTACAACTTAGATTTCAAGGAGTTGATGGAGGTACCCGAAGCAGCAGACAAGTCAGTCAGGATGGACATGAAAGAGGTAGCCTCTTTTATAGTTGAGAGGCCAATGAGAAGGTCATCATCTACAAATTGTTGGTGAGTAGTATGGGGGCCAAGGCATGGGGCTGGAGACCAGAGAGCTTATTTTCATGCAAGGCAACAAAGATAGAGCATCCTAGCTCTTCTGCCATTATAACAAAGAGGAAGGGAGAGATTGGATCCCCTTGCCTAAAATAAGCTCATGAGGGAGGATGATGCTATCCATGATTTGTCTTCCTTGCACATAGCCAGACTGTTTGTGGGAGATGAGGGGAGGGAGGATAAATTTAATTCGATTAGCTAGAACTTTAGATATTATTTTGTATATGATATTGCAGAGGGCTATGGGCCTAAATTTATCCGAGGAATCCACATATATTCCCTTAGATATCAGAGCCAGGAAAGTAGAGTTAAGGGCTTTAAGGACAGATTTATGAATACGAGATTCCTCGACGAAGGAATGAACTTCCAATTTTATGATAGGCCAGCAAGCTTTGTAGAAATCAATGGTGAACCCATCTGAACCTGGAGTTTTTCCATTGAGCATTCCCATGACCACATCTTCCACTTCCTAGAGGGAGACTTTCCTTAGGAGCATTTTGTTATGGTCCTCAGTGAGGATTTTGGGGATACTCTTGGTGATCATTTTTATGTCCTGATCCTGATCATTTCTTCGCTCTTTAAGAAGAGAGCTGAAATAGTAGTTGAGTTTTGTTTCCAAGTCCTCTTGAGAGTGAACGAGATGACCCTCTTGATTCTTCAGAGTCAGAATTCTATTGTTCCTCCTGTGCTATACCATTATTTTATGGAAAAAAGCCATGTTCCCTTCCCCACATTTCAGCCAATTTATTCTAGATTTTTGATACCACAAATTGTCTTCTTGAATGGTCTTTTGTCCCAACTTTGTTGTAGTCGATGTTCCTCTTGCTTACTATTCTTCGTTACCCCTTCTTCAATTAATTTTTGTTGGAGAAGTTCTAGTTGGTGTTCCAAGTTTTTTTTATATGTGATGATGTTGTGAAATGTATTTATTTTCCATTTTTTGATTTCCTCTTTGATGTGTTTTAACTTTTGTTGGAAAGTATACATTTTGTTTCTAATTTTGATAGGAGAGTAAGTCCACCATTGTTTCATTTTTTCCATGAAATCCTGGTGATCTAATCAGAAGACCTCGAATCTAAAAGGCTTATTTTTCGAACCATTGGAAATTTGAAACTTGAGAAAGATAGGACAGTGATCAGAGCCTACTTGCGGAAGGATTCTCGCCTCCATTTCCTAGGAGGTGAGATAAGTGTCCTCACATAAAAGGAGATGGTCTAAACAAGAGGCTATTTGATGGTTTCCTCCTCTTCTTTTATTCCAGGTGAATAAGCCATTGCTAATGGGAATTTCGATGAGGTTGAGGTTTTCAATGGTGGTGAGGAAAGCCTCATAGTCTTTATCTAACTTTTTGATTCCTCCATTATTTTCAGATAAGTTAGTTATCATATTAAAATCACCACCTATGATTTTGAGGGAATGGTGTAGAGGGTCTACTATGAAACCAGCTTAAGAAAATATAGAAAAGATAGATCAACGCCTTAGAATTCAGCCTCTTCGAGGGGCCAACCTCCTTTACATTACATAAATGAACAATTCTCGGATGATACAAATGAAAAGACATCCTTTCTATATATAGGAGTCTAAGGGGTCATAACATAATCAGAGCCGACATAACAATAATAATGTAAGGGCACAATAATAACAATAGTGGGGTTCCATGGGGCACAATAGTAACAATATGGGCACTACATGGGTACATCAATATAATAAGTGGGTTGTACTAATAATAGTAAGGGGTTACACTAGTAGTATAGGGGCCTAACATGCCCCTCTCCTTCAAAAGGTGTTGTCCTCAACGCTTGAGTAGTTCTTGATGCTTCTGTATAAAATTCTTGTCCTCCCATGTGGAATCTTCAGCGGGTAAGTTCTTCCACTTGATGAGATACTCTGAAATTGATCGATTTCGTAGCTGTCAGGTTCTTGTTTCTGTGACTGCTCCAGGTTCCAATATGATTTTTCCTTCCTCTTCAATTTCTAGCAATGTTGTTTGAATTGGGATCTTTTGCAGCTTTTGAATAAGTGGCCATACTTCTTCGTCCTTCTTCCATTCATCCCTTGCTTCGTTTATCCAATCTAGTTGGATAATAGAAATATCACAAAACAATGCTTCCACATCCTCATCCTTGAAGATTCTTGCCATTCGGTAAGGTCGCCATTTTTTAAGTGCATGTAGTATTGCCAACATTTCCTTCTCATAAATAGCTTGCTTGAGATGTAACAGTAAAAATACCCATTCACCTACATCAAAACATTTTTCACTACGATGTTGATCTACCTGTTGTTTTGTTTGATTTTGCACCGAAGTGGTGTTATCCTTTAAAAGTTGGAGAACTTGTTGTTGATTCTCGATGTGATCTTTCACTGCTTGAACCTTTTTCTTCTTGATATGTCCTTCTATCTCTAGAGTTTGAGGAGTGGTAATTACTTCCAATCCTTTACAAGATATGGTCGGATTCATTTCTTGATGCTCGATGTGATCTTTCACTTCTTGAACATTTTTCTTCTTTATATGTACTTCTATCTTGATAGTTTGAGGAATGGCAATTTCGACCAATGAATTACAAGATATGGTTGGATTCAGTTCTTCTTTCTCGATGTGATCTTTCACTTCTTACACCTTTTTCTTCTTGATATGTCCTTCTATCTTGAGAGTTTGAGGAGTGGTAATTCTTGCCATTGCTTTACAAGATATGGTCTGATTCATTTGTTCTTTCTCTGGGGTGGGGTCCTGGCGTATATCTTCTTCTTTTGATGTTTCTTGATCCTTTTCTTCCTCCTCTTCATATTCTATGTAAAATAATTTCTTCTCAGCACACTTATGACCTTTAGTGCATTTGTTATCACAATTGTAACAAAGCCCTTTTTCTCTTTTTTCTTCCAATTGTTGTGGTGTAACCCTTGTAGGTTGTGGAAGGCTAGGAGAAGCAACACTTCCATCTTTATAGTTGTGAGGGGTATGCTTCCTCGTTTCCATAATTTTGCTTTCCACTATGTCACAAAGCCATTTTACTCTTTCCAATTGTTGTGGTGTTGCTCTAAAGAAGGTGTTGCTCTTTGTATCCTCATAATGTGCTATCATTTCCTTCATGAAAATTGACCACGTAACAAGTTGTTTACAAGAACAAAGCCCTTCATACCATAAAAATTGATCCAGTTCTAAATATGAAGATGCAATACATACATTTTTTAACAGTGGTACACCATGTAGATCAAAATATTGCTCCATCTAAAGTATCCAATTTACCGGATCCTTGCCATCAAACTTCCTCATCTTGCTTTTTTCTTGATTTTAGGAGCTCGATCTTGAAACGACTGTAACTCTATACTTTTGGATCTTTAAGTTCTGAAATTGCGACCCATAGTAGCCCTCTATGTCCTCTTTCCAATACCACCAGTTTGATCCAAATTGGATTCTCCAAGAAAGAGTTATGCCCAATCTCCCAAGATGACCTGATTATAGACCTTTCTAGAAGAGCAAATTTGTATGAAGTGCCACATGTCACTATTTCGACCTTTGGATTTGAAAAATATATACAAGAAACTACAGTCTGTCCTCTTTCTGTACCTTCTTACAAAATTTCAATCCGATGCTCAGAGAGAAAGTTATGACGATTTTCGCTAGGTCACCTGTTTGGAATGTAATTCAGGAGTCTGTAAAAAGACCAACTTCCTCAGATCATACCTCTGTAAATATAGTGCGAAAGGCTCTAAAATTTCGACTCGCGGTTCAGTGATATTTCTTCTGAAATGGGTTTTTTTTTAGCTTCTGAAACATCGCAGAAAAAAAGTTATAGCGAAAATGCCACGATGACCTGTTTGGAGCAGCGAAACCCTAGAATCCAAAGCTCTGATACCAAATGTTATGAAACTAGCTCAAGAAAAGATAGAAAAGATAGATCAACGCCTTAGAATTCAGCCTCTTCGAGGGGGAAACCTCCTTTACATTACACAAATGAACAATTCTTGGATGATACAAATGAAAAGACCTCCTCTCTATATATAGGAGTCTAAGGGGTCATAATATAATCAGAGCCGACATAACAATAATAATGTAAGGGCACAATAATAACAATAGTGGGTTTCTATGGGGCACAATAGTAATAATATGGGCACTACATGGGTACATCAATATAATAAGGGGGTTGCACTAATAACAATAAGGGGTTACACTAGTAGTATAAGGGCCTAACAGGGTCAAGGAGATTGGATAAGGTTTGGAGCATTTTGATACGGTCTGTCACCTTGTGCTATGCATAAATATTGGTTATGCAAATGGTCTTGTTGGTGCCTATGATTCTTAGGATTACAGTTATGGAATGGTGAGTGGCCAAAGAGGAAATAAGGTCGAACTTAGAGATTTTCCAAAAGGTCATTAGGCCCCCCACCATACCTGAAGCCATATTAGCCAAGGAGCTGTAAGGCTTGAAGAACGAGTTGAGAAGGAGGGGAGGGTGAGTCGAGTCAAGTTTAGTTTCTTGAATAAGAAGGATGTTGGGGTGATTAGACAAGACTCTGGTTTTTAAGATGTGTTTCTTCCAAGGACCATTAAGTCCCCTAATATTCTAAGAGATGCAATTTATTGACATGGAGATAGGTATAGAACAAGGGCCTTTACCTTTCCTTTATTGATTAGCTTGGCACCTAGTTCTTGAAGGAGCTGACTGGTGGTCTTTTGTCCTCGCTTTCTGGTTGAGCCTTTGAGGATGAGTTCTTCTACTGGTATATTTGCTAATATGACTTTTGAAGCCATGCTTTCTTGTGCTAGATAGTGAGTTTTCAGTTTTAATTCTTCATGGAGGAGATAATCTCCTTCGATTTTTTGTAGTTGTTGTTCTGATATGACATTTATTCAAATTTTTTTATTCCTCTCCAATTGTTGTAAGGTCTACCCCCCGTAGAGCTTCCTCTATTGCATTTTCCTCTAGAGTTTCCTCCATTTCTACTTATTACATTCATGTATCCTCTTGCTCCTGCTCCTTTCTTCTATTCGTATTGCCTGTATCCCTTTCATAGTGTTCATTGTCTATTGGGTTCATTTCTTCCTCTCCTGCTTCCTCTCCTATCAATTCATTAGGATTCATTTTCTCTTGGGTACTGTTCAATACATTGAACTGATTCTCGCTTGCTTCTTTAGATAGGTTTTTCTTTGGGATAGCTTTCTTCCTATTATTCTTATTCTTGGGGATGACTTTGGTAAAAGCTTCACTATCTTTTTGTTTACTTTATTGCTCTGGTGTTTGGGGGGTTTTATTCATGGGACAATCTCGGAAAATATGCCCATGCTCATGACACTTTCTGCATCAGAAGGGTATATGTTCATAGTCTATACTTTGTAGCGAGATTTCATCCCTAAAGATTAATTTGATTGCTTCTGGCAGAGCTCTAGAGACATCTATGTATATGCAGATTCAGGTGTAGGAAACATAGTGCCCCATTCTGGTGCCTTCAGAAATTTTAATGTACTCCCTCAGATGGTCTCCTATTCCTTTTAAGATTGAAGGAGCCCAGTAATCATTTGGTAAGGAGTAGAGGCATACCCAGATTGGAACCCTAGTGAAATCCTATTTTTTTTGTGTGAAGTTTTCCCTCCAGAATCTCATGTATAGATCGCTGAGTTGTAAAAATAGGGTCCTCCAAAAATTTTGTCTCTATCCTCTAGGGGGTCAAAGATGATTGTGAAAAATCCTTTGGAGCCCAACTGAAGTTTTATCTCCCCTTTGGGTGTCCATTTGCTCTGATTTCACTAGTTCAGGGCTCTTTAGTTGGTCATAATCCCATGAACTTGCATATGACTGTGTGTTCCTGCATGTATTCTCTATATTCAGCTACCTCGGGGTCCTGGATTTCGAGTTCTGGGATTTTCTTAGCTTTGGGGTTACAATTATTCTTAGTCTTTTTCGACTGAGTCTGCGACCTTGCTCTTATCTACCTGAGTATCCTTGGTTGACCTTTTCACTATGTCTTCATTCCTTTTTGGCAGCTCATTTTGCTGTGGATGAGTAGTTTCTTCTTTGTGAGAGGTTCTTCCTCGTGGCGTGCAGAAGGTAGAGCTAGAGGCAAACTTTGTGAAGAATGAAGCCTAGCCTCGCGACCGATGTTGTAGCAGATGCACCATAGCTTGCAGGGCCCCGAAGGCTATAACCAGAGACACTGAGGGGAAGTCGCGAAGCTCACACAAACCCTACTTGCGCAATTCTCGGTACTCTCTAAAGTAATTAATATTAATATTAGTATAATATATATGAAGAAAGATTATATATATATATATATATAATAGACTATAATTACGATTATATTATTAATCATAAAATTATTAATAATTATTTTAACATAATTATAATAATTAATGTCATTAATATACTAAAAGCTATAATAATTATTATTAATCATAAGTATATAATAATACTAATAATAATAGGATAAATGGACTATAATAATTGTATTATATTATAGTATATTATCATATAATTGGACTATAATGATTTCATAATATTATAACATAAAAGATAATACATTATAATTATAACACGTTAGGGATAATTATATTAATAAATTAATATTAATAATATATATAATATTATATTATATTATATTATATTATATTATATATATTATTATTATATTATATAATATAATAATAATTATTATATAATATATTAATAATTAATATTAATATTATAATTATATAAATATTATATAATTGTAATTAATATCTATTATATAATATAATAATATATATTAATAATATATTGGTAATAATAATAATATTATATTAATGATTATAATATATAACATATATTATTTATATTATTAATTAAATATTATCATATATAATATATATTTAGTTAACTATTAATATAATAGTAATCATAAATTATTATTATATGTAATTTGATATATTAGTAATAACATAACTAACCTATTATTAATTTTCTAAGATATATTAATATTAAATTAGGTTATAAGCTATAACCTAGCTAAGATAAATAAAATTTATAATAAATATAACCTATATAATAATATATTAAGGGTTAATATATAATATTAATATTAAATATAGATAAATATATACTATAGAATATATATTACTTTAATATAAATATAATATATTATAATAATAATATAATATGTAATAATATATACATAATATACTATAATATTATATGAATATATATATATATAATTATATTATATATATTATATAATATATTAATATTATTATTATATATTATAATAATTATAATATATTATTATATTATATTATTATAGTAATATTAATATTAAATATATTATTATGTATTATTATATTAGTAACATAATTATATTAATAGCTCCAAGGGTTAGCTTAGTTGGTCAAAATCAGTGCCTCGCCATCCAAAGGTCACAGGGTCCATTCACCCTGAAGCCCTTGGGGTTAGGCCTTGCTAATGGATTGCCGGGCTAAATTTTGACTAAGTGTCCGTGAACCAGCAAAAAAAACATAATTATATTAATATATTATATTATATATTACTTATAGTTAATATTATATAATATATAATGTCAATTAGTTATATATATATATATATATATATATATATTTATTGACCCTGTGCATTATTGTCAAATTATAAATATAATACCATATTAATATAATATTATATAATATATTAAGTATTATATTAATATTATAATATAATATTATGACATATATAAAATAATTAATTAGTATAATATTATTATTATAATATAATATAAGTATATACTATATATTAATATTATTATAGATATTATATATAATATTAATATACATAATTATATATAATATTATAATATATATATATATATATATATATATATATATATATATATATATATATATTACTAACTATATATTATATTATAATATAATAATTTTATTAATATAGTACCCATAATATTATTATATTATTATTAATACTAATATTATTATACTACTTATTAGATTATCCTAATAATTATATCATATTATTAGTTAGTATTAATAATATAGCTAGTTAGTAGTATATAATTTCTATAATAATATTATTAATATTATAATTATATATTATTAATATATTATTACTATATATAGTAGAGCTACTAATATTATAATATTATCTATATATATATATTATTATATAATATAATATAATATATGTAACTATAATTAGGTCGATAGACCTTCCTTTGAATCAATTTAGTAGTTTACTTTTTGATTCTCTGATTGATATATGTTCTCTAACATCTGGTTAAATATCTCGGACTATTTCTCCCTCACCAAAACTGCTTTCCGATTTCTGCTCTTCCACCACGACCTGCTTTTCGCTTTCTGCTCTTCCACGACCTACTGTCATAACAATGCTTTTGGTTTCTACTGTGCAAGACCTGCCTTGCTGCCATAACAATGAATTTAGCTTTCAGTTATTCAGTGTTGATTCACTATTCTACTATACTTGTTCTATTATGCTATATCCTGTTTACAGCTTGGTTGTTCTGTTCAGAAGTTGTTCGTTTAGTGCTCAAAGTTCAGTGGTTGTTCTGTTCAAAGTTCAGTGGTTAGTGCTCAGAGTTCAGTGGTTTTTCTATTCAAAGTTTAGTGGTTGTTCTGTTTAGAAGTTGTTCATTCAGTGCTCAAAGTTCAGTGCTCAAGAGACTAGAGAAGGAGTGCTAATGCCCTTTAGGTAACATCTTGGGTTGTCTTTTTTCTAATTTCATAGCCCTTGGTTGCTGTTTCCTTCATTGTTTCATCTGTACCATGAGAATCAACAGTTCCTAGACTTCTCCCAATAGAAATTTATGTGCATCCCTCTCTCCTTCCCACTTATTTGCATCATTTAGACCATTTTTCTCTGCACTTTTTAAAGACTGGCTTTTTTGATCCCATTCTTTCTCATTTTGCTTACACCGTTATAATATTAGACTAGGGTTTTGTTGTGGGTTTTTTATGATAGGTACAAGTTAAGTCAGTTTTCTGACTCGAATCTGTAATCCTTGCAGGTACCAGTGTAGCCCATTTTTCTGGTTGTATTAAGTTCTTGCTTGGCTTAATGATAATTAATGGAGTGGTGTTTTTTATTTCCTTTCTAGTTGTCCAAAAAATATTAAATATCATTGCGGTTTAAGAATCTTTATATATATATACAAATGTGTCTCAGCATGGTGATGGGAACAGAGGCAGAAGAGCCTCATAGAATCTTAACAGTTATTTAAAATTGTGATTGCATTCAAAATGCCTGATTCATATTAAAACGGGTATTCAAAATTGTAATTGCTTTCAAAATGCATGATTCATATTAAAACAGGTATTAAAAATTGTAATTGCTTTAATATTGCCAGTTCAATTAGGTTTTTCTATATCCCTGGATGCTATAGAAGAGCTATGGTAAATAGTACTTGGGCTCCCCTGGGATTACCTAGCCAAGCCCTCTCAGCCCCAGGCATTTATATGCCCACATCACTACTAGGACTCGCACCTAGTGGTCCCGTTCTACTTTGCACACCCGTTCACTTTAATCTTTTTAGTTCTAATTTTGGTCTTCATATTTCTATCCCATCTGAGTCATAATGAATCAGACGGGGCTAAAGATCTAGGATCATACTTGGCAGCAATGTGGGAGTCATTGCACACATGGTCTTTTTGAAAACCAGATGGTACTCGAATCTTGATATATATGCATTATATATACAAATGTGTCTCGGCATGGTGATGGGAGAAGAGGCAGAAGAGCCCCATAGAATCCTAACAGGTATTTAAAATCGTGATTGCGTTCAAAATGTCTGATTCATATTAAAATAGGTATTAAAAATTGTAATTTCTTTAATATTTCCAGTTCAATTAGGTTTTTCTATATCCCTAGATGCTATAGAAGAGCTATGGTAAATAGTACTTGGGCTCCCCTAGGATTACCTAGCCAAGGCCTCTCAGCCCCATGAATTTATATGCCCACATTACTAGGACTCACACCTGGTGGTCCCATTCTACTTTGCACACCCCTTCACTTTAATCTTTTTAGTTATAATTGTGGTCTTCATATTTCTATTCCATCTGAGTCATAATGAATCAGACCGGGCTAAAGATCTAGGATCATACTTGGCAGCAATGTGGGAGTCATTGCACACATGGTCCTTTTGAAAACCAGATGGTACTTGAATCTTGATATATATGCATTAGATATACAAACGTATCTCGTCATGGTGATGGGAGAAGAGGTAGAAGAGCCTCATAGAATATTAACCGGTATTTAAAATTGTGATTGCGTTCAAAATTCTTGATTCATATTAAAACAGGTATTCAAAATTGTAATTTCTTTCAAAATGCATGATTCATATTAAAACAGGTATGAAAAATTGTAATTTCTTTAATATTGCCAGTTTAATTAGGTTTTTCTATATCCTTGGATGTTATAGAAGAGCTATGGTAAATAGTACTTGGGCTCCCCTGGGATTACCTAGCCAAGTCCTCTCAGCCCCAGGCATTTATATGCCCACATCACTACTAGGACTCGCACCTGGTGGTCCCGTTCTACTTTGCACACCCGTTCACTTTAATCTTTTTAGTTCTAATTTTGGTCTTCATATTTCTATCCAATTTGAGTCATAATGAATCAGACGAGGCTAAAGATCTAGGATCATACTTGGCAGCAATGTGGGAGTCATTGCACACATGGTCTTTTTGAAAACTAGATGGTACTCCTTTCTTGCCTTCTTATGGAATATATGCCCCTCGCTTGAAAGGCACTTGTTTCTTACATTTGCACCATTTCCTGAAGCAAGCAGATCTTTAGGATTTCTGTAAGTCATCAAATCCAAGATCAAATGAATCCTACTTGCAAACTTGAATTCCTTATTATTCACCCCCTTTGAGGCATTAAGCTTTTCAAGATTATACCACCTATAGTTAACAATCCCGTGATCAAGAAGCCTCTTGACTGGATTCTTATGTTTGGAGAAAAATCAAGGACATGAAAGCTGAGAAATCGTTGGTGAATTGTGCATTTTATTCATCCACGGGGACTTGGGACATGCTTGTTGCCTTCTGTTTGAGAATATCTTTTGAATATCATGATGATGGTGAGCCCAACGTTCGGGCATATGTTTGCGAGAATGGGCATGGGCAGGGGCATGGAAAGACAGGCAAATGTATAAATAATAATTAACAAGATACATTGAGAATGGACATGTGGCAGGGGCATGGACATACATGCCAATGTATAAATAATAATTAACAAGATGCATTATACTGTGCACTTGCTCCATCTCTGGATTACAAGCAACACACTTAATGGGTTTTCTAGATGAGTTGGCACTATAGGTACACAATAGTTTGGTTCACAAGGAGTAGTAGTTTAATTTCTAAGGGGTCATTTAATGGTTTTTTCTAGAAGTGGAAGACAGAGGGGTCCTTTAGGCATCTTTGTGCTTCAATGCCTTGTTCAAGATCACAATTCAGGTTAGATATAATAAATATTGTGCATTATGTTTGCAATCAAAATTTGGGGAATACTTAGCAGGAAATCTATCCTTCTATAGACTTTTTTACTCATTGCAAGGAATTTGTCATTTTATTTTGGATCTTCTCTTGTTGAAGGATCTCAATGTAGACATCGTTGAAAGTTTTAACTAAAATAAGTCCGTCTGTGGGGTGGAAGCTGGGTTTAAATAGCTGCCTTCATCATTTATTACGTTTTTGTGTATAAAGTGATATGAACTTAATAGATTTTAGTCTTGTAATTTTTACATGGCTGAGAAACACTCATGGAGGAAGATGATTTGGTCATTCATGAATGTGAATTACAAAATTTAAAATCCATTGTCATGGTTTCATTGGAAAAGCATCTTTGTTTATCTGATTACTAGAAAATAGTTCAGGAATAAAATGTCATGAAAATTCAAAATCATTCAATTGAAAGATAGAGTCTTGCATTGCTCTGAAAATTAGATTGTTGTTTTGTTTAGAAATGATTGAGATCTGGTTTAGTTAACATCTTTATGTGGAATATACATTACCAAATGTGGATTTAAAAATATTCTGAATTTGAGATAAGACCATATATCTTTTCAGATGATTGTGGTAGGCATATGAGACAAGATGGTAAAGAAATTTCTTTCAAAGCTGACAGAAACAACCATAATTTGGTTAGCGAAAAAAGCTTTGGGAAAGTTAGGACTGCAGTAAATTATCTTGTGTATAAGCCGGAAACTAAATTTTTGATATCACTTCACTAATAACCTCTGTTATCGGTACATTGGTTGCAAGAGGAATGAATATTGATTCTATCCATTTTGTGGTTGCTTACATGTTAACCATACCAAGAAACCATGTATGTTTTGATGGAAGAAGGATGCCAGCAAATCTGTTTTGAAGCTTTTGTTATTAAGGATGACAAGGGAAACATAAATAAAAATTTTAGGTGGGTAGAAAAGATAACGAAATAGACAAGTCAAGGTTTAAACTTTCAATAGGCATGGACCTATTCTGAGCAATCCTCATATTCAAAATATGGCTTTCCCTCCTTGTCATACCAAACGAATTGAGCAATGTACAATGTGTGTTATGAAACGGTACAGATAAAAAGAGGGCAGCAATGCCAGAATTGAAGGATAACCATGTTTAACATCGACCTTATGGAGGGAAACATAGACATGCCATCTGTAGAACAGGTCTCACACATGTGTCCTAGTTAGATAGAAAAAAATTTGAATATCCCACAGGGGGTTATGAACCCCCATGTGGAGCCACTGTTAGCACCCAGTTTTCCATGCAGTCTTGCTGTTAACGTCAACATCAGCAATCCACTTTCCATTAGTATTATCTTCCAGGGTCTTATTAATAATTTTTAGTTACATGCATGATTGTATGCATCCATCATTGGATCACTTCTACGTACAGGTACACAGTTGTTTCCTACATGTGCTCTTCAGGACACCTACACTATGAATTTGGGAGTGTGTCTATTTTTAACGATGTATGTTTATATGCATTACTATTTCAGTAAGTGTCATCGTTGTTCATAATTGGATTTCTGAGGACTTCCTATTTTAGTAAAGCCTATTTTTAGATTTTTCTATTGATAACAAGTTTCTATTTTTAGCTAGGACCATTCATGCTTACTTCTTAGTGGAAGAACTTCAGGTTTTGATACTTCTTGTATTTTTAGGAGGTCACTGCTATTTTTAGTAGGTGCCATTCTGGGGAATTTTAGTTACCATGTGTGGCAGGTGTTTCCTACTTTTTGGAAGACATCACTTTTTTGAGTAGGGGGTGTTATGGACATCATCCATATCCATTTATGTCATCATAATTTAATTCAGCATAGACTTTTCTTGTATCAATACTCTGAATAGAAATTATTTTTTTTAAACACACGGGGCATACCAAACATTTTTTATAGTGCTGATCTAGTGATCTAACGTTCTCAACACAATGATACCTTTGCCTTTTACTTAATAAGTAGCTTCAATGACAATTGGCAATGTATTTAAGTCATCATCCATGTTCACCAACTCTGTACATCTAGTGATATGTTAGGTTTAACCTGTGCTAGGCACATGCACAAAACATAGTTGTCCATGAGACAACATGTTCAGGTAGATTACGAGCACGTTATAAGAGTTTTAGAAACATTGTTATAGTTTTGAGAATGTTTGGACATATACCTTACATACATAGCATGGAACTTACATAAACCATTTTTAATTTATGACAAAACATGTTAAAAATTTATGTCCTAAAAGGTCAGCCCACCTTTAATAGTGATGTGAATGACAATCTCAACAACTCATGTAGTAAGTTGTTTATTAACTTCTCTGCCTTATCCATGTTCCCAACATATGTAAGAAAATCAGTCAGCTAAGTATATTACTATGTATTCAGTTTAACCCATGCTGGGCACATGCAAAAAGCATAGCTTTCCATCAGTCAGCATGTTTAGGCAGATTCAGAGCACGTTATAAGAGTTTTATTAACATCGTTACAGTTTCTAGAAGGTTTAGACATGTACCTTACATACATAGCATGGAATTTATGTAAAACATTTTTAATTTATGCCAAAACATGTTAAAAATTATTGTTCTACAAGGTTAGCTTGTCTTTAATAGTGGTGTGAATGATAATTCACTCTCATATCTTGTGCCCTTATTATTGTTTCACCATCAAAAGTTAGCCTTGTTAGATTACATTCCGCATTCACATCACATCTTTCTTTATTAGAATTTTGTGCTATGGTGAATTTGATGAATTACATGTACTACTATCACAAAAAAATGATTCCCTCTGTTAATATTATGGAGCCAGCCTTGACTATGAACGCCATTCCTCTGTTGCTGAATGGTTCCACTAAGATTCAACCACTACTACAGATAATCGATATTGGTTCTATTACCTCATTAAAAACTACATCCTCACACTTCCACATTACTATATTTGATGGAACACATCAACGCAAGACTTTGCTACGATCTGCATATAGCCTACAAGTTGCATCTGAAGACATCCAAATTAGCTCAATAATTCTGCTTAAAAAAGCAGCTTGCACGGTGCTTCAAAACTCCTCGTAAGGCCCGACATTTGAATTTACCCTCTTTTATATTTTGTCTTCTATACTCTTCCTACATTACAAAAATAAAAAACAAAATGGAATCTTCATTAATTCATTTCTCATTTGTTTACATAGGGTCTATTTGAGTGGTTGAGCTTGAAGTTGTGATGCGTACAACAGCATTGACCAAGGACTCATCAACACTAGTACATGCAAAGGAAGGTACATCCTAGTATAGCTCTTCATCAGCACAAGATAACTTTCCCTCTGTAGTTACTCCACTAATTACGGTGACAACTACAACTATTCCATTCAAGGTGCTCAATCCTTACCGAATGTATTGGTTGATCCAAGGTAGAGTATTTGCAAAAACAACATTGAAGACTTACAACAATGTGCGAGAGTTAGGAAAAGTTTTTGGATTTTACCTTATCAATCGTGATAAGGAAGAGATCCACCTTTCTGCATTTGCTAAATTGGCCGAATCTCTTTAACGTCTAATTCAAGTTGGCTAGCTATACACTGTTTCAAATGGCATAGTGAAAGAAGCAAACCCAAACTACAACCACCTCATGAACAAATGGGAAATTTACTTGTTTTCTACTTCCACTGTCAATCCATGTTCCATAGATGATCCAACGTGTCTTTATTAGAGCTTTTACTTCAAAAATATTGTTGAAATAAAAAATGCAAGTCCAAATACGAATGTGGATGTCATTGGTGTTGTTACCTCCACCTCACCTGCATCAACAATTCGACGAAAAGATGGAAGTGAAACATTAAGGAAAACACTCATATTAAAAGACAAGTCGGGTTTTAGCATTGATGTAACATTATGGGGAGACCATTGTGACTCTATAGGACAAAACCTTGCTGAATTCTACTCTTTTGACAACCCACCAATCCTTGCAATCAAAGGAGGTCGTGTATCTGAATTTAATGGAACCACAATAGGGACGATATCAATGAGCACTCTCATCATAAATCCACAAGTTGAAGAAACTCATCAACTACATGCATGGTTCCGTGAAATAGGTTATAGCTCTTCTTCTCCATCTTTGAGTAGAAACTATGGTGTTGCTTCGAAACGTGCCCTACCACAAAAGACGTTTCATGAAATTTCTTACATGCAAACCTCCAATAAAGCAATATGGGTTTCAGTTCGTGTAATGATAACTGCTCTTCACATGGATGAGTTCTACTTTCTAGCATGTCCATTAGATTTCAATGGAAAACAATTCATGAAAAAGGTTCTGGAGGATTCTAACAATCTTTGGCATTGTACAAAATGTAACGATGACTTTCCAGAATGTGACTACCATTACAAACTTAGAATTGAGCTACATGACCACACCGGGCACCTACAGAACGTCACAAATTTCAATGGCGCAGGAAATGAGCTCATGGGCATCATGGAAAAAGACTTGTTCCTTCTTTCTATCGAACCAGGTGATCTACAAGAAATTTGTGGCCGAATTTCAGGATGTCGCTTCTTGCTAACACTTTCCATTAAAATATATCACTTCAATGGTGTTGAGCGCTTGCAACCAATACTAATAAATTTAGAAGAAATCCAATATGCCTCTACATGCAAAGAAGCCCTCAATGACATTCAAGCAATGTTCACTTCAAAACAACCTGTTGTTCACCGTCTTTGAAATATTTTTAGGGTTTTGTCAAACACTACTGTTTGTACATAAACTGACATTTTTTCATAGCCCATTGTTCCATATTGTTGTAAATTACACCCATGTTGTTGTGATGCACACTTTCGCTACAAATACTCTTTTTCAGTTATTCCAAAATATGTATGTTTACCCCTTTGCATTTTACATAATATAGATATCAACATCTGTAAAGACTTACTACACGAGTTTTCGAATCGTTGTTTACATGGCTATACATTGATCTCTTGCTTGCTAATCTATTCATGCTATCGTTCAATCTTGTTAAAAAGAAATGAAGAAGAAGAAAGCAAAATATTGGTTATCTTGCTCTTCTCCTCTCAATAATAGATGCCATAATAACATATTTTTTTGTAATACTCCTAATTGCATGTTTTTCCTTTTACCTATTCTACCTACACTTCACCGATGTTCAAATAAAAAAAAAGTGATTCTAAAACTTGTAATACATTCTCCATACATGCAATACTCGTTTATGAAAACTAACAATAATTATTTGTACTTTTTTAGATATGCCAAAAAACACTTGAAATGCGGATAAAAACGAGCGGCGTCATCTTCTTTATGCACAACATAAGGATACAATAAATGCACATCGGTGACTTTTTTATAAAAACTGCAACAACCCTACTACTTCCTCTACATCCATTCCCACCTCAAATGCTCTCCCAACTATAAAAACCAACCCACCTCACCTTCATCAAATCCAATATAACCCTCCCCTTAATGAAGAACATTGTCGCTTTCGACAAAGGATAGATGAAATTTCTACCATGCATGTTTGCACAATATGCAAAGAATCATACCCAGGAATGAAAACAAAACTTTTACACGGTAGCCTTTCTTGTTTTCATTGTGCATCATCTAATTTTACCAATTGTTTTTCTAAACTGAACAACATGAACCCTGCTGAACAACCATATGTACTTCAACATTTAACACAAGTTGAAGAAATGCTCATTGCACATGTAAACCCCATTCTACAAGTCACTCATGCCCATGGTGGTCAATACAAATATAGTGGCCATACAATTAGCTTCCCTCAAGAAATCAATACTATTGCCAAATACTTACCCTGAATGATTTCCGACTTAGACATCCTCATTGTGAAAAGGAAAAATCCATTTGAAAAGGCTTATGAATTCTTCGTTTGCAAATCACATGTCCTTGCAGCACTTGAATACAAAATAAAAAATGACCCTTACTACAGTGATGTCCAATTCAGTTCATCTGCAATTTTTGCTCTACCAGATCACCCTACAGATATTTCTTCTCTTCTCCATAATGTAACCACCTCCTCTTTTGAACCCCATCAAACCACTACTGATTCCACTTATGATATTGATTTCATGCTACCTCCATTAGAAATCCAAGCCTCTTCTTTCATTCCAATACTCCCAAATTCATGTACTAAACTTGAGCACATTTGTGATTATTTGCACTTGACCCATCCAAATTCAACAAGCTTTATTAGTTGGCCTCCAATATCTTTAACAACTATGAATGAATACAACACCATAGGCCTCTTTTCCATGGCATTCCCCACACTCTTTCCTACAGGCATTGCCATGATCATGCAACCAAGACTTACAAAAGTTGAGATGCATGAATATGATTTACACTTACTGCACTACCATGATAACCGCTTTGGCCAACACCTAAGATTCCACTACTATCTTTATAACATTCTAATGTGCCATCGTAGCCAAACAACTACTAGTGTTTTTGTGAAGAAGTACATTGAGAACAACTTGCCAACAACGGTTTCAGACCTATGACAGTGTCTTTGTGACTCTCCAGATTGAAGATTGCCAGAGAAAATAATGTGGTTTGGTTCAGGCCTACGAGGAATCCGATATTTCTGGAACAAACGACGATCTGAGCTGACTAACATGATCACACAAATAGGAAGTCTGACATTCTTTTTCACTCCTAGTGCAGCTGATACTAAATGGCATGAATTACACATGATCATGCCTACCAGTATTCCTTCTAGTTTAGACAGCCACTTCCAATGGAGAATTCAAAACATAATTAAAAACCCACATCTAACATCCCAATATATGCATTCCAGATTTACAATTTCCTCAAAGAAATCCTGCAAAAAGTCCTCCACGCAATATACTACTGGTGTAGGTATCTTTTAATGTCCATTTCCCTCTACATTAATTTTCTACGCTACATATATGTTTTAACCAAATTTTACCTTCATATTATATTCAGATATGAACGGAAACATAGAGGATCTGCACACACTCATGGCTTCCTCTGGTTGCAAAATGCACTAAATATGGACAGAATTGACTGGAACAATGCATTAGAAGTTGCTGATACATAGAAGTATTTCGACAACTACATAACTGCCTGGAATCCACGTCAGGCAGAACACTGAAATTTTCCGCTTCACTAATCAAAAATTCATAACCCATGTCTTCTTGACACAGCATCAACATTCAAGTCCAACCAGTCTGAAGACTGTATAGAGCTTGTCAACTGCGTTCAACGTCATACAAAGTGTCATGAATCTTCTTGTCTTCGCAAGAAAGACAATGTACTTAGCTGTCGGTATAGAGTACCATGGGAATTAAACTCCACATCTTCACTTTTCATTGATGATAAAGGTCATAACACCTACGCCCCTGCTCACAATGATGAAAGATTAAATATTCACAATGCCGATCTACTTTCTATCTGGACAACAAATGTTGATTGTCAACCAGTTCTGTCTCACCATGTTGTGTTAAACTATATTTCAAAGTATGTAGCAAAAGAAAAAAGAAGATCTGAGAGCTACCATCAAATGTTATCATGACTTTCCCAAAGTGCCATTCCAGAAGCACCTACTGTTGTTGTTATCCGAAAACTCCTTATAGAAACCATTGTAGATAGGGACATTGGAGCGCAAGAAATATGCCATATGTTACAAAAGCTACCTCTCTCTCTCTGCAACCGTACATTTCGTTCTTTGAATGTCAACAAGACTGTTTTCAAACATGTTTCTCAAGATACTGAGAATCCCCGTTCGACACCAAAATTTATCCTTGCATACATGAACAGGCCTATTTCATTGGAATCACTGCCCCTCCTTGAAGCTGCACACTCGTGGTCATATTATTCTCGTCAGAAAAAAACCAATGGAAACACACATTCCCTCCAATGATTATACATGTCTTGCCACAGTACAATGCCATTCCTTCCTCTGATGATCCTTCTTATGCCACTTTTTGCTGGAGTGAATTACTATTGTATTTCCCTTTCCGTACACTCCCCAATGATATTGGTTCAACTGATGCAGAAATAATTGCACACTGGGAACAAAAAAAGGGTACATATACACCATGGCATGTCCATCGAGAAATTGAAAACCCACAAACCCCACATATTGAAGATGAATCTACCCTCAACACCCCTCCTGATTCCATGCAGATGAATGAATGGAAAATCCTTTCTCAGCTCCACCCAGGTTACAATATTGCAGTTGATGACCTCGACATGATTGGCTACTGCGACTTCGATGCCAACCACAATTGGTCACATACTACTATCCCTCTCCACTTGCAAGAAACTGTCATAAATTTCGTTGAATTCAACCGCTCATCTATTCAAAACCAATATCATTCTTTTTCCAACCTTCCCCAAGATCGCACATGATCTCCTACCCAAAACATAGTTTTTACCACTATTTTTTCACACTTCAAAACCCCTTCGCCAAAACCCCCACGCAGAATCATCATACAAGGAACGGCTGGGACAGGAAAATCCCATTTGATTAAATTTTTGCACCATGTATTTGTGGAAAACTCACCAGCAAACAAAAACTCTTTGTTGTTACTTGCACCAACCAGCATTGCAACTTTCAACATAAATGCCCTCACAATTCACTCTGCCCTTTGTATCCCTATCCAAACAATGCATCCTCTTGAAGGCCAGTGACTCCTACAACTACAAGAGAAACTCCGTCATGTAGAATACATTCTCATTGATGAGCTTCATCAATCCAAAAATGCTTTCTCACATTGATGATCATGTAAGAGAGGCATTCCCCCTTCACCGAAATGCACCATTTTGTAATCACTCAATTATCCTTCTTAGAGATTTAGGCCAGCTACCACTTGTAAAAGACATTCCTCTATATGTTGGGACATCACGTGGCACTGCACTTTGGTGCAGCTTTGACACATTCATAACACTTTCAATCGTTTTTCGCCAACAAGGAGCTAGCCCGTCCTAGGTTGCTTTCTGGCAAATACTAACATATCTCAAAAATGGAATTTCTACACTTGAATATTGGCAACTCCTAATGTCAAGGACAAATTCCTCTCTTATGCATGAAGAGCAATGCACATCTGAAGAATCCATGCACCTATATGCAATGAACAAATCAGCTGTCTTGCATAATAAGAAAATGCTTAAAAAATTGAACATTCCAGTCACACTTTGCTTTGCAAAACAACAAAGGCAGAAAACGTCTACTACAACAGAAGATGAGCATTTGCCTGCAAAAGTGCTCTTATGTAAAGAACAAAAAGTTATGCTCACTAGAAACTTGTGGGTACATGTAGGCCTCGTCAATTGCGCACTTGGGAAAGTCATTTCAATATTTTATTCAATTGACTCAAAGCCCCTAGAATTACCATCCTTCGTGGTTGTCGACTTTAGGAAATACAAAGGAACACCATGAAACATTTCACACCCAACATATGTACCCATTTCTCCCATCACAAGGGGTACATGCTGTCAGATACCACTTCGAATGCCATGGGCTTTAACGACACAAGTCACATGGAATGACATTAGACAAAGCAATAGTAGACATCGACACCAAAGCACGACAAGGGCTAATGTTCACTGCAATTTCAAGAGTGCGATCATTGGTAGACATTCAAATCAATCCAACATTCCCATTCTCACACATTGCACATGTTATCACCAAAATAGGACCCTGATAGGCTGCTGATCAGACTATCTCAGTGTAACTATTTCAAACCAATCTTTTAGCTAAGGCTTAGCCTCCTCACCCTGAGAGGGCTCTCTCAAAGGTTAATGATTTTGATTAAATAATAAGATAGATGGCTAACTCTATGGTTTGTGATTGTATATCTTTATAGGTTGAAAGATGAAGGTTGGCTACCATTCGGCTATGGAGTCAAATTATGTTTAGTACCACAGCAAGATCAGCTTAACATGAAGTCAGGGCATAGGGAGGTTTTATACATCAACAAAACAAAGATACAATGCAAGGAAACACAATTTATAAATACATGAAAGAAGTTAGAGAATCATTGATGAGTTCTAAGTAACCTGTATTCATACCACTGCAAGTAAGTGAAAGAGGAAAGCCATGAGACAATAGGACATTAAAAACTCTCTTTGAATCCTGAGTAGTGAAGCCAAAACATTATACCTAGCATGGAAGTCAAGGCATTATAGAGTTCAAGTGCAGAAATACAAATATAAAACAGTGAAACACAGTTAGTTTATCTATGAAGGAAGTTAGAGCATCATTGATGAATTCTGAGTATCATAAGTAAACATCATTGCAATGTAAGTATTGGAAGATGCCATCAAAACAAGAACATACAAGAACTCTTCATGAATCTTGAGTTGTCTAAGTAGAAATTTTGCATTAGGTTAAAAATATACACAGTCTACACATAGAGCAGCAGCTGAGCCAAACAGTCTCCAACCCTTTGCTAATTCGACCTCTTGCTCTATATAAAGCATTTACAACATGTATTCCCTCATCCCTCATCAAGAGAATTCAAATTTTCTATGAGTGACACCTATTCTAAGCATAAAACAAACTATTAAATACAAATTACAGCTAACTAGTAGTCCTAGAGTCCTAATACAATTACGAGTGTAACTCCTTATTATGAAGACTCTGACTAGAAACAAGGCAAACTTTCCAAAGCTTAGAAACAAAAATTTTAGGGTGATAACAGTGGCTCCACTAGGGATAGTGTGCCCTTGTGGTATACTAAGAACTTGTAGCTCCAGTGCCGCTATCCATCTTTTAGAATAAAACTCTGAACTTCTGCCCAATTTGCTCCTCAAACCTTTAATGATTTCTGAAAGAAGAATTCAATACTGCACCTACTGAAACAGATGCTCAATCAACCTACCCTGAGCTTATTTGCACATTCCTACCTACCCTATCAATTGCAATCTCCACTTGTAGCTCAAGGAACATGAAACTTCCAGTGAAGCCAGTCGTCGATCTGATCTGACACTTGAATCTCTTGACTATGCTTGAAGCAAAAATAAACCAGATACTGAAATAACCAAGGCAGCATGAGGTGTAACTGTTCTTCAAGATGAAAATATAACTGGAAGCCTGAACAGTAAATCTTTTCCATGTAGTCAGCTATAGGGTCAAAAAACACATGGTTAGATTGATTATTCTCATAACATTCTATATCTTCAAACAACTAATCCTCAGCTACACAACATTTATTTGATATGCTATCCAACTGCTTTTCTGAATGATTCCCACAAACAATGTAATTTTCCTCGTTATTATGATCATTCTTTGAAGTAATCTGCTGCAAGGAATTACATAAATGAACAACCTTTTCCTCTACCTGGGGGTTATAAAAAAATTCTTCCAGTATTTCTTCTTGGTGTTTGCAATTATTTTCATCTTCATTATGATCTGAAGACTGACAAGTCTGCTGCATCTCTACATTAATCTCGGAGGATGTAATATGATTTTCATAAGTAAACCCTTGCTGATTTTCATGCTGCATTTCATGGGGTGTTATCCTTTCTTCTTGGTGTTGAAATGTATTGTTATGAAGAGCTTCTAAAATTTCTTCATCCATGAATTCATCATCATCATAACAATCCTCCAAATATTGAATAAAACTCGTAGAATGTTTACAACAATCTTTGACCAGCAATAAGGAGGGATGACACTCTTTATACATGTCATAGAATACATCATGGAAATCAGCAAGAGAATATAATGAACCATTTTCCAAGCTTTTATACCAAGACCATGATTTTCCTTCTAAAGTGGTCATAAACATCCTCATGAGACAATCTTCAGGGAACTGAACCTTAAGATTGCGTACATGCATATGGAACCTAACCAAATGAAGAGTAGCATTGTCCTTCTTTTCATCTTTGAATATTGGATGATCATATAACCAATCAACCTTTGGCATAGGATTTGGAAAACCAGGGATATGAGACCGATTCATAGGGGCATACTTGGCATTCATTCTTGCAGTGGAACCCATATTGAAACTTCATCAAGCCACTAATCTTTAGCAGTGGAGTCACCTTCCAATTTGTTATTTGATGTGTGGAGTCACCAAGGTATTTTGCAGCCTCAAAAACTTTCTGAGCTCCTGCTACCTTCAGAAATTCAGCTTCTTGATTTTGGGAATGAATAATCTTCAGACTCCTGGCAGACGCACCAAAATGTTATCACCAAAATAGGACCCTGATAGGCTGCTGATCAGACTATCTCAGTGTAACTATTTCAAACCAATATTTTAGCTAAGGCTTAGCCTCCTCCTTGCATTGTATCTTTGTTTTGTTAATGTATAAAAACTCTCTATGCCCTGACTTCATGTTAAGTTGATCTTGATGTGGTACTGAACATACTTTGACTCCATAGCCCAATGGTAGCCAACCTTCATATTTCAACCTATAAACATATACAATCACAAACCATAGAGTTAGCCATCTATCTTATTCTTTAATCAAAATCATTAACCTTTGAGAGAGCCCTCTCAGGCTGAGGAGGCTAAGCCTTAGCTAAAAGATTGGTTTGAAATAGTTACACTGAGATAGTCTGATTAGCAGCCTATGAGGGTCCTATTTTGGTGATAACAGCACAAATGCACGAGAATCCATATCTTAAGCATAGACAACAAGAGGAATCATTGCTCACATCAAAATCTATGTAGGGGAATACACTCTAGCCAATCGTACAACCTGTCTTACAAATTTACCCACATGGTAAACACCACTTACTACCTAAAGAAATTTCACATACATATGCTTGCTATTACATTTAACCTCATATTATTTTATATTAGTTTAAAAATCGTTTATTTTATTTCAAACCTTCAAACAAAATGTTTTCCGTTAAGAATGGCAAGGTCTAGCATTCACTGCAATTTGAAGGGTGGTTAAGTAGCAAGAGGAATCACTACTCGCATCAAAATATGTACATAAAAATTCACTCTAGCCAATCGTACACCCTATCTTCCATATTTACCCACATGGTAAACACCACTTGCTACTTAACCAAATTTCACATACATTCCCTTACTATTCCATTTAACCTCATATTGTTTCATAATTATTTAAAAATTTATTTATTTTACTTCATTTCTTAAAAAAATATGCTTTTAGCAAACACATCCATTGTCACTTACAATGTTTTCTTTTTTGATGGCCACAGGTATGGATACAAACTACCTACGAATGTTGTATGAGTATTGCCAAGAAATTGAACAACAGGAACTCACATTAGAAGATATGCAAGCAAGGATCCCGCCCCAACAATCATTGCCTCTTTACCGTTTGTGTCCAACCATTGAATTGTTAAAGAAGATAAGAAAAATACTCAAGAAAACAATTCACATCCATGAAAGGAACGCACACAGGAAAATGCGGAATCAATTGCAGGAACAACTCGCACAATTTGGCACCACAATAAACATTAATTGGTGTTGCCGATGCCATGCCCCATCATGCATATATGATTAGCTGCTCATTGTCAATTACATCTACATGTCATAGAATGCTTTTATTGTATATATGTTTAGATGTCAAAGAATACTTTCATTGTATATATGTTTAGTTATTACCTAGCAAACACGTCTCTATGTATAGACCATATGTAAAATTTCAAGAAATACATTGCCAAGCATGTACAAAATTGTTTCCACTTTTATGACAATACTCATCAACATTGTATATGATTCAAATTTTAGTTGCTCATCATTGTATATAATTACTTGGTAATGTTTTGCTTTTAGATATATCACTTAAAGATGTTTTTGGTATGGCTTCATCAACAAAAATGCTCAATTACACCTCTCTTTTTAGATAATAATATATTATTAATTTCCTGAAATAGATAATGCTAAAATTCCAGTTATTCTGGTTTGTTTTAGCCCATTAATATCCTTGCCCTTCTTTTCTCATTTGAAAAATTTTAGGAGCTAAACTGACGCTTTCTAGCTTCACTATATATGTATGCACAACTCGCTTTTCACTATGACTATGCAGCATGTCTTCCTTTGCCTCTTCCTCCACATCATCCAATAGAAAATTTGCATCCATGACATACCCTCCTTCCTCCATCTGCTTACCCAAGTTGTTCAACATTGTATATATTTTCTCAGATTGAGGGTGTGCCTTGTCTCCCACAATGAATGCATGCCATTTGGCAGTTCCACAAATTTCTAACATATCAAACCATAGCCACAACATTGCACCAACTGACAACATTCAACCCCAAGGGATGTTCTGTGCAAACAAGAATAGTTACTTATGCTTAAAACTGCTCTGTTATTGGTGTTGTATGTAGAAAGATGACATGAACACTAGATTAAACAACAAATATGGAAAAGAAAAAGGTTAAATGTGAAAGCAAAAGGAGGTTAGATTGAATAGAAGTTGTATGCAGGAAGATGACAGGAACACTAGATTAAACAACAAATAGGGAAAAGAACAAAACTTAACTGTGAAAGAAAAAGGAGGTTAGCTTGAAAAGAAAGGATTCCAAAGAGTTGGATGCCATGGCAGTGAACATGTATGTTATGCAAGCCTTACATATCCAAGGTGAGACTTTCCATGTTGACCATAACGGGTGGACCATGGTCTCAAGAACCCAAATGGTAGAGCAACTTACTCCAGCATTGCATTGGTGCATGGTTGACTACAAGGCCTCTGTTAAAATGAGGTGTGATAGGTGTACCTTGAAAAAGAAAGCTACAATTCTAGATCAAATTGTTAAAGGTACCTATCATGAATAGGCATGTACTTCACAAAAAAGGAAGAAAATAGTAGAAAATGAATTCTCATTAAAACTTAGGTCACATTTTTGTTTTATTCTTGGTTTTAGTTCTTTTTCATAATTGTGCTTCCAATCTCTTCAAAATGTCTGCATTCTCCCAACTCACTAGTAACAGATGACAGGATGTCCAAACCCCCTAACTCTAACAGTCATTGGCAAAATAGCGAACTAATATGCAGTATCACTATCAAAAATCATCAATGACTTTGAGAGGGTCAATGCAATCACGAATGATATCCTCAGGGAAGTGATCAGAGAGCTGAGGTGACCCAAATTCCTCCAGCCATTTCCTCATGGAATCCAATCTGTAGCGTAGATACCAAACACATGAACATGTGACATGATGTACAAATTTCATATTTCAAGATCCCGAATCATCTAAGATGCACAACATATTCTGGTTCTATTTTCCCATTTTTAAAATCTTACCTTCCAATTCAAAAAATATCACCATATTTCACAACATTCTGTGTAAGGTTTGACAAAATTTCATATGAGCTTTCCAAAAATGACCTTCAATATATCTTAAATATGCATATATGTAAAAAATGTTGCACAAAATTCTTTGGTTTTAAACTTTAGAATTTATGCTTCTCTATTCGGTGGAAAGGGGCTAAAAGAGAAGGGGAATGAGTCATTTTTAGCTTTTTTTTGTAGTTGTTGCTTGTTGTAAAAAATTGTTGGTTGTTTGAGATATTTGGATGGAATTTTAAAGAGAGGTGGACTATGATGGCTTTACTTATGGGGAGTATTCGTAGTCTTATAAATCGATCTGAGGTCAACCTAAAGGAGATTCTCTGTGATGTCCTGTTCAGCAGGTTCATTTTTCCTTTTGACAAGCTGCTATGAAGATCCTTCTTCTACAAATGAGCCCTTCCCTTCCTTCTCGATATGTTGGATTTGTATTCTCACATCTTAGTAAAAAATCTTTTAAAAGGTGCTTGGCATGGAGTCATGGACAGGGTGATATTTTCCTAAGTGTCCCATACCGCTCTCAGGCTCTTAAATGGGCCTAGAAACTTGTAATAAAGTGCCTAAAATGTCACCAGAGATGGATGGAATGCCTTGGAAACAGTGTTGGCCTTATTGTGCAACTTTGTACCCATTTGGGTATTTTAGGAATTGAAACATGGTTGGACTAGGCATTTCCTACAGATTAGGATGGAACCAAATCTTACTCAAAACTTGAAATAGGCTCCTTACAAGTACCCTAAAGAGGGATTTCTCTCTAGTGTTGCTTGAGAGAGAGTGCAAAATCCAGGCACAAGTGCTAAAAATAGAAATACAAAAGTGTGCTTAAGAAAAAGTTTCCAATCACAAGCGAGAACACAAATAGGGAATGAATACCACACTATTAAAAATGCTTGAACAACTACATAGAAATGTAGGTAATGAGTGTTTTCCACAATATTGGTTGTTACAACGTGTATATGGTCTTTATATTGACTGTATGGTTGATACAAGGATGAATATCAAGTTACCAAGAGGAGGTAATGCCCAGAAATGAGAATGACTGTCTTTCCCTTTAGTTTTCACACCTCCATGTTGTAGATGCAACTCCCAGATGGTATAAAACCCATACGGGTAATGTACACAACCGAATCAGGTATCCACACTTCCCGGAAAGGAAGTTAATGGTCCCTGCTTATGTTCTCAACCACCCACAAGAAGTTCACACCCAACAAGGAAGCTAATGGTCCCTGCTTCTAGTATTCGGTTGAGGTTAATATATATAAGTACTTTTATGGTTATCAGAAGGGAAGGTGCCATCGTAATCACTGGCCTGAGATTTTAGAGAAGATGAAAAACCTGAACTTGGAATTTGGAGGTGCTTTATGGGATATTTTTCGGAGAGAGGATGTATCCAAATTATGTGCTTATTTGGAGAAACACAAAAGAGAATTCAGGCACATTAACAATCAGTGTCTTGAAGAGGTTATTCATCCAATTCAAGACCAGACCTTTTACCTGAACACTGAGCATAAGAGGAAGCTGAAAGAGGAATATGGGGTAGAGGCATGGACATTGGAATCTTCCATGAAGGAGCTCGAGAGCTTGACCATGGTTACTGAGGAATCAAACAAGGGAAAGGGTACAAGGTCATAGAAAATGTGGATTCAAGTTGTTGCTGTTACGTTTTTGAGTACCCCACTTATTTTGATGATGTTTTTTGGTTTTGTCCAGATATTTTTCCAAAACAGGATAAAAATTTGCTATATATTTTTTTTTAAAGATTTGTTAAATAAAATGCTATAGTATTCCATGCACCTCAGTTTTTTAAAACTAACTTGTACTTGGATGTAACAGGCTGTAAATCAGAATTGGAAGACAAAAGGATAGTGTGTGAAAAAGTTGAAATACAGAAACAAAAATAGAAGTAAATCAATTTTTCACATCATATGTAAAAGAACTTATATTCAGATCTAATAGGTTGTAAACAGAATTGGAAGAGAAAAGAATATTGTCTCAGAAAGTTGAAAATAGAAACAAAAATAGAAATAAATCAATATTGCAAATCATTTGTAAAAGAACTTATACTAAAATGTAACAGGCTATAATCAGAATTGGAAGAGAAAAAGATATTGTGTTAAGAAGTTGAAATATAGAGAAAGATCTTCATAGCAGCTTGTCAAAAGGAAAAATGAACCTGCTGAACATTAAATCATAGAGAATCTCCTTAAGGTTGACCTCAGATCCATTTAGAAGACTCCAAATACTCCCCATAAGTAAAGCCATCATATTCCACCTCTCTTTAAAATTCCATCCAAATATCTCAAACAATCAACAGTGTTTTACAACAAGCAACAACTACAGAAAAGGATAAAAATGACTCGTTTCCCCTCTCTTTTAGCCCCTTCCTGCTTGAAGTCTTGGTTGGTCTATCACGTGCTGATAAATAAGTTTTATTTGACATTTTGTCTTAGATTTTTGGGTTTTTGGATTTTTGTCGTAAGGAGCATGTTTTCATTTGTTTTTCCTAGAAATGAAAAATTAGAAATGGAGTTTCTTGAAGAGTTTCATGATTTGATTTTCTTAATCAGTGGTGCAGGCCTCTCTAAATCTATGGATCCTATTTTTGGTGCAGTCAATTTTATGGAAAGACCATGCAAAGTTCACAACATTTGCTTAAGAAGTATTGCCCAGCTGTATGAATTATACAGTTTGTCAGAGCTTCATAGTGACAATGGTCTGTACTATCCATTGTGAACAAATAATGAGTAGAAATATTAAAAAGATTAATAAATAATTAAGTAAATGAAATATCATGGGACAAGCATAGATAGATTTGATACAAATTGCTCCTTCTTAAATAAATTCAAAACATATTAAAAATATATATTTATATATAAAGAAAGATTTCTCAACCTTTCTTTAAAAAATGTTCATTATCGTTTATAAACTATTTCTTATTGCACTGAACTAGTGTGGTAGGTTTCACGAAGAATATGAATCAATGTTGGAGCAGAGTTACAATTTTGGAAGCATATGTTTGTGTAAAAGTTAATCAATACCCAAATTGACAATACATATGAGATTTTAACACACACACACACACACACACACACATAGATTAATAATATAATTTAGACTGTAGATGTTATGTGGTTTCCAACATTCGTTATTTTCTATTTTTAATATTTTTTAGAAAAATACTTGTCCTTTTTAATCTTTTATAGAAATTCAACAATTCCAACTTCATAATCCTATCGGTCTCTCTTTGTACCTTTGGGACAATTGCTAGTTATAGTTACACATATACTATTATATATGTAGCCTTAATATATATATAGTATATTATTATATTATATTATTTCTATAATAATATTAATATTATTATTATAATAATATTATATTATAGAATATTATTATCATATCAATAATATATTGATATAATTATTTTATTATATATTATTAAAATATTAAGTTATAATACTATATTATTATAATATATCTATATCTATATATATGTGTGTGTGTGTGTGTAATATAAATTAATAGTATATTATTAATAATAAATTAATATTCTATTATAATTAAACTCAATCATGGAGGAAACGACGCTCTGCAACTCAAACCCTCATGGCGGCAAGGTAGTGAAAACCTAAGGAAGTCATGAAGGAAGTGTGGAAAACCGACACAGACCAGTCCAACAACAACTGACAGCGGCCAAAGCAACAAAGGCATGACAGAAAATGTCAGGAGGGGAGAGATCCCCTCCTACCGAGACACGGCGGAAGGAGACGGACATAGTAGCCAGGAGTCAGAGGATCGGAAGAACACAGGCCCGGTGCTAGGAGCGGCCTGGAAATCAGGCCACAGAGGAAAGTTCCTACCATGTACAATAGAGAAACCCGGATATGTGATCCCAGCGAACAATCTGGAAAAGTACTGAAGTTACATGAGGGAACATGCCCTTATCTGCAAGTTTGTCGGAGTCTGGCCGTAGGAAAGAGACCTCACCAAGTGGATACAACAGAAATGGTAGCCTCAAGGCCACATCGAGCTCAAGTATGGAGTAAAAGGCTTCTTTACGGTAATCTTCTTTAACTTGAAAGATAGAGAAAAGGTATTTGATAATGGCCCGTATTTTTATAACAATGCTGGTCTATTCATGCGCTTCTGGGAAGATTGCTATAACCCTGACAAAGAAACCTTTCTGGCTGCTCCTGTCTGGGTTCGCTTAATTGGGCTCCCCATAGACTTCTGGGACTCGGATATCCTGGAAGGAATAGGCAACTCAATAGGAACCTTCGTGAAAATAGCAGAAACTACAAAGAAAGGTAGATACACCTCGTATGCCAGGATCTGTGTCTACATGAACCTAGAAAACCCCATTCCTGACGCTATAGAGCTTGAATACCATGAAGAAATTTGGCAGCAGAACATAGACTATGAACACATCTCATTTAGGTGTCGTAGGTGCCATACCCACGACCATCTAGCAAAGGAATGTCCAATAACCAGGGAGGAAGAAGAAAACAAAGGGCCCCCCCAAAAAAAGAGAGAGCCGGACCAAGAGGAATTCCAAGAGGTGAGAAACAAAAGGAAAGCCAGCAAGGAACCCCCCCAGAAAGATAGGAATGACAAACAACCCGACGAAACGAAACCAAACAGTTTCGCTATACTGCAGGTAGAGGAGGATGAGGAAGATCAGGTCATGGAAAATCAGGAGGATAAAGGCTTAGACTGCAGTGAAAACAGTGAAAACTCAGCTAAAAGAAAAGCCTCGAGTGAGATACCAGAATAGGATAAGGAATCAAATGAACAAACTGATCGGATGGAGACAGACCAAGAGTCCAGTAGGGAGGACCTAAGCCAAGAAGAGGAAGTGTTGGAAAACGTTCTGTATAAATGGAAGAACCTAGATGAGAGGTTCATTCCTGAAGAACAAAAGAAGCTATATACTGAAACCTTCCAACAATACAAAACCAAACTAGAAAAAGGCAAAGCCTCAACAGAAGAAAACCAAGAGACTCAAAAGGAAAGCAGACCAGATCAGAATGGAAAAAATAAAGGGGGGAAAAAAAGAGGAAGAAGAAACATTAAGGACTCCATACAACTCATGGGAGAAACATTAGTCAATACTGGAAAAGTAGTCCCGCTATCAGCGGTGTTCCAAACCCTCTCCCAAGTTAACCAATGATTTTGACATCGTGGAATATCAGAGGCTTAAATAGCAAAGGAAAACAGAGACATCTGGCAGCACGACTCAAAAAAGACAAACCTCAGATTATGCTTCTCCAAGAAACCAAAATCCCAGGCCAGAAAATGGATGAAATCCTCAATAAAATAAAACCAAGATATGAACATGTCACTATAGATCCCAAAGGAAGTGCAGGAGGGATAGCTATTCTCTGGAACCCAGCTGAAGTCCTCGCCGACTGGTGGATAGGAATGCCAAGAATCCTCACTGGGAGATTCAGACTAATAGGACAAAGTGAATGGGTGGTAATCTCGGCTGTATATGGTCCCCACACCCGAGCAGACAGAGACCTGTTCCTCAATCAGCTGACTAAGCTTCAAAGTTTGCACCAGGAGCAGAGATGGATCCTGGCAGGAGACTTCAACTTAATCGCTTCTCGAGAATAGAAAAAGATGGAATAAGCAAGGAAGACCCAGAAATGGAAAGATTCAGAGAAGTGCAGACATAATTAAGAGTGGTTGACATCCCAACCATAAACGAGAAATTCACATGGAATAAGAGAAGAGGCAGGTCCAAACAGATTGCTTCAAGAGTGGACAGATTCCTCATCTCAGAGCACATAATCGGGCTGGATATCTTCTACAAAGCCTCTATCCTACCCTCAACAGGGTCGGACCACTGGCCAATAAAGTTGGAAATAGCCTTAAATAATCAGAACAAAAAGAGACCCTTCTGGTTCGAGTCCTTTTGACTCAGAGCCCCTAACTTCCTAGAGAAAGTAAAAGGCTGGTGGCAGGACAACAAAAGTGGAAAGGAGGGCCACAGCAAAATGCACTCATTTCAGCTAAGGCTCAAAGAAATTAAAAGCAAAATCAAAAAGTGGAACAAGGAAGAATTTGGCAATATCCAACAGGAGCAGGGAAAACTCCAATCCAGAATGGAAAGAATCCAGCAGTAAATCATCTTGGAAGGTTGAAGTCAGGATCTGGCAGAGGAGGAAGGTAGAGTCATCACCCAATTAGAGGAAAGGCGAAAACAGGAGGAAATCCTGTGGAAGCAGAAATCCCAAATCCAATGGCTCAAAGAAGGAGACAAAAACTCCAAATTCTTCCACAAAGCCATGATAAACCATCGCCAACACAACAAAATCTTCTCCTTGAAAGACAAGGAAGGAAACAGAGTGACTCAGCAGGATGAAATAGAACATCTCTTGGTGGAGCACTTTAAAGATATTCTCTCTGAACCAAATATCAACAGAGCCGAGGACATAGACAAAATCAACCACCATATTCCAAAGAAAGTCACCAGAGATCAAAACATGGCCCTTCTCTGGGTAATAACCAAGGAAGAACTGGAGGAAACAATAAATAAAATGGCAAAAAATAAGGCCCCAGGGCTCGATGGCTTCACCATCGAATTTTATTAGGTGACTTGGAGCTTCATGGGAAACGATCTGCTTGATCTTGTGGAGGAATCCAGATGCTCTAAGCACATGCACCAAGGTCTGAACGCCACCTTCCTGGCATTAATACCAAAGTCTGGTTGCTCAGATGAACCGCAGGGTTTCAGGCCCATCTCCCTATGTAACGTTGTCTACAAAATCCTTGCAACTATCATGGTCAACAGGCTTAAGCCGATCCTGCCGGATCTCATTGCCCCGGAGCAAACTGGCTTTGTCAAAGGAAGGCAGATCACAGATGGCATAATAGTCACCCAGGAAGTGATTCATTCCCTGAAAATCTCCCGTGCCCTCGGCATGCTAATCAAATTGGACCTGGCCAAGGCGTTTGATCGGCTCAGCTGGAACTATCTGGCAAGTATCCTAAAAGCCTATGGATTTGATCAAAGATGGATAAAATGGATCCTGTCTATGGTTAGCTCTCCTGTCATGTCAATTCTCCTAAACGGCTCCCCCTCTGAAGCTTTCACTCCCTCCCATGGGCTAAGGCAGGGAGACCCCCTGTCTCCCTTCCTCTTCATCCTAGTTGTAGAAGGCCTAGGCAGATTGGTTAAGGCTCAGGTTTCCAAGGAACAGATAAAAGGCCTCCAAGTCTGCGGAGAAGACATCCCGGTCTCCCACCAACAATTTGTAGATGATGTAATGCTCTACGGTCAAGCCACTCTAAAAGAGGCCCAAAGAATTATCAAATCCCTATCTCAATTCAGCAAAGCCTCCGGGATGGAAATCAATAAAGATAAATCAGAAGTGTTTTTCTTTAATACCTCCTTGGCAGTCCAAAGATTCCTGGCTCGTACTCTAGGCTTCAACAGGGGATCCTTCCCATCCAAATACCTGGGTATCATGTTACATGAGCACCAATTCTAGTCGGCCAACTGGAATCTACTAATAAAGAAAATCTGAAATAAAACAGAGAATTGGACCCACCGCTCGTTGAATGCCCCAAGTCGGATAACCTTATTGAAAGCTATTCTGTAGGCCATCCCAAATTACCAGCTCTCATGACAAGCAATTCATAAGACTGCAAGCCAAAAGCTGGTCTCCCTGTTCAAAAATTTCCTCTCGCAGGGGACCAACAAAACAAGAAAGTGGGCCCTTATCTCATGGGAGTGGCTTTGCCGACTCCCAAAAGATGGCGGTCTAGGTCTCCGCGACCCCTTCGCCCTCAACCAAGTTATGGGTGCGAAGCTTTGGTGGAGGTGGCTTCAGGGTGGCCCTGACCTGTGGAAGGTGCTTTGGGAAAGAAAATACGACGCGGCAGGGGAAATCGAAGAAAAACTGAGAAGCACGACAGAGACCAGAGGCTCTGCAATCTGGAACCTGGCGAGAGGTAGCAAGGACCTGATAAGGGAGCACAGTTTCTGGGAAATTCGGGCAGGGGACAAAGCCAGATTCTGGGAGGAATCCTGGCAGCAAAGAGACCGTCTCATACAAAAAGACAACCTCCATGTCATCCTTGCCTTTTCGTCCCAGACCGGGGCTTCAACTGTCGGCAACTTCTGGAAGCCTGACGAGGCTGGATACTGGCGAAATTGGAAATTTAAAGAGGACTGGGAAGGAGCACCAGAAACCGACAGATGGCAAGACTACTATACAGAGATGGCTTCTCGGAAAATAGCAAAGAAAACAGGGTCTGACATTCTCAGATGGGGCAAACGCATTCAAGGAAATTTCACAATAGCAAAAGCCTACCACCTTCACAGCAACCAAAATCATCAACCGGAAACAAATCAATGGAAAAATCTTTGGAAAATTAAGCATTGGCCTAAGATCTCTTTTTTCATTTGGACCATTCTACATGGTTGAGTGCTCACCTGGGACTAGATTCTGTGGAAGGGAAGCCAAGGCCCATCCCGCTGTGCCCTCTACTGCTCCCAAGAGGAAACCATGGAACATTTGATGAACCGCTGCTCCGTCAGCTCCTCCCTATGGGAAAACCACCGCAATTTGTTTGAGCACCAACACAGAAACCAGTAAAACATTGTAAGCACAATTGTAAATTGGCCGAAAAAGCCTTACCTGAACCCGGTAGTTAACCACGCCTGGCTCCTCTCCGCCGGATTCCTCCTCTGGAATATCTAGGAAGCTCAGAATGGGGCCATCTTCAAATCAGAATCTCGAACCCCTGTAGCAATCTGGGAGCAATTCATCAGAAACATTCGGGAAACAATCCTATCGGAAAGTTGGAGGGACGAAGATTGCCAGGTCTCGACTACAGAAGAAACAATCCTGAATAAACTAGAGGTTAGACAGAGTATGGTCACCTGCAGGGGTTCTCGAAAAGAGCTGGCCAAAGCAGTGGCCGAAAGCAACCAGTACAAACACCCCCCACAAGGATTCATAAAATTAAACTTTGACGGCGCTGCAAAGCACAACCCAGGTGAGGCTGGCATTGGAGGAGTCTTTAGAGACGCAGAGGGTAACACTCTAAGAACTTTCGCGATGGACTGTGGGGAAGCTTCGAATAATGAAGCCAAGTTGCATGCCCTGAAACGGGGCCTGGAAATAGCTCTTCGGGTCAACTTCAAATGTCTCCAAATCGAGGGAGACTTGAAGCTGGTAATTGACATGGTTAGGAAGCTCCAGCAGCAAATACCAGCGGAAAGGATTAGCAAAAGCTGGAGAACCGCTTGGCTGGTTGGCGAAATTGGGAAGCTCCTTCCCAAAATAGACTACCTCCTCCCGACTCACACCAGGCGCGCAGGTAACAAGCCGACAGACTGGCTTGCGAATTGGGGATGCCGGAACCGGGGCAAAGAAATCGACAGCGTGGGTCTACCTCATCTGAACCAGGAGGAGAAAACCCAACTTCAGCAACTGCTAAATGTTGATAAAGGTGGGAATGGCATGAAAGAGATGAACGGTCAGGATCAGGCGGCACGCAGCAGAGGCGGAGATAATCTCCAATAGCAGGGATTAGACAGCTCATCCATGGGAAAAGGCAGAGGCGAACAACAGACACATGTTGGGAAGGTGACGGGGCATGGCAAGAATGGCCGAACAAACGGAGGGGACGCGTGAGCTGAGACATCATTAAGGAATGATCTAGAGCCAGCTCCAGAATTCGAGATAATGGACAGGGAAAGGACGACAGGTGGCACCAGGAGTAAAGAAAGGCTACGGCAAGAGCAGCCGGACGGAGGTTGGAATAATGAAGCATAAAGTGGAAAGGAAAAGCCATGCCACTTCCCGAGATGGGGAAGCTGGAATGCGTGACGGAAAAATAAATGGCCAAGCGGAGGCTGGGAACTCAACCAGCCAAGTGGCGGCCCTTTCGACACGACAACGCGTTAATAAGCCCGAGGAAACAGATGGCAGGCTCATTCAGATTGGTAAGAACGATGAAAAAGAATGGAAAGATGCCTGCTCACCTCTGCGACCAGCCCTCCTCCTCGGCCTCGGCAAGAAAAGGTGGTATGTTTCCTATAGTCCTCGTCCTTCAGACATGCATGCTTGTTTCTCTGTTCTCTTGGTCCGGCTGGATATGCTCTGGCCTTGCGTGCAGACTCCCTATTGCTGCGACGATAAGGGCCCCCTGGGCTCTTTTGGGTTTCTCCTTTCCCAACCACATGAGGGCAACGTTTTGATTTATGCTAGTTCTGCGTCCTGCTCTGAGAATCAAGCTGTGTGGGGGGCTTCGCCGGGCTTTGTCACGCTTCTGGAGGGTCCTCGCACCCCTGGTCTTTTCTTCTCTCTGGCCTACTTCCGTGGTTGGCTCCTCTTCTACTTCTCCCTTCTGCTGGCCAAGGCCGTCAAGTTTTACCGCCTTGCTGGTCGGGGGGTTCTCCGGGTTCCTGTGAGATGGTGGTGGGTCTTCAACCACCGTGCCCATAATGGAATTGCTCCAAGGTCTCGGGAGTCCATTCATGCTGAGTTTTCCGTTTCAATGGAACATACCTCGATTGTGCTCCATCTCTCCCACACTGACCTTTGGTTTTCTTCCGTGACAGGTCAGAAATTTTCCTCTATTCCCAAGCCCCAGACCAGAGGAAAGATGGCTCCAAGAAAGAACAATTCTGATAAGAAGAGGGATTCTGGCACCAGTAGTCAACCGAACAAAAGGGGCAGGAAGCCCGACCTCAACAAGCTCCTTCACCTGATTGATGGTTACATGGCCGAAATTTCTCCCGAGGTCCGCTCTCTTATCCATGAATAGGAGCACGAGCTGAGGGAAATCAGCGCAAACCAAGAGATTCCCTGTGAGGATTGGGAAGTAATCACGGACCCGGGCACAACCAGAGGTAGGAACACGCTATTCAATAGAACGTTACAATTCTATTGGATCATGAAGCATGTGGTCGACAGGGCTATGAAGGTTAATCAGGCTATTCGCGAAGAGGAGGATGAAGAGCGCAAACATGCAGAAGAACTCCTCAAACGCCAACTGACGGAAGAATCGACCTCCATAAAGAACATTCTCCTAAAAGAGCTTGTGGCTGTCCAAGTCCAGGTTTCCAGAAACCATTTTTTGCTAAAGGACATGGAGCAAATGATGCTGGAGCTCAAGTGGGCCATTGAGCAGAAGATCCTGAAGCCAGGTGCAAACGATCCTAAGCCTTCCCTGATGAATGAAGATTAGTGGTGTGTGTGTCTTCTCTACTGTATTTTGTGATGAATCTGAACTGTATCTGGGCGTAGTATTATGTTAATGTAGTTAGTCTCGCTTTTAATAAGCAGAATAATGGTTACGATAGGAAGAAGGAACTAAACATTTTTAAATTTTGGTCAGGCTTTAAGGCCAAAAGGTGGCGGTCTGGTTTCCTTCGGGCAGACCAGCCACCTGAACTCTAGTTTGATGTATTTTTGATATTTTCTGGAATGAAGAATGCCTAACCTTACAAAAAAAAATATTCTATTATAATTATTTAATATTTATTTAGCTTAAATATAATAAATTGAATATTATTATTGTTAAATTATTACATGAATTATAATTTAATAGATTATTGTTAAATTGCATATTTCAATTAATCATTATTTTCTTATTATTTGCAGGTCCCTCCATGAACTTTAACAATGGCTAAATATTTTCACCCTCATGACAAAGGCACTTGTCCCCAACTACTATTGTGTTGCCCAAATCACATTAATAGGTGAAATTTTTGTAAAAGTATTGTAGAAATTTAGTCATTATTACTCATAAAAGTTGTCATTTAAATAATGGATGGGGAGTAACTTTGTTTTAAAAAAAGTTTTGGATGGAATAAATGAAGTATGTAAGTGGAGATGATTTTGATGAGAACCACCTTCCTTGCTTGTCATTTTAGCTAACTGTATTTTTTAAATTTTTTTGAGGTAGTTAACAAGTTTTTATGTAAATTATAGTTTTCAACACAATTTTCATAAAATAGTGTAACACCCCAAGTTGCATAAAGATTAATGAGATCATTAAGTGAATATTTTTACTAAAAGGATATTTCAAATATTATTTGATTTGATGAGTAATATATGTTAATTACCTAAATTATAGGTAGTAATGCTTTAACAAAATAAAATTGTTTTGTTTATTTAAAAGAAATTGTTGCCAAGAAATAGTTACCCTCTACCTCAGAAGGGTAATATAGAGAGGGGAAAAGAGTAGAAAGAGGTTCCTAGAGCTGGGTGGAATAAACCAGTGGGAAGAACTTGCTCAGTACAGTCAACAAGAGAGTCTAGAGATTGAGGTTGGATCGAAGCCCTGAGGCCCATAGTACTGACTGCAACTAGACTAGATCCAACATTAAAAATATATAAGGTGATTAGGGGAGAGTCTGGACGTGATTGCCAGACTCGTGGCTGGGAGGAGAGACCTTTCCAATATATTGTTTTTATAGGTTAATAGATAAACTGAGGTAGCAAGCTCTTTAAAAGATTTATTGCTGAACTGTAAATATAATCACATACAATGACTGTTAATATCTATAGAATAGATTAACAAAATACTAAGCTGTAGATGTTAACATTTGAATATACAGGTATATGAATAAGGTAGTAGACTAACTATTGAATTAACATCCATGAAGGTTCTAAAATACTCCCTAGAAGACGAACACTCAAATAGCAGAACTGCATAAATTATAAGCATGAAATAAAAGAGAAACTAAAGTCTAGAATAGTGTAAAGTTCAGAATACTGACAAGAATTCTAGAACACATTCTTGAGCATATAATTATCATTACCAAAGAAAAGAAAGTAACCGCCATTTTGATACAATATGCTGATAAACATAATTACCATCGAAACTCAAGAAAAGTAGTAAACAGTCATCAGGGTAGAGTAGCTTCAAGAGTTGGCATAATGCATAAACAAAAATGTATATCAAAAATAGAGATAGTACTATACGAGTCTTTCTTTACAAATCTAGCACAGTTTAATAAACTAGTTCCTATATCCCTCATCAGAAAGACCGTGCACGGAGAATCAGATGTAAATAGAATAATCCTCTTGCATACCATAGATAAGACAAACCAAAACAATACTTTTTTGATTAAATGTAACAGACAGACATTAAGACAAAGCCCTCGCACAACCGAACAATGGCATTCCTGACCCCTCTGAAGTGGAATTTATAATTAGTTACACATGCAATCCTCAAAACAGAAGAAACAGGCTCGAAGGCCTTTCAATTCATTATCAGTTACAGTTCCAATCATAGGAATGATCAACCGCTGTAGCTAGTCAAATAACTTAACAAAATAAAGGTTAAGGAAAGCCTGTGTCTAGGCATTACAGCTCTATAACATGCTAACAGGGATAAACCCTCTTAGTAAAAGCCCTTAATATCTTAATACGACTAGAGACCAGAGACTAGCTCCAACCTGAAAATCACTGGGCATGCTGTGAGTTCCTTGGAATTTATAAGTCGTGAGTTTAAGTACTAAACCCTCCTGAATATAGCATACCTGCATTCCAGAGAAGGTGAATCTAGTCATTGTTAATGAAGACCAAAACCTGTGGCTCATACATATAAACTTAGCTTTAAACAAGCAGGGCCTTACCTGAGATGAGGGCATGGCTTCAATGAGTCACCCACCTGCAAAAGAAGGTTAAGGCTCAACTTCATAACCAGATTGCACCATACAAGGAATTTATAGCGAATACCCATAAAGAAATCAAGAACTGAGTTCGACTAATCTCCTCTAAATCCTATTATGACATTTACTTACCGGCTGCAGATGATTTGGGATACTTTCTACCTTCAGCCATCTCCAAAACTCCATAAGTCATTCTTGCACAATGACAGGAAAAACATCAGATTGTTCCTAAAGTCATTAACAGTTTAATATTAGTCTTCCTTCTCGAGCAAGCGAAGTATAGAATGGCATAGTAAGGGGCTACATGCTCCGGTGTGTTTGACAGACTCCCCTGCTCTCATTTCTCACAGAGCACCATAACTAGAGCCTTGCAGAGCACCATAGCCCAAACCCTCACAGAGCAACACGACGCAGAGGAATGATAGAAACAATGAGACCGTCAAGGTCCAACGCGGGGAGTTGGTTAGGTTAAACCCTATCCTATATCTACCGTTACCTTGCGAGGTAGAGATCAATGACAAGGAGCCATAATAGATGGCATGAACACCCCAATGGTATCAGACATTGCAACTTTTATTAAATAAATAAAAATTTTCTTTTATTATTATTATTAAAGTTTTAAGTTTAGATGTTACAAATGGTATCAGAGCTCAGGTTCGTACACTGAGACTCTTTGGGAATAGCTATTTATAGGAACCATGTGCTTGTGTTTTAACTAAAACAACTTATGTGTGAATACAGATAACATCACACCAACAAAGGAAAAGAAAGTTCACCATGCAGAGGAACTCAGGACCACTTGAGTCACTGGAAGAAACTTATGTGAATGCTAACCGAAATATTTGGATATAGCTGGGCAAGGAATCCCAGAAAGCTAATGAAATGTTACTTGAAACTATGTAGTAGTTGCGTCCATAAATGACTAATTTAAGAACAGATAATGAACGATTGTGTTTAGAACAGGAAATATTCCTAAGAAGTTTGTCCAATAGACACAATCAATGCCACTCAGACCCTAGCGCAAAAGATCAGTAAAAGACCTCGACTGCTCAGCATGGAGAAGAAAACGCTGAATCAGCTGAAAGACATAGAGAGGATGAAGAGGGATGCTCAGACAATGTATTTGACTAGCGGAAAACTAAGAAACAAAAGTCAGAACCAAAGTCAAAATTACAAGGAGAATTCAAGAAAATTAAGCCTTCCCTCTTTGAGGGAGAATCTGAAGAGGCTGCGGAAGCTTGGTTAATCGATATGGGAAAATACTTTTAGATTTATGAGTGTACTGATAAACTGAAGGCGTGATTGGCAGTTTAGTATCTGAGGGGAAAAACGATTCTTTGGTGGGAGGAAATCAAGATAGTAAGGAAAATTGATGAAGAACAAGTTACATGGAATGAATTTCAAAAACATTTCAAGGACAAATATCTAACTGAACGCTATTATGATGAAAAAGTGAAAGAATTCCACGAATTAAGATTGGGAACCTTAACCATGGATGAATACGTGACTAGATTCACATCCTTACTTCGCTACATTCCTTACATGCAAGAGGAAAAAGCAAAAATTTAATGTTTCATTATCAACTTACCAAACTTTATGAAGGAAAAACTGGAATTTGACTACCCTAAGACAATGAATGATGTTGTGCAGAAGGCCAACATTTTCTATCAGAAAATGAAACAGAAGAATGAAGGGCCAAAAGGAGGAGTAAATAAGAAGGGTAGAAGCCTGATTCCAAATAGACACCCAAAATTTTCTAACCATAGGAATGCACAACAAAAGATGTTCAGGAAGTTTCCAGCCAGAAACCAACCCAGAATTGCATATTATGAGAATATGCTAGTAGAGGGAGTCACAAAATCTATCAGTGATCACCAATCAAAACTGCTGCTATAGTGCTAGGATGCGAAGAACCCCATTATTACAAAAATTGTCCACAACGAGCTAGAACATAACAGTTATCAAACATGCAAGAAGCATCCACAGTTGGGGAAGTGGCAAGGAGAATACCCAGAATTAATGCTTCCTTGGATGATCATCAGGCCGAATTCCAGCCCACAATGATCGAATGTGAAGGTAGCATTGCTAAACAACATGTCTCTATTTTATTTGATCCAGGTGTTAGTGTTGGTATCTTCATCCCTCCATCAGTGATCAAAATTCTCTTGTTGCATACAGTTTTAGGTGTCTCATCCGATCAACTGCATTCCATTAGGTCATGGATCATTGATGGTAGTAGCTCATTATCAATTTTCCCTCATGATCTTTACCTGCTGGCCTATTTTCACAAATTCAGGTCATTTATAGTCATATTTTGCCTTTACATCTGCAAAAGCCATTTTTAGGGATTTAGGTCTCATTAGGTCTAGGGTTTGTCATCATAGTTTTGTAAAAGCTCAATAATGGTCAATAGGCACATGAGCAGGTCTAATAAGGTCTTAGCATCAAAAATTTCAGTAATGACATACTCACTGATTTATTTTTCCTCCAAACCCTGTTTTGAGGAAAAGCAAAGTTTTTATGTTTTATGTATACAATTTCATGTAATTTTAATTTTCCTATATGTAATAAGTTCATAAATGTAACCCTGGGTCACCTTGCCAAACTCCTGCACTCCAGCTCTTGCAAAATACATAAGAAATTCAAAGCATTAGTGCATCAAAAGTAAAAAAAGGAGCCAAACTGCAAAACAAATTTTTTAAAGGACAAAATGAAAAAGAAAAATTTAGAAAGTGGGTTTCCTAAATGAAAAAATTAAAGTCACTTGTATATAAAGTGTTTTTTGTGTTGTATACTTCATTTGTGCCAAAAGAGTGAGAGAACAAGTGGAAATTGCGATTTGAGGTGAAGAAAAGCAATTTGCAGCAAAGTTCTGGAATTTCTCTAGGCGCGGTGCACCTGGGTAGTGGCACGGCACACCTGCTCGGAACGGCGCACTAGGCATAGAATTTGTAAAGAAACTTGAATGGGAGCGACACACCTAGTTGTTGGTGTGGTGCACCAGTCCTCCATGCCTAAATTTCACCCAAACGACTTTGCCAAGCTCCAAAACCTTGCAATCATCATTCCTCAAGTAAGTGGAACCTCCCATTTTTCCATTACAAGAGATTTGAGCATCTTTGATGGTGTTTTAATAGGTGAAAAAACAAACCCTAACTGCTGCACAGTGCATTACAAAAAACTGTCTAGGGTTTTGCAAAGTTTTCATTCTTGTTGTTATTCCCCTACATCATTTTCACATTCCTCACACTGAAATTTCCCTCATTTCATTTCCATTTTTTCCTCTCTCACTTACAATCGTCCTACCCCCCTATCCCCAAAACCCTAAAACCCTAACAAATTCCCACTATTCTCCAAACCCTAATATGCATTCACAAACCCTATCACTCCCTATTAACTCTACTGCCATCATCAAAACCCTCCTTTGCACTTATACTATCAGTCAACCCTTTTATCCCAAAAAGAGAAACAACAATCACCTATTCTTAACTTAAAATCTCTTCATACTCATCATTTTACACCATATAGTGGAAAATATGGAAACAGATTCAGCTTATGAAAGGGATGAGGAAACTGTAAGTGATTCCTCCCAAGAGATTCATGCACCAAGAAAACCACAAAAGGGAGGAAAACACATCTGGGAGGAGCCCACTATACTCACAGAGCTATCGGCTTGTCCTCTTGCAGTTGCATGTTTCAAACATCAGTCTTGCTACCAGTTTTTTGAGATGGTGGAAAGAGTGAAATACCACCATGAGCTTGCTAGACTATTTGTCCTTCATCTTCACAATGGCCAAGCCAATTTAGCAGGTGTTACCTTCACTTTGACACCTGAAACTATAGTTGAAGCAACAGGTATTCCGAATGTGGGTGAACAGTGGAACAAATGACAGCTTTTGGACAAAGAGCATTATGAGCCTTATATTAAGGCTAGTTATCGGAAGCAAATTAGTAGGTTCTTTCCTTTTAGATACCTATAGGACACATATGCTCCACTCATAAAGCTCATTATCAAATACTTCAGCTGTGAAGGGAGATTTTCTCACTTGTACACCTATCATGTTAGACTATTGATGCATTTCACTAGAGTGAGGATGATGAACCTCCCCTATTTCATATGCAAAAATATTGAAAAAATGACCACATTGGTGAAAATAAAATCTCCTCATCAACAATATAACAACATTTATCACTTTGCATTCATCAAGATTGTTTTTTTGCATCAGCTAAGTTTGTTGAATGTTTCATGGGATTATTTCATTTCACATGAGGTTTTCACAAACCCTCAAGTGACCCCATCAGTATTTCAAGAGGCAGGAGGGCCTTCAAATCAGCAAGAAGTGTGTGAGACTCAAACTACAAGTGTGCTAGTATTTATCACTTATCAAAAAGGCACAAGGAGATTATTTGCAGCTGCCAAACGAGTACTATCTCCACCTGGGCTGGAAGGGGTCTCGTTTCCTTCATCAGACCATAGGCAAATGCTATCTTCACCCGAGATGAAAGGGGCTTTGCCTTCTTCTTCAGAAAAGTAGGTACATGATAAAGGGAAACAACCATTACATGATGAAGGGCCTTCTGAAGGTCAGGAGAGAGATTTTAATTTGATTCAGGATGAGGATACTGATTTGGGCTCCCAAAGCTCAAAACTCAAGGAAATCATCAAAGAACAACAAGCTGACATTCATGACTTATCTCTTAACCTTGAAAGAGCTAAGTGGATCATAAATTACCTTGAGCAATGGAACAAACAGTTGGAGGATAAGCAGACAATCATGGAGCTGCAAAACATAAGGGAAAACAAGGAAGCAGCCAAGAGGAGGAAAGTCAAATTGACACCACTTGAGCGAGGCTGACCAGGAATCTTGGCTAGAGAGGGAAAATATGCACTTGGAGAAGCTTCTTGAGAAAGCCAATAAGAGAAAAAGATGTTGAGGCACATGGCTTATCACTATTTGGCACGAAATAAGATTTGCAAAGCGAGGATAAGGAGCCTAAAAGCTAAGTTGAGGAAACCTTTGAGGAGAAAGAAAGAGCAAGATAAGCTCAAGAGCTTGGATGAAGCTTCATTGGCCCAACACAGTACTTGATGCAGGTCATTCATGCCAAATTTCAAGAAATTTGGCACACTTTTTGACAATTTTGAATTTTTCAAGGAAAAAGCAGGTTTTTTCGGCAGGTGCATAGCGCCACCCAGTGCTCGCTTTTGATAGTGACCTCCTTTTGAGGAAAACTATAAAATTTTGGATTTATCATAAAAAATTATGCATACCCAGAAATTACTAGGATTTTTTTACAAGTTTTGGGCCTCCAAAAGGGTCAAAAACACCTCAAAAATGCCCTCTCTGCCACTTCTTGGCCACACAGGAAGCAATGTTGGGAGAACTGATTTTGGGAGAGGAAAATGGACACCAAATGCAAAAATTCCACTTGTTCTAGAAAGTAGATAGATAGACCTTTCCAACAAGCCCACTTGGAGAAAATTTGGTGAAGGGTAAGGCCTCAAAAATCAGCTGGGAAAAAGCACTACACACAGAAAAAGTGGCGCTACGCACAGGATGAAAAAGTGCCATTTTTGCTAAAAAAAACTCTATTTTTCACCTAGTTTTTTCTTAGTTTGACTTTTTCTCTCTCATGGTCAAACTCATGATGTAAATTTATGTAAATGGATGTACTTTTATGTAAAAATGATGAAAATTGACTCATGGAGGTAGATACATCATGTATAGGTGGTTTTGAACTGAATGAATTAGTTTCCTAGGTTTTAGAGGCAAGCTGTTCCACTGCCTATTTTTCAGTTCTTAGTTTAGATCTTGTTGAAACAGCTCCTAAACTCATGAATTCGACCCCTAAAGGCTAGCATGGGTGGTTTTTTGCCTATATCTAGTACTTTTTTAGTCATTTGTAAAGGTTGGACTCTTGTGAATGCTTTGAGCATTATTGTACATTCATCTCTGCAGTTTGGCAAGGAAATAGACCAGGGTTTGCAGCATTTTGTGGGATTCTTGTGGCAAGGTGATTTAGTATTGTTTTTCCTTCTATGATTCAAGTTTACATGTGTTTATGTGTGCCATCATCTCTCTCTTTTCAGCTTAACTAAATGAATCAAGTATAAAGGTGGAATTCATTGATGTTGCAGTGCTCTACCTAGGGTTTGTTTAGTTTTATATGTTTTCAGCAGTTTGAAGAGGATTCCTAACACTTTCATGCCCTCTCGAACTCCTCACCGGTATTAAGACTCCCTATTTGACTTATTTCAAAGTACTAAAGCATTTTCCTACCTCGCCCCACAAAAACCTCTGCAAGACTGAGTCCATTCCCCAGACCCAAAACTGCCTTTCACATTTGATCTAGCAAACCAACATAAAATTCAATCAAAATCCTTTGAGCATATACCTAGCCTAAAATTAGTCTTTATATCAGTCATCTCAAGCTTTATTGACCATATTTTCCTGAGATTGACAAGGAGAGAGCCCTCTTCCGACCTGGTAGGGCTAGCTACCAGGTTAAGCGTGGTTTGATGTTACCCTAGACATGCCTTTCTCAGCCTGAGCTAGATTTAGGCCATAACACTAGGTTCTAGCTTAAGCTATGTTTGTCCTAAAGTGATTGGAAAGTGTCAGTTAGTGAGCAAAAAAATTTCAAAACCTTGGCTAGTTCAATTAGCCACTGGCACAAAGAAAAGGGTTAATGCCAAGACATAATGTTGTCCCATAACCATTTCTGGGCAGTCTATTTATGTTGATCTTAATATACTACCCTTGGGTTCTTATGACATATTAATTGGGATGGACTGGTTGGAAAAATGTTGGTCCTTGGTAGACTGTAAACATAAGACGATAATTTTTATTTCAGAATCAGGTCAAAGGAAGGAATTACAAGGAATAAAAATCAGCACCAAGCTCCATCCTATTACTACCAATCAGTTAGGAAAATGCATTAGAAAGGGGTGTCAAATTTATGTCATGCAGGTGGGATTTACAAACTCTAAAAATAAGACGACTTCACTATAAAGTATCCTTGTAATTCAGGACTTTGTGGATGTTTTTCCGGAAAAAATTCTCGGCTTACTACCAAAGTGAGATATTGACTTCACCATTGAGTTAATTTCGGGTGCAGCCCCCATATCTAGAGCTCCTTATTGCATGAGCATACATGAATTGACAGAGCCCAAAATGTAGTTACATGAGCTTGTAGATGAAAAATATATTCGCCCCAGTGTGTCCCCTTGGGGAGCTCCCGTATTATTTGTACGGAAAAAGGATGGGACCATCAGATTGTGCATTGATTATTGACAATTAAACAAAATAACTATCAAAAATAAGTACCCTTTACAACATATTGATGATCTATTTGATCAGGTGAAAGGAGCTAAGGTATTCTCGAAAATTGATCTAAGATCTGGTTACCATCAGATAAGAATAAAAGATGAAGATATTTAGAAAACAACCTTCCATACTCGTTATTGCCACTATGAACTTGTGGTAGTGTTATTTGGCCTCACAAATACTCCAGCCACCTTTATGAGTTTGATGCATGGTATTTTCCAGCCTTACCTAGATAAATTTGGCTGATTTTCAGAGATGATATTTTAATATATTCTAAGAACTAGGAGGAGCACAAGGAACACCTGAAAATAGTGTTGAAAACACTAAGGGAAAATCAGTTATATGCCAAATTCGGCAAGTGTGACTTCTTCAAGGATCAAATCGAGTATTTGGGTCACATTATATCCGCAGAAGGCATTGTAGTAGACCTAGAAAAGATCAAAACGATCATGGAATGGACAACCCCAAAGAATATCGCTAATATCAGACCATTCTTGGGCTTAGCTAGATATTATCATAGATTCATTGAGGTGTTTTCAAAGATCGCATTTCCAATGACCACTTTACAGAAAAATGGACATGCTTTATAATGGATAATAGATTGTCAGCAAAGCTTTGAAAAACTAAAGCATTTGCTCACCACCGCACCAGTACTAAAAGTAGCAGATCCAGAAAAGTCTTTCGTGGTTTGCACGGATGCAAGTAAGGAAGGTGTTGGTGGGGTTCTAACACAATATGGAAAGGTGATTGCTTATGAATCTCGAAAGTTGAAGGAGTATGAGCAATGATATTCACCTTATGACCTTGAATTGACATCTGTAGTGCATGCACTTAAAATGTGGAGGCATTACCTTTTTGGGGAAGAAATTTTTGCTGCTAACAGATTATAGAAACCTTACCAACTTCTTTAATAAATATAGCTTAAATGATCGATAGGCTAGATGGAAAAATTTCTTAAGTGAATTTGACTTTAAGATGAAACATTTAAAAGGGAAAGAAAATCGTGTGGCCAACACACTAAGCAGAAAATTACACTGTATCTATGAGGTCTGAATGAGCCAAGAAACTTCAAATACTCCTAAAATCATAAAGGAGGCAGCTAGCAGGGATCTGGAGTATGATTCCCTTTGGGCAACAAAAAAAAGAAGTTTTTCTCAAAAAAGAAGAATTAGAATTTGGAATAAATTCTAATAATCTCCTCAATTTTAAAAACAAAATCGATATTCCAAATCAAAACTTGATTAAACTATTGATATTAGACGAGTTTGATAAGAAACGTTATGCTAGCCACCCAGGCTATCAGAAAATGTTTTCAGCCATCAAGAAAGAGTACTTTTGGCCTAGATTGAGGAAGGATATTGCAGAATATTTATCTAAATGTCTGGAGTGTCAACTGGTGAAAGAAGAACACCAACATCCGGCCAGATTGTTACAACCATTGCCTATTTCGAAATGGAAATGTGAGACTATATCCTTAGATTTCATCACTAGTTTACCTCGCACAAGGAAGCAACATGATTCAATTATGGTGGTGGTAGACAAATTGAGTAAAACAACTCACTTAATACTTGTAAAATCCACATTTAAAACTGTGGAAATCACAGAAATATTCATGAAGGAGATATTTTGCTTACATGGGATACCCAAGGTAGTGATTTCAGATAGGGACATGAAATTTACATCCACCTTCTGGAAGACTCTCTTTGCAGGATTAGTTACACAAATCCAGTTTAGTACTGCCTACCATCCTAAAATAGATGGAAAGACTGAACAGGTAAATCAGGTGTTAGAAGACATGCTACACATGTTCCTGATGCATCAACCACACAAGTGGGAGGACTACCTCCATCTAGTGGAATTTGCATATAATAACGGACAACACGAATTGCTAGGCATGAACCCTTTCGAGGTGTTGTATGGAAGAAAGTGCAGAGTACTGATAGATTGGAATAATCTGGTGAATAAGCTATCACTGGGTCCTAAAATGCTAGTAGAAATGTAGGAGGTTGTTAAGAAAGTCCGACAAAATTTAAGGGCGGCCCAGGATAGAAAGAAGGTGTATGCGAATAAAAAAAGGACTTACAGGGAATTTCAACCCAGAGATAATGTCTATCTGAGAGTGAAGCCCCAGAAAAGCTCCTTGCAGTGGCGGGGTTGTGCTAAATTAGCACCTCGATACTGCGGGCCCTTTCAGGTCTTCGAAACAGTTGGACTGGTGGCCTATAAGCTTGTGCTACCAGGCCACATTCGGGTCCGCAATGTATTTCATGTATCCTTACTAAAGAAATATGTGTATAACCCTCATCACATTATTTCCCTGGAAAATATTAAGGTAAAACGGTTTAATGGGTAAAGACTATATATATATATATACATTTTTTTATAAAATTAACTGAGAATTGTTTTATGGTGTAGGTCGAATTGGAAGGAGAGTTCCTGGAAGAACCTCTTCGTATCCTCGATTAGCAAGAAAACAACTTGTGGAAGTGAGCCATCACCCAGGTTAAAATGCAATGGAAGCACTTTGGCCTGGAAGAGACCACTTGGGAAGAGAAGTAATTCATGCGAAAGGTTTATCCCACATTAATTTTTGAAAAGGAAGAGAACATTGGGGACGGTGTTCCTCATGGCGGGGGGTGGGGGGGGGGGAATGTAACACCCCAAGTTGCATAAAGATTACTGATATCATTAAGTGAATGTTTTTACTAAAAAGATATTTTAAATATTATTTGATTTGATGAGGAATATATGGAAATTACCTCAATTATAGGTAGTAATTCTTTAACAAAATAAAACTATTTTGTTTATTTAAAAGAAATGGTTGCGAAGAAACAGTTACCCTCTACCTCAGAAGGGTAATATAGAGAGGGGGGAAGAGCGAAAAGAGGTTCCTAGAGCTGGGTGGAATAAACTAGTGGGAAGAACTTGCTCAGTACAGTCGACAAGAGAGTACAGAGATTGAGGCTGGACTGGAGTCCTGAGGCCCATAGTACTGACTGCAACTGGACTAGATCTAGCATTAAAAAGATAGAAGGTGCTCGGGGGAGAGTTTGGACGTGATTGCTAGACTTGTGGCTCAGAGGAGAGACCTTTCAAATATATTGTTTTTACAAGTTAATAGATAAACTAAGGTAGCAAGCTCTTTAAAAGATTTATTGCTGAACTGTAAATATGATTATGTACAGTAGTCATTATTGTCTGTTTTATAAGCTAATAGATAACTGAGGTAGTAAGTTATCAAAGGAGTCATTGCTGAACTGTAAATATAATAACATATAGTGACTATTAATATCTATAGAATAGATTAACAGAATACTGAATTGTAGTTGTTAACATTTGAATATACAGGTATATGAATAAGGTAGTAGACTAACTACTAAATTAACAACCATGAAGGTTCTAAAATACTCCCTAGAAGATGAACATTCCAATAGTAGAATTGCATAAATTATAAGCATCAAATAAAAGAGAAACTAAAGTCTAGAATAGTGTAACATTCAGAATACTGACAAGAATTCTAGAACACATTCTCGAGCATATAATTATCATTACCAAAGAAAATAAAGTAACCACCATTTCGATACAATATGCTGATAAACATAATTACCATCAAAACTCAAGAAAAGTATTAAACAGTCATCAGGGTAGAGTAGCTCCAAGAGTCAGAATAATGCATAAACAAAACTGTATATCGAAAATAGAGATAGTATTATACGAGTCTTTCTTTTCAAATCTAGCACAATTTAATAAACTAGTTCCTATATCCCTCATCAGAAAGACCATGCACGGAGAATCAGGTGTAAATAGAATAAGCCTCTTACATACCATAGATAAGCCAAACCAAAACAATACTCTATTGATTAAATGTAACAGAAAGACATTGAAACAAAGCTCTTGGACAGCCGAACGACGACATTCCTAACCCCTCTCAAGTGGAATTTATAATCAGTTACACATTCAATCCTCAAAATAGAAGAAACAGGCTCGAAGGCCTTTCAATTCATTATCAGTTACAGTTCCAACCATAGGAATGATCAACCGCTATAGCTGGTCAAATAACTTAACAAAATAAAGGTTTAGGAAAGCCTGTGTCTAGGCATTACAACTCTATAACACGCTAACAAGGATAAACCCTCTCAGTAAAAACCCTTAATATCTTAATGTGACCAGAGACCAGAGAATAGCTCCAACCTGAAAAGAAGTGGGCACGCTGTGAGTTCCTTGGCACTTATAAGTCATGATTTTGAGTACTAAACCCTCCTGAATATAGCATACCTGCATTCTATAGAAGGTGAATTTAGTCATTGTTAATGAAGACCAAAACCTGCGGCTCATACATATAAAATTAGCTTTAAACAAGCAGGGCCTTACCTGAGATGAGGGCACGACTTCAATGAGTTTCCCGCCTGTAAAAAAAAGGTTAAGGCTCAGCTTCATAACTAGATTGCACCATACAAGGAATTTATAGCGAATACCCATAAAGAATTCAAGAACTGAGGTCGACTAATCACCTATAAATCCTATTATGACATTTACTTACTGGCTGCAGAGATTTGGGATACTCGCCACCTTCATCCATCTTCGAAACTCGACAAGTCATTCTTGCACAATGACAAGAAAACCCTCAGACTGTTCCTAAAGTTATTCAAAAATTAATATCAGTCTTCCTTCTCGAGAAAGAGAATTTTAGAATGCAACAGTAGGGGGCTAACTACTCTTGTGTGTTTGACGGACTCCCCTACTCTCATTTCTCGTAGAGCACCATAACTAGAGCCTCGTAGAGCACCATATCCTGAACCCTCTTAGAGCAGCACGACGCAGAGGAATGATAGAAATAATGATACCGTCAAGGTTCGATGCAGGGAGTTGGTTAGGTTAAACCCTATCCAATCTCTGCCGTTAGATCGCGGAGTAGAGATCGATGACGGGGAGCCATAACAGATGGCATGAACACCCTAAGGTACTGTCCCTCAGAGGAGATGGTCGCCACGTGGAGCTACAGACAAGGGCCAACATAGCATAGAAAAGTGTAAAGTCATGTGCACATCTACCCAGGAGCATCCCAATTCGGATCTCCATACCTGCTGATTAATGAGTGTTTAATTACATTCAAATTGAAGTATGTTTCATGCCATGCAATACCGGGTCTCTCTCTAGCTGTACCTCCAATTACTGAATAAAGTGGTATCAAACAGGTCTAGTTCTGAAGGTCGATAGGTTTTATGGGGTAACACTTAATCAACAAAGGTAAGGCAAGGGTAAAGGGTTCATTACTAGATGCCTCCCCTTCCCATACGAAGTATTTCTAGCTGATTCATTGTAAATAAGTAGGGTAAGGCACAGAGTGATCCGGTCCTTCTAAGAGAAGTAATAATAGCAGTAGTTCCTAAACAAGAAATTCCTCTCCCGTTGGTCGAGTCATGCTTACGCATCCTCTCCTCTCCCTTATGGTCGAGCAACTAAAGTTCCTCTCCTCTCCTCTCCTCTCCTCTCCTTAATAGTCGAGCCCCCTAAAGGGTCCTTATCAGTCGAGCCCCCTAAAGGGTCCTCTCCTTAACAGTCAAGCCTGCTTACGCATCCTTATCAGTCGAGCCCCGTTGCCGGTCCTTATCAGTTGAGCCCCGTTGCCGGTCCTTATTAGTCGAGCCCCGTTGCCGGTCCTTATCAGTTGAGCAACTAAAGTTCCTCTCCTTATCAGTCGAGCCCCGTTGCCAGTCCTGGGGACCTTCACCTCTACCTTGGAAATAGACTTCAAATCTGCCTTCATTTGACTTATTGGGTGGGCCCTCTCAAATAAGTAACTAAAGGTTGGTCGAGGGGAAGGAATCATTTACTTACATAGCTCGCTCTAATGAAATGACACGGCTCATTCCGGTCAGTCAGATTGGCAGGCTTTTTTCGTACAAACCAAATGAGAGGGGGAAGGGATTACTCCCCAAACCCTTCCCCAAAGTGCATATTATCGTAGATAAAGGGTGTTACAGCACACATTAGACACCGTGGTTTGACGGGCCCAATGATATGTACAGAAGCTAGGGCGCCGTATAAATCTGTGGTTTAATTCCTACTTTAATACATATATGCATGAGTTCGATAGTTAATGGTACCATACATTGCAACTTTTATTAAATTTAAAAAAAATAAAAATAAATAAATAAATCTTTTACTATTATTATTAAAGATTTAAGTTTAGATGTTACAAAGAGCAGCCATAATGTGATGGGATTTTAGTTGGTTTTTTCAACTAGATTTCAACAAACTGATATATTATTGGTTTGCGACATTTTCCCAAAATAGTGAAATTGATGATTTCCTAGAAAATGTTTTTAAGTTTTTTATATTAAAGTGTTGAGTTTTGTCTTTTAAATGTTAAAATCTAAAGTTATTTTAAAATATTTTTTTTACAAAATGGGAAAGAGCTAAGAGGAGAATTTTGCATTTAAGTTTAACCATACATAAGTTTTAAACATGTTGTTAGTTTTTGTTCATGAACATTGATTAGATTTTTACAATAATAATATTGAGATACAAATTTCAATATTGGTGTTACGTTGTTTTTTTTTGTTTTGTTTTGTTTTGTTTTCATTTTGTTTTTGTTTTTGTTTTGTTTTGTTTTGTTTTTGTTTTTGTTTTTGTTTTTGTTTTGTTTTGTTTTGTTTTGTTTTGTTTTTTTTTTGGTTTTGTTTTGTTTTGTTTTGTTTTGTTTGTTTGTTTGTTTGTTTGTTTTTTTTTGCTGGAGTGTAAGTTTAACAATATATAGAAGTTTTACATCAAAATTGGTATCATCCTAATTTTTTATTTCTTATTGTAAGTCTAGCAATATACAAAAAAGTTAAACATGTTTTTTAAATTTTTAGAGTTGCAAAATATCTAATAGTTTAGATATTAGCCTTTTTACGAGGTTAATACTAAAACAACACAATCTTCAAATTGATATTACATTTTTTACATATCATATTTGTACCATAATAATACTGATACAACACAAACTTGAAATTGGTATTATCTTAATTTTTTATTTTGTATTGAGAGTCTTACATAGTTGAAAATGCATGTTTGTGCAATGTCCAATACATAAGTGGATTAGCTTTTGTGCATCATTGTTGACTAGCTCTCTACCATAATTTTTTTCATATTTGAAAATGCATGATTGTGAATGGATTAGTTTGCTTGCATGACTCTTGATTAGCCTTTTACAATAATAATACTAAAACCAAGTAGCTTCAAAATTGGTATCATTTTAATTTTTAAAATAAAATTCTAAACAAATAAAAATTAGAATAATAGAAAATTAATATAACATATATTTTATAAATGTGTTTTTGATTAGTATTATTGTTTTGCTTATTTTTGGTTTGTTACATTTTCCCAAAACAATGAGGTTTATAATTTCCATGAGTATATTTTGAATTTTTTTTACAAAATTTTTGGATTTCAAATCTTAGAATTGAGAGTGTTTTTCTAATATCTTTTACAACATATGTAACTGAAAAGACACATTTTGTCCTTTAAATATAATAGCTTACACACTTACATATTTTCATAATTTTTTGAGAATTGTAATATTTAGTTTTTACACACTTTTTTCCCCAAAGAAAAATGGTAATTTAATCTAAAATTAAAGTTACATGTTGTATATGCTCTAGGTTAGTGAGCGACTTGGTTATGACCAACTTTATCTATTCTTCTAGGGTGAGTGTTCAATCATACGAGTTGAAGTTAGTGCAACAAAAGAATCAATGGCATAAAGAAACAACCTAGAACAATGAAGAAAACCACTATTGGGACCAAGTAAAAATACTTAGTTACCCCTTCCTTCTTTTCTTCCTTTTCACCTCCTAAAATAAGTGTGGCATATGTTCATTTGTACGATCTCATTTACACACTTACAAATACATGTTTGTGTTTTACTCATACATAAAAAAATTTATTAATTTAAAAATATAATTATATAAAAAATATTTAATTAAATTTATTATATAAATTGAAAAATTATTTTTAATTATTTTTATAGTTTTATATTATTTTAAAAATTAATATATTAATAATATAATTTTAAAAATTATTTCCTTTTATATTTGGAGTCTAATGACAAATTGTTAAGTGATAAATTTTATTTCTAATTTAAATTTATTTTCTAATTAGAAATATTATTTTATTTTTTATTTTTTCAAAAGTGAAAATATATTTTTGATATTTCTGAAATAGATATCAAAGAATATTACTTTTTAGATCACTTAATAATAAACATTTTATCTTATTTTATATTTATGTTCCATATTGAAAGGTTTTTTGGCTATGGGATTTGGAATTCATCCGAGTTGACTTGAGGGTGCGAAGAGCCGAAGTGATCAGCTAGGGTTACAGAAAATTGCAGGGATCGTTTCTAATGGAGGGCGGTAGAGGAGGGAGCTCGACTCCCTCCTACAAAGATGCTGTTGCCAGCAGAAGTAAATCATCGATGGTGAACATCAAAGGTTTTACGGATGAAAGGAACATGAATAAGGAAAAGGAGACAGATGGGAACAAGACCAAGGAAAACAACAGCACAAAGGACAAGGAGGAAGAAGACAAAAGTCAGGGTTCAAAAGACAAAAAACAAAAGGGACCTTGCAAACCAAAAGCAGAAATCACTCCTAGAGTAATATTAAATGATCCTACTTTGCAGGCGCACAGGGAACACATGAGGACCTACGCCATTATCTGTAAATTCATGGGACTATGACCCACATAAAATGCTTTACAGACGTGGATCAAGTATCACTCGAAACCTAAAGGAAGCATTGACCTACATCTTGGGTCAAAGGGATTCTTCACAGTGGTGTTCTCAAACATCAAAGATAAAGACAAAATATTCGAAGGAGGACCCTACTTTTATGCAGCAGCCGATCTCTATATGAGGCCTTGGAGGAAGAACTTTGTCCCAGAGTGGGAGAATTTGTCTTCGGTTCCAATTTGGGTAAGGCTTTATTCTCTACCTCTTGATTATTGGCAAACTGAATCGCTAGCTCCCATTGGCAATAAACTAGGACATTTTGTCAAATCTTCTAAAGCCACAAGAAGAGGGAAATATACCTCCTTTGCAAGGATTTGTGTGGAAATGGATCTATCAAGAGCACTTCCGGATGAAGTTATCTTAGAAGTTTTTGATGAGGAGTGGGTGCAGACGGTCGACTACAAGCATATCCCATTCAGATGCCGTAGATGCCATGAACATGGACATCTATTCAAAGACTTCCCTCTCAGTAAAGTAGATAAAAAAAGGCAAACTTAATACAACGAAGGACTCAGAAAGCTTTCAAAAAGTGGCAAGTAGAGGGAAAGGAGGGAAGAAGGGGCTAAAGCAACAACACAACGAGGGGCAGAAGGTCAGTTAGAACAAGTTTCAAGTGCTGGAAGAGAATGAAGAAATCACAAGAGAAAACCCAATCTCTAGAGGAAGGTCCTAATGAAAATAGAAAGAAGAGGACAACAAACAATATCAAGATATTGGTTCTCAAAAAGAGACAATGAGAAGGGAAACAAAAATGGAGATGGACCAAGAAATGAACCAAAGTGAAATAGATTTGGAAGATTATGAACTACAAGAAATTCTTCGATAAGGAAACCTGGATTTGGAAGTATTCTTGATGCAGGGAACCAAAGGAGGAATAGTTTCACTGCCCCAAGAAGAATGCAAAATAATACAGTAGTTATTTTTATGGAATAATCAGGAAAGAGGGTTGGACAAAGGTAAAAACATTCACAAGCAGGAGCAAAGAGGAGTGAAAATAATAAAATCAACCCCAGGATTATGTACTAGAAATCTAGGAAAGAAGAGGCGCAGGAAAAAGAAAAATGAGCTCTTGATGGAGTGTGGAAAGCTAATGATAGATTCAGGTAAGATGAAAGACCTAACCAGTTACTCTTTTACAAATCTTTAATTATGAAGTTCATATCTTGGAATATCAGAGGTCTAGGTAGTAAAAGAAAACAAAGAATGTTAAGTAACAGAATGAAACTAGCAATGATGGACATAATCTTCATTCAGGAAACAAAATTCTCCATTCAGAAATTAAAAAAAATCCATAGCAAATGGCTTAACAAATTTGAGTTTCTAGAAGTTAAAGTAGAGAACATAGCTGGGGGCATTCTCACTCTATGGAACCCCCAAAAAATCAGCATAATAGATGCAGAGGCATCAAGAAATTATTTATCAGTAATCATGCAACCAGTGGGGGTTTCAGACACCTACCTGGTCACAAATGTTTATGGTCCTCAAAGAATAGATGAGAAACTTAGATTTCTTGACTCCCTAGTAGATCTTAGAAGCAGACATGAAGAAATACCCTGGGTCATGGGAGGAGATTTCAACATGATTAAATCTCTTTCGGAAAAAAAAGGAGGTACCAAAATACTAAGTAAAGATTCCGTAGCGTTCCAATCCTTCACAGAAGATATGAGACCGGTTGTCTCTGAAACGCATAATCGCCTTTTTACTTGGAACAACAAAAGAGGAGGTGAGGCCCAGGTTGGCTCCAAGTTAGACAGATTTTTTTATCTCAGAGGAGTTGTGTTAGGCCCCTATAGCTAAAATTCCACGATGGCCTATTTGGAGCAGCGAAACCCTAGAATCCAAAGCTCTGATACCAAATGTTATGAAACCAGCTCAAGAAAAGATAGAAAAGATAGATCAACGCCTTAGAATTCAACCTCTTCAAGGGGGCAACCTCATTTACATTACATAAATGAACAATTCTTGGATGATACAAATGAAAAGACCTCCTTTCTATATATAGGAGTCTAAGGGGTCATAACATAATCAGAGCCGACATAACAATAATAATGTAAGGGCACAATAATAACAATAGTGGGCTTCCATGGGGCAGAATAGTAACAATATGGGCACTACATGGGTATATCAATATAATAAGTGGGTTGTACTAATAACAATAAGGGGTTACACTAGTAGTATAGGGGCCTAACAAGTTGATGCTCACAAATAGAGAAATTACAGCTGGAGTTCTCCCCTTTGGAAGCTCTCATCACTGGACAATTCAATTAGATATCAAGGGACTCTATTCTCCCAGGAATAGACCCTTCAGATTTGAAAATATCTGGCTCTCCCACCCAGATTTCATCAGAAACATTGAAAAATGGTGGTCTGAAGATTTGCAGATCTAGGGAACTATAATGTTCCTCCTACATAAAAAACTTAAGCACATGAAAATCAGACTCAAAGAATGGAACAAGAAGGATTTTGGTAACATTTTTGAGGACAAAAAATCAGTGGAAATCAAACTACAGGAACTAAATCAAGCACTGATCATAGATGGTTTTGATAAACTCAAAAGTGAGCAAGCTGATAAACACAACCAAGAATGGGAGAATTTATGTAAACAAGAGGAAATATTTTGGAGACAAAAGTATCGAGTTCAATGGCTCAAAGAAGGTGAACGTAATACCAGCTTTTTCCACAGATCCACCATGGCCAATAGAGCACACAATAGAATCTCTTTGATTTTGAATGAGAATGGGGAGTTTCAAACCTCTCATAAGAACTTCGAAGTTGTGTTGGTATAGCATTTCAGAGGTATCACTGAGGAAAATGATCTAGACAGAGAGCAATGCATTATGAAAATTACAAAATATATCCCTAAGCTGGTGTCTAGAGAGGACAATTTTAACCTGAATAAACCAGTAACCAAAGAGGAAGTCAGTGAGGTCATCAAAGATATGTAGAATGGCAAAGCTCCAGGACCAGATGGTTTCAATGTAGACTTTTTTAAGCACTACTCAAATGTTGTCAAACGGGATATTTTAAATGTTGTGGAGGATTCCAGAAGAAACAGGACTATTTTGAAAGCCCTCAACACCTCTTTCATCTCCCTAATCCCCAAACAGGATTCAGCCTTGACTGTTGATAAGTACAGACCCATTGCTTTATGCAATGTGGTATACAAAATTATATCCAAGATTTTGGCTAACAGACTCAAACCTCTACTTCCTTCTTTAATTTTAGGGGAAGAATCTGGTTATGTGGAAGGCAGACAAATCCTAAATAACATTATTCAAGCCCATGAGGTAGTACACATGCTAACCAGTAAGAGGTAGACTGGTATGATCATGCAATTAGATATTTCCAAAGTGCATGACAAGGTGAACTGGATCTATATCAAGAAGATCCTCACAACTTTTGGGTTTGATCACTACTGGGTCAGATGGGTTATGGCTCTGGTAACTTCTTCCACCTTTTCAATTTTGGTGAATGGATCACCCTCAGAGATCTTCACTCCTTCTAGAGGCCTCAGGTAGGGAGACCCACTCTCTCCCTTTCTCTTTATCCTCATGATGGAAGGACTGGGCAGGTCCATTAAACAAGCCAAAGCCTTTGGAAAGATTAAGGTACTTCAATTAACAGAGAATGGTCAGGCAATGACTCACCAACAATTTTTGGATGACACCATGCTACAAGGTATTCCCACAGTCAAAGAAGCTTCAGTATATAAACAAATCCTAAATGACTTTGCCTTGGCTACAGGTATGGATGTTAATCTCTCCAAATCATTTTTTTTCTAAATACTAACATTGCAATTCAGAGAAATATCTCCAAAATTTTGGGCTTTCCAAGGGATTCCCTCCCTTCAAATTATTTGGGAATTCTCCTTACAACTAGACCATTACACAAAAGTATTTGGGAACCGGTGCTCAATAAGATGCAAGACAAAGTCAAAAAATGGACTATTAGATCATTGAACCTAGTAGGTAGGCTGGTTCTGACAAAAGCCGTTCTACAATCAATACCTGTTTTCTTTTTATCAGCCCTCCCAGCTCCCAAAGGGGTCTTACAACAATTCAGGAATATCCAGAGAGACTTCCTCTGGGGCAAGGAGGAAACAAGGAAGAAATGGGCCCTTGTTTCTTGGAATAAAATCTGTAAACCCAAAAGTCACGGAGGTCTAGGCTTAGATGATCAGGAGATTCTAAGTAATGTTTTAGGAGCCAAACTCTGGTGGAGATGGGTTAAAGAACCAGAAGCTCAATGGGATAAAACCTGGAAAGAAAAATATGCAAGCTCCTGGCAAACAAATGATCTTATAAGAATGTCTGGAAACATAAAAGGCTCTTGTAGAAATTTTGAATAATATGACACTCATTCACAGATATTATCCCGATTATACACTATTGCGGAATACATGCATAATACATAACCTCCTCTACGTTGATAATCAATTTTGCGGAATTAAAAACAATGAAACATCAATCGCATGTGCACATTAACACAATATGTAACCCGGGGAAAGCATACAGCTGAAAACGCCACACTATCTGTATATTATAATGATTGAGAACATGTAACAATACATAGTACAATACTCCTCACAAGTACTCAGTACTATCTCCACCTATTACACACAAAACTAGCTCAGATCTGATCAATCACAACTCAAATCTCCTCCACTGCTTTGCCTGCCTCCACTGCACAATCCTGCAAGAGAATCACGTGAGCACAAGCTACAATTGCCTTGATATTGGCCCACACTGCGCAGTCCTCATTGGCATTACTCAATCCATGCATGTGCAAAATCTCATGCACAACTGATAGTCACAACTCACCCTTTCACTTACCTCTAACACCTGTCTCTGTTGAACTATCCATGCACTGAGTTAACTGATGTATTATTTAGTTGCTTTATGAGTTAATAATTAGTGAATTAATTCACACAACTCATCACTAGTGTATTCTTTATTTATACTAAATACAACTAGTTCAACTAAGTCGAACTAAACACAACTCCGACAAATCCACATCCAACTCCACAGAACTCACATGCATGAGTTCTAATTGAAGTCCTCCATGCAATAGCTCAACTAACACATAAGAAACCAAGTGATTCCTTCTGTTAGCTGCATGTGCCACATCCGTAGCTCGAACTAAGGTGCTCCAAGAGAATAAGATAATGTTTAGAGTCCAAATATTACTAAGGGCTAATAATATTTGATTGTTTTTATTTTTAGCCTGGCAGTCTAAAAATAGACTCTGATTACTCCGTTGTGAACCAAAAATAGAAGTCCATATATTTTTCCCAACATGACCAATCATCCATAAACAACATCCTACAACTCATAGACCATGATCCATATGTCTAAAAATAGACATAGTCTAAAAATAGACTTTGCGCCAAAAATAGCCTACGGGCCCACTTAGTGAAGGCGACTTCTTCTCACTAAGCTCCATCATCTTCTTGCATTTTCAACACTCCCTCTCAACAAGATATGGATTATCTACAACCCCTATCCTGCAACTCTGGAATGTTCTGCATACAACACATTTGCCCGGTCCACTTGCTCCAACAACACTTGGAACAAAAACACTCGCAACTGACCACTCTGTTGGGCTAGGAACATACTCTAATGCTGAAGCTCTACCTGTTGCTGACAAGTGCTCCCTCTCTGACATCTGTGCTAGTGCAACATCTCCATGCATCTCGCACCATTGCACACCTCTTTGTGCCACCTAGCACTGTGTAAAATACTTGTGCCTCTGGCATTGCTGCAGCCTGCTAGCTATGCACTATCCTGGGATTCCCTGCACTGTCGCTCTCTCTGCTACTCCATCTGCATCTGCCTCTACCCAATCAGTCAGTTCCTGCTACTCCACGTTGGGGCTCCTGTAGCAAGGTCTCATCCAAGAGGTTGGGTACCTCAAGGATCCTACCCCTCCTCCTTGGGACTATCAATCCACATCACCCCACCTCCTACCTGGAGGTATGGCTGCATGCAATCCCTCAGCCCACCTGGCTCGAAGTTTCCCCCTACTGGAGGTCTCTGCATGAGTAGATGTCTCTACTCAATCTCCTCTCAGCTTCCCTTGTTGTGGCTACTCCACAATCGCCTGAAGCTGCTGCACCAATCGTGGCTCCTCCACAATTTCCTAAGACTTCTTCTGGCTCTGCATTTTGAGAGGTAATATACCCTCCCTCTCAACCACCAAGTCTCCATCAGTTGCCTTGCTGCTCAAGGCTTTGCATGCATCTACATGCAACTAATAAAGGTTCCTGACTCGAACCCCTAATCTTCCGGGTTTCTCAAAACACTGGAGACTAATACAAGTGCACCAAAGAATTCAAAACCATCTCCTGAGTCCTCAAACTGTTAGCTTCAACCATGTTCGTTGAAAAGTCAATAAACTAGCAGATATACTGGCCAACCAAGGAGTGATGAATTTAGAATGCAGGATTGAGATGAGTGGCAGGAAATGCCTCAAAGCAGATTAAAAGCTCTCTGCAATGATCAAGCGGCAGAGGACAGAGAAATTTTATACATTGGGCTAGAGGGAAAGGTACGAAATGATGCTTTCTAAGAAAGTTCAAATACAATACTCCGGTTGGTACCTTGAAGAAGGGCAAGCTCAGAGCGGTCACATAATTCCCTAGTGTAAATTGACCAGTCTTCCTTTTCCTTCGAATTATATCATAGGGATAAATATACAGTCAACGGCAGTCTCCGATGCAAGTTCTGAAGCAAGCTTTCGCAGGAAGGGCGGTTGGATCTTTCCGGCGGCAGATATTTTCCTTCATTCCTCTTACAGAATGGAAAACTAGGCACAAAGCAGTTTCCAGGTGATCGCATGGCTTTTGAATGGTAAGTGGTATTGGAATTTTGGGAGCGATTCCATTAGGCTCCCAACACGTGGCAAGGGGGTGGTAAGGAATACCACCCTCCATCGCGCATTAATGAGTGAACATCTTGGCAATGCAATTTTTCTCCGAGCCATTCAATTTTGCAGAGTGAATCGACGGTTAGATTTGGCCGTGCGGTTTTGTGGGGCCGTTAGTACTATCAGACCTTTTGAGACAGTGACGTGAGGGTTAGTGAGTTTTACTTTGGGTTAAAAAATCATAAAGGTCATCCGAAGGTATTATTTGAGAGGTTAGCTTTATTTTTTGTAGAAGGGAGGGTCATATCTATGGCAGAGTGCCCTTGATTTCTCTCGAGTCCATGCAGAAGTCAGGTTTTTTGTATATGTTGTAACATTACTTTTGGTTTATTGAAATAGAAGGATCGTCTCTTGCTTCAACAAAAAAATAAACATTTATCTTAGCATTCAAAATATGTTTTAATCATATATAAAATATTTATTAATTTACAAATATAATTATATAAAATTATTTAATTAAATTTGAGTTATAATAAATTACGGAGATTAAAAAAATATTTTTAATTACCTTTTATTATTTTAAAAATAAATATATTATTAATAAAAAATAAGAAATATTTATACAAAATGATATCTCTTACATTTTATCTCTCTTCAAAATGCAATTTTAGTTATTTATTGTTTATTATTATTATTATTTCAATTTAGCTATATTTAAACTAAGTGGGAGGTACTAGCTACTATGTAGCACTACACACGATATTTTATAGAGTTACTCTAGATATATATATATATATATATATATATATATATATATATATATATATAGATATATATATATATATATATATATATATATATATATATATATATGGGATAATTAAGGTTTAAATTAATTAAATTCACATGTAATTAATATTAAGTGAGTAGCATTAATTTAATTGTTATAAGAAAATATTAAAGAGGAGAAAATATTTTAAAAACATTTTGCAAATTTTTTTTTCTTTTTTGTCTTTTTTCTTTGGCCTTTTATTTCTTCTCTATTTTCAATATCAATTCCTTTAATCATAGTTCTTTTTTTCTTGTTAATTTTTAACATATGTAATAAGGAATCTTAATATAATAGCTACACAACAATTTCATATAAAACTTATAAATTATATAGAATTAAAATAGATACAAAAAAAATTTAATACTATACCCTTACAATTTTAGAGATCATGATTATCGGTCCATAGTGACCTTGGAACACGCATACACAATGTATTTAATGATAGTTATGAGGGTAACAAACTATTTGTATATGATTGCAAATCATACTTTAATATTCAGGTGAAAGAATCCAAATGGGGATACTTTGACATTAATGAACATAGCAAGTGTTTTGGGAATGAATGGGTTTTGTAACTTCTGATGGAAAGAGGCTGGAAAGGCAGTTGCGTGGAAATGAACTCTAACTACCTCCCCTAACTATGAGGGCTCCAAAGAAAAAGGAGTGAGGGGAGGAAAAGCCTTTTTGAGAGGTCAGACGGTAAGGATGAAAAATGCTAAGTTTGGTGATGACCAAATAGCATGTGCACTATGTGCAAAGAACTTGTAGAGGATAGTTGCCTTGCAAGCAAGCTCGGGGGGAGATTCAGTCGAGAAGGACGAATCTCATGGTTGGGTGGATTGAAAGTCAGCAGATAACGAAGGAGAAAATCCATCACAGGTGCACTACTTTATGGGCAGAAGTTAGGTAAGCAGCCTTCCATGGAAATTTTATCTGTGGAATAAACCGGATAGGTATTATTATGATTTATAAATAGTTAAGAGCTGTAACTCTTGTCTCTAGTTGAAAATGTTAACAATAGTGTTAATACTATTACAGATAAAGTGCATGAGAAACATGGGTTCAATTATTATACTGAACTAGAACTTTAACCCTTTCTGGAAGTATTTAATGGTTCTAATGTATAGGCTATCTAATGTTAAACCAAACTTTAGTTATAGCCCTAGTGTTCAGGCTACCCGCTGTTAAACAAACTATTATAATAATTCTAACACACAGGTTATTTACTGCATAATCAATTCTTTATATGCCCAAAGTGCAGGTTTCCAGTTTTTAAACAAACTTGTTAAATTGAGTATTGTTACCAAATTTAACTAAAACAATATATGTAGCAGCTAGTACAGAATAAGAGGGAGAAATTGTAGTAAGATTTAAAACACCGCGGTAAAAACTATTCTGTGTCTGTAAACTGGGAAAACCCTTATAGCGTTTAACTTTATCAGAAAAATCACCTGAGCATGATAAGTCTGCTATTGACAAATACAAATAAAATAGGGGAGAAGCCGAAACTACTTCCATAGTGATGAACCCCAATTTGTAACTAGGCTCAGAGTGGCTAGATAAAACCTATAGCAATAAACAATAGAAGACTCGCTACGATGTAAGCAAGAATTCAGATGGATCTATAGTAAGGTTTTTTCTTTTTTAAATAATAACTGCCTTAAACAAATCATTAAAATGGAAACCACCTGAATAAATTAAGCATTGGTGAATTCATGCACATAAGCGATGAACTATTGACAAATCTAGATAAAGGGAATTTAATATAACCCTTGTGGAAAACAAAACAGAAAGCACCTTTTCGTTGTTAAGGAAAATTAAAACTACAAGTCAGAAAAGCGGCTAAAATGAAAAAAATGCTAGAACCATCCTACTTAAGTGACAACCATTACACACAGGACAAGCTATATCGAAGTTTCCAGAACTACATTAAAACCCTAAGCAAGAATGATCTTAAATCCCTAAGCAAGAATGATATTAAAATCCTAACAAGAACGATTTAAAAAAAAAACTAAAGAGGAACGGACAGTTACATGCTTATAAACTGTAGTTTCAACCCAAACATAGTTCCAGACAACAGAGGAAAAATATATATAAATATTCGAAATCCAAGTTAATTGTAAGGAAGCCCATGGCTTCACCAGATAACAAAAGCGAACACCTTAAGTTCTGAGTTAAGGAAGATAGTGAAGAGAAACTGAACTTCAAGCCCTCAACTAGTATTAAAATACAATCTTAAGAGCATCAAGAGGAAATTACCCCGATGTGACCTGAAAACATAGGACCGTAGGGAGCCCTCTGCATATAATAGGAAAAAACTACCCTATCGCCACTAAAGGCTTATGCTTGAGAGAACAAAACTTTAATAGCAAGAAAATTGCTTAATTACAGTACTGGAGCTAAATTCCCAGAAAGCTTTAGATATCTGAGTAGAAGAATGTAGTGCGAACCCGAGTCCTTCCATACCCTGGCCAAAACTTTCAAAACCATTGGAAGCTTACCTGGGATCCATCACACAACAATTACCGCCAGGGGAGTCATGTTCTTCTCCTGATAAACTCTAGAAGCCCCTAGTTCCACCTCCATCTTCCCTGCGAGTAGAAGCAAGGATTAACCATCGGAGTGCATGGAGCGAATAATGTAGGATAGAATAATTATGTAAATTATTAATCAAAAAGGAAAGAAACACTTGCATGGGCTGTAGTTGTAGAGCATACAAAAAACTGAGGGAAAAACCTTAGCTCCGCAACCAAAAACCTTCACCGGATACCAACCACTAGCACTGAATGCTAAGCTGTCCAACGGAAGAATTAGGAAACTAGAGACCGGTGCCAAGGAGAAAGGGTATGGAATGAAGTGCATCAACGACAAAAACAATAGAGAAGCCTCCCGAAGGGAGCCTAGCCATTGGATCACCCTCTCAAATCCTCCTCCGTTGATGAGGTGAGGGTTCCGAGGTAAGTAGCAACCGAAGTACCGTCTGCCCGTGCCACATCCAACATGATAGAGCAGGGATTTAATGTAAGCAGTGAACGAAAAGACCAAAAAGAGTTGCAGAGATGGCGGAAGGTAGCAAGAGATATCAAACATCGGACAAAGGTAATTTCATGTCTCGGCCACAGTGCATTTTGCAAATCTTGACCATTATATTCTTACTGCTGGTTTATGTATTCTTTCCTTGACTTTGGGATTTGACACTAAAACACTTCATCAATTTTGTAGGTTATTGATTCAGCACAAGGATGCTTCATCTCCAGGTAAGAAACCCTATTTCTCACTAGCGAATCATTACTATATTGGAAGGGTTTTTGTTTGTACTAAGATCACTAATCTATAGCATTTTATGGCAAGTAAGCCAACTTATGGGAAAACTAAAGTTTGGGTCTGCGGTCATTAATTTTGTAAAGGCTTACAACCTTCTAGTCATTTACAGGTTTGCGTTGAGACCCTTGATAGTATGTTCCGACCTGTCATTACAGGGTTTCATGGAGGTTTCTTCTCTTTAAGGTTTAGATTACGTTATGCATGCATAAATTACTCATTTTGTGTTTTTAAGTTTTTCCAACAACAAGTTGTGGCTGTCGAAGACTTTTTGGTTGTAATTTTAAATGCATTAATATGGTGACTAGTTTTGAGATCTATGTTTGGTTTTAAGAAAGACAGGATGAACTCCTTATTAATGCTCGCAAGAGTTGGTTGTGCCTCTCTTAGGGCTCTCAGATAATGTTTAATGTATTTTCTCAAATTTCTTTGAACTGTTAAGTTATGTTTATTTACTATTGATACAATTGTTAATACAATATATAACTATTTTCTCTCCATAATATTGAAATCATGATCTTGTGACCTTATTCATGTTTACACAGTATATATATTTATATTTAGATATGAGGCTTCGAAAAAATGATTTATTGCCATCCACTGTGTGTACCTGCGTTTAATCATTACGTAGGTTCTTATGTGAAAAGATTATGCCAAGGGTTTTTATGGTCATAGAATATATATTGAATTATCCTTTACTTAACTATATTTGACCTTTTCAACTGCTACTCTAATAACTTTTATGTTTATTCCGAAATCTATCAGAAAGATAATTGCATTTTCCACATATTTGAAATTTCTATCTTTTAGTCTTAGGTCATTTTAGTAATACAATTCAGGTATTTTCTCCTAATTCAGATTTAAAAAACAAGTAACTCCATTATGTTAACTCTATTGTCCATCATATATTTCAAGGTTATACACATAGGTGAACCCTCTGTTTTGTTAATTTTTCTACCCTGTAAGTTATATATTTCAGGGTTTTTATACAAAAATGAGTCCTCTATCTTGTTCGTTTATCTAACCTATAAATTAATGAAAACATTTGAAATGTACCATTTTTAACCACATTCCATATTGTACACATTTATAGCCTTGTAAGTATAGAGAAAAATACATAGATGAGTACTAAATCTTGGATATTTCTTGTCTTACTTACCTATTATCCTGCAAACATTAATAACATTAATCCTTTTAAAAAGTCTCTCCTTCTAGCCACAAGTTTGGAAATCACATCCAGACTCCCCCCGAGCACTTTCTACCTTCCACGCTGGATTATATATAGTTATAGTCAGTACAATGGGCCTCGGGACTACTGTCCAGCCTCTATCTCAGTACTCTCTATTTGACTATATTGAGCAACCTTCCAACTAGTTTTTTCCACCCTACTCTAGGATGGATTTTCTTGCCCATTTCCCCTCTCTATATTTCCCTTTTTAGGTAGAGGGTTAACTATTTCTTGGTAACCATTTATTTTAACTCAAACAAAATATTTTTATTCCGTTAAAGTAATGTTACCAATAATTTAGGTAATCACAAGATAACCATAATAAATGTTTCTTTGCCTTCCAGCCTCAGTCATTTACTGTTAAACATTAGAATGAATTAAAACTTAAATTAAACATCTAATGAAGGTTTACTTAGTAGTTCTTATTAATTTTAATGCAATTTTTGGGGTGTTACATCTCCCCCCCCCCCCCATATGAGGAACATCGTCCCTGGTGTTGTCTCCTCCTTTAGAAAACAATGTTTGATAAGCTTTTCACATAAATTCCTCCTCTTCCCACATGGCCTCTTCCAGGCCAAATTGCTTCCAGTGCAATTTAACCTGGGTGATGGCTCACTTCCCCAAGTTGGTTTCTCTCCGATCGAGAATATGGAGAGTTTCTACCAGGAACTCTCATTTTGGTTCAACTTGCACCATAGAATAATTCTCAGTTATATTCCATTTTTTTTAAAAACTAAAACAGTATACCCAATCTTATACCTACTTAACTGTTTACCTGAATGTTTCCCTAGTCAATAATGAGCTGAGGGTTATACACATATATTTTTAGTAAATATACGTGAAATACATTGTGGACCCCAATGTGGCTTGGTAGCGTAAGATTATAGGCCACCATCCAACTCGTTCCAAAACGTGAAAGGGGTTGCAGTATTGGGGTGCTAATTTAGCATAACCCTACCATTGCAATGAACTTTTTTGGGGCTTCACTCTTAAATAAACGTGATCTCCTAGTTGGAACTCCCTAAAGGTCCTCTTTTTATCTGCATACATTTTCTTCCTATCTTGGGATGCCCTCAAATTTTTTCGAATCATCCTCACGGTCTCCTCCATTTCTGCTAGCATGTCAGGACCCAGTACGAACTTATTAACTGGATTATTATAGTCTATGGGCACTCTACACTTTCTCCCAAACAACACCTCGAAGGGGCTCATGCTTAGCGATTCGTGGTGTCCATTATTATATGAAAATTCCACTAAATGGAGGTAATCCTCCCACTTGTGTGGTTGCTGCATCATAAACATGCGTAGCATGTCTTCCAACATTTGGTTTAGCCATTCGGTCTGTCCATCTGTTTGGGGATGGTAAGTGGTACTATATTGGATCTGAGTACCTAAACCCGAAAAGAGAGTTTTCTAGAAGGTGGAAGTAAATTTCACGTATCTATTTGAGATCACTACTTTGGGTATCCCATGTAGGTGAAAAATTTCCCTCATAAATATGTCCGTAATTTCCATGGTTTTGTATGTGGACTTCACCGGTATGAAGTGAGTTGTTTTACTCAATTTGTCTACTACCACCATAATTGAATCATGTTGTTTTCTTGTGCGAGGTAAGCCGGTAATGAAATCTAGGGATATAGTCTCCCATTTCCATTCCAGAATGAGCAATGATTGCAACAACCCGGTGGGATGCTAGTGCTCTACCTTTACCAGCTATCACTCCAAACATTTGGACAAATATTTTGTAATATCCTTTCTCAATCAGAGCCAAAAGTATCATTTCTTGATGGCTGAAAACATTTTTTGATAACCAGGATGGTCAGCGCAAGGATTCTTATGAAACTCATCCAACAAAAAAAGTTTAACCGAACTTTGGTTAGGGACGTAAATTCTGTTCTTAAAGGTAAGGATATTATCAGAATTTATTTCAAATTCTAATTTTTAATTTTTCAGCAAAGCTTCTTTTGTTTTTTGCCAAAGGAAGGAATACTCCAGGTCTCTGTTAGTTGCTTCCTTTATGATTTCAAGAATATTTGAACTTACTTGGCTCATCTGATCCTCATAGATACAATGTAACTTTCTGCTTAGTGTGTCAACCACACGATTTTCCTCCCCTTTTAAATGTTTCATTTCAAAATCGAATTCACTTAGAAAGGTTGTCCATCTGGCCTGTCAAGCATTCAAGGTAGACTGGTTAAAAAAATTGGTAAGGCTGTTATGATTGGTTAGCAGTGAAAATTCCTTCTCGAGTAGGTAATATTGCCACATTTTAAGTGAATGCACCATTGCTATCAACTCAAGATCATAGGCTGAATATCATTGTTCATATTCCATCAAATTTAGAGATTCATAAGCAATCACCTTTCTCTCTTGTGTCAGCACCCCACCAACGCCCTCCTTGCTTGCATCTGTGCAAACCACGAAAGACTTTTCTGGATCAACCACTTTTAACACTAGTGCAATGGTGAGTATATGTTTTAGTTTTTCAAAACTCTACTGACACTCTGTTGTCCAGTGGAAAGCATGCCCCTTTTTCTATAAGGAAGTCATTGGAAAGGCGATTTTTGAAAATCCCTCAATAAATCTATGGTAGTACCTAGAAAATCCCAAGAACAATCAGATGTCAACGACATTCTTTGGAACTATCCATTCCATGATTGTTTTGATATTTCATGGATCTACTGCAATGCCATCTGCTTATATAATGTGACCCAAGTACTGGATTTGATCTGTGAAAAAGTCACATTTGCTGAATTTGGCATATAACTGATTTTCAGATGCTCTTTATACTCCTCTAGATTTTTAGAATATATTAAGATATCATCTATGAAAAATCAACACAAAATTGTCAAGGTAGGGCTGGAAAATACCATGCATCAAACTCATGAATGTGGTTGGGGCATTGGTAAGGACAAATGGCAATACCAAAAACTCGTAATGACCATAGCGAGTGCGGAATGTTGTATTGTAAATATATTCCTCCTTTATCATTATTTGATGATAACTGGATGTTAAATCAATCTTCGAAAACACCTTGGCTCCCTGTACTTGGTCAAAAAGATCATCAATACATGGTAACGAATACTTGCTCTTGATGGTTAGCTTGTTTAGTTGTCGATAATTAATGCATAATCTCAAGGTCCCATCCTTTTTTCATACAAACAAAATAGGGGAAAGGGGACACACTGGGCCTAATATAATTTTATCTAGAAGCTCTTGCAGTTCCATTTCGAGTTATATTAATTCAGGTATGCTCATGCGATAAGGGGCTTTGGATATAGGGGCGGCACCCAGAATTAACTCAATGGTAAAGTCAATTTCACGCTTTCGTGGTAGACCCGAAATGGATTCCAGAAACAAATCAACAAGTTCCTTAATAATAGGAATATTTTCCAGAGGCGTCATCTTAATTTTAGTGTTTGTGAACCCCACCTCAACAACGTATATTTGACAACCTTTTCTAATAAATTTTCCTAGCTAACTAGCCATAATGGAACGTAACTTGGTATTAGTTTTAATGCCTTGAAGTTCCACCCTTTTTCCCAATTTAGCAATAAAACTGACAATTTTCTTTTTGCAGTCCACTAAGGACCAACACTTTCCTAACGAATCCATCCTGATTAGTATGTCATAAGAACCCAAAGGTAGTATATTAAGGTCTACTAAATAGGTTGCCTTGAAATCATTATGGGACAATGTTTTGTCTTTGCGGTTACCCTTATTTTTATTCCCGTGGCTAATTGAACAAACCATGGTTTTGGAAATTTATTGCTCAACAGTTGACATTTATCTACCACCTTAGGACTAACATAGCTTAAGCTAGCACCTAGGTCAAATAAAATAGAGACAAGTTTCTTAGCAATCATACCTTCTCATTCAATCATGGTGAGCTGAAATTTTGCCTGATCATCATCCAAGGCAGCATTAATTCTGGGCATGCTCCTTGCCACGTCCCCCACTGTAGATGCTTGTTGCATGTTTGAAAATTGATTTGTCCTTTCTTTATGTGGACAATTTTTGTAATAGTGTGATTCTCCGCATCCCTAGCATTGTAGTGGAGGTTTTGTTTGTGAGTCATTTACATATTTAGCAGCTCCTTCTGAATGTTTATTTTTTGGATAATCCATCTTGGCTTGACTTCTGGTTGGAAATCTACTAAGGGGATTTTGTTGTATGTTTCTGCTGCCTACAAATCTTGAATGTTTACTTGGAGTTAGACTTATAGCTTTCCTATTTAAATTCCCCTTGGATCCTTCATTCTTTTGTTTCATTTGTTGATAGCACATGTGGGCTTTTCATACTATGTCATCCATTGTCTTGGGGTAGTCAAACTCTAATTTATCCTTCATAAAATTGGGCAAATTGTTGATGAAGTGATGAATTTTGGCCTTCTCTTCTTGCATGTAAGGCACATAATATAGCAGGGAGGTAAAGCATGTCACGTACTCATCCATGGTCAAGGTTCCCAACCTTAACTCATGAAATTCGTTTTCCTTCTCACCATAATAGCGCTCCTTTAAATACTTATCTTTGAAATGCTTTTGGAATTCATGCTAGGTAAATTCTTCTTCATTTATTTTCCTTACTGTTTTGATTTCTTCCCACCACAATGTGGCCTTTTCTCTTAATCGATAAACTGCTAATCTTGCCTTCAATTTATCTGTGTACTCATAAATTTGGAAATATTTGCCCATGATAATGAGCCAAGCTTCTGCTGCCTCTTCCAATTCTCCTTCAAAAAGTGATGGCTTAATATTTTTAAATTCACCTTGCAATTCATTTTTCTGTCATTTGGTTTTTTGCTGGTCAGATACATTGTCTGAGCGCCCTGCTTCATCTTCCCCATGTCTCTCAACGGATTCAACGTTTTCATCTCCATGTTGTGCTATTGGTGTCTTCTTCTGGTCTTCAACACTGGGATCTAGATGTCATTGATTTTGTCTATTGGACAGACTTCATAGTATCTTTTCTTGTTCTTTACAAAGTCTTTCATTGTATGATCTTAAATTCATCATTTCAGCACGCAACTACACAATAGTTTCTAATAATGCCGCATTTGCCTGTCGTGATTCTTTGCCCAACTGTATCCATATGTCAAGATTAGTGTTTATGTATGTAGTTCCGAGTGAACTAGTTGGCCGAGGGCTCCCTCACATTTTTCCCTATCTCCTTTGTTGGTGTGATCTTTATTTATTAATTGTTTCATACATAAGTTTATTTAGTGAATAAAAAAAAGACTGAAGCAAAATTATTTCTTGTACATGTCTGTTCCCAAAGAGTCTCAGTGTACGAACCTGAGCTCTGATACCATTTGTAACAACTAAACAACAATTTCATATAAAACTTATAAATTATATCGAATTAAAATAGATACAATTTTTTTTTAATACTATACCCTTACAATCTTAAAGATCATGATTATCGGTCCATGGTAACCTTGGAACACACATAAATAATGTATTTAATGATAGTTATGAGGGTAATAAACTATTCATATATGATTGCAAATCATACTTTAATATTCCGGTGAAAGAATCCGAATGGGAATACTTTGACATTAATGAACATAGCTCTCCAAGGCACGACTCGCTTGGTTGGCATTCACCATGTGGTGACACGCGGTGAGCAGCCTATCTAAGGTCTCATCCTAGCGTCCTATCCCGCCATATGGATTAATTTGGTGCCGTTGATCTTCTGTTGTCGATATTTAATGGTGGAAAAGGGTTAGCGCCCATTTACCTAACCAACTTCCCACCTTTGCACCTTTGGTGGTCCTTTTTTTTCTGTTCATCGCTATGCATGGTGGGTCTGGTTCGAAATAGAGACGATGGTGGAACCTTCCGAAGTAGGTATACCATTAATCCTAATGTTCAAAGATTTTATTCATTTGGCTTTGAGGTCTTTACCATCGATACGGGGTTTTGAACTTCATACCTATCCTAAGGTCCCACATTGTTTCCAAGTATGGTTTTGAGAAGTTGAAAAGATGGCAAAAGGCAACCAGCGCTCTGAGACATCGGATAGAGGTAATTTCATGTCACGGCCACACTGCATTTGCAAATATTGTCCATTAAAGTCTTACTACTAGTTTATGTATTGTTTCCTCGACTTCGAGATTTGGCACTAAAACCCTTCATCAATTTTGCAGGTTATTGCTTCAGCACAAGGATGCTTCAACTCTAGGTAAGCAACCCTATTTTTCACTAGTGAATCATTACTATATTAGAAGGGTTTTCATCTATACTAATATCACTAATCTATAGCGTTTTATGGCAGGTAATCCATCTTACGGGAAAACTAAATTTTGGGACTGCAGCCATTAATTTCATAAAGGCTTACAACCTTTCCAACATTTTACAAGTTGGCGCTAAGACTTTTGATAGTCTGTTCCAACCTGTCATTACAAGGTTTCATGGAGGGTTCTTCTCTTTATGACTTAGATTAAGTTATGCATGCATAAACTTCTCATTTTGTTTTTTTAAGTTATTCCAATGACAAGCTCTCGTTGTCAAAGACTTATTTTTGGTTGTAATTTTAAATGCATTAATATGGTGACTAGTTCTGAGATTTGTGTTTGGTTTTAAGAATGATCGAATGAACTCCTTCTTAATGCTCGCAAGAGTCAGCTGTGCCTCTTTTAGGCCTCTTGGATAGTGTTTAATGTATTTTCTTAAATTTCTCTAAACTGTTAGGTTATGCGTATTTATTATAGATACAATTGTTAATAGAATATATAACTATTTTGTCTCCATACTACTTTATTTCCATCCACTATGTGTACCCGCGTTTATTCATTACGTAGGTTCTTATGTGAAAAGATTATGTCGAAGGTTTTTACGTCATAGAATATATATTGAATTGTCCTTTACTTAAATCAGGGTAGAAATTGAATTGTTCTTTACTTAAATCAGGGTAGGAGATTTGTTTATCATGTATTCGACCTTTTCAACTACTGCTCTAATAACATTTATGTTTCTTCCGAAGTCTGTGAGAAAGAGAATTGCATTTTCGACATATTTCAAATTTCTCTGTTTTACTGTTAGGTCATTTTAGTAATATGATTAAGGTATTGTCTCTTAATTCTGATTTGCAAAAAAAGTAACTCCACTATGTTAACTCCATTGTCCATCATATATTTCAGGGTTTTACACAGAGGTGAACCCTCTGTTTTGTTCATTTGTCTACCCTGTAACTTATATATTTTAGGGTTTTTATATAGAAATGAACCCTCTATCTTGTTCATTTATCTAACCTGTAAGTTAATAATAACATTTGCAATCTACCATTTTTAACCACATTCCATATTACACATTTATAGCCCTATAAGTATAGAGCAAAATATATCGACGACTACTAAATCTTGGAGATTTCTTGTCTTACTTACCTATTATCCTTCAAACATTAATAACAATAATAACACCTTTTAGAAAGTCTCTCCTACCAGCTTGTTGAAGCCCCAAAAATCAGGTCTACAACAAGGGGGATACCCATCCAGTCCAGACCTTGGTTAGCAGCTCCTTTTCCGTTTGGTATAGTGGGTCCGACTGGGGATATGGGACCAGTTTCCCAATTTAGGTGTGTGTGTGTGTGTGTTGGACTAATATTTCCATTTCTAAAAGTTTCTAAATGGAATACTTCTACTCTAATTCTAATCTAATAATATGGAAATTGTATTCTAATAAACAGAACTATCTAAATCTACACTAACCCGAGGTGTAATCTTTCTTTTATGCGATCTAAAATGATTTCAAATAACAATTGGTAATAAAGATCATTCAACTGTTATGAGAAAAGAATTCAATGAAGATGAACCACTTCGTATAAAAAGTTAGATGAAACAGTTGTGAGAAACATATCGCATAGTAAGCTACTCATACATCAAGCATAAATAAATAGCTATCACCGTACAAAAGTGCCAAATGACAACTCACGCATTCATACATCAATATATAAATAACTGAACATGAAAATCACTTTAACACAAGGCAGAAATAGTTAAGAGATAGAAATACCATTTATAACTAGTCCTACTCATGAGCTTCAAGTGATAATGATTTATCTCTTCTTGATCTAACATCCATTAAGAGTACAAAAGTGCAACATCAGTAGCAGATATCAAATGCAAACATCAATAAATCCTGTTCCATTCATTCATTAAAACCTCCTTAGAGGGTACAAAAGTGCATGTTCTGGGGATAAGTTTTTGATAAATTTCAGGACCCTTCTCTAAATGCATGAGAAGGGTTTAAATACTACTAACTAAATCTAAAAATAAATTATTACAAGAATGTAGGATGCAGTTTAAATGACCGTCCTCATTTCAGGAAAATAAAAAATAAAATTAAAACTAAAATTAAATGTAAAATTAAAACTACTTCTGTATTTGGTCCTTGAAATCGCACGCATGCAACATCTGTTTGAGAAGAGTCAGGTGGCCGACTTCCGATTTTAGCTGAGCTGAGAAAACCGAATTGACAAGAGCTGGCACCATCTTTTCGTCCAAATTGATGATATACTTAAGAGTCATCCACTAGCTATGTGGCTTTACCAAGTATGCCCAGTATTAATCCCAGTTCAACTTGGTTAACCCTTGGATTGCTTCTGCCTTTTCATGGGCCTTCTGCTTCCAATTTGTTTGTATCATTACTTTCTTGCAATTTTCGGGGCTTTCAGGTGACTGGGCAACTAGCAGCTTTCATTTTCGAGAAATTTTTCTCAGTGATCACGCCTCAGAAACTGCCTCCATTTCTTGATCCGGGTTTCCTTGATACGTTTTTCGCCTTTTGCGCTTTTTTCTTCTAGCAGATATAAAGTTCAACATTTGTAAAAATAATAATTCCGTAAGCTCTTGACCCTAAGTCTTAAACTGTCAATTTCTGATATCAACGCTGTCCAGTATCCACTTAACCATGTCCATGTATGGGAGAATTTTGGGTCTTGCTGCTATCCGGTGCAAGAATGAGCAAGCTAGCTCTGTGATGGATGCCTTAGAAGAACTATTTTAGCCCGCAGTAGCAGCAACTTCCATTACTCTTGGATTCTCCTCTTCAAGCAGATTATACATGCCTTCCCATGTAGCAATTCCCACGTCTCTGTTACAGGCCGTGTCTGTATACAAGGGCGCCATTTATTTTTCTTTAGAGCTTGGAGCTTTGCTTTTCTTTCCCATTTTAACCTGCGTATTGCTTTGTATTGTTCTCTGTTCTCCGTTCCTACAATTCACAAGTGAAGTGAAAATATTGACAAGGAAGGGTGATGGGAAAGTTTTAAATGTCGATGCCACATCAAATATACCACCTTATGTGACATGATTTTTCGATAAGCACGAAACCATATTCCATTAATAACTAGCAACTAACTCATTTATTAGCATTAAAGCGCATAACCAGGTGTCAGCTTATGGAAAATACTTTTTCTTGAATAACGAGCCCAAAAGATCCGCGATGAAGCGATTTTGTGATTTGCTTTGCAATATCGCAGATCGCAACATTGCAGAGTTGATTGCTCGTGACATCGCATTATCACATTATCGACGTATCGCGAAATCACAATATTGCAATATTGCAGATCGTAGGAATGTTATATATGAAAATCTTTGTTAACCATGTTTTCTGCGAAATGCGATCTGCGATCGGCGTCATCGCATATCGTCAAATTAAAGTATTTCAATGTAAATTGTGCTTGATGTATGCGATGCGATATTTGTTTATTATTGCGTATCACGATCTCGCAATGTTGGAATTCGGTTTATAAGGAGGTATCTTATTTTCCTTTTGCGATGCGATATTTCCTAAGGAAAGATTTTGTCTTACCTTATCATAAAACTTAGATTTTTTAGATTTTGCAAGGGGGTTTTGCTAAGCTTATGATGGTAAGTTTATTCGAAAAGGAAATTTAAGCACTACTTTGTTTTTTTTAATTTTTAACTAAGAGTCCCAACTTATTTAGTATTAGGAATAACACTAAATAAGAAGGGGGGTTGTTGCTGGCCACAACAATTGGCGATTCACTTGGGAGAACCAGTTAACTCTGCTACTTTTTGAATTTTCAAAACTTCCAAAACAGAAAATTTTCCAGAAAATTAAACGTTACTATAGAAAGACTAAGTACATTATGATTTTGTCTATCAATGATATTTTGTTCCTTCTTCTTCCCAACTTTCATTATTTACTTCCTCAAGCCAGTCTTTGTATCTACATCAGTCATTACTTGGTTTATAAAGATAAAAACAAAGTCTTCTCTGTAAATCAGTTTGAAATATTCTCATTTTTCGTAGGTAGAGCCTCTGCTGCCAGCAAGAATTAATAGCTTCGACAGGGTTACCTATTATCCAGCAATGATCCTGTATCCTACTTAGAGAAATTTAAAACTTTTCAAAGAAAAATCCATTTCCACACTTTTTGCTTTCATTTTTACTTTTTATTCTTAAAGAGAAATGTCTTGGTTTGGTATCCAATTCATGACGTAGTCATTCACTGATTTATAACTTTGCTGAACAAGCTGGCTCGTGATGAGACCCCTTGTCTTTTGATTGCAACAATCTTGAGTCATTGCCCTGTTTTGGTATGCAGTATCGGCAAAGTCAGCAAGCTATACATCTATGATTATGATAAGTCGGCTCGTGATGAGACCTCTTACTCTTTAAGTTGAAGTGTATCTTTGGTTGATTCTCTGAATATTGTAGTTTCCTAGGTGGGGAGGAAGTCACTGTTTCCTTAAGACAGCTCTGGACGACAATGATAGAGTTTTTTGGAAAGAGCCTTTTTACAGAGAATCTTCATTTTCTTATTGATACCTTTCATTGACTGAAATAAAACAATTTCTAACTAAAGGTGGCTTTTCATCAAAATTTACAAAGTCGAAACTAATATCATTTATAGGCGTATAGTCTTTAACTGTATCTTTCAATAGTAATGATTAATTTTTCAGAAAGAAATCTATTTATACAAGTGAAAAAAACAAAATCTAGAAGAGAATTTGTGTCTTTTTCGTGAATCTCAAATGTAACCATTCATAACCGATTTTATTAAGGAAAGAAAAACAACTACTCTACAAAAATAAAAGAATGATCTTCTATGGAAAATATTTTTTAAGAATTTGACCATTAACAGGTAGATAATCTCTTCTCCTTGTTAAATCTTGTAACATGAAGGTAGATGGACCTATGACTTCTATGATTAGAAAAGGACCAAGCCACATTCTTTGAAATTTTGTATGTTTCCCCTTTTCCTCATGAGCCTTGTCCCATTTTAAAACTATATCTCCAATCTAAAAATCTTTTCTGGATATCATAGTGGAATCAAAAGAGGCTTTCACCAATGCTTGATGATGAGCGTGAGTTATCTTAGCCCGTTCTCGTTGTTCTTCTAATTTAATTAATTCCAGCTGCCTTAGTTGTAGAGAAGAAGTTGGTGCTTCATCAATATATTGAACCAAGGCTAAAGATGGAATTGCCAGATGTGTTGGAAGAACCACTTCTTTCCCATAAACTAAATTAAAGGGAGAAGTGCCGATAGAGACTTTCTACATTATTCGATCTACCCATAAAGCATATATTAAAGACTTATGCCAATTTTTATGATTTTGGTCAATGGTTCGCTTAATGATTCTAATTAAGTTCTTATTTGTTGATTCAGCTAAGCCATTCCCTTCTGGCTAATATTTGGCCGAGTATTTAAGCTTGAAACCCCTTTTGAGTGCAAATTCAGTCATTGCATTACCAGAAAAGTATGATGCATTATGAAACATTAAAGCGGAAGGCAATCCAAACCTGGTGATTATGAACTGATCTATGAATTCAATGATATTTTCAGCATTAGTTGTCTTGAGTGGAACTGCTTCTACCCATTTGGTAAAGTAATCTGTCGCTGTAAGGATGTATCTATGTTGTTTAGAAGAGTGAGGAACGATCTCAACTATTACATCCAATCCCCACTGATCGAAAGGTTGTTCAATGGTAACTGGTTGCAGTGGCAAGGATGGTTTCTTTTGTCTCATAGCAGTGGTTTGATAGACTTGGCATTTCCTTACGTAATTATGTGCGTCTTTGAATAATGTGGGCCAGTAATAGCCTGCACATAAAATTTGATGAGCAGTTGCATCTCCAGCATAGTGTCCGCCTGCTGGCCCATTGTGGAGTTCCTGCAAGACTTTTCCAGCTTCAGCTTTCTCAAGACATCTAAGGAGAACAAAATCATAATTTATTCTAAAAAGAACATCATTCACGAGCTGATATTGTTTGGATTTTAGCCTTAGGGCTCTTTTCTTGGTATGATCGAGGTTTGGAGGAGCATAACCGTTCTTTAGATAATAAATAATATCAGCGTATAATGACTCAACATCGTTTAGGCTTACCTCATGTACTTGTACCTCTGTAGATGGATTTTCGGGCATTAGCGATGCTCCTGCCAGCATTTTGCAAAAGCCTTGACCTTTTACAATACTTATTGGTTTGATTTCTACGTCATATTCCTGTAAGGCAGTAATCCAATTGGCCCTTTTCTCACCCACATCCTTCTGTACTAGAAGATTTTTTTACCACTGGAAACGGTACTATGATCTTAGTATGTGTTTTGAGTAAAAAAGGTCTGAAATATTTAATTGCTTTAAAAACAGCATAAGCTTGTTTCTCCACATCTGAATAATTCAACTCAGCACCTTGTGAATTAGAACTTAAAAAAGCAATTGGGGCTTCCGCCTTTTCTTGATTTGCTTGAGTGAGTATCATAGCATATGATCTATGTGAGGCAAATGTATACAAAATAAAAGGATCAGAAAAATTTGGAGTTGCTAAAGATGGAGCATTGATAATTGCTTGTTTGATCAGATTGAATGCCTCATGTTCGTCTTGGCCCCATTTAAAATTTGCGTTCTTTTTAATCATGGCTTGTAAAGGAGATACGATTCTTGAAAAATCTGGAACAAATCTCTTTACAAAGTTAATCTGACCAAGGAAATATTGCATGGCTTTCTTGTTGTGAGGTAGGGGTACTGCGGAAATTTCCTTGATTCTGTCAGGATCAATGTGAATTCTAGATTTTGACACTATGAATCCTAGAAGTTTTCCTTCACTTAATGCGAAAAAATATTTTTTCGGGTTAAGTGAAATCCCATACCTTAAACAACGTTGGAAGATTTTTTTTAAATCCCTGAGATGGTTGTTTCGTTTCTTGGAATAAATAGTTATGTCATCCAAATAGATTACCACTGATTTATTAACTAACCCCTTGAATGCGATGTCCATGGCTCTCTGAAATGTGGCACCCACGTTAATCAAACCAAATGGCATCTTTTGATATGCGTATGTGCCCCATTTAGTTCTAAATGTTGTTTTTAATTGATCGTCGGGATGTACCAACACTTGATTGTATCCTGAGAATCCATCCAAGAATGACATTAATTCTGAGCCCGCAACTGCCTACAGTATTTGTTCCATGGGAGATAAAGGAAAATTATCCTTTTGGCAGGCCTTGTTAAGGTTTCGAAAGTCAATGCAGATTCTAATATCTCCATTTTTCTTTCTAACAGGTACCATATTGGAGAACCATTTAGAATGTCTAACGGGAAAGATTATTTTGGCTTTCAATAACTTATTGAGTTCAATTTTGATTTGATTTTCTAAATTTGGATGGATCTTTCTCAACTTTTGTTGGACAGGTTTTTCATTATCAATCATTGGGATAGTATGTTGGATGATGGAGGTGTCATATGTTTTGAGTTTGAACATCGTAATTCCAAGCAAAGAAACTTTTGTATTGTTTCAAGAGACGGATATATGCTAATTTTTCATCAGGGGCTAGGCCAAGGACTAGGTTGATATTCTACGGTTTGGCATCAATTCCTAGATTTACTAATTCATAATTCAAAGTTGAACTTTGGAGTTTTGAATTGGTAGATATTTTGAATCGATCTTTCAAATCATAAAGGTCTTCTAATTTGACTACTGATTTAGGTATAGCATTGTTAGTACTATCCTATTGCAATTGTTGGTCATGTTGGTCTTCGTCAATTATTTGATTGGTGTAGGATCCTTCAGATGTGAGGAAACTCACGATATCAAGATCGTCATTGAAAATCCTCCAATTGGTAATGTTATAAGGAATAGATGGTCTAAAAATTAACTCAATTGAAAATCGATCAGGGCTAAAATCTTCTGAAGGAATGAGCTTGGATGCTACGTTGGCTAAGAGGTCTGCGCTAGCATTCTGGAGTCTGGGAATTGATGAAATATTAAATTCTATAAAATGTTCAATCTGATCTTGAACTAAAGATTGGTAATGCTTTAAATTACCTGATAAACAATTTAGAGTATTACGTACCTGTCTGATTACAATTTTAGAATCTCCAAAAACTTGCAGGTATTTGACGTCTAGTCCAATTGCTTTGTATAACCCTTGGATTATAGCCTCGTATTCTGCGGTATTGTTGGTGCATTCACATTCGAGTCTGCAAGTTAGCATGGTTTTATCTCCCTCTGGGCTTACTAACACACATCCTGCTCCTGCTCCTTCGTTAGACTTAGAACCATCAAAAAATAATTTCTAAAACATATATTTATTTACAGGACTATCTATAAAATTAATGCATTTAGAACTATCTGTTTGGGAAAAAATTTCTACTTGAGATAAAACAGAATGTTCTAAGTAAGGTGAAGTGTGAGCATTAAAATTTCCTAGGAAAGAATCTACTGAATAGTTGCCTATGATGTTAGAATTATATGCTACTGGTTCATTTTCTCCCTCAAGTTCCGTTACTATGTATTTATGATGTCGTTTGCGTTCAACTTTTATTTGGTTTGGTTTACCATTATAAGGAAACCACATGTGGGACCAGTCAGTTGAAAAGTATCTGTGAATTTTTTCTGAACAATCTCTGCTAAGAATTAAGCCATAAAATTCAGGAATATCAGCAACTAAAATGTCAATAACTTGACATACCTTTGGGTTGGATGACAGCCTTATGATAACTTGATTTAATTCGCCAATCACTTCGACTTGCGATCGATCAAGCTGAACTATGTGCACAAGGGATTTCTGTGGTTGAACATTCAATTTTGCACAAATTGATCTTGGTAAAATATTTGATGAAGCTCAAGAATCGACTAAGCAGTTATGCACGTTTTTATTGAAAATTTCATAAGTAAGGAGAAATGGGGGAGTATGCGATCTTGATTTTTCTCCAATTAATGCGATATCATTTGGATCAACCTTATTCATCGTATTAGTTGGAGGTCTTCCCATATCATGGGAAGCTTGAGAGATTACAGCAGCTGGTAAAGGTGCAACTGGTACAGCATGTAATTCTTTCAAAAGTACTTTTTGCTGGTGTTTTAACTTGCTCAATTCAAAAAGAGTAATATTGGTCCTAGTGTTTTTCATGTCTTCTATGATATTATACGCCATTTCATCCGAAACGATTAGCGTTTTAGATGGAGTTGATGTGTCTGTTTGGACTGGGTTGGTTTGAGTCGCTTTAGGTGATGTTTTCTTGGCGGTGACTTTATCCTTAGTCATCGAGCTTGTGCTCTTTGGCTTAGGTGTAGGTTGAGGAGGATCAAGTTGATTTCTGCTGCAAGTACTAACTAGGAATGCCTCTTGATCCTCTTCATTTGGGAGGATGAAATCCCACATACCTTGTAATTCTACAACTTCTTCTGAAGTGGAGGGGTGGATGGTTGACTTCGCGGTGAAACGTTTGAGATGTATGATGATGATAAAAGAGTCTCACTATCGGATCCTTTAGGAGACTTCCTTGCTCTCTTCCTAGTAGGTAGAGGTAATTCGGTTGGCTGAACACCAAACTTTTCACTCTTTAACCTGGTAAGAGGATGAGCAGGGTTATATTGCGAAGTCACGCTGCCTTGAGATTTATCAGATTTTTGAGGAGATATAGAAAATCGCTGAAGTTTGTGAATCAAAGATTCAACTTCAGGAGGTTCAATAGTAGATTGTTATGAAATGTCAGGGTTTGTAGCAGCGACTATTGCTCCAGTGACTTCTAACTCTGGATTTACAGATTCTAAATTCAATGGAGAAGCCGGAGGAGATGGTGAGGGCGATTTAATCTCGGAATGGTATTTAGATTTAGATTTACTTGCCATTCACAGTTCAAGCCCTCCTTCTAGTGCCAAATATGTTGAAGCCCCGAAAATCGGGTCTACAACAAGGGGGATACCCACCCGGTTTGGACCTTGGTTAGCAGCTCCTTTTCCGTTTGGTATAGTGGGTCCCACTAGGGATATGGGACCAGTTTCCCAATTTAGGTGTGTGTGTGTGTGTTGGACTGATATTTCTATTTCTAATAGTTTCTAAATGGAATACTTCTACTCTAATTCTAATCTAATAATATGGAAATTGTATTCTAATAAACAGAACTATCTAAATCTACACTAACCCGGGGTGTAATCTTTCTTTTATGCGATCTAAAATGATTTCAAATAAAAACTAGTAATAAAGATCATTCACATGTTATGAGAAAAGAATTCAATGAAGATGAACCACTTCGTATAAAAAGTTAGACGAAACAGTTGTGAGAAACATATTGCATAGTAAGCTACTCATACATAAGCATAAATAAATAGCTATCACCGTACAAAAGTGCGAAACGACAACTCAGGCATTCATACATCAATATATAAATAACTGAACATGAAAATCACTTTAACACAAGGCAGAAATAGTTAAGAGATAGAAATACCATTTATAACTAGTCCTACTCATGAGCTTCAAGCGATAAGGATTTATCTCTTCTTCATCTAACATCCACTAAGAGTACAAAAGTGCAACATCAGTAGTAGATATCAAATGCAAACATCAATAAATCCTGTTCCATTCATTCATCAAAACCTCCTTAGAGGGTATAGAAGTGCATGTTCTGGGGATAAGTTTTTGATAAATTTCAGGACCCTTCTCTAAATCCATGAGAAGGGTTTAAATATTACTAACTAAATATAAAAATAAATTATTACAAAAATGTAGGATGCGGTTTAAATGACAGTCCTCATTTCAGGAAAATAAAACAAAATTGAAACTAAAATTAAATGTAAAATTAAAACTACTTCTGTGTTTGGTCTTTGAAATCGCACGCATGCAGCATCTGTTTGAGAAGAGTCGGGTGGTCGACTTCCGATTTTAGCTGAGCTGAGAAAACCGAATCGACAAGAGCTAGCACCATCTTTTCGACTGAATTGATGATATACTTAAGAGTCATCCACTGGCTATGTGGCTTTACCAAGTATGTCCAGTAATAATCCCAGTTCAACTTGGTTAACCCTTGGATTGCTTCCACCTTTTCTTGGGCCTTCTGCTTCCAATCTATTTGTATCGTTACTTTCTTGCAATTTTTGGGGCTTTCAGGTGACTGGGCAATTAGCAGGTTTCCTTTTCGAGAAATTTTTCTCAGCTAATCACTCATCGAAAACTGCCTCCGTTTCTTGATCCGGGTTTTCTTGATGCGTTTTTCACCTTTTGCGCTTTTTTCTTCTAGCAGATATAAAGTTCAACATTTGTAAAAATAATAATTCCCTAAGCTCTTGACCCTAAGTCTTAAACTGTCCATTTCTGATATCAACGCTATCTAGTATCCACTTAACCATGTCCGTGTATGGGATAATTTTGGGTCTTGTTGCTATCCGGTGCAAGAATGAGCAAGCTAGCTCTGTGATGGATGCCTTAGAAGAACTATTTTAGCCCGCAGTAGCAGCAACTTCCATTACTCTTGGATTCTCCTCTTCAAGAAGATTATACATGCCTTCCCACGTAGCAATTCTCGCGTCTCTATTACATGCCGTGTCTGTATACAAGGGCGCCATTTCTTTTTCTTCAGAGCTCGGAGCTTTGCTTTTCTTTCCCATTTTAACCTGCGTATTGCTTTGTATTGTTCTATGTTCTCCATTCCTGCAATTCACAAGTGAAGTGAAAATAATGACAAGGAAGGGTGATGGGAAAGTTTTAAATGCCGAAGACACATCAAATATACCACCTTACGTGAGATGATTTTTTGATAAGCACGAAACCATATTCCATTAATAACTGGAAACTAACTCATTTATTAGCATTAAAGCGCATAACTAGGTGTCAGCTTATGGAAAATACTTTTCTTGAATAACAAGCCCGAAAGATCTACGATGAAGCGATTTTGCGATTTGCTTTGCAATATCGCAGATCGCAACATCGCGAAATGATAACTTCGTAGAATCGCAACATCGCAGAGTTGATTGCTCGTGACATTGCATTATCGCATTGTCGCTGCATCGCGAAATCGCAGATCGCAGGAACGTTATATATGAAAATATTTGTTAACCATGTTTTCTGTGAAATGCGATCTGCGATCGGCGTCATCACATATCGGCAAATTAAAGTGTTTCAATGTAAATTGTGCTTGATGTATGTGATGCGATATTTGTTTATTATCGCGTATCGCGATCTCGAAATGTTGGAATTCGGTTTGTAAGGAGGTATCTTATTTTCCTTTTGCGATGCGATATTTCCTAAGGAAAGATTTTGTCTTACCTTATCATAAAACTTAGATTTTTTAGACTTTGCAAGGGGGTTTCTTAAGCTTATGATGGTAAGTTTATTTGAAAAGGAAATTTAAGCACTACTTTGATTTTTTAAATTTTTATCTAAGGGTCCCCACTTATTTAGTATTAGGAATAACACTAAATAAGAAAGGGAGTTGTTGCTGGCCACAACACAGCCACAAGTCTCGCAATCATGTCCACACTCCCCCGGAGCACTTTCTACCTTCCACACTAGATTATATCCAGTTACAGTTAGGCCTCGAGACTACTGTCCAACCTCTATCTAAGTACTCTATGTTTGATTGTATTGAGCAACCTTCCAACTGGTTTATTCCACCTAGCTCTAGGATGGATTTTTTTGCCCATTTTCCCTCTCTATATTTCCCTTTTTAGGTAGGGGGTTAACTGTTTTTTGGTAACCATTTCTTTTAACTAAAACAAAACACTTTTATTCTTTTAAAGTAATGTTACGAATAATTTAAGTAATCACAAGATAACCATAATAAATGTTTCTTGTCCTTCTAGCCTTAATTATTTAATGTTAAAGATCAGAATGAATTAAAACTTAAATTAAACATCTAGCGAAGATTTACTTAGTAGTTCTTAGTAATTTTAATGCAATTTTTGGAATGTTACACTTACATAGTTAATATATAAGCATATCTATAATATGATAACAATATCCAAAAATATGATATTAATAGGTATATTTGAAAATATTATAGGTATATCTGAAAATATTATCTTATTATTATATTATATTATTTGATATAGGTATTATTAGATATTATATCTGAAAATATGATATCATGATTAATATCTATACTAGGTTTATTTTTGATATAATGTATTTTTAATATCTATGTTTATTTTTGATATAACGTGTTTTTAATATCTATATTTATTATAATAGGGAATCTTAAAATGTTATTAGGGATTTCAAACAATTTTGTTAACTTTATCTATAGATATAAATTTTTCGGAGTTTCTTTTACATAGGATCTCACTTCTTGCATGATGTATATTAATTTTTCCTTATACTTAACAATATATTGACAATTTTTATCCTCAAACACATCATTCGAGCATGTACTATGTTTATAAATCTGTAACTGTTTCCGTGCAGACCTTTAGCAAAAATCACGGCATAATTATTCGTTATTTTGAGGTTTATCATGTTCACTTATACCAAAATCATACCATATTTATTCATTTTTTCTCATAATGCCTGTTTTTCCTTGGTTTTCTTCCTCCAGTCTAAAATGGCGTTGAATTGGTTTACAGTGGCGACACCATACAACTCATGGACCTCCTTGCATAAGCCCTTCATGAAGGCTGTCGCCCCATCTTAAATTTGTTTTCAAAGAAAAACACATATAGTTTGCAAAGAACAACTAAAATGAAGAATTATGCAGTTTGCAAAGAAAAACTAAACTGAATAATTAGAATTATGAGTAAAAGTCGAAGAACTTTATTTTTCTTCCTTTTTAAGTGCCACACTTTATGTTTTACAATTTTTTTTGTTGCGGAAAAATATGTTCAAAGGGTTTGATATTTAGATATGATTTATTTATGGAAAATTTAATTGATTATTTTGGTTGAAATATTTAAATTTTATAAAATATTATTAAATAAATAATATAAATATTGCTAAATAATGAATCCATATAGGTGAAGATAGTTTTAAATAGAGGAGGAATGACTTGTTTTATGAATCCAACGTTTGAGACTACCAAGTGAGTCCATCATCAAAGGATGCAAAAAAAATATTATTGAATATTAATTTATGGTAAAGTTGTTTTTTATATAAAAATATTATTATTATTTTACAGTGTTTGTAATTTGTGGAAATAATTTATGATTTAAGAAAGGTTTATTGTGGTTATTTAAATCTTCAAAGTTACTTAGAAATTTTATTACACATAATACCAATCTTTAAAATGATGGATCTTTTTTATAACTTTTATGGCTAGTTTTCCAAATGCAACTCTTGAATCTCTTGCAATTTCATCAACTTTATTATTAAATATTTTTATGGGATTGTTGTTATTAATTAAGCAACGACAAAATATACAATATATCCTTTTTATTTAACTTTTTTATTTTTAATTTCATTTTTCTATTATTTCTAATTTCATGGATTGTAGTTTTTTGTAAAAGATAATTAAAAAAACAAAATTATAGTAGTTTTTTTTGTTTTATTATTTTTTAATTTGACTTCTAATTTTTTTGTCTTTTTCTATAGTTTTTTTTAAGATGACAAATTTTAAAGAGGAAAAATTAATTCAAACACTTTTTCTCAATAATTTTTTTTAGTTTTCGTAATAGTAATTTTTTTCTTGTTTACACATAGCTTTTATAATTAATAAATATTATGATAATTAGTTTTTAGTTTTTAGAATTTTGTGAGTACTTATTTCCTAGATTTATTAAGAAAATTTTATTGATATATAGTTACTAATTTTTAGGATCTCATGAACATTCTTTTTTAACTTTGTTGAGTTTGTTTTATTTAAGAATAGTTTTTATAATATAGTTATAAGTTTTTTGTTAAATTAAATTATAGTAAAACAATTGTTATTACGAATTATTCATAAATATACATGTCTTTACAATTTAATTTAAAAATTAATTTAATACTAAACCACAAATTATAGATTATCTCAACTCAATTTTTCTATCTAAAAGAAAGAGGCGACATTTGAGTGATAACAATAAACTTTTGTTTCATATTCCCATGCTTTCACTGTCAAAAACAAAATTGCATTCAACTCTATATCAATCATGTTCAATTCCCATGAACTTTGTAGGGGACAATTGGTTGTGCAAAAAAAGTTTCTTGGAATTGACATCTCATTGAGTTGCAACTAAATTTCTCCATATCAATTTGAACCAAATACTACCAAAAAAACTAAAGTTATAAAGCTTCACTGCAACAAATGAGGTAGGGCGCTCACCAAAAAGAAACATTTTAGCACAAAAGTTTCACTTTAATTGATCATCTCACACATTCTCAGCAATTCAAACTCCAATTAGCTATATTTAAACTAAGTAGTAGGTACTAGCTACTGCTTAGCACTTTAATTAATGTAGTAAGTACCCGCCGCTTAGTTTAAATATAGGAAATTGGAGTTTGGATTGCTGAAAGGTGAAACTCTAATGAAACTACATAAATTTATTTAGTGATAGGCCACTTAGTTTAAATATAGGGAAATTGGACTTTAGATTGCTGAAAGGTGAAATTGTAATGAAACTATATAACTTTAATTAGTGATAGGTTTAAGTCCAGGAATCAAATTTTTAGCAACTATTATTAAGAAAATAAATTATAGTTACAAATTACAATTATAGATGTCATATAAAAATATAAGACAGTTTGAAAGTAAAAGCAATCAAATTTTATAATTCTTTATTGTTCATGTAAATTGTCATGAAAATTGATTGAAAAATTGATTTACCTAATATCAAATGCATCATAGTTCAAGGAAATTACAGATGTAGTAGCTAAATAAAGCACCCCAGATGCGGGTGATAGTTAGGATGGGACGGGAGTATGCCACTGCCCACATGCCGGCCATGTGCCATCACGTGGCAGACGTTTGGGCTCAAGCCTGTACATGCGTAAGTGGAAGCAGGTATAAGGTCATTCAGCAGAGTAGAGTTAATGCCCTGCACGGCTATTCGGCTCGCTTGGAGGTTGCAGTTATGGCGGGCGCGTTCCAAGGTGAGGTCGCTGCGATTATAAACCATGTCACTGCGTCGGGTCAGGGAATGTTTCTGGTTTTTCCTTCAGGCAGGTCTATGCAACCTCAGATGCCCTGCCTCTCCGTCTCCGTCGGGGTCATCACGCTGTCTGTCTGGGTTATTCTGCAGTCTGTTCGCACTCCTCATAGGAAGGAGTTGTATCACACTCGGGAGCTGGGTCTCATCCCTTCGGTCCCTGCGAGGATGGTGAGGCCTCGACAGCGCATGCTCAACCGTCGAGGCACCTCCAGGGGAGGAACTTCACGCACTCCCGTTGCTGATACTTCTGCCCACTGTTGTCATTGCCATGGCATTCACTCTACTGGAGCTAACCCCCTTCAATCTAGTCAGTTCATGGACGCTGGTGCTTCGAGCTCGGCTTCCTTGCCCGCCTTTGGCTCTGCTATTTTTAACTTCAGCAGTTCTATGAACAGCCCCCAGATCAGTGCGCACGTATCGGTTCTGTTCATTGAAACTTCCCAGGAAGACAATGACTCTCTGGACAATCGTGGGCAGGTGAATGCTGATAGCACGGTGAAAGAAACAAAGGATCCTGCTACAGACCCGGAGAAAGAAATAAAGGATCCTGCCACAGACCTGGAGAATGTCTCGAAAAGCCTGCTGGATCAGAAGGCGAGGACCAGCGAAGCAGAAGACATCCATATGGACACTGCCCCCACTGCTGCGGAGAGGGAGGCTTACGGATGGTGCCGGGTAGAGGAGGAGCAACTGGAAGAATAGAGTCGCCCTAGCTCAAGGTCTACATGGCTCTTCTGTCTGGTCTTTTGGTCTCTAATGTTGTCTGTGTTAGCTTAGTTTTGTCTTCTGTGCTTTTTGTTTGTGCTCAAGAAACTTTGTTGATGGTCTGGGTTATGTCTGTCTCCCCTGCGTGGGATAATTTGGATTTTTGGTTGGGGTCCCTGCGAGGGCTAGCTCTTTTGAATGGTCTAGTCCTTTGGACCTTGTAGTCTCAGATGTTCCAGGTTGACACCTCTGGTGCCTGGTTCTTTCTGTTTTGATCTGATGTAAATTTTGACTTCTGTATATAATATATTAGTATAGTTTTACCGAGAAAAAAAAAGAAGCTAAAAGGACAAAAATTCACTTTAGTAACCTTTCCCACATTTGAGACTACTAAGAAAAGCTAAAGTATATCAAAACAAGGTTGAAAATGAAGTGAATGTGTGAATTAACTAAGTTAATCCAGTAAACCAAGAAATGCTGAAAATGGTTTAGTGGATCAATTAAAACATACATACAAGGGACAAATAGTGGCGATCAATCTGCCTAATTTCTTTACAAGTACACAAAGAATTCTATAGATTTTGTAAAGATCCAAAAACTTGTTATACTTTTGTGTCATAACTTTAAGTGTTATCTCATCAATTTCATAGACAAGGTCCAAATTATTATATTACATATTATGAACATATTTAACTACAAAGTTAGTGCAAAGTGATTACAAATTTGTAAATGTGGAACTTATAGAATCCTGAGAATTGTTACACTTATCAAATCCTGAGAACTGTTACAACTGCTAAAAGAAAGGATCTGAGCACAATAAAACCTTCAACCATGAAGGCCAAATAAGAGGTATGTTACCAATTTAACCTTAGTTATTCCAACAAGAAATATGACTAGGAATTAGAGTGAATCTTCAAGTCTATTTTAGTGGATGAAATAACTCAAATCAAAGAGGTGTTCAAAGAATATTATGCAAGCACTCAAGCCTTTATATAGTAAACTTTTGCCATCATGAATAATTTTTTGAATAAATGAAATTAATTTTTACCAGAAGTTAGACCAATCTACTTTTTGCCAATAACTTTATTTCTAAAATAGTAAACCCTAGCTAAGCTCTTAATAATTTCTTAAGTTTTATTAAAATTTTCAAAGTATGCTAATAATTTCCAAATTTTTATTAAAATTTTCACGTGTATCATATAATCCATATTAACCATATATGGATTATTATATAATATTAGTTATAGCCATTATAACTAATATTATAATGTCAAATTAAATTAATATTAATAAGTAAAAACAAAATTATGTTAAACCTTAACATGTTAACGTAATAACATATTATAAATAGTTAAGGTTATTATAATGGTTAATGGTTAAGGTTATTATAATATTTATAAGGTTTGAGAGATATTCATATTTGAAGTTTGTAATTTTTTATTTTTTTTTTGAAAACTCCTAATGGAGTTTTACTCCTTCTTGATCAATACTGCAGTCGCCAAATCCTCAAAATGTCAATGCTGCCAAAAGTCCTGCGAAAAGTATACCCCGGTATAGGAACCCTTCACAACAACTCTGATCTGGTGGGTCTGAGAGATCTGAATGGCAAAACAACTGCTGCGGCGGATCTAATGGATCTGATATCTGCTGCTCCTACACCTCTTTGCACCCGTGGATCGGGAATAGATGATGTGTGATCCCCCGATAGAAAAGGAAACTATGGTCGTGAGGAGTGTCAGGTGCTACAGATCGCAATATACATAAGGGTCTGGCAGTAGTACTCGGCCCAATGTTTCAGGGCTCTAACTAAGGAGGATCGACCGTACCCTTAGCCGTACAACCCGACTTCCCTATCGTACGGGCGAGTAATCTCTCCGAGTGCTGTTCTCGGTGTACTGTAGCCACAAGACGGCCAACGGTTTATCTATGGCGGGGTTTCAAGGGAGCCTAAGGGGCTTCCGATATACCCAGAGGGTACGTGGAAGACAGCCCGTGCGCGGTTCTGTCTAATGCACTACTACTCGAAGGGGTACCCACAGGGGTTACAAGGGAGTCCAACAGACGTGACCACCTCTTGTATTTCCTGCGTGCATGCCTCCCCAAATCCGCAGGTTTATGCGCTTAACGATAGATCCCGTGGTTAAAGACGCCGGAACACATCTCTAGCCGAATTTTTTTTTTTGCTAAGAATTGGAGATCCCACTGGCCCTGGAAAGTGCTCTGATACCACTTGAGGAACATGAGGTGCTAGAAGAAGACAACCCAAAGGAGAATGTCTCTGACGAACCAGTTATTTCGCTGCATGCGTTGGCAGGGATTTCTTCCCCTCAAACTCTCAAAATCCGGGGTTTTCTTAAACATCGCCTAGTAGTAGTCTTGATTGATAGTGGAAGTACCCATAATTTCATCCATCAAAAAATCGCAGAAGCAGCGCATTGTTTTGTACGAGCAGTTTCTAACTTCCAAGTCCAAATTGCGGATGGGGGCATAATGAAATGTGATGGCCGCTGTGAAAATGTCAAACTTCAAATGGGGGATTATCAGTTGAAAACCCACATGTTTGCCATACACATGGGGGGTTGTGACATTGTCCTCGGTGTTGAATGGCTCTGCACTCTTGGGCCAATCACAATGGATTTCCAGGAGTTATATATGAGTTTTAAGCAGAACAACTCCACACATACCCTCCGTGGACTCCAGGCGGGAGCCCCCTCTATCATCAGCTCGCATAGGATGGAAAAATTGTTAAAAAAGGGCCATCATGGAGTGGTAGCTCAATTTAATGCCATCCAGGTAGTCGAAACCATGTCTCTGCCAATTCATCCTGAGATGCAACAGATTTTAAATAACCATCGGACGGTCTTTGATAAGCCTCATGAGCTTCCACCCTCGCGAGGGGAACATGATCATAGCATCACCTTGGTTCCAGGGGCCCAACCCCCAAATGTGTGGCCATACAGATATCCGTTCACCCAAAAGAGTGAAATAGAAAAAATCATCAAGGAACTGTTGGAAGCAGGTGTCATTCGTCCCAGCATTAGTCCTTATTCATCCCCAGTGGTCATGGTGCTCAAGAAAGATGGGGAGTGGCGAATGTGTCCCGACTTCAGGGCCCTCAATAAGTTGACAGTCAAAGATAAATTTCCCATCCCGGTGGTTGACGATTTGCTGGACGAACTCAATGGGGCTCAATTCTTCACTAAGTTGGATCTTCGCTCAGGCTACCACCAAATTCGCATGAAGGAAGTCGACATTCCTAAGATGGCTTTTAGAACTCATGAAGGCCATTATGAGTTCCTAGTCATGCCATTTGGTCTCTGTAATGCCCCCTCTACTTTTCAGAGCCTTATGAATCACATTCTCAAACCATATCTCAGAAAATTTGTCCTTGTCTTCTTCGATGACATCCTCATCTATAGTGGCACTTGGGCTGCACATCTTCAGCATGTAGATCCACAACAATTGGTATCAGAGTTCTTTCTTGGGCACAGAAGTGGAGATTTTTTTTTTATTTTTTGCAGGGTTTCGGGGGCGGCGACTTTACAGGTCAGATCTGTACATTTTGGTGAAATATCTGTAAAATATAATTACAGATCTGGATTCTTTGTGCAAAAATAGTCGAATTCAAAAAAAAAATCAGTTGAATCAGAGTCCGGATGAAGGAGATATCGCTGATTTAAAAATCAATGGGGTTGCAGACAATTTTCAGGGAAGCGAGTTTGTGGCACAGATCTAGATGTCCTGGTGCAAGATCTACAAAATCTAATTGTAGATCTGAATTGTTTGAGAAAAATTACCCAATTTCAAAAAAAAAATCAGTCGAATCGGAGTCTGGATGAGGGAGATATCGCTGATTTAAAATCAGCTCTTTTTTGCAGAAATTTTGGTGACGGCGGGAGAGTTGCAATAAGGTGGTTAACCCATGTCATGTAAGGGACCACAAGTAGTTAATAATAATGTAATGGGCCCATGGTATTAGTTGATGGTATGAGGGAACCATGGTAATGACCCATGGTATTGTATGTATGAGGCCTATATAAAGGCTAGAGACTCCACTTGGGAGATAGTCAAGAATTATTGTATGAACAGGCATATGGCTTGTGGAGTGTTCTCCTTCCTTAAGGAGTGAATGTATGGTGTTGCCCTACCATAAGGGTTTGATCAATAAAGAATCATTTCTATCTATTCTATCTTGTTATTTGTTGGGTTTAGTCTATTATCATAATATCTTTGGATCAGATCTACAACAATTGGTATCGGAGCACTTTCTTGGGCAAACCGTGGAGATTTTTTTTTTATTTTTTGCAGGGTTTCGGGGGCGGCGACTTTGTAGGTCAGATCTGTAAATTTTGGTGCAAGATCTGTAAAATATAATTACAGATCTGGATTCTTTGTGCAAAAATAGTCGAATTCAAAAAAAAAATCAATTGAATCGGAGTCCGGATGAAGGAGATATCACTGATCTAAAAATCAGTGGGGTTGCAGACAATTTTCAGGGCAGCGATTTTGCGGCGCAGATCTAGATGTCCTGGTACAAGATCTGCAAAATCTAATTGTAGATCTGGATTCTTTGGGAAAAAATACCCAATTTCAAAAAAAAAAATTAGTCGAATCGGAGTCCAGATGAGGGAGATATCGCTGATTTAAAATCAGCGCTTTTTGCAGAAATTTTGGTGACGGCAGGAGAGTAGCAGCACAGATCTGAAACTTCAAGTGCCTGGATCAAAATTTCTACCATAGGGGCAGATGCAGAATGGTTGCTCCATTTCCAAAAACAGGTTATAATAGAGATTCTGAGCAATATTGACGAAATTGTGATAATTACAAATTTTCTCCAAGTAAGTGCATTTTTTCTTCATGGCGACTCTATATTTTACAAGAAAAGATGATGGTCCTACTATTGAAGAATGCATACAAAGATACAAGTCCACATATGGGACATTTTGGAAGTTTCAAATGTTGTCTAATATGAGAGGTGAGGCTCAAAAATGGAATTTATTACTTGACTACGAGCGGTTGAACAAAATTTCAGATGCAAAATTTGAAAAAGTCTTTTTGGACAAATGGTCTCGGGCTAGGAAAAAGGAGAATGAGACACATAAAGGGTTAATTCCTACTGGTATATCCTTATTGCAGATTCATGGATTGATTCAGAAAGAGAAGATCATTGTTTCTATCAATCCTAGTTGTAAACATAATTTTATCAGTGTTAATTTGGCAAAAAAATTGCAAGTCCCAGCAAAACAAATTGAACATACACAGGTTGATGATAAGGATGTTCAAATTTATAAGAATTTGAAGCTTTCTATGGATAAGTATGTGTTTCATGGTGATTTTTATGCTTCAGATATGAATAACATGGATGTTGTTTTGGGATACCCTTGGATGGAATTAGTGGGTACTATCAATATTAATGTGCAAAAGAAATTCCTGAAGCTTTGGTATAAAAAGAAGAAAATTACATTACAGGATATTTCCATTAATAAACAGGTAGAGTCCAAGGAGGCTGAAGCAGAAGATGTTCCAGGGAATGACATATCAGATGATGAGCAGTTGATGGTCGACAATCAAACACAAACAGAGGCTGAAGACGAAAAGGTAATAGGTGCTGACACATCTGAGGAGGGCTCAGTGGTTGAAATCATATTGAAAAAGAAGACACCACAACAGGCACCACAGCAGGGTGAAGTAAAGAAAAAGCCATCGTGGGTTAAAACTTCAACATATCATCACCCACATCACCCGATAAGATAACCATCAAGATGGCAACCAATTAGCCACATGGACAACAACCCCCGCATGACAGATCGAGAGGAGCGAAGATCCACCTACTACACATCCACACAAAAGAGCTACCACAGTCAACTTCCATCTCAAGCGAACGAGGCACCAGCGAGATCGAGGGTTCACCTTTCTCTTGGATGGCTAGATGCACATGCATGGTATCAGTGGACTACTCTTTTGAGTAGATCTTATTATTTTTGTTCTTCCCATGTTTCCTGGACGAAACATGCTTAGGGGGGTGGAATGTTATATACCTAGGGGGGATAATATGGGGTACCAAGGGAGGTACCCAAGGTAATAATGTAATAATGGGATGGGCCATAGTAATAAATAAGGTGGTTAACCCATGTCATGTAAGGGACCACAAGTAGTTAATAATAATGTAATGGGCCCATGGTATTAGTTGATGGTATGAGGGAACCATGGTAATGACCCATGGTATTGTATGTATGAGGCCTATATAAAGGCTAGAGACTCCACTTGGGAGATAGTCAAGAATTATTGTATGAACAGGCATATGGCTTGTGGAGTATTCTTCTTCCTTAAGGAGTGAATGTATGGTGTTGCCCTACCTCAAGGGTGTTGATCAATAAAGAATCATTTCATATTATTTCTGGGTTTATTTGCCTTATCTTATATTTTCATATCAGATCTATAGTATTTCCGGGTTAGATCCACAACACTATGGGGTTGTGGCATGGCACTCATAATTGGTTGTGGTCACTGAATAGTCAATAATTAATAATAAAAAAATCTCCTAAAATCACCCCAACGTTCACTTTTTGAAGACCCTCTCCTCTTCTAGTAGGGATTTTGTGGCTTCAAACAGGCCATCGTGACATTTTCTCTATAAATTTTCTTCTTACGAAGTTTCAGAAGCTGAAATTAAAACCCATTTGAGTTGAAATCATGATGAACCTCATGACCCAATTTCAGGTCTTGGTTCACTACGTTTTCAGAGATATGATCTGAGGATGTTAGGGTTTTTGCAGGCTCCCAAATTCCATGTCAAACAAGTGACATTGGGAAAGTCCTCATAGCTTTCTCTTTGAGCATTGGATTCAAATTTCATCAATAGTCACACAAAGAGGATGGACTATAGTTTGTTGAGTAGTATTTTTAGGGCCAAAGGTTGCAATAATGACATGTGGCACTTCATACAATTTCGCTATATTGAACTAGTCTATAATGAGGTCATCATGGGAGATTGGGCATAACCCTTTCTTGAAGAATCCAATCTTCAACATACCTATGGGTTTGGTAGGAGGACTTAGAGGGATACCACATGATGTAATTTTTGACCCTGCATATCTAAAATTACATAGATACAACAGATTCAATATTGAGCTCTTAAAAGGCAATAAAAAGCATCCATTGAAGGATCACTGTAGTAAGGACCACATATCAACAATAAAGGGTAAGTCTCCTATGATAAGGTATGTTTTATTAGTGTTTACATTTTAATTTTGAGTATCATCTCTGACATATGTTTTTGCAGGACAAGTATATACAGGGTATCGGTTATATTTATCTGTCCATATATGTTCGGGTTAGTTTTAATACCACATTTCGAATGTCCTATTCTTGATACTACACATTTGATGCTACAACAAGCCTGCTAAATCTATATGATGTTGTAATTTCATGTCATTTTGCTTGTCATAGTTGATAGAATGGTCTCTGTTTTTGTACTCAGAACTTGTGCCATCACAAGTTGGGGCATCCATTCAGTTGAATACTAAAGAAACCAGGACATTGCAGCGTCGTTCGATTTGGAGCCAGAGAAAAATGCTTTTCTAGAATTCTATGAAGTTGTTGCTTTCATTTTAGTTGGGGCTGAAGATTAAAGAATTTATTAGAAAAGTGTTTGGTGGTTTTTCACCCGGAGGGGGTTTTCCACCTAAAATTCTTGTGCCTACTATGTTCTTTTATTTACTGTTATTACTGCATAAAAATTAATAATAATTGAAGATTAACTAATGCTCTGAAAATATTTAAAAGTGATAATTGCTAAGGAATACAAAGTCACCCCCCTCTTAGTATTTCCAGCAATTGGTTTCAGAGCTTGGTTCCTTCAATAGCAGTCTAACAACTGGAAGGAGATCATGGAGTATACTAAGAATATCATTCCTTTGTTCAATGGAAATAACTATTCACTTAGGGTGGGTAGTGAATGCATCTAGGAAGAAAAATGTAGGGAGCAAGCTGAACGAGGGTTTGCAATAGGGTATCAGTGCTGGTAACCATGGAGAGGTTGGAAGGGGGGAGTTCCACTCCCTCCTACAGTGATGCAGTTGCGAACAAAAGCAAGGAAGCTGGTTCAAACCACTTCAAGAAACCAATGGAGGAAGAAACTGTGAGTATCAACATAGAGAAACAGAAAAACATCAGATCACATGAACAGGAAGAGAATCATGAGGAGGTCAAAAGAGAGAAGAGAACAAGAGGAGGCAGTCAGAGAGCTGAGCACAAGAATATGACAGGACTCTGTAAACCTAGGTCAACCATTACACCCCGGGTTGTATTAAGTGATCCAACGCTATAGGTGCACAGGGATCACATGGCGGCATATGCAGTAATATGCAAATTTATGGGGATATGGCCAATGGAGAAGGCTTTGCATGCATGGATAAAAAACCACTGGAAACCAAAGGGGGAAATAAACCTTCACCTTGGGTCCAAGGGTTTCTTCACAGTGGTGTTCACAAACTTAGAGGACAAAGACAGAGTGTTCGAAGGAGGACCATATTTTTATGCTGCTGCAGGCCTCTACATGTGACCATGGGTGATGAATTTTGTCCCGGAACGAGAGACATTCACATCAGTACCAGTATGGATAAGACTCTACTCCCTACCTTTAGATTATTGGTTGCTAGAATCCTTAAAAGCCATAGGCAATAAATTAGGTCATTTTTTTAAAATATCAGATGTGACTCTACAAGGAAAATACACCTCCTTTTCCCGAATATGCGTAGAAATGGACCTATCTAGAGCACTTCCGAACGAAATCATTCTAGAAGTATATGACGAAGAATGGGTGCAGGCGGTGGACTATGAACATGTCTTATTCAAATGTCGCAAATGTCATGAACACAGGCACCTCTTCAGAGACTGCTCATTAAACAAACTAGAGAACAATATTAAAAGCTACACAGGTAAAGATCCCAAAGGCTTTACCAAGGTGGGAGGCAAAGGGAAAGGAGGGAAAAAGAACCAGAAGAAAGCCAACGAGGATAAGCGACCAAGTCATAATAGCTTCAACATTTTAGAAGAAGGTGGGAGCAATGGGACGAACCAGGTACTGGAGGATAATCCTGCAGAGAAGGAAAAATATGATAGCATGGAGGATATACTTGAAAACAACAAACTAAAGGAGGATCTGCCAAGCACTATGGAACTTGACAGGGACCATGAGATGACCCCAAGCGAGGTTGGTATGGAGGACCATGATCTATAAGAAATTCTTAAAAGGGAGAATCTCGATCTAGAAAAGTTCCTGGAGTAGGGAACCACCAAAGGGGTTGATTCTCTACCACAAGAGGAGTTTGACAGAGTGCAACAGATCTTCCTTTGGAGATCTCAAGCAAAGGGTTATGGAGTCATAAGAAACCATGATAGACAGGAAAACAAAGGAGTAAAAATGATGGAGGTGACATCGGGACACTCTCCCAAAAACCTTAGGCAAGAAAAGAGGAAGGAAAAGACAGAATGAGCTACTGACAAAGTTTGGGAAACTCATGATCAACTCAAGTAAGGTGAAAGATATTACTAGTTACTCATTTACAAGCCTTTCTTAATGAAGCTCACAACCTAAAATATTAGGGGTCTAGGAAGTAAAAGGAAACAAAGAAATCTTAGCAATAGAAAAAAAGAAGAAAAATCAGATATGATGTTTATCCAGGAAACAAAATGTTCAATAGATAAAATAAGGGAGATACATAGAAAATGACTCATCAAGTATGAATATATAGAAGTTAAAGCAGACAACACAACAGGAGAGATTCTCACACTTTTGAACCCCCAGAAATTTGGAATCCTAGGTGCTGAAGCATTGAGGAACTACCTTTCGATGGTGATCCAACCTTTGGGTGATAAGGAAGTCTATTTGATCACAAATGTCTATGGTCCTAAAAAACTTGAAGACAAACTCACTCTTCTTATCTCAGTGGAGGAGCTAAGAAAAAGACATCATGTTATGCCTTGGATTTTTGGAGGGGACTTTAATATGATCAGATCTCTTTCAGAAAAAAAAAGGTGGGACTAGAACACTAGGTAGAGACTCCATTGCCTTCTAGAACTTCCTAAACGACATGAGGCTTGTGGATACAGAGACAAAAAATGGTACCTTCACCCGGAATAATAAGCAGGGAGGGGCTTCTCAGGTTGCCTCTAAACTAGATAGATTCATAATCTCTGAGGACCTTATTCTCATTGGCCTTGAACTGTCTACTTTAATCCTTCCTTTTGGAGGCTTGGATCACTAGCCTATCTGTTATCGGGAAAACTAGTGTCCATTCAGAGCTGCTAGTCCCACCAAGACAGGTAGCTATCTTAGAAATAAACAGATTAAAGTTACTTGTGTTTTCCTTTATGAGAGATAGATGAGAGAGAATCAGAGAGCACCAACCTCAGTCTTTCACTAGTCTCCTTGCTTGTTTCGTCTCTCCTTTGATAGCACTTCCGCCACTCTTTTCTCACTTGTATCGCTTCAAAGAACACCTGTAGAGTCAAGGCAGCAAAATACCATCAAAGCATAGTATTCTATAATCATAAATAATGTAGGATCAGATGTACATTAACCATATAAATGCATACACAAACAAGATTCAGAGATATACAAGCATATGGAGGAAAACTCAAATAGATTTATTGATAGAAGTAGTAGAAGAGAGGATTACAACCAGGCTATCTGATCCAACATCATCCTCCCAGCATGAAAGCCCTCTTCACCTCATACAAAGCAAGATCACCCAACAATGTCTTCAAAGAGGAACCAACAGCACTTCCTTGCAAATTACAAAATTCCAGCCTCTGGATATCTAGGATGAGGGATCCATATATAGATGTTTACAGGAGAGTGAGCCAGCTTATAGGATTTTGATTAGTGCCATTTCACTGATAGTTCTTGGTTCCACTTGGAGATTTTATATCTCTTAGTCATCCCTGGGCGAATTCAGAGAGGCAAGTGTCATATGAGTAGTTTCTAGAAGATTCTCTGGGTTTCCACCTAGCAAACTGCTGCTGTCATTTGTCTGCTCTCGCTCATCACACCCTACAGAAGGGCTTTCCAGTATGCATCGCACCCCCCATGTGTAATAGCTGAGATGCATCACACTCTATGCATGGAGGAGTCTATATGGTCCTGTTCTGACCGGTTCTGAGTAGTTTTTCATGGCGAACTTCTGGGAGATGATGTAATCAGCTGACCTTGTTCCTTTAGGGTATGAAACAACACTTTTAGGGGTTTAGAAGCCCTTTATTTATGGAAATATGTGATTGGGGTTTCAGTTCCAAAATATGTCTATAACAGTTTCCCCCTAAAGTATGAGGTCGTAAATCTTTTGATGTTGGGTGAAATGCTTTATAAAGAGGATCCAAGGTTTTTTGAACTAGAAGGTGACCTATAATAAGATACAACACAATACGTTATCTTCACAATATTTTCATGATCTAGCTGAGGTGGGCATTCCCATGCTCAGCTTTATAAATTCATATTCATGTACATAATACAGATAATCATCTGTGTGGCAGACTGATGATTCTAGTAGAGCCATCATCCTTTAGTTTGGATGATTATCTGTACAGCTGTGATGTACATTTGATGTCTTTATTTTCCTGAATATATCGCAACCCGGATGGATGAAACTAGATTTGGGGTCTTCAAACTCATTTAATCTTCACCCAAAGTACAAGTCGATCCATGTGAAAAGATGTTTTGATGTCGAACATGGAAAGACATCGCCGATTACCAGCCAATGATGTAAGCTATTAACAAGCGCGAGAGGAATCACCGATAATGATGATGACCCTCAAGGTACTGCAGTACAATTTACGTGGTGTGAATACATGAGTCAATGTTTAACACCACATAAAATCTTTCGGTCGAAGGCCATTGATGTAAACCTCTTGCCGGAAGTGAGAAACATGCCATTGAGGCATGCAAGCTTCAAAGTACTGAAAGGGTTGTTCCTAAATCAACTTCTTGGATAATGAGCTGATGTCAACAAGAAGTGACCCATCATAGGAGGGCCTTAATGAATCCCACATCTATGACATGGAACGGAGCAAATGATTTTGTGGAGGTGAAAATGATCTGATGATACAAGGTTTAGGGTGGCGGTCATGAAAAAATGGAGAGTAAAGGTATTGCAGTGGATGAGACATTGGCTATGTTGGTGAATTCCTGAGCAACTTCTCTTGAACATACCAGTGACACTGAAATGGATTGGTAGTGTTAACCACAAGGTGGATGGTATAATGGACCAATGGTGATATGACCGGTGAAAGGAATAACCCAACCCGACTCAATCATGGCGACAGAGTAAAAGTTTCATGTTCAAGAGAGACCTACTACCAATGAAGCTATTCAAGTTTTCTTCCCTTTTTCCCTAGACATTGCTGACTAGTACCTCTTTATTTTTATCAAGCTTGAGGAGGATAACATATGCTTGTTCTATAATTTGCCCTTCAGGCAAACCTGTCGCTATGTTTTAATGAGCCTAGCGATAGTGAAACTCATTCTTGTTGGCATGGACAAGTTTGTCGCTATTGTTTTAACAAGTTTGACGACAAAGATAACTCAGTCCTTTTCAATTTTAGAGAGTCTAAAAGGGACGGAAAGGCAACTCCAGTGATCCTTTTTCATAATGTAATCCCTTAAGTCTAAAAAAGTGTAAAATAATACGAAAGGGATGACTTTTCGATAGTTTTAATGAGCTGAACAAGACAAGTGCTCGATCTTTTTGTGTAATAATCCCTTAGGTCCAAAAATATTAAAATATAGAGGAGGGATGCCACTTCTAGTCGATTTAATGAGCTAGAGAGGCCAATTGCGCGACAATCTTTTCATATTTCATGAGTCAGATGAAAAGAGCTTAAAGGAGACTCATTTTTTGAGGAACGAGTGATGTTTTGGATAACAACTGGTTCCAGGTAAGGTTTGGAACTTTTCAATAATGGCAGTGTAAGGAAGATGGCTAATAGAATCACTTGTCGCAGCTGTTCCTCAAAAGGGTAAACAATCAAATGGAGGCATATGATTGGCTAAAAAAGAGTGCAGGTGATGGTAAGAACACGACCAAGGTTTGAAGCTGATAATTATGCAATCGCAAAGATTATTTACTGAAGGTGGGGTTCATTTTTTAATGAGCTTGAACTCTGTGGAAACACTTGCTCATTACTAGGTTTATTTTTTAAGGAGATTGAACTTCGCGTAAAACTGCTCATGGCGAGGTTTATTTTTTAACAAGCTTGAACTTTGCGTAAAACTGCTCGTGCCAGTCATTTAATAAGGATGTCTCATTGATAGGTTCATATTTTTAGGAGCTTTCCCCATTCGAACTTTGCTCCTGAGCCTTTCATTATGCAAGCTAGGAACGACCAACTTACGAGTCTAAAGGGTTGAGAGCCTACAAACTAAGAAAATAAATGGTTGCTTTTCACTTGCATGCAAAAAGGTTTGCATGCCCCCAGGTATAACGAAATAGAGTTTCCAGGTTACCATACCGAAATTCTTACATTAACAAGATTGTTTCATCCACATTTGCAGACAAAACACTTCCTTGGATATGTCCATCGAAATGGAAAAAGGTGATTCTAGTTCCAATCACCTAACTTTTGACAGAGGAATCCTTTTCCAGACTGATCCATTATCCTAAACGGATAGGATTTTTAGACTAGTCATATTCCTACGCGGAAACCGACCTTATATCTAGGGTTTTCCTGCCGAAGCAGACCAGGGAGCATGCCTCTTGGGTTTCAGTCACAATCACCGAATCACTCACGATCATCAGGCGGATGGACTAGAGATTGATGAAACATTCCTTATGCAAAAAGACCAGTTAGGGATGGCATTTGACTAATAGCTGTGTTTGAACCAGGGAATGAAAGCTGGTCAACTAGGTGGACCACTTTGCCTTCATGTGGAAAACACATCACTCGGAAGCGTGAGGAAATGGTAGCTCCCATGCTATAAATGTAGTCAAGCCCAAGGAGTAGATTGTAATCTAGAGGTCCTTGGACTACCATCACGTTTAGGTGAACGGTTTTCCTTCTCAAAGTTATAGGTAAATTTGGAAGGATCCCTAACAGTCGACTGGTTCCTTTGTTGAAGCCTGTCAGATTTCGAATCTCAGGTAGAAGCGATGGTGAACCAAGCGCTTTCCAAGAAGTTGAGGAAAGGATACTCATAGGAGCCCCTTCATCTATGATAGTACCAACCATGATCATTCTGTAAGCTTGTACTATGATTCGGAATGGTACATTAGATGGTAGGCAGGGTCTGCCTAGTAGATTCCAATCGGAGGAAATGACTAGATTGCTCGGAGGTGGGACTGAATAAACGACCAGATAAATCTCTAATGAACTTCCTTCATGCGGTAAAAGAATGGGTAGATTGCCCCCATGTTCATCGGAATCTGTGTTTATGAAAAGAATTTGAATGGTGTTTTTCTCATTCTCTTTGGCGACAACATCATCTGAAGGTGGACCCTCTGAAGACAAGATTGGATTGACTGCCATCTCGACCTATTGACTTTGGTCTAGTGTGGACTCAGGGGGTTTATCTTCAATGATAGGTGCTTTGACCGACAACAATGGTGTGTCAGTCAGATTTTCAACTAGCGATGGACTCAGCAAGAGTTTCTTGTATCCAGGAGGAAGTCACTGCAATGACGCAAGATGGTTATCCAAGACTCTTTTAGCTTCATCTAGGAAAGGACAACGATGGAGGACACGATCGCCTTCACACAATATACAAGGAAATTTAGATTTTCTTTTCTTTCCATTGGCTTTGTTATCACTAGTTGATGGTGTGCTCTCAACATGATCATCAGAGGTTGAAGACATCGGATTGTGCAAGAGGGGGGGACCAGTCCCTTAGGATCTGTGGGATGTAGGGACAATCTCGATGATAGTGGTCTCCCTTGCAAATGACACATGGAGATTTTGGTTTGGAAGGTACAGTGTGTGGATTTTCGCTAGATAATGCACGGTTGCCCCCTTTCATGGTTGGATTCTTCTTCTTCTCCTTCCCTTTCTTCTTCTTCTCAGTTACTTGGTTTTTAGCATTACTAGCTTCACCAAGCGAAGAGGAAGAATGAGAGGGAGAAACAAATGAAGTAGAAGGTGGGGGAGCAACTTCATCTGATTTCTGATTGGACTACTGAGGAATTGCGGTGTTTTGAACGACAGAGGTCAAGAAAAGCCATACAGGCAGGCTAATTGTGAGTCCTAGAAGGGACAATGTAGCCATGTGTGGAGCACCAACATCCCCCCAAGAGGAGAAGGGACTAGGATTTCCCCCAAGGGGAAATCCTTGATTGGCAGACTCCATTTCTCAACCTAAAGACCAACGAGGGAATAGTGATGTTATTCCGATTAAAATAAATTTTATGACGCTTTGACACAACTTTCTTTTTCAATTTTTAAGAGTTGAGAAAAAGCTAAAGATGACTCTAGTCGCCTTCGATTTTTAATGAGACTGAAGTGACAAGTGCTCAAATGGACCTTTTCTTTTAAGGAGTCTGAAAAGAAACAAAAGTGACTACTCTGGAAATCTAGATAGAAGGATTACCAAACCAATCACAAAACTACAGAATATGTTTTACGGTACAGAAGTCAATCTGCCAGAATGTTGTTTTCAGTGCATTGCGATCGATAGGGTAGTAGACACGGCTTCCTAAGGATAAAGGATGTAGCCTATTGTGGTCTCCCAATATATACTTGATGGTACGTGGGAGCACAAGTCCGTCCTGGTACTTGTCGTCTCAAAGAGGAGGAATCACCCAACTTACAATGAAAGCGATAGTTACCATGCTTTACGATGCCAGTATACATCTCTAGCATAGACTTCTAAATGTTGTGTGTTAGGTTCCAAAGAATTTTTATGTTCATTGAAGTTTATTTTACAGTTGATATTTCTTAAGAAGTTTGCCTTTAAGGTTCACCACGTGATGTAGATATACAATTCATAAATATGCAATCTAAGATGATAAATAGTCGTTTACTTTCTTTTTGCAATGAAAATCCTAGCTACTAAGGAAAGAGAGATGAAATTCTTTCAACATAGAGCAGAGAGCACACATTAGATGCACTTTTCCTAAATCAACTTCAGCATGCACTCTTAATGAAAATGCACATGCATGTATTGTTTTTCAGTTTCCTTAATGTGAGAATGACAAAAAGAAAACAAAGTATAGATCTGAACTATCTTCTTTTAGAGCGACAATACTAACAATTTTCTTTTCAAAAAACAAAAGTAAAGCCAAGATGACACTTTGCGATTTCAAATTTAAAACTGCTTTCAACACTTGAAACACTAATGATTCAAATCAAATACAATGGAAAAAGTGTAATCGACTATCTAAAAGAGGAATTCTTTGTGAAACTCTTTTTCTTGACTGAAAATGACTCTTGCGACACTTTCAAATCAAAAGACGACAATTCGATTAAGCTACTATTTGCAAAGGAGAATTGTAAATGATGAAAAATACATAAAAAAACATTCACAATTCCTTCTGATGGAGGCTGAATAATGCAAAGGAAGATGGTTTCAACATAGATATATTGATCATAGGCAGCAAAACTACTGAATAAGGCCGACGCCAATGAAGAAAAAACCAAAATCTGGAGGCAAAAAGAGTCTTAGTAAATCATCGCACCTATAACACAGGGAAACAGGGATGCATCTCACCTGCAACACACAGGAGGTGTGATGCATCCAGGTTGCCAAGAAGAGACAGTGCAATGGTCCAGGGACGAGACTGTGCTTAGTTTTTACTCACAGTTTGTAGCTAAGTTCAGGGATTTAGGCTGAGCTAATGATTGTCAGTAAACACAAAGTATAAGGGTTGATCTAATGAGGTTATTTGAGCTACCACCAGGGCACTTAGGATGTTTGGAAGTTAGATGTTCAGTTCATAAACTGACCCAGAGATTGACTGAAGCATCGTTGATCTACTTTGTAGTTGCATAGTAAAAGCAGTTCGAAGGCTAGATGGCTTGACTTTAGGCTCCGTCTGTGGTTTATAAAGCAAACAACAGTAACAAAAAAAACAAACTATTCACTCCCTCATGGAGTTGCCATTTTGTTATTGAGAAAACTAGTGTCTATTTAGAGCTGCTAGTCCCATTAATATGGGTAGCTATCTTAGAAACAAACACATTAAAGTTACTTGTGTTTTCCTTTATGAGGGATAGATGAGAGAAGCAGAGAGAACCAACCTCAGTCTTTCGCTAGTCTCCTTGCTTGTTTCCTCTCTCGTTTGATAGCACTTTCACCACTCTTTTCTCACTTGTCCCGCTTCAAAGAACACCTGTAGAGTCAAGGCAGCAAAATACCATCCAAGCATAGAGATCTATAATCATAAATAATGTAGGATCATATGTACATTAACCAGATAAATGCATACACAAACAAGATTCAGAGATATACAAGCATATGGAGGAAAACTCAAATAACTTTATTGATAGAAGTAGTAGAAGAGAGGATTACAACCAAGTTGTCTGATCCAGCATCATCCTTCCAGCATGAAATCCCTCTTCACCTCATACAAATAAAGATCACCCAACAATGTCTTCAAAGAGAAACCAATAGCACTTCCTTGCAAATTACAAAATTCCAGCCTCTGGATCTCTAGGATGAGGGATCCATATATATATATATATATATATATATATATATGTTTACAGGAGAGTGAGTCAGCTTTTGGGATTTTGATTAGTTTCATTTCACTGATAGTTCTTGATTCCACTTGGATATTTTAGATCTCTTACTCATCCCTGGGAAAATTTAGAGAGGCAAGTGTCATATGAGCAGTTTCTAGAAGATTCTTTGGGTTTCCACCTAGAAAATTGTTGCTATCATTTGTCTGCTCTCACTCATTGCACCCTACAGAAGGGCTTTCCAGTATGCATCGCACACCCCATGTGTAATAGGTGAGATGCATCAAACCCTATGCATGGAGTAGTATGTCTGATCCTGTTTTGACCAGTTATGAGTAGTTTTTCATGGAGAACTTCTGGGAGATGATGTAATCAGCTGAACTTGTTCCTTTAGGGTATGAAACAACACTTTTAGGGGTTCAGAAGCCCTTTTTTTATGGACATATGTGATTGGGGTTGTAGTGCCCAAATATGTCTATAACACTATCCAACTTGAAGCTTCTTTTATAGGCACTCCGAGGAACAGACCTTTTAGGTTTGAAAATGTTTGGCTCACCCACCCTGACTTCATCAACAATATTGGAAAATGGTGGGCAGAAGATATGCCCGTTCAGGGAACTAATATGTTCCTACTACAATAGAGACTGAAACACATCAAACTCAGGCTTAAAGATTGGAACAAAAATGAGTTTGGCAATATTTTCAAAGCCAAAAAAGAAGTTGAATAGAAACTATAGGGAATTAGTTAGATCCTCATTATAGATGGCTTTACCGAGGAAAGGAAAATACAAGTTGAATCTCTTCGACAAGAATGGGAAGAAAAATGCGAGCAAAAGGATATCTTCTGGAGACAAAAATCGAGAGTGCAATGGATTAGAGAAGGGGAAAGAAACATGAAAATTTTTCACAAGTCAACTGTGGATCACAGGTCTCATAACAGGATTTCAAAAATCAGAGATACTCAAGGAAAATGGCTCAATACCGACAAAGAAATGGAATCTGCTCTGGTACAACATTTCCAAAGCATAGCAGAGGAGCCTCTCATAGATAGATCACAATTTATCAACAACTTCACAAAGTATATTCCAAAGCTTGTAACTAGAGAAGATAATTACAATCTTAACAGGCCAATGAATGAAGAGGAGGTCAACGAAGTCATTAAAGAGATGCAAAATGGGAAAGCTCCAGGCTCGGATGGGTTCAATATAGACTTCTTCAAAGCATGCTGGGAAATAGTCAAACAAGATATCCTTGATGTGGTGGAGGACACGAGGAAATCCAAAACTGTTTTTAGGGCACTTAATGCCACTTTCATAACTTTGATTCCAAAGCAAGAAAAAGCTATGACACCAAATAGATTCAGACCCATAGCTTTATGCAATGTGGTGTACAAAATTATTTCCAAAGTAATTGCAAACAAACTCAAGCCCCTTCTTCCAACTCTTGTGTCTGAGGAGCAAACTAGATATGTGGAAGGAAGAAAAATTCTAAATAACATCATTCAAGCTCACGAGGTGGTACATTATGTCAAGAGCAATAAGCAAGTAGGTATGATCATACAACTTGACATAGCAAAATCTTATGATAAGCTAAGCTAGTCGTACATCAGGGAAGTACTAAAATCATATGGCTTTGATCACAACTAGATAAGATGGGTAATGGCCCTTATGACCACAGCTAGTTTTTCAATCCTGCTTAATGGCTCACCATCCATAACCTTTAGGCCTTCAAGACACCTCAGACAAGGAGATCCTCTCTCCCCCTTCCTCTTTATTCTCATGATGGAAGGTTTAGGCAATGCGATCAAATCAGCTAATGTAGAAGGAAAAATCCAGGGTCTCAAACTCACTTTGAATGGGGATGCCTTGACTCATTAACAGTTTGTCGATGAAACTATGCTGTAGGGTACACCCACGGTTAAGGAAGCTAAATATTTCAAAAAAATCATGAAAGAATTTGCTATGGCTACTAGTACAGATGTAAGCCTGACCAAATCAAAGATTTTGTTTTTTAATACTGATATTGCTGTTCAGAGAAACCTCACCAGAATTCTTGGCTTTCAAAGAGAACAGCTACCCTCCAAATATCTGGGAATACCTATAATGCACAAACCTTTGAGCAAGGATGTTTGGGAGCCAGTAACTAATAAACTCCAGGACAAAGTTAGGAAATGGACAAGCAAGTCTTTGAATTTAGCAGGACAACTAGTGATAACAAAAGATGTCCTACAAATTGTTCCCATATTCATGTTTTTAGGTCTTCCTGCTCCTAAAGGAGTTTTTCAACACATAAGGAATATCCAAAGAGACTTTCTTTGGGGCAAAGGGGAAGAGAAAAAGAAATGGGCTTTGGTAGCTTGGGATAAGCTCTGTAAACCTAAGACCCATGGAGGTTTGGGTCTTCATGAACCTACAACCCTAAGCAAAGTTTTGGGGGCAAAACAATGTTGGAGATGGCTAAAGGAATAGGTAACCCCTTATGCTAAGGTCTAGAAAAATAAGTATGCAAATAATTGGCAAGAAAGGGATCACATTCGAATGTCTAGGCTCATCAAGGGCTCCCACATTTGGAACAATGCATGGGAGAATAGAGCCATTGTTCAGAAGCATAGTTTCTAGGAGATCAGAGATGGAAACCTAGCTTGGTTTTGGGAGGACAATTGGCAGCAAGATCCTAACCTGTTAAGAGAATAACTAGCCAATCTCAAGAATGACACTGACAGTAAAGGTTTACTCAGGGTAAGTGACTTCTGGGATCAGGCGAGGAACAAGGGAAAATGGAGAATATGGAAGGACCTAGTATATAGTGAAGAGACCCCTTTAAAGGCCTAGGAAAAAGCTCTTGCAGTGATCTTGGAACAGAGAAAGATTTTTATATCAACAACATCTGACTAACTGAGATGGGGAAGAAACAACGAAGACAACTTCAACCTCAAATAAGCCAAGAGAATGGCCCTAGTGCTTGACTTTCCAAACCTTGATAAGGTATGGAAGGACCTATGGCAGAACCCATACTGGATGAAAATCAAACTTTTCATGTGGTTGGTGCAACATAAAAAAAATTTGACTTGGGAAAACCTTCATAAAAGAGGTGTAGCTGGTCCATCTAGATGCCAGTTATGTGAATTACAAGAAGAAACAATGGAACACCTACTAAACCTCTACTCATTCACTTCTACCTTGTGGAATTGGGTGGCTTCAATTTCCAGACAAATGGATAGGGACAATTTCAGCATCACTGGCACTTTGAAGAATTGGAGGATAAACTTCTCAGAAAATGAAATAATCAACAAAGCTTGGACTCTCGTTCCAATCTTTTTAATCTGGGATGCTTGGAAAGAACGCAACAATGGGATTTTCAAGAATAGAATTGGCTCATCACAGAGCATCATAGCTTAGATCATTAGATAGCTCAAAGAGATTGTGGGAAACCTTTTAAAGAAACCCCCGAGAACCCACCTCAAGACCAGGATGCACAAATACTATTGCATTTGGGTCTCCAGTTGCCTTTCCCCCAGGGCATAAGCAAGATTGTAAGTCATACAACAACAGATAAGGACTTCTGGCAACCTCCTCCTCATGGTTTTTTGAAATTTAATATAGATGGAGCCTCTAAAGGAAACCCTAGGATGGTTGGTTATGGTAGAGTCATAAGAGATGAGCAGGGATACATAAAAGTCATCTTTCATAGTCATTTGGGGAATGCCACTAATAATATGGTGGAACTCATGGCCTTAGAGCAATGCCTAGAAATCTTGATTGAATCAAATTTACATAATGCCATCATTGAAGCTGACTCTGAATTGATAATTAATTCGGTCAAGAAGATATGCAATGGCACAGCACCAGAAAGAGTGTTGAAACATTGGCAGTTATTGCAGGTCTATCAACGTATACAATCCCACCTGAGAGCCCTGAGAACACTCAACTTTGTTCATGTGCACAGAATAGCTAACAGGTTAGCAGATCGTCTGGCGAATGAAGGAGTACTTTGTTCAAAAAGCAATAGAAGATATGCCTGGATGTCAACACCCTTAGGGAAATTGCGCGAGGACTATCATAGACAGGCTACCAAAGACAAGGAGTACTTTCAAAGTATGAGAAATAAGTAGAGAGAAGAGTAATTGAAACAGTAGAAAGTGGACCAATCAAAGGGAAGAAGCAAGTGGTAAACAACGGGCAGGTTGGCAGGTAGTTGACCAAAGATTGCCCTGAACTCCATCATCCTATGGATTTCGGGCAGAAAAATGCACGTAGGTTAATTCTTCAAACAGACTTGAAAAAATATAGAGCGGTGGCCTATTTACTCTTTTGGTCCATCAGAAAAGATAAAGAGTGGGCAAGTTGTCGGGATCTCTTTGGAACTCCTTCATCCTATGGATTTCAGGCGGAAAACTGCACAAAAGTTAATTATTCAAACGGACCCGAAAAACTATAGTGCGGTGGCTTATTTACTCTTCGGGTTCGTAAGAAAAGTTAAAGAGTGGGAAAGTTGTCGAGATCTCTTTGGAACTCCTTCATCCTAAGGATTTCAGGCGGAAAAACTGCATGAATGTTAATTCTTCAAATGGACCTGAAAAAGTATAGAGTGGTGGCTTATGTTTCTCTTCAGGTCCGTAAGAAAAGATAAAGTGTGGGCAAGGTGTCAACCCGAAATCAACTCATGATCATCGGATCAACGGGGGTTGGATCGCATGGTCATCGGGTTAAAAAGATAACCGAAGGTTAAGGATGGTTCTTGGGTCACTTGTTCCAGTATTGTGGGCCTTCTGATCTGTGGGCCCTCATCATTAACGCCTCTCGGGTTATTTGATGTACGAGAGTTAAGAACTTTAGAATCTTTTAACTTCTCCTTCAGGTTCGGATAGAAGGTTTCTTCACTGGTTATCGAGAGTGATGCCTTGAGGACAGTTAGATCATGGGTGGTTTTTTTTGGATTCTCTACACTCTATGTTGGGTGGAATGTTTTCTCAACCATTCTTTTGTAGTCTTGTTGGAGTTAGGTTTAGTGTTTTGCCAACCCAGCTCTCTGTTGAATTTTCGCAGAGCTGGTGTTGCCATTCTTGGCTTTGTTAAGGAAGTGTACATTATGTATTTTTTCTAGATTAATGGAAGGTTCCACTCTTACTTGATAAAAAAAAAAGACTATTCACTTTGGGTGGAAGAATGCAGGTTCATTTGCTGGCGCAAGGATATGAAGTATGGGAAATCGTTGACAAAGGCTTCACATTGATCCAGGATGAACAAGGTAAGAAAAATATGGTATATGATGCAAAGCTAAAGACCTTATTATGAGTGGGCTTTTCGAATCTGTTTATCTTAAGGTATTGAGTTGCAAAACTGCTAAAGAGGTATAGGGCAAGCTTGAAAATATATATGCAGGTGACTCAAAGTTGAAATAAGAAAAACTTCAAATTTTTAGGGAAAAATTTGAGCAACTCAAAATGAGGGAAGATGAGGATATTGCTGCATAATTTGAGCGTGTTGATAAAACAATAAATACATTGGAAGGTTTCGAAGAACCTGTTGAAATGGAAATTATTGTTCGAAAGATCCTCAAAACCTTTCCAGCAAGATTTAACCCTAAGGTATTTGTCTTGGAAGATAGATTGAATGTGACCAATATCAACATAGATGAATTGCATGGAATTCTTATGGCATATGAAATGAGGATTGAAGAAGAGGATGGCACATATCACTTAGAAACAACATTTGCCACATCCAAGAAGAATAGTAAAGACAAGTAGACTTCGAAAGAGAAAACTTGCAATTGTAAGGATGAGGAAAAGGAAGAAGATGAAAAAGAATTCTCAGATAAAGAGCTTATCTACTTCAAACAGAAAATGAGAAAAAGGTATGGGAAAAATTCAAAGGTAAACTTCCAGTAGTGTGTTTTGATTATGGTGAGGTTTGGAATTTTTCAGGAAAATGTCCTCACAAAAATGAGATTGTGACAAAAGGGAAGAAAAGTCCCAAGAAGTTCAACAAGCAAGGAATGAAGAAATGGTTTAAGAAAAGTTTCTTCACCAAAGAAGATAGTTCCTCATCCTATGAAGAGAGTGATAACGAGGAAAAATTCAATGGAAAATTATTGTTTATGGCCAAGCACAATAAGTGAGAGGCACTTGATGAATAAGGAGATGAAGAAGAAGAAATCAAGATTAACAAAGAGCTCAAAGCTGAGAAGAAGCATGTCAACACTGTTGAAGATGAATTGAAAATAGAAAGAGAACAGGTCCTCAATCTTAAAATCAAGGTTGAAGAATCACTCAGAAAGAAGTAAAGGAAAGCAACAAGGAGAGAAAAGCATTGGAAGTTGAAATAGTTTCTCTGCGAAAGGAAGTAAAAAGTGGAAAATCTCTTCAAGACTACACCAATAGTTCAAAGGCTTTGGACAAACTCATCAACAACCAACTATCATACAGTGACAAGACCGGTCTTGGTTACAAAGAAAAATGCAAAAAAGAGTCACGTCCTTCTATGAAAACTAAACAAGATGGGTATGTAAAAAGGGTAGATCCCCCAGGTAGATCAAGAGATGAAGACTCGCAGGAAGAACCTTGGAAGACAATTCCTCGAAGAAGATTTCCTCCCATGTACCAACCTATCTTTTATGGTCATTGTTATTCATGTGGAAGGTTTGGAAATAGAGCTACAGAATGTTGCATGTATGTTTGGAATGAATATAATTTCAAGAGATCCTTCAAATATGGATATTCTAGAACTCAGCATAATATCAACAAATTTGATAATTTGAGAGATGATGTCGAATGTTACAAATGTAACAATTTTCGACATATGGCTATGCATTGTTAAGTTACAGACAGGTACAACTATTATCGGAAAAACCCTAGAAGAAAATTTGCAGGATCATGAGATAAACACCAAACAGAATCTTCTATGAATAACATCGAATGTTACAAATGTCAAAACTATGGACACATAACTCATAACTGCAAGTACAAGATGGAATCAACCATGAATGAAAATCTTGATGATGAGAATAAGAATATTTGGAAAGGAAAATAGGTACAGGATGAACAAGTACAATATGAGCAAGAAAAGCAAGAAGGAAATAAGGTCCCAATAATTATGCTTTCACTATTTGTAATGGATTATGAGGAACAACACCTACTTCAGTTAATGACTTGAGTCAAGGTGGTTCGTTAAATGACATGCTATTCTGAACAATTCATCTTATCGACTACTAGAAATTTGAAGATGAGGAGTCTATAAAACAATATATGACACAAGTCTACGATTGACAGACATGTAGTTTGAACAAGATGGCAGTTTCATTACATGAGAAGAATAGTTGAATTATTACAGATTCAAGAAAGGAAGCGCTGACAGGAATTTCTATGTGAAAGTGGATCAAGATAACCTAACGATTATCGAGCTTTATGTGGATGATGTAATATTTGGAAGAAATGATGAAATATTAAGTAAATACTTTGCCGCAAAAATGAAAAGTGAGTTTGAAATGTCTATTCTCGGTGAGCTGAAACGCTTTTTAGGGCTTCAAATTTCGTAGTTGGATAAAGGAATATGCATATATCAAACAAAGTACATCAAGTAAATGCTCAAAAATTTCCAGATGGAAGATTGAAATCCAGTCCTTACCCCCATGATAATAGGTTGCAAGTTAAGCTTAGAAGATTTGCCAAATGATGTGAACCAAATGTTGTAAAGATCCATGATTGGTAGTCTCCTATATGCGACAACCTCTCATCCTGATGTGATGCATGTAGTTGGAAAAGTAGGAAGATTCCAAGAACACCAAAAGAATCTCATATTATTGTCCTCAAAATAATTCTTCAGTATCTTAAGGGTACAATGGAATATGGTCTCTGGTATCCCAAAGGAAATGATTTAGTCATCCACACTTATACAAATGCATATTGGGTAGGACGTTTTGATGATCGTAAGAGTACCAGTTGAACAATGTTCTACCTAGGTGGTTGCCTTGTCTCATGGTTAAGTAAAAAGCAGTCTTCAATCATGTTATCCAAAACGAAAACAGAATACATCGTGACAACACCTTGTTGTACTCAAGTTCTCTGGATGAAGCAAACCTTCCAAGATCTTCAAGCTAAGTTTGATGAGCCTATTCCCATATTCTGCGATAGCACCAGTGCCATCAATATCTCTAATTATCCTGTGATACGTTCCAAAACAAAGCACATTTTGAGCAAATATCATTTCGTTAGAGAGCATGTTGCCGAAAAGAATATCAAGCTTGAATATCTTGGCACAAAGAAACAAATTGCTGACATATTTACCAAACCATTACCTTGTGAAGCATTTGAGTGTCTTCACCAAAATGTTAGGGTTCTCCCAAGTTCTCATTAGAATATTTCTCTTATCTAATGTTAGGTCCCTATACTAGTAGTGTAACCCCTTATTGTTATTATTACAACCCCCTTATTATATTGTTGTGCCCATGTAGTCCCCATATTGTTATTACTGTGCCCCATAGAAGCCCACTATTGTTATTATTGTGCCCTTGCATTATTATTGTTATGTTGGCTCTGATTATATTATGACCCCTTAGACTCCTATATATAGAAAGGAGGTCTTGTAATTTGTATCATCCAAGAATTGTTCAATTTTTTTAATGTAAAGGAGGTTACCCCCTCGAAGAGGCTGAATTCTAAGGCGTTCATATTTCTTTTCTATCTACTTGTGAGCTGGTTTAATAAAATTTGGTATCAGAGCTTTGGATTCTAGGGTTTTGCTACTCCAAATAGGTCACCGTGGAAATTTCACTATAATGTTTTCACTACGATGTTTTAGAAGAAAAAAACCCATTTGAGAAGAAATAGGTCTGAACCTCGGGTCCAAATTTCAGATCTTGTCTTGCTATATTTTCAGATATATGATCTGAGAAAGTTAGGGTTTTTGCAAGCTCCAGAATTTCATATCAAATAGGTCATCATGGAATTTTCACCATAATATTGTTTCTACGAAGATTCAAACTTTGAAATTAAAACCCACTTGAGCCGCAATTTTGGTGAAGCTTGAACCCAAATTTCAGATCTTGTTTCACTATAGTTTCAGAGATATAGTCCAAGACATGTAGGGTTTTTTCACGCTCCTAAATTACATCCTAAATAGGTGACCTTGGGAAAATCATCATAACTTTTTTTTTGAGTGTCAGATTGAAATTTCATAAGAAGTTACAAAAATAGGATGGACCGTAGCTTCTTGTGTATCAGTTTTAGGTCCTAAGGTTGAAATAATGACATGTGGCATTTTGTACAAGTTAGCTCTACTGAACTATTCTATAATCAGGTCATCGTGGCAAATTTGACATAACTCTTCCTTGCAGAATCAAATATTGATCAGACTTGTAGGGTTAGAAAGAGGAGTCAGAGGGATACTGCAGGATGCAATTGCAGAACTTAGGGATATGAAATTATAGAGTTACAGTCGTTTCAAGATTGAGCTCCTAAAATCAAGAAAAGGAGATATGAGGAAGTTTGATGGCAAGGATCCGGTAAATTGGATCCTATAAATGGAGAAATATTTTGATCTACATGAGGTTAAACTATTACAAAAGGTACATATTACATATTTATATTTAGAATCGAATCAATTTTTATGTATAAAGGGCTTTTTTGTCATAAAGCACTTGTCACTTGGTCAATTTTCACGGAAGAAATGATAGCACATTATGAGGATACAAAGAGTAACACCTTCTTTAGCCAATTGATAAATCTCGAACAGAAGGGTTCAACGGCAAAGCACATTGAGTACTTTCAAAAATTGAATATAAGGGTAAATGATATTCTTGAGAATCAAAAGATTGATGTCTTCATAGGGACTTTAAAGGATAACATTCGACATGAGGTTCGTCTTTGGGAACCTGATTCATTGGAGAAGGCATTCCAGTTGGAAAGACAAATTGAAAGCGAAATTATGGAAATAAGGAATCCCACTGCTCACGACTATAATTATGGAAGTGCTTTTTCTCCTAGCCTTCCACAACCTACAAGGTTTACATGACAATAATTGGAAGAAAAAAGAGAAAAAGGGTTTAGTTACAATTGTGATAGAAAATACACTAAAGGTCATAAGTGTGCTAAGAAGAAATTATTTTACATAGACTATGAAGAGGAGGAAGAAAAGGATCAAGAACCATCAAAAGAAGAGGATATACACTAGGAACCAACCCCAAAGAAAGAAGAAATAATTCCGACCATATCTTGTAAAGCATTGACAACAATTACCACTCCTCAAATTCGCAAGATAGAAGGACATATCAAGAAGAAAAAGATTCAAGCAGTGAAAGATCACATTGAGCATCAACAACAAGTTCTCCAACTTTTAAAGTATAACGTCACTTTGGTGTAGAATCGAATGAAACAACAGGTAGATCAACATTGCAGTGAAAGAATTTTTGATGTAGGCGATTGGGTATTTTTATGGCTACATCTCAAGCAAGCTATTTATGGGAAGGAAATGTTGGCAATACTATAGGCACTTAAGAAATGGTGACCTTACCTAATGGGAAGACACTTCAAGGTAAAAATGGATCATGATAGCCTTAAATACTTTTTAGAACAAAGATTATCTTTAGAAGAATAGAAAAATGGGTTACAAATATGTTGGGTTATGACTTTGAAATTATCTACAAAGAAGGGAAGTAAAATGTTGTTTCATATGCACTCTCAAGAAAGGATGAGGATGTGGAAGCATTGTTTTGTGCTATTTCTATTATCCAACCAGATTGGATAAACGAAGCAAGGGATGATTGTAAGAAGGATGAAGAAGTGTGATCACTCATTCAAAAGTTGTAGAAGATCCCAGTTCAAAAAATATTTCCAAAACTTGACGAGGAAGGAAAAATCATATTGGAGCCTGGAGCAGTCACAGAAACAAGAACCAGATAACTACAAAATTGATCAATTTCAGAGTATCTCATCAAGTGGAAGAACTTACCTGCTGAAGATTCCACATGGGAGGACAAGAATTTTATACAGAAGCATCAAGAACTACTCAAGCATTGAGGACAACACTTTTTGAAGGAGAGGGGCATGTTAGGTCCCTATACTACTAGTGTAACCCTTTATTGTTATTAGTACAACCCCCTTATTATATTGCTGTGCCCATGTAGTCCCCATATTATTATTATTGTGCCCCATAGAAGCCCACTATTTTTATTATTGTTCCCTTACATTATTATTGTTATGTCGACTCTGATTACATTATGACCCCTTAGACTCTTATATATAGAAAGGAGGTCTTGTCATTTGTATCATCCAAGAATTGTTCATTTGTGTAATGTAAAGGAGGTTTCCCCCTCAAAGAGGCTGAATTCTAAGGCGTTTATATTTCTTTTCTATCTTTTTGTGAGTTGGTTTCATAACGTCTAACTAAGTAGAAAGGGGGAGTGAAGGTGTGTACATGCCTGTAGGATGACAATTTTTTAGAGGGAGTTACCCTTTGTCATTGATCACAAAGGGGGAGAGAACGCAGTAGGAAGAGGTGTCATGATCAGAGGGGGAGTACTTGTGTTGTCATCAATGCCAATGGGGGAGATTGTTGAACAGTGGTTGTCATTGGTGTCAACCCAAGCAACACTAGGGGCTATCTCGATCTTCCATGGGAATTTTGACTTGAGAAATTACTCTATTTTGAGTCAAGGATCTTCTATATGGATTCTATTTGTCGAGATGTGTCCATTGATATATGGCACAACATGTAATTTTTCACAGTTTGAGATATATTCGTGTTTGAAATTTGTAACCCAGGTTAATGGGCTAAAACCCTATGGGGTCGTGGCACGACACTCATAATTGGTTGTGGTCATTGAATAGTCAATAATTAATAATAAAAAAATTCTCCTAAAATCCCTCCAACGTTCACTTGTTGAGGACCCTCTCAACTCAAGACATTCATATAAATAATGACCCTCATATCCTCTTCCAGTAGGGATATTGTGCCTTCAAACAAGTCATCGTGGAATTTTCTCTATAACTTTTTTTCTGCGAAGCTTCAAAAGCTGAAATTAAAACCCATTTGATCCAAAATTAATCTCTTGATCGAATTTGATATCTTGTTTCACTATATTTTCAAATATATGTTCTGAGGAAGTTAGGGCTTTTGCATGCTTCCGAATTCCATGTCAAACATGTGACATTGGGAAAATTGTCATAAATTTCTCTTTGAGCATTGGATTAAAATTTCATAAATATTCATAGAAATAGGATAGACTGTAGTTTGTTGATTAGTGTTTTCAGGCCCAAAGGTCACAACAGTGACACGTGGCAATTTGTGCAATTTCACTCTACTGAACTAGTCTATAATCAGGTGATCGTAGGAGATTTGGTATAACTCTTCCTTGAAGAATCCAACATTGATTATACCGATGGAGTTTGAAAGAGGACTCAAAGGGCAACCAGAAGACTAAATTTCAAACACTGGAGATTTGAAATTACATAGATACATGGATTCAATATCGAGCTCCTAGAAGGCAATAAAAAGCATGCATTCAAGGATCAGTGCAGTAAGGACCACACATCAGCAATCAAGGGTAAGTTTGCTACAACAAGGTATGTATGATTGGTGTTTAAATTTTAATTTTCAGTGTCATCTTTGACATATGTTTTTTCATGAAAACATACGTATATACAGGGTCTCGGTTATATCTCTATCTCTCTATATGTGACAGTTAGTTTTAATACCACATTTCGGATGTCCTATTCTTGATACTGCACCTTTGATGCTACACCAAGTCTGCTAAATCATTATGATGTTTTAATTTCATGTTAGTTGGCTTGTCATAGTTGATAGAATGGTCTCTCTTGTTGTAATTAGAACTTGGGCCATCACAAGTCTAGGGTTTTTCATCAATTTTTATTGTACATATCTTTAGGTGAGTTTTGGATATACTCTTGCATAGAGTCCAACCCTATATCAAGAGTGGGAGTCTTTGTCTACTGCTGCAAGAAGTCAACAAAAATAGTGACAAGCATACTTCAATTACGCATTGTAATTATTCATTATTATGCACTTACACGTGTTTTACAGGTAGAGGTAAGTTGAAGGGTATTTTTTTTGTTTTGGGATTGGTTTCGCCGAGAAATTCTTTCATGCAGGTAGAAGAAGATTCAAGTACAACTTCAAGCAAGAATTCAAGAGCAGGAGTATCAAATCAAAGGAAGAATTGCAGCAGGACATCCTTTGAAGACATGACAACCATCTGTATATTGTTAAGAACTGTCAAGGCCAAGATTCATCATTGTAAAGTTGTAAAAGGGTCATTTATAAAAGTGTCATTATTGTAAAAGAGTCAATATTCCTAGAGTCAAAAAGGCATTATTAGGAGGTATGGGAATCTCTATTGGGATGATGTCATGCTTAGGTTATAGGTCATAGTGTGATTGGGTGTTCAGTCAAAATCATTGTAAATCATGTTGTATCGTGGATCGATATCCCTAGTACGTGAATCCACACTCTTGTCTCATTATATTCATTATAGGGTGACAAGGAGCTGTTAGGCATATGTATGAAGTCACCTATAGGTTGGGGCCTGTGAACACTTCAGGGTGGTAGGTGTTAGAGTCGGTCTTGTCAGTCCTCCGTCAGAGATCAAAACTCTTTCTGCATTTCATTTTTAGGTGTCTCGCTCAATTCACCCAGTTGCATTTCACTAGGGGCATGCCATTATCTAACGGAAGGGTCTCTTCACTTGTTTCCCTCATGTTTGTACCTGTTGGGTTGGTAAAAAATTTCTCAAAGTTCATCAAAGTTCATTTCATGTCATTTGCAGTCATAGATGCTATTTTGGTCCAGAAAAGAGTCATTTCACTTTCTAGGTCTAGGGTTTGTCTTCAGAATGTTGAATAATGCCCGCAGGCCATGAGGATGTTTTCAATAAGTTTTCAGTTCAAGATTTTCATCATTAATAATGCTGAAGGATATTTCTTCTTCAAAACTCTGTTTTGAAGAAGAAATCATCAAGTTTGTTTAATACATGATTGTTAAGGTTTTTCAAGTTCTGCAGTTCTTCAGGCAGCCCTGGTCATCTTGCCAGGTTTCAGCAGCTCCTATCCCTGCAGAAAATCAACCAAGAAAAGTCATCATTTCAAGCCAAAATCAGAATGGAAATTAAAACACATCTGTAGTATAATTTGCTCTATTTGCATAAGAATCTTGCACTGTAGTTTCCAGATCCAATTTTGTTGTGACATTGCCAAGGGAAGGAGTCTAATCAGCCTATAGGAGGGCCGAATATATTGTTTTTCACCAACACTAGGAGAGTCAAGTTATTTATCATTCAGGGGACCAGTTCCAAGAAGATTTGCTACCACCACCAGCTGATATCGAAGTCATAATGTCCAGAGTTGAGGGCTTGCAGTAGTTGAGATTAAATATATGGTGGTTGTCATTTTCAGCTCCAAGGACATGTAAATAAGGAACCTGTTCCAGATTTATTTATGCTCAGAATTTCAAGGTATTATGGCCGCATTGATGAGAGAACCATAGAGATTAAGCAGCCAGCACATTGAATTCCAATTTCTCATTGTACCGAAGGTTGTTCCGTGCATTTTTCAGAATATTAAAACTGAACTAGGTGCCAAAGAGAGCTCTATCTCTGTTTGGAGGAGATCCAAATTGTTTACAAGAAGAAGGGACGAATTTCCTAAGTACCAAGCACAAGACCGAACTGTATGAACGTGCAGTGATCCTATGTTCAAAATGAATGAAGAGGAACAACAAATCTGATATGAAGGAGATCACCGTCGTATATATATATATCTATATATATCTATATATATATATATATATATATATATATATATATAGATATATATATATATATATATATATATATATATATATATATATATATATATATATATATATATATATATATATATATATATATATATATATATATACGTTCACATGCGCGGCGTGTTGGGCAATGGCGCGGCGCACTGAACAAGCGCGGCGCATTGGGCGCCTTTACGCAGTGTAATTTTACACTGGCGCGGCGCACTGGGCAGCCTGCGCGGTGCACAGAGCCAGAACACTGAATCTTTTGCTATGTCACTCTGGAATCAAACGAAACGATCTTCTCTTCTCCAAGTAGGTTCTAGTTGTCTTGTAAGCGCCATTGAGCAGCATTTGGTGTTGATTGGGAGGGAAAAATATGAAAGTTTGACTCCGATGAGGATGAACCACTGTCCAATTTCCTGAAACGGCAAAGTTGTGCAAGAAACTAAAAATTACAGCTGTCTCCGAGAAGTGTCAATTTTTTATGGGCTGGGACTGGCGGAACTCTCTTTCCCGTCATCAAAGGCAAATTCAAAACTTTTTTTTTTATTAAAAATTAGTTTTTATTGAAAAGGTAAAAGGGAAAGCGGACAGTCAAACCTAAAATTAAAACAAAGACATTTACCATGCAGAGAAATAGGAACGGAAGCCTATTTTTGTCTTTAGCCATGATTTAATGGGATCCACGCTACACCTTTTTATTGGCCATCAGAAATTTTCAGCTGAAATAATGTAACGCTGTTCTGTCTTTAGAACGGATGGATGACTCTTTCTCTATTTTTATAATTTCAGTTGTAACAGCTCCCTATTTGGATCGATTTGTTTTCTCATAGTGGAGCTTATTTATTGTATTGTAAAGCATTTGTAAAGGCTGGAATTTCTGGGAGTAGTGTGGAGGAAAAATCCAGCGCTTTCATTGTACAGTTTTGGCAAAAGATGCAGCTCTGATTTATGAGATTCATGTGGTGTGAGTTTGGCATAAGTGTTTTCTTACTGTTTCATATGTGTCTTGTGATGTTTTACATTTCATTCATAATCATTTCCAGCTGAATGCTTTTAAGTAAGAAAGGTAGAATTTAGTTTATTTCTTGGGAAAGCGCTCATGTTCTGTGTGGTTTCTTCTGTTTGAAAAATATTCATCACATATGCCCTTTTCAGCCTCTCAACTGTCTTTCCACTCCATATTATTCAAATTTGATTGCTAAACTTCCTGCCTATCTTGCCTCATGAAACAATCTGTGTCTTTGATTTAATTTCTCAAGCTCATGCTGTTCTTTGTCCCATACAGCCCTGAAAACTCAGTCATTTATTAAACTACCTCTTTCATATCTATTTACTAGCCTAAAATCAGTTTCCCATTTCAAGTCATCTCAAGCCTCATTGAAATACTTTTCGCTGAGATTGACCCGGAGAGAGCCCTCTCCTGTCCTCGTAGGGCTAGCTACGAGGCTGAGCGTGGTTTGATGTTGAACCTAGAAGCTTGCCTTTTCAGCCTGAGGCAAATCTAGGCTCTAACATAGTGGCGACTCCACTAGGGAAGAAAATGGTTTGCTTGTTGATGTCATTTGTTTTATAGCTACAGACGGACCCTGAAGTTATGCTAGGTAGCCTTCAAAACGATTTTGCTTTGCATTAGCACAAGTAGATAAACGCTGCTTCAGTCAATATCCGGTCTAGCTTGTAATCGTGACACTTGACTTGTAAATCACCCCAGTACATTTGAGAATTCTAAGCTTTTGGATGATAAGTTTAGAATATGAAAGGCTGAACAAGTTGTTTATGTTCCTTTGATTTCTTGAAAATAACACGCTGGCTTCAAAGAGATATACCAGAGCTAATCCAGATCCAAATCCTCCACCTTTTTACGAAAATCCCAATCTGATTTCAAGAATTGTTCGTCAAGAGAGCTTTGTGACTCCCATGTTCAAATCCCGTTCTTACCCTGCAATTTTCGAGTATCTTGAAAGAGCTTGATTTTGACACACAGTTTGAGTTATCATTGTTTAAAACCAAATCTGAAAATGCTCTTGAGTCTATCATCCTGAAACTGGACTTTCTTGCTGCTCTAGAAATTGAAAAATCCAATAAGCCCATTGAGAATTTCATTCTAAGACAGCTCCAAACTGACATTGAGGATGCAAATATCATTGATTTCTTAGAAGCTACATCTGCAAAACTTGGAGTTGCCGCAACTCCATCTAGCTCAAGAGAGCATTTCCATTCTGATATCTGAAAGATGAATATGCTCCACTAATGAAATTGATGATGAAATATTTCAGCTGTGAGCGACTGTTCTCTCGTCTATATGCTTATCACATCAGGTTGCTCATGCATTTCACCAGGGTACGGATGATGAACATTATGTATTTCATTTGCCGGAATATAGAGAGGATGACCACACTTGTGCAGCACAAAACTCCTCAACAACAACTTAACAGTGTTGATCATTTTGCTCTTATTAAGATTTTGGTGGTTCATCAGCTTGGATTACAGGGCATCACTTGGGATGATTTCATCTCTCGTGACTTCTTCAGAGCTTCACAGGGATTATCAGAGGTCAAGCATGAGACAGATGGACCTTCTCATCAGTATGAGCACCATGAGACCGCTAGTGTGCCGGTATTCATCACATATTAGAGGGGCACTAGATATTTGTTTGCAGTAGCAAAGCGAGTGTTATCCCCACATCAGCACCACAGGTACAGGACAAAGGCAGGAGGCCAATGCAGGATGAGGGGCCTTTAGGTGAACAAGAGACCGACTTCATTCTCATTCATGATGATGATACAGATACGGGCCCACAAAGTGCCAAGCTTAGGGAGATCATCCAGGAGCAGCAAACTGAGATCCAAGCCTTATCCCTTAACTTGGAGAGAGCTAAGTGGACCATGACGTATTTGGAGTAGAGGAACAAATAGCTTGAATATCAGCAAGCAATCATGGAGTTACAAAACATCCGTGAGAATCACCAAGCTGCACAAAGAAGAAGAATTGAGCTCATGTCATTGGAGCAAGAGATTAATGAGGATCGGAAGTCAAATCTCGAGAGGATAAACATCCACTTGGAGAGACTGTTGGACAAGGTTAATAAGGACCATGCATTGCTGAGACACATGGCTTTCCATTACATGGCACGGAACAAGGTCTGCAAGGCACGAATCAGGAATTTAAAGGCAAAATTGATGAAGGTAATAAGGAAGCAAAAGAGGCAAAGGGAGCTTGATCGTCTTTAGATATTGGCTGAATCCTCTTTATCCCAGCATGACACTTAATGAAGAAGCTCCAAACCAAACTTCAAGAAATTTGGGGCATTTTTGGCATTTTGAAAAATTTTGGCACAAAAAACAGGGTTTTTCTCCCTATGTGCCGCGCCACCTTGCGCGCGCTTTTGCTAGGGAGCTCCAAATTGCAAACATTTTATATTTATGGATTTTTCATGCAAAATCATGACTGCTGGTGCATGGCCAAGAAGTTTGGGCAAGTTTTGAGTCCTCAGGATGTCAAAAACACTCAAAAAATGACCTCTCTACCCTTATTTTGACACACATGAAGCAGTCTTGGGAGATTGAAGTTTTGGAGGGGCAAATGACATCATCTATCTATCTATCTATCTATCTATCTATCTATCGATATATATATATATATATATATATATATATATATATATATATATATATATATATATATATATATATATATACATATATATATATATATATATATATATATATATATATATAATTTTTTAGTTTTTTGAAACTGTGTTATCGCAAAATTGATTTTTGCTTATTGTTGCCTTAATGGTTTAGTAATTTCCAATGCCTATATGCCTTGTTAATTGACATAAGTTGAGGTTGAAATTGTTAAAGGTTTAAGATTAATATTGTGGACATTAGAACACATTTAATATTATAATTATTTTTGTTATAAAAGAGATATTTAGATGCATGATATGTTTGGTATCTTTTCACTACATTATTAAATTTTTTTATTACTAAATTGGAAAGAGTATTAGTGTTGTATAATTCTATGCCTCATTCACAACAAATACATCACACATTACAAAGCTAATTCATCACAATTTTCCAATTAATGATTTTCTTGAGGAGAATATATTTGAACAACAAAAAGAGGGGTTTTGTAGGTGAATACCAAGTTATAAAACTGCCCCAACAAAACACAAAATGCTACTAAGTGATTATAAAATCTTTCATGACAACTTGTTGGCATGCATGTGTTTCTTTCGGGTTGCCACAAAGTCACTTGGGCCCCCCAATTTTCCATTTTTATATTTTCTTGTATCAACCAATTTAACTAAAAAATTTTAATAGACTTCATTAGCCATTAGGGAATTATAGTAGGCCTTGTTCGGCCATTAATATTTAATTCACTTATCTTCAATTTACACCCATCATTAACATACTTGTCTTCTTCTCTATTGAAGTCTCTTAGGAAATGGAAATATGCTTTGGATGAGATATCTTCCACAGTTTTCCCGATTATTTTCATGATGTTTTCCATATATTTCTCCTTTGGGAGGAAGCCTTTGACCATATGATGTAGGATTAGGAGAGAATCTCCCATAACCATGAGTATGTCCACTTAATGTTCTTTGGCTAATAAAAGTCCCTAGTAGAGACCATATATCTCTTCTTGATTATATTCCATATGACCAAGACCCCATGACTACCTAAACATTCTGTCATCCTCGGGAACATAGAATATTCCTCCCCCTCTTTCCACCCCTGTATCTTTTCAGTTAAATTACCAAGTGGACTAGTGTTGTTAAAAAGTGAGATATTATTTATTATTATTGTTCTTTTATTATATTCCAGATCCACCCTAAAACTATAAATTCTTATGAACCAAATTTAGAAATCCTTTACAGAAAGAGGTGAAATTTGTGAATTGAAAAAAAAATGGACCACACATTATAAAAAAACCTTATTAAATCTTAATCACATATTATAAATACCATTTAAAAAAATAAAATCTATTAAAATAATTAAATACTTTTAAAAATAACTTTTAAATATACTCAATAATAATAAATGTGTTTCATAAACTCTCTAAGCACCATTTTCATAATAACATAATATTTATTAATAAAATAATAATTTATTATCAACAATAATTTAACATTTACATGAATATAAACATAAAACCCTAATATTGCAAGATGCAATAAAGATGTAATAAGTATTTAATATTGTGATGTCTATTAATTGGTGTAAGGGATGTGCATGCTTCATTTTTAAATGTAATACTCCATTTCTCATTATGCTCATACGTGGTTATTAACATGTAGCACAAGAAATTTATAACTAGACTAGCCATATAAATTAAATAGTTGGTAATTGCATAAATATTAATTTATAAAAAACATCAAAATATTTATTCATATACATCTCACATTGCCAAAAAAAAAAAAAATTACAAAAATTAACTAAGTTATAATAATTGCCTCGAGAGGCGCTCTCCAACCCAATATGGAAGAGACTTTGTAAGGTTATGTTATGCTATGTGATGTTATGTTATGTAAACATTTTGACTTGGTCAAAATAAAACAAAATAAAAATAACCCTATGTTAAAATAAAAATTCTACGTTACTATTTGTTTTTATCAATTTTTGTTGGGTGTTTAAGGTAATTTTGAAATAAAAATAAAAATAACCATATGTTAAAATAAAAATTCTACATTATTATTATTATTTTTAATTATTTTTTGTTAGGTAGTTAAGGTAAACTTGACTTGGTCAAGTTACCAGTGGTTTTTGAGCTTGAGGTTTAATAGAACCCATGGTATTCATGTGGAATATAACATATTTAAAGGGGGAATTAAACCAACGTAGTTCCATCTACCAAGTGTCGAGAGGGATAAAATATCTTGAGATGTGAATATCTTAAGATGCAAATATTTGATTCCTCTCCTTATTAGATTTAGAGTTAAGAAAGAAAGAAATAAAGAAAATTATTTTAACATCTATGAGGCTAAAGATAGCATATGGGACATATTGCTCCTTCATCTGGTTGATTTATTCAACCCTTTTTCTGTGAAGCGTCACAGTAAACACTCCCAACTTCTCGACAAACCACTCACGAAACAAATTATCCCAAGAGCTAACTGTGAGAATATGTGCATAAATTTCCTTGTTGTCTTTGAAGACCTCACATTCTAAAATGAAGTGATTATTTGTTTCCACTTTTCTAGAAGAACAAAAAATACATAATCTTTCCTCCCATACTTCGTTTGGCCTTTTCTAGTGCCCTATTTCACAATGAAGTTTATGAGAATTAGTCCTTAATTGAGAAATAAGAATTTTGGCTCTCCAAGAAATATTGGCCTCTATGTACATTTTTTTTATGATTATGAGTGGGATTAAACACTTCAATATACTATTTTTTCTTTCTCCATAACTCCTTATCGAAAGTACACTTGTGGAACTTACCCATAACAAAAGGTTTTGTCTCTTTACTATTTATGGGACACATGTTCAAGCAAATACCCCATTTACTAAACCGTTTGTTATTTTGTTGCATCCAAGTCTTCTTTCTTTTACAAAATATGTCATTAAAGACAACCTTAGGCCATCTACCCTCTTCCATTTGCTCGATTTTTTTTAAATACCTTATGATTCGCACCCTAGAAATTGCTTCAACAGGAGCAGCGGCGACTAGGGAAAATTTTAAGGATGGAAAATTATCTTGAAGTTTAAAAAAATTGGCGAATCTAACTAGTCCCTAATATGAAAACTATAATTTTTAATTGACATGTTCGTAAAATTATTCAAATTTATAATGATGTTATGTATATTATCTATATAATGCTAGCGATTTTTAAGGTAAAATAACTTTACATTGAAAATTTTGGGTGAATAATTTTTAGAAGAAGTGAAATTGGAAAATCATTTTTTTTGGAAAAATCATGAAAAATTAGCCCACCGGCAAATATTAGCCACTAAAATTGTCCATTGAGTAGCCCCTGTTTCACTTAACAAGATAGCATAAGGAGCTTCAATTTTAATTTTGAATTTGTTTGTAATCAAGCACTTCTGAATTTTTTCAATTTTTTTCCATTGCATGTTGGATCTACTATTGGTCTGTAATTCACAACCATAGAGAATTGTCGAAATCACTTGAAGCCAAAAAAGTGTTTGAGTGGTTTCCAAGTCCCATAACTCTACCTCTCTACACCTATTTTGAAAATCATAAAATGCTTTCCAACCCCCCAAAGTTATTTTCTTTCTACAAATATCCCAACTTAGATTTTTGTTGAACTCAATTATGAGGTATTTGTAATATGCAACTTCTTCCAAAATATTGCCTTAAAAGTAGAACTTATGTTCGTTATGTTTTATTTTTTTAGAGACAACCACCACTTTTGTTTTGCTAATATTGACTTGCATCCCTCCCTTCTACAAAAGTTATCAAGGGATAGTAAGTGCTCTTGCAAACCAAGAGTAGATTTAGCAATCAAAATAAGGTCATCTACATACAAAAGAAGCCTTATTACAAGCTTGCACAAATGGATGCCATCACCCCCTTGCGAATTTAACCACTCCTCAAGCTTCTCAATATATAAACCAAAAAGGGTAGGAGACAATGAGCAACCTTGCTTGACCCAGATATCGCTTCTAAGACTTTTAGAAATGCCTATTGAAGTTCTAATTTTGACTTTCACCTTTTCATACAACCTATGCACAACTACTCTCAAATATTTAGGAACCCAAGTTCCTCCATTTTGTGCAAAATTTTATCCCTAGGAACTGTGTCAAACGCTTCTCTGAAATCAACAAAGCAATAAAAAACTTCTTCCTTTTTCTCTCAAACGTTTTCAATGATGTGCCTTAAATTTATACAATGATCAATTGTGGAATGTTTAGGTATAAAATCTTCTTCCCTTTAGCACGCTTATCTCTTTCTTCTACCTACTTGCTGATTTGATTTTCTAGCATGCTTCCAAATAAATTTGCAAACAAGGGGTTTATTATTATCATCATATAATTGGAGGGATTATTGGCATCACCACTCTTGAAAAGAGGTATTGTCAGAGTACTTGTCCAATATGTGGGGAACTCCTTTTGTATGATGTTGTTGAAATTTTTTGTAATGTGAGGTGTAAGAACCTTTGAGCCCCACTTTAGATACTCTGCTTGGAGTTCAACTAAGTCTTTTTCTTTTCAAACACCCAACTTCTTGATACCCATCTCTACCTCTTGCATCGTGGTATTAGTGTTGACCAAGGGGGGAGAGTCAACCATGGATCCTTCTCATAGAGTTGCCTTTCATAGTCAACCATTTAGAATTTGTAATACTATTTTTAGTTTGCATCTTTCTCTGTTGGAGCTCCTTCCAGAATAATTGGGATTATTTTGAGAATGAACTTTAGTTCTTCCCTCCTTGAAACCATGAAATCAATTTTTTTATTTCTTAATATCTGCTTGTAAGATTTGATCTTTATATTATCCTTGTTTGAATCTTTCCACATTCTCCTTGTCTTTTTGCATTTCTTGTCAAACCAAGCATTAAATAGAAAGAAATTTGTTTCAAACTTCTTAAGTTTTGCTCTTTTGCACTCTTCAAGTGTGCTTTGAATTAAATGTGTTAATTCGTGACTATGAAGGCTATGAATTGGGATTTTCTCCTTATCGAAGAGCCTGTCTAGTATCATTTTTAAGGTATTACAATTTTATGGAGTCAAAAGAATTCTTCCATTTGGAAGATTTTTTTGAGCACACTGAGTTTTTTACTCTAATTGCTTCTTTCGAGTGCAAGAGAAACTTAAATAAATTGGCTCGTGATCTGATTTTAAGTCACAAAGTTGATCTCCAATCAAAACTTCATTTTCTCACACAAATCATGCAAGCAAATTACATAATCTACTACACTTTCTCCATTGTAAGTATTGCAAGTGAAAATACCATACTTTGTGCACCTAGTCAAGCCATTACAAATGACTAAATGGAAGGCCCCACATAGAGTAACTATTTTTTCACCAAAGATATTGCAGCCCTTGTCCTCTAAAATTCTTTCCCACTCATTGTTACTCCCTTTTGTAAGCCAAATAGGGTGACAATCTTCTTTATAACAAATAATCTTGCTCACTTCCAGTCTTACCATTGAAATCACCCAGTGTAAAGACTTCACTTAGCTGAGAATATGTTGCAATATATTATTTTAAGACTTCAAAGAGACCTTTCTTGTGAAGCCCTCTACTTTTGTAGATTTTTTAAGGCTGAAAAGTTAATAATTATTAGTTTATTTTATACCCTTAATTATTAATATAAGGTTGAGTACTATTAATAAATATAGCTTACATGAATGATTGAAGTTGTAGTTTTAGAATCAAAGTCTCATCTAATATAATGCACTTTATAATGTCTGTATGATTGGTGTTGAATCTGTGGAGACAGGGAATATGGTCCAAGATGTTTATGCTTCTTGGATAGGGCATCAATAATTACATTAAGTTTCATAGATTTTTAGAGTCAAGGTCTCATATTCTCCACATTCTTTGAGATAAGATGAACATTTTCTTTTGAGTACTTTGCATCTAACTAATTTTATTTTGTTTATGATTGATATAAACCCAGTCAAACAAGCATGTAATGTTTTCCATTTAGGTTTATTGTTCAAAATTTCAGATGGCAAGAACCTCCAAACTTTGATAAAGTAAAAGAACTGATGCAGGAACATCCAGCTAAGGGCACCATGACTGAGTGTTGGTCTCTGCCAAGGTGGAAAGTCTTATCAGTGATTGGTTTCTTTATGTTTAAATAGTCAAAGTAGAATGTAGGAATTTGTTTCTTTTAATTTCAATATCAGTTAGGGAACAGTCTAGTCAGTTAGGGTCACTGTCTTGTTTGTCTTTAATAAACAATAGTTTTATAACTGTTTCATTCATTTTAGAAAAAATGACAAGCATGTCAAATGTAAAATATTGCAATGCAAGCATAACCGAATGAATAAATAGTTGTATAACTAATAGAATAGAAACTAAAAAGTAACTACTCACGGTTTAGATAATTGTGCACAAAAAGTACAAATGGGATATTGTAAATCATTTTGAAGGTTCAGCGTATGAGAATAAGTACTAAAAAGCAGAGAAAACAATTTTTATTCATTCGAATCCATCTGTAACAGCCATTATAATATTTCTTTATTGTTTTTCCTAATCATTGAACAACCAGAATATAAGACATGGTGCATGTAGACTATTTCATTTATTTTCTTTTCTAAAAAAACAGCACGCAGACAACAAGGATTGCATGCGAGTTTCCAGAATGAAGGTTGGTAGTCCACGAAGAGAGACCATGACCAAAACAAAGAAGTGAAATTCCAATCAGTTCTAGTAAAGGCGAGCATGTGAACCCTGGTAATAAAACCCCAGGACAGAGGTAACAGACATAAACCAAAACATTGTAATTGCTTTTCATTCTAGAACAATATATATATATTCACATACATATGACAAAAGGTCCGGAGATAGCCAACGAACAACTAAAGAGCCGAGTTAGCCATTAGAACCCTAGACGAGGGTTTCGGTTCCAGAAAGACATACATAAACATATATAATTGTATACAACAAACAACTATCAATCCAAACTAACCAGTGGAACCCTAGAAGAGAGTTGCAAACAGCCTTCAGGCAGTCTTCCAAAATCATTGTAACTTTACAAAATTTTGTAGAGTCAAACGAGGGTTTGTGACAACAACCTAGGATGCATAGCGACAATAGAGGCATATTAACAAAGAAATATTGGGACTCAATTCCATTAAATCGACACAAACTAAGCACCAGAAAATAAGTCAAGACAGTGGCAGAGCCTACCGTAACAAGGACCGTGGCGTTCATACCAAGCATGCCCGAGGACCAAACCCAGACCTACACAACCGAAAAAGGGCAATACTGTTAGCCAATTGTCAACTGGAAAAAATAAATGAAGGGCAGAGAATTGTTAGTACATTTCAGAAAGAAATTACCTGGATTTTTGGCCGCGCAAGAAGAAAGCAAAACCAGAAGTCACAAGCCACAGTGACAACCTGAGACAAAAGAGCCAAGATCGTTAGAACCAACATAAGACAAGGAGAAAAAAAAATCATGGAGAGTTAAGCTACCTGAGTGAAATCGTGAGCAGGAGGACGCCACTGTAGACATGACCTGTAGCATGCACAACATGAATCAACTCTAATCAATCCGATAACCATTAAATAACAATAATAGTGAAGTGAGAAAAAGCCAAGAAACTGAATAAGACATACTGTGGCTATTTCTCTACGCAAATGAGTAGAGTCATCTCCCTGTGCTCAAGGAGCTGAGCCCATGAGTCACCTAGACAAACGCAGGTGCCACACTCACAGGCAGAGTAGTCCATGACCGGCGTGCATAGAGTCACAACTTAATATCATACATTTGCAACATAAAAAAAAAAAATTCTAGACTAAACCCTCAACATAGTAGAAATGCATAACAAAAATGACGGATGAAAAATAGGAGGAAGGGTTTTGGCATAGACCGAGGAGTGGGAAATGAAAACCAATGTAAGTACCGCCAGCACAGTGATATTAAAGACTGTCATAAATGCCACCTTAAAAAGGTCCAGAACCATCCGAAGACTAAACATTAACCACAGCTGTTAAGTCCACAAGAAAATCATTATTTAATCATTTAATCAATGATTAATGTAATATTGTATTATTTAAAATCTTTGTTGTGAAAAACTGTGTGGAACTTTGGGCTGGTCCCATCATAGTGGTATCAGAGCAGGATTCGGAATTGGCTTGAGAAATGGAGGTAGGAAGACAAGGGCGTGGAAGAGGTGCTCAGAGGATAGTAGAGGAAGGATTGAGAGAGGAGATCAGGATTCTTACTGCCCGTTTGCAGGCAGTTGAAACAGGGAGAATAAGGGATCCAAAGGTAGGTGATGATAGCAAAGAGGAAACTATAGTGACAACAGATGGATCGGATGAATAAGGGCTGGAAATGAGACTGTTGAGGTCAGTCTTATTGGCGAGCAACAAGCCTAAACTAGAAATCCCAAATTATGATAGCATCTTTTCCACAGATGTTTTGTTGGACTGGATCAGTGAATTGGAAAAGTATTTTGAGTGTGAAGAGGTAAGTGAAGATCGGAGGGTCAATTTCACTGTGACAAAGTTGAAGGGATACATAGCCCTATGGTGGGACAGTGTCCAAACAGAGAGAAGGAGGTTGAACAAGTTTCTGATCAAGAAATGGTCAAGGATGGTGGCCAAGTTGAAGGGAAAATTTTTGCCTAAGGATTACCAAATTGCACTACATCGGCAAGTGCAAAATCTGAAGCAGAAAGGGATGACAGTAAGGGAGTACACTAAAGAATTTTACCGAGTGAATTTAAGGGCCGGTTATACAGAGGACACCCCAAAGAAAACAGCCAGGTATGTAAATGGCTTAAGGTTAGAAATATTAGATGAAATCAGCATTCTTTCCCCAAAAAACATTGAAGAAGCATATCAGAGTGCTATGAAAGTAGAGGAGAAGATCGCCAAAAAACAAAATGCCAGGAGAGGACGGGGAACCAGCAGAGGAAGAGGACAATATTATGGCAGAAGACGAACTACTAGCAGTAATGAAGAAGGCAGCAGTTCCAAATCTTTTGGAATAGCAGAAAAAGGTGACAACACGAGAGGTGGTAGGCCATATCAATGAGGCAGGGGAAATGGTCGAGGCAGAGGAGTTGGTTATCAATGTTACAGGTGTCACAAGTGGGGACATAGATCTTTTGAGTGTCCTGAGGTGAAACAAGCTGGACAGAGGGGTGCATATGTCGCACAGCTAGAAGAAGCAGAGGCACTTCCCCAAGAAGCAGAAAATGTGCCAGAAATAGGGGAAGCCCTAGTTTTGAACAAGGTGTTGCTGAAACCAGCCAAGGAAATAGCTGAACAAACTCAGTGGAAAGCTTTGTTTCGGACAGTTTGTAAGTCACACGATAAGTGCTGTAAGCTGATTATTGATAGTGGGAGTACAGATAATTTGGTTGCCAAAGAGATGGTGGTAAGGTTGGGGTTGAAGCATTTGAAACACCCCACTCCTTTCAAGGTATCATGGATGCAAAGAGGCCATCAGTTGCTAGTAGATGAGCAATATGAAGTGGAGTTTCATATCGGCAGATATAAGGATAAAGTCATTTGTGACATAATGCCGATGGATGTATGTCATATACTGCTAGGCAGGCCATGGCAATATGACAGGAAGGTGGTTCATGACGGGAAGACAAATTATTACAAGTTTGTCAAAGATGGGATCAAGCACACGCTTATGCCCATCAAGGAGGAAGAGATAGTGGGAAAAAGTGAGATGAGAGTGTTGTTAATGGGTGGAAATCAGTTTTTGAAACGAGTTGAAGATAGTGAAGTGAGCTATGTTGTTGTTAGAAGAGAAAAGACGGTGCTGCTACACATAGAGTTGTCAGATTTGCCCACATAAATCCAGCAGATTTTGCAGGAGTTTAGTGATATAGTGGTGGATGACTTGCCAGATAAACTTCCCCCTAAAAGAAGCATAAGTCATCATATTGACTTTATACCCGGAGCAAGTTTGCTGAATAAGGCAGCATATTGGATGAGCCCCAAAGACAATGAGGAGATTAGAAAATAGGTGTAGGAATTGCTAGATAAAGGGATGATAAGGGAGAGTTTGAGCCCTTGCACAGTTCTGACATTTCTCTCTCCCAAGAAAGGAGGAGAATGGCAGATGTGCCTAGACTCGAGGGGCATCAACAAGATCACCATCTGGTACAGATTTCCACTGCCATGGATGGAAAACATGATGGATTGCCTGAGTGGGACAGCATATTTTCCTAAGATTGATTTAAAGAGTGGGTATCATCAGATTCGAATTCGAGAGGAGGATGAGCAGAAGACAGCCTTCAAGACTAACGAGGGACTGTGAGTGGCTGGTAATGCCATTCAAACTAAGTAATGTACCCAGTACCTTTATGTGGTTAATGAATGAAATGCTGAAAGAATACATTGGGAAGTTTGTAATAGTGTACCTGGACGACATATTAATTTTCATCAAGACTAGGGAGGAACACTTTTGACATGTTCGAAAACTGCTGGAAAAATTGTAGCAGAATAAGCTGCTGATAAATCTGAAAAAGTGTACTTTTCTGCAAAAAGAATTAGTTTATTTGGGCTTTGTAATAGCAAAAAACGAGCTGAAGATGGATCTAGAGAAGATTGCAGTGGTAGTCAATTGGCCATCCCCAAAAAGCTTATTTGAGGTACGTAGTTTTCATGGGCTGGCGAGCTTTTACCAAAAATTTATAAGAAATTTCAGTGAAATCTGCGCACTTATGTTGGACACTATCAAAAAGGCAAGTTAGCCTTTTCATTGGACTGAGGTAGTAGATAGGAGCTTTCAGCTACTAAAGAAGAAGATCACAAAGAGACCGATCCTAAGATTTCCAGATTTTAAAAAGATTTTTCAGGTTCATTGTGATGCAAGTGGTACGGCTATTGGAGCTGTACTTAGCTAGGAGGATAAACCTGTTGCATTTTTTAGCGAGAAGTTGAATGAAAGCATACAGGAGTATTCATCCTACGATAAGGAATTCTATGCTGTCCTCCAAGCACTGAAGCATCGGAGACATTATTTGTTGGGGAATGAATTTGTTTTATTCTCGGATAATTCTGCACTACAGTATGTGATGCAACAGTACAAGCTGAATCACAAACATGCTAAATGGGTTGAATATTTGCAGAGCTTCACCTTTGTGTTGAAACACATCAGTGGGTAGGCCAACAAGGTGGCAGATGCGTTGAGTAGGAGGGCCTTACTCTTGCAGGAGAGTACTATACAAGTGCTGGGCTTTGAGCACTTGAAAGATTTGTATCAGACTGACATAGATTTTAAGGAGGCTTACGAAGCATGTCAGAATCCTTTGGTGAGGGACAATAGTCCATGGTTGGACTATAATTTGTAGGAGAAGTTGTTGTTTAGGGGAGGACAGTTATGCATTCCTGACTGCTCGATGAGAGAGAATATCATTCGGGAGAAGCACAGTGGAGGTCTAGCCGGACATTTCAGCATAGACAAGACATTAGAGCAGCTCAGCCATTTTTACTTTTGGCCAAAAATGTGAAGGGATGTACAGAGATTTGTGACCAGATGTAAAGTGTGTTAGTTGGAAAAAGGACACAGTCAAAACACAGGACTTTACACACCATTGCCCATTCCAAGTAGACCGTGGGACTCAGTCAGCTTGGACTTCGTCTTGGGTCTACCAAGGACACAACGGGGTTATGATTTGGTGATGGTAGTAGTGGACTGTTTTCGAAGATGGCGATTTTCATCCCTTGTAGAAAAACCAACAATGCCACTCACGTGGCCCACTTGTTCTTTACAGAGATTGTCAGGCTACATGGTTTGCCTAAGTCTATTCTTTCTGACAGGGACATGAAGTTTACAGGGCACTTTTGGCGCACACTATGGAAGAAGATGGACACACAGTTGAGTTACAGCTCTGATTATCACCTGTAGACCAACGGGAAAATAGAGGTGGTAAACAGGAGTCTGGGGAACCTGCTACGAAGCTTGATTGGTGAAAATTCGTAGATGTGGGATCGAGTACTTGCATACGCAGAGTTCGCTTATAAAAACTCGCCCAATCATAGCACGGGTTGCAATCCTTTTCAGATCTTGTATGACATACATCCTCACAGAGTGCATGAGTTGTGAGATCTAGGACAGCAGGAAAGGCAAAGTACTGATGGGGAAGATTTCGCAAACACGATGAAAGATTTGCATGAGCAGGTGAAGATTAAATTGGAGGACAGCAGTAAAAAAAAGAAGAAACAAGCAGATTTGAAACGGAGAGAAGTGCAGTTTAATGTAGGGGATGAAGTCCTCATGCATCTGCGCAAGGAACGTTTCCCTAGAGGTGCATACAACAAGCTGAAGTACAAGAAGATAGGTCCCTGCAAAATTCTCCAGAAATTTTCAGCGAATGCCTACGAAATACAGCTGCCACTAGGAATAGGCATTTCACCCATCTTCAATGTGGTAGACTTGTTTCCCTACACTGTTGATCCAGAAGAAGACGACAGAGCCACACAGTCTGCATCAGACACCCAAGATGGAAGTGAAACTTGGATGAGACAAATGCCTTACGTTCAGCCTCCCGAGATCGAGAGAATCCTCGACACTCAGGTGGCCAAACGAACTCAACGGAAGGAGTATCTACAATATCTGGTCAAGTGGAAAAACCGTCCTATCGAGGACAGTTCGTGGCTTGATGCCAGGAAGATAGAGCAAGCGGTTTCTTCAGTCGAGAAGCTCATGGACTGGAGTCATGATTTCATTTTACCTCGAGAGCCTGATGTAGGAGCATCCATCTAAGGGCACCATGACCAGGTGTTGGTCTTTGCCAAGGTGGAAAATTTTATCAGTGATTAGTTTCTTTATGTTTAAATAGTCAAAGTAGAATGTAGGAATTTCTTTCTTTTTAATTTCAACATCAGTTAGGGAAAAATCTAGTCAATTAGGGTCATTGTCTTGTTTGTCTTTAATAAACAATAGTTTTAAAACTGTTTCGTTCATTTTAGACAAAAAGACAAACATGTCAAATGTAAAATATTGCAATGCAAGCAGAACTGAATGCATAAACAGGTGTATAACTAATAGAATAGAAAATGAAAAGTAACTAAGCACAGTTCAGATAACTGTGGACAAAAAGTACAAATGGAAGATTGTAAATCATTTTGAAGGTTTAGCGTATGAGCATAAGTAATAAAAAGTAGAGAAAACAATTTTTATTCATTTGAATCCATCTGTAACAGCCATTATAATATTTCTTTATTGTTTTTCCTAATCATTGAACAACCAAAATAGCAGACATGGTGCATGCAGACTATTTCATTTATTTTCTTTTCTAGAAAAACAACACATAGACAACAAGGATTGCACGCGAGTTTCCAGAATGAAGGTTGGTAGTCCATGAAGAGAGACCACGACCGAAACAGACAAGTGAAATTCCAAACAGTTCGAGCAAAGGCGAGCATGTGAACGCTGGTAATAAAACCCCAGGACAGAGGTAACAGACATAAACCAAAACATTGTGATTTCTTTTCATTCCAGAACAATATATATATATATATATATATATATATATATATATATATATATATATATATATATATATATATATATATATATATATTCACATACATATGACAAAAGGTCCGAAGATAGCCAACGAACAGCTAAAGAGCCGAGTTAGACATTAGAACCCTAGACAAAGGTTTCGGTTCTAGAAAGACATACATAAACATATATAATTGTATACAATGAACAACTATCAATCCAAACTAACCAATGGAACCCTAGAAGAGAGTTGCGAACAACCTTCAAGAGGCAGTGTTCCAAAATCATTGTAATTTTACAAAATTTTGCAGAGTCAAACGAGGGTTTGTGCCAACAACCCAGGATGCATAACGACGACAGAGGCATATTAACAAAGAAATATTGGGACTCAATTCCATTAAACCGACACAAACTAAGCACCAGAAAAAAGTCGAGACAGTGGAAGAGCCTACCGGAACAAGGACCATGGCATTCATACCAAGCATGCCCGAGGACCAAACCTCGGCCTGCACAACCGGAACAGGGCAAGATTGTTAGCCAATTGTCAACTGGAAGAAATAAACGAAGGGCAAAGAATTTTTAGTACATTGCGGAAAGAAATTACCTGGAATTTTTGTCGCGCAAGAAGAAAACAAAAAGTCACAAGCCATAGTGACAACCTGAGATGGAGGAGCCAAGATCATTAGAACCAGTGTAAGACGAGGAGAAAAAAAATCATGGAGAGTTAAGCTACCTAAGTGAAATCGTGAGCAGGAGGAGGCCACTGTACATGTGACCTATAGCATGCACAACATGAATCAACTCTAATCAGTCGGATAACCATTAAAGAACAATAATAGTGAAGTGAGAACAAGCCAAGCAACTGAATAGGACATACTGTGACTATTTCTCTATGCAAACGAGCAGAGTCATCACCCTGTGCTCAAGGAGCTGAGCCCACAAGTCACCCAGATAAACGCAGGTGCCACACTCATAGGTAGAGTAGTCCATGACTGGCATGCACAGAGTCGTAGCTTAATATCATACGTTTGCAGCAGAAAATAAAAATTCCAGAGCAAAGCCTCAGCACAGTAGAAGCACAGAACAAAAATGACGGATAAATAATAGGAGGAAGGGTTTTGGCATAGGCCAAGGAGTGGGAAACACAAACCAAGGTAAGTACCGCCAGCACAGTGATATTAAAGACTGTCATAAATTCCACCTTAACAAAATCTAGAACCATCCAAAGATTAAGCGTTAACCACAGCTGTTAAGTCCACAAGAAAATCATTATTTAATGATTTAATAGTGATTAATGTAATATTTTATTATTTAAAATCTTTTTTGTGCGAAACCATGCAGAACTTTGGGCTGGTCCCATCAGAAACTTTGTTTAGTTGCTTCATTTGTCTAGACAAATGAGTTTTTGAAGTGTTAAGACCCATGCTGCTAAATTAGCTAGTTGCCTTGGACCTGGTAATCATGGGCTTCTTAAAAGAAAATATAATATGCTTATGCCATTTAAATGTTTATACATTTAAATTATCTTTACTTTCCTTACAATATTGTTTAGGGTGTTTATGCTTCTTGGATAGGAAATTAGTAATTACATTATGCTTCCTCTTCTACCATTAAGTTTTGGAATCAAAGTCTCGTATCATATTATGACTTTCTATTAGAAGATTAGTTTACTTACTTTGCCTATATCCTTTGGCGTTGAATCTATGGAGACTACCGAGTCCAAGATGTTTATGCTCCTTCGACATGGCATCAATGATTACATTATGTTTCATCTTCTAGCATAATCAAGGTCTCATATTTTGCATATTATTGAGATCATTTAACCATGATTGTGTGGTTGTTTATGCTAGAAGCATATTTTACCATGAGCAGAGATGGGAAAATTCTATGGTTTTTCACAACAGAAACAACAGGGTTTGGTTTTAAACAAAAATTCCTTCGCCAAGAAAACTTTTTTCTATAAATGAGTGAGGATGTATTCCATATACATTGTTTGAAGATCTAAAAATGTGTGCATGGTATGGTTGTTACGAAGGGGTATTCAACAAGGAAAATGCAACAATTACAATATTTCAGTAACATCTAGTAAAATTGAATAATCTGATAAAATATTTGCACATGGCAATAATAAATAGAAATATTTCTTTCAACATGGATTTAATACTAGTATAAACCTTTTGTCCAAGAAAAACTATGTTCAATTGAATTTATGACAAAAATAAACATTTGTCCTAACGATAAAATCTAAACTAAAACCAGAATACAAATTTTATTTCAAAATTGAAAATTAAATAAATAAATGCTAAGAATAGGGCATGTTTTATCCAATTAAAAATATATTAGCTTATAATATTTTCCTTGTCTAACTTAATTTCCAACCCATTGACCACCTCTGCCCCTTCCAGAAAAGGGTATGCAAGAAAACGAACAATATGAAAGATATCTATACCAGGTGCTTTTCTTAGCTTCCATTCTCCTCCAACCTGCTCATTGTATGATAATGGCCCATTGCATTGGCAAAGCCTAACACAACCTATTGTATGATAATGGCTCATTGCATTGGGAGAGCTTACACTGCAGGTTGTTATTATTGTTAAACACACATGGGAAACATAGAATAGGAAAGATAAATCATGTGAGTACATTTTTTTTATTAACAAGAGATATACATTTATAGTACATTATGTGACCGTTGGGATTCACATCCCAAGGTCTCTTGGACTGCTTTTGTCCATTCGACTTCCACACTAACCCATTGAGGATTAGGTGTCCAACATTCCCCCCCTTAATCCGAAGGGTTATGTATGAGTCCAAGAAGAGAGCTGTAATACAAAATGTGCAAAAAATGCATGGCAGCACTAGGCTGAATGTGCTCTATGAAATGTTGGTATAAAGGGCAGTGGTTTAAGGATGACCACCAACACTGGAACGCTTAGTGCAGTTCCTGGAACTCTTCCAAAACTGGCAAGAAACTGAAGTTTTCTGCTAGAGGAAGTGATCCTATTGTTTTAAAGAGGGAAACCTTCAACCATAAAAGGGAGGTCTCACCCCACATAAAAGGTAAAACTTCAACCTGAAAAGGGAAGTCTCAACCTGTGATGGTTTAAGGATGACCAACAACTCTGGAATGCTTAATGCAATTCCTGAACTCTTCCAAAACTGGCAAGAAGCTGGTGTCTTCTGCTAGAGGAAGTGTTCTCAATTGTGTTCCTGGAATTCTTCCAAAACTGGCAAGAAGCTGAAGTCTTCTGCTAGAGGAAGTGTCCTAGATTTCCAACTGAAGGCATGTTCACGGGCATCTTAGTCTCTGGCTACAACTCTGAACCTGGTGTGGCAGGTTGTGGCTCAGGCTTGCTTGATGTGGCTTTGAAGCTTGTAGATGACCATCATTTCCCCCCCTGTCAGATACAAGGTGAGATGATGGAGAAAACTCAACTGCAAGACTGTTCAATACTATGGAACAAGTTCTGACATGTGTTTGGAATATCTTCTTGGCTGTTGATGCCCATTGCCAAGAAGCGATCCATCCAAGATGAGTCTTTGTTCTTGCAGGACGTTTATTTCTGAAGCATCTGTGTGAAGAATGGCTAGTTTTATGACAGTGCTTACATGGATGAAGATCAAAACAGTGATCTTTCAAATGGCCAACTCGGTCACAGTGTTGGCATTTCACAATCTGTTGTTGTTGGTGTTGTTGTGGAAGAGGGGCAGAGTCTGGAACAACTGAAGCTGAATTGTCATGAGGAGCAGGTGAACTGTCATGAATGAATCCGGCACTCTGAAATTGAATGGGCTTGGCGTAGTCTGGAATATGAAAGGACAAGTCCTTGTCATATCCAAGACCAGTTCTGTGCTTGTTCTGGACAAGCTATTCCCAAGGTCTGATGATGGGCTTGGCGTAGTCTGGAATATGAAAGGACAAGTCCTTGTCATATCCAAGACCAGTTCTGTGCTTGTTGTGGACAAGCTGTTCCCAAGGTATTATGATGGGTTTGGGAAGTGCAGACTGAGTTTCTGCATCTGTATGTACAACTGCTGCTTTATTGGGTACTGAATCTGAATGAACTTGAACAATATTGACTTGTTGTTTATGGGAGTCTGTTTCATTGTTCTGAACAGAAACAGGTTCAGAATGACTCCTTCGTTTTAATTCTTCTTGCTGTAGCTGTGTTTCAAGCTGCAAAAAATCAATTTTCTCTTGTGCATATTGTAGACATGTTTGAATTTCTGAGAGAGAGCCTTTGCTGATTTGGAATGTTTCATGATTAGAGGAATATATCAGAGTTTTTAAGAACTCTAATATTTCAGTAATTCGAGGCATATTCTTCATTGTCAAAATTACACCCCTTTAAAACACTGATTACAACTATGACCCAATGAGTAAAAGTAACACCCACTCACAGTACAAAGACACAGAAAAATCCTTTGTAAATGTGCAGCAAATGAATCAAGGAACAGAAACTATAATGAGTTTTAAATACAGTTCCACAACTGGGGCAGCAGCAACTGCAACATTGGCAACTGAGAAGAGAAGCCAGCTGCCTCAAGCTGGATCTTCAGAGAGTCTTCTTGCCCAATTAAGAGATATACAAAAGAGGCTCCTTGAGTTTATTAGAAAGAGGGTATCACTTCTTGAAAAAGCACTGAATGCTGAATATCATAAGGAGTCAATAATTGCAGAGCAGAAGGAATTTGAGTCTATCAATGAAGAACTTGAGCAAGAGGCTAGAGATGCACATCAACCACTTGCAGAAATTGGTAGCACTGCTTTTTCTGCTCTATCAGCTCTAGGTTGATATTTATGCGTTTCTGCTGAAAGTTGACCCAAAGTTTTGATTCCAGATCCAGAAGAGGTGTCAACACATGCTTTTCATAATGATTCAAATCACCTGGAATTAGCTAGACTTTACAACGAGATGTGTAAGGTGATTAATGAAAATGAGCAAGAATCATTTCAAACATATACAGGAAATAAGTCAGCTGGGCTTCGTTTGAGGAGAAATCTTCGCAATACCAATGGACATGAGAAACCTTTGGATGTGCCTCTAAAGTGAGGGCAATCCTTTGAATTTTGTTGCTGTACACGAAGATGCAGGGTCTTTATGCCACGAAGAAACAAGTACGCTGCATTTGGACTTAATACACCTCCCAAGACATCGTGCAAAGCACGTACTATGCCAATAACCTTGTTTGAACCACTCAAACTGCCTGCAAGAACATCATTATGATCTGCAATATATTTAGTTACCGAATGCAATACAATATCTGCGCCGAGTGCTAACGCTTTTTGGTTAACAGGCGTTGCAAAAGTACAATCTATACAAACCAATACACCCTTTTTATGACAAATCTTAGAGACCAGCTCAATATCAATACATCGAAGATAAGGGTTTGTGTATCAAATGAATTAAGCCATCATTCTTCGAACAGCACTGGGAGCCAACCCTCTGTTTCTCAGATTAACCTCCACCACGAAATTCGATATCTGGTAGCTTGTAGTGCCTTCATTCGAATGAAATGCTGGTAAGTTCAATTCTCTTTTACGTGAATACCAACCCTTCAAGGGAAACACTCAGAGCCAACGAAAAGAAGCCCTACAATGCCAGCCAAAAGCTCGAGTAAACCATGGTGCCTGATCAGAAGAAGTCTTGATTTCAGAGAAAAAGAGTGCATAAATACCCAATTTTTCTACTCATCGATCCTGGGCAATATCAAGTGCACATATATATAGGCGGTATCTCAATGTAAAAAACCATATACCAGAAATATCATACACAAAGAAATTTCCAAGATCCAAATATAGAAGAACTAAATTACAATGTGATTTATAAACACTCATCACACAAAATGGCTTTCAACCTCATATACTTTCATAATTATCCTATGCATGAGAACTGCGCAATATGCCATGAAGATAACCACCAGTCATGATCAAAGAGACAAGGGATACAACACCAGCAGGGAAAACCTTTCCAGATTTCTTGAAACGAGACCCCAGAAGGCTACCTCCTTCACGGCAAGCCCAGTCTCCTCCACGAGTCACGTACAACAGTGGCAACAAGCGCCCTTTTCATGGGAGCAACAATCACTGATCAGCTTAAGAGCTTGTAGGGCTTCCACCACCACGAATCCACTCCGGTTCTGAGGAAAAGCCACGCCGCTGCTCTTGTAATCTTGCCGTAGTCCGCGATGCCTAGGGTCTATGCTCTCAGATCCAAAGCTTGCAGAGTTGGGTAATGTCGCCGTACTCAGGAAATATACAATTTCACCGTCAGATACAGAAACCAGATTCAACACCTCCTCCGCACCGCCGATGGCATAAAATGAACAAGAGAGCTGAGTCTGACGTTGAATCCACCAACCTCTAGGCTCTATCGACGATCCCCATAATTTACCACCAACGACGACCTCTTGTACAACAGTCCGACAAAAAATACCCTGCTACCAATAAGAGAAAACACTATTGATCTCTTCCAACAGGCGTTAAACAACCTTCTCTATGATTTCACCCTCGTCAACAAAACGACGGCCACCGATCTCCTCACACAACAGAGGTTGATGGCCACTGATCTCCTCACACAACAGAAGAATATGAATCACGCGGTTGGCGCAATTGAAGAATGGTCCACTCACTCCGTTCTTGAAACTAAAAATCACGTAAGGCCAGAACTCAATCCGCTCAACTATCGTGCCAAATTCCGTGCTGATCTTCCTTCAAAACTCATCGGTCTCTCCGCTGAGGGTTATAGGCAGTCCTGACCCCCGGAACAAAAAGTAGTATTCTAGGACAGCAGGTGCGATGTCGCTGGTGTATGGCAGTATATGGGCGAGCACAGTTAGGAGAACTGCGTGCCTAAAGCAGAATACCATACCATATCAATAGAGCGCGTATACAGTGGAATGCATATATTGTATATCAATGGAACACGTGTATTAATGGAATGCTGGTTATCAGGGTCTGAGACAGTGTATGCAGTAACACACCAACATATCATTCCAGCGTATCTTTGTCAACAGAACCTTGTGGGATCATCGCACGTCTACTGTTACTCCCGACGAGGATATCTTCTATGCTGTATCGCTCCTCCGTTTCAACAAACCTTATCCAGAGGGGCCTCCTCTCTCAGCTGTCCTTGATCAGAATAACGCCATTCTTGAGGCAGACTTCCGTTGTCAATTCTGTTGGCAGCCCAAATAGGCACATGAAAAGGAGCTCGTCCCTCTACACATCAGCGACTTGGTTCCTCAAATAAAATACTCAGCGCCTTCAAAAGTCGGTGAAACTCTCTCATGCACCAAAGTCGCAATACGTTGCTTCAACGCTCCAAAAACTTCCCTGAGAGTGTACCAACCACAATATAGAAATGCACAGTCCCTAGTTTAGCGCAGGAGAATTAATGTGACCACAAGATTCAGGACTGAGTATGTGGCAGAAAAATAGGAGTTACAGGAGAATCTAAAACGTCTATGAGGCCAGCAGCGTGGAGAGGGTAGCGTATGGAGGCCAACGTTGTATATGGAAGCCCAACAGTCCAAATTCAGAGTCTTAGCACAATTCGAGCAGCATAGCAGAGCAACGTAGTAGGACTATGTCAGAGGAGTGAGGACGGTTATAAAATTGGCAGAAAATCCATGACAAACTGACATTCTTCTGAATAAAATAATATCATGTCAGATACCATGTCAGAGAATAATGGTAAATCACAGTGCTGTTATACCAGCGTTCCTACCACAGCGTTCAGCGTTTACTTAAAAACGCATATGACAAAGGGCGCAGTCAATAAAAATGACAGACAGACATCTCAGAACCGCTTGGACATCACTGGACAGCGCTGGCAGTGTCAAGAGCAGCTAACATTTAGCTGAAGAAATATTCCTGAGAAAATATTCCTGAGATGTAGAATTGATGGCAGAAATGACTGCACAGAAAGGCCATAAGACAAATGGCTCACATTAATTATGCAGGGCAGGAATACGCCTGCTCTGATACCATGTTAAACACACATGGGAAACATAGAATAGGAAAGATAAATCATGTGAGTACATTTTTTTTATTAACAGGAGATATACATTTATATTACATTATGTGACCGTTGGGATTCACATCCCAAGGTCTCTTGGACTGCTTTTGTCCATTCAACTTCCACACTAACCCATTGAGGATTAGGTGTCCAACAATTATAACTAAAACGGAAAAGGAAGCAGAGAAAAGGCGATTAATAAATGGGTCAACATCCATAAATAGTGGATTTACAAAGTAGTAAATCCATAAAAAAAAAAAGGATTTTCAAATTAGTGACGCCATCACTTCAACGAGTACAGAATTTTGACAAAACATTCAGAATCAACAAGCTTGTATCTTGAACAGTCAACCAACTTCCACAAGCATGGTATTCATCTTTATTCTCCAATGAAAATGCCATCTAAGCCATCTTTGTTTCCACATCTTCAGTCACAGGCTTGACGATCTCCTGCTACATGCATTTATAATCAAAACAAGGTACCAAACCTGAAAAGGGATGCCAGTAATTGTATCTATTAATGTGATTTTTCAATGATCATCTAAGAACAAGCATTGCTAACCAGTCAATGTTATTAATTGAACTCAATTGTATACAATATTTTGGTTAGTTGTGTCCATAGGAATTATACATTTCTCTCACATTAAAGGAATTATACATCTCTCATATTAAGTTGCAAACTCAATAAAAAATAAAACAAAGTGAAAAATGAAACAATATAAGTTAAATACAAAATGATAAAAATTATGATAGTAAATATCTATTTTTATTCTTAGAGAAATTCATAGAAATATCATATAAAAAAATTCTTCATCATAGCATAATTAAAAGAATTAGATTACCAAAAATAGGAAAATTGTTCATCTCTCAACCATAAGCTTCCATTGTAGATACCCCAAATATGGAGCTATGAATCCCAACCCAATCATATAGTCTTTAATCATCATGAATTACCTCAACCATATACAACAAAACAAACATTTCCATATAATACTTGAGGAAATGTACACCGTCTTTTGTGCCAATGAAAATGGTAAGATAACAACTCTTGATGGTAAGAGAACAACTCTTGATTTATCGTTGAGGAAATCCCAACAAGATAACTCCTTGGCTGAAAAGGAGTTAACAAGCATCATAAACATGTAACAATTTCTTATTCTAACTAAATCTCTACACTCACATATAACCACTCACATAAATCTCTACTATCAAACCAAAGAACTCTTCTCACCAACACTAATCCATAGACTCTCCATAGGTTAACGCCATGATGCAATTTCTACATTCATGGTGTTGGTTATAAATATTTTCAAATTTGAGAAGGAATATGATATGAGAATGTGGGATGGGAAATATGAAGAAAATAGAGAAATGGATGTAATAAAATGAGAAGTGAAATTTGAAAGAGAAACTTATATGTTCTTCTAATATATATATATATATATATATATATATATATATATATATACTTTACAATATACCTCTCTTATCTTGCTTTCTATGAGGCATAATTTTCTTTACGAACCACTTTATTTATTCACATTGGGCTCTAGAGTTCAAAGTGTTCTTAAGTTTCATCTATGTAGATGATAGAAAAGATGGGAATTATTTTGTTAACACTTGGGAAGGGATAATCTCTCTCCCATGACTTCCCTTTTTTATCTTAGTAGCCATTTTGGACTAATATATTTTATTCCAATATTATATTTTCACATAGCATACCATGCACCATGCTAACTCAACTATATGGCCATTAAGAAAATAAGCATGCGAAGTAAAACTAAAGTTAGGCCTATTCTCATTGTTACTTATCTAATTGTTCCTTGACCTTAGGCTCCATAGGAAGAACTTATCCCCAAGTCTATTAAAAATTTTACATTATAAGGTCATTTATTTATGCATGCATAGTTGTAATACATTGCATGAAAACCACACCTCCAAAATTTATATTTAATTGATCAAATACCTTCCAAGAATCAACACTAGGGTATACACATTTTCTAGAATAAATATATAAAGAGATTTGTCTAGACACTAATATGGAACTTGACAAGTAGAACAATAGAAATGAGTGTTAGTCATGATATTAATGGCACAGTGCCCTAAATGGCTCTACCATTTTCCATATTTTCATGACAGAGTCTTCATTAATTTTTTTCAACTTTTTACCACATTCGAATTTTATTGGTGGCCAAGAAAGTCCTCTTATATTGGGTTTATTCCTATTTGGATATTCATCAACTCCATAACTAGTGGGTGGGTCTTGAGTATAAATTTTTGCAAATTGAGTGGAAGATACATCGACTTTTCCATGTGGGGTAGAATATGGTTTGATGTAGTAGTATAGAGGTTTGTATGACAAATGGTTTGGGAAGGATGATATTTTTCCATTTGCATAGTACTTAGTAGAAGATTTATTTTAATATTAGAGGAATTAAAAATAAGGATTTAATGGACCACTGTTTGGGATACCTTTTCAAATTATTAGAAACACAAAGATTCTAATGATATATGAAAGTTGCAAGTTTAAACTTTCAAAGCACAAATGGTGGATAAAGAATGGATTTTATAGGGCTTTCTATAGTAATTAATTAGTAAGAGGGCTAATTTCTTAAATTACACCACATAAATTCTTGAAAGGAACTAACTAGACATCATTCATCCAAATCTCAAATTTGGAGCATTATGCGCTTACTAGTTGTGAAATAGCCCTAATTTTGTCTCTTGGAGGTGATTTTCAAAACTAGATCTATTTTTAAATGTGAAAGTAAATAGTTAGTTTATGGTCTCCTTTGGAGCAACTTATTTTAAGAAGGGATCACCCTTGGCATCCTCAAAGGAATTTGTTTGGGAGGAAGATGTATGAAAACAACTCATGAGAGATACAATCATAGGGTTATCAAACAACTTCATATTTCTAGTTCTTTTGATCATTGCATTTTATTTTAAAATATTATGAACAAAAAAATACTTTTCTTAGAAGATCACATCTTGTAAGTACAAGAATGTGACTAATGGTAAAGACTATTCATTTAGCATAAGCTTTAAGAGTAGTATTTTTAGCAATGGCCACCCATGGTAAAATGACAACCACTATACAATGAGTCATTTGGGTTTCTATTGACCATTTAACATTAAATTTATTTATGTATATGCAAATCTTCCTTTGATAGACCATCTCTCTAACAAAAAACTTCAAATTAATCACTCAAGTCATTTAAGGATATTTTTGAGAAACAATAAACTTAGAAAAGGGGACTTGAAGTCCATTAGACTCCAACAAGACCCACATTTTGAACTAGGCATAAGTGATGGTTATCCCATATAACACATATTTTAAGGCACTCGAAGATGATGGATTTTTCTTCATTGTAGTGATTATATTTGAGGAATTTTACATTTTAAAATTGGATGATGATGGCTCTCCAATTGACATCTAAAATATTACATAAGTAACATTGAATGTGTAAGACCTAGTTGGTAATTTTAATCCATGGTTTTAATAAGTGTCAATCTTAGAAGGTACATGATTGAAAACACACCCTTGTTTCATCATTGTAAATTTTTGTAGTATATCTATATGAATAAGTGCTAATCTTAGAAGGTAGATGATTGAAAACACACACTTGTTGCATCATAGTAAATTTGTGTAGTATATCTATATTGATGAGGTAGAATATGAAACACCTTACAAGTGGTTAGTATATTGTTTTTAAAAAATTCATAGGATGTTGAAGTATCAACAACCTAAAATGTTTTAGCAAACAATTAAGCAACAAAAAATTGACCTATAAGTTGTCGATAACACAAAATAGACATTGGATTTTTTTAGTTGATGTAACATTCGTATTCCAATAATATTTACTTGTTGACATTGTTGAATTGGCATCACTTTGATGTCCATATTCCAACATGTTTGGATTTTTTCAAAGTAATTAATAACACCTTAAGATGTTAGTTCATTGTTGTCTTAGCATCATCGGAAATGTGATGGTCAAAGACATACTCAGAAACATGTTATAGTGTCCATGTAGTGTTTTTAGATGTTGATTATTCATCCTTTGGTAGTTTTAAATTCAATGATTAATGATATTTGAGGAGCATGCAATGGATGCCATTCAACACCTTTAGACATTAGTGATTTAGTTAATCACTTACGAATTAGAATTCTAATAATTAATGATAACTGAGGAATAAGTTATAGTTTCCACATAATGCTCTAAATTATTTGAAAACATAATTGATGCCATTAAACTAATATCAAAACTCCAACTATCTAATTTCAATGATAAAAATTTCTTTATTCCTTCATATTTGTAACTACATTCACATGTAGACATCGTCAAAATTGATACCCTAATGTAGTGGTGGTATGGACGAAAGTAGATAAGTTATTATTATTAACCAAGGGCATCAACCAATGATATTTTTAATCATTAATATTTAAGAAAATCACAAGTTGTGGTTTTCATCACTAATATTTAATAAAATCACAAGTTGTGGTTTTCATCACTAATATTTAATAAAATTACAAGTTGTTGAAATGGACTTCGGTTTGGTTTTGTAATTTAACTACTAGTTACTGCTCACGAAAAAATGGGATGGAATGAAAGGTAGATCACTTTTCCCTAATTAGGACATGAACAAGATTCAAGACCAAGAGTTGAATGGAATTTTGTTTGTCCTATGAATTTATTCTTGGGCAAGAAAATGAGACATACCCCTAGCCTATTTTAACAAATCGCTAAATGGAGGAGAAAGTAAATGATGCGGGGGCGAATGTAAGGTCCGTTTTGTCTTATGGAGTTTCCAATGACATTTTGTTACATAGAAATGGCATCAATGCAATGTACGTGTTTCTAGCATCAATGCAAATCTTCAAACTTTAAATTTCTTTTAATAATCAATAATACTTGTACTCGAAATAAGAGAATAATGGATGATACAAATGAATTTTTAATATATACAAGTATGAGTTCCTCATCAAAGTCGAAGCATTGTGCCATAGCGAAATATGAAATATTCATATAGTATGGTTGACATTTTCATACTAAGTTAAAATTGAAATGAAATTTTATGTTTATAAATATAAAATTTATTTATTTTATTAATGAAAAGATAAATTGTTGGTTTTTATTAAAGTATATGTAAGTTTTAGGGGTGGTAGATATAAAGGGTATGCTTTATTTCAAGGAATAATTAGAAAGGATTTATGTTTGGGGTTCCAGTAAGACACTAATTGTAATTGATGACTTAAGTACCATTATTAGTTAATTGACTTTAAAAAAGATTTACATTGATAACAAGTTAATATTCTTAATGGCATAGATCCAAAAGTGATCTATAAAACAATGTGGATATTTCACCCGATAGTTTGTCATAATAGATCATATAAACTTTAAAATTTGAAATCCATAATGAAGGTTAATTTCTCATTAGATAGGTTTGTTAATTGCTGTGTTATGCTTATGGGTGTAATAGATAAAATGCAAAAAACATAGAATAGAGAAATAAAAATCACAAACCACAAATTAAATATGTGAAACCCTTTCAAGAGAAAATCCAAATGGAAGGCGAGGGTGCTATTCTCTCTTTCTCGAAATAGAAATGGATGCAAGGACAAAGAAGTGAGGCTTGTGGCCCATGGGCTACTACAGTGTATCATCCCTTTATGTTTACTCCATCTCTATCCACTCCCAGTTACTCTACCCATATATGGAACAAAATGCACTCAAATAGTATGGAACACCTTTTTCTACTAGTGGTCTCGTTCTAATTTAGCCCAATAGCCTATTAGTGGTCAGCTTTGATTCCGACTCTTAACAAGAGTTACAATATTAAATATTTACTACTTTCTCATCATTATCACGTGGCTATCCCATTTTTTATGAATAATTTGGGTTGACACGACATTCTCTCCAATTATGGTATTCAATTTCAATAGGTCAATTTCTAAGAGGCATAACTTTCTCATACGACCTCTAATTGAAGCGATTTGTGCGCCATTAGAAATGTATTGACAAGTATGTTACATAATAGAGATCCATAGTAAGGTTGGGACCACACAAAGAATTCATTTAATGCCTCAAAATGGCTCCTAAAATGTTTGACCCAAAATTTTCCAAATTGGAACTACTAGTAAAAATGATCCTTTACATTGATTCCTTCACTTTTTCCATTCTAGGAGCACCAATATGCATGAAAAATAAGATAATGACCCAATGTAGATAAAAAAAGGAGGTTTGAAATTTTAGAAAGTCTCTTTCTTTTAGGTTTTAAGAAAACACAACCAATAAGCCAACAGTAATTAATGAAGCAAATAATCTCAATATTGGGGTTTTTTTGAAAAATCGAGCCATTCTCTATCAAGACATACCTTAATCCTTAGTATATTATAGGTCATAGTGACACATTATAACTCTATCAACCAACAAATGTCACGACACTTCCGTCATCATATGATATTAAGGGAGGGAACAAGATATGAAATAACTTAATATCATTTTGAACAATCATGTGTATCTTATCAAGGTTGGTGGAGGGGTAATGGTACTTGGCTATTTTTAGAAGTATTGTTTAATGATAGACTACTTTGGGGAATTTTTTCTTCTCGATAATGTATTCTCTTTACTTTTTATTATTGGAACTTTCATATAGTGAAAAAGGTCCCAATAGATGTCTAGTGTTTTGTCAATCCTTTGTTATAGAAAGTTGAAGCTTATATGGTGTCTATTTTTCTGGTATTTTTAAAATTCTAGTTGCTACACAATGTTTGTTGTTTTGGAACTCTAGTTTTTATGACCTTGGTTTACTTTTATCTAGCATTATAGTCTTCCTGCTAGCGGTGGTTTGTGTTTTTTAGTGTTCTAGTGGTGTTAGGTAATTTGGGTTTGTGATCTTATCTATGTTCTAAAAGTTGTTTTTTTGTCTCTTATTTACCCTACTATGTCCCTCTTAGCTAATGTTTTGGTGTGAGAGTCTACCTAATAGAAAATCTCAAACTTTATAGAGGTGTGTAATTTTTTTCTTGTGTGAATATCAATACACATCTATGGATTATAGAGGAAAAATAATTTTACAAGGTACTTCAGAGGCATGAGGAATCCATCAAGAGAAATAAAAATTCAAACTTTTTAGTGAATACTAATGTATCTCTCACAATGTAATGGTCATGAATACCCTATTTCAATAAAAGCAACAAATTTATGGCCTAGAGGTAGAATGCTCCATGTTGAGAAATATGGTCTACAACCTTATTAAAGGTCTTAATTCAATTACCTATAACCTTATAATGAATGGATTATGTTCAGGAAGGCCTCAAGAGGAAGGAAGTATCCATGAGATGATGGAGGATATGGATCTAATAAACCAAGATTCTCATCTCTCCATCATTGGATAAGACAAAGCCACAATGAGCATATTTTTCTCTAGTTTGAGCTAACCTTTAATGGAGTGATCCCTTAGGGTGGATCTTCATGGTAAAAAATAATATTTCTTTGTTAAAGCATGGATCCCTTAATTTATGGATATTTCCATAAGTAATATTTTCTTTTCAAAAAAAAAGTTGCCATTATGTTTCGGTATTTTACTAACCATGGAATGTGATCGATTTGAAAAAAAAAAAGCAACAAAGTTGCATATTACATTGATTTTTCCCTTTGCTAAATTTTATTATTGAATGGACTTGGTTTAAAAATTTTCCCCAATAAACCTGATCTATATTATATATTTAAAAAATTCAATTTTAAATCATGATACAATATAAAAAATAAAATTTAAGTCAACACTACAATAAACAAGGGCTACATAGTAGCTAGTAATTGTTTCTTAGCTTAAATATAGCTTAATGAAACAAAAAAATAACAAAGACAAATATTTCATCACAAAAATAAAACAACTACTAAAATAGTATATTGTTGAATGTCATCACAAAAAATTAAGAAATATGATTAACTAATATTGTTTATATTAAAATACATATATCTATGTCTTTTATTTTTATTAATATCTATAATTTTCTATAATTAATTTGATTAAAATGTGTTTTTAATATAATAATAAGTCACCTTAAATTGAAAATGTTGTGAAAGAATTATAAGTCATGAATCATTATTGTTAAATAATATAATTAACAATGTAAAATTACATGAATTATTACATGAAATATTGAAGTAATATAGTAAATATTATTATTATTATTAACAATAACTTATATTTATATTAACAATAATTCATGTAATAATAATAAATTCAATATTTACTATAACTTTAAATATAAATATTTAACAATAACTTTTTTCACAATATCTAATTTATTATTTAGATTATTATTTCAATACTATATTAATCATGTAAAATTATAATTCATGTAATAATTTAACATTTACATTGTAGCTAGTACTAGTCGCTTAGCTTAAATATAGCTTAACTAAACAAAAAAATCACAAAGATGAAGATTTCATCACAAAAATAAAACAACGATTAAAATAATCTATTATTAAATGTCATCACCAAAAATTAAGAATTGTGATTAACTAATATTGTTTATATTAACTACGCTGATATGTGTTTTATTGTGAGGTTTTTCTTGGCGAAAATGTAGAGATTCGTCGTCCCCGACACAATCTCTGACATATGTCCCACCTAATACGCATTTATGTTTGATTTTGTATACATATCTAGTCACGCATATGAAACAAGAATTTTGATCGAGTGAGCAGGAAGAGGGGAAGCCAAAGTTGACTCTATCTCTCGATACCTACCTGGGATCTTCGATCTTAATACCCGAATCTCAATTTATACCTGGTCTCTCTTAATCATCTTGTCTCGATCTTCTTGAAAACTCATGATAATAAACTTGTAAAATTCCAATCTTTAGTGAATAAAACGTTACTTTCTAAGTTGCTAAAGAGTTTGTGTTGGAGAGGTAAATCCCCTCTACGGATAGAGGCGATCCCTACTAGCCCAGCAAGGGTCTAGCAACAATCAAACAATGCTGCTATGCATGTTCCTAATTACAATTAAACAAGAGGTAAAGAGCACCTACTTGGATTCCAGCGCTGTTGTTTGGCGAAGAGATGTTGCCTTCGCTCCTTCGCTTTGGCTGGTCACGATCCTCCGCGATCCCCGCGAATGGATACCTGCACACACGAAGAGGAAACAAACACAAGCGTGAAATCTAGTAAAAGCAACCATACATCGGTCAGAAAAGATGTAATTCACATTTAACCATTGCAAGTACAAATGGGAATGGAACAATAATAGCAGTCATCTATTATTAATCAGAATAGAGAAGAGTACAACCAAATGTTCTGACGTCGGTAACCTTCTCAGGAGGGGCCAGTCAGCATGTATCTCTAGCATTCACCTTTGAGGATGATTCTCCCAAGACAAACAACCCCCTCTCTCACACAAGCAACACAAAACAACCTTCCCTAAGCAATCAATCACTTCCACACCTAGCACACCAAATACCTATAGTGGCAGCAATCTGAGCACTATAAGCTCTATACAATCCAAGCTATGTCTAACTAGCTGCTCATGGTAATGGTGGAAGTATATGTAGGAGAAGGAGCCTCCTAAAAGGGTGGAAGGATGAGCTTATCTTTGAGGGAAGTTATTGGAAAGGGTCGAACAGACATGCCATAGAAGGAAGTCGACATTCACAAAGCTAACAACCAAGCCTGGAGTGATCTGGAAGGCTGGTTGTTTGAACAAATTCGCCCAAACTGGATCAGCGCAGATTATGAGGCAACTGACGCGATGTCGCCGCGTCCACATAACTAGGACAGTCATGTCAGCGCGGAAGAACACGGGAAAGGCGCGCTGGCGACCAGCGCGGAAAAGTGATGTCCTTCCGAGCTGGCAGCACGCGGGATACACTATGGAGTGCCAGTCATCGCGGGTATTTTTAAAACAGACGCGCTGATGAACAAAACTTTAGGAAAAATGGGTTTTTAACCAGTTCAGGGAGCAAGAACTTAGTGATTGTGGAATCTGGGCACAGCAGGGTGGCTGACAGGAAGGCAGTGAGAAATTACTGTGTAACAGATGCCCCCCTAAAGCATGAAGACCGAGAGAGTGGGAGGGGTGAAATGTTTAACAACACACGCCAAACTGGAACACCACCAGGAAGGACCGAAATATCTCTGATAATCAAGTACATGCAGTCTAGGCATGGGCGCAGTCATCCATGAAGACATGCGAAAAAGGTCTGTGGAATGGACGCAGCCACCCAGCTAAAAAGACCATAATAATGATAAGGTATGGTCGCAGCCATCCATGAAGACTCAGGTATGGGCACAGCCATCCATCAATGAGTCATGTAATGATCATCCACAAAATCGCAACCTGGCCCTCAAAGATAGGGATCCAGGGTCTTGCGCTCCGTCCCGATCCGAACAAAGTACAAGTTCAAGCATGTGAACATATGAGTTGAAGTCGAACATGCATGAACATCGCCTGATTACCAGTCAATGATGAAAACTGTTAACAGACGCGAGAGGTACCACCAATAATGATAATGGTCCTCAAGGTACTATAGGTACAATCCGCGGCATGTGAATCAATGAGCTGGTGTCGAACACCCACGGAATCATTCGATCGGAGGCCAATGATGTAAACCTCGCGTCGAACATGAAGAACCTGCCATTGAGGCATGCAGGCTCTAAGGCACCTGAAGGGAGTCTCTAAGTCACCTTCCCGGATAATGAGCTGAAGTCGACAGGAAGGGACCTTGATCGAAGGTGGGCCATAATGTTTCCCACATCATCGATGCGAGACAGAGGAAAAATGATTTGTGTGAGATAGCAGATGAGGTTGTATTATTGCAGAGGTCAACTTCTCTTGAACATATCGGCGGCACTGCAGTGGGTTTGGCAGTATTTGACATCAAATGAGCAAAGGGTATAGTGATGATGGCAATGGGCAGATGAGAGGTCGAACAGGATATCCCAAACCCACGGAGGCCAGTGAAAAACAAGATGAGATGATCCCACCCAGACACGAAGCAGAAGAGTGCCATGTTCAAGAGCGACATACTGCCGACACGACTATGATTACAGTTCCATTTCCCCACCATTTCTGGCAGGTACCCCGGTTATTTTTGAATGACAAGCTTGACGGGGATAGCATATGCTTGAAGAGTGTCATTTCGACAATGTCCGATGTCATCGAGTGTTTAACGAGCCTGACAAAGGAAAAACTCGGCGTCTTTTCTTGTTTAGAGAGTCTGAAAAGACAGCGGAAAAGGAGACTCCAGGGGGGTCCTTTTTCATACAGTTGTGTCTCTCGAGCCCAAAAAAGTATAAAACTATGCTCGAAAGAACCGCCCGACCATTACGATCGAGGAGTGCTTTTCGTAAATAGCGTTCTTGACCCGAAAAAGTAAAAAAGCGGTCGAAAACGCGTCGTTTTAGAACCAATAACGAGTACGAAACGACAAACACCCGGCAATCTTTTTAAGTTATACGGTCAGAAAAAGAGCTTAAAATGACCGCTTTTCCTTCCTTTTACCGAGCTAAAAAGAGGCTCAGCTATCTTCTCTTGTTTACCGTCGGAAAAGAGCTTAGATACGACATATATGGGGATCGTGCGAACAGAGGATCATTACGACCAAGTTACTTCATCTGGACCTGCACAAGAGCACTACCCGCATAAATCCATTCGATATGTATAAAAACATATTAAAACATGCATTTAACAAATTCAGGGCTAAAGTTATGGTTAAAAATGGCAAAAACCCAAAAATATGGCAATTTATGAGTTTTTTACTATAAATAGGAGGGAGTAATAAGTCATTTTCACCATTTCACTATTTTGGAACGTGAAGGACGTGGAGGAGCCAGAAAGTTGACGGAGCGATTTCCAGCCCGTACAGACACCGTTTTCCGATCTGCTTCTTCCAGGTAGGTTCTCGTTCCCTTGCCCTGCATTTTGATTGTTTTCAGTAGGATTTTAACGGTTCATGCTGCCCAATTGGGCGATTTTTTAATGCATGGGTGCGCGCTCGGTCAGCGCGGATATCCCCCACGGGTCCGCGCTGACCGAATTGGAACACAACGCGGCCAACTTCGGGTCAGCGCGGAAAACCCGTGTTCTTCCGCGCTGACCTCGAAAATTATCGAAGGGCTGCCATGGTCAGCGCGTCTGTTTTTAAAACAGCCGCGCTGGCACAGAAAAATTATTTTAGTTTAATTTGAACGTAAAAAATCCAACTCCAGCACTTCTAAATTCTTTTCATGGTTCCTGCAGGACATAATGGCTTTCCAATGGCAGGAAAGAGTGCACGATGTCGAAGATATTGCTGCTTGGGCAAATGTGGATTGCTGCAATGCCATGCGGGCTTGCGGGTTTATGAAATTTTTCCTCACACCTCGCCTACGAGCTCAGCATGATCTTCTCGAGCTACTGATCAGGGCATGGAACCCGATGGATATGAAATTCACTATCCGGGGCCAGGATATCGAATTTGACCACATGGATATCTTCTTTTTGACCGGGCTGTCACGCCGAGGTGCGAGGCCCATCATAGGGGGGCAGCGACCTAGCGGCGGCACGCTAGATGATCTGATGGCTCGGGCATGTCCGGCGGCTGAGAAAGCGCGAAGTGGGAAAGTATCAATCCCCACAGTGGGAAACATAGTGCTTCGCACCATTCTATTCATGGTGACCCGGGCAACGGGTAGTATGGCCAACCACGAGGCCTCAAAGACTCATCTCTTGTTGGCTCTCGAATGCCTTGAGCCTACAGTGTTTGATTGGTGCACAGCAGTGACCAATAACATGAAGAGGCAGCTGAGCAACTGTCGTCGCGGGGAGACGAAACAGTTCGGCTACGGGTCCATCTTAGTCCCGCTCATTCTAGAGCGAGTGCCAGCCATGCGGCTGCAGACGATGGCCGTGGATGCTCCCAGGGATCCTCGAGAGACGAGGGCCTCACGATGGGCTCGAATCATGCCACGCGGAGGTGGCGGCCGGCCACATAGCTGGGGAGCATTTTTCCGAGACTGGCTGGATCAGCAGGAGATCTTTGTGGAGGACTGGCCATATGCGGGCATGGATTTCCGCAATGACCCTGATCTGGTACTGCCCCAAGGTGAACAGTGGGATGATGCAGGTATAACACTTTGACTTTTGAATTTTTTAAATGTTTTTTGGATTTATTCTATTTTTTTATGTACATGTCCTAACAAATGTCATGGTATGCAGATGTGGGGCCTACTAGACCGGTTGGCCTGGCTGCCACGGCACGGAGAGAAGGGCAGGGAGATGGGGTCCTGGCTTTAGCCCCTCCAGGGGTTGATACGTCAGAGGCTGTGGCTCGCAACCTTGAGGGGTTGCTGGAGGGGGTGCCTGACTACCAGGGGGTCGAGGAGGTCCCCATAGAGCATCAGATCCACACAGTGGGGGTGCAACCTAGGGTACACCGCCTTCTGAGGTGGGTGGCACGAGCAGCTGTGTACTACAGAGAGCATCATCCAGCCGAATAGTCGCCTAGGCTTTATTTCCACTGTTACTTTGAGACTCATGACTCAGACATACTGATTTTTGGACATATACACTTATTTTTGAGCGCCTTAGTGCGCCACACGATATATATATATATATATACATACCGGTTTTTGGATGGATCATTGTTACTTGTGATGATGTTTTGTTTATGTTATACATTTATTCAATACAATTGTGATCTTATGTATGAATTTGCATGACACATGACCCATGGATTTTACATTTTTTGATGCAAGCTTAAAAGCATCTATATGCAAACTATGCTTGAAATGATTTATTTACATATGCTTGACTTTATTATGCTTTCTATGTCTTCTTGCATGATGTTTATCTGTTACGCAAATGTCTATCTAACACATGATTGGCCAATGCGTCAGTCAACGTATTTAATCGTCTCGGAATGTGTTGATAAGTAATGTAATCAAAGTTCCGTTCTAACAATCTTACACGTAGGTACAACCTTAATATGCGCTGGTCTCTGACGGAATATTTCCCGTTGAGTTGATGGACAACTAGCTGGGAGTCCAGGTTCACCACTAGTTCGCGGATGCCGAGGTCAACCGCTTCGGCAAGTAATTCAATTACAGCGCTGTATTCGGCAACGTTGTTAGTGGTACGACCTAGGCAGACCCCCTGAAGGTCTAACAATTCTCCGTGAGGATCGTAGATCACCCACGCCGCAAATGACAAATTGCAAGTACTACGGTAGGCGCCATCAGCGAAACCAACATAAGGTGCACTAGACATCTGCACAAGAAGAAGAAAACACAATAAGAGGAAAACACGCTTGCACACCAAGGCAAAATGAAAACATGCACAACACACAAAACACACGTATATACAAGGTGAGTGCGCGAAGTTATGCATAATATTTCTTCAGATACAGCCCGTTGCGGGGCTTGTCAAGAGGATTTCCTTCATAATCAATCAACTCATATGCGCCCTTTAGTAAAACTCTTTTCACAATGTAGGGACCTAACCACATAGATTCGAGTTTTCCTGCCCCCAGCTTATCCTTAGCTTGATCGTAGAGCAGTACTAAATCTCCCTCAACAAAGGAACGAGGATGAATATTCTGGTCGAAGTGAGCCTTGACTCTCTTTTTCTGTGCTTCGATAGCTAGAGAAGCCAAACGACGAGTCTCGTCTAACCATTCTAGGTAAAGAAGCCGTTCCTCCACCGGAGTGGTGTTGGGGAGTAACTCGACAGCTAATTTTAATGAAGGAATCTCGCATTCGACGGGAAGGGTAGCCTCCAGTCCATAAACCAACTGGAAAGGAGTGAAACCGGTGGCATCCTTCACGGAAGTCCGGTAGGCCCACAAGGCTGGGAAAAGCATAAGGTGCCAGTTAGACTTGTGCGTATTGACGGTGCGCTGAAGCATGGTGATCAAAACTTTGTTCACGGCTTCAACTTGACCGTTAGATTGTGGATAGTACGGTGACGAACTATCTTGGCGCAAGCCTAGCTGGGACGTTAGCTCCGTCATCATATGATTTCGGAAATGCTTTCCATGATCTGTAACAATAGCCTGAGGGACTCCGAAACGAGTGATAATATGATTGAATAGAAACTGCGCCGCTGTGTGACCGTCTTCGTTCAATGTAGGCATCGCTTCGGCCCACTTGGTGAAATAATCCACAGCAACGATAATGTACCCATGCCCCCCGGCCGAACGAGGGTTACAGGATGTATAATCGATGCCCCATTTGGCAAATGGACCTACGGTTACAACAGGGTGCAGTGGTGCAACAGGTGCATGCATCTTCCGGTGGTAAACCTGGCATTCGTGACATGCACGTACAGCAAGGATGCAATCCTTGAAGATGGAAGGCCAGAAATAACCAGCCCGGAGGATCTTCTGAGCGGTAGCATATCCGGACATATGGCCGCCACAAGCGCCGGAGTGGCAGTCATTCAAGACTCGCTCAGCCTCCTCGAGAGTTAAGCAGCGGCGAAGAACAGAATCGACGCCGAGGCGGTACAGGGTATCGCCCAAGATACGATATGGTTGAGCTTGGTGACGAATTCGTCGTCGAGCATCTTTCGATACGTTAGGACAGAACGAAGACGTCTGTAAATATACGATAATATCCCCGTACCACGGGTCGAGGGTGCTAATGAGAAACAAAGTTTCATCCGGAATGTGCTCCTCTGAGGGGAATGGTGCAGAGTTAGATGGTAAGGAACAGAGCAGTTCAGCAAAGACCAGAGATTTCTTAGACTTGGCTGCAGTGAATTCCAAGTCAAACTCTTGGAGGATTACAATCCACTTCGATTATTTGCCCCCCAGCAGCTGACGTGATAAAATGTAGGTCATGGGGTTGCAATAAGAGATCACGGTCGTTGTGCTCAACAGGATATAATGCCGGAATCGTTGGACGGCACAGACAGCTGCCAATGCCAACTTTTCGACATATGCGTAGCGAGTTTCTGTATCCAGAAGGTTGCGGCTGAGATAATAGATAACATGCTCGGTGCCAGCATCATCGTCCTGCACTAGAACCATACCGATGGTGGTGTCAGCGGCAGCCAAATAGAGAATATAGTCGCGGTGATAGTTCGGAGGTCTTAAGAGCGGAGCTGAGACGAGAAGGTCTTTAAGGCGCTCGAAAGACTCCTGGGCGATGGCATCCCAACGGAAGGATGTGTCTCGCTTTAATAATCGCGTGAAGCCTTTAGCCACCTCGGCATAATTCGGGATAAATCGTCTGAGAAAATTAGCTTTCCCTTGCAAGCTCTGCAATTGCTGCAAAGAGGCAAGGGGAGGAAGATTCAAAATGGCCTCGACTTTCAGGGGATCTAGACGGATGCCTTCCCGGGAGATGATAAACCCGAGTAGTCGGCCAGCTTCCACGCAGAAGACACACTTGTGAGGATTAAGTCGAATACGGTAGTGTCGACAGCGGAGGAAGATTTCGCGTAAATGAGATGGATGGTCTTGACGTTTAGCTGAATGAGCTGGGAGGTCATCCAGGTAAGGCTGTACGATGTGTCGGATATCATGAAAAGCATACGACATCGCACGCTGGAAAGTGGCACCGGCATTTTTGAGACCGAAAGGGAGCTTTTTATAAGCAAAGGTACCCCAAGGACAAATGAAAGCTGTCTTGTGCTGGTCTGCGGGGGCTATGTTGATCTGGTTGTAACCAGAGAAGCCGTCCATAAAGGAATAAATCTCACTTCCTGCGCAGTCATCAATAAGCTGATCAATAAAAGGCGTAGGGAAGTTATCTTTTGGACAGGCGCGGTTGATATCGCGGTAGTCAACACAGACCCGAATAGTACCCTGCTTTTTATTCACAGGGACTATGTTAGATACCCATTCCGTGAGAGGAATGGCATAGATGAAACCAGCTCGAAGAAGCTTTTCAACCTCGGCCTTGATGGCTGCTGCCTTTCGGGGGTGCACAGGACGTAAACGCTGACGAACAGGTTTGGCGCCTGGATAAGTAGGAATTTCGTGCACCACAATACTAGGATCGATGCCGGGCATTTCCTCGTAAGACCATGCAAAGACATCCCGGAATTCACGAAATAAAGCGGTATAAAGTTGAATTTCCTCTGGAGTACAGGTGACTCCAATATGAATATGCTCGACAATCCCTGGTTTGACAGAGATGTCGATTGGCTGGGTTTGCGTTATATTTCCCAAATTGCCCTCCGACGACACTTGATATAGCTAGATAGGTGTTTGGAGAGGCGGAGATGGGACACATGAAGCAAACCGCTCGAGACATGCGGCCATTTCCGGATGGGGAGGGAGAAACGAAGAGCGATGGTGGTGATTTGACCAAGGGAGCTCTTCTAGAGACATAGTCTCTATAATGGCCTCATCGGACGGGAAAATCTCTTTCAAAGGGTCCGAAGTAGGCTCATCTCCTAACCATGGGAAATGATCGTACGAATCGGGAACACTGCTTAGAGAAGCAGGTTCAGGGGGTGGAGCCGATGCAGCGACAATCTCGATGTAATTGAGCTCGGCTGGACTCAATGGCATCATATCGCCCCAAGAGTCTTCCTGATTCGGGGGAGGAAGAACCCATGGATCTGAACGTACGGAGATCATATTGACAGAGGCGAAATTGGGAGGCGGGAGGGGAAAGACTCCCATCAAAGCAGGATCTTTGAAAAGTCCGGCTCCCACACTTTCTAAGGATGTGGAGGTATGCTCCACAAATGGCACATTACCTTCGGAGGAAGAGGCGAAGAAAGAGAGTTGGTCCACCGTGACAATCTTTCCTTGGTGAGGGAAACGAACGACACGGAATAAAGAGGACGCTACGGCCTGCATGGCATATGTCCAGCTGCGGCCGAGGAGGAGGTTGTACGTGAGATTTGCGTCAACGACCTCTACCTCTACTTCGACTGTCTTGCCTTCTAAGGAAATGGGTAAACGTTGGAGAATACCGTAAGGGCGAGATTCTCTTCCATCGAACGCTTCTAGGGTCGTAGGAGACTGACTCAGAGCGGGGGAACCAATAGCCTTCCAGCAAGCGACTGACATAATACAGGTTGAGGCACCTTCATCAATAACGGTACGATGAATCGTCTTGCTATTAATGATGACCTGGATAAGGAATGCTACTTGGTGAGGCAGTCTCTGGGAAAAACCCTTGAGATCAAAAGTAATCAAATCCGAATCTGCCGGGTCGATGCCACCAATGGCTGATAGCAGGGACTTCCTCTGTGAGGGGCAGCTCTGGAGGACTTCTAATGCGGACATAGCGGACGGAGCCTGAGCTAAGTCCTCGACAATGCTATAGTGCTGGGCGGCACGAGCATTGGGGTTATAGGATGACTTCCTGAGTACACCTTTAGGAGGGGGTCGGGGGATCGTCTCAGCGCTGGGCCGTTCGATGTGAAGGGGACCAGAACTGGACGGAGGAGCGCTGGAGGGAATCTCCGGCTCTTTCCCGGCTGAAGAAGGATAATCTTTTGCTCGAGTTGAAATATGGATGGGAATGGTGCCAGCCATGAACACTTGAGAACCGAACGAGGAAGAGGACGGAGAGGGGTCAGCCACCTGATGTGTCTGTTGGGAAGGGAAAGGTTCTTTCAACACGGCAGGAGGTCCAGGAGCGCCTTTCAATAACCAACTAACTTCGGACCGCCTAGGGCAGTCTTTGGTATAGTGATCCTCCTCACAGATGAGGCAAGGATACTTAGGTTTTCGCTTGGCTCCTTCTTCAGATGAATTTTTAGAAGGTTCCTGCTTGGGTTGTTTATTCTCATTTTTCGGTTTGCCTTTCCCCTTCCCTTTCCCTTTCGAGGATTTGTCCGCCGCGGTGGACTGAACGGCGTTAACCTCTGAGGTACTAACAGGATTCGATGGGCCCTGAGAAGCATTTTCGTTGGAAACATTTTGCTTTTGCTTTCCAGGGTTTGCGGAGGATTTCTTCGACGACGAATTGACAGAGCCAATGACTCCATCTACTGATGGTTTCGGCGGAGCCTTGGTCTGTCCAGGCCTCGGAGCATCTGGCAAATACTCATATAGAGTACCTGACTGAGAATAGACTAAGTCTAGGTACTGAGCTCGCGCGATCGCTTGCTCTTCAGTTACACACGCTCCCATGGCAATATCTTTTGCGATCTTGGGCACAAAGGAGGTTGTAAACCAGTCGGTCAGGAGTTGATCAGGAATCCAGAATTTGATCAAACGACGACGCCTTCTCCATTCATGTATATTATCAGAGATGTGCGTAGCTGTGTCCTGTTTCAAAGACGTGAGGAGATTAGTCCCAGTCTCGTACCGAATGGGCAACTGAAAATGGGTTAAAAATGCCATAGCTAACGAGTTGAAGTCTTGAAACATACCGCGATTCAGCTCAATATACCATTTCGCAGCTGCACCGGTGAGAGTCCTCTAAAAGAGGCGAAGCCGGATAGAGTCATCAAGCCATGAGTTGGATGAACACCAAAGATGATAAGTCATAACATGCGCTTGAGGGTCCTCTCCTACTTTGCCGTCAAACTTTGGACAATCACCAGGTATTTTAGTTGGGACCGGTGGCCAATATGGATTATGCAAAATGGGATCATTTGTTAACTTGGACACGTCCGGAAGTTCCAACGTCGCTAGAAATGGCAGCTGAGGATTAAAGGACATCCGAGGCTGAGGGTTCGAAGCAGTGTTAGGGTTCTAACCAGATTGTGGTTGCCCCCAGGGATCTTGTCCAGATGGACCTGGCCCGAAAGGGCCTGGAGCATAAGAACTCTGTCCCGACGGGCCTGGCCCAAAAGGGCCAGGCGCATAAGGACCTTGTCCCGACGGGCCTGCCCAAAAGGGCCAGGCGCATAAGGACCTTGTCCAGAGGGGTTCTGTCCATACGGATTTTGTCCATACGCAGACGATTGACCCTGATACTGCCCCCCAGCACCCCATGTATTAGCAGCTTGGCCCGCAGGTGCACCATATTGATAGTTTTGATAAGGAGTGGCCTGTGGTTGCTGATAATTTTGATAAGGAGCAAACTGATTCTGCCCCTGGGGTTGCTGGTAGCCATATGGTTGTTGGGCCCCATACGGAGCCTGATAGGCAGGCTGCGTTTGGTAAGAAGGTTGATAACCTGTTTGAGTTTGAGGCCCAGGGTAATGTCCTTGAACTGGCTGAGGTTGAATCATCTGTCCCGAAGGTTGACTTGGTTGGATTTGGGATGGGCCTGGTTGGCCAGCAGGATAAACTTGCTGGGCGCCAGGCTGTCCATGCGCCACCAAGGGTGGTCTTTGCGGAACAGATGACTGAGCTGGCTGGATAGCTGGTTGACTCCGAGGTTGGCCAGCTTGTCCAGCTGGACGATTAGGGCGGACAGCGGGTTGGCCTTGTTGCATAGCAGGTTGGCCCGTTTGCCCCTCGGGGTGACCAAACTGAGCAGAGGGCTGGGCTTGCTGCATAGCAGGCTGCCCTCCTTGGTGCATAGGCTGAGCAGAGGGTTGGCCTTGCTGTATAGCAGGTTGCCCCCCTTGCCCAGAAGGATTCATGGATTGAGCAGTGGGTTGACCTTGTTGAACATAAGGTTGCCCACCTTGCCCAAGAGGGTATCCCTGGTGGATTGCTGGTTGATTTTGAGGATTATAAGCTGACCCAGTTTGTCCAGATGGGTACCCTTGCTGGAAACCGGGTGGGCCTTGCTGAACGTAAGGCTGCCCGGTTTGTCCAGTCGGGTAACCTTGCTGAGCACCAGGTTGTCCTGGATACCAAGTAGGTTGACCTTGATATGAATACAACGGACCTCCAATGGCCGAGGTTTGTCCCTGGTAGGGTTGTCCTTGTGGGCCCCCAGATTGTCCTGGGTCAGGCGGGCCATAAAGTGGTTGCCCCTGGGGGGTTTGCACGTAGAATGGCTGACCTTGATTGGGAGGTCCTATGGGCTGCCTGGGAGGATCCCGGTTCCCTTTGAACATATGAGTAGCGTGATCGTACGTGACATTCAAGGGTTCCTCGTTTTCTTCGAAAGGGCGATGAGGGAGGCCTGAGACGCTCTCAAGGAACTCACCGTTCTCATCATAGAAAAAGAAGGGACCTTCGTAATCCGGGTCCGTTATGGGTTCCCCATAAGCATCATACGGCCCTGATCCTGGAATTCCACCAACAAAGGAACCAGCTTGAGGGATTTCAGACGAGGAAACCGGTACAGCACTGACGACCGGAGTTGAACGTGCTACACAGACAGTAGGTTGAGTGGGAACTGAGGTGACGGGCGTGTTAAGCCCTGTCGTAAGGGGTGTACTAAGGGGCTGCGAAACAAAAGGCCCGGTGGAGGCAGCGAGACTCGGATCCCATATAGTTGTAGAAGTCGTTCTAGCGGCATACCTATCCCTCAGTGATTGATATCGAGGGGGAAGGGGAGAGGAAGCCGGGATCGGGGTCCCGATGTCTGTGACCACGGGTGTCTCACCGGTGCTGGAAGCTGTCTCATCCATAGGGGAAGTAGACATCGGAGACGACATACCGAGAGGAGTACGAGGGGTACGAGGGGTATAATCGGGCTCCCAGATAGGATTCCAATCTTCTATATAATCTTCGTCGCCTGGGGCACGTACGTTGATAGGCTGGATACTCGGAACAATGGGAAGAGTACCGCTTACAACTGGTACCTCTGGAGTAACAGAAGATGGAGAACCCTGATCAATTGGACCGGGAGTTGACGGGTCAGCCAGGATGACAAGACCCCTTAGAAAACCTAAAGCAAACTAACGATAAAAACCCTACTCAAAACTAACGCACACAAGATCTAACAGGAAATGTTATCGTAGCCGAAAATTTTTTTTAAGACATTGGAATTAGACTTGACCTTTTCATGTTTCAAGAGTCGAGAAAAGGACGAAAAGATGACTCCAGTCTCCTTCGAATATTTAATGAGCACGAAGTGACAAGACGCTCACTTACACCTTTTCATTTAGGGAGTCCGAAAAGGATCAAAAGTGACTGCTCTGGAGATTCTAGGTAAAAGGTGTGCCAGACTTTTCGCAAAACCACAGAATACTTTTTAGGGTACGGGTGGTCAATCTTCGTGAATGCTGTGTTCACTGCATTGCGAATCGTAAGGCGGCAGACTCGGCTTCCTATGGATCAAGGATAAAAGCCTAGTGGGGTCTCCCTATATACGCGACGGTACGTGGGAGCACAATCCGTGTTAGACCACTATCGAGTCACAGAAGGAGGAATCACCCAACCGTAATGTGAAACAACAGTGACTATGTTTAAAGACGCCGGAACACGTCTCTAACCTAGACCTCTAGATATTTGCGTTTAGTTCCAATGCGTTTTTAGATTCATTCGGTTCATTTTATAGTTGATCTTGAGATTAAGTTTCGATTTCAGGTCCTATCGTATGTTCTCTCACAATTACCTAGATGCAAACTACATGTCAAAGAGAATCATTTTGTTCGATGAATTCTAGCTATAGAAGGGTAAAGAGATTTCAATCAAACAAAACGAACACAATCAATCAAACAGCCTAATGCAGCTAAAAGCGAGGAAGGGAAACTTTTTCTTTTGAAAATGCAAATCAATGAAACATTCTTTTCCTTTTCAACCTTTTTTAAAAGCAAAGCTCCTAGTTTGATTTTCTTTCAGTGACATAAAGCATCCAAAATAATTTGGAGGAACCAGAACACCAAGTAAACTACTTAATGAGAGCACACAAAGTTCCCGAAACACTCAACCAAAGTTTCCAAATCAAAAGAAACAAAGTAATGCACGAGCTATGTGATCTAAGCTCTGCAAAACAAGCAAAGATTGCAAGCAAGGAGGAAGCGAAAAGAGACCACTCGGAAACACAATCCAAAACACTCCAACAATCACTGGACAAATGCGAAAACAAGTCTAGAACCAGCTGGTCAAGCAAGCAAACAGAAATCCTACGGTAGGCTTGACACACACACGGCCTCTAGATGTCCTAGGGCTTAGAGTGCGAAATCAATAGAGAAAAGCAAACACCCGACAGACGAGAGTTACGACCAGTCAATTAGGGACTCAACACAATCCAGCAATTGCAAAAGTAAGGATGGCAACACGAACCAAGCAGCGAAAGCAAAAAAAAGGGAAGGTATTTGCAAACTCAAGAACTGAGCAAAAACGAAACCCTATGAAGCCAGGCTCCGCAATCAAGCAGTTTAGAGTTCAGACAGTGAAGAGCAAGTCACAAAGCAGGTGGAGAGAAGAAGGGATAGTCAAAGCAAAAGGTTCAGGGGGCTAATTTGGTCAAAAATGAATTTTACAGGATCAGCGCGGGTAGCCTTCAGCAACTCGGCGCTGACAGGAGGAGCCCTTTAGCAACTTTGCGACGTCAGCGCGGAAGAACAGGAATAAAGCGCGCTGTCTCGGAAAAACGAGGTCAGCGCGGAAATAAAACAAACAGACGCGATGACGGGAAATACAAAGAAGCGGGGGCGCGATGTCAGCGCGGAAGGACACGAATAAAGCGCGCTGTCTCTGAAAACGAGGTCAGCGCGACTGTTAGACGTACAGGCGCGATGGAAAGAAAACCAAAGAACAGGGTCGCGATGTCAGCGCGACTGTTTGGAATTAAAACGCGCTGAAGATAAAAACAAGCAAGGCCAAAGCAAAACTTCCCAAACCAAAAGCAAAAAGCCTTCTAACAATCAAGACACTTCCCAGATGTACCCAGAAAGTTTATAAGCAGAGAAACAATCCCGAAATCTCGGAAAAAAGACCAATCAAAGTCAAACACAAAAGTGGACTCAAGAGACAAAAAGGCTGATCCCCAGCGGAGTCGCCAAATTGTTGGAGAGGTAAATCCCCTCTACGGATAGAGGCGATCCCTACTAGCCCAGCAAGGGTCTAGCAACAATCAAACAATGCTGCTATGCATGTTCCAAATTACAATTAAACAAGAGGTAAAGAGCACCTACTTGGATTCCAGCGCTGTTGTTTGGCGAAGAGATGTTGCCTTCGCTCCTTCGCTTTAGCTGGTCACGATCCTCCGCGATCCCCGCGAATGGATACCTGCACACACGAAGAGGAAACAAACACAAGCGTGAAATCTAGTAAAAGCAACCATACATCGGTCAGAAAAGATGTAATTCACATTTAACCATTGCAAGTACAAATGGGAATGGAACAATAATAGCAGTCATCTATTATTAATCAGAATAGAGAAGAGTACAACCAAATGTTCTGACGTCGGTAACCTTCTCAGGAGGGGCCAGTCAGCATGTATCTCTAGCATTCACCTTTGAGGATGATTCTCCCAAGACAAACAACCCCCTCTCTCACACAAGCAACACAAAACAACCTTCCCTAAGCAATCAATCACTTCCACACCTAGCACACCAAATACCTATAGTGGCAGCAATCTGAGCACTATAAGCTCTATACAATCCAAGCTATGTCTAACTAGCTGCTCATGGTAATGGTGGAAGTATATGTAGGAGAAGGAGCCTCCTAAAAGGGTGGAAGGATGAGCTTATCTTTGAGGGAAGTTGTTGGAAAGGGTCGAACAGACATGCCATAGAAGGAAGTCGACATTCACAAAGCTAACAACCAAGCCTGGAGTGATCTGGAAGGCTGGTTGTTTGAACAAATTCGCCCAAACTGGATCAGCGCGGATTATGAGGCAACTGACGCGATGTCGCCACGTCCACATAACTAGGACAGTCATGTCAGCGCGGAAGAACACGGGAAAGGCGCGCTGGTGACCAGCGCGGAAAAGTGATGTCCTTCCGAGCTGGCAGCGCGCGGGATATACTATGGAGTGCCAGTCATCGCGGGTATTTTTAAAACAGACGCGCTGATGAACAAAACTTTAGGAAAAATGGGTTTTTAACCAGTTCAGGGAGCAAGAACTTAGTGATTGTGGAATCTGGGCACAGCAGGGTGGCTGACAGGAAGGCAGTGAGAAATTACTGTGTAACAGTTTGAATGGAAATTTGTTTTTGGTCCTTTCACAAAATACTGTCAAGGATAGTTTGGTGAAGAAACATGCTAAAGTAGCTGAAGAAGCCATGTCTCCTCTAGTTGGGAGAAGGTTGAAACAATAGCAGTGGCTTCAAACAACAAAAAAACCATAAAACAAAAAAACCTCACACTTGAAAATCGAGTTAGCCATTTGGATGGTGCTTTGAAATAATGCATGAGGTATATTTAGCAGGTAAGAGAGGAAAATGAAGACAAAATTCACAAGGTTGTGACATGAAAGGCTGGACAAAATGAAGTTTGAGCTTGATGCCAAAATAATTGAATTAGAGCAGCTACTATTTGAGGAAAAAACAGAGCATAATAGAATGGATAAATCTCTACAAGAAAGTTCAAAGTTAATGGAATTACATGAAGCAAACAATCAAAATTAATGGAAACACATGAAGCCAAAAATAAAGTTGAGGCTAAGATCAAAGTTCTTCAGGTGAAGCTTGAATCATTAGAAACTGAAAATCCTTCCATCAAATACAAACTTTATTTACTTGAATCGTTAGAAAGTGAAAATACTTCCATCAAATACAAGATTTGTTCCCTTAATAAGGAAATGGACTTGATAATTGATGAAAGGGACATATGAAAATAATATGTAGAGGTTACAAACAAACAACATTTAGAAATTGCTCAAAAAAAAAATTAAGTTGGAGGGAGAGTGCCAGAGACTCAGGGGTCTAGTGCATAAAAGGTTATGAGGGCCTACTTCACTGGCTCAAATGAAGTAGAGACAATAGGAAATGAAGCCGAGGAAGTGAAATTTAGGAAGTATTTTGGTAGGGGTGCCACTTCACCTATTTCTTCTACAGAGTTATCAAATGATAGTCACCGGGAACATGCTCATAAAGAGATTGAATATCTTATGAACACTTTTGAGAATTGGAAGAAAAATCCAAGATGATAAAAGACACTTTATTAAAGAGAGACAATGAGCTTAAGGCTTCTAGAGTTATGTGTGCTAGAAAAACTACCAAACTTTTCAGTGTTGTGGAACAATTAGAAATGTTGATTAGATAGCGACAAAAAAATTTCTAGTGTTGTGGAACCATTATAATCCTCAATGGGAAAATGACATAAACCTACTCTCGAGTTGGATTTATAAGGATCGATAAGTGGGAGTACAAGAAATCCATTGTGGGGAAAGGGTCCTCTAGGGTCAATTTTGGGGTTAAAAGCCCAATTTTTGGGGAAAAAACCACAAGTTTTATGTAAAGTATCTGCATTTTGTGGTCACGGAGTGCAAAGATGTAAAGAGTTACTAAGGGTTTTCCGCCATTCTTTTGTATAAGTCATGTCAGCTCTAGATATCTACCCATGGTCCATGAACCATGGGATTGTATAAAAAGGAGGTCTTAAAGGAGTCTAAGATAGTCAGTTCAGTTCATCTAAGTAGTCAATGGTGAAGTCTGAGTTTGTAATGGGTCTATGAGAGCTAAGAGAAAAGAGTCTTAATGTAGGAAGAGGCTCTATAGCTGAGTGCACAGAGGCGTAGGGTAGAAATGCGTAACTGAGTGCGTGGACCCCTGTAGCTGTGTGCGTAGGGTAGTTAGAGTCTGTATTGGATATTTGAATTAATAATAAAAAGGAGTATTCTAAAATTACCTATGTACTGTACTTCTATTCATCGCATGCAATTATGTTAAGTTGAATACTGGGTTTATGTTTTAATGCTACTCTGATGCGCGAATCTATATGTTTCTCTCTTTTATATGAATGCAAGTAGGAATATATGTTTACGTGAAGATAACCATAATGCATGTTAAAGTAACCAATACTTAAGTGAATCTGGGCTGATACAGAAGTAAGAGTAATTACAGGGGTGCATAAGTGCCTGATATATCTATTTAGGGGCCACGAAGGACAACCAGAGACTTTCGTGAAGGTTTAGAGGACGAATGAGAATAATATATTGATAAGACTAAAAGGCTTATCGACCTATGGGATGAAGGAGTTGAAGGTAGAAAAATGACATCACAACCATCACAGGGTACAAAAACTTGGTTCCTGCATCCCCCCAAGCTACTTTGGGTGACACTTGAGTCCGTGCTATGTGGATTGATGCCGAAAGGTCCAGTAGTGTAGGGATTTGCTTGGTTTATTAGCGTCAAACCTAGGTTAGGGCCCATCAATCCAACAAATGGTTTTGTTGCGGGGACTGGGATTTGCATAACGAGATGTGTGATGTCGCATCATTAGAATCCAACTAAGAAGGAGATTAAAGACTCGATGGATAGAAAGATCCACAAATTTGCGGTGCAAGAAAATAGGAATCCGTGATTAATGAATGAACAATTGTTGGACAAATATTTGTGCATAGAGGTACAAAAAATCTTATTTTGTTCCTTTGATCCGAATGAAAAATGGCATCAACCTATGGCATTCATCCACCCATGGAATTTACCCATGGTATTATAAGTGGCATCCACTCATGGTATTTATCCACCCATGGTATTGTAAGTGACATCCACCCATGGTATTTGTCCATGGTATTGTTACATCCACCCATGGTATTCATTCACCCATGGAATTGACCCATGGTTTTGTGACATCCACCCATGGTATTCATTCACCCATAGAATTAACCCATGGTATTGTGACATCCACCCATGGTATTCATTCACCCATGGAATTGACCCATGGTATTGTGACATCTACCCATGGTATTCATTCACCCATGGAATTGACCCGTGGTATTGTGACATCCACCCATGGAATTGACTTGTGTTATTGTAACTGAAATATACTATAAGTAACAAGTCGCATTTTGTAAAAGGACAGATGGTCCACCACAATGTAGCCTTTACAGTTATTATTGGTTTTAATAAAAAAATTCTTTGTGGTTTTATTTACTGTGTGTTCTGTCATTTTCTTTCTAGCATTGCAATTCTTCAGATCTTGGGAGCCTCCTCCACAAGATCCATTTCAATATTTTAGATCTTGGGGGCCTCCCTCGAAGATCTAGATCAATGGTATCGGAGCAGGTTATGATTCCATGGGAATGAGGGTTTCATGAATATTTTAGTTTCAAATTTTTGTAGCAATATTCAACAAACTTCAGGCACACACTGCGACCTCCACATATCACTTTCTTGGGCCAAGCAGGAAGAATTTATCTTTTTTCATTTTTTTGTAGGAATTTTTTTTTGGGCGGCAATTTTGCAGATTAGATCTGAAACATTTGGTACATTATTTACAAAACAAAATAATAGATTGGGATTCCTTGTGAAAAAGTACCAAAATTGAAAAAAAATCAACCAAATCAGAGTCTGGATGAGGGAGATATCACTGATTTAAAATCAGCTACGCTGTAGAATTTTATTATTATTATTATTATTATTATTATTTCTAACGACAACTGATGGATGACGACTCTCCTATCATTTTTTGAAGTTTTTGTGCAAAATTTTAGAAACAAAGATTGTAGATCTAAACTCCTCTTGAAAAGTCACTCAATTTCAAGGAAAAAATGGGTCGAATCGGAGTTCGGATGTGGGAGATATCGCTCATTTAAAATCAGCTATTTTTTCAGAACTTTTGTGATGACAGAAAACATTGCAATGCACATCGAAGATTCTAGGGTGTCCAGATAAGGATTTCCAACACATGGGAAGATGCAAAATGGTCCTTCCGCTTCCAAAATTAGGTTATAATAAATATTCTGAGTTATATTGATTGAGTTATGTCCATTTTAATTCTGGAGCAACATTTGGAGCGGGTTCCTGGTGGTGACATGCCCTCTCACCCCAGGCTATGGAGGCACCTGCTACTTCATCAACAACCAACATCATGGTTATGGGTCAACTGCACAAAATCCTTGTCATCGAAGTCCATTTGCTAGGCCGCACACTGCTAGTATCACAGTTGGTCACAAGCATTGCATGGTATCTCTATCCTCAAATCTTAGTTTTTCATGGTTATGGGTCATCCACAAACACACACTTCATCGAAGTCCATTTTCTAGGCCTCACACTATCAATATCATAGTTGATCACAAGCATTACATGGTATCCCTATTGTTATAGACATTTTTGGGCACTGCAACCCCAATTATACATGTCCATAAACCAAGGGATCCTAAGTCCTTAAAAGTGTTGTTTCATACCCTAAAGGAACAAGGTCAGCTGATTACATCATCTCCCAGAAGTTCTACATGAAAAACTACTCAGAACTGGTTAAAACTGGACCATCTCACCTGCTCCATGGTCAAAGTGCGATGCATCCCACCTAATGCACATGGGAGGTGAGATGCATACTGAAAAGCCCTTCTATAGGGTGCGATGGATGATCATGGAATCTTCCAGAAACTTCTCCTGTGACACTTGCCTCTCAGAATCGGCCAAGGATGAGTAAGAGATCAATGAGATCTCCAAGTGGAATCAAGAACTATCAGAGAGAAGACACTAATCAAAAACCCAAAGTTGACTCACACCTCTGCAAATATCTATATATAGATCTCTCATCCCAGAGATCCAGAGGTTGGAGGCTAGAATTTTGTATCTTGTAAGGAAGTTCTGCTGGTTTCTTTGTGTAACATCATAGCATTGGGTGATCTAAGCTTTTCATGAGGTGAAGAAGGGCTTTCTTGCTAAGAGGATGACGCTGGGTCAGAACAATTGGTTGTAATCCTCTTTGCTATTCTTGATTATTAATAAAGCTATTTAAGTTTTCCTCCACATTCTTGTATGATTGATGATATATGCATTTGTGTGGTCAATATATATCTGGTCCTATATTGTTTATGATAGTAGATCCATGTTCTTGGATAGTGTTATGCTGCTTTGATTCTACAGGTGCTCTTTGAAGCTAGGTAGACGAGGAAGCGAGTGGCAAAGATCTATCAGAAGGGAGAAGAATCAAGCAAGGAGCCAAGCACAAGACAGAGGTTGGTCTCCTTTGTTCCCCTCTTATCTACTTCTCATAAAGGAAAACAAAAGTGGTTTTTAGTTTGTTTGTTTCTAAGGTAGCTACCAGCCTTAGTGGGACTAGCAGCTCTGCATAGACACTAGATTTCCCGATAACAAAATGGCAACTCCACTAGGGAATGAATAGATTGTTTGTTTGTCTATATTTGTTTGCTTTATAAACTTACTGATAGAGCTTGAAGTCAAGCCAACTAGCCTTCGAACTGCATTTGCTATGAAAGTGCAAAGTAGATCAATGCTGCTTCAGTCTATCTCCAGGTTTTGTTTATGAACTGAACAATTGATTTACAAACTCTCTAATTGCCCTTGTGTTGGCTCTAGTAACCTCCTTAGATCTACCCCTGTGATTTATTTACTGATTATCACTTGCTCGGACTAAATCCCTGAACTGTGCTGCAAACTGTGATCAAGAACTGGATCAAAAGTCTTGCACTATACCATCGCACCCTCTCTTCAAGGATATCAGTATGCATTGCACTTCCCGCGTGCTGTAGGTGGGATGCATACTGGAATCCCTGTGTAACAGGTGCGGTGATCAGAAAAGGCTAATTTTGCCTCCAGACTTTGGTTTTTCTTCAATCTTTTCAGCTCTATTCAGGAGTTTTGTTGTCTATAGTCAGTATACCTCTGTTTGAAACCCCCTTCCTTGCCATTATTCCGCCTCCATTGTGCAAAGAACTGTAAATGTTTTTATGTATTGTGAGCCACTTTCAGTTCTCTTTTACAAAGATGTAGCGTAATTGAACTGTCGTTTCTTGATTTGGAAGTGTCACAAGTGTCGTTTTCAGTCATAGAAGAGAATCCAATTGTTCTTGATAGTTGATTACACTGTTACTCTTGTATTTGATCTGAATTGGTAGTTTTTCAAGTGTCGAAAGCAAGTTTTCAATTCCAAATCGCAAAGTGTCGTCATTGTCTTCATTTTGTCTTGAAAAGAAGCTTGTTAGTAATGTCGCTTTGAAAAATAATTCAAATTTGTGCTTAGCTTTCTTTTATCATTCACACATTAAGAAGGCTGAAAACAAATACATGCATGTGCATTTGCATTTAGACTGTTTGTTGGTTTGATTTAGGACAGTGCATATAGTGTGTGCTCTTTACTCTATGTTGAAAGAATATCATCTATCTTTCTTTAGTAGCTAGGATTTTCATTGCAAAAAGAAGATTAAACGATTGTTTATCATCTTAGATTGAATTTTAGGAATTGTATATCTACATCACGCGGTGAACCTGAAAGGAAAATTTCTTAAATGAGATCAACTGTAAAATAAATTTAATGAATCTAAAAACACTTTGGAACCTAATGCACAACATTTAGAAGTCTAGGCTAGAGACGTACTCCAGCATTGTAAAGCCTGGTAACTGTTGTTTTCATTGCTGGTTGGGTGATTCCTCCACTTTGAGACGACAAGTGCCAGTACGGACTTGTTCTCCCACGTACCATCGAGTATATATTGGGAGACCACAATAGGCTATATCCTTTATCCATAGGGAGCCGTGTCTGCTGCCCTATCGATCGCAATGCATTGAACACAACATTTGGGAAGATTGACTGCCGTACAGTAAAAAGCATTCTGCAGTTTTGCGATTGGTTTGGTAATCCCTCTGTCTAGATTTATAGAGTAGTCCCTTTCATTCCTTTTCAGACTCCTTAAAGGAAAAGGTCCATCTGAGCACTTGTCACTTCGAGCTCATTAAAAATCGAAGGTGACTAGAGTCATCTTTTGTTTTTTCTTGACTCTTAAAAATTGAAAAAACAAGTTGTGTCAAAGTGTCTAAAATTCATTTAATTCGGAAACATATTTCCCCTTGATTTTTGGTTGATCAAGTAATCTGCAATCGTGGAAGAAAGTCAATTGAAACCCCATCATTCGCGGAGACTTACGAGTCAACCATCTTTGTCTCCAAAATCAAAACTGTTACGGATGAACTGAACTCGTTTAACCGGTTTGAAGTCCCCTAGTAAAGTTGGAACAAGTGTTCCGACACCATCAGAAACTCAGGTTACTCCAAATATTTCTGGTATCCCTACCTCTATAGAAGAAGTTCCGCAGCCACCAAAGGACAGTAGAGCTGATCCTAGTGTGAAGGTAAACATTTGTATTACTGAACAAGCTCCATCTACAGCTGATTCGGAAGGTGTTATTCTCCAAACATCTGTCACTGCAGAATCTATACCTTCTTCGACACCAGAAATATTTTACGGACCTGACGGTCTACCTCTTCCACATGGTCTGATTGCTATAGAAGAGATTGTGGAGGATCCTCCATCTAGTACTCCATTGTAATCTGCAGTCGGGATCACCCTATATCCTTCTTCATCAGAAATTAGTCTACCGTTATTGGAAGCTCTTGTAGAATCGCTAGGAAATCTTTTGGATAGACTAGAAATGTCTGAACAACCATCGACATCTAGGACTGTGTCATCTGACACAGCGACGACAGAACTTCCTGCTGTCACTCCAACAATTTTCGTCGGCTACCATCTGTCCCAACTAGCTCTCAATCCCTAGATGGGGCCCACTCAGGGGCTATCTCGACAGTATGGTCCGTTCCCGTTTGTTCATCCAGAGTAATATTCGGGAGCTCTTACGTTGAGTCTTAGCAAATTGATCCTTCACGGTGTCAATTTGTGCAGTCCGGTCCTCAAGGGAAAATCATTCCTTTAAGTACCGGATTACCACCGTATGGGGGGCAATATACCCTTTCATTGTCTCCTCCGGGAGAACAACCATACGGGAGTTCACAACAAAATTCAGGTTATGCTGGAATTACATCTAGCGGTTGGGTGCCAATACTGCCTCAACAACCAAGAGTTGTATACTCGATGCAACAATATTTACCTATGTCAAATATACCAACTACGCTAGCTATTGTGATGGTGTCGCAAGTACAAGCGTTGCCTGTTGTATGCCAACCTCAGGTCGTAATGCAACAGCCTCTTATCCCTGCGACTCAACCACAATCGCCAACTAATGGAATGACACAGGCCCAAACGGGTACAATTACCCCTCATCTTGGTCAAACAGCAAGTATTGGACAAAATCATATGGCTTCACAACCATGGCTGGTGCAATATCAATAACCGCAATTCCAACAAGTTTACCAAGGGTCTGAGCAACAAATCTTTGCAAATAATGGGCAGCCGTATATTCAAAATGGTCAAAATCAACCATTCTATAATGGTTATGCCCATCAACCTTACGAAAGTTACCAACATCAAATACATTATGCTAGTATGCAAAGACCAACTGCTCAGGCAATTCCATCTTATCCTGGGTATGCTTCGCCAAACCTGAATCAACAGTTACCCTTCGTGGCAACTTTAGAGTTATCGTATCTAAATCGGCTAACGAACGATCCAATTGCTTATGCCCCTTGGTGGCCAACGATTCCGCATAAACTTCCATCAGATATTCCTAAATTTAATGGAAATCCGAGTGAAGACCCGTCGAATCATGTGATGACCTTTCATCTATGGTGTTCATCAAATGCCCTCAACGATGATTCGATTAGGCTTTGCCTTTTTCAGAGAACATTGACTGGTCCGGCAACAAAATGGTATATCGAATTACCTAAAGCTTTGTTTGATAACTTCAGTACCCTAGCCACAACCTTTTTAACCCATTTTCAGTTACCCATAAGGTACGAAACGGGAACAGAACTTCTTACCAATTTCAAGCAAACGATGACCACTCACATATCCAATCATATTCATGAGTGGCGACGTCATCGTAGAATGGTAAAAATGTACATTCCTGATCAGCTTTTAGCTGAATGGTTTATTAAGTCATTATTACCTTCCATTACAAAAGATGTGGCAAAGGGAGGAGTCATCACTGAAGAGAAAGTTATTGCTCATGCGCAATATTTAGACTTGATTTATACTCAGTCTGGCATGCTCTACGATAAAATCCCTGACGCTCCCAGACTGGAATTCTCCATTCCTCCTCCTCCTAAATCGAACAATGACTCTCATGTCGGCGATGGCATGATTGGTATGATAGACACGAAATTGACAAAGGCTACATCTAAGAAAGCCCGTCATATTTCTGATCAAAATGCAAATGAAAAACTTCTCGCCTCAGAGGTAAATCCTGTGTCGATCGACAAGGGCAAACAACTGAAGCAACCAGGAGGTAAGAAGAAAAAGAAAGGGAAGAAGAAGAAACAGGAGGAGTCGTCTCCTGAAAAATCTTCTATAAACCCTTCTGCAAAATAGGAAACCAAATCATCCATGCTTTATATGCGATGAGGATCATTGGACATCAGATTGCCCATATAAAGCTGAGCTTAGAAAATTCTTCAAGATTACAAAAACCTCGGCAGTATTAACTGATCCATTTCCCAATCTAGGAACAAATATGGTTGCTAGTGACAATGCTTCTCGATCCCAAGTACTTATGTTGTTCGTTTCGAAGCACCAAAATGATGCTTTGGTATCGAAAAGGAATAAAGATTATGGGAATCCACAGCTGTCAAACAACAAGGCTAATGATCAACCAAGTAGTTCGACAACAACTTCGACCGAAGTTGTGCCACCCATCATTCCTAAGATAACGATAAAGCCGTCAAAGGGAGTAGTACACAAATCGACATTTAATCTTCGTGCCAGAGCAGCACAACATTATAATATAGTAGGGGACTTGGCCCAATCGCCTTCCGCTATGTTGAAACTTGAGGTACCGCAAAATTGCCCCTCCCAAAAGCAAGCTTTATTATCAGCAATAGGTGGGATTGACCCAATGGATTCCAATCTTGTGGCCTTTGATCATAAAGGATATGACCCTCAGTTACCAGCTCAACTAGCTTTCCTTATTCAAGTGAAAGCCCTCAACAAAACTGTTCATCGAAAAATTATTGATGAGGGGGCATCTACATGTATTATGTTGATGAGTTGCTGGAAAAATTTAGGCTCACCACCCTTGTCGAGATCGTCAACGACGTTAAAAGCATTTGATGGACGATCATACACTCCATACGAGATTTTATGTAACTTGCGAGTTGAACTGGGGGGCAAAACAGTAGAAATTGATGTTGAGGTTATCGATGGAAACCTCGATTACAAGATCCTACTGGGAAGGCACTCGATTTATGCTATGGCTGCAGTTGTGTTGACATACTTCAGAAAGATTGCATTTCCCTTTCAAAGAGGAATTACAATCATCGACCAACAAACATTTCTCCCCAACAGTTCACAAGTTACGGGAAGCATTCCAATGATTCATGGAAGCAATCATTCACTTCAAAATATCGGAGTAGGCCTCCTAAAAGACCCTTCCTTAATGGGTACTTTTTCTCTACTGCCTCCGAGTAATCTGGTAGAAGTGGCCATAGTGGAAACCTGCAATATGAAATCTTCTATATCTAATGGATTTGGAAGATTCCTGAACATTTTGATAGCATGGATCATCGCCATTTTAGAAATATTGTAGCAATCAATTTTCTTGGCCTAGGGGGCAGACCCAGATCAATGCTCATCGAGTGTTTAGATAGATAGGTCTAAGGAATATGGTACCTCTTCAGATCGTTGGTCGCATGTACGTTCTACAGAAAAAGGAATCATTTAGTCAATGATGATAGGAGAGGCACCATGGGAAAATCACCACCATCGTTCCCGTCTTCCGGATTACCATGAAGATTATTCCAGCAACCTTAATCATCCTTCAGTTTTTTATTTTCTATCAAATACTGTAAATATGGTGGATACCAAGGATGGTTCTTATCTTGTGTCGGCCTCGTTAAAAAATGAAACAAGGAGTCATGAGGATAGTTCTTTCACTGTGTCAAACTCATTAAAAAATGAAACAACTCCCTTTCCAAATCGAGTCTTTCAAAGATCTCGAAGGTGAAACTTCATTCCAACCACCTCGTTGAATGCAATGAAGCTTGGGGGGCATGCACCTCGATTTGCGTTATTATGATGGGGGCATGCAAACTTATAACAAGCATAGCTTTTCATTTCAAGCTTGTGAAAACATGAAACTGAATCTGAGCATATGTTGTCGCAGGGTTTAAGCTCGTTAAAAAATAAACTTGCCATGAGCAGTGTTACCGCAGGGTTCAAGCTCGTTAAAAAATAAACCCACCTCGAGCAGTTTTTATGTGGAGTTCAAGCTCGTTAAAAATTAAACATAAGCAATGAGAAAATGTTTCCCCCATAGTTTAAGCTCATTCATTAAAAAATGAACCAATTTCCAGTAAATAACCATCGTGAATGCTTTATCGTCAGCCTTTGAAGCCTTGGTCATGTTCTCATCATCACCTCCACTCTATTTTGGCCGATCATTCACCTCCACTTGATTGTTTGTCTTTTTTGAGGAACAGCTGCGAAGAGTGATCCTGTTAGCCATCCTTGTGACACTGCCGTGATTGGAAAATTCCAAACCTTACCTAGAATTAGTTGCTACCTGAATTTATCACTCGTTCCTCGAAAAATGAGTCTCCTTTAAGCTCTTTTCATTTGACTCGTAAAATATGAAAAGATTGCCGATTAATTAGCCTCTCCGACTAGTTAAAGTGACTAGGAGTTCTATCGCTCCTCTAGATTTTAATCTTTTTGGACTTGAGGGATTATTACACAAAAAGATCGAGCGCTTGTTTTGTTCGGCTCGTTAAAATTACCGAAAATTCATCCCTTTTGTATTATTTTATACTTTTTCGGACTTAAGGGATTATATGACAAAAAAGGATTGTTGGAGTTTTCTTTATGTCCCTTTTCAGACTCTCTAAAATTGAAAAGGACCAAGTTATATTTGTCGTTAAACTCGTTAAAACCGAATAGCGACAAACTTGTCCATACAGACAAGAACGAGTTTCACTATCGCTAGGCTCGTTAAAACATAGCGATGGGTTTGCCGGAAGGGCAAATTATAGAACAAGCATATGTTATCCTCCTCAAGCTTGACAAAAATAAATAGGTACTGGTCAGCAATGACTGGGGAAAATTGGGAAGAAAACTTGAAGAAACTTTATTGGTAGCAAGTCACTCTTGAACATGACACTTTCACTCCGCATCCGAGTTGGGTTGGGTTGTTCTATTCACTAGTCATATCACCATTGGTCCATCACACCATCCATATTTGGGGTTAACGCTACCAATCCATCATGTCAGTGTTGCCGATATATTCAAGAGAAGTCGCTCAGAGAATTCACCTGTGTCTCATACACTGCAATACATTTACGCTCCATTCTTTCATGACCGCCACCCTGAACCTTATGTCATCAGATCGTTTTCACCTACATTAAAATCGTTTGCTCTGTTCCATGTCATTGATGTGGGATTCACTAAGGCCCTCCTATGACGGATCGCTTCTTGTCGACATCAACTCATTATCCAAGAAGTCGATCTAGGAATTTCAGTACTTTGAAGCTTGCATGCCTCAATGGCAAGTTTCTCACTTCCGGCAACAAGTTTACATCAATGGCCTTCGACCGAAAGATTTTGCGTGGTGTTCGACACCAAGTCCCTTTTTCACACCGCATGAATTGTACTGTCTGACCTTGAGGGTCATCATCATTATCGGTGATTCCTCTCGCGCCTGTTAATAGCTTACATCATTGGCTGGTAATCAGGCGATGTCTTTCCATGTTTGACTCCAGAACATCTCTCACATGGATCGACTTTTACTTCGAGTGAAGATCGAACGATATTGAAGACCCCGGATCTAGTTTCATCCATCCGGGCTGCGATATATATTCAGGAAAATAAAGACATCAAATGTACATCATTACTGCACAGATAAGCATCCAAACTAAGGGATGATGGCTCTACCAGAATCATCAGTATGCACACAGATGATTGTCTGTCATATGTACATGAAAATGAATTTATAAAGCTGAGAATGGGAATGCCGGCCTCAGCCAGATCATGAAAATATTATGAAGATAATGTATTGTATTGTATCTTATTACAGGTCGCCTTCCAGCTCGAAAAACTTTCGGATCCTCATGATAAAGCATTTCACCTAACATCAAAAGATTAAAGATCTCATGCTTTAGGGGGCAACTGTTATAGACATTTTTGGGCACTGCAACCCAAATCATACATGTCCATAAACCAAGGGCTCCTAAGTCCTTAAAAGTGTTGTTTCATACCCTAAAGGAACAAGGTCAACTGATTACATCATCTCCTAGAAGTTCTCCATGAACAACTACTCAGAACTGATCAAAACTAGACCATCTCACCTGCTCCATGGTCAAAGTGTGATGCATCCCACCTAATGCACACGAGAGGTGCGATGCATACTGAAAAGCCCTTCTATAGGGTGCGATGGACGAGAATAGACAAGTGGCGGAGACAGTTTGCGAGGTGGATGATCATGGAATCTTCCAGAAACTTCTCCTGTGACACTTGCCTCTCAGAATCGCCCAAGGATGAGTAAGAGATCAATGAGATCTCCAAGTGGAATCAAGAACTATCAGAGAGAAGACACTAATAAAAAACCCAGAGCTGACTCACACCTCTACAAATATCTATATATAGATCTCTCATCCCAGAGATCCAGAGGTTGGAGGCTGGAATTTTGTATCTTGTAAGGAAGTGCTACTGGTTTCTTGGTGTAACATCATAGTGTTGGGTGATCTAAGCTTTTCATGAGGTGAAGAAGGGATTTCTTGCTGAGAGGATGACGCTGGGTTAGAACAATTGGTTGTAATCCTCTTTTCTATTCTTGATTATTAATAAAGCTATTCAAGTTTTCCTCCACATTCTTGTATGATTGATGATATATGCATTTGTGTGGTCAATATATATCTGGTCCCATATTGTTTATGATAGTAGATCTATGTTCTTGGATAGTTTTATGCTAATTTGATTCTATAGGTGCTCTTTGAAGCTGGGTAGACAAGGAATTGAGTGGCAAATATCTATCAGAAGGGAGAGGAATCAAGCAAGGAGCCAAGCGCAAGACAGAGGTTGGTCTCCTTTGTTCCCCTCTTATCTACTTCTCATAAAGGAAAACGAAAGTGGGTTTTAGTTTGTTTGTTTCTAAGGTAGCTACCAGCCTTAGTGGGACTAGCAGCTCTACATAGACACTATATTTCCTGATAACACCTATCCTCAGATCATCGTTCATCATGGTTATGGGTCATCCACAAACCCACACTTCATTGAAGTCCATTTTCTAGGCCGCACACTGTCAGTATCATTGTTGGTCACAAGAATTACAGGGTATCTCTATCCTCATATCTTTGTTCATCATGGTTATGGGTTAACCACATAAAACCCTTCTCTTCAATGGCTCTTCATATTCAACAAATGCATTGCAGTAGGGAACTTCACACAATGGGGACCATTGCTTCTTAAGGAGGGAGGAATGATCCAAATGGAAAATGGCATCAACCTATGGTATTCATCCACCCATGGAATTTACCCATGGTATTGTAAGTGGCATCCACTCATAGTATTTATCCACCCATGGTATTGTAAGTGACATCCACCCATGGTATTCATTCACCGATTGTATTTTCCCATGGTATTGTTACATCCACCCATGGTATTCATTCACCCATGGAATTGACCCATGGTATTGTGACATCCACCCATGGTATTCATTCACCCATGGAATTGACCCATGGTATTGTGACATCCACCCATAGTATTCGTTCACCCATGCAATTGACCGATGGTATTGTAACTAAAAAATACTATAAGTAGCAAGTCGCATTTTGTAAAAGGACGTATGGTCCGCCACAATGTATCCTTTATAGTTATTATCGGTTTTAATAAAAAAATTCTTTGTGGTTTTATTTACTATGTGTTTTGTCATTTTCTTTCTAGCATTGCAATTCTTTAGATCTTAGGGGCCTCCCCCACAAGATCCATTTCAATCTTTTAGATCTTGGGGGCTTCCCCCCAAGATCCGAATCATCCTTCGTGGTTGAATTATACGAGTTGATCGCAATGTTGGTAGATGACAAGGGAAGTGGAGGCTTGACGGTTCGATTTTCTGGACCCTAGAGTTAGTGTGAAAATTGGAATCCTTTGAAGATAAGACCATGCACACTATTGATCACTAGCTTAACAGTATCATAGGAGTGCTTGTGACAGAGTTTGTGGTCGATACTTCAGTCAGTTACAGTGAAGCGAAGCGCCGCTTATTCAAGGGGCCGCGAGGTAAGTATTTGAAATCATAAAATACTTGGATTAATATGCTCTTGTATGAAAAGTGGGTTATGTAGTTACCTTGATGTTTGGGGCTACACAAAGTGGAAGGAATTTTAAGGACGGAGGAAGAAGAGGCCCTAAATATAGCTCGTTGATTGAGCCTCCTCTTAGCGACAATGAAGGAGAAGCACAGGCTTCCCCGCTGAGCGCTATTCAGTTGATAAGACAGGGATTCCCATGAATACCTGCCACACCTCCATCCTCACCTAATCCATCTACACTACCTCCATCCTCACCTCCACCACTTACTTCCTCACCTCCACCGCTTACTTCCTCACCCACACCGCTGACACCTTCATTTCTTACTTCCTCACCCACACTGCTGACATCTCCACCGCTTACTTCCTCACCCACACCGCTGACACCTCCACCACCATTCAACATGGTGAACTCCATAAAGCTACCTGTGTTCAAGGGTGTAGGAAATGAAGATCCAAACTAGTTTTGGTTCGTCGTGAAGGCCATGAGGGAAGCTCAGGGTATCAGGGATGATCAAATGAAGAAATAAACATTGGTTAGTGCTTTACAAGACCACACACTGACTTGGTACATTAAGTACTGCACTAATAATCCAACGTCTGTGTTGGTTGATGTCCAGACTACGTTGAATAAGTAATTTAGTAGACCTAAGTCTGAGGCGCAATAAATTGTGGGATTCAAGGAGATCATGATGAAGCCTAGAGAGACACCTTGGGATTTAGATCAAATATTTAAGTGTATGATCTGTGAAGCCAACATGAATCTGAATAATGGGCAGCACTGCGAATGGTTTATGGCCTCACTCCTACCTCACCTAAGGGTTGCACTATCACAAAAAAGTATCGGGACCCAGCCGGAAGCTCTGGAAATCATGATGAGACTACACGAGACACCAATGCAGGATGCTAATCTGGAGGTTCAATAGATTCACGCATAGTTGCAGAACCTTTGCCTCGAAATGGAGAGTCTGAAGAAAGATAGAACAACTCAGCCAGAGGCGCATAAAGAAGTGTGGTACCTAAAGTGAAAAAGCCAGGGGCATGACAAAGACCATTATCCTGTTTTCGCAAATTATGTTGCATCAGGGGGACCAATGTGTCTGGGGCCGAAAGCTGCAGTAGGGCCAATTACAGGGCCCGCGCTATGGTGTGCTATTTGTGAGGTAGTTGGGAAACATGCGATAGATAATTTCCATTTGCTGCAAAAATTTGTACAGACACCTAAACAACTCTTCTGCAACCTTTGTCAATCTGTGGGTCATGATGAGTGCAATTGCCAAAGTTATGAATTAATGATGCACAGGACACCTGCATATAAGGTGTAGGCATAAACGCGACCTCCGCACCAAGGTGTTAGAGGAGCACGAGGAGAGTATCAGGGGTGCGACCAAGGCCGAGGTGGAGGAGGACATGGTAGAGGTCGAGGGCAGATTATTTGTTGCAATTGTGGAGGCCCAAGACACTATGTGCGAGACTGTCTGAATCCGATGCAACTTTCATGCCACTATTGCACTCATTTTGACCATGCAATGGAGGATTGCCTTATATTGTTAGCCAAGATACATGAGAAGGGGGCACAACCTCAGCAACTAACTCAAAACCTGTAGATGATGAGGGATGAACCTTGCGAGGAAGACCCAAGGTAAATATTGTGCTGTGGAGTGGAGTGACGATTGGTGAGGATAAGGGGAAGCAACCTGAAGAAGGCGAGTGGGTCCGCAAAGCACTAGAAAAGGAGACTGGTTTTGATCTAGAACATGAAAAAGAAACATTTATGGATGGAAAGAAATGTTTCATTGAGGCCTCTACCTCAGGGCGTCAGGAGGAAACTGGTTGAAGAAATGGACCCATCCATGATTACCACGTTCTTGGAGACCTACGTGAAACTACTCCACGATAGTAAGGCTTTGAAGGGACTGCAAGGACTGATCAATAGGTGCACTTGCAAGGGAACTACTACTGACAGACCATGCATAATTAGGAATATTGGTAGGCATAAGACATGAATTGGACATGAGATGAGACTCACCGTGTAGATAGGAGAATACGAAATGGACCAAGTTATCTTAGACCTAGGGTCTGACGTGAATGCTTTTCCGAAATAGACATGGGAAAGAATGGGGAGACCTATGCTATTGTGGTCTCTAATTCAGTTAACGATGGCGAATCGGTAGAAAATCAACCCAATGGAGATGTTGGAGGGGTTGACAATTGATATCAAAAGCATGAGTGCACTAGCGGATTTTGAAGTGATAAAGATTGTGGATGACAACAATCCCTAACCCACACTCCTTGGGATCAATTGGGCCATTGACATGAATGGGGTAATCAACTTGAAGAAGCGAAAGATAATATTTGAGAAGAAATTACTCCATGTAGTGGTGCCACTGGACCCTACAGAAGGACTGCGCTATACTGAACTGGCCAGTGATTATGCAAGTGATGACAATTTCGACCAAATTTACAAGATAATGACGCGAGATGAGGATTGGGTGAATCTGACAGCAGACGGACATATTGCATGGGACTGCGAGAGCTCCTACACATCAAATTTAGACGAAGAACTAGAGCACTGATAGAATTGATTGCATGAAGCGTCCATGCTGCCCTGTAATATGATGAACATATCGTTACACTTTGTATCATCAGAGGTAAGAAATCTGCCTCACTATGATGGGTTAATTGATGTCGATCACTTTTTGGATGAATTTGAAAGGGAAGTGCTAGAGGAGCACTGATTCTAGGCATTGGAATGGGTGTTGCGCGCTATACCTGCAAGATGGTGGCGTACGCATAATGATAGTTTTGATGATTCACGTGAATATAGAAGGATGATGAAGGTGTGCTTTGGCCACCCGGAGGTATGATTAATAGAAAAGTATGATGGGAGAAATGAGCCGCATGATCATTTGGCCAAATGAATTGAAGTTTATGGAGCGAAGCCTCAGCTAGAGTGGGTCCATATATTTTGTCATACCTTGGACATTATACCAATGAATTGGTACTTGGAGATAGAACTCCACCATGGCACTAAAGAATGGGGTGTTTTTTACCAAGGATTTTTTATGACATTCAATTTTGAGGATGTATTTGAATCTATTGATGAAGCATTGCAAGAGGTTAAGACAAAAATCTTTAGGATAATATAGGATCCTCTAGATTTGATTCAACATGATTGGACTACCCAGCTGAGCCACGCACTAGAGTGTTACAATGTAACAACGGAAGAAGAAGATGTTGACCAAGAAAGATTAATATCTTGGAGACTGAAGGTCGCCGCAAATTTGAAGGACCACAACTAGAGAACCTTGACATAACAGAGCCACTAAAAACTAGACAGGTGAATATTGGCACAGAGGTAGAGCTGAAGTTTGCAAATATTGGGGATTACTAAGACGACGTGACAGTAGATAAGGTCGCTAAACTACTCCGCGAATTTCAGGATCTGTTCCCCATGAAGTTTTCAGATCAGAAAGGGATAATAGGAGATCTGGGTGTCATGAAGATCACCCTAAAACTGGACATGAAAAATGTGAAGCAAAGACATTATCGCCTCAAACCGAAGTATAAATAAAGGGTCCACCTAGAGTTAGATAAGATGCTGGCAGTAGGCATCATTGAACTAGTCGAAGAATCTGATTGGGTGAGCCCAATATTAGTTCAGGAAAAGAAGCAGAAGGAATAAATAAGGATATGTGTAGATCTCAGGAAATTTAATGATGTGTGTGTGCATGATCCCTTCCCAACTCCATTCACCGATGAGGTCCTCGATAATGTTGGTGGCCAAGAAGCATATTCATTCACTGATGAGTTCTATAGGTACCATCAGACCAAGATCAAGATGACCTTTGTGACTGAATGGGGATGCTTCCAGTATATGGTGATGCATTTTGGGCTAAAGAACATGCGAGTGATATTTTTGCATATAGTCATCGTGGCATTCAACGATTTCATTCATAAATTTTTGGAAGTATATTTTGACGATTGGATAGTGTTCGGACTAGTGAAGCGCCATGTGGCAAGTCTACGCTTGATGCTAGATACATGTCGGAGGTACCAGATTGCACACAATCTAAAGAAATGTTTTTTTTTGTCCCTTTTGGGATCTTGCTAGGTCATGTGGTATGCAAAAGGATTGATGGTAGACCCTGCGAAGATCATGGTCATAGTAAAATTGGAGGTGCGAAGGAGTGTGAAACTGTTGCGTGCAACACTGGGGCATATGGGATACTATAGAAAATTCATCAAAATATATGCCTAGATCACAATGTCAATGGAAAAATTGGTAAAAAAGGATGTGACATTTTGTTGCAATGAAGAATGGCAAAAGAGCTTGGATATGCTAAAGGAGAAATGGTCACTGCGTCGATCCTAGTCTTCCCGGATTGGAAGAAGAAATTTCATGTGCATGTGGACGCATCATGTATTTCACTAGGAGTAGTACTAACACAGGTCGATGAAGGGGATTTGGATCACCCTATAGCGTTCGCAAGTAGGAAGTTGTCCAAAGTTGAGAGAAATTATTCCATGATAGAGTGCGAAGGACTAGCTATGGTGTACGCGCTCCAAAAGTTCAAGCATTATTTGTTGAGTGGAAATTTTAAGATGTATACAGACCATTCGACATTAAAATACCTGGTCAACAAGCTTGTGTTGGGGGGGAAGATATGCAGGTGGCTGTTGTTGTTCCAGGAGTATGATTTTGAAGTTATTGTGAAACCAGGACGCTTGAATGCTCGACTAGATCAGCTGTCACACATTGAAACGGGAGAGGAACCTACGAATTTGGAGGAAGGACTAACCGATGTACAACCCTTTGCAGTGCGCGTCGTGGATAGTCACTTTGAAGATATTATACACTTCTTGACGACGTGAATGGCTTCGAAAGGTTATACAAGTTAACAAAATAAGGAACTAGTGGTGTGCATGGTGAACTTTTCTGTCATTGCAAGACACTTGTACAAAATGGGCTTAGATGAAGTGTTACAACGTTATGTGCTAGAGTTTGTACGAAACAACATCCTTGCTGAGGTGCATAATGGAGCTGCAAGAGGTCATTATGTAGGAAAAGCAGCAACGCAGAAGATTCTATGCACTAGGTTTTGGTGGATGACCTTGCATAAGGATTCAAAAGCATATTGTAGGGCATGCAATGCATGCCAAAGGACAGGCAGGCCCTCATGCATGGATGAGCTATCATTTAATCTGCAAATATCGTTACAACCTTTTGAGAAGTGTGCAATTGAATTTGTAGGACTAATTCAGCCTCCAAAAAAGAAGACCAGTGTGCGGTACATAATCATCGCGACTGAGTACATAACTAGATGAGCGTAGGCACAGCTTGTGAAGGTCTATACAAGTGTGACAGTAGAAAAAATTATCTTTGAGTATGTACTCACAAGTTTTGGTTGTGAAAAAATTTTAATGAGCGATTGTGGTACACACTTTCTCAATGAGACGATCAGCGCAATGACAGAAGAGTTTCAGGTTTACCATCAAAAGATCATACCCTATCACTTGCATTCTAAAGGAATAATAGAAGCTTTTAAATATATATTGGAGAACATGGTAACAAAAGTTTGTAATGCTTAAAGGAATGATTGGGATGTGCGCGTACCCGTGGTACTATGGGCTTATAGGACAACTTGCAAGACACTGACTGGACAAATGTCATTGACATTGGTTTATGGCATAGAAGTTGTGATGCTAATGGAGTACATTGTACCTAGTCTATGCATAGCGACATTCACTAGAATGGTGGATCGTGATGCCTTGGAGGAGAGGCTCGCACAGCTAACAGATCTTGAAGAAGATAGATTTCTAGTTGGATTCCATCAACAAGTTCAAAAGGACCACGAAAAGGTATGGCACGATCGACACATCAAACTGTGCACATTCAAGGTAAATTATTTAGTTCTATTATATGACAGCAAGTTTGATAAATTTCCAAGAAAATTATGGATGTATTGGCTGGGGCCATATGTCATCAAGGAGATTATCGATGGTGGAGCAATTGAGTTGGTAAAGTTGAATGGAGAACCATTCCCAGGGCGAGTGAATGGTAACCAATTGAAGCCATACACCGGAAATACGGATAGATGACTACATGATGGAAGCACAGTCTTATCACTCCAGGCAGTTGAAAGGAGGCACGAAACTATAAACTACACTATCCGGGTTGGGCAGATACGTGATTGGGGAACTGTGTGGAATGAAGGAATGTCATAGTGTCAGCAAAAACGCACAGGGAGTTGTGCTATCCAAAAAGGGACCACGTAGGGCAGCTGGAAAGTGACCATTATGGTTACTGTTCATGACTTGTCAATGGGAAAATGGCCAAATGGAGCGGGGGGGCTACATTTAAGTTGGAATTTAAGGGCAAGATCTGTGAAAATCTGCCGCCAATCCAGCATCTATAAACGAATTTTGGGGGTAACGGTCAGATTTGGATTCGAAAATGCCTATAAATTACAGGTGGTTGCCCAACGAAAAACACTTGGCATTTTGAGAATTGAGGTATTGAGCTGTCATGCACGCATGAACTGTGATAACTTTGAAGATTTGATAGTGATTTTAGTGTTTGATAGGTTTCCAAAATAGACACAGGAGTCGTTGTCTAGTATTATGTTGGCACTCACAAAATTCACGAGTGCAGGAGAAGCAATGGCAACAAAGGGAGCTGCCCTAGAGGTAACAATGGCAGTTGAGGGAGCTACCCTAGAGGTTGAGAGCGTCAAAGTACCGGTCGAAGTGCCTAAATCACCAAGGATGCCTAGGCTGAGGCCTACATCAACCAAGGAGGGTCAAAAAGCAAAGAAAGATAAGCAGAAGGCACCACATCCAGTGCGCGCATCACCCAGAAAGCACCCACAGAAGGAGAAGCCCACTGTGCAGGAGAAGAGCAAGGGAATTGACCTGGAGCCTGAAGAAGATGTTGAAGAACTCCATATGGGTGAGGAAGACATTAACTTGGGGGAGGAGGATGTTGATGTTGAAGGTTTTGACCCTATATCCAAACTACCCGAATACATTCCTCCGCGTAGAGGAAAAATAAAGGTTTTGAAGGACATTAATGAAAGTAAGGTCACGCTACATACACCCTTACTGCTGGAAAAAATCATCTTTGAAGGACTGCGCCTAGGGTGTGTTCCCAAATTAAAATTGGAGAATTGGGATCTCGTTGATACGGAACGCTTTCCCCACTTAGTGATGGATCATGTCATGCACTACGTCTTCTACAAAGACTCGGGTGTGACCATGCTGGAGCCAAGAAAGTGGGTAAAAGGGGTGGATAAGGTGGGTATGTTAAACTTGTTGTGGGTACTGCATTACAACCACATTCCCATAACCATGGTAGTGATCAAGTAACTATTGTTCTTGGTGCATGATGGGTGCCTGTGGCTAGAGGAGCCGATACTAATCACTGACATACTGATCCCTAAGATCACTTGGCTGTCGCATGCAAGAGAAAATCTAGCCATGGAATTTGGCAGAAAGACAGATGAGCATGACCTCATTGAAGTAATGAAGGATAAATTTAAGCTTGCAAAGAAGCCACGCAGTTACTCCATCACTAGCATAACCAACCCCATGGTCAAGGTAGTCACTTAGATTATGGCAGACAAGATTATGTGGAAATCTCACGCGGATGAAGTGCCAAGGCCAGTAGTATCTTTAGCGTCCCAGTGAGCGGAAGGCATACAGTTCAACTGGGTGCACTACCTCTATAGTGAGTTTCTTGTTAACTGCAGAGAGGCACACAATCAAAGCAATACATTTCACTACGCATGGTTGCTGCTGTCCATAGTGTTGGTCGCATGGGAATTACTAGAGGATAGTAAGTTTACTCCGGTCACGCAAGACTTGCCGAAAGCAGCGATGTTCGCTTTGATCTGGGCTATGAAGGACCCCAAAAGGGTTAAGGAAAATAAGATCTTTTGGATCTTAATGGAGATGAGTATCCACATCGCCATCAACTGCAAGCCGCCGTTGTCATTGGTAGTTTTTTATCAGCTGATAGAGTATGTGGAATTCAAGGCTAACTTCCACCATGTCTCCATGTGCACGTGGAGGGATCTTGAACAAAAGCGGTATGACCTTTCATACTTGGCCATAGATGACATGATTTTAGCAGTCTTTGGTCGTTGGCCAAAATATTGGCGCATCGCTTCAGACTTGATAGCTGGGTCTAGCAAGTCTGCAGCATAGCGAAAGAAGGAAGAGGCCAAACGAAATATGGAACAACTAGCAGAAAAGAGGAAGAAGGAGGTTGAGGATAAAGCTAGGGTATATTGTGTTGTCAAAAAATAGATAGAGGAAGAAGAGGAGCGCGAATCTGACAGGAGTCAGAAGTTTCCTTCCCCAGAAAAAGAAGAGGAGGAGGAACAACAAAAAATGCAGGGAAGAGCGGACCCAGACACTACTTTTTTTTGGATTAAGTGTAATAGGGAACCAGAGAAAGTAGGGCCATGGAATAATTCCAAGGCCAGCAAGACTTCCCTCGATCCGATCACCTTAATAAAAGGTGATCTAAATGATATAATTGGTGATATGGTGATGGATGCCACCGTAAAACTGCTACAGTAGTTCGAGCAGCAACAAAAGTAGACATTGGGCACCATTTAGATGGGTCTGCATGAGCTGCAGATCCAAGCATCACAAGTGCAGACCAATGTGGGTTGAAGTAGCACGGCATCAACCAGCTTGGCGCCTGGGACAATTAAAGCAGCAGAGATGGTTCGCTCCTTGGACCCCTGGTTTATTACATTTCTAGATGGAGCACTGATCGCAGAACTAGAATATGATCGGGCCACTATCTACACCCTCTAGAAGGTTGGGCTAGACTTAGTCGCGCTTCTAAGAGAAGCCCTTCACATCCTACATGATGGTGTGATCGCAGAACTTCGGGCTCAGGAACAATGAGCATTGAATGTCATTAGTGAGCAGAAGGTGAAAAACACCCAAATCTTTGCTGAGAAGACTTCTGCCATCAAGCTCTTTAAGGCTATCAGGGCGAAGAATGAGCGCACTACCAAGGTAGTGTCAGAGGCATCTAGGTCTGTCCCCAAGATGGATATTCCTCAAGATGCGCCATTAGACAAACGAATTCGAAAGCCCGCTGCTAGAGTGTGCAAAGTGAGATTAGAGTTGGACAAGGTTCAGTTGGACCTAAACCTTAAGATCACAGAACTTGCATTGAGGGACCATCCCTCGACCTGGCTAGAAGTAAAGGAGCAGCGCGAGGCCATTGTAAGAGATTCAGTAGTAATTTTAGATAGCACAGTGAAGGAATGCACAATGCTCTTTGAGCAGGCACTCGAAGTGGTTACCAATTTGTAGGAAGATCCCACCTTGCAAAGGTTGGAAATGAAGGCCCAGGAGCCGGAGTAGAGATATGATGAAGCCAAAGCTATGGTGTGCATTGTCGCCCTTATGTAGAGGCTAGCAAAACTATAGGAGGCAAAGGTGTTAAAGGAGTAGGTGGATGCAGCGTAGTGCAAAGAGGGTGTTCTCAAGGCCAGAATAGGACCCTGACTTGATGAAGCCTATGTGCTCACAACCACCATAGAAGGAAAATTGGCTAGTATGCAGGGAACTCAGTAGAAGGTACAGGCAGGTAGCTCAAGGCCAGCAACAAAGAAGCTAGTTGAACAGATGAAGTAGGCGGCAACATAGTGCACTGCCAAAGTTACAGTGGTATAGGTAGATATTGGAGGTCTTCACGACAAGATCTCCACGCCAACAGAGTGACTTGAGGGCAAGTCAACAGATTTGTGTTGGGGGCCTATTGGGAGCAGGTTCCCTGGGGTCAATTATGGGGTTAAAAGCCCATGTTTTGGGGCCGAAAGCCCACGTTTTGTGTAAAGTCTTTGCATTTTGTGGTCACAGAGCATGAAGATGTAAAGAGTTACTAATGGTTTTCTGCCATTCTTTTGTATAAGTCATGTTGGATCTAGAGATCTACCCATGGTCCGTGGACCATGGGATTGTATAAAAATGAGGCATTAGAGGAGTCTAAGATAGTCAGTTCAGTTCAACTAAGTAGTCAATGGTGAAGTCTGAGTTTGTAATCAGTTTGTGAGAGCTAAGGGCAAGGAGTCTTAGCCTAGGAAGAGGCTCTGCAGATGAGTGTGCAGAGGCATAGGGTAGAAGTCTACAACTGAGTGTGTGGACCCTTGCAGCTGTGTACACAGGGTAGTCAGAGCCTGTACTGGATATTTGAATCAATAATAAAAAGGAGTGTTTTGAAATTACCTGTGTATTGTACTTTTGTTCATCGCATGCGATTATGTTATGTTGAATACTGGGTTTATGTTTTAATGCTACTCTGATGCGTGAATCTATATGTTTCTCTATTTTATATGAACGTAAGTAGGAATATCTATTTATGCAAAGATAATCGTAATGCATGTTAAAGTAACCAATACTTAAGTGAATCTGGGTTGATACATAAGTAAGAGTAATTACAGGGGCGCATAAGTTCCTAATATATCTATTTAGGGCCTATGAAGGATGAGCTAATACTTTCGCGGAGGTTGGGAGGATGAATAAGAAGAATATACTGATAAGCCTAAAAGGCTTATCAACTTGCACGAAGAAGGAGTTGAACGTAGAAAAATGACGTCACAACCATCTCAGGGTGCAGAAACTTGGTTCCTACATCCCCCCATACTGCTTCAGTTGAGAATTCAATCCACGCTCCACGAATTGATGCCAAAAGGGCTAGTAGTGTAGGGATTTGCTTCACTAATTAGCGCTCAACCTGGGTCAGGGCCCATCAAGCCAACATCCACCAAGCCTGGCCTTAACTTCTAAATATGGGAATAATGGTAAACCTAGTGCAGAGACATGGGCCTCAACACTGATTGCATAACTTGATCAATTTAGAAAAGAAAAATTTTCTAGCAAATTCTAAAAGCTTACTGATGCACCCAAGATTGACTTGATGGATGATTTTCTTTAGATGGAGAAAGTGGCGGCCTCTCGCCTTATGCTAGATTTGGTGAGATAGGAATACAAAAGGAAGACAAATTAACTTGGAAGAGTGTTATAGGAGGTTGAAGTGCTTCATTTGTTCAAGAAGAGAAGGCTTCCTTGGAAGAAACTCTTGCATAGAGATAGCTGGAGCTTCTAGCTGCCAATGAGGAATGCTCTGATTTTACTGCTTTGATTTAACTTCTTTGCAAGAAAAATTAACTGCTTTGCATGCTATAAATGTTTTGAATGAATCTACTTTAGTTAGTCTTCAAGACTTCAAGATAAGATTGTTGTAATCCTCGATACAGAAGCTAAGGGTGCCAATTTGCATAAGGTATTGGAGGATGTAAGAAATGCAACAATAGTTGATGAAAGTGCAACTGATCCTTATGTTTGCATTAGACCATTAATAAATGTAGAATCAACTTCTCTTTCTGATTCTAGAAGTAAAATTCATGTTATTGAAGTAGAATTAGCAACTGCTATTTCTAGTGTTTTCAACTTCGTACAACATATAACTCAAGAAACTGGAAATACACATTGTAGAGCTTCTAAATTTTGTAGGCTAGATGCCATCATTCAGGAGTTTACTAAGCTAGTGGATCAATTTTTACCTAGAAAATAAAAACTTGTACAGTTAATTACTAAACTCATAGCTTTCCTATCCCTAATTAGGTCAATGTTTGCTGATGATTATGATGAAATTTCACAAATTGGAGACACTACCTTTGAAAGCAAAACCTATGACAAGATACAGTTTCATTTTCACAATAATTAGTCTAGAAAATATATTATTTTGGGACAATAAAGTAACAAAAGCATTCAATTTCCTTTGCTGAATGGAAAGTTTCGCATAATTTGGAAGTCTAATAGCATTCAAGTTGAAAAATAAGCATCAGAATCTATGTTGAAGAACCATGTGCATAGATATGCAGATTTAGAGGAGGATTTTATGCAATTGAAGGCCCAAAAAGTTAATCTAGAGAATATTATAGCTAGAACATAATTCAGAAGCTTAATAGGAGTCAAGTTGAAAAAGTAGCATTGGAATCTGAGTTGAAAAACCATGTTCATAGATATGAAAATTTGAAGGAGTTTTTTATGCAATTGAAGACCCATAAAGATAGAATGGAGAATATTGTGGCTAAAACATAATTTTAAACCTTGAATTCTAACAGTTTTCAAGTTTAAAAAACAACATTGGTATCTAAGTTGAAGACCTATGTGTTACAGACATATTTGGGCACTGCAACCCCAATCTTATATGTCGATAAACCAAGGTATCTTTAACCCCCAAAAGTGTTGATTCATACCCTAAAGGATCATGGTCAACTGATTACATCATTTCCCAGAAGTTCCACTTGAAAAACCACTTAGAATTGGCCAAAACTGGACCATACTGACTGCTCCACTGTCAAGGTGTGATGCATAGTGACTCCTACACTAGACAGGTGCGATGCATACTAAAGAGGCCTTCTGTAGGGTGCGATGAGAGAGAATGGACAAATGTCTGAGACAGTTTTCTAAGTGGATACTCATGGAATCTTCTAGAAACTTCTCCTAGGACACTTGCCTCTCTGAATTCACCCATGGATGAGTAAGAGATCCAAGAAATCTCCAAGTGGAACCAAGAACTACAAGTGGAATGACACTAATCAAAAACCCAGAGATGACTCACACCCTTGTAGATAAATGGATCCCTCATCTGAGAGATCTAAAGGCTGGAATTTTGTAATTTGTAAGTGTTGATAGTTTGTCTTTGAGAGAGAACATTTTATTGTTGGGTGATCTTGCTTTCAATGAGGTGAAGAGGGCTTTGATGCTGGGAGGATGATGCTAGGTCAGACAGCTAGGTTGTAATCCTATCTTCTATTATTAATAAAGTTCTTTGAGTTTTCCTCCATACAATTGTGTACTTGTGAATCTTGTTATTTGTGAATGCCATTGTATGTTCAATATATTTCTGATTTTGCATTGTTTATGATATAACAGATCGAGATGCTTTGATGGTGTTTTGTTACTTTGTTTCTACAGGTATTCTCTAAGCGAGACAAGTAGGAGAGGAGTTGCAAGCTCTATCAAGGGGGAGGGAAATCAAGCAAGGAGTCAAGCGAAAGATCCAAGTTGGCCCCTTCTACTTCTCTCTTATCTATCATACATAAAGGAATTCGCAAATTGCTTTGATTGTTTGTTTCTAGGATAGCTGCCAATCCTAGTGGGACTAGCAGATCGAAAAGACACTACTTTTCCCCGAAACAAAATGGCGACTCCATTTGGGAATGAATAATTTGTTTGTTTGTTATCGTTTTTTACTTTATAAACTATAGACAGAGCCCGAAGTTATCCAAATAGCCTTCGAACTGCTTTTGCTATACAATCGCAAAGTAGACGAATGTTGCTTCAGTCAATCTCTAGTTTAGTTTATGAGCTAAACTTCTAACTTACAAGCATCCTAGATGCCCTTGTGGTAGCTCATTAACCTCCCAAGATCATACCCCTATGCGTTTCTCTTTACTGTCCATAATAGCTCAGCTTAATCCACTGAAATCAACTGTAGATTTGAGCCAAAACCCATCTCAGTTGCACTCCTTGGTCCATCGCACTATCTCTAACTACAAGCCAGTATGCATCACACTTCCCGTGTGTAGCAGGTGAGATGCATCCCTGTTTCTCTGAGGCATAGGTGTGATGACTGAGTAATCCTATTTCTCTCCTTCAAATTTGGGTTTTTTGTCCTTGTTTCAGCTCTGTTTGATTGATCTGCTACTTATGAACAATATCTCATTATTGAAGCCTCCTTTCTTTACATAGTTCAGACTCCATCGATAATTATTAGTAAATGTTTTTACGTATTTGTCTATCATTTACAATCTCTTGTCGAAAAGTTACATAAACCAAACTTTCGTTTTTGTTAAAAAAAAGAGAAGTGTCGTAAAGTCTTCCTTCTCTAGATAGCTGATTGAACTTTTTGTTTTGTATTTGATTTGATTTATTGTTATTTGAAGTGTCAAAAACTTTTTCTATTCGAAATTGAAAAGTGTCATTTAGTCTTCCTTTCCATTTTGAAAAGCAATTGTTGAAATGTCGCTTTGAAGAAAATAATTCAGATCTATACTTAGTTTTCCTTTTTGGCATTCCTCACATTAAGGGAATGAAAAACAAATACATGCATTTGCATTTTCATTTTGGCTGTGTGCGAAAAATGATTTAGGAAAAGTGCATTTAGTGTGTGCTCTTTGCTTTTTGGTTGAAAGAATTGTAATCTTCCTTCCTTAGTATCTAGGATTTTCATTGCTAAAAATAAAGAACGATTGTTTATCATTTTAGATTTCATATTTAGGAATTTTACATCTACATCACGTGGTGAACCTTGAAATACAAAATTCTAAACAAGATCATCTCTAAAATAAATCTCAATGAACTTAACAACGCTTTGGAACCTAACGCAACACATCTAGAGGTCTAGGCTAGAGACGTGTTTCGGCATCGAAAAATATAGTAACTATCATTTTCATCGAAGGTTGGGTGATTCCTCCTCTTTGATACGACACGTGCTAGCATGGACTTGTGCTCCCTGTACCGTCGAGTATATATTGGGAGACCACAATAGGCTTATATCCTGTATCCATAGGAAGCCGTGTTTGTCACCCTATCGATCGCAATGCACTGAACACAACATTCAGGAAGATTGACTACCGTACATAAGTCCTTGGTAATTTCTCTTTAATTTACCACCAAGGTGTATATTGCAGTTTTACGATTGGTTTGGTAATCCATCTATCTAGATCTCTAGAGTAGTCACTTTCGTTCCTTTTTGACTCCTTAAAAGAAAAGGTCCATTTGAGCACTTGTCACTTCAGGCTCATTGAAAATCGAAGGGGACTAGAGTCATCTTTAGCGTTTTCTCGACCCTTAAAAATTGACAAATAAAAGTTGTGTCAAAGCATCATTAAAATTTATTAAATTCAGAATAACAACATTTTCCCTTTAATTTTGAGTTGATCAAGTAATTTGCAATTGTGGAAGAAAGTCAATCAAAACCCCTTTGTTCAGGGATATTAGTGAGTCAACCGTCTTTGACTCTAGAAACGAAACCATTCTGGGCAAAACGGTCTCATTTAACTGAGACCAATTCTCCTACTCTATTTGAAACTTGTGTTTAACCAACATCATAGACTATAGTTACTCCTATCGTTTCTGGTAGCTTCGCCTTTACAGAAGAAGTCCCACAGTTACAAGAGGACATTAGAACTGATCCTAGTGTAATAGTAGACACTTCCATACCTGAAACATTTCAAGCAAGAGCTGATCCAAAGACTGAAGCTCATTCACCTGAACATGGAAGTTGCAATCCAGAATTCAGAAAGTGTCACCCCTCCAGTATCTGTCACTGCAGAAGCTATACCTTCTTCGGCTCCAGAAATATTTTATGGACCTGATGATCTACCTCTTCCACTTGGATTAATTGCTATAGAAGAGATAGTAGAGGATCTTCCATCTAGTACCCCATTACAGTTTGGAACTGGGATCCACTTATATCCTTCTACCCCTAAAGTTAGTTCTTTTAATCATCCTTCATCACAAGTTCCTGTTGAATCGCTAGGAAAAATTTTCGATAGACTAAATATGTCGGAGCAACCATCAACATCTAGGATTGTGTCATCTGATATAGCCACAAGGGAACTTCCTACTGCTATTCCTACAATGTTTGACGGTATACCATTTGTCCCAACTAGTTATCAATCACTAGATGGAGTCCACTCAGGGACTGTTTCGACGACACGGTCTGTTCATATTTGTTCATCCGGAATCCTATCTCGCATTTCTTTTGTTGAAAATCAACAAATTGATCCTACATGCCAGTATCAATTTGGGCCGTCCAGCCTTTAAAGACCGATATATTCATTGAGCACTGGATTGCCACCATATGGAGGGTAGTATGCTTTTTCATTGTTCCCTCCTAGAGAACAACCATATGAGAGTTCACAACAAAATTCAGGTCAAACTAGAATTACATCCAGTGGTTGGGTACCAATACTTCCTCAACAACCAAGGGTTATATATTCAATGAAACTAATCCAACCTGTGTCAAATATTCCCACTGCACTTGCTATTGTGACTGTGTCGCAAGTACAAGAATTGCCTGTTGTATTTCAACCTCAAATCTCACAGGTTGCAATACAACAACCTCTTGTCTCTATGGCTCAATCACAACCTCAGGTTAGTGCTTCCATACCTAGAATGACTCAGGCTCAAACGGGTATTATCACTCTGCATCTTGGTCAATCATCTAGTATTGGGCAACAACAAATGGTCCAACAACCATGGTTGGTACAGTATCAACAACCGCAATTCCAGCAAACTTACCGAGGACCTGAGAAACAAGGATTTTTAGGTCATGGACAACCACATTTTCAAAATGGTTATCAAAAACCATACTATAATGGTTATGTCCATCAACCCTATCAAAGTTACCAGTATTAGATACATTATGTTGGTATGCAAAGGCCAACTGCTCAGACGATCCCATCTTATCCTTGGTATGCTTCGTCGAACCTGAATCAATAGTTGCCTTTTATAGCAACTCTAGAATTACCATATTTGAACCAGTTGACGGATGATCTAATTGCATACGCCCCTTGGTGGCTAGAGATTCCTCATAAACTTCCCTCTGATATTCCTAAATTTAATGGAAATCCAGGTGAAGATCCATCGAATCACGTAATGACTTTTCATTCGTGGTGTTCATCTAACACCCTAAATAATGATTCAATTAGGCTTCTCCTTTTTCAAATAACGCTAATTAGTCTGGCAGCAAAATGGTATATTGAATTGCCTAGAGCTTCGTTTGATAACTTCGACACCCTTGCCACTACTTTTTTAACCCACTTTCAGTTACCCATAAGGTACGAAACAGGGACAAAACTCCTTACCAACTTCAAGAAGACAATAGCCACTCATATATCTAATCATATTCATGAGTGGTGACATCGTTGACGAATGGTAAAGACGTATGTTCTTGATCATCTTTTAGCTGAGTGGTTTATTAAGTCCTTATTACCATCCATAACTGAGGACGTGGCAAAAGGAGGAGTTATCACTGAAGAGCAAGTCATTGCTCATGCCCAATATTTAGACTTGATCTATACTTAGTCTGGCACAATCTACAACAAAATTCCTGACACTCCCAGACTAGAATTTTCCATTCCCCCTCCTCCTAAATCGAACAAGGACTCTCACGCTAGCGATGGCGTAATCAGTACCTCAAGAACACAAACCGCAAAGGCTCAATCTGGTAAAGCCCTTGCAGTTTCTAGTCAAAAAGAAAATGACAAACCTCTTGCCTTGGATATTAATGCCATGTCATCTGGGAAGGAATCCAAAGAAACCAGGGGGCAAGAAGAAAGGGAAAAATAATAAGAAGAAACGGGATAATTCACCTCCTGAAAAATCCTTTAAAAACCCTACTGGGCAAAAGAAACCTCATCAACCATGTTTCATATGTGATGAGGACCATTTCATGAAAATTTGTCTGCATCAAGCTGAGGTTACAAAATTTTTAAAAGCTTCAAATACTTCAGCGGTGTTGACTGATCCATTTCAAAACCTAGAAACTAATCTGGTTGCTATAGATCGTGCAAGTGCTTATGCTATCCATCCTGAAACATCGAAATGATGCTTTGATATCAACAAGGAATAAAGATTATGGGAATCCACAATCATCAAACAACAAGGCTACAGATCAACCCAGTAGTTCGACAACAACTTCACCATAAGTTGTTTTTCCAATCATTCCTGAATTAACTATAAAACCGCCAAAGGGAGTAGTACAAAAATCGACATTTAATCCGCGTGCTCGAGTAGCACAGAATTATAATATAGTGGAGGATCTAGCTTAATCCCCATCCACTATGTCGACACTTGAGGTACTGCAAAATTGCCCCTCCCAAAAGTAGGCTTTGTTATCAGCAATAGGTGGGATTGATCCAAAGGATTCCAATCTTGTGTCCTTTAACCATAAAGGATACGAACCTCAATTACCAGCCCAACTCGCTTTCCTTATCTAGGAAAAAGCCCTCAATAAAACTATTCATCAAACAATCATTGATGAGGGAGCATCTACCTACATTATGTCAATGATTTGCTGGAAAATTTTAGGTTCACCACCCTTGTCGTGATCATCAACAACATTAAAAGCATTCGATGGAAGAACATACACACCATATGGGATTTTAAGTAACTTGCAAGTAGAACTGGGGGGCAAGACAGTATAAATTGAGGTCGAAGTCATTGATGGAAACCTTGACTACAATATCTTGCTAGGAAGGCCATGGATCTATGCTATGGCTGTTGTTGTGTCTACATATTTTAGAAAGATTGCATTTACCTTCCAAGGTGGAATTACAATCGTTGACCAACTAACCTTTTTCCCCAACAGTTCACAAGCTACTGGAAGCATTCCATTGATCCATGGAAGTTCCCAATCGCTTCAAAATATCGGAGTAGGTCTCCTAAAAGACCCTTCCTTAATGGGTACTTTTACCCTCCTGCCTCCAACCAATCTGGTGGAAGTGGCCACAGTGGAAACTTGTCATATGATATATTCTACATCATCAAAGATTAAGAAGAACTCCGACCATTTCAAAAGTGTGGATCATTGTGAGGTGTTGCTCCCGAGCCCCATTGAACCTTTGTAGCAATCAATATTCTGGGCCTAGGCAGTGAATCCAAATCAACACTCAGCAAATGTTTGGATAGATAGGTCTCTAGAGTATGGCACCTCTTCCGATCCTTGGTCTAGTATACATTCTACAGACGAAGGAATCATTCAGTCGATGATGATAGGAGAGACACCATGGGAAGATTACTACCATCGTTCCCACCTTCAAGATAACGATGAAGATTATTCGAGCGACCTTAATCATCCTTCAGTTTTTTATTTTCTATCAAATACTGCAAGTACAGTGGATTCTGAGCGAAATCTATCCAATATTGAGGAAACTATCGCCATGAATATCTCGACCAAACCTAATGTTGTAGAGAATATTCATGCTGGCAAATCATGTTCTCCTTCAGAACTGGAAATATACCGCACTCTCCTTCGCGAATTTAGAGATGTCGTCGCTTGGTCATATGAAGAAATGCCAGGCATTGACTTGAGCATCATTGAACATGAAATCAAGAAGTATCCAGATGTCAAACCAATACAACAACGGCTTCGACTGGTTCACCCAAAGAAAGCCACAACCATTAAAACAAAAGTTGAAAAACTTTTGCATGTTGGTTTCATTTACCTCGTTCCTCTCACTGACTGGGTATCGAATATTGTTCCTGTGATGAAGAAGCAAGGAACAATTAGAGTGTGCATCGATTATAGGGATGTAAATCAAGCGTGTCCAAAGGACAACTACCCTACACCCTTCATCGACCAGATAATTGATGAATGTGGCGGATGCGAAATCTTTTCATTCATGGATGGATTTTCCAGATACAACCAAATCAATATCCGCCCAGAGGACCAGTCAAAGACTGCATTTATATGTCCATGGGGCACATTCGCATACCGTAAACTACCTTTCGGTTTGAAGAATGTAGGGGCAACCTTTCAGAGGGAAATGAACTACGCCTTCCATGACATCAAGCACATCGTTCAACCATATCTCGATGATCTACCAGCTCATTCGTGAAAGCGGACTAATCATCCGCAGCATTTGAGAGCCATATTTCTACATTGCCGACACTACAAGATATGACTCAATCCACACAAGTGTGTGTTTTGTGTTGGTTCTGGTCGATTACTTGGTTTCGTAGTTTCTAAGGATGGAATTCGACTCGACCCATGTAAGGTTCAAGCAATCCTTGACATGCCTCCACCTTCAAATTTGCTTCAGATTCAGAAACTCCAAGGGAAAGAAAACTTTCTAAGGAGGTTCATTCCAAATTACGCCGAACTTGCTAAAGGTTATACGCGTCTTTTGAAAAAAGAAGTACCCTTCAACTGGGATTAGGTTGCACAAGCTTCCTTTGATGCTTTAAAAGGTTCCCTAGTAAAAGCATCATTAATGTATGCTCCTAACTATCAAAAATACTTTAACCTATATCATACCGCTACAGATACAACCATCGCTATGGTTTTAGTATAAGAAGACAATGGAATAGAACATCCTATGTATTATTTAAGCCGCAACTTAAATGATACACAAAGAAAGTACTCCTATGTTGAAAAGATGGCCTTATAAACTATTCAAGCAGTACAGACATTTTGACACTACATTCTCTTTCGCAAAACCAACGTCTTGTCATATTACAACCCTATGACCTACATTCTATCGTGTCAATTAATAGGGGAAAATATTCCAACTGGATAGCCATTTTGCAAGAGTTTGATATGGAATTCACCAAATCCAAATCAAAGAAATCTCTGGCCCACTCTATTCAAAGATTTCATAATTGCAGTCAGAAGTTGCCATTTTTGTCAGATTTTTTATCGCAAAACCAGATTACCACCTGCACCACTGCATCCAGTAGTTGCTGTTGGGCCATTCGCTAAATGGGGCATAGATTTAATGACATGTAACCCCACCTCGGTTGGGGGGCATGGGTATATTATAGTCTCTGTCAACTATTTTACAAAATGGGCCGAGGTGATGCCTACATTAAACAACAACGGAGAAACGAATGCTCTTTTCTTTTTTAATCATGTAGTCTCTAGATTTGGTGTTCCACAGGCTATAGTCATAGATCATGGATCACATTTTCGCAATCACATGATGGTTGAATTAACTGCCAAATTAGGACTGTCCCACGATAGTTCTACTCCATATTATCCATAGGCTAACGGACAGGTTGAGGCAATCAACAAAGTCCTTAACCGCATGCTGCAAAGAATGATTGGAGTCCACAAACAAAATTGGCATTTAATCCTATACTCAGCCTTGTGGGCATATAGGACTTCGGTGAGAAATGCAACCAGATTTAAGCCTTTCCAGTTGGTGTATGGTCTGGAAGTTGTCTTACCAATTCAGTGCGAAATTTTTTCTCTCAAGCTTGCCATTGATCTACTCACCAAAACTTTGGAGGAAGAGGCTCGTTTCTTGGAACTAATCCACTTGGATGAAACATGTCATGACGCCGCGCTAGCTAATTAAGATCATAAGAAATGTGTCAAGGCAGAATTTGACAAAAATGTTAAGCCTCGTGTCTTCTCAAAAGGTGACTTGGTCTTGATTTACGATCAGGACCTGGTAAATTGGGATCAGGTAAGTTCGAACCATTATGGATGGGCCCCTACATTGTCAAACGAGTATTGACAAAAGGAGCTTACGAGCTGGTCGATTATGATGGGATTCCACTGTCGCAACCCAGAAACGGGTTGTATCTTAAATGTTACTGTGCTCAATTAAGTGTAGTGATCTCTTTGTTTTGTTACATTTTTGTTTTCCTGTACAATTGCTATTTTGGTTAGGTAATCTGCTTCACTTTTGTTTTAGATGGCAAACATTTTGGAGCCATTTGTTGGGTATGTCGATGGAGCTAGTCATAGTACACAAAACCTATCTTCTGTAGCCTGGGCCATTTTTGCTCCAAGCGGCGAGTTAGTGAGCTTTAGGGGGATATGTATTGGTCGATCAACGAACAACATTGCCGAGTATAGCACGTTGATTGAACTTCTCTCTGATACCATTTCGCATGGCATACACCGACTCATTGTTAGGCTATACTCGCAACTTGTCATCCTATAGGTTACTGGCATTTATTCCGTTCGGAACCCAGCTATTTATCGTATGTTCCTAAGAGTCAAGATTTTGGAAAGACAATTTGATTCCATTCAATATCAACACATTTCCAGAAACTTAAACACATTAACTGATTCATTAGAAAGCTATGTGTTGGATAGACATTTGCAGCATTTGTAAAGAAAGCATTTCATATTAACATTTTCATCTGGATCACATAACTTAACCAAAATAAAACTTCGAAAATAAAAAATATATAACTATTTACAGTTTTTACAGAATGTTTCGTGTCAAAGAAAAAATTGGTCATGTGACTAAGAAACTCAAAAATGAATGTAGAAAAGCATCCTAAACTAATGATGTTGGTGGTAACATGTGACCGCCTATGTGATCATATGCAAGAGCCTAGTCCATCGACTTGGAATGCCAGTAATATGGCGCTATAACCTCAGAGGTAACTCGTTGATCCTCACATCTTGAATACCAAGAGTGAGACCCTCGACCTGATCCTGCAGCACTGCCAAGGTCTCCACTATGTCCAGATTGCGAAGGATAGCCCTTCCTACAGCCTCTCTTGTTGGAACGTCAGCTGTCGCCCTTGGGCGTGCCGTTGGTCGCACTGGCCCAATATCTACACAAGTATATGAGTTGGATTAGTCTTGATAACTTTCAAAGACACAGAAACATTATAAAACTGATAAATAAAGATATGGTTAAATCATTTTACCCATAGCACTCTACTACTCACCAGTTGGTAACGCCAAATCCGGGTCACCTCGGAAATCCATCCCAACGTATGGATACTCTGCAAAGACCATCTCCTGATGGTCGAACAACTCGAAGAAGGCATCAGAAAAGGAAATCTATGATTGTCCAGCATGTCTGGCCATAAGATCAACCCACCTTTGCATCTGTGGTTCCCTCTGTGCTGGCAATCTTAGTAACATGTACTGAGGCTGCATCAGTGGAATCCTCTCCAAGGCAAAAGCTATTAAGATGGAACCATAGCCAAAATTCTTGGATCTTCAATTCTTTACCTTGGAGAGTTGTTCTTTTATGACTGGAAGTATTGCCTCACACCAATTGAACACCTTTGGTTCCAGGCATTCCAGGGCGTACTGCACGTAAGATCTGTTTTCCAAATGAAGAGCTGCACTACCAGCCAATCTAACAAAGGTAAATAAAATAGCCCTCAAAGACGAATCAGTGACATCCTGGATATTGATCTTGCCATATCTGCTGGGTTGATATCCATCTCTAGAGAACTAGCGGATGTAATCTCTCACAGATTCGCCTCCGCGAGCGGATCCTGATAGTGAAAGAGGAGCACCATGCCTCGATAACCTGTCAGAAAGTAGATATCCTCGACTGTCAATGGAATAGATTTGCCTCTAATCTGGAATACCTGGTTGATTAGATCCCAAGCTTCAAGAAAATACTACAATAAACTGATTTGTTGCCTCATGCTAGATATACAAAAGAATTTGAGCAAGCCACAGTTTCGTAATGCAGTAACTGTGTCGTGATCATGTAAGGAAATCATGTACTCTTATTCATGTTCATGTTCATGCCACGTGATGACCATTTTTATCCAGCAAATATTTGAAACACAAAAAAAAGATGAATTAGGATCCAATTTTGAGCAAAAACAGGCAAAAATTTGGTGAAAAATCACTGTATAAAGATGCCCTTCTGCGCCCATCGCACCCTGCCTTTGAGCAAGGTGGGATGCATACTGACTGGCCAGTTGGTAGCTCAGTATGAATCACACCTTTCGATACTAGCAAGGTGCGATGATTGGGGAACGAAATCTTCAAACCCCAAGGGCCCAGAAATGTGAAAAAACATGCTCAGAATCAAAGAAGGATGGAATGAAAATGAAGAGCTCAGGGTTAGCTCTTACCTGGTCCTGACGGTGCGGAGAATAGTCCACCAGATATCCCAAAAACCACTGGTATAATTTGAGGGGGAAAACCACTCCAGAGCTCCAAATCCCAAATTTGAAATAGAATGATGAAAATGAAAGGTAAAACTACTTTTATGATTACTATTCACGTACTTCAAGCAAAATGTTAGTTTTAACTCATTTTTCATACATATATATGTATTTCTAATCAGTTTGATGGAGTGATTGAGCAAGTTGAACGACCGATGAAAGAATATGATGTGCTAAATGGTGAAGTAAACATTTTTACCAAAACAGGAGCAATGTTATCGCATGGTTCAAGCTCGTTAAGAAATAAACCTACCATTGAGCATATAGAGTTCAAGCTCGTTAAAAAATAAACCCACCTTTGATAAATAAACTTTGTGATTGCCATAATGTCAGCCTTTTGAGCCTTGGTTGTGTTCCTGCCATCACCTCCATTCTTTTGGCCAATTATACGCTTCCACTTGATTGTTTACCCTTTTGAGGAACAACTACGATGAGTGGTCCTATTAGCCACCCTCTTCACATCACCATGTTTTGAGAAGTTCCAAGCTCACCTAGAACCAGTTGCTACCCTAAACACCACTCGTTCCTCAAAAGACGAGTCCACTTTAAACTTTTTTCAGACTCGTTAAATATGAAAAGATTGTTGAGCAATTGGCCTCTCCAGCTCGCTAAAGTGATTGGAAGTGCCATCCCTCCTGCATATTTTAATCTTTTTACACTTGAGGGATTATCCCACAAAAGGATCGAGCGCTTGTTTTTTTTAGCTCGCTAAAGCAATCAAAAAAACATCCCTTACGTATTATTTTATACGTTTTTGGACTTAAGGGATTATGCTACGAAAAAGGACCGTTGGAGTTTCCTTTTCATCCCTTTTCAAACTCTCTAAACATGAAAAGGACTGAGTTATCCTTGTCGTTAAACTCGCTAAAATAATAGCGACAAACTTGTTTGCACAAACAAGAACGAGTTTCACTATCGCTAGGCTCGCTAAAACATAGCGAGAGGTTTGCTCGAAGGGAAAATTATAGAAAAAGCATATGTTATCCTCCTCAAGCTTGACAAAAATAAAGAGGTACTGGTCAGCAATGACTGGGGAAAAAGGGAAGAAAACTTAAAGAATTTTATTGCTAGCAGGTCACTCTTGAACATGACACTTTCACTCCATCACCATGATTGAGTCGAGTTGGGTTATTCTGTTCAATGGTCATATCGCCATTGGTCTGTTGTACAATCCATCTTTTGGGATTAACGCTACCAATCCATCTTAGTGTCGCCAATATGTTCGAGAGAAGTCATTCAGAGAATTTACCATCCAGTTAATGCCTCATCCACTGCAATACCTTCACCCTCCATTTTTCATGACCGCCATTCTTGAACCTTGTATCATTAGATCGTTTTCACCTCCAGAAAATCATTTGCTTCGTTTCATGTCGTTGATGTGGGATACATTAAGGACCTCCTGCGATGGGTCACTTCTTGTCGACATCAGCTCATTATCCAAGAAGTTTACTTAGAAATAACCATTTCAATACTTTGAAACTTGCATGCCTCAATGGCAAGTTTCTCACTTTCGGCGATAGGTTTACATCAATGGCCTTCGACCAAGAGATTTTGCGTGGTGTTCGATGTCAGATCATATATTCGCACCACGTAAACTGTATTGTAGTACCTTGAGGGTCATTATCCTTATCGGTGATTCCTCTCGTGCTTGATAACAACTTACATTATTGGCTAGTAATTAGCTGATGTCTTTCCATGTTCGACTTCAGGACATCTTTTCACATGGATCGACTTGTACATCGGGTGAATATTGAACGAGTTTGGAGACCCTGGATCTAGTTTCATCCATCCGAGCGGCGATATATTCAGGAATATAAAGACATCAAATGTACACAGAAGCTACACAGATGATCATCTAAGTGAAGGGATGATGACTCTACATATAAAGAATCACTAGTTTGCAACTGCAAACGATTATCTATTCTATGTAAATGAAAATGAATTTACAAGGCTGAGCATGGGAATGCCTGCGTCAGCTAGATCATGGAAAATTATATTGTGATGATGTATTGTATTGTATTTTATACAGGTCACCTTCCAGTTTGAATACCTCGGATCCTCATGATAAAGCATTTCACTCGACATCTAAAGATTTACGACTTCATGCTTTAGGGGGAAACTATTATAGACATATTTGGGCACTGGAACCCCAATCTTATATGTCAATAAAACAATGTATATTTAACCCCTAAAAGTGTTGTTTCATACCCTAAAGGATCATGGTCAACTGATTACATCATTTCCCAGAAGTCCCACCTGAAAAACCACTCAGAACTAGCCAAAACTGGACCATACTGACTACTCCACTATCAAGGTGCGATGCATACTGACTCCTACACTAGCCAAGTGCGATGCGTACTAAAGAGGCCTTCTGTAGGGTGCGATGAGCGAGAATGGACAAATTTCTGAGATAGTTTGCTAAGTGGATACTCATGGAATCTTCTAGAAACTTCTCCTATTACACTTGCCTCTTTGAATTCACCCGGGGATGAGTAAGAGATCCAAGAAATCTCCAAGTGGAACCAAGAACTACAAGTGGAATGACACTAATCAAAAACCCAGAGATGAATCACACCCTTGTAGATAGCTATAAATGGATCCCTCATCTGAGAGATCTAAAGGCTAGAATTTTGTAATTTGTAAGGAAGTGCTGATAGTTTGTCTTTGAGAGACAACATTTTATTGTTGGGTGATCTTTCTTTTCATGAGGTGAAGAGGGCTTTGATGCTGGGAGGATGATGATGGATTAGATAGCTGGGTTGTAATCCTCTCTTCTATTATTAATAAAGTTCTTTGAGTTTTCCTCCATACAATCATGTACTTTTGAATCTTGTTATTTGTGAATGCCATTGTATGTTCAATGTATTTCTGATTCTGCATTGTTTATGATATAATAGATCGAGATGCTTTGATGGTGTTTTGTTACTTTATTTCTACAGGTATTCTCTAAGCGGGACAAGTAGGAGAGGAGTTGCAAGCTCTGTCAAGGGGGAGAAAAATCAAGCAAGGAGTCAAGTGAAAGATCCAGGTTGGCCCCTTTTGCTTCTCTCTTACCTATCATACATAAAAGAAATCACAAATTGCTTTAATTGTTTGTTTCTAAGATAGCTGCCAATCCTAGTGGGACTAGCAGATCGAAAAGACACTAGTTTTCTCGGAAACACCATGTACACAGATATGAAGATTTATAGGAGGAGTTTATGCAATTCAAGACCTATGAAGATAATGTAGAGAATGTCTTGGCTAAAACTAGAGAGAAACTTGAGCACACACAATGCCAACTCAATAAGTCTGAACAAATGGTGGTAAACCTACAAGTGCAACTTGGTTCTGCACAGGAATCAAAATAGTCATTAGAGTTTGAATTAGGAGCTATGGATTCACATAAATCATATATAGATAAGGATATTGTGCTATTGGAGACCAAAAATACTAATCTAGAAACTGTATTGGCTGCAACCAAAGAGAAACTTGAACACATGCAAGACCAACTTACTGAGTATGAGAAAATGGTGAAAGACCTGGAAGAGAAGCTTGCTTCTACACAGGAATCAAAGCAGTTATTTTTCTTCTTATATGAAATAGATCAAAGTAGCAGAAAATGTACCAAAGAAATCTATGGACAACCTTCCTGGCTTGGGATTGGTCTTGTTCCATCATATGCCCAGTTCTTCTCTCCAAATTTCTATCAACAATACCAATCAGTTGAAGCCTCTCTACCTTGCATATATCAAATACATGGAATATAGACTTGACAGGGATATTAGATATGTCTCATACACTCAAATAGTTTTCAACTAAACCATTATTCATCACCCAACATAGCCTTTCCTTGTGTGCTAAATTTGGAGAAAACATAAATGTTATGTGAAAAAAAAAAAAAATCAATTCAATTTGTTGAAATTCGAAGGCATTTCCCTCATAGTACTATTTTAAGCTATTATTGTAAGTCCTTGGAATTCAAATTAGTTTACTAGTCCTTGGAATATATTGAGGGAATTCAAATTATTTTACCAGTGCTTGAAATACATTGAAGGTCCAAGGTCATGAAACTTAGTTCCATATGGCCAGAGTTTTCAAATCCTTCATGTGGTCCTTGACTTCTGACTTGAACTGATGTGATCAAGCCAACGTCAGTCCTAGTGACTTCCTTGAAGCCAAGTAACACCTCTTTGTCCTGCCATGGACCAAGGAATTGCATTTTAAAGCTTTGTCCTACAATGGACCATGAAATTCCACAGTTGCAAATTATTGCAACCCTAGAAATCATATACAATTAGCAAAATGCAACCATTTCTAGCCATTTTTCCCTTCCTAACTCATACCTTCATGAGTAGTTCTGAAACAAAATGAAGCTTTAATTGAAATTTCATTATTGAATGGAGTTGGGTATGGAATTTTTTGATGGTGGGTTCTTTCTGTGACCTTTATGTCATTTGATATTATGTGAATCGTGGTAGTCAGTGGTTGCATAAAGACATGTATATAGCCTCCATGTTGGACTCATGTTCAAAATTTACAAATGTTGAAAACGCTTCTTCACACATGCTCAATTAGCCCATTTATGTATTAGGAGATTTACCCAGTTCAATTAAGAAATTTTATCATAGACATACGAGCTATATTAACCACTAGACTCATAAGGCATCAACAACCATAGATAAGGGTAGGTTATCACTTGTTCAAACCACAGAGTTTCCCTCTCCAGCGACCTCATGAAACAGAATTTGCACAACTTGCCATCCATCACCCACAATGTATTCTGATCGATCATCAATATGTGATATCCCGATGAATCTATGATAATAGGTGAATAAGGGATAAAAACATGATTGATACTATACAATGGGCAGGATGGGAAATTTCTACTTCCATATGCCACTAAAAGGAACAACCTCCTTAGTTTCGAAAATCCAGAAACCTCCCCACCTTTTATGGAAAACAAAGTGAGAGACGAGTCACCTCTATTAGTTTATGATCTACTGGCCCACTAGGATATACTGAAGGATTGGTGCAGGGGATCTATTCAGAAAGATTTGTATACAACACTTTCTATTTGTAGCTTTGTATACAACACTTTCTATCTCTAGGATTGTAGGTGCTTTCTTAGTTAATATTAGTCTAATATATTTTCTAGTATTGTTATATTAATTTGATTTAATTGTGAAAACAATTTATTTTTGTATTTATTATATAAGTTATGAATGGAAATTTTAATTGGTTGATGTGAGTTTATTTCTTTAGCACATGAGATTTATTTATTAATTTAATAGAATAGATTTATGAGTGGTTAGTATTTAGGTTTGTATTTCTTTAGTGCATGAGATTTATTTATTACTTTAATAGAATTGATTTATGAGTGGTTAATATTTAGGTTTTGATGTAGTTAAGGCTTCAATCACTCTATATATCAATGTTTTTATAATGCATTTTTTACTTTCGATATATAAATTAGGAAAGTGCAGTGGGTCTTTCACCATGTTTTGATACTGGCATGTATTGCTCTTGCAACCCTCTACTTCCAATTGGTATTCTAATTCACATGCATTAAGAAACATATATCTTGTTGTCATCTGAGAGATATTTGTCCTACAAGCGATAGATAGCATCAAATGCATCCACACACAATGGGAATATAAACTATACTCAGAAAAGGAGTAGAGAGTGTACATTCAACTATTAAACAAAAGAAAAAAAAATAAATCCAACTCACTTATATGGTTGTTCTTCAACTTGGCTTACGACCTATGCTTCCAATGATGGCATTGTAAATTGGGATATTCAACAAGAAAGCAAGGAGGAAGTCACTCCAACTTCAATTCGAGCCCACTAAAACTAGCTCGTTGTATGGTATTTTCCTTACACTATGACAAGAGTGCTTCTTTTTTGTTCTAAGAAGCTCATTATATAAGCTATGTCTGTAGCCACATTTCATATTTTTGTTACATCTATTATAAGACAAAAAATGTGCCTACAATCATTAGGGCCAAGATTTTTTTTCTAATTTGTGCTTATCCATCGCTCATTGCTACACATGGGAAAGGATGCACCTAAATCCTTCCAAACAAAAGGATTCATAAGTAGTGTATGCATGGATTCAATAAAACAAGAGTTTCTTTTTTGTGTTCTGAGTGCCAATAAATAGAGAAAAGTATCTTGGTCAACCGATGGTAAGCCAAGTCTCTCTTCAATCCAAAAGATGTTGTCAAGTTACCACTTCTTTGGTAAGTCAAGATAGTTTAGTCTAGCTAGAAAAATGAATAAAACTTTGATACAACAAATGATTCCTCGTTTTAATTTTATGATGAGTTGAAAATTGCTTCCAAGAGTCATTTAGGGACATGTTGTGACTTTTGTCCGAGAGTATAAAAACCAAGATGGATCATTTATCTTTAAACCTATCTTGTTTATTTGGCTCCTAACAAATAACTTTTATTCTTTATTTGGCTTTTAACATCCATTGTTTGATTCCAAGAGAGATAGAATGAAGGAGAACGAAAAAGAGAATGATGTACTCAACAAAATTTAATTCTCAAAAGGCTATTCCATTATATTTGCAAAAATGATATTTCACACAAACCAATTCAAAGCAAGATTAGTTAAGATATTATGGATTGTAATAATATATATATATTTAGTTTATTATTATTATTATTATTATTATTTAAATATTTTTTTAAATTTTAAATATGCATATATCTTTTTATAGTATTAAAAGAACTATTTTTAAAATATTTGAAACTGAGGTCTTAGTGCACCATTTGTGCAATATAATGCCATGTGGATAACTGCCTCACATATTTTATCCACAAATTCTTGATATTGTTGACATATTCGGGCATAATTATTAAATATTTGTGTAGTGATTTTTCATTTTTTGGCTTTGCGAGAAAACCATCCAAAATTAAAATCTTTAAAAATAACTAATACTTGGGAAATAACATATTGCAAATTTGTAGACATCTCAATTTCTTAGCTCCTTCTAAAGCAAGACTATAAGATTCTATTTTTCTATTAATCATTGTTAATTTAGTATTGACTAATGCAAGTTATAATGTTTTATGTATTTTTTTCTAGAGCATAATTCCTAAGTTGAGTGGTAGGAACTAAGTTGCCCCGCAACACTTGTAATTGAAATTTAACCTCTTCCTCTTCGGTGTTCCCTTCCCCTGGTTTAGAGGTATGCTCATTGTTATGAGTATGAAAATTCATAGCACTTGGAATAATGGAGGTACTATTATCTATTGGTTCCCATGAAATGGTAAGGTTATTATATCCTCCATTGCATATGGCAAGCAACATTAGCTACATTCAGAGAGAAAGTTATATCTATTCCCTACATATTTGTAATCCTGGAGTGAATCATCAATGGATATGAGAATGAGGTTGCAAGTGAGGTTGATTCTATCCTCTCATCCCCTAATTCATGTTTCAAATCAACAATTAGGTCAAGTTCCACTTCTTTAAGTAGCATCCCTTTTTTCTGCAAATGCAAGACCAATTAGAACCAATGACAACAAAGCTAGTAGGAAGCTCTTGTCAATATACGAGGGCATGTTTGTCGTCATCGATATATAGCACTTTTTATAAAATGACATCTCGCATAGTCGGGCCCCTTGACACATTAGACCTTTGAAGAGATACTCGAACTCTGAGGCCGTTTGACTAACCCACCTCTGAGCCTATTCAACCAATTGATCCCCAACCTCCAATGATACATTATAAGCCTTTCCATTTCAAATGTTATTGTGTATATATTCGAAGGCTAAAAAAACCATAACTCTATCGGCATGTCCTTTGCACCTCTTGATGCAAATGCTAGTATACATATATCTATATGTGGGTGTGTTTTATTTTTATTAATAGGCCATTTCTCAAACACCCAAAACCATATGACTTCAGAATCAATGAAAGAAAACATGCAAACTAATTGCTAGTATGTTTAAATATAACAAAGATCCACGAATTTAAAAACCTTGCATTCTCCTCAACAATAATATCCTTGACGATGTAAAAATTTGTGTTATTATTTCATTATCTATCAAATGAAACCAATTTATCATACCACATATTGTATCTAATTTCGAAGTTATCATGAGAGCGAATACATTGGAGAATATTTGTGTTCCCTTACTTTAAGGGGAAAAATTATAGATATAAGTTCATATGATAAGAGATGGTAATGGTAATGGTGATTAAGTGTAATGTATGGATAGTAGATTGTGTTTTATTTTATAAGTGTGGAAAGCAGATTATATTGTTTTTGTTTTTAGTTAGAACGTTTGATTTTCAATTAGTTTTGAAATTTCTAAATAGATTTTATAAAATTTATTAATGTTTCGTAAAAAATAAATATTAAACTAAATATTTTGAAAATCAAAAACAAATTTTGAATTTTGTTTTTTTTTTTGATTGGTTCATTTACATGAAATGACTAATTTCATAGTGTTTAAAATTGATTTATGAGAAGAAGAAAAAAAATATTTATATAAAACACAAAAATAAAAAAATTCTTGTATGCAACCAAGTGTCATAATATTGCATTTAATAAAGAGTACACCTATTATTTTTACTATATAGTTGTACTAATAAAAATGTACAAGACAATAAATATATATTAATATTAATATGAAATTATAATATATCATATCTATTATTATAATTATAATATATTAGTAATATTAATTATAATATTGTAATTATCTTAATAATAATATAATATAATATTATTATTAATATATAATACATAATAATAATATTAATAATAATAACAATAATATTAATATTATATTTAATATAATATAATATTTAATTATATAATATATGTTAATTAATATATTATATTATATTATATTATATGATATGATATAGTGTTATTAATACTATATATTATGGAATATATTATTATCTAATATATTAATATTAACATATATTATAATATATATTAATTACATATTAATATTAATATTAATATATCATAATATTATATATATATATATATATATATATATATATTGTTTTTTTTCCCTGGAAAAATCGTAATTTTCAATAATATAAGAAAATTACATGTTGTAGATGCAAAGTGCATATGCATAAGATGTGGTTGTGTGCCAGTTCAAAAAAAAAAATAGATCCCAAAATATGATCTCCAAAAAAAGATCTCCACGCAGGGAGACAGTCTTTAAATAGTACTGCATAATTGAGTCAAAATTTAAACATACTCTACACAGAGAGTACTACTAAAAACATGTACTGTTATGTATATACATAGTTCAAAATAGAAAAAATAAGAGAGACTTGTTTTTCATAAGTTCAGGCTCCTATTGAGCCTGGTCTACATGATCCATATACGGTCGGTGGTAGTACTGGAAATGTTCCTCTCCCCGCTACTCCTGCATCAACCAGATGTTGCGTGGCCTGATCGCTGCCATTTTATAAAATTGGTCAGTGATGGTGTTTCATTCCTTGTAGATGTGATGACAAACAAAACTGTCTAAATGTGAGATGCATTTATGAATTTATACCAATATATGTCCCAATGTGTGTCTGTGGCAGGTTGTGGCTTTGTTTACCCAGTGTCCCAGTGTCCCAATGTGTTTTGTTACATCTAGGCTGTCTCAGCCACTCCATTGGCCTGACCAAGGTGATATATTTTGCAACAACAATTTTGGTCCATAGACTGGTGGAGGTAAGTAGATGCCACCCAAGCTTGGTCGACACTGCAGTGGAAAAGTCCTCCAATTTTTTTATGCCCCATCCACCCCATTTCTTGCGTATAGATAGGAGGTCCCATCTTGCCCAAGAAAAAATTCTCCCAGGTTGATTACCTTTCCTAAGGAATCTGCTACAGAGGTTCTGTATTCTATTGAGGATGCCTCTAGGAATCCATGCAAGGGACATCCAGTAGATCGGGGTGGCCTCAAGAACTGCTTTGATGAGCACCAGCCAGCCGGCTCTGGAGAGATATTTGTGGTACCATATATGAAGTCTTTTCTCCAGCTCGGTAATTAACCATATCCAGTCTTCAATCTTGTATCCATGCAATTTCAATCTATATCCCAAATATCTAAGGCCCTTGTCTAAATGGTTCAGGGTGAAAGGAAACCTTTGTAATGAAAAGTTTATTTCATGGGGGGAGCATTCAAAGATAGTAATAGTGGGTTTGGAATTGTTGATGGCCATGCCTGTAGTTGATTTGAAGAGGTTGATAGTGTTCTGGATGGTAGTGAGATCACCTATTCCCCTGTTTAGAAACATAAGAACATCATCCACAAAGCGAAGGTGGGTTATAGTATAGCCCTCGATTATTCTGATACCAGAGAGTCTACCCCTATGATGCATGTCCTGGATCAATCTGCTAAGGTCTTCCATAACAAGGAGAAAGAGTAGAGGCTACAAGGAACATCGTTGTCTAAGGCCCCTTTCAGAGTGAAAGAAGGGAGAGGCTGCCCCATTGACTAGAACACTGAAGGATACATTGGTGAGGCAACGCATAATCCATTTGATAAATCCAACAGAAAAGCCTAGATGTTTAAGGAGCATTCTAAGATATAACCAACTTACCTTATCGAAAACTATGGAGATATCAACTTTGAGGATCATGCCTTTAATATTTTTGGATTGTATTAAGTGCATCACCTCCTGAGTTGATCGATAGCTTCGTGAATCTATCTATCTTTTAGGAAAGCAAATTTTTCAGGGGAGATATGGGAAGATAGGATGGGGTGAATTCAATTGGCTATGATTTTGGAAATGATTTTATAAAGACAAATACAAAGGGAGATAGGATGTAAGTCATTATAGGATGAGGGGTTATCAGTATTGGGAATGAGGGCTATGAAGGTGGAGTTTATGGCTCCATGCATGCTCCCGAATATCCTACATTCCTCTATGACCTTAAGTAGGTCATTCCCTAGAACCTCAAAGAAAGCCAGGTAGAATTCGACTAACCACCCATCAAGACCTGGGTTTTTATTCCTTTTGAACCATTTTAGAGTTGCCTAAAGCTCCCCCATGGCAACTTCTCTAATGAGATGCTCGACTTCCTCCATATCATTAAAATGAGGAAACATTTGTGCTACTTTGATGACCTCAGCAAGGGTAGCATTAAGAGGATTTTGGTAGACTTTCTTAAGGTGTGTGGTGGCCAAGGAGGCCAGCTAGGGGAAAGTGTCAACCACAACTCCTTGTTCACTTGTTAGGTTCCAAGTGGTGTTATAAGCCCTTCTTACATTTGCGAATTTATGGTAAAACTTTGTGTTTTCGTCCCCTTATCTCAGCCAAATAGCCCGACTTCTCAGTCACCACGTTTCCTCTTTATCCTTGATAATTTTCCCTCTTAGAGTTGTTTGTTCCACAAGCTTTTCCCTGAGCTCGGGCGAAAGGAAGCTACCTTTACTATTTTCCTCAAGGATTGCTATCTCATTTTCAATTTCATTCACCCGATGTTCTTCATCACATCTCTTATTGTGAGCCCAAATCTAGGAAATTTTCTTTAATTCCTTTAGGTTGGCTACGAATCCCTTAGTGATGTGTCTGTTCCTATTTGGATGGTGGGTCTTCCAAATTTTTTTCACAATACTTATGTAAGAGATGTAATTCAACCATGAGGAGTTGAATTTTAAGGGGGCTCTAGGTTTTCTGATGATGCCAAAGATTTCCAGATGAGTAGGCAAATGGTATGAGAGTCCACTGGATCCCACCCATTGTCGATAAGTATACCCTTGCTCCAATAGATGTTCCTTGATGAGGAAACAGTCTAGTCTCCTTGCAAGACTGGCTTCCCCTATTCGCTTGCTGCTCCATGTTGGGGTTAGTTTTTCCATAGGAATATCTATGAGTTGATGAGAGTCGAGGAGCTGCTCAAAATATCCCACTAGGGGTCAGCCTGTGTTGGGTGTGGAGCTTGATTATCTTCTGTATTCAAAGGTTTTCAGCCAGATGTATACCCCAGGAAGATTGTACACCCCTCCATGCACGGGGGGGTGCGGCGGGGACTTGTTCCCCCCCCCGGGGGTTTGGGGGGGGCCAATCCCCCCCAACTAGGGGATCTGGGGGCCAACGGTCCCCTGGTGGGGGCTCAGGGGTAGCACCCCCGAAGCTAAAAATAGATATAAAATTGCCTTGTAAAAGTATAGTAATTTCTAGTCAATCTGGGCCATTCATTAGGCGGATGATTTGACGGTAGAAGTTATGTTTAGTTTAGGGTTTTTTGCCCTAGAAGGCAACCCCTCAATATATATGAGGGAACCATATTGCGTCTATGTAGATCTGTATTCTGAGTAAGGAGGAGAGAGGAGATTGAGAGCGAAGAGGGAGTTACATCGGATCTACTGTAGGTTGCATCCCTTCAGTTTACTGGATAATATGATAAAAGAAGGATTGGATGTTTCTCCGTGGACGTAGCCCAAACTGGGTGAACCACGTATATCTGTGTCTCTCTTGTTTTATGCATTTTCTGTGTTTATATTTCTGCAATATTTTATGTGTTCCATTGCTCTGTAATATATAATTTTCTAACAACTGGTATCAGAGCTGAAGGTCTATTTGGCTGATAAACTTGCAGGAGAGAAGGGTTCCTAGTTCGAGTGGGAGCAATGGTGGAAGATGGTAGGTTTAGAGTCGAAAAATTCAACGGCCAAAACTACCAGCTGTGGAAGATGTAGATGGAAGATTATCCATATCAGAGAGATCTATACCTACCATTGAGTAGAAAGACAAAGAAGCCAACGGGTATGACAGACACAGAATAGGATATTCTCGACAGAAAGGCACTTGGAACAATACGACTGTGCCTAGAAATGTCGGTAGTGTTTAATATTTCAAAGGAAATGACAAAAAAGGGTTTAATGTCGGCACTGGAAAAACTATATGAAAAACCCTTAGCCTCAAATAAGGTATTTCTTATGAAGCGTTTATTTAATATGAAGATGTCAGAAGGTGGATCTATTGCAAACCATTTAAATGATTTTAGTACAGTTACAAGTCAGTTAAGTTCTGTAGGGGTAAATTTTTATGATGAAGTTAGGGCTCTATTATTTTTGTGCTCATTGCCAAAAAGTTGGAATGGTTTAGTTATGGCCATTAGTAACTCTGTCTTTGGATCTAGTACTTTAAAGTTTGATGATGTTGTCGGTGAAATCCTCAGTGAGGAAATGTGACGGAAAAGCTTCGGTGAGACATCAGGTAATGCTTTGACTGCAGAGCCTAGGAGAAGAAAAATGGAAAGAGGAAAGAGCTCAGCATATCGCAGTAAGTCAAGAAAAGGTAGATCCAAGTCCAGATCGGGATTAGTGTGCTGGAAATGCGGGAAGAAAGGACACCTGAAGAAAGACTGCATGTCTCGGAAGGGAAAAAAAGGAGATGTGCAGCAAGAAAATAATCATGAAGCAAATGCAACAGGTGATGTGTTGCAAGATGCTTTGATTCTTTCATTAGAAAATATTATTGATGCCTGGGTGGTAGATTCAGGGGCCTCATTCCATGCCACAGCTGATAGGAAACGTTTTCATGATTATGCTCAAGGAGATTTTGGACAGGTTTGATTTGGTGATGATAATCCCTGTAAAGTCGTTGGAATGGGTATAGTTTTCATAAAACAACAAAATGGAAATCAGTGGCTATTGAAGGAGGTAAAGCATGTTCCAAATCTGAAGAAAAATCTGATTTCAATAGGGTATTTAGGAGTTGAAGGTTGCGTAACTACTTTCACAGATAAAACCTGGAAGGTCACTAAAGGATCCCTGGTAATAACAAAAGGACGAAAGGTTGGTACATTGCATTTATGCAATGGTATTTCTAATTCTGTTAATGCTTTAACCTCTACAGGAGAAGATACGACATTGTGGCATCATAGGCTCAAGCACATGAGTGAGAAGGGGATGCAAATTCTTCACTCAAGAAGTTTGTTGCCAAGTTTGAAGCATGTTGATTTAAAAACCTGTGAAAATTGTGTTTATGGAAAACAGAAGAGAGTCAGATTCCTTAGAGTTGGGAAAGAAAAGAAGAGTGAAAAATTAGAGCTTTTGCATATAGATGTATGGGGACCTGCTCAGGTATCATCTCTTGGTGGCTCTCATTATTATGTTACTTTTATTGATGATGCAACCAAGAAAACCTGGATTTATTGTATTTGAAATAAATCTGATGTATTTGATACTTTCAAGAAATGGAAAGCTTTGGTTGAAAATGAGACAGGAAAAAGATTGAATTGTCTCAGATCAAATAATGGAGGTGAATATTGCAACAAAGAGTTTGATAGGTACCGTTCAGAGAATGGAATTCGTAGGGAGAAGACAGTTCCAGGAACACCACAAGAAAATGGCATGTCAGAAAGGATGAATAGGACAATCATGGAGCGTGCAAGGTGCATGAGATTGCATGCAGGTTTGCCTTTACAATTTTGGGTAGATGTTGTAGATACTGTTGTTTATATAATAAATAGAGGGCCTTCAAGTTCCTTGGATGGTGGTATTGCAGAGGAGGCATGGATAGGTAAAAAGGTAAACTACTCTTTTGTAAAACCTTTGTCCACATTAAAAAAGAAGATAGAACAAAGCTTGAGGAAAAATCAAATAAATGTACCTTTATTGGATATGGTGTTAATGATTTTGGTTATTGCTTTTATGATTATGAAAAAAATAAAATCATTAGGAGCAAAGATGTCATATTCAATGAAAAGGTTTTGTATAAGGATCAGATGCAGGAAAAGAAACAGGAAAAAGAAAATAGAGAATACACAGTGCTTGACGAGATCACAGAAAAAGTGATGGTGCCAGAAAATCATAATGATCAACATCCAGAACAACAACCACAACAACAAGAAGCACTTCAAACACCTAAAAGTGGTGTTAGAAGATCTACCAGGATAAGTAGACCCCCTGAACAATACTCTCCTTCATTATATTATGTATTGTTGACTGATTATGGTGAACTAGAATGTTATGAAGAAGCAGTGTAGGTAGAAAGTAGGAAGAAGTGGGAGCAAGCCATGAAAGAAGAGATGGACTCCTTAGCACATAACCAGACTTGGGACTTAGTCAAGTTTCCTGCAGGTAAAACAACATTGCAGAATAAATGGGTTTATAAGTTGAAGGAAGAAGATGGAGGTAGAAAAAGGTATAAAGCTAGACTTGTGATGAAAGGGTTTGTAAATAAAAAGGCTATAGAATTTGATGAAATATATTCTCTTATTGTTAAAATGACTTCAATCAGAACTATTTTAAGTCTAGTAGTAGCTGAAGATTTTCATCTTGAGCAGTTAGATATAAGGACAACCTTTCTCCATGGGTATTTGGAGGAAGAGATATATATGCAGCAGCCACAAGGATATGAGGTAAAAGGGAAGAAGAAACTAGTGTGCAGGTTGAAGAAGAGCTTGTATGGCTTCAAACAGGCTCCAAGGCAGTGGTATCTAAAATTTGATAGGTTTATGTTTGAACAAGGTTATACTAGATGTCACTCTGACCATTGTGTTTATCTCAAAGGGAAAAATGATGGAAGCTATATTATATTGTTATTGTATGTAGATGACATGCTTGTTGCAGGTTCTAACATGCAGGAAATAAATGTGCTGAAAAGGAAATTGGCAAACTCATTTGCAATGAAGGATTTGGGTGTTGCAAAACAAATCCTTGGTATGAGAATAACTAGAGACAGGAAGAATCGCAAATTAACATTGTCTCAAAGTGAGTACATAGAAATGGTGTTGAAAAGGTTTAATATGCAGAATGCAAAACCAGTTGGTATACCTTTAGCTAGCCATTTCAAATTAAGTAAGGAGGTGTGTCCCAAGACTCAGGAAGAAATGGCTCATATGTCTAATGTTCCAGATACATCAGCAGTTGGAAGTGTAATGTATGCAATGGTCTACACAAGGCCTGATATTTCACATGCAGTGGGAGTGTAAGTAGGTACATGAAAAATCTAGGAAAAGAACATTGGATGGCGGTGAAGTGGATTCTCAGGTATTTGAGAGATACCACAAATCAAGAATTATGCTTTGGTGGTTCAAACATTGCTCTACAGAGATATGTTGATGCAGATATGGTAGGTGATAGAGATAACAGAAGGAGCACTACAGGATATGTATTTACTGTAGGTGGAACAGCTGTCAGTTGGGTTTCAAAAATCCAAAGTGTTGTTGCACTCTCAACAACAGAAGAAGAGTATGTTGCTGTTACAGAGGCTAGTAAAGAAATGATTTGGTTAGAAATGTTTCTGGATGAATTGGGCAAGAAGCAGGAGTTAAGCAGGTTATACAATGATAGACAGAGTGCCATACATCTCGCAAAGAACTATACATTTCATTCCAAGACTAAGCATATATAGCTCAAGTACCATTTCATATGGTCAACATTGAAAGATGGACAGTTGAAGCTGGAAAAGATACACACTAGCCAGAATCCTGCAGATATATTAACAAAAGTTGTAACCAGGGAGAAACTGAGAATCTACTCAGTTTCAATTGGTCTTCAAGTATGATGAAGAAGATGAGAAATAGCCAGGTCCAAAGTGGAGTCATTTTCTAGCAAATGAAGCAGCGGTGGAGTTGCTATAATTAGTCTCCAAGAGGGAGATTGTGTGGTGTGGAGCCTGATTATCTTTTGTATTCAAAGGTTTTAGTTGGATGTATACCCCAAGAAGATTGTACACCCCTCCGTGCGGGGCGGGGGGGCCGGGGGGGGTGTGGGTGGGACTTATCCCCCTCGTTGGGGTCCGAGGGGGCCGATCCCCCCCATGGGGGGGTCTGGGGACCAGCGGTCCCTTGGCAGGGGCTCAGTGACAGCGCCCCTGAAGCTAAAAATAGATGTAAAGTTGCCTTGTAAATGTGTAGTAATTTCTAGTCAATCTGGGCTGTTCATTAGGCGGATGATATGATGGTAGAAGTTATGTTTAGTTTAGGGTTTTTTGCCCTAGAAGGCAACCCCTCACTATATATGAGGGAATTGTATTGCGTCTATGTAGATCTATATTCTGAGTGAGGAAGAGAGAGGAGATTGAGAGCCAAGAGGGAGTTACAATGGATCTGCTGTAGGTTGTATCTCTTCAGTTTCCTGGATAATATAATAAAAGAAGGACTAGTTATTTCTCCGTGGACGTAGCCAAAACTCGGTGAACCACGTATATCTATGTCTCTCTTGTTTTATGCATTTTTTGTGTTTATATTTCTGCAATATTTTATGTGTTTCATTGCTCTGTAATATATAATTTTCTAATAGCCTGTGCTTGAAGACCCTAGGATTCTGAGAAACCTAAAGAAAAAATTAGATCTCTCCCTATGATAAGATTGCCTGCCTATAAAATGTTTGTTCCCAGCAGCCTTTCCCAGAAGATCTCTCTATCGTGGCAGGGTCCATAGATGTAAAACATTCTAATCTCCGCACCCAGCTCTGATGAGTAAATGTCAGCCCTTATGAACCTTATGCCTCCTCAGGCTCCCACCAGTTTAATAAAGCGAGAGTTGTAACCTAGGGCTATGCCTCTTGATCGTCCATTTACATCCAAGGCATGGAATTACCAACCAGGGAGCATGGACTCTAGAAGAGGTGCTATGATAGCAGCAGTACCCAAGGTTTCCTGAAGAAGAACTAAATCACCTGGCTCCTTTCGAAGGAGTCTGCTCAGCGCTAGATTTTTGTCGAGACTAGCTATCCCTCTGCAATTTTAGGAGATGGCTTTCATGGGGGGAACATCAGAGGTGGGCTCTATGCTCTAAGGACCCTATCTAGTGAAATTTGTTTCCCAGAAACCACCTCTATCCCCGCCTTCTGTTTTGCTTTGGACATAGAGGACGGTCTACCACGGGTGGGCTTCAAGCCAGAGGGGAAAGGTGAGATGCAAAGGCCAATGGAATCCGTCATAGTTGCTCGCGTGTGAGAGTGGAGATGTTAGTGATGAGGTTCAGGGGTAGTCCCAGGGATGGGGATCTCATGCGCTAGGGGATTGAACGAGTGCTCAACAAGGGGATGGGGGTCCAACTAAGAGATGAGGGGACTGATCCTAGGGTTTGTGCAGGGAGTAGAAACAGAGATTATCCTAGGTTGCAGAGGACCAAATGATAGAGCAAATGAAAATCTAATGGATCTAGAGAGTAAGGGAGGACAAGACATACTCGAAGAAAGCGCTCCGCCAATGACCGCCTTGGACCTCGTCAGTGGAGGTGAAGGTGGCTGAAGGGGTGTAGTCCCGTGCTTCTTCATTGTCTTCGGGTTAGGCCTAGATCCATCTAGCTTAGCATTGTTCATATCGGCTTCATCCGATTATTCCTTCTGCGTCTATGTTCCCTCAACAGATGTGGGCTTCCCTCTAGACCCTGATTTATTTTTTGTGAGGAGAGGGCAGTCTATGTAGAGATGCCCGTCTTTATCACATCGTCTACAACAGAAGGGAACCCCTTCATAGTCCAGGATCTATGTCCAATCATAGTTCCTCCAGCAAAGGGTAACTTTTTCTTGCAAGCCTACTCTAATATCTAGGTGCACCAATAGTCTTGCATAAGCCATGACTCCTCGGGAAAGGTAGGATCTTTCATAATCTAGGTAAGTTCCTAGGGTATTTCCAATTCTTTTGAAGATTTCCTCAGTCCAGAAATGTAGGGGCAGACCAGGTAGTCTAACCTAGATTGGCCCTACCGAGAGCTGTTCTCTATGAGGGTTAAAGAGCGGGCTCCATATCCTTAGCATGACCAGATCTTGTTCGATGTGCCAGTAGGATGATAAAACCCAATTTTTGTGGTCAAATTGTGCAAATCTAAGGGAAAACCAGCCACGGACAAAAGTTTGCACAATAGGTATATCTTCCAAGTGATGGCCCCATATTTCAGCTACCCATTGCTTAAGTCTAGCTACGGAATAGGTCCTTCCTCTAACTCTGCCTATCAGGACCGTTGTTGCCATATCCATGGTGTCCTGCCACTGGAAAACCTCTTGCGAGTCAATGAAAACGTCATGTGGCTTCGACTTTACATACCTTTGCTTCTTCCCCGGGATGGTTTCACAGTCTCCACTAGTTCAGGGTGATCTTCAGGGTGAGGGTTTGGTGGATTAGGGTTAGGGTTAGGGTAAGGGTTTGGAGGAAACTGTTTAGATTTAGGTGGGTAGGCATCCAGGGGGGAACGGTGGTGTAGCTTCCAGATGGCTGTGCCTATTCCAGGGGAAGGAAGGAATGCGAAGGGAGGGCTTCACTGAACGGGGAATAGGGAGGGTAGTGAATAGCCTTAGGGGGATGGAGGGAGGATAGGCTAGAGGATTCAACCACTCAAACAGATGCGGAGGGGCCGAGATCAGTGAGATGAGAGGACGATGCCAGGGAAGGCACGGAGAGAGACGACCAAGTCACAGGTAGCTCCGGAATGTTGATCACAGAGCTTGGCTATCCCGAAAGCAACAAAAGAGGGGAAATTACCTCCGAGAGCTCATTGCTGAATAGAAAGTGCATGTCGCTATTAGCCAGTCTACCGAAGATGGAGATGCCCTCAAGCGGGTCCTCGGAATATTCTATTAGGTCGCTCTCCATGTTGCTCCGAGGTTTACGCCAGCTACCATTGAGAACCAAAGTAACCGACACAGGCTGAACCGAAACCCTACTAACGCAAAACCCCATTCACCAGTTCAAGTCGTCAGTGATAAGGAGGTGGAGGGTAAACGGGGTTCCTAGGCAGGTTACAACCAACACTGCGATGGAATACAGTCTGCATCTGCACCTAGGCCCCAGGTGTACATTTAGCTGGTCTACTCCGTGTTAGGTCATGGGTGTGCTAGCCATTCCTGCATTCTCTTCGCCATCGAGCCAAAACTAGATTCCAGTCCCCTCCAAAGTAGTTGAATTCCATTCCATACATATTAATTATTACCCAATATAATAATATAAATTAATTATATTATAATATATTATTATTATATAAAGTTAATAATAATAATATTAGGTAATATATATATTATATTAATATATATAATAATTAATATATTATTAACTATATAATTAATTATATAGTTATGTTATGCTATGATATAATAAGAACATATTGTGAGGATGGATTTTGTTAGTGATATAGATCAGTTATTAATATGGATAATGTGGTTTTTTATAATAATAATATCTTTTTAATTTTTCAGATGTAGTTGAGTGATTATAGATGAGTGAAAGTAGAGAAAATCTTTCACTATCTACCAGTGAAAAATTTATTATTATTTTTAAATATCTTTTAACATAATTTATAAAATATATTTATATAAATTCAAAAATACCTTTTTTTTCAAAGAATGATTTATATCTAATAAAAATTCAATAAAAAGTAATATAAATAGATTCTTAATATTTTTGAATTAGTCGTTTAGATTTAGGAACTTTCATTTGATCTAAACATGATAGACAAGTCTACCTAGGTGACACTCAGTGGATTTCCTAGTAGTTGCCCCCTTATTGTCACCTATGAAACCAAACATTTCCTTCAACAAAAATTTACACAATAATATGTAACTTAATAGAAATTTTTATTGTTTATTATATATTAAAAACTTGATGATGATGATGATGATGATGATGATGATGATGATGATGATGATGATGATGATGATGATGATGATGATGATGATGATGATGATGATGATGATGATGATGATGATGATGATGATGATGATGATGATGATGAACGTCCACTGAGACCAAACTTTGGTCTATCGGACCTAAAGAAACAAATTATTTAGTTTGATTAAAGATTTTATTCCTATGCTCAAAAAGCTTGGAGAGAAGCTTCCCGAGCTCACTATAATTTTGACATCCTAAAAGGCTAGGAAGGTTAGTATCGACAAAGATTATGAAACTGAGATCTAATGTGGTTATACGCCAGGCACTCTAAGAGGAAGTGGTTTTCATCCTCTATGTTTCTATCTTCAGAGAGATGGCAGATCCTTTCCATCCATGGTGTTTTAGGAACTGCCCAACGACATGTTTCACTATGGAGCTCATGAGAGTTTGTTCTAATCTTAACCATATTAATTTTCTTCTTTGAACTAGTTAAAACAGAGAGATACTTTTGATAGTGAAACAGATTGTTAGGCACTATATAATGTAGTTTATCCTCTAGACAAAAATAAAAATAACAATCTTTTCAAAAAAAATTAAAATAATTTAAAATATTATAAATCTTTATTTATATAAATTATAGAGAATATTGTAATACGATATATAATCTAAATTAAGTATGTTCACACTTGCCCTTATCTTCGTTTGGCATTACTTTCACCGTACAGGAGGGGGATTAATGTGGATGGAGACTTTAATGAGAATTTGGACGGGCAATTTGGTAAATGAGAAATTACTGGTAATTAATGAGGTAAATTGAATCAATTTATATATATATATATATATATAGAAAAGACTTCATTTTATATATATATATATATATATATATATATATATATAATAATAATTTATTTATTTATTATTTATTATTTATATAATTAAAAAATATTTTAATTATTTTTAAAATTTTATTATTGTTTTATTAAGTTAGGGGATATTTATATTATGTTTAATATAAATGAACATATATAATGGATATTACCATTAAGATTTTTTTTTTTAATATTAAATTTAATATATGGTTTATGTTCATATAATTGTTTCATTAACAAATTCAGTTTTCTCCATTATTTTTATCTTGACATGGACTTGTCTTCATATTTATATGTTTAGTTTTATTTTTTTATTTTTTATTTATTTTTATATTTATATTTTTAATTTTTCATTATTATTATAAGTAGTTTAGATTTATTTGAATTCTGAATTTACTAAGTAATAAGAGGTATTAAATCTATTTTTATTTTAAAAAAGGTTTGTATTTGAAATTTAATTGTTCTCGAAGTTTTAGATCTTAAATTAAAATTAATCTACGTTGGTTTAATTATTAATTGTAATTATACATATACTTATTAATTTTATTTTCTAATTTTTTAAACCAAGTCCAAATGTTCAAATAAATAATTGTAAAAATATTTATTATTTTATTTTATTTTTCTTTTATCTAATTTCACCAAATCAAAATATTTACATAACATAATAACAATAACATAATAACGAGATACAATAACACCTCTTCCATATTAATTTCTTAAAAAAAACCTACTAATACAATAAATATTTAGAATTTTCTCAATACACATTTTGAAAAAAAAAACCATAAAATTAAGGTTTTCTTTGTTTTTTTCATATTAATATACTCCATTTCTCTCAATATATCTAACATGTTAGTTTATAGTTTTCTTTACATGGTTAGCATATAGTTTTGAAAGTTAATCTATATTATTCATTAATGTGAACGCTATTCAAATATGGTTAGTGTAAATTTAAAAGGTAAGAGTTGGAAATAATAATGATAATTTTAAATTCTCATGTATCCCTTATATTTGCTTTATATTATTTTTATTTGAATGGTTTAAAGATGGATATCTCTATGCAGATAGTTTTGTATAATTTGTCATTTAAATTTTTATTTTAATAACAAAATAAATTTAATTATAATTTATATAAATTATAAATTTAAATATAATTTATATAAATTATAAAATATAAATATTGAATAGATATTTTATTTTATAAGATTTTTGATAAATTTATAATATTTTTTTATTTTTTTAAATATTTGTGTAAATGAATAATTGATAATAAAATATTTTTTGTCAAAAAGTAATAGTTTGAGTGGTAGTTAGTAAGTTTAATTCTCTATTATTTTGACTTTTATTTTTTAAATAAATGATAGTCTATAGGAAAGTAAATTTTTTTAACAAAATAAACAAAATAAATAATTATCTGAATATCAAAATGAATAATAACATTCATTGTGATTTGATTATGAATCATTCCCAAAATAGTCTTTAAAAAATATTCAACAAATATTTTATATATATATATAACTTTCCAACCTAAAAAAATTCTATACCATTTTTATTATATACTTTATTATGTTTTTTCAACTTCATATTTTATATTTTTTAAAAATATTTATCAAATATAATACATATTTCTATATGCATTTTCACACGTAATAAGAAATACAAATTTACCCATATATTAAAAATTAGTAAATAATAACTAAAATGTGTAATTAATAGTGCACTAAAATTAAATTTTCATTATTATCATTTAATAATATATATTTTTCAATTAAATAAATGATGCTAATATAAACATAGTAATGTATAGTTTTATTTTGTTTATAAATAGAAGTGGTTGTAATATAATAAAATTTTAAAGTTTTTTACAAATTTCATTATTATTATTTAATATTATATTTTTTCATCGAATTAAATAATGTTAATATAAACTTTTTAATGTATATTTTTATTTTGTTTATAAATAGAAGTTGTTGCAATATATTTTCTCATATTTTTACTTAGTGATTTATGTTTTTAAATATTTTTTAAATAAAAATAATTAGACTATTTTTATAATTAAAAAAATTAAAATATATTTGATTTCTAATTCAACAAAAAGTAATTTTAAATTTTGTTTTGTTTTAACTTTAAATTTTTATATAATTTGTACAATTATAATAGTGACCAGTGAAAGAGGTAATTGATCATGGAATTTTTATGGGAAGCTAATAGAAAGGTTAAGTAATTCTTACCCCAAAATAATATTTTTATTGAAGGAGTTTTAGGGATTTTTAGAGCATAATGTTGTGACTTTGGAAAGGTGTTCGTCAAACATAATTCATGTCTAGTTTTATGTTATTTAACCATTTCACAAATTGTGTCAACTATTATTTAGTAAAACTATTAGTTTCTCTTTTTTTAGTTTGATTGTTTAATGAGAGAAAATATGTAAGGGTAGCCTTTCAAGAATATAATTTTATATGATGGGGTCTTAGAGAAGGGTTGTTATACCCTTTATGAAGCATGTCATTTTCATTTATATATATATATTAGTAGTCTCTTTTATTCCTTATACTTTTCCTTATTTCAAACAATTTGTTATTTTATTCCTTTTTAGTAATTCTATTTCACTTTTATTATAAGTTTTATTTTCTGTTAATTTTTATGTTTTCGCTCACTTTTATTTTTTAAGATTGCTCTTTTTTATTTTTCTTTCCCTTTAGAAGTTCCCTCTTTTATTTTTTCTTAACATTTGTTTTCATTTACTCTCAATAAAAACTTAATGTCCAACTTTATTCTTTTCTTTCTTTCTTTTTTAGTCTTATTGATAGATTTTGTTTTGTAAGTAAGTATTTTTATTTCGTTGTTGTGGTATAAATGGCATGATACATATATCTAAGGGCTTGAGGCTATAGGTTGGGTATATTTGAAGAGAATTAGGCCCCTAGCCAAAATAGGGAAAAAAAATTACAAAAACAAAGTTAATGCAAAACATAAGACTCTAAGAGAGTTTATTGTATGGGAAACAAGACCACCCTAGAATTGAAAGCTAAAGAAGTAGCATGGAGGGTTTGCTAAGTACGAAACAAAACCTTGCGACCCTCCTTTCTCTAAGGACAAATAAAACATAAAAAGTTTGAAGTAGAACATAAACTAAAGGTTATGGATAAAACTCATAACTAAAACTTCTTGGATCTGAAGTGGAGTAGGGTTTGTTAGACACACCTAAACTATAATGTACCTCTAATTGTTCATTGGATATATATATATATATATATATATATATAGAGAGAGAGAGAGAGAGAGAGAGAGAGAGAGAGAGAGAGAGAGAGAGACTATTCTTTGAGCTTATACACTAGGTATGTAGCTATGTATATGGCTCCTTCCTACCCTTCATTCCTCTTAGGTCACCGGGGTATAATTAATGTGGTATTTTACATGTTTCATGAAATTATATGTTCACAAGTTAGGTGGCTTCCTCAATCCTTTTCCCCCTTCTAATTCCTCCTTCAAGGGTAAGGGATGTTTCCAAAACCGAGTGAACTAATTATAAAAAATTGGTGATATAATTGCAACTACCCAAGAAATTTTAATCTAAATCAAAGAGACACAATTCTACTCTACTAATATGTGGAATTCAATTCAAAATTTAGAAAAAAAGTCTCAAACATGCAATAAGAAATAACACACATGCACAATATTTTTCTAGAGGAACCCAACTACGAAAATCCCTCAATCCTCTTTACATTAATCAAATGAATATAGATGTATTGCAATTACTAGCTCAGTCTGAGGTCAACCTTTAAGTGAATAACATATCCCTCTCCTCAATGAGAAGCTCTAACCCATACTTAGTCAATTTCTTCCTAGTCTGCTTGAGCCCGTATTTCCTTGTGCAATTCCTAGAGAATTTGCCCCGTTTTTTTTAGGAATTTTCCTCCAATTGGTTGCCCAATTCCCAAGGTTTGATCATCTACCTACACACAACATTTGTACACTCAAACTAGTTTACAACTTCTTTCTACACTACCTTGGAATCTCAACCACAACTGGGAACATGAATTCTCTGCATGCACTAGTTATTTTAGGTTTATTAATCAATTAACTAGATGATCAATGAGTTAGAATGTTGTCCCACTACACAACTCACCTTCCACTAATTCTTCCAATTGTTAGAACTAGTTTAACTGAACTTAATTAGATATACTTGAATGAGATTACTAAAATTTAGCAATCAAACATGCATAATTGAACTCCAAGCACTATAACTCGAATTTACTGAGCTAACTAAGTGACCAAAGCCATATCGACAAGTTAATTGCATCCATGTTATCTGTTGATGTTGAAATTTGAATTTTCTCAATTTGACTAAGGAAAAATCAAATTGGAACTTTCTTGCTGCAATTTTCAACACTCCCTCTCAACAAGAAAGGGATTATCAACCACCACTATCGTGCACCTATGGAACTCAAACTTCAATCTTGACAAAGCCTTTCTCGAGATGTCAACATCTTGTTCCTTTATTGGAATGTATTGCAGCAACATTACCTGCCTATGCACACAGTCTCATAAATTATGATACTAGATATCTATATGCTTGGGTCGATCGTGAAATACCATATTCTCAGAGAGCTTAATGCAACTCTGGTTGTCACAATAGATAATAGTTGGATCCATCATCTGACCAAATAGTCCCACAAGTATCTTTCTTGTAAAAATTTCCTCACATGTTGCTTGACATGCAACCATGTATTTTGTTTTTCCCAAGCTAAGAACCATATATTTTTACTTCCTATTATACCAGGAAACCATTGTGGACCCAACAATGAAAATTCCACTTGATGTACTCTTTTTTTCAGTGGGACTTCCTGCCCAATCTCCATCTGTGAAGCCACATAGACTTAATCTCTCTATATATTTGTACCATAATCCATACTAGGTAGTGCCTCTAAGGTATCATAAAACACGCTTAACATCCTTCCAATATAATTTGGTTGGCATAACAATAGATTGGCTCAACTGGTTGACTTCATAACACATATCTAGTTGTGTGTTCACAAGATACATCATTAAACCCACTAACTTCTAGTAAATGGTAGCATCCACTTCTTCACTTGAAGTGGCAGTCACCTTCCTTTAGTTTGTCGCTAGAGGTGTCTCCATGGGTTTAAAATTCTCCATGAAAATTCTCTGTAGTATCTCGTGAGCATACATGTCTTGAGACAAAAACAATTCCCCATCGCCTTTCCATACATCCAGCCCAAGGAGTTAGTGCATGAAACCCATGTCCTTCATTTAAAATTTCCTTGCAAGTTCCTCCTTGCAAGAGTTGATCAGCTGCTCATCACCTGTTAATGTTAAATAATCAACATATAAAACAATGACAAGTAATTTACCTTCTACCAAAATATGATAGAGGTTTTCATCTACTTCACTTTTGGTGAAGCCTAAACTTGTGAGATAATTGTCGATCATGTTATACCAAGAATGGGGTTCCTATTTTATATTGTACAACGCTCGCTTGAGTCTGCATACATGAGACTCGCGATAAACTGTCTCAAAACCATCTGATTGCTCAATGTACACCTCCTCCATCTCCCACAATGAACACGAGCTGGGAGTACTTCTCATCATATTTTGTAGAAGTCCTACTCCACACATAAGTCTAGGGCTTCTCAACTTCTCCTCTAGCTCATCAACCCTTGAGCTCAACAACTGCCACTCTAGAAACCACCTAGGTCCATGAATATGGTGCACATCGAGCTCCAACATGGGAACAATCACACTGTCCTCCAGCAGACCATAAATTCCCAATCCACGACCACACTTGGTCCACTCTCACACTACCTTCAAAAAAACTACGAGTGACCAATCCTGTTGTAGCATTTGCTCCTATTTAGGGCATGCAATCATCTAGGAAACCCCTCATACTGGTTTCCAACAAAATTCTCCTATGACACCCATCCACTTACAAATTACATCAACACAAGAGGACATACATACCTACAAGTTCTTCTAGTCCTCTTGACATGAAACACAAAAAATTGTTGATATAATTTATTCATAGGATGGTTGCAAAACTATCCAATACACCAACCATCCAAAGTGGTCCAAAACTCGACCCAACACAAAGAAAAACTGGAGAAGTAAGATACCTTTCATCTATTTTCCATGGACTGAAGTCTGGTCATTGGTTAGGGAATCCTTGTAGGCCATAACAACCTACCATCTATTACCAAAACCTCCACCAAATATTGCGGCCTCCTTGAACCTACAAGCCTCTACCACTCATTGTCTTGATAAGCACCTACAACACCTAGATTAGGGTTGTTTAGCCCTCCAAATAGCCTCAACAAGTTTGCGGCCTAGTCTCCACAGGTTTGTGATCTCCTTGGCATGTTATAGTAAGAAATACCACTCCAAAATATGCCTAGAATAACTCCCTTCTCTTCGACCTACCTGCAAATTTCCAAAACAAATTCAAAGAAACTTGAAACAAATTCTAACTGAAAATGGCCTATATGCATGTAGTTTCTTTAAAGATAATTAAACTTAAAAAGGATAACAACTTAATATTTAACTCTGTGTCCTAGCTGTTGGTAGCATAATTGGTTAAAAAACGTATGGGCAAGCTTTTGCGTAGCTTACTGGAATGAATTTATTTTTGAAGATTGACCGCCATGCCACTACTCCAGGAATTGTGGATTATTTTAGAGAGATTGGCCTTCTTCAGGTTAGCAACACCCGTCATTGTTAGGTTCATAAGGGTCTTGACAATGTCTATTGAATTGATAATGTCTACGCAATTGAGTGTGGAGTTTTGATTTCCTTTTGCCCTTCTCTTTCCTATAATTTGTTTTTCTTACCATTTCTTTTGGTCAGGTGGTTTGGGCTCCAATACAAGAGTAGAGGTTTTGGCCATGTGGGATGTTTTAAATGTGTCATGTGGATTGCAGTGACAAGGATTTGAAAGTGACCATAGAATGGATCAAGGGAGTGCACTACCTTACTGTGTCATCACTAACCCATTATCTCTTGCAAATTCAAGCCATGAAATCTGGATTCCACTCTATTTCTTTTTGTATCTTCAGGGAGAAGAATTTTGAGATGAACTAGTTATATAAGAGGGCATCTCCTTACTTCCTGGGCTGATTAGATACGAATGCATTGATTATGGATTAGGCATCAACTTTGGGTCGTTTGTTTCTGCGTGAGTGAATTTGGTCTTTCCTAACAACATATTTTGTTAGTTGGAATCTTGATGCTCTATTTTTATTGTTCTAGGGCTAATGGCATCTAGATTGAGGCTCCTTGGGATAATTTTTTGAATTGTGTTTTTTGTTTGTATTTTCCTAGTTGGTTCCAGGCATAGAGTTATACTAAAATAATTTTAGGTTTTGGGTGAAGTCATTTTTTGTTTCAGGATGAAAATCACCTGGAGAGAGAGAGAGCATACTACCATTGATAATGAAGTTATGAATGATTAGTAGGCCTTAGATGCATTGAGGGGATGCGGTTTATTGAAAATTTTCAAAATGTCAAATATGAAGGCCAACACCCGCTTACTTGAAATGTTAATCCACTATTGGAGTATTGAAGATGATGCTTTTATGATTGATCAAATGCCTTTGAGGATAGAGGTAGAAGATATTTAATTTATCACTGGTCTCTCCCAGAGAGGAGAAGTTGTACATTTGACTGGCCAAACACGAGGTAGTCTTTCAGTGGAAGACTACGTGCATATATACTGTCTGGGGCATCCTGAGAAAATTGGAAGCCAAATTCCAATAAAACATGTAGAGAGTTTGTCCCTGAGGATCTTACTATTCACCATAGCTAGGATAAACGGATCAGCCTCATTACACCAAGCATCATGACTATCCATGAGCTTGGCCATGGAGTGTCTCACTACAGTTTTTGATTGGTGTACACCTCTTCTTACCAACATGAAGAGCCAGTTGTCCTCCATTCAGAAAGGACAGACCAAAATTTTTGGATATGGGACCATTTTGTGCTCCTTCTTCTTCGAGAAGGTTCCAGGGCTATGTCCCAGAGTATCAGTTTCTATTAGTAGCCCCCGAGATCCTTGGATGGGTAGGTGGGCCGACCTGATGAAACGCCTTGGAGGTGGGGACGTGCCGAGGACTGCTTTCGATGATGAGTTCTTCTCCTGGTGGGAACAAAAAATCATCGCTGTGGACGACTATCCCTATGCCAACATGGATTTCCGAGGAGATCCAGACTTGGTGCTGCCAGCAAATGCCACATGGGGAGAGATAGGTAACCATTTTTTTTTTAATTTTTATCAATTTTTAAGATTTTTTATGTTTTTTAAATATGAAAATGAACTTAAGGATATTTTTGATGGGATTAAAATACTGACATAATGAACATGTTCCAGATGTGGGTCTAGTACAACCAGATGGATTTCCGCGGCATAGGCATCATGGAAGAGGTGCCAAAGAGGCGGCGCAGAGATAGAGAGGGTCTTATATGCAGTCCAATGAAACTTGGTGAGATTGACTCACCGAGTACCAATGGAGGTCATAGAAGATCTACCGAGGATATGCAGCACCGCGTGGTAGGAGTACCACGCGATTGGGTTTGCCTTTTTCGGCATGTGGCCAAAGCAATAGTCACCTACTTAGCCGCTCATCCTGAGCTGGGTCATTAGATATACTAGACATGATTATGGGCATTTAGTCCCGATTTTGTATATTATTTTTGAAACACTTTATGTACGCATGGGCGATTTTATGATATACACATAGATATATATATATATATATATATATATATATATATATATATATATATAGATATACAGTTCTAGATTTTTGATGTTTGTTCTATCTTGATGAATGAATGATATGCCAATCAATGCTTGATTAGCGATAGAATCTGCTAATGAATTGTCAAATCATGGATTATGAAAATATGTAATGAAAACAAATGATATTTGCAACACCCTCACTCTCAAAAATTGGTGATATAAATAAGGATCCCAAACCCAATAAATGTTATTCAATTGTGACACTACCAGCTGTGAGTCAAGATACACTACCAATGAATCAATTCCATAAGAAATAGCTTTGGATAGTAAATTAATGACAACAGTATATTCGACAATATTATTTGACACAGAACCAATACATACTCCCCATGACACCATCAACTGACCAAATGGATAATAAATCACCCAAGCTGTAGAAGCAAGATTCCAAGTGTGCCGACTAGCATCATCGGTGAATCCGAAATAGACCAAGTCATCCATCAACACTTGCCAAAGCAGATCAAAAAAGTGTTGATATCACAAAAAAACTCCCTATAGAATATGTACAAAAATACAAAATATACAAAGAAGCCATTTTATCAGCTATAACCTAAGCAAATTACTTCTTGAGGTAGAGCCCATTTCGAGGCTCTGCCAACTTCTTCCCTTGAAAATCAACTAATTCATAAGCCCCATTTTCTAAAACTCATTTCACTATAAAGGGACCATACCACATAGAATTGAATTTGCCTACCCCCAAGGCATCTTTATCTTGGTCATAAACCAAGACAAGGTCGCCTTCAGAAAAGACTCAAGGATGGACAGCTTTATCATGATAAGTTTTAACCCTTTTCTTATGAGCCTCATTGATTATGGCAGCATCTCGATGCTGCTCATTGAGATGTTTCAAATGAAGGAGGCGTTCTTCAAGACTAGAGGTCTCTGGAAGGAGCTCAACAACCAGCTTAAGGGATGGAATTTCGCACTCAACAGGAAAAATAGATTCCAGCCTGTAAACTAACTAAAAAGGTGTAAAACCAGTGGCATCCTTTAACGAGGTTCAATACACCCAAAGAGCTGGATACAACATGAGATTCCAATTGGAGCGATTTTTGTCAATTGTCCTTTGTAGGATTGTCTTGAGGGACTTATTCATGGCTTCGACTTGCCCATTGGCCAGAGGATAATACGGAGCTGAATTCTCCTGTCGGAAGCCCAATTTAAGAGCCAATTCAGACATGAGTTGGTTCTGGAAATGACTGCCATGATTAGTGAAAATCTCTCTCAGGATACCGAAATGAGAAATAATCTAATTGAAGAGGAACAATGCAATTGTTTCACTATCATTTTTATAAGTAAGCATGGCCTCAACCCACTTTGTAAAGTATTCTACAGCCACTATAATGTACTTGTGATTCGCTACTAAAGGTGGATTACAAGTAGTAAATTCAATACCCCACTTTGTAAAAGGACTGACAGTGATAACAGGGAAAAGAGGAGCTATATGCGCGAACATCTTCCCAATATAGACTTGACAAGGGTGGCAACATTTGACCACTTCAATACAATCTTTGAAAAGAGAAGGCCAAAATTAGCCAGCACGCAATATTTTTTGGGCTGTAGCAAGCCCTATAAGATGACCACCAAAAGCTCCACTATGGCAATCATTAAGCACAAACTCTGCTTCCTCTAAGGTTAAACAACACGTAAGGATTGAATCAACCCCTCAGCGATATAATTTATCACCAATGATGACATAGTTCTTAGCCAGGTGACGTAATTTTTGACGTTCATCCTTGGAGGAAGCGGGAGGGAACTTCGAAGTTTGGAGATAGATTATGATATCTCCATACCAAGGATCTTGTGAAGAGATGAGGAATAGATGTTCATTGGGGAAACTTTCCTCATAAACAATATCTTCTCCACAAGGCAGCTTGGAAATTAATTCCGCAAAAACCAATGATTTCTTAGACTTGGCCGACAAGAACTCGAGATCGAATTCTTGTAAAATAACAATCCATCGATTGTATTTGCCCCCAATCACTCGCCTATTGAGGACAAATTAGAAAGGATTGACCGCTGCTAAGACAAATGTTTTGCGTAATAGAATATAATGGAAAAGCCACTAGATAGCATGGATGGCTGCCAAGGCCAATTTCTCAACCAGAGAATAGCGTAGTTCAGGGCCTACCAAGCCTCAACTCAAGTATTAAATCACATGCTCCATGAGAGCATCATCTTCTAGAACTAGAACCATACCTATGGTTTATTCTGCGGCTACAATATATAAAAGGAATTCTCTACCATAACCTGATGGACTCAAAAGCGGGGCAGAGATTAACTCCTACTTTAGGGCATTAAAAGATCGTTGCGCAAAGTTTTCCCATAAAAAATGGAACTCCATTCCTCAGAAAACACATAAATCCTTTAGTTATCTCAACATAGTTTGCTATAAACCGTCTCAAGAAATTTGCCTTCCCCTGAAGACTTTGAAGTTGTCGAAAGGAAGACGAGGGAGGCAACTGAACTATTGCCTCTACCTTGAAGGAATCAACTTGAATCCCTTCAGTTGAAACAATGAACCCTAACAACCGACTTATTTGGATTCAACAGGATCTTGTAAAATCGACATCTCTCAAAAACCAACTGAAGGTGACTAGGATGATCAATTCTCTTTTGAGAACAAGTAGCTAAATCATCCAAGTATGCTTCGATGACATGCTTGATGTCATGGAAAGCATATGACATGGCCCGCTGAAATGTAGCTCCAACATTTTTAAGACCAAAAGGCATATTTTGTATGCAAAGGTACCCTAGGGATATATGAAAGTTGTCTTATGCTGGTCTTCTAGATGAATAGATATCTGATTATAACTGGAGAATCCATCCATGAAGGAGAAATTCTCATTACTCACACATTCATCAACTTTCTGATTAATAAATGGTGTGGGATAATTATCTTTCGGATAAGCTTTGTTCAAGTCCCTAAAGTCAATGCACACTCGGATCGTTCCTTTTTTTTTATCAACCGGTACTAGATTAGAAACCCAATCCGTTAAAGGAACGGGGTATATGAAACCAGCATTGAGCATCTTTTCTACTTTAGCTTTAATAGTTGTTACTTTCCCAGGATTGACTGGCCGAAGATTCTAATGAATCGGCTTAGCGTTTTCATTTGTCTTGATCTCATGCTGAACAATGGATGGATCAATACCAAGAATTTCTTCATAAGACCAGGCAAATACATCCCAAAACTCTTTAAAGAGGTCAGTGTAAATTTGAATCTCTTCAAGGGAACACTCGGCCCCGATGAAGACATTTTCTATCACATTAGGGTTCCTAGAGATGTTTATCAGTACGATTTTTGAAATGATCGACATATTACCTTTGGCATGGATGTGTGCTAGAGCCAAAGGGTTTGAAACCATACAAACATTGCTAGTAAGCAGATTGGAGAACCTGGATTCGACTTCTTGCAATGGGGGAAGAGAATATGAACGATGGTGTAAATCTTCCCAAGGTTGATATACACCCATCATTGCTTCTAAAGTTGCTTCCTCAAACGGTAAAACTGTATCTAAGCAATCCATAGCAGAAGCAGAATCAAAGGTCCAAGCTAGGGCCACATTACCATCTAACTCTTCTTCTGAAAAAGGAGTAGGATGGTCATCTGCAGAGTTAATGATAGACTGATATATGAGCTTTGCTGCAAACATAGGGAATGCGATTCCACTGACTTGTCCTTCATCTAATCTGGTCATAGGTGAAGGCAAGGTCCAAGGGTCTAAAAAATAATGAGTCCACAAGAACTCTTCCCGTGAAGACTCCTTGGAGGATGAAATGGCATTGATTCTAGCTATAGGAGTGGGAAGATAAAATGTACCCATCAATGAAGAATATATCCGAACTCCTAGATTCTCGATAGGTCAATGGAGGTTATCCACCAGCGGAACAGTAGAATCCGAAGTTGCTCAAGGGTCAACTGGAGAATAATCCAATTGATCAACCTTAACAATTTTCCCCTCATGAGGAAAACAAAAGACTCGAAACAGAGTCAAAACGACAACATCCATTTCATAAATCCAATTCCGTCCTAAGAGGAGATTGTAATCTAGGTTGGCATCAACAATTTCTACTTTGATATTAATGACCTTTCCTCCAACACATATAAGAAAAGCCGGGATAATCCCGTGTGGCCTATGAGAATGTCCATCAAATGCTGCCAAGAGAGTGGGTGAAGGAACAACCGAAGGTGATCCAATGGCCTTCCAACATGACATAGACATTATGCATGTGGAAGCTCCCTCATCTATAATTGTTCAAAAAATATTAGTTTTCCAGTAAGTAGACTTTATTTGAAAATCCATATGATGAGGAAGTCTCTTTTTGACATTGAGCATGTCAAAAGTGAGCACTAAAGAATTGTTTGGATCAACTTCCCCGATCGGTGAAAGCAAAGCACTTCGTTGAGTTGGACATGATTAGATTACCTTTAAAGTAGACATAGTGCATGGACTTTGAGCCAGATCTTCTACAATGGAGTAGTTCTGGGCTGCCCTAGCATTCAAGTTGATAGTCATGCATTTGGTGGAACCTTTCGGTATCTGAGGTATAGACTCAATAGAGGGTCACTCAATATGAAGTGGATCTGTAGTTCTAGGGACAGATTTATCCTTGGATGTTTCTGCTTCACCATAATCCCATGACTGTGTAGCCACATTGACATTAGAACTTATCATGAAAACATTTGAGGAATTATCCCCTCTTGGTTGCCCCCTGTAGAGGTACCAGGGTTTGAGTTCATGCCAGTAAGCAACTGCTGCTCTTGGGGGAAGAGTTAGTTAAGATAGCTTGGGAGCTAGAAGACCCTTGCTGCACTAACAAGCACTGAGCATCTTGAATTTTTGGGCAGAGATGAGTCAAATGGTCCCCACTACATAACTTGCATGGAAACTTAACTTTCTTCTTAGACTCTTTTCCACCCTCACTAGCACCATTGTTGGGTTTGTTCGCATTACCCTTCCCATCCTGATTCTTCTTTTTACCTCGTCCCTTCTTCTTCCCATCAGAATTTTGATTTTCTTTGGGGTTAGAAGCTTGAACGACATTTACGAAAAAAGGTTGAGAAGGTGTAGGAGTAGACGGTGCAGCCTTACTGGAAGAAGTAGTTTGTATAGACACCTGCTGCAATTGGTTCAGAAGGTTCACCACATTTGCATCAATCAATCCAACAATACCATCAACATGTGGAATTGGCTTCGGTTTGGCTATATCAACTGTGGATCTAGGAGAATCAAGCAAGATTTTTTGAAGAGTCCCAGACTGAGAATATATCAATTCTAACTGTTGGGCGTGAAAGATAGCCTGCTCTTTTGAATACACCCCAGACATAGAAACATCCTTGGAGATCTCGGGTTTTAATGATTTTAAAAACCATTCAAGGAATTCAGGTGGAATTTCAGCTTTGATGAGCCTCTTTCTTCATCTCCATTCTGTAATATGATCGGAAATGTGAGTAGCCGTGTCCTAATGAAAATTGGCCAAAAGTTCAGTTCCGGCTTCGTAATGGATAGACAACTGGAAATGGTTTAAGAAAATGTTAGTCAAATCAGTGAAATATGTAAAGGTGCCCCTTTGAAACTCTATATACCACTTAGCTGCATTCCGCGTTAAGGTGCGCTAAAATAATCTCAACCTAATCGAATCATTGATCAGGGAGTTAGATGAACACCATAAATGGAACGCGGTTACATGGTCGCCGAGTCTTCACCACTCTTCCCTTCAAATTTTGGGATATACAATAGAAGTTTGGTTGGGATCGGAGGCCAAGCTGGATTGCATCTGATCGAATCGTTCATTAACTTAGTCAAGTCTGGCAGATTGAGCGTGGCTAGAAACGGAAGTCGCAGAGGACCTTGTGGATTCCATCCAGATTGGGTGGGGTTCCCAAACGTTGGAAAATAATGACCTAGATTTTGAAAGGCACCAAGTTTCCTGAAGTAACTGGTAGAACCTATTGAACCAAAGGGTGACCCTTGTGGTCCAGCAAAACTTAGTGTTTGAGCAACTCCAGCTGAAAAACCTCCATAACCGGAAAAGTTTCCCCCTAAAAAATTATTGTAAGGAGCTGACAGCCCCTGTTAAGGGTTCCAAGCATTAGCTAAAGGTGGAAAACTTCGAAATGAATTGACTGAGGAATAAAAAACATTCCCTTGTTGGTCGAAAAAATGATTCCAAGTTCCTATCCCACTAACTGCAGGGTTTGTCTAACTCTGAAAAGGATTAGTACCTTGACCTTTGAAAGGAAAAGGCATAGACCCTACTATCGGATTGGAATGTGGTATATGACCACTTCCAAAGGGGAAACCCTAAAAATAGGTCGATCCACTCATCATGGACATGGAGGCAGTTAATGGTACACTTAATGGAACTAAAGGAATACCTTGAGAGGGAATTCCAAAAGGGAAGAATCCAAAACTGGATGCATTAGCTTGGGAACTTCCACTCATCAACGGAATCAAAGTAGACCCAGACAAGGATGTGCTGGTAGTATAACTAAATAAAGATGTAGAAGGGATGGAAATAGTTCCTCCCCCTTGTACTGATATAGGAGTCTGCATACTCATAGCACTTGTGATGGATTCCATACTTCCAGCAGTGGTCATGAAAGGGATGTATGTGTGTGGACTTGGGCTGGAAGGCAAGTGTGTTAGAGTTTTGACGTATAACAATATGTTCAGATGATCAGAAGGGAGAGGAGAATTCGGAGCCGCAATTGACTCTAAGAGCTCTTCTACCTCAATATTATCTTCTGACTGGAAGAGTATTCGAGAAAGATCTGGTGTGTTCCTCTCTAACTCTATGGTAGTACCAGGTCTACCTTGTATACTAATGCCCCCAAGTGGAGGACCAATCTCCGATGCACCAGCTACCACTGGTTGAAAACCATTGGCAGAATCGCTCCTACACCTTCTAGGATAAGGCTATGGACTCGTAGGTGAAAGCCCACGAAGTCTACAAGACCTTCTAAGTGATCGATCAGCCACTTTGAATTATTTAAATAAGATCTACTTAAAGACTCAAGAAAATTGAAAGCTTAGCCAACTAGGAGCATAGAACAGACACTAAAAATGTCCCTAAAGAATTCAACAGTCAAACGACTTTGAAGTATTTTCACTCCAAGTGATTAGGACCAGACACCAGAATACAAGAAAGTGAATAATAAGGGCCTTCCGAAAATAGATTGGGGTAACTATGCCCCAAGTCTATTAGCGAAGGTATCAAAGGTAGTTATGCTGACCTCTAGACAAAAGTCTTTGCCAGTGCAATCTATTGGTTTGTGTTATATTCTTTCCATGATTAGCCCACATAGTTAACCAGGGGGTTAGAGGGGGGGCAGAGCACGCATTCATTGCGACGATTGTGTAGTAGGGGGGGTCATAGGGGGTTTGAGGCATACTCGTAACCCCACTTTATGGGGTCTGGGGCAGCGCCTTAGCAAATTTTGGTTTTGGACCCTATGTTAGGTTGGGCGGACCCACCTATGGTTTTGTGCATGATTTTCGCACATGTTTTTTGGATGCGATGGTTTTCGATCCATGGTTTTGATGCGATGGTTTTCAGTCCATGGTATTGGATGCTTCGGCATCTATAAATATGTATTGTATCATTGAAAGGAACATAATGAAAAATCAAGTTGGTAGTCCTGGTTTTGAGATCTAGGGGAAAATCTCTATGTGTATGCGTTTTATGTCTTATGCTATTGCTATTATTTATTTTCTGTGTTTTAGAATTCGTATGCAGCTAACTTCTGTACGGGTTTAAAACCTACATTTGGTATTAGATCTATTTTGGCTTCAAGGGAACACCTTTGTTGCTGAGGGGTTTCGCTCGGGCCTGTGGTAGACCCTGTTCAGTGGGAGATATACGAGATCGATTCTGGTGGTGAAAGAAGATGGAGAGCAGTGGAAAGATAGAGATCAAGAATTTTAATGGTCAAAGTTTTGAGTTGTGGAAACTCAAGATGGAGGATCTGTTGGTGGATAAAGATCAGTGGATCGCAGTAGATCCGGGTACTAAACCAACGGGAGTGTCCAATGAAGAATGGAAGAAGTTGGATTGGAAGGCAAAGAGAACAATACGATTGTGTGTCTCAGATTCAGTATTGCTAAATGTATCAGGGGAAGCTACGATGAAGGCTTTGTGGGACAAGTTAGGGACTTTGTACCAATCTAAGTCTCTGGTGAATAAACTGTTCCTACGGAAAAAGCTGTATAACCTGAGGATGAAAGATGGAAACTCGGTGACAGAGCATATGAATGAATTTAATACTGTGGTAAGTCAGTTATCATCTGTTGATATTAAAATTTCAGATCAAGATAAGTTCATTAGTTTGTTGTGTTCTCTACTAGATTCGTGGGATAGTCTGGTTATTGCAATAGGTAGCAATGAAACTACCTTGCAGTTTGATGAAATAGTCTCAGCCTTCATGACGGAGGAGATGAGATAGAAAAATATGGATAGCCAGAATGGTGATGCCTTGTCTGTACGAGGACAGTCCCAAAACAAAAACAAAAATAAGTCATCGAGTGGGAGATCTAAATCTATAGGGAGATCTAAATCTCCAGGAAAACTTGTAAAGGTGGTGTGCTGGAAATGTCGAAAGGAAGGCCACTTCAAAAGGGAATGTAAGTCTAAAGCTCCTAACAAAAGAAAGGGATCTGATGAGGCTCCTTCTGCAGAGGCGAAAACCACCTCAGATGAAAGTGGGGATGTGTACTTGGCTTCTTCAAGTACACATGTAGATCATGAGGCATGGTTGATTGACTCAGGTGCATCCTCTCACTTCACTCCCCATAGAGTGTGGTTCTATGAGTATGAGAAATATGATGGTGGTGATGTCTTCTTGGGGGATGACAGGAAGGCTAGAATCATTGGTCATGGAAAAGTAAGGTTGAAGTTGCAAGGTGGAAGGGTTAGAATGCTTCCAAGTGTTCTACATATTCCTGCATTAGCCAGAAATCTGATTTCTATAAGCAAGTTGGATGATGCAAGCGTAAAAATAGTGTTCGAGAAGGATACCTACAAAATGGTTCAGGTAGCACTAGTATTGATGCGGGGAGTTCGGATTGGAACTTTGTACAAGCTGCAAGGTAGCACTGTTATTGATGGGTGCAATAGTTATGTGGTTCCTGAAAGTGGAGCAGAAAATCTAGTGGTCTCTGGAGAGAAGACCATGTTGTGGCATCAAAGGCTTGGACATATTGGAGAGAAGGGCCTTCGAATACTTCATGGTAAAGGTATGGTAGAAGGTATGAGTAATAGCTCTCTGGATTTTGATTTCTGTGAAAATTGTGTATATGGGAAGCAAAATCAGGTGTGTTTCCCCTCTAGTGGTAAGAGGGCGAAACAGATATTAGAGCTTGTGCACAGTGATGTGTTTGGACCTGTGAAGGTGTTATCACTCAGGTTGTTCCAAAAAGTTGTAAGAAAGGGAATACGGCTGAGGTAACCACAGACCAATCTTTTAGATACAGATTCTAGCCAATCTGCATTTAGAGAGGGCTCTCTCTTTATGATTTAGCTTTGTTTTAAAGGTATTAGGCTAGTTGTGAAGTACAAGGGTTTTGTTTTGAGTTTGGGTAGTGAGATTCAATAGAACAGAGAGGAAAAACTGAAGAGTTCAGTCCATTGGGCATGATGGAGTCAAAAGAAACAGGTTTGCTAGATTCGGTTTCTGACAGAGGATGGCATCACAGAGCGAGGTGGTCAAACATGGAACAATTCAAAGGCTGGAATCAGATGGAATGGACCCAAATGGATGAAGGGCAGTTAAGAATCCTTCAACATATTGTAAGAGGGAAAATGGATGATTATTGTTAAGGAGCAGTTAAGAATTCCTCAGCAAATAAACAAGATGCAAGAACCAGCAAGTAGGAGCAATTAAGAATTCACTGCTTATACTAATTCTGAAGAAAACATAGAGAATAACAAAGACTGAAAACAGAGTGTAGCTAAGCAAATTATGAATTAATCTTTCTCTTTACTATTCAGATCATGAAACACAGATGATATAACAGACATGAAACTATAAAACACAAGGTAGAAAGTACTCATTGATCCATGGGTTGATTCAAGAATTCTGTGACAAGTCCTCTGCATCAATTCTTCTTCCAGTAAACCAGACAATAGTTTGATCCCAACAACTTTTTATTCCAAAGTTCAGTATTTACAACAAAGTCTAGAGAAATCTACACATACCCAACCTCTTCAAAACTTTGATGAAGGGGGTATTTATACAACAAAATATGTACAACAAAGTGTCTCATCAAAGCTCTGAGATAATATCTAAGTTTAACCTAACGTAATTTACAAGCAAAGTAGAAACAGCGAAATTATGATGTGATGGAGGCTGGCTCTTTAGGGTGCGGCCTGCAACTATCTGAAGTAGTTGTGTGCCGAATCTCTATCTTAACTGATGCATTAATTCTGATCTGCTTTCCTTAGTCAGCTCGGATACTCTTTAATTCTGATTTGATTTGTCTTTAATTCTGCACTGATACTCTTTATGGCTCCTTTAATACTCTTTGACTTTAATCATCTTCTTTAATGCTAAACCAACCCTGCTCACCGCTGTTCTGGAAAAATAAGACTGTAACATGTCTTCTCACCACCTTTCTCTGGAAAATCATGTCTCTGTAGGTCTCTGCTGGTTGGGGTAGCAAGTAACCCTGTATATCTCTATTTCTTTCTTTTGCGGGCTGGGAATCCTTCAGCGCTGCCTCGAACTGTATTAAAAAAGGAAGAAGACTGTATAATGGCAACTTTGGTCGAGGCCGAGAGCTCACTAATGGAGCCTTTATGGTCGGGAGGTGGTTGAACCAATGGAACTGAGGCGGTTTTAAGCTCGGAGCACGTGGGTGCTATATGCAGAAAACATAACAAAAATGACCTTTTTACCCTTTATTAACAAAAATGAATTTTGGTGGGAAATTTTGTTTGGAAGGATGAATGACATCAGCATGACGTCAATGGGAGGTACGACACTGATGACGTGACAATGACGTGGAAGTATGGATGGTGACATGGCGGGTGATGTCAGCAAGGGGTGATGTGGCAGGATGACATCAGCAGAGGGTCAGTGGGAAGGCAGTCCGTTGTTTTGCCCGCATCGCTTTCGAGCTAGGGCAGTTTCGGGCAGAGGGGCAGCAAACACCACGGTCGGTCGACATGTGGATCCGGTACGACGTTGAAACCACCATTTCCCTGTGGTTTAAACAGTGGTAAATAAGGGGGTTGCGAAATGCATATGGACCGTTGGATGTGGAGGTCTAGATCGGACGGCAGGCGCTCATGGAAAGCGACAGAGGTTTAATGCGTGGGGCTGGTTTAATAAACCGATATTTTAATGGTTTTCGGGGTTAATTTCATTGGTTCAGTTACGGGTTTGGTTATTTAATTAACCAAAGGTTAATAAATTCCAATGTTGCGCGTGGTGAAGGCTATGGTTATATTTAACCGGGGGGCGGTCATATTAACAATTGGGGATTTTTATTATATTTACATAATACGGGGAAGGGAAATAAAGTGGGAGTTATATAATAATAAAAAATCAGAGTTAATATGAAATTTGAAATGCAAGCGCTAAGTATAATGTTTAGGAAACTTAGGTTAAAGGAAACAAGAGTTTTTACGCTGAATGTAACCAATTTCCTCAGTAAAAATGGATTCACTTAGGAAATGTTTATGAAATGAGATGGAGTGATTTATATTAAGAACAGATTCTTAATACTTTGGGGAAATTGGTAAATGATTTGGGACAAAATGTGAAAGGGAGTAAGTGAAATTAAATTTGCCTCACTTGAGCTACATCAAAATATCTACCTTGGTACTTGTGATAGAGGTAAAATTAACACTTTGAGAGAGAAAATCAATCACAAGTCTCATTCTACAACAGCAATCTACCTACCCTGCCTACTCTGCCTAAGAGTTTTTTCTTCTTTCTTTCAGGTGCACTTAGACTAGCAAACCCTCATTAATTTTTTCTTTTCATTTCATTTGTAAGCCTACCTAAGTCTGCACTTATTTCTTCCAAGGGCTCAGATTAAACAGTTGAGCTCCTTTGCTTCTCTACATATCTACTTATCTGCCAAGATTAAATAGTTTAGACAGATTTTTATTCTCCATCTATAAAACAGGAAATTTAAACATGAACTAACCAAGATTAAGTTGTTTGGCCATTCATCAGCTGTGGTAAAAAGTTCAACAAGTTGTACATGATGCTTTATTTATAGAAAATGAAATAGTAGTGGCATTTGGACTTTCACACTTTCCTAGTCTTTTTTATTTTGGGTTCATTTCTTTTCATTTTTTCTTTTGACCATTCATTTTTTCACCCTTTGATTTTTCTTTTAGGGTATACCCTCTTTACATTTTTTATTTTTTGATTTTTTCATAATATGGAAACCTTTACAGCAAGGAAATGATGAATATATTACAGAGCTCAACCAGTCAATCATGAAATATGACACCTATTACTATAGGAGTATAACATTGGCTCCACTTGGGGATGGTTTTCCCTGGTGGAAAGCCGAGAATAGCAAGTCAGATGGCCTTATGAGTAACTTTTGCTATGCTCTACAATCTTCCTTTGCTCAATGTAGAAACTGTACAAAAGGATGTTGTAAAATATATACACTACTCTTAAGTTGATTCAAACAACTGTACATCTGTTCTGGATAGTCTACTTGGATTATTTGTTCCTATGTTTCTGCTCTTAAATCTTCTTTTGCAATCTCTGATAAACTGAAATGAGGCAAAACAAAATGATGAAGTTCCTTCACTGATTTGAAAATTTTCTACACTTTCCTACTCATTCTCATTGCTTCAATAAACAAGCTGATTACTTCTTTCAAGCTGTCTGAACCTGAATTTCCTTATGTACATGTTAGAGTCAGAATATATCAAAAAATTGGATCAAAGTAATGTTTCAGCATTCGACCATTGACTGGTCCTTCTTCTGTTGCTATACCATCTAGGCACTTCAAAAAGTAAGTATTGTTCCCTTGCAAGGCATGGATGATAAATGGCCCTTTCCACAGGAAGTCAAACTTCCCATGTTTTCCTTTGCCTTCTCTCCTGGAATCCCACTTTAGAACTTTTTCTCCAATGTAAAAATCTTCAGCTTTGGTCCTATTATCAAATATTCTCTTAAGTTTTTCTTGTAACACTTGGGATCTTCGGTGCACTTCCTCTCTGGTCTACTGCAAATGGATGGTCTGATTTATTCTTCTTTGAATAGCATTGGGTTCCACCTGAGCTTCTTGCAACAACTTCATTATAGGCACTCCTAAGGATGAAGGTAATATAGCCTCCATGCCATAAAATAGCTCATAAGGGCTGGTTCCAATTGCTCTCTTTGTTGTAAGTCTCTCTGCCCATAGTGCATTTGTGAGTTTCTTGTGCCCGTTTTTCTTGTTCTCCTCCAGTAGTTTCTTAATAATATTGATCATGATTTTATTGGAGGACTCAACTAGACCATTACCTTGAGGGTAATAGGCTATGGAATGGCCTAAAGTGATATGGTATTTGCTACAGAAATTAATCAGTTTCTTGGACTTGAAGGCAGCAGCATTATCAGTTATGATTTTTTCAGGACAACCAAATCTAGACAAGATATTGGTCTCTAGGAATCCTATGATCACTGTATCATTGGCTTGACTAGCAGGGATGGCTTCCATCCATTTGGTAAAATAGTCAGTGGCAGTAAGGATCCATTTATGTTGGCCAGAAGAGGGAGGATGTATTTCTCCAATGAAGTCTAAACCCCATTGTTGAAAAGCTTTTTCAATGGAAATTGGTCTCAATGGCAAGGGTAATAGTTTTCTTTTGCCTTCAAAAATTTGGCATTTGTGGCAAACAGTGACAAACTTCATTACATCAGCGAACAAGGTTGGCCAGTGAAATCCTGCCCTTAGAATTTTGTCTGTAGTTGATTTCCAGTACAGGTGTCCACCGCAGTCCCCTGCATGAAATTCTTTGAGAACCTTGTCAGCTTCTTCTTTTAATAAACAATTCGATAAAATACATTCATGATTTTTCCAAAAAAAAGCATTATCTAAAATACATAATTTTGAAGCTTTCATTTTTAAAAATCTTTTTTTTGTTCTGGATAACCCTGTAGGAGCTTGCAGGTTTAATAATACATGAATTATGTCAGCATACCAAAGTGATTCTAAGAAGGCCTGGCTAATCTGTGGAGTTGCCATCTCCTTTTTGTTATCTAGTGCATTAATGTCTAGGGTTTGAAAGTTTGTTTCAGACATGAGTTTAGCTAATCCCTGTCCTTTTATCAGCTTTGTAGGTTTTATTTCAATGTCATACTCCAATATTTTAGCTATCCGTTTACCTCGTTTGCCTTCAATTCTGTCCTGAGTCAGGATATCTTTTACAACAACATTTGGCACATAAGCTATTACATGTGAGTACAATATATAAACTCTGAAGTCTTGAATGGCTTTCACAAGTGCATAAGCCTATTTTTCCATGATTTTGTAATTCATGGGTGCATCTCTAAGTGCTTTACTAAAAAAGGCTATGGGTTTTTCACATCCTTGATCATCTTTTTGAAGTAAAACAACTGCTATGGTGTGTTCTGATGCAAATGAGAAAATTATGAACTCTCTGTCGAACTTTGGACTTGTGAGGACTGGTGTTCTGGTTAAAGCCAATTTAATTTCTTCAAATGCTTATTTGGCTTCTACTGTCCATTTAACCTTTGAATCATTTTTTAACATGTTCTTCTGCAATCTTATCAATTCAGCCAAATTAGGTATGAATCTCCTCAAAAAGTTAATCTTTCCTAAGAAAGCTTGAAGTTCTTTGACATTTTTGGGGTGAGGTATTTGCAAAATAGCTTCTATTCTAGCAGGATCAATTCTGATGCCATCTTTAGAGATGATGTGGTGTAAGATTTTCCCTTCTTCTAGACCAAACAAAGATTTTTTAGGATTCAGTGAAATACCATACCATCTGCATTTAAGGAACACTTGTCTCAAATGATTTAAATGTTGCTGATCTGATTTGGAAAACACAGTGAGATCATGAAGATATACAACCAGAAAATCGTGAATTTCTTTGGCAGAAGCTATGTCCATGGCTCGTTGAAAGGTCGCCCCTGCATTTTTTAGTCTGAAAGGCATTTTAACATACTTGAATGTACCCCATGGTGTTGTAAATGTAGTCTTTTCTTGGTCCTCGAGATGAACTAGAATCTGATTGAAACCTGAAAACCCATCCAACAGCGAAATCCTAGAAGCACCTACTACCCTTTGTAAAATGTGATCCATCTTGGGTAGAGGGTAATTGTCCTTCAAAGAGACCTTATTTAAATTTCTTAAGTCAACACATAATTTGATTTCCCCTGTTTTCTTCCTGGTAGGGACTAAATTAGATACCCACTCTGAAAATCTGATTGGAGCAATTATCCTTGCATCATGCATTCGTCTGATTTCTCTTTCTATTAAAGGGAGCAGTACAGGGTTGATTCTTTTGAGCTTCTATTTGAATGGTTTTTAATTTTATTTGAGGGGTATAGTATGTTGAATAACAGAGGTATCATAAGATTTCAGGTCCTCATAGCCCCAGGCAAAAACATCCTGGAATTCTTTGATCAGTTCAACATACTTCAGCTTTTGATCAGGGGGCAAAGTTTTGGACAATTTTATCATTTTGGGACTGTGTTCAGTTCCTATGTTGTAGTTTTCAATGTCTGCTTTTGGAGGTTCCATCTGAGGTTTTTTTGGAATATCGTTGAAATTGAAGAGATCTTCCAAAGGAGTTAATCCCTTGGGTAAATGATTATCTTTCAGATTGATAATTTCATATTCTTCTTCGATAATCTCATCAACATCTGTTTGTTTGAGCTCTTGTATTTCCTCTTTGGTGAATCATGTTGGATGAAGCATTTGACTTGTATTTTCTGCTGACATATCTGTTTGTATCTGATTTGCTGTATCAATTTCACTGACTGTGTCTTCATCTGCGTTAGTGCTGGAAAATTCCTCTTCTAAGGTCAAAAAATTGTTGATCTATTTGTCACTGTCAAATACTTGCCAGTTCTTCAAATTATCAGGTATGGCTAGCCTGTGTCTAACTTCTGCTGTGAATCAATGATTTGGTTCAAAAGGCAATTTACAGGTGCTGGCAAACATTGCTAGGCTGTGAGCTTGCAAGTTATGTTTTCTTGGGATTTTGGCAAGCTGCGTTTCTTGAAATGCGTTAAGGATTTCTATGGTTGTTTTTCTGTATTCTTTTAATCTGGGATCATTTGTCAAGAACTTCCCTTTTGTTTGTTGAATGATTAAATTAGAATCTCCTAGGACTGACACTCTAGTTGCTCCTAACTTCTTCAGTAGTTTCAGACCTAGCAACAGAGCTTCATATTCAGCCATATTATTAGTGCATCTAAAGTTTAGCCTATAGGCATGACCTTCAACATGTTTGTTTTCAAGGTTTTGCACCCAGACCCCTGCCTCTACTCCTAATTTGTTTACAGAACCATCAAATTCTAGGTACCATAGGGTTTCAGGTTTATGATTTGTATTTGAAGTTTCAAGGATGTGTTTAGCAGGGAGATCTGGTTTTTCAAACTGTTTTGGTTTATCCAATGTTTCATGATTTTCGAAGATCTCTTGGATTTGGGCACTGGACTTTTCATATGCTATTTTTTCTGTTTTATCTGCCAAAATGTTCAATTCATGTGAGGGGTTAATTTCAGCATTGTACAGGATAAAAGAATCCATGTCTGAATGTACTGAGTAGATAGGGAAATTTTGAGGTTTCTCTTGACTACTTACTACATACTTCATTAAAGTTTCTCTATACAGTCTCTTTGGTTGACCAAACACTGAAATAGTAGCATAAGACATGTCTAACTATAGAGATACTTGAAGCTTTGCACCCCAAGATCTAAACAATAACATACCATACTTTGGAGGAATATCAGCTACTACTATGTCCATTAAGATGGTTTTGGTAGGATATTGGACACGTGACACACACAAATCTTTGATTAGACCCAAACATTTGACCTGACTTGAATCAAAAGACAAAAGGTCTTTATAAGGCCTGGTGATGTCAAGGTCAAGTTTTTCCATTACAGATTTACGCATTAAGTTATGGGAAACACCAGAATTGAACATGGCATTATGGAGTATCTTACCATGTATTTTTAAAGCCACATAAAAGGGAGGAACTTGTCCCTCAACTATTTTTCCATTTATTTTAGGGCCAAATATCAATTCTGGCTGGTCATCAAAAACGTTTACCGAATCTTCATTGACAGAAATTTTGAGTGATCTGCTGATTTGACTTCTGTAGACATCATGTTTAGCTAATTCTAATAAGGGAACAACTATATTTAATTTTCCTACTTCTGTCTCAAGATTGAAAGGTTCTTCGGACTGAATCTTTGCTTTTCGGACAACTGAGTTTTCTGCATTTTTCTCTTCTTCAGGAACGGGGTTATGTGCTGAAATTTTTTCCGAATCATGTTCTAGAGGTTGTTCTTCCTTTCCTTCAGCAAGAATAGCAGTGGAAGGCTATCTATCAGGTATTTGATTGTCTGATATATCTTCCACAATTGGATTCTCACGGTTAGGATCTGTTTTATAAAGAATATGTACAGGAGGGTTATTGATCTTTCCTTTGTTAGGCTGCTTGGTATCTTTCTGTTTGCTGATTTCAGGGACATCTATTCTTCTGCTCCTCAGATTGTATTGTTTGTGGACTTCATAAATGGTTGTATCATATCCCTCCCTAAAGTCAAATGATTCACCTGATTGAGTTTGGAATTGTTTCACAATGTGGGCTTCTTGATATTTGTGGGTCAAGAAAACTTGTTGTTCATTGTTGAGTCCCATCAAATTGATTTGAGTGTCTTCTGTTGGTTCATTAGATGTTCAGGCTTCAACATAATTTTCTTGAAATGGGGGCCTAATGTTTTGGTCAGACCCTATCTTTCTAGTGATAGGATTTTGATTTTTCCTGAAATTGGATTTCTTCCCACATTGCTTGGTTGACCATCCCAAGGGGATTTTCTCTCAATTGTTTCAACTCTATCTCCAAGTTTGTCCATTCCTTTGATAATTGCATCTAATTTTTGTTCAAAGGCAGAAGGTTCTTCTTTGAAAGGTGTTCTCCTTTCAACTCTGGCTCTAGACCATTTAGATATCAGATTGGCTTCCACACTAACAGCTATGCTCTGCATCTTTTCTAAGTTTCGAGGAGCTCTTTCCCTAAGTTGGTATGCCATATCTGAGTCAAATGCATCAGGGAATTTGATCAAAGCCAATTCTGGAGGAGGTCTAAGATTCTGAGGAATAACATTGTAGATATTACTGAATTTGGTACAATAATCCTGGATAGTTTCTTGTGTGGCTCTTCATAGGTTTTCATACTCTGATAAAATGTGTAGAGGATCTTTTTTCTTTTCCCATATGTTCAAGAAGGTCTGATAAAGAGCTTGTGGGTCATTGATACTATTTGCAAGGAGGGCTCTAAACCAGGTTCTAACATCTCCAGTCAAACTTTGAACAAGTACTTTCATTCTAACATCATCATCATCAATCTCATAGTTTTCAAAATAATCAGTCATTTTCTTGGTATGTTGTTGAGCTGTGTAAGTGCCAGTACCGTCAAAATAGGTGATTTTACTTTGATAATCTTGAGGCATAGCCCCTGGATTTGCAGGTAAGTTTAGGGGAGTATACGGTTGGCCATGATTGCAGAGATAAATGTGACAACTGGAAGAGTTGGGACAAAAGTGGGAATGTATGTTGAAGATGAAGGAGTGGAAAAGGTAGCTGGGGGTGCTGATGGGGAACTTGGAGAAGCTGCAGCAATAACAGAAAGGTTTGGTGCTTTTTCAGTGGTAAGCTCAGATTGGATGGAGCTCTGCAAATGTTTGTCAAGGTGTGAAATAGCAAAATTTTCTTAGCTCTATTGACTTCTAAGAATCCTGGAAATCAAATTAGGATTTTCATACACAGGTGGAGGATTACTATCAGGATTTGATATGGTGTAATGAATCTTTTTAGAAGCCAATTTCTAGGTATGTTTTTGTTTTTTTCTTGGAATAGATTTGATAATACAACTTTAACAATTTCTTTAGGAGGTTTTAGATGAGGGAATTTTGAATTTTCCTGAAGATTTTTTTTAGAAAAGAAACTGATCAAGTATTTGGAACTAACTGTTCAAAACATAAACTAGACTAGAGATAGACTGAAGCAACATTTATTTACTTCTGCAATTGCAAAGCAAAAGTAGTTTCAAAAGCTACCTGGCTAACTTCAGGCTCCATTTGTAGCTCATACAGAAAACAATAGAAACAAAAAATTATTCAGGTCCCCAGCAAAGTCACCAATGATGTTATCACTTAGGTTTTTCCCAAAAGTTGTAAGAAAGGGAATACGACTGAGAACCATAGACCAATCTTTTAGATACAGATTCTAGCCAATCTGCATCTAGAGAGGGCTCTCTCTTTATGATTTAGCTTTTTTTTTAAAGTTATTAGGCTAGCTGTGAAGTACAAGGGTTTTGTTTTGAGTTTTGGTAGTGAGATTCAATAGAACAAAGAGACAAAACTGAAGAGTTTAGTCCATTGGGCATGATGGAGTCAAAAGAAACAGGTTTTCTAGATTCGGTTTCTGACAGAGGATGGAATCCTATCATTGACACAACTATCAACGCACCCATGAAAGCTATTCCTATACAAAATATTTCCACCTTTCATGGACTCACATCAGAGGATCCAGATGCATTTTTGTTTGAATTTGATGTATTATGTCGGGGTTATGATTACACCACCGACCCCCAGAAACTAAAGTTGTTTCCCTCTACGTTAAAGGGAGCATAACTGCATTGGTTTATGGGACTAGGTGGGGGCACCATAAATGATTGGGATCAAATGAAAACCTCTTTCCTTAAAAAATATCACGACTATTGCAGTTCTAGGGAACTAAAAGACGAAACATTCCAAATGGTAGCAAGATCTAGTGAAACATTGGAAGAGTATGTGGAACGTTTTAAATATAACCTCCAGCGGTCTCCCTATGCAACTCTGCCTTTGCCTGATAATGTGATAAAATCTACACTATTTAAAGGAATGAAATACCAATGGATAGAGACATTAAATATTATGGGTAAAGGTGATATATATCAAGAAGACTATGCTAACATTATTAATTTGTGTTTCAGGTGCTCAAGAGGCAGTACGAGATTGAAACTAACAGAATAAGATATGACCACTAGGGACATCAAAATCTCTGGTGGAAGCATTACTTGTGTAGAAATTGGTAACCTGCTGGAGGATTTAAAAATAGATATCTTGGAAACTTTGACGACACAATTAGACATCATGCGAGCCAACCAGAAGTAGGTAGAAGCATAACAAAACCTGGTGATCTTTTTTCCCTCGATGCAGAAAGAAGCATAGTCATAAAGAATGCCTGCTGGATATGGTACAGACCTATGCCATATGTACTAAAGATCATGCTACAGAAAACCGCCCATCACTGCCAGGGTTAAAAGCAGTTTTCAAGGAGGCAGAGGAAGAAACAAAACCAGTCTACCTACTAAATCAGCGTCACCAATGGAAAGCATGACAAACAAGTACGCCTATTGATCCATCTTCTCTCTTTCAACCCTGGCAATACAATTCTCAACAATACATAGGAGCTACGTGGTAGAACCAACCACCTTTTCCCAGTTGGTCACAACAACCATTCTATATGCCACCTTGGTCCAATCAATCAAATCAAAACAAAAATTGGCCAAATTCCTCTTACTTTCCACCATTCTGGCAAAACAATGCATATCCATCCCAATGGCCACCCTCCACTTCACAAAACCAGAATTGGCAGTCAAGCTGGCAAAGACCTACAAACCAGCCAGCAGGAACAATCCCCCTGCCTCAACCTACACTACCAGCACCTTACGAATTGTAGCAGAACCCTCAACCCAATATATGACCACAGCTCCCAGCCCAACCCAACCCGAATCCCAACACAAACTAGTCCAATATCTACAAATTGTTGAAGGACCGAAACCAGAAACTGAGTTGAGGGAGTGTAATGAACTCAAATTATGGTCTAGACAGATAATTGAGTCAGAGGGTGATAAAAATATACAATTAGAAGATTTGTTACCTGTAGAAAAAACACCTCAAGTGGAGAACACGGTTAAACAAAAAAGCCACGATCAAACTATTACCTCTTCTCCACCATTCCCAAAGAGATTGATTATACCCCGCTCAATAGAATATCCCAATTTTGATCTTCTGGGAGAATTAAAAAATATGTGTAAAAATACCTCTCCTCTAGGCTATTCAGGACATTCCAATTTATGCAAAAAATATTAAGGAATTGTGTATGAAAATGCTGAAGAGGAAAATAAAAACCCCAATTGTCCATGTAGTCGGAACTTTGTTTGATTTATTATCAGGCAGAGAAACACTAGTGAAATATGAGGACCCAGAAAACCCTATAGTCACGGTACAAATAAATGGATGTTCCTTCCCCAATGCATTAGTTGATCTAGGAGCAGCCATTAATATTCTCGCAACAACAACCTGTCAAGAAATTGGCATTAAAACTTTGGATCCAACCATGACCTTGCTGGAACTGGCTGACTAATCAGCAGTCAAACCAAAAGGAAAATTACAGGATGTAATGGTGTCTGTAGATTCTTGGGAATACCCAACAAATTTCTTGATCATCAATCCTAGAAACCGGCTAGACGGACATCCCCTAATTCTAGGAAGACCTTGGCTAGCAACTGCAAATGCTTACATAAGCTGTCGAATAGGCAACATGACTATAGCAAGAGGAAGTAATGTGAAGAATCTAGCTTTATATCCTCCAGCTCAACCAAGCTTAACAATAATAAAAACTAGAAAAAAAAATGTATCATATTTAACTGAAAACATTCGATCACCGCTAACTGTACAAGATGCTCTTGAATTTAAGAATCAAACAAAAGATGAAATCATTAACACTTACATTAACCAACTAGATGTCGTATCCAATCTAGAATGTCACATGATCGAAGTAGCCCTGGATAATGAAATTGAAGAAGACCCCTTAAAATATATTAATGACCATACAATAGCAACAAAAACTATTTATAACAGCAAACCCATTGAAGTTAAGCCAGGGAAAGTCTTAAACATTAAAAAAACCTAACCGATGACCAGGAGCAGAGGCTTCTTCAACTCCTTAGAAAATATAAATAGACTTTTTCTTGGGATTACCCAGACATGAAAGGGATTGATCCCCAGTTGTGCATGCACCACATCCATACAGAGAAAGATGTGAGACCCATTCGACAACCTCAACGGAGGTTAAACCCTCACCTTAAAGATGTTGTTAAAGATGAACTACAAAAACTGTTAGATGTAAATTTCATCTATCCTATATCTGATAGAAAATGGGTTTCTCCATTAGTTGTGGTGCCTAAAAAGAATGGGAAGTGGCGAATATGTGTCGATTATAGAGAGCTTAATAAATCAACCCAAAAATATGATTTTCCCCTCTCGTTCATTGACCAGGTCTTGGACACATTAGCAGGTAAGAAATTCTTCTCTTTCCTAGACAGCTTCAGCGGTTACAACTAAATCCAAATTTCCCTTGAAGACCAGGACAAGACTACCTTCACCTACCCCTGGGGGACATTTTCTTACAGGGTATTACCTTTTGGACTATGCAATGCACCTGCCACATTCCAGAGAGCCATACTCAACATTTTTTCAGACTTGATAAATGAGGGACTCGAGGTGTACATGGATGAATTTACACCCTATGGAGATGACTTCGAGCCAGCATTACAAACGCTAGAGAAATTCCTTCAAATATGCATTGCTAGCAGGCTCTACTTAAGCCATGAGAAATGCCACATGATGATGACGGAGGGCCTCATCCTAGGTCACTACATCTAAGTAGCTGGAATTCAGGTAGATCTAACAAAAATTCAGATAATCCTCTTGATACCTACCCCCTGCACACAAACTGAGGTACGTAGTTTTTCGGGATTTTCTAGATATTATAGAAGATTTATAAAGAATTTCTCCCAAATTGCTGCACCATTATATGCTTTAACAAGAAATATCGATTTTTTATGGACTGAAAAATGTGACACTACTTTTGAAGATTTAAAATGGCTAGTATCAACAACCCGAGTATTATGGGGCCCAAACTAGGATTTGTCATTTTAGATTTCATCCGATGCATCAGATACAACCATCGGAGCAGTTCTTGGCCAGGAGGAAGATAAGAAGCCTTATGTGATATACTACATCAGTAAAAATTTAACTCCTGCTGAGTTGAATTACACCGTAACTGAAAAAGAATTTCTAGCTGTAATCTATGCTATTAATAAATTCAGACACTATATAACAGGATACCCTGTGGTTTTTCATATTGATCACTTTGTTATTAAATATTTAGCTAATAAACCTATTACGAATGGAAGAGTGACGCTATGGTTGATCCTTTTACAGGAATTGGACATAACAATCAAAGATCGACCAGGAAAGGAAAATCTAGTAGTAGACTTCCTCTCATGCGTGCCAAAGACAGATGACTCGGTAGAAGTAGAAGACTAGTTCCCTGATGAGCACTTATTTGTTGTAACCGTGAAAACACCATGGTACGCGGATGTCTCAAAGTACCTAATAGTGGGAAAATTACCCGAACACTTGACGCCTGGTGAAAGAAAACTAATAGTATAACGTAGCACTCGGTTCTCCTGGATCGGAGGATATTTATTTCATACAAGAGCTGATATGCATATTCGAATATGTGTCACGGAAGACGAAATATTTGACATCCTGAAATCTTTCCACAATGGACCTTGTAGTGGACATTTTGTAGACCACGGGACTAGGCATAAAGTCTTACAAATGGGCTATTATTGGCCCACAATTTTTAAGGATGCCAAGAAGTTTGTCTAGGCATGTGATAGCTACCAAAGAATGGGGCGCCCTAGACATTCTGATGAGATGCCCCTGCATCTGCAGTTAGTCATTGAACATTTTGAATGATGGGTGTTAGACTTCATTGGCCCAATAAATCCATCATCTAATCAAAAGACATATATACTAGTTGCAACAGAATATGTGATTAAATGGGTGGAGGCAGAAGCATTACTGAGGGCAACGGAGGACTTAGTAATCCACTTTATTTTCCAACTTTTCATGTGGTATGGCTTGCCTAGAGAAATAATCATGGATGGAGGGCCACAATTTGTAGGCCATAAGATTGCTACAACACTAAAAAATCATCATATCATGCAGAGAATCACATCTCCATACCACCCGCAGGCAAACGGCCAGGTAGAAAGTACCAATAAAGTAATCAAGGCAATACTCACAAAGACAGTTCCATCACATAGACATGACTGGGCTACCTGATTGCTAGAAGCCCAGTGGGCATACCGCACAACATGGATAAATACCATGGGATACTCCCCATATCAGCTAGTGTTTGGCAAAGAAACTATCTGGTGAATATCTATTGACGCATCCCCTGATGATGGACTCACTTGGTAGTCCGAAACGTTGGGTTCACAAAACTCTATAACGGGTCATTCCTCATCTATAAAAGAACCTATCTTCCCAACAGAATTTGAAATTTAGACATTGAGGATAGCTCAAGAAGTAGGCTTGGACTTAAATGAAGCACAGATTAATAGGCTATGTAAAATCAATGAATTGGATGAAATACAGCTATCAGCTCTTCATCATACTGCACTGATCCAACAACAAAGAGCGAAATGGCATGATTTACTTATCAAGAAGATCTTCCATGAAGGTGATTGGGAACTTCTGTATGATTCTAGGTTCCGAGATTTCCCAGGCAAACTCCAAACCAAATGGTTAGGCCCCTATGAGATACAAGAGGTGCATGATAATGGCACCTTCACATTAGCCACCATTGATCGGTCTGGCTACTCTTTTAAAGTGAATGGACATTGAGTACTCCTCTATCACAAACCGCTTACAAGGGAATCCTTTTGCCAACAATTATGGGAAGATTCCATTATACAAATTCTTGCTGAGGAGGGCAACCTGTCCGTGACAGCATCAGTCCAGTGAAGAATTTACTTTTTTGAAATTTGTACATAAATTTCCCTTTCTATTTGATTGAATTTTCTTGTATCATAAATTGTATATTAATTTTTTTCTATTTTTCCTTTGTTGTTCCCTATAGGTAACAATTGTTGTTCCCTCTAAGGAACAACAATGTTTGTGTTTATTTTCCCTTGTTGTTCCCTACAGGGAACAACAATTTCTACATGCATTTTTTTTTGTTCCCTACAGGGAACAACTATTGTTCCTTATAGTGAACAACAATTTTTTGTGTATTTCGCTTTGCTGATCCCTACAGGGAACAACAACTTTTGTGTGAATTTTGCTTGTTGTTCCCTACTGGGAACAACTATTCTTCCCTCTAAGGAATAGAAATTTTGGCGTGCATTTTTTTTCTTGTTGTTCCCTACAGGGAACAACAATTTTCATGTGTAACTTGCTTTGTTGTTCCTTACATGGAATAGTTGATGTTCCCTATAAGGAACAACAAATTTCTTGTGTGTGTTTTCTCTTGCTATTCCTTGTAGGGAACAACAATGTTTAGCATGTATTTCCCTTGATGTTCCCTACAGGGAACAACTGTTGTTCCCTCTAAGAAACAACTATTTTCGTATGTATTTCCTATGTTGTTCCCTACAGGGAACAACTTCGTTTTGCGATTGTTTTCTTTGTTGTTCCCTACTGGGAACAACTGCTATTCCCTATGAGGAACAACACATTTTTTGCATATTTTCCTTTGCTATTCCTTAGAGGGAATAGTTTTTGTTCCCTTTAAGGAACATCACTTTTTTTGTGGGCTTTTCTTTTGCTATTCCTTTCAAAGAACAACACTTTGTGAATATTTTTGAGAACATCCTCTTTCTTTTCCTTACATAATCATCCCTAGACCACCCAGTTTCACCGTTTGTCATCTTCTTAATGGAATGAAAGGTACAATACATATTTAAGGACAACAAATATGGAGGTTTAGTGGAACAGGAAAATACTGTGAATACTATCATCTTTAACAAGATTGCTTTGTGATGATCCAAAAAAATAAAAGGACACAGTTATCTATCTCACTTTACTGCCCTCATTTCCACTATAAACCAAACTGATTGATTATCTGTACCATGTTGGTTCCCCCTTCCCTGTATAACTCTCTATGTGTATTATTAATAATATTATGGGTATATTTTTTTTATATTGATATGTCAAACTTCTTCCGCCATCCCTACTCTTAAGGAGTGATGAGACACCCTCTATGTATAAAATGGGGATTGTAAAAATAATAATAAGAATAAATAAATAAATATATATATATATATATATATATATATATATATATATATATATATATATATATATATATATATATATATATATATATAGATATAGATATAGATATAGATATAGATATAGATATAGATATAGATATAGATATAGATATAGATATAGATATAGATATAGATATAGATATAGATATAGATATATATATATATATATATATATATATATATATATATATATATATATATATATATATATATTCACTAAAAGTTTTATGATTTTTTCCCACAGAAGGAGGATAGGAGGTCTCATCATGAGCCAACCTACAATGATCATAAGGAAGCAGTGAAGTGGCATTCTCACTATGGCCACGACACCAGGGATATGATCCAATGGATGCATAAACAAATAAAATCCTTGGAAACAGGAGGTCTCAACACGAGCCGGCCTGACTACTTTCGCAACTTCCTAGTGAATGGAAATGCATTCACCTAGTTACAAGCCAACACATTGGTCTCTACTATGGACATCATAAGACACTTCCCCAATTATACAAACAGGACCATGGTTCCCAAGGGTTAGAAAGCAACTCTGTCGAGGCTATGGACGCCTGCAGGAAATAGAAGCTCTACTGATGGTATTGAAGCTTTATTTTACATCAATAACTATTATAATACCATCTTCTTATAAGCTTTTTTACAGAGAGATTATGGTCCTAACATACCTTGAACCTTTATGCATGAATATTTTTTTAATCAATCACAACAGTTTAAGTAGAATAATGACACTAAAGTATTATTTCATGTGCATGTTGTCCCTTTTCCTTTATCATATCACATTACAACAGCCTATCACTTATTGATAATTCTCGGTACAAGCCTTGATTTCACCACTCCAATATCATTTATGATCCTTTTATTAATAAGCGTACCTTGCCAATCCATCACCCTTGTACTTCGCCACTAGTGCTTTACCCTTTCATTCATTCGGTCATAGGCGACCTATTATTTCGAAGGGGGGCGGGGACCTCCAGTGTACTTATGAATTCGCTGTCATTTTTTCATTGTATTTTTTATAATGATATGACATTCCATGATCGGAGAGCATGTGGTATGATAAAAACCCTCAATAATAGTATTTATACTTATAAAGTATCACCTGATAAAGTTATCACAACCATTTTTTGTTCCATCACTCAGCTCTGTTTGTCATTGTGTTTTCCCTGCTACACTTATCATTTGTAGAATTCCAACACTATGGTAGGAGGAACAGTGCATAGACAACCACTAATACTGGTTGCTTCTAATGCATCTAGGGAAATTTTAGCTCAAGCTGGGTGGATAGCATACTTTACGAGAATTCAACCACCCAACGAGGAACTTTCCATCAAATTCTTACAAAATCTACATAATGGACAATCTATGGTAAGGAGTAGGCAAATCACTATATCAGATGCGGTGATAGCAGAAGTAGCGGAAGTGAACGACCTGTGTGGGCTGGTAAGTGGTTGAAGCTACTGGACACTATCGAGGCTTTCAGAGATGAAGGACAGGAGTTGGTCAAAAAGGGAAAAGGCTTTCAGCCATATTCTCTTGGATAATCATGGGGAGAACTAGCAAGAATCATCTAGAACTACATCACATACGACGGGCGCAAAGATGTGGTAAGGTTGTGTCAACTCAAACTCTTAGCAGTTCTAAAACGAAAGTGCTCAGTTAACTTACCTGCATTATTGAAATTTTTACTGCATGACACCACTGAGAGGCTAAGATGGTCCCAACACATAGAAACTGTAGTAAGCCACCACTGTCTGATCAGGCTAATAGTCGGCTATAACCTTGCCCAACAACAATCAAGCTGGGATGATTTAATTTTAGCTATTGAAGGAGGTTTAGCTTTGCCTGCACCTAACCCTATTTCGAAAAGGAAAAGGACTACCCTTTCAAGGAACGTACCTCAAAAGCACAGACAATCCACAAGGTTGAGGTCAATATTAGGAGTGAACAAAAATTCTCTAGGCAGTATCAGTCAACCTATAGAATTATCTAGCCTAGTAAGTGAAAAATACCCGCAACTAGAGTTAGAAGGCCAGGATAACCCTGAATTAGACCATGAGGAAGAAACAAGTCATTCTCAAGAAGAACAAAGAAACAAATCGAGACTTCCCTCAACACCAAGCATGAGCCCCCAAGGTGATTTGTTGCACGATTTTGAATTGGCCCAGGTCCTGGCCAACATGAATGATTACATGCAGACTAAAATCCCACTCAATCTTAATATAGGAGCAGCCCAATCTCCTGAGAATGATGGCGACACTAGAATTCTATCTCCCTTAAAATATGCGAGCCATGAAGCAGAAACCAATGTAGAGTCCATTCGAGAAGCAAAGCACCAATTCAGCGACACGCTTCCAGTAGAAAATAGCCAGGTAGGCCTAAGTACAGAAAACATAGTCCAAGGAGAAGAAGTAGAGACAGAGATGCTTCAGGAAGTCAATATTCAATCAAGAGACACAGTCCTCTTAGAATAGAGCTAGGGTGAGCAACCAGGCTCTTTAGAAGCAGAAACAATTAATGAGACTGTCAGCAGAATAGTTGCTCCTCCGAAAAGGTATAGAGCCAAATTGAAGAAGCTTAGGAAAGAACAGTAGAAGCTTCTCAAAATAGTAAGAAGGCTCAGAAGAAAAATAAAGGAAATCACAACAGGAAAGTTCCTGGACAAAACCCTGGAGACAGGAAACGCGGCTGTACAGATAGAATCACATGAAGAGAGGGCTACAGGGACTCAAACCAAGCCCATACCCATTCAACCAGTCATCATTCAAGAAGAACAACATGCAATTTTCATATATATAGCTACTCAGACAGAGGATGTACCCTCTCACAGCATGGCTACTCAGACAGAGGCTTGGACATCCCATAATAAAGAGACTCAGACAGAACACATCCTTTCTCATAGCATAAGTACTCAAACAAACATACAAGCTAAAGACATCATGATGCATAATGACCCCATTATTCTGAATCTTCAAGAAGAATTAGCACATGCTCGGCTTATGTTAGAATGGCTTGAATAAGAAACTATTTCCCAGCAAAGATATCAAGAGTTGCAGAGGCAGCTTCGGGAAATGAAGGCAATAGAGAGTGAGACCTTCGAAAGGTACAGAAAAGAAGAAGATAAAATAGAGAGAATCAAGCTCAGATTAGATAGGGTCATAGCTCAAACAAACACCATCTTCTCATTATATACAGATGTCTTGGCATGTAGGTCTCCCGCCACTAATTATGCCTTGTTTTTGTTAGAACGATACTTGTTGTTGAAAATTAAAGTCGTGAGAGCTGGAAAACCAATAAAATTAAAAATAGTTGAAGATTTTATAAATTGTTGCAAATAACATGGTGTAAAGGTTCAAAGGTTGCTTTGTGAATTTTACCTACACAATTTTATATTAGAGGATGAGGTGGAAAAGAACCCCAACCATTTTGTGGGAGATCTTCAATTCCAAGCTGCCTTTATCTTGTTTGCAGTCAATCAACTTAAATGATTCAAAGCTCATAATGCATTCCAAAGACAAGAGCATGGATTGGATCTTTGGGTAAGAAGTGAACCCAAGCACCCTTTGCAAATGTTTTCCAACCATAAGAGTCTGATGACAAGGGAAGGGGTGATTAAAATTTTAGGGCATATTCATAAAGATATTGTGCAAAATGGGGTATCATATTTTCAATCCATTCAAGAAATCTCTCTGGCTGCATCCAAGCTTAGGTGGATGGTCTCTACTAGTAGTGTGAAAGATAGAGAGCCATTTAATTATCGAAATTTTAAAGAGCTGCAGCCCGTTTTATCACCTATAGCAACCACATTTTAAGAGAAGGACCCTATTGGTTAGGATGTTGGTTTTGTAGCCCCATCATTTGGTATCCTCCTAAAGGTTACAGGGCCATCTATGAATTCCTAAATGAAAGGAAGGGCCCGCTTTTGTTCTCTTAGTTCAACATCATGGTTTCAAACCAATTTTTGATGCCCCTTCTCCAGCCTACTCTTTAACTGCACTTCATCAGAATTACTTGCTTTTCATGAGGACATGAAATAGGGTAAGCAGGGGAGTATGTTGAGTTACGAAATGCGTTTGTATTTACTATTAAATTCTTCATCGTTTCACTTGATTCTGATCTTTTTCATATCTTAATGCGCTAATATATTGAGGAATTATGGTAAGAAATGAAGGAGTTATTTGCAGTTATGTTTTAGCTAACTTTTACCCTTATTTATGCAGGAAAGCGACAAAAGGAACAGTTGTTGTTCCCGGATGTTGGAACAGCAAAATCCGACAAGCAAAGGAAGGAATGTTCTTATTGTGGACAAGGCTGAGAGTAAATCAGAGGGATTAGCGCGGAATAGGAAAGATGTATGAAGATAGAAATCGATTGCGAATCCCTCAGGATCGGGAGATCCTAAGGGATCGCATTTACCATTTACTCTTTACCCCTTTCTGATTATAAAAGGAAGCAATTGTATGAAGAAAGGGGAGGAATCTCTATTATTTTTCAAGTTGTAAATTTAATTACGGACTTGTGCTATTGAAGAACATGATTACATTGTAATGCTACTTAAGTTCAATGATTAATATATAATTGAAGTTGATGTTCCCATGGATTATCTTAAGTAACTTAGCAGTGTTCGTTAGCGGCTAAGGGCCCAGCCTCTAGTGGATTTAACTGCTTTATTGTGTTATATTTCTGATTCTTCTAGAGTTTAGTTGGTTTGATAATTTCCTATTTCCGTGAGTTTACTTTATTAGCTGTATTAAAGTAGTATATGTTCTGTTTATAATTTACAGCGCTATCATTTGATTTGAGTTTTGTTTACTATGGTAGGAATTATCTAGATTGTGCATTGCATTGATTTAATCATCTGAAAGATTTTGATTATTGCTATTAGACTCTCAGAATTGATATCATTCCTATCTTGATTGCTTTATCAAGATTGAGTATAGTCTAGATCGAATCAGCTAAGTAGAGGTGAGTTATTGTTACTGTGCTCTCGGCTGATGATGTTGTCACTTGAATTGATGTAAGATTTGATTTCAGTAGAGGATTGAGCTTTGATATATCCTTTAATAATTTCAATTGGAGTTTATTAGATGCATCCATTTATTCTTGTGTCAAGATCTATACTACAATTTAGGAAGCATTACTCTCTGAATTAATAGCAACCACATGCAATGTATAGTCTTGAAATAAGAGGACTTTCCCGGATTGATGATTAATGTGGGATATTAGGAGTTTTAAAAGTCCCCTTTTAGCACCCAACATGAAGCAGGGTCTGTAATCCCTATGGAGCATGTGAAGCCTAGTCTATGCATAGCAGCACCCATAGATACGACAGTCTGCGAAGCCCACAACAAAGGAATCACACAGCCGTGAGAAACAGAACACAAAGGACATGAGGAAGAAATCCAACGGGGAAGCTTTAAACTCTGTGAACTTGAAAAAGCATGGGTACGATTAAGGAAGAAAAGTGTTATGATGGACGTGGAGGTCAAGAAGCTGGAGGACGAGATAAAGGAGTCGTTTTTCGTCAATGAACCTAGGATGGAAAGGCAAGGTGCGTATTATCATACTGACAAGTTTGAGCACTATCACCATGAATTGGTTAGTCTGTTGCCTTGGCTTGGACCACATATCGCCAAATGAAGTGACCAAGGTAGCTTGTTGCAAGTAGTAAAGTGTGCGATGCCAACCGCAATGATGGAAGGTGAGGATTCTCCGCGAACCATGGTGGAGGACGGGATGGCATCCCACACGGGTGGTGCAACCACCTGACTAGCCATGGGAAGGACAATCTTAGCTCTCTAGGCATTTGAAAGGAAGTGCGGGACTATAAACTATCCTACCTGGGAACTGCCCGATATTGGGGATGCACGTAGAAGCAGAGTGTCACAAGGTCCGCGTCCGCACACGGAGAGTTGTGTTGCTGTGTGGATTGGCTAGAAAGTGACCATTAGGTCACTATTCATGATGGGATGTGCGACTTGAGGCAAAATGGAGCAAGCAGCAGGCATTTAAGATGCGATTTATGGGCAATATTTTGGAAAATATGCCTCCAAGAAGCATTAATGGACCGTAATTGGGGGGAACGGTTGAATTCGAATTCAAAAGGTGCTATAAAACACAAAGGGTTTCCTAGCAAACAACACTTGGTCATTTGAGAATTGAGCGATTGAGCAGAGAATTGAGCATTGAGCGCCAAGTGATAATTGAGCCCCTAAATTCGTGAGTGATAAAATATAGCCTAGGAACGATGACAGCGACTAAAGATGGTTTGGAAATAAAATAGGTAATCACCGGTGAGGCCGCGCTAACCCCAACAGTGGAAGATGTTCCAGAAGGAGGTTGTGGCAGAGATCCCCAAATCACCACATACACCATGACCCAAGAAGGATAAGCATGCAATGGCTCCCATACACATGTCCCCGAGGAACCCATTGTGCAGCAAACCATCAATGGAAGAGAAGGGGAAAGCTGTCATGATAGAAATAGATGAGGAAGAAGAAGATTTGCAGGCCCTTATCATCACAGAGGAAGAAGACGAAGGCATGGAGGAGGATATTGAACCTACACACTCTATGACAAAACTCCCTACATATATCCCCCCGTGAAAACGGAAGGCCAAAGTGCCCAAGGACCTAGATGAAACCAAGATTTCGCTCCATACCCCGCTCCTCCCAGACAGCCTTGTGTTTGAGGGCCCACACCTAGGCCGCGTGCCAACCATGAAGTTCAAAGATTGGGACCTCGCTGACGGTGAGAAATTCCTTCACCTGGAGACGGGAATCTCATGAAGTATAACAGCGCATGGGTGGTGACAACATTAGAGCTGTGGAAGTGGTTGCGTGAAGTGGAAAAGGTCAGGCTATTGAACTTATTATGGGTGTCGAATTTCCGCCGCGTGCCCATAACCATTTTCATCATCAGGTAACTGCTTTTCCTGGTCCATGATGGGTATCTATGGCTAGAGGAGCCTATCCCCATTACAGTAGATCTAATTCACCACATTTCTCAGCTCCCCTATAAAGGAATGGACTATATCAGAAGGGAAAGGTAGTGATTTGGCCCTCGTGGAGGCCATGAAGACAAAATACAAGCTGGAGAAGAAGAAGAGGGGATATGCTATCTCTAGCATCAAGGACAAAGAGGTATGCGTAGCTACCCAAATCTTGGCCAGAAACATCATACAAAAGTGTCGTGCAGACGAGGTACCTGCACCGATGATCACACTGGACGAGTAGTGCGCGGAAGGAGTCTAGTTTAACTAGGTTGAATTCCTCTGCACGAAATTCTTGGAGAACTATCGTGAAGCCCAAGACTAGGGTAAACCCTTCCACTATGCATGGTTGTTGCTATCCATAGTGCGCATAGTAGGGGAATTTCCGGAGGACAGTTAATTCCCCCCATTGACAGAGATTTACCAGAGGTCGCGAAGTACGCTTCACTCTAGGCCACGAAGGACGTGAAAAGAATACGTGACGAAAAAATATTTTGGGTGCTCATGGAGATGAACATCCGAATGTGGATCTACTGGAAGTCATGGTTGTCGCCCACAGTGTACAACAGTCTACAGAGTTTTGCAGACTTTAAAGATAATATGAACAACATTTTTATCAAGGCGCGTAAGGATCCGGCAAAGCATTGGATGAATTTACCTTTTGTAGCCATTGACGATGCCATTTTTACTATTTTGGAGGCATGGACTCTAAAATGGTGTGTTATAGACATTTTTGTGCCTTACAGCATGAAGCATGAAATGTCAATAATCTAAGGGATCCAAAGTCCCTAAACATGTTGTTCCTACCCCTAGAGGAACAAGGTCAGCAAACCACAGCACTAAATATCAGTTCTCCACCTGAAAACACTCAAAAACAAGCTTATTCTGGATCATGTCGACTGCTACACTGGCTACCTGCACTGAATGTCAACTGCTACACTGGCTACCTGCACTGAATGTCAACTGCTACACTGGCTACCTGCGCTGAATGTCAACTCCAACACTAGCTACCTGCGCTGAACGAGTTTGGACATGTGGCAGACTCATTCCTCAAGGTGTCAGAGCCCAGGAAGCTTCCAAAGTGACACTTGCATCAAGGAATTCGACTGGTGATGAGTAAGAGGGTCTAGATCTCCAAGTGGAAGCAAGAACCTCCAAGTGGACTCAAGAACTGAAGAATAACTGAAGTGGGAGAGGACACTAGTCAGCTTCATGCCAGCTACAAGCTGACTCATCCTTTCTCCAAATCTCCTATATATAGAGCTCTCTCATGAGGTCTAAGGAGGCTGGAATTTTGTGAATGTAAGGAAGTGTTGTTGGTTTGTGTATAGAACTATTGGGTGATTACTTTGAAGGAGGTGAAGAGGAGATTTCTTTCTGCCGGTAGGTGTTGCTGGATTGGGCCTCTTATGGTTGTAACACTCTCAGAACTTTACTTCTTCCATTAATAAAGCATTTGAGGTTCTTCTATATGCATGTGTCTTTGTGGCGTATTGATGCTTGTATATTTGATTTATTCTAATCCTTGAATCAATTATGGATGTATGCTTCTTGTAGTTTCCTTTTCTTGTGCTTTTGCAGGATCTTTGTGTAGCTGGGCCAGTGAAAGAGCAAGGAGTTGGGAGTAAGCAGCAAAGAGGGAAGATTGGATCAACCATTAGCGGAAGATAACGGTTAGTGGATCTCTTCCTCCTCTCTGTTACATCTCATAAAGAAGTAATCTTGAATAGCTTTGCATTCAGTTGTTGCTGAGGTACTATCACCCTTAGAGTGGGATAGGGTCATTCCGTATTGGATACTTTTCCCAACAACATGGTGCACCCCAGATCTTGCATAACTTGAGAACGCGACAGTGTAGAAGAAGAAGGATGATGCCAAGTTGCGCGTCACAAAATTGGCCAAGGAAAGCTAGAAGGAAATAGCAGTAGCTGAGGAAAGGGCAACACGTGAAGTGACACAAAAAGCCGTTGAGTAGAAGAAGGCTGCAGAAGCAACAATAGCAGCACAGACAGTAGAGGCAGCAACCGCGAAGGCAGACGAGGACCAACCAACATCCTTGCAGGAGCAGGAGGTAGAGGAAGTAGAAATGGAAGAAGGGAGTGCAGACCTAGGGACCGCGTCCACACAACTAAAGAGCCCACACATGGCAGAGAGAGTAGGACCGAGGAAGAAGGTTAAGGCCTCAAAGTTGGCCATTGACCCGATCACCTTAACTGAAGGTGACCTCCATGACATTGGCAAGACGGTTCACGATGTCAAAAGTGAGGCTCTTCAAGAATTCAGGCAGGAGCACCAGACTATGTTAGGGGCCCTCGGGGCGCAGCTACAAGAGTTGTAGGTGCATCCCCCTCATGTGGGTACCCTTTCCACCCACCTAGCAGCAAGGATCGTTAGCAATAGAACAAATGTTGCGCGCAAGAATGGAAAACACAATAGTGTTGCCGGAAGGGGCCCTAGTAGCAGCGAATGAGGCCGATAGATTTTCGATTAACATGATGAAATGGCTTGGCCTTAATTTGGTTGTCCTTCCATGTCAGACATTGTATCTGCTACAGGATGGGATAACGATAGAGTTGTGCACTAGGGAGAGTCATGCAATCCAAGTTCTTAGCGAGAAAAAGATAAACATGGAACAACTCAATTTGTAGCGCGACGAATTGGTGTCACAGAATCAAAAGTTGGTGCAGGTGGTAGATGACACGTCCCGAAGCTGGCCATCCCATCAGATATTACCAATAGAGGTGTGGATCCAGAGGTTGGAAACTGGAGTCCGTGAAGCTAGAGAAGAAATGACCAAGGTTCAGATAGAGCTAAATCTTCAAATAGTCGAGCTGCGGTTAAAGGCACAACCTTCCACTCCCCTGGAGGTCTGAGAACAATGCGCTATCACTATCGCAACGAGATTGGAAGAAATTGGAGGTGAAGTTCAAGACTGTACCACTTGGTTGGAGCAAGCACTTGAGGTCCTCACAACCCTGCAGGAGGACCCCAACATCTAGCACCTGGAGACAGAGGCACGAGAACTCCAGCAGAAATATGATAGTGTCCGAGGAACTGTGCAGATAGTAATCCTCACTTAGTGGCTTGCGAGGATGCATCAAGCTAAGGCACTGAAGGAGCAGGTGGACACAGCGTGACATAAGGAGGCAGTTCTCAAAGCATGCATCCAGCCATGGATCGATGAGGCTTTCACTATCAGGGAAAACATCGAACGAAAGCTCATGCACATATAGGGGATGCACACCATAGAAGCACCCCAGACATGGATATCTTAGAGCAGAGGATGCAATAGATTTAGCAAGCAGTGGCTCAGTGCGCTACCGACATTAACACAATTCGAGTACAGTTGGAGGAACTTCGTTCCAAGATCACCGCACCGACAAAGTGACTCGAGGGTGAGTCACGATGTTTGTGTTGGGGGCTTGTTGGGCATGGAATCCCCTTGAGGCATGTTTTTGGGCTCAAAACCCAAGTTTTGACCCAATATTGTTGTAAAGACTCCACAAATTATGGGCACGGAGCGCGAAATGTATGATAGAGTCACAGGGTTGTCCGCCCTAGTCTTATAATGTAATGTCGGCCTACCCATGGTCTATAGACCATGGGATTGTATAAATAGAGCAACGCTCTAAGTGTAAAAGAAATGAACAGAGAAAGTAGTATAAAAGAGAAAGAGTCTAAGTGTCTAAGTGTGTCTTGGGTCGTAGAGTAGGAGAAGACTCTACAACTGAGTATGCAGAGGCCTAGTAGTCCACAGCTGAGTGTGTGGACCGCTGCAGCTAAGTGCAGAGGGTGGAGTTGAGTCTATAACCGAGGGAAGATAATAATAAAGAGAAGTTTTATCTTAATTCCATGTATCTGTTCTTAGGTTGTTACCTGTTTGATATGAATTGCAATTATATTGTTTATTTACTACACACGCTTGTATGAATGATTTATATTGCTAAGTATACTTTACACATGAAAATAAGCTAAGTTAATCAACTAACAGTGGAATACTAGTAAGGACTTGGGTAATAACAGCGTTCGGCCCCCAAGTAGGGTTACGCGAAGGCAGCATCTCAGGTTGCAAGGTACGGGTAAGTGCGCGTAGTGACATATGTGCAGGGTCAAACCGTGGACCACTTGAACTCATCAAACATCGCCAAGGTGTGGAAACCTTGTTCTAGCACCCTCCCATACTACTTCGGGTGAGACCTTAGTCCACGCTTCATGGACTATTGTCGAAAGGGCCAGTAGTACCGTGATTTGTTTGGCTAAATCACCTCTGAACCTGGTTCAGGCCCCAACAAGCCAACAGATACTTTGGATCTTAGATTAGATGATCCTTCTTATTAGGATGCCTTCACCCATACCATGGATCCTTTCATATAATCCTTATCATTTGGATGGTTACGTCCATACCGTAGATTCATGTCTTAATATTAGAGATGTATATGTATATGCGTCCTTTATTTGCAGGTCTCCTGACAGTGTTTGTCCCCATCCTTGCAAAAGCTCATAAAGCATCTCAGCCATCACTCCCTGTTCTACCTTCATGCTTTAGGGGGCATTTGTTACACAATATTTTGTCACACCTCTGCACTTCCCCGTCACATACCTTAAAGTGCCTGAAACATGACCATCATGCATTGTACTTATCAATATTTGCAGCTCATATCCTCCCTAAAACATTGATTGGAAAATTCCTTGAGCTTCCCTTGAAGGAAATAACTCTAAAACCCTAATTTGAGAATCATCGCTCTTATGAGACTCAAACCAATGATGATCACCTATTTCACTATACTTGACCTGTGATGGCATCGATATTTTCACTTGTATACCCGCAATGATCCCTAAAAGGAAATTTTCCCAAAGAGGATGAGAAGCTTTGTGACCTAGAAGCTTTTAGAACAATGAGCTGGAGGTTTTTCGGCATAGATGAGGTCGAATTCTCCTAACTTGGCCTATTGGTCTTATCCCTATGACCTACCTCCTTGAGATAAGGACCTACTCCTATATTTTGATAGATCCTAACTTCCTTTCCTAGCCTATATATTCATCCTCTTCCATTCCCAAATGGTTGGTCTATGCCTATTCACACCCTTATGCTAAGATTGTGCCTATATACTACTCATTTGGCTTGGAGAAGGAGTGGTTGGAGATCTTGGCTTGGACTGGGATATGCATTCAAGGAGAGCCTATCAACATCAAGGCTTGGTTGTGTGCTTCCCTTTATTTTCTATTAATATACAACTATTGGTTCATTTTCCCTAAATGTGTATGCTCATGTATGATTTAGCTTAACATTCTGTTGTGCTATACAACAACCCCCCCATTTCAAGTTTTAAATCTTAGTATTATATTTCCAAATAAGAAATGGGCCCCCTTTAGAATATGAATAAAAGAAATAAAACTTTTGAGTAAAATAAAATAAAAGTCATATAAAAAATTGCTTTATGAGTATTTAGGACTGCTCATCGCAAATCGCAATTCTTTAGAACCCATGAACATCCATTTAGAAAAGTGTGATGCGATTAGAGTCATAATAAAACCCTCATTGCAAAGTTTTATCAAAGTAAGCCATTTATAAATACGATGTGATAAAACTATCGCGTCACGCACATCATATATCCCAAGGGATGACTTATAACGTTTCATTGAAATCTTGCGATGTGATAAGGCTATCACAATCACATATCATTGATTCATAGGGAAGCATCCAAAAAACTCCATTGAAATATTCCGATGCGATTTAGTTATCGCATATCACGCTCTCGATAAAATTGAGTTATAAAATATTATGAATACATGCGGTTTAGGGATAAATTGATTATAAAGAAATAGCATGATTTTCCAAGTTTGAAACCTGTCATCTTCACATGCCAGCTCAGGACTCATCGCAATTGCAACTATGCAAACATACCTTTTGAGTTTGGCACTTGTAACTCCCGATTTGCGATACATGACTATTACACAAATATTAAAATAATACAATCGTTGATCGCAAATCACAGAGTCATGACACCTATTCTAAAAAGGGCCATTGCAAAACTTGTGATGCGACAAATGGCTTTAGCATTAAAGTTTCACATTGGAAGTTATGGTAAAACATTAAGGAGCAGTTATGGTTAAGTCCTTTAAGGATTTCATGCATGGTAGCTATGTACAATATAAGATCTTTGGCATCTAATGTGCGTAATTTCTTTTGGTCTGTAATTTTTTTATTATCTCCTCTCAATTTTTTCGACTATTATGCTCTTCTTCCTCATTTTGCAGAGCTGATCTAGAATCGCACAGTTGGGAAAGATGTCTAAGAAATCTTGAAAAGCAAAGGCCCCCATTACAGTGGAAGAAGGACCAGTAAAATTGGTGTTAATTGCAAATACTACCTGTCAAGGGCTTGGTAAAATCTCATGGGAAGGTGTATATGCTTTACTTGAAGCAAAAATTCCAATGGAGATAGAAGAAGAAGCAACAGCTGATGGAACTGATTGAACAGAAAGCACGCTCAATGATTTTGCTAGCTCCTTCCTCCATAGAATAGCAGCCCGAGTAAAAGTTTTACCATATAATGATATAGTGAGATGGGTAATCAAAAGTATTAATATCACAAACAAAGCTTTCTTCACATCCGATGGGAGGATGTTTGGGAGATTCAAACCTGAAGATATCAAGAAAATGTATCACTTGTTGGATCCCCAGTGAGACTACAACAAATCATTGCTAGAATCTTTCGCTAAGGAGAATGACATACAGTCAAACCCTATCAAACAATAGATACATTTTCCAAACAAGCATAAACATGAATCCTCCGGTATGTACTCTGTTGACTCCTTAGCATCTCCGTATTGTTATGTTGCTGCTATGGGGTGTAGGCTCTTTGGAAGCCCTGATTTTGCTAAATTTTCTATAGAAATGGTTCCATTAATAGAAGCAGCAATCAAATCCTTTATTATGGATTGGGCAACCATTCTATCAAATAAAATGGCCTGTCAAATACTAGATTATAGAAGGAACATATTTGTCTCCACCAGAATTGTGCCCCCATACTATATGAGTGCCTACATAATGGACACAATATGTTTTAATTCTGACTTTCCCATCCTAGGCTGGAAATGGACTATTTAGGACCCAACCCCCATTCATATTTATCATAAATATTTATGGAAGTCTGACTAGAAAAATCATTTATACAAGATTTTCCATTGTTTCATTTTACCTGTCCATCAAGCCATCTTTAATAAACTTTCTCCTCGGCTGTCTGATGAGGCTAGCATTGACTTAACTTCAATCGGTAGTTGGTTCGGGGAGGAGAAGTTCACTTATATTAGGATTTTTGGTAGTATTACTGACCCTCATGCCCTTCCACTCTACATCCTTGATAACCTATTAGCTTGGCAAATAGCTTACCAGATAGTGGAAAAAGGGATGTCTAGAAACCTTAAAGATTCTAAGAAACAACTATGGCCTCCATTTTCCCTCCGCTGTGGCACTTACACATTGCATGATTTTAAACATGCTAAGAAATAAGAAGAGAAGATAAAGGATCTGGGTCTAGCGATAATTCCTAAAAGACAATATGATCCAAACAAGGTTGCTTTGAATTTCACCAGTCAGGTGAAAATTAGTAAATTTATACATGAGAAGGATGGGTTTGATGATTTATTCGCTTCAGTGGAATTATTATCACAAGTAACTCATCTGGAAAGATTCAAATTGGGAGCCAAGAAGATGGAAAAATTCATGGAATATAGAACATAGAGGTTACTGACAGTACCTCTAGACTTACTAAATACTACCCCTATTGTTCAGCAAGCAGAGCTCGGCAGGGAGAAGACTATTGAAGAGATTTTTGGGGAAGGGGAAACAGGTGGAAAGACCAGTGAACCCCTTAGCACAAATGTTCATATTGACCCCATCTTGATAAAAGAATGGGAGAAATTTGATCAGCAAATCAAAATCCATAGCGACCCCCAAAACATTACCACATCAACATCGACCGTGACATAACGGCCCACCATTCCTGGTAGTACAATTGAAATAACACCCAATAAAGACATAGCCGAGAAAGAGATTGAAATAATTCCTAAAAACCCTTCAGGAGAAATTATATTGAATATTAGGGAAATACCACCATTGGATGTATTTTACAGTCTAAAACACAAGGTTAGAGTCAAAAGACAAAGAAAAAAGAGGAAAATAGACCAGGCGTCCTCCACAATTCCTCAGTCTGAATTTATGAATGTTTTATGGAAGGATTTAGAAGTCAATCCTTCTGAGGATTTGACTAAGTTATCTTAATTCGTAGGGGCATACACAGCTGCCACAATTGATAAGGCAACTGAGGTTAACCAATTGTTCAAGGAAAAGGATCAAAAGATTAATCAGCTTGAGGAACACGCAGTAGTACAACAACAGAAAATTAATCGGCTTGAAGAAAAATTGGCAGAAGAAAAACAAAAGAATGAGTAGCTTGAGGAGCAATTAAACTTGGAGAAACAAAAGATCGACCAGCATGCCATCCAAAAAAAGCAAAAGTTTTCTCAAAAGCTCAAACAACTTCAATTGACACATCAGCAAGAAATTAAGACTAGAGAGGAGCAAATCACACAGCTACAACTCTGTATAGAACAATTCAGAGATTATCCCAAGGTTGAGGAATTTAAGAAGGAAGCCCTAGAAGCAAATAAAGCCTTATCTTAATAGCTCAATCTACTTTGCCATAAAATATCTCTTATCAACCCATTATGCATCATAACTACATCACTGATCAATCAAGCAGTTAATACCAGATTAGAATTTGAGGATGTAGATGAGAAGGTCACAAATTACCTCTCTTGGCAAAGCACAGTAGAAGGAATGGATGCTAACCTACCATAAATTCAAGAGTCACATAAAGAAATATTTTTTTTGGAGTGGGAAACACAACTGATAAAGGCAGAAAGGGCTACCTCGAGGACTAGGTCTACAATGAATAATGTGATTGAAATGATAAATGATGGTTTATATGGAGCCAATTTAATTTCTGATTATTCCCCAGGTAATCTTATAAAAGCGAAAGTGTTAGAAAATCAATCGAAGCAGGATTTTTGGCCACCAAAGATGAACAACTCAACAGAATACAAAGCCTTAACTGGGATGCATACAGGTCCTTTTTAGTTAAGCTGCACAGCCAATAGATGACCATCAAATTCCTTTCCGATGCTATTGATCGCATGATCCTCGAGCTTTCAGATGCCACGTACACGGGAAAACTACACTCTAGGATGAGTCACCCTCCAGAAATTCAAAACATGCTTTCAATTTGTCAGTTTCAAATATAGGAGAAGAAATAGATACAAAGAATCTTTCCAGATGCAATCGCATTGCTATTTTTGCAATTCAAATCCCAGATTTTAATGAGTGGCAGTTCCAACAACTCTCAGCGATTTTTGTAGACAGTTTGTTTTAATTCCATTATATAAACTCTTTCATGTTATTCGAGAAAGGGTCCTCGATTTGTACAAAAACTAGGTGGGAGAAGTTGCACTTCTGCACTTCTTAATTTATTTTTTATAATTAGTGGATGAAGGTTTTAGATTTTTGTGAAAGAAATTTTCAAGACCTGCATTTTTGTATCTCCTGGAAGTTTCTGGAATAAAAAGGTGGAATCAAAATGTTAGTTACATATCAAGACTCAAATGCATGTGATATTTCTCTCACTGTTATTTTTGTCTTGTTCTTTATGTAATTAGCATTTCATTTAATTTGCTATTGTTGATGTATTAACATGCTTCAAGCAATTCTATATTGAGTCACTTCTGAACGATTTAGAATTGCTATATCAGAGATATATGTCAGCAATAAATACTAGTAGGTCATGCGATATGTTTTCATAATTACTTTGTTTAATTTCTTAAACAAAGTAATCATTATTTAAATGCATCTTCTTATGGATAAGTAAACCATCTATATGATTATTTGTCTGCTAGGAATTATCAAAAATCGCATTATTATAAGATTACCCGGGTTATATAGATATATGTGTATATTTTCAGAGGTATAGATTAAATCACCTATCATCTTTGTTATACATTTAAAACACTCATTCATCAAACCATACATTATTGGGAAACTAGTCCCATAACATCTAGTCGGAGCCACCACTCCAAATGGAAAAGGAGTTGTACTAAGGTCTCGACCGGGTGGTTATCCTCAATGTTGATGATATGATTTTAGAGGCATCAACATTTTTGGCGCTAGAAGGAGGGCCTAACTGTGAATGGTGAGTAAATCTAAATCCACATGCCATTCTAAGAGTAAAACTCCCTCACCATCTCCTCCAACTTCTCCTTCGCATTCTAAATCTCCTATTCCTAAGCGAGAAGTTGAAAAGAATAATACAACACCCACTGCTGAAATCCTAAACACACCAGATAATTCTTCTCCTGAACCCCCTGAAGTACAGTCTTTGATTCATAAACTCCAAGGGTTTTCAATATCCCAAGAAGAATCTGAGTTATCCCAAGGCAGTGTGACTTCACAATATATCCCATCGCAGCCGCTTACTAGAGCAAAGAGTGAAAAACTTGGTATTCCACCAGTTGAATTCCCTCTACCAAGTCGAAAAAGGGCTAGGAATACACCATCAGAATCTAACAGTGAGACTTTGTCCTCATCATCGTCTATTCCATCCATACCATTGCAAGGACATCTATCGATTTCCCAACTTCAAATCATAGTCCAAATAGGAACAGAAACTTCAACATTCTCTACCCAATCGCTTTCAACTGCTTCTTCACCCTCTTCTACTGTTAGCTCAACGATGGCACATAATCAACCTCAACCAAGGCCATGGACCAACCCAGGAGCTGTCAAAATGCCTACAGCTTTGAGCCAATTACCAGCACATCCTAAGAAATGGTTACCAAAATTTAATCCTGACATTGGCATGTTAGCAAAAGAACATATAAAAAATTTCATGTTATCAATTAACTTGAATGGAGTAATGGAAGAAGATGCTGTAGTTAGACTATTTCCATACACTCTACAAGGAGCAGGAGGATCGTGGTACTTTTCGTTGCCACCAAGGTCTATCAATAGCTGGGATGCTTTCCAGGAGCAATTTGTAACTAAGTTTAGAGATGATAGGTCTACAACAACTCTGCTCAATGATCTCCCCAATCTTAAATCCGAACCAAAGGAACCCATCAAAGACTTCAATTCATGCTTTAATAAGTTGTTAAATAAAATTACCATGACATCTAAGCCTAGTGAAGAAGTCTGGAATGAATGGTATATTTCTGCCATGCCTTCAAACATAGCCTTTTTTGTTGATAGGGCTGCTAAACCAACATTAGCAGAAAATATGAAGGAAGCAATCGCTGTTGGAAAATGTATAGTAGCTTTGAAAAAAAACGCTATAAAAGAAAGGAAATCCAAAAAAGTTACCTTTAGAGATGATTCAAAGAAGAAAGCAGTCAAGGATCCATATGACATGGAAGGCTTACAAAAATTTCTTAAAACTATGTCTAATGAAATGGTTGAAATAAAAAAGTAGGTCGCTGAGACTTCTACAAAAAAACCTTTTAGGAACTTTAAAAGAAATCAACCAACTAATCCTAAACAACCTAATGCTATATCTAATGTAAAATCTAATCTGGATGATGAGGAAGATGAAGATAATGTTTTATCAGCTGAAGAAACGGATGAATATGAAACAGTTGAATGTCATGGAATGTGGGACTTTATCTTACCCAACTCTGATAATGAAAGTGAACATGAAGCTCTCCTAGTAAACACCAAGAGAAAAAGTATAGCAGAGCCTAATCAAGCAAATTCTAAGAAGAAAAACTCAACCCCTGTTACTAAAGGCAAATCTCCTACAAAGAAAACTCCAGCTGTGTCTCCCCACAATCAACCATCATCCTCCAATCCTCCCCCATCTTCTACACCGCTAGTAGTTCCAGATTCCATGGATTATAACATTGTGGAAGACATGAATAAGACTCAAGAAAATATTTCTTTACATGAACTTAGCAAGCTCAAACATCAACAAAAGTTGTTGCTTAAAGAATTAAATGCAGTACCTTCTTCTCCTCTTCCAACTGGTGTATTATCCAAGGCTGCTAGAGGATCAGGTAAGCCACCATCTGATAAGGTAGATGCTACTGATGTTGTTTTAATTGGGATAGGTCAAATTCTCATACTCCTTATTTTCTCTCGACTTATGAGATATATAATAGAAATTTGCACAACTATTTGAGAGATTCAAGGGCTTCATCAAATATAATGCTAGCCTCGGTTTACTCCAAGTTAAATATTGAACCCCAGAAGTTTACAGTCCATAATATTCAATTAGATCGAACTAAGGTACAAATTTTAGGAGAGATAAATTCAGTTACTATCAGATTATCAGCTGATCACAGGGTAGTCCAAAGAATTGATATATTAATTGCTGACATCCCTGAGTTTTATGGTTTGATCCTTAGCAGAGATTGGTCCGAAAAACTTCATGGTTATATTTCAACTAATTGGTCCCACATGTGGATTCCCTACAATGGGAAACCAAATCAAATCAAAATAGATCACGAAAAACATTTGACTCATACAGTAACCGAGTTTGAAGAAGAAAATCAACATGTAGCCTTCAATAACAACATTCCTGGAAACTATTCGACTGAATTATTTTTTGGGAATTTTGATGCTCAGCAATCCCCTTTTCCTGTTAATAGTGTCATATTGCAAATCGGAAATTTCTCCCATATTGATACCTCAAGGTGTGTAAGTGTTGCAGATGAACTTGTAAATAAGCCTTTGTTTTGGTCTTTGTATTTTGATGGATCAAAATCTAATGATGGTGCCGGAGCAGGATTTATTTTAGTTATTCCAGAAGGAGAAAAACAATATCATGTAGGCTAGAATTTGAGTGTACCAATAACACTGTAGAATATGAGGCATTGATTCAAGGGCTCTATAAAGCAATAGGCCTGGATATCTAATATCTGAAAGTATTTGGTGATTCCGAAATTGTCATTAAACAAGTGATAAATACTATCCATTGTCTCTCGAGTCATCTCAAGCATTATCAATCACTTGTTCAAGATCTCATAACTCATTTTCTGGAATTTGACATTTCTCCTATTCCTAGATCATAGAATGCAACAGTCATTCTTTTGGCTAATGTTTCTTCTAAACTACTTCCATCCGAGGATTATAGTCCAAATCAATTTTCTATTGAATTAATTTTTCGACCATTTGTCCCAGATAATGTCACCAATTGGCATGTGTTTAATCATGATGAGGATATCTTAAATTTCTTGACTTCTGAAGGATCTTATGACAATCATATTATTGATGAAACCATCATGATCTTCAATTAAAACAAAGACTTAATGAAAATACTATTCCTAAATCTGTGGTCAAGCTAGAAGATCTTTATGATATTAAAGATAGATTCAAAAAGGTCACTAATCCAAAAATTCAAAGTTCTACTTTAAAATTTGAATTAGTAAATCTCGGCACTGAGGCCAAACCACAAAATCTCAATCTAGGACTTGGACTTTCATCATATGAAAGATTTTCTTTCATCATATTATTAAAGAAATAAAAAAATGTTTTCGCTTGGAATTATGAAGATATGAAAACTTATGATACTTCTATCATTCAACACACAATCCCAATGATTTCTGATGAGAAACCTGTACAATAGAAGCTAAGGAAAATTCACCCAAATCTTGAAAGTCAGATTAAAGTAGAGTTGAATAAACTCCTTAAAGCCAAAATATTCTTTCTGGTCAGACATTCTAAATGGGTCTCAAACTTAGTACCAGTAAGAAAGAAGAATGGTGATATTAGGATTTGCATAGATTTTAGAAAACTCAACAAATCATGTCAGAAGGATAATTTCCCATTACCAACAATGGAGCTAATAATTCAATCAGTAGCTGGCTCAAATTTAATGTCTTTCCTTGATGGTTTTTCAAGATACAATTAGATACTGGTACATCTAGATGATAGATTAAAGACTACATTTAGAACTAAATGGGGAACCTACGCTTATCAGAAAATTCCTTTTGGTTTAATAAATTCTAGAGCTACTTTTCAAAGGGCCATGGATATAGCCTTCAAAGGTTTGATCAATAGGACAGTCGTTGTTTACTTAGATGACATCATTGTCTATTCTAAGAAAAGGAACAATCATCTGCATGATTTAAAACAGAGTTTTGAACGATGCAAAAAATATGGGATTTCTTTAAATCCCAATAAATCATTCTTTGCGCTTAATGAAGGTAAACTCTTAGGGTTCATTGTGTCCAAACATGGCATATACATTGATCCTAATAGGATAAAAGAGATTTCTGATATCCCTTTGCCACATAATAAGAAATCTATGCAATCATTTTTGGGACAAATAAATTTTGTGAAGAGATTTGTTCCTGATTTTTCTCATATAGTTTTGCCCTTGCAATCCATGATTAAGAAAAATTCAGTCTTCAAATGGGAACATAACGAAAAAGAGACTTTTGACTCAATCAAACAAGCAATCATTAATGCTCCTCCATTGAGTACTCTGAATTTTTCTAGTCATTTTATTTTGTATAAGTCGGCCACTAAAACATCTTATGCTGCTATTTTAAAATAGATCAATGACCAGCAAGTAGAAGCACCCATATCTTTCTTTAGTTCTAATTTGCAAGGTGTTGAGCTCAACTATTCCGAAGTTCAAAAATAAGCTTTCACTATATTTAAGTCTATCAAACACTTTAGACCATTCCTCCTAAAAACACACACTAAAGTAATAGTCCCATTCTCTGCAGTGAGACAATTGTTAGTTCAAAGGGAAGTAGGAGAGAAGAGAGCTAACTGGGTAACATCTTTACAAGAGTATGATATTGATATTAAACCGGCGAAAATTGTTAGAGGGTAAGGTTTTTGCAGGTTATTGGCAGGAGCTTCCAATATTCCAGATCATGAAGATTCAAATAATACTGCACAAGTAAATGAGATAAGTATCACTAATTCGGAATCTCAATATCTTGATATGATCTTTTACTTGAAAAATGGATATGCTCCCCCTGAATTCAGTTACAAAAACAAACGTGCCTTAATATTAAAAGACAAACACTTTGAAATCATTAATAATGTGTTATTCAGGAGAAATTATGATTCAATTTTATTAAGATGCCTTGAAAAAACTGAAGCACAAACTGTTTTGCAGGAATTACATGATGGCCCAGTAGGTGGACATTTTGGAGGAGACACTACAGCTCACAAAATACTACATGCTGGATATTATTGGTCGACTTTGTTTAAAGATGCCCATGACTATGTAAGGAAATGCAGGATAAGCCAAACTGCTAGCGGAAGACAAAGAAGACCAGCCTTTCCTTTACAACTAGTAAACATTGAGCAACCATTTGAACAGTGGGGACTTGATATTATAGGAGAGATTGTTCCACATTCTTCCAAGCAACACAGATACATCCTCATGGCCATGGACTACTTCACAAAGTGGGTAGAAGCAATTCCACTAAAGGTAGCTAATTCTGATGCAATTATTGAATTTATTGATCAATTCATCATTACAAGGTTTGGTTTACCTAACACGCTTATTTTTTATAATGCATCTTATTTTTCTGGAAATAGTATAGTTGAATTTTCTCTTAAGAGAGGTTTTAAGTTAAAATACTCTGCAAATTACTATCCTCAAGGAAATGGCTTAGCAGAGTCAACTAACAAGAATCTTATCAAGATTATTAAACGAACTATTGATCAAAACCAAAATAATTGGCATAAATCTTTGATATTTGCATTATGGGAAAATCACATAAATCAAAAGGCCTCAATAGGTAATTCTCCTTTTAACTTGGCGTATGGGAAAGAAGTTGTAATACCACCAAATTTAGCACTCCCATCTCTAGCCCTAGTACAATTCATTGAAGAAATTCCCTCTTCCTCTATTCAATTGAGGTGTGATCAAATCCTTAAATTGGATGAGGAAAGAGAAAAGGCCAAAATTACTCATGCTAAACATCAGCAGGTCATTAAATCTTCTTTTGATGCAAGTTCTACCAGCTCAAAAACATTACAGATCAATGATCTCATTTTGAAATGGGACAAAGCACATGAAGACAAAGGTAAGCATACCAAATTTCAGAACATGTGGCTTGGACCATTTCATATCATTAAAAAGATAAGATCATCAATGTTTCTACTGCAATATTTATCAGGAAAGAGAGATTCTCTTCCTGTGAATGGGCTTATCTTAAAGAAATTATTTTCCTAAGGAGGTAACCCCTTCTTACCTGTACATATTTTTTATGCAAGCTAGTTTCTTTTAGGAAATAATGTTGTAAATAGTCTACCATTTGCTTTTCACTATTGAAAATATCTTTGAAAGAATATTGAGAATACTTGCTTTCAAAGAATAAAAACTTTCAAGGAAATGATCACAGTTTTGGAAATTAGATAAAACGTGAAACTCTAAGATTCTCTTGAATTTGTGAAATCTTCCAAACCTTGAAATACAGTAAATCATTTTGAGTTTTGTCGGTTCAGAAAGGTTATTTATAAAAAGGTAGAGAATTTTTCCAGCTAAGCGTCCACACCTCTAGAATTGTCATCCATAAACTCCTAAGGAGAAATTCATTCACCCCATCCACTAGGTTTATTATTTTTTAGAGTGTCATTCTAAAATATATCTAATTTAAAAAGATTAGAGGTTGAATTGAGGCTTCTGTGATCCATAACAATTATCAGAAGAAATTTCGGTGTAAATCACAATCAGAAAATCATTGCCGACGCGTTTCGAACCAACCAGTGTGGTTCATCGTCAGGACGAGTTGAAGAAAACAGATCCAGCTTTGCATGTTAAATAGTCTGCGCAGAGCCTCCAACGGCTAACTTGACCAACGGCTAATTTTGACTTAGGGATCAAAGTCAACAAACCATTTTAATAATTTAAAGGAAGTTAGTTAATTCGGTGACCATACCTTTAAGATATACCTAAAATATAAATAAAAATAATTTAATCGGTGTTTAAGTTAGTTAAAAGGTATCATTTAAAAATTAAAAATTATAAGTTAATTGTAACTTTAATGGGATTTAGTTATATGGAAAAAAATTTAGATAATAGTTAGTTAGACTAAATAAATAGAGGAACGAGAAAAAAATAATAAAGATTAAATTAAATAAATAAAATACAGATAAAAAAAATAAAAATAAATAAATAAAAATAATAAAATAATAATAATAATAATAGTAATAATAATAATAAATAGATAAATAAATTAAATTAAATTAAAAAATAAATAAATTAATAAATTAATTAATTAATATATATATATATATATATATATATAATAAATAAAATAAATAAATAAATAATAGTAATAATAAGAATAAATAAACAAATAAAAATAAAACATAAATAATATAAAATAGGATTAGAGGTATCATGACGAGCTATCTTAACATGATCATAGGGAACTAATTAAACTGGCATTACCAATACTGCATATCAAAACAGGGTAATGGCTTATAATCATAAGAAAAGGGGTCTCATTATGAGCCAGCTTGTTTAGTTCAATTACAACCGGTGAATGGCATTGTCATCATCTGGCTCCCAAACCAGGACAATGGCTTTTTATCCAAAAAAAATAAAAACAAACAAAAAATAAAAATACATGTAGATATATCTTTCTGGATTTATCTTTCAAAAGTTATACTCTTATATGGATGGGACAATGAATGATTGATGGTTAAAAGGTAACCCTGTCAAGACTATAGATGTTAGCTGGCAGCAGAGGCACTACCTGTGGCAAAATAGTAAATTTAAAAGCTAAGTTGGAAGAGCCCCCTACTTTATCTTTAACAACCAATCAAAGCTTGAAGAAACCAAAATGTTTTTATTTTATCATAAGGGTTTGTAAAATAAATTGCAAAATTGATATTTTGTTTATTCAGAGTAAATTTTTTATCTAATTAATTCTTAGACAGTTGTTTTTTTCCCTCAATTGATTATACTTTACTTTAAGCTATGTAGAATCAATCTGATTTTTTTCCTCATTGGATTCTACTGTTTTTTCCTCAATTGATTCTACTTTACTTTAAGCATATAGCTATGTACAATATAAGATCTTTGGCATCTAATGCGCGTAATTGCTTTTGGTCTGTAATTTGTGTATTATCTCCAATCAAGTTTTTTGACAGTTACACTCTTCTTCCTCATTTTTCAGAGCTGACCTAGAATTGCACAGTTGGGACAGGTGTCTAAGAATAATCGAAAGGAAAAGGCCCCCATTACAGTGGAAGAAGGACCAGCAAAATTGGTGTTAATTGCAGATACTACTTGTTAAGGCCTTGGTAAAATGTCGTCAGAAAGCGTATATGCTTTACTTGAAGTAGAAAATCCAATGGAGATAGAAGAAGAAGCAACAATTGATGGAACTGATCGAACAAAAAGCACACTCAATGATTTGGCTAGCTCCTTCCTCCATAGAATAACGGCCCGAGCAAAAGTTTTACCATATAATGATCTAATGAGATGGGTAATCGAAAGTATTAATATCATAGACAGAGCTTTCTTCATAGCCAATGGGAGGATTTTTGGGAGATTCAAACCTGAAGATGTCAAGAGAATGTATCACTTTCCAGATCCTCAGTGACACTACAACAAATCATTCCTGGAAGCTTTCACTAAGGAGAATGACATAGAGTCAAACCCTATCAAATAGTGGAGACATTTTCCAAACAAGCATAAACATGAATCCTCTGGTATGTACTCTGTGGACTCCTTAGCATCTCTGTATTATTATGCTACTGTTATGGTATGTAGGCTCTTTGGAAGCCCCGATTCTGCTAGATTTTCTATAGAAATGGTTCCATTAATAGAAGCAGCAATCAACTCCTTTATTATGGATTGAGAAACCATTCTATCAGATAAAATGGCCTATCAAATACTATATTATAGAAGAAACAGATTTGTCTCCACTAGAATTATGCCCCGATGCTATATGAGCGCCTACATAATGGACACAATCTGTTTTAATTCTGACTTTCCCATCCTAGGCTGGAAATGCACTGTTCAGGATCCAACCCCCATTCATATTTATCATAAATATCTATGGAAGTATGACTACAAAAATCATTTATACAAGATTTGCCATGGTTTCATTTTACCTGTCCATCAAACCATATTTCATAAACTTGCTCCTCGGTTGTCTGACGAGGTTAGCATTGACTTAACTTCAATCGGCAGTTGATTCAAGGAGAAGAAGTTCACTTATATTAGGATTTTTGGTATTATTACTGACCCTCATGTCCTTCCACTCTACATCCCTAATAAGCTATTAGCTAGGGAAATAGCTTACCAGATAGTGGAAAAAGGGATGTTTAGAAACCTTAAAGATTCTAAGAAATAAGTATGGCCTCCATTTTCCCTCCGCTATGGCACTTACACATTGCATGATTTTAAACATGCTGAGAAAGAAGTAAAGAAAACAAAGGATCTAGGTCTAGCGATAATTCCTAAAAGACAATATGATCCAAAGAAGGTCGCTTTCAATTTCACCAGTCAGGTGAAAATTAGTAAATTTATACATGAGAAGCATGATTTTGATGATTTCTTCGATTCAATGGAATTATTCTCACAAGTAGCTCATCTGTCAAGATTCAAATTGGGAGTCAAGAATATGGACAAATTCATGGAATAAAGAACACAGAGGTTACTGACAGTACCTCTAGACTTACTAAATACTACCCCTATTGTTCAACAAGCAGAGCACAATGAAGAGCAGACTATTGAAAAGATTTCTGGGGAAGGGGAAATAGGTGGAAAGACCAGTGAACCCCTTAGAACAGATGTTCATATTGACCCCATATTGTAAAAAAATGGGAGCAATTTGATTAGTAGATCAAAAGCCAGAGCGACCCCCAAAACATTGCCAATCAGCATCGACCGCGACACAAAGACCCACCATTCCTAACAGTGCGATTGAAGTAACACCCAATAAAGACATAGCTCAGAAAGAGATTGAAATAATTCCTAAAAACTATTCAGGAGAAATAATATTGAATATTGAGGAAATACCACCATTGGATGTATTTTACAATCCAAAACATAGGGCTGTAGTCAAAAGACAAAGAAAAAAGAGTCAAATAGACCAGACATCCCCCACAATTCCCTAATCTAAATTTATGAATGTTTTATGGAAGGATTCAGAAGTCAATCCTTCTGAGGATTTGACTAAGTTATCTCAATTTGTAGGGGCATACATGGTCGCCACAATTGATAAGGCAACTGAGGTTAACCAATTGTTCAAGGAAAAGGATCAAAGGATTAATCAGCTTGAGGAATAGGTAGCAGTACAACAATAGAAAATTAATCAGCTTGAAGAATAGTTGGCAGAATAAAAACAAAAGAACGAGCAGCTTGAGGAACAATTAAACCTAGAGAAATAGAAGATCGACCAGCATGCCATCCAAAAACAACAACAGTTGTCTCAAAAGATCGAACAACTTCAATTGACACATCGACAAGAAATTAAGACTAAAGAGGAGCAAATCACACAGCTACAACTCTGTATAGAATAGTTCAAAGACTATCCCAAGGTTGAGGAATTTAGGAAGGAAGGCCTAGAAGCAGATAAAGCCTTATCTCGATAGCTCAATCTACTTTTCCATAAAATATCTCTTATCGACCCATTATGCATCATAAATCCATCACTGATCGATCAAGAAGTTAATACCATATTAGAATTTGAGGATGCAGATGAGAAGGTCAAAAATTACCTCTCCTGGCAAAGCACAGTAGAAGGAATAACTGTTTAGCTAATAAAAATTCAAGATTCACATAAAGAAACATAATTTTTGGAGTGGGAAACACAACTGATAAAGGCAGAAAGGACTACCTCCAGGGCTAGGTCTACAATGAATAATGTGATTGAAATGATAAATTATGGTTTATATGGAGCCAATTTAATTTTTGATTGTTCCCCGGGTAATATTCTAAAGGCGAAAGTGTTAGAAAATCAATGGAACCAAGATTTGGCCACCAAAGATGAACAGCTCAACAGAATACAAAGCCTTAACTGGGATGTGTACTGGTCCTTTTGCTTAAGCCACACAGCCAACAAATGACCATCAAATGCCTTGCCAATGTTGTTGATCGCATGATCCCCGAGCTTTCAGATGCCATGTACACGGGACAACTACACTCTAGGATGAGTCACACTTTGGAAATTCAAAGCATGTTTTCAATTTGTCAGTTGTGAATATAGGACAACAAATAGATATGAAGAATCTTTTCAGAGGCAATCACATTATTATTTTTGCAATTCAAATCCTTGATTTTAATGAGTGGTAATTCCAACAACTCTCAGCAATTTTTGTAGATAGTTCGTTTTAATTCCATTATATAAACTCTTTCATGTTATTGGAGAAAGGGTCCTCGATTTGTTAAAAAGCTAGACAGGAGAAGTTGCACTTCTACACTTCTTAATTTATTTTTTATAAGCAGTGGATGAAGGTTTCAGATTTTTTTGAAAGAACTTTTCAAGACCTACATTTTTGTATCTCCTGGAAGTTTCTGGAATAAAAAGGTGGAATCAGAATGTTACTTACATATCAAGACTCAAATGCATGCGGTATTTCTATCACTTTTCTTTTTGTCTTGTTCTTTATGTAATTAGCATTTCATTTAATTCACTATTGTTGATGTATTAACATGCTTCAAGCAATTCTATATTGAGTCACTTCTGAATGATTTAGAATTGTTATATCAGAGATATATGTCAGCAATAAATACCAGTAGGTCATGTGAGATGTTTTCATAATTACTTTGTTTAATTTCTTAAACAAAGTAATCATTATTTAAATGCATCTTCCTATGGATAAGTAAACCATCTATATGATTATTTGTCTGCTAGGAATTACGAAAAATCGCATTATTATAAGATTACCAAAGTTATATAGATATATGTGTATATTTTCAGAGTTATAGATTAAATCACCTATCATCTTTGTTATACATTTAAAAAACTCATTCATCAAACCATACATTATTGGGAAACTAGTCCCATAACATCCAATTGGAGCCACCACTCCAAACGGAAAAGGAGTTGTACTAAGGTCTGGACCAGGTGGTTATCCCCAATGTTGATGCTACAGTTTTAGAGGCAACAACACATTCCTTGATCAGTTAAGTAGGTTACTTTTGAATGTTTTATTTGTATTTGCATGCCTTGTTGTGTCTTGAACTCTTGCACATGTGCATAAACACTAAGAGCAGCAAACACGAGCCCGTGATGCAAGTGATTTAAGGTCTTCAACAAAGGGGTTGGAAATAGCATTAGAAAAAAGTAGGCCATCTTCTTCATCTCTCTTTTCAATTTTAACATAGGAAAGTGTCTTGTAGATTGTCACTTTGGTTGGTAGACCCATTCATTGGGCTAGAGGGATCATCTTTGTCTGTAAAGATGATTTACCTAGAGAACAACGCCCACACATATATAATATTTACAGGTGCAACACAGTCTAGTAGGTCACTCTAAGGTGTCCCCATAGCTGGATACAGGCCAATGGTTTCGATAAGTAAACTTGTGGAGGGTGAGGGGACCATATGGCTTACCAATGTGGGGCCATGCCAAAGGATATCAAACTACACAATCTAGAAAGCTTGACCATGCCATGGACATTCGGATTTCTCTCAAAATTAACCATAGGACATAAGGGAGGACCAAGACACAAGGGAGGTACAAGAGGCTCATCAATAGGTGGTAAGGAGTTTTAAAATTTGTTGGTAAGTGTTGAGTCTCCTTTTTTATGCCTTCAATACCCCATATTTTCCTCTATTTTTGACCAACTTTACCTCAAAACCTACTCAAGTTGCCTACCTTCTTCAAGAACATGAATTTTCTCCTCCTTGTGAATATATGAGGTAATGTGTATTTTAAAGCATGGATTTCATGATTTATTATTAGTAGGAATGAAATAGTTGATTCTTTGTACTCTCTAACTGATTGGATTGTCTCACATAGATTTTTAGACCCTGTTCCTCCTCGTATGGTACCAGCATTGCTCATTCGGTACCTATGTTCCTGCTTATTCGGCACCCGTGCACCTATGTTCATATGGTACCCGTGGGCCTGTGTTCATCTAGTACCTTTTCTCGTCTGATAACCACGTACCTATATTTGTATGGTACATGCATTGATCTAGCGCCGACATCACCCATCTGATACCGACTGTGTTCATCCAATTCCTACGGCCATCCTGCACTACCTGCATTCATCTGGTACTGGGCGTGACTCTTCAACTTCTACAGTTCAACTGAGCTACCTTCGATGAGACCGAGGGAACTAATGGTCAGCACACTACCCTTTTATGGAAAATCAAGATGATATGCTTCGTCACTCGTGCACTGCGTGTCATGAGGATTAAGTCAAGAATGTAAAAGAAAGAGAATTGTATATTTTTATAATGATTTGATCTTATATTTTAAAATTGTATGTAACAACCATTCCTCTATAAGGGAAGGCTCATACATGATAGGTGTTAGAGATGGTTGGTAAGACAATTGCAGTTAGAATTGAAGATAGAGAATTAGTAACACATCTAGAGTTGGGGACAAAGTTTTAACGTTACTATTATGCTGGAGACTTGATTTTTTAATCCTTTCTTTTGAAATCAATGATATAAGCTGCAATTGATGAATTTGATGTGTTAGTAGATTGATTAGTTCTGTAAATTCTTCTAGATTTCCTTGGTAGCTCGACAAGGGCCCATCAAATCCATCAAGGAAATTTTTTATTACAATATTGTGAATTTAGTTTGGTTTATGTGGGAAGAGTGGATTACTGTGATAATTCAATTTCATATTATTTCATACGATTCTAGTTTAGAGTAATATATTGGAGAGTGTGAGATATAAATCTGGGGATGTTAATTTCTAAGTGATAACACATTGGTTTATGAATGCAAACTTATTTCTCAGGTTGTAGGTTTAAGTGTTGAATTCTAATTGGAGAGAACAGGAAGATTTAAGAACATAGATCACATGATTCACTTACATGTTTCATTAAGTGAAGACTCTTATCATACCTAACATTTCTTATACAAGAATGTATGGCTTCCTTGAGAAATAGTTATATTAGAAATGCTTTGCTTCGATGCTTGATTGCAGTAAGTTAATTGAAATCAGCTGCTATAGGAAAACATAGTTGAATCCATCTTTTCATTTCATGAACCTGTAAATGGACAAACTTGTTACCTGAGAAAGAACCTTTAGATTACATGCTTATTAAGATTTTGTTTCTGATTTTTGTTTTCTAATTGTGTGAGGAAGTTAGATTGAAATTTTTCAAATGGAGTATTGGTTTTGAATGCTTCTTATCTAGGCTATACTCATCAGACATAGGAACTCATCCATTATCGGAACATATAGTGCATCAACTATACTGATTACAAATCCCTAGTTGATAATTTAATTTGTGGCAATATATCATTTATATAATTGGCCCCATATTTTTAGCATCGTTGTCGAGGAGCCTTAAATGGTAATGGGTAATGATTTGCTTTTTTGTTGGATTTTGACTAATATTGAGGACAACCTAAGGGTAGAGATAAGATGGTAAGATGTGAGTGAAGAGCCACACATCCACTATAGTGGGATTTCTCTAAAATTAAGTTGTCATCTCTTTTGGTAAGTAGTTAAATTTTGATGTTTTCATTTCACAAGTAGAATTAGAGATAGGAAAGGTAGGTTTGTTTCATCAAAAATCCCAGAAAATCTATATGGTCCCAAAATTGTTAATCCAACTAATTATACTAATCATTATGCAAGGAAAACTCTAGAGGAGAAAATTTTTTTGGAAGCAACAGAGGGGACATTAATAAAGAATCTTGGAGAAGAAACAAAGATAGTGGTAGAGGAAGTTCATACTACATTTGAGATAGTACCTTGGAACATTGCAAATAACCCAGTGTCTGAACCATTATCTCCTGAAAGAGAGACATCTCCTACTTCCAAAAATTCCAAGTTGTGGGAAGAAATGATGTAAAGAGAAGGAGGAAGAGTAGAGAATCTAGAAAACTATGAAGCCAAAAATGAACACAAAACATTTGGATTTCCTATTCTGGACATTACTAGTAATGTTGCCATGAAGAAAATTCCTTTGTCATAATTACCTCACTTCAATGGTATGTCATCTGAAGATCCTGATTCATTTTTATTCGAATTTGATATACTCTGTGTAAGTTATAATTATACAAATAATGCTCAAAAGTTAAAACATTTTCCAGCCACCTTAAAAAACTCAACATTAAGATGGTTCATGAGTCTAGGGGAACACACTATTACATCTTGGGATGATATGAAAGCAACCTTTCTCCAGAAATTCCAGGATTATTTTAGACGTAGGGATGCCAAGAATGACATCTTTAAAATTTAGTAGACTAAAGAAGAAAGCCTAGAAGACTACCTAGAAAGGTTCCTTTACAACTACCAAAAAAGAATGCAAGTTTCTCTTGACCTAGCCACAGTTAGAACCATTTTTCTAAAAGTAGTATGAGATGACTGAATTGAAGTGTTGGCATTATGAGGCATGTGTTGTACATGATGGCAACCCACTTGTAGCAGAACAACTCACACAGATGATAGATCATAGTGCAGCGGGTCAGTAGCAAAGAATTGATGATCAGACTACAAAGAATGAAGAAAGAAAAGTATATATGCAAGTTCACTATATACCAAGTCACGTACATAAGCAGGTTCACTATATACCAAGTCATGTACACACGTAGGTTCACTATATACCAAGTCACGTATATACGCAGGTTCGTTATATACCAAGTAGTGTATACACGCAGGTTCACTATATACAAAGGCGCGTATATCGTACACACACACTTTCATGCAAGGAAAGGCGCATACATGTCGGAAAACTAAGTTTTGGGTCCATGGTATTTGGTCCATGGTATTTCATCCGAGGTATTGACGCTAGGTATTAGGTCCAAGGTATTGGTTCTACATGGTTTTGGACCATGGTATTGAGAGAAGCCTAAACCTATATAAGGGGAAGATCATTAGGACAAGATGGGTGCAAGTGAGCAAGTGATGAATATCTGATGAAGTGTGAGATCTAGTATGCTGGTAATGGGTTTGTGATGCTTTGCTTGATCTGAACCAAGGATGCGCCCATGAGGATGATGATGAACGATGGATCGAGATCTTAAGGCTTGGAATGTTTTATCATTATATGGTTTCAGTATGGACAGACTAGATCTGAATTATTGACACATGTTTATTCTGTAAATGTTATGTTCTGGGTATAATTGATGTCTAGAATAGCTGCAAAGTTATAAGTTAGACTTTGCAGATCTATACGCGGGTTCACTTTGGTAAAAGTGCGTATACATGCATATTTGGTTCATCGGAGTAGTGTATACAATATGAAATATGATGTTTTGAAGTTGCAGTTGGATCTGGTTGTTATTGCAAAGTTCTATTGTCTGTTCTGTATTTTGGTGACTATGTTGTTGACAGGGTTTCAGTGTTTCAGTATTGGATGATTCAAAGATCAATGATGCACGTGTAGTTGATGGATGGTGTTGTGCTTCAGGAGTATCCAGTATGAAAATTTATGAAACATGGTCCCTAGAGGAAGAAAGAAGATCGTATCCTTCTGTAGGTCGGCGCCTACGTATTGGTAAACATATCAGCCAGTACAAGAGGCAGGGGGTTGTAGCTCCCTTCCAGAAGAAGCTGGAGAATGAGAGAAGGTTATAGCCTTATGCAGGTAGAATCCTGTGTACTGGTATAAGCCTGCACCAGTACATAAATATTGTAAAAAGAAGTTTCTTATTAAAGGAAGATATAGACAAATTGCAGCAGGTGGTTTTCACCCACATTGGGTTTCCACCTTATATCATGGTGTTCATGTGTGCTTCTTATGTGTGATGATCTATTCTATTTTACTGCACCTATTTACTGTTCATATGGTTAATAATGTTCTAATGCACTCATTGAAGATCAACTAACTGAATCATAAGTTTACTGGATATATGCTAGTTGCATTAAACACAGTTGTGTATACACGCGGGTATCCTTAACTAAAGTAGCATATATGAATATGATAATGGAAATGAAAATATTATTGATTTGCTAATACTGATTCACCCCCCCCCTCTCAGTATTATTTCCAGCAATTGGTATCAGAGCAGGTCCTTTGGTAGAAGCTTGATCGCTTGAAGGAGATTCGTAGAACAATGGGAAAGAAAGTGCGTCAAAAGAAGAAGACAGCTCAAAGGAACAATAACAGCCTGCCGTTGAATGGAAGCAAGTATTCAGATCCTGAATCACCTCAGATTGAAGATGGACAAGCAAATGAAGCATCAGATAAAATCATAGATCAACAAGATCCACCTAGCAAATGGGAGAGTTCCCTCAAGGAAGAAATTATCAGCTTAAAAGCATAGTTGGAATGTGCCTTCAGAGTTCATCAAATGCTACAGGAGCTGAATGAAGAACAAGAAAAGGAGATTCTCAAACTAAGACAACAAATGGAATAAGGAAGAAAGCCTGAAGAAATTTTGAAGAAGCAAGGTCTGGAAAAGGAAGAAAAACATCAGGTTGAGGTAAATATTTTGAAAGGTAAATTAGAAGAAAAGGATAAACTATTACGATTTCAAGACAATACTAAGATTTTGGATGATATTCTTAGTAGTCAAAGGTCACCTGCTATCAAAACTGGTCTCAGTTTTTATGAATCTGTTGAAGGTGAATCTAGATCACAAGGTGAGGCAAGGAACTCTAATGATAAATCTGAAATGCTCAACAAGGAGATGAGAAGACAAACCCATCAACAGCCAAGGAAAGAAATTCCTCAAAGAATATATTTTTCTCCTAACTGTGGAAGTGATAGACAATTATTTCCTCCGATGAATAATGTTGAATGTTATGTATGTCGTAATCTTGGACATGTTGCAGCCAGATGCAGAAGTGGAATGGTTCAAGACCATCACACAGAACAATCATCATGTTCTAGGTACTTTAAGGGATATTGTTTTTCTTGCAATATGTTTGGTCACAAAGTTGTTGATTGCTACAGAAGGAATATGAAACATGTAAGATGTTATGCATGTAACAAGCTTGGACACATAGCAAAGGAATGTAGGAGAAGATTTTGGGCACCATACCAAAAGGAGAAAACATCATCACAGTTGAAGATATGGAAGAAAAAGGAAGTACAGCCAGAAAGATGTGGCATAGCAGAGTACACAGACATGATAGACTCAGAGGAAGCTGAAAGTGTGGAACAGGAGTGTTCTAAATCTTATACACAGGTATCATGAAGACAAGTCGCGTATATACATGAGTTAGACGCTGCAGAGTCACGTATATGATTTTCTAAAGGAAAGCAGCAGTACATAAGTCTGATATGGTTCAGTCACTTATCTTCTCTCTTTTATGATGGATTGGCACAGGCTTAGGGGGAGCATATGCTTCGAATAATGCATTGTTGGCATTATGGTTAGAAGTTTTTGGTGATGATGCTTATTGACACATCTTGCTACTGATTTTTTATTGGCCAAGAAAATGGATTGTAGGATTACATGTCTGGATACTAGTGACAGATTCTATGGTGTATGATAGTTGTTGATAACTGTCATGGTCTTGTTTAGGTCCTTGGTCTTTGTGAGTCATGTGATGTATCCTATTTACCCACTATGCATGGGATGGATGATGTAATGGTTCTTGTCTATGAGTAAAAAATGGTGTATCCCCACTTGGTTGGGAGATTGATGTATGTATGAGTCTTTAGGAAGGTCATTGGCAATGTATGTATAGAGTCATGTTATGCTTTTTCAGACCTTGCATGTGCTCAGGGGGAGCATGGACGGATTGGTACATCTTGGCATGTACAAAGGGAGAGCTCAATCAGATATTTCAGCAGGTACTCAGGGGGAGTACGAATAGCAGAATGTGTATCAGGGAAGAGAATATCTTGGTCCACCCTTTGCCCTTGATGTCAAAGGGGGAGAGTGATTTGGTATGGTTGTTGCCATCAAGTCCAAAGGGGGAGATTGTTGGCATTATGATGCATGTGTTGTACTTGATGGCAACCCACTTGTAGCAGAACAACTCATACAGATGACAAATCATACTGCAGCAGGTCAGTAGCAAAGAATTGATGATCTGACTACAAAGAATGAAGAAAGAAAATTATATACGCAGGTTCACTATATACCAAGTTGCGTACATATGCAGGTTCACTATATACCAAGTCTTGTACACACGCAGGTTCACTATATACCAAGTCGCGTATATATGCAGGTTCGTTATATACCAAGTAGTGTATACATGCAGGTTCACTATATACAAAGGCGCGTATATCGTACATGCACTTTCACGCAAGGAAAGGCACGTACATGTCGGAAAACTAAGTTTTGGGTCCATGGTATTTGGTCCATGGTATTTTGGTATTTGGTCCATGGTATTTCATCTGAGGTATTAACCCTAGGTATTGGGTCCAAGGTATTGGTTCTACATGGTTTTGGACCATGGTATTGAGAGAAGCCTAAACCTATATAAGGAGAATATCATTAGGCCAAGATGGGTGCAAGTGAGAAAGTGATGAATATCTGATGAAGTGTGAGATATAGTATGCTGGTAATGGGTTTGTGATGTTTTGCTTGATCTGAACCAAGGATGCGCCCATGAAGATTATTATGAACGATGGATCGAGATCTTAAGGCTTGGAATGTTTTATCATTATATGGTTTGAGTATGGATAGACTAGATTTGAATTATTGACGCATGTTTATTCTATAAATGCTATGTTTTGGGTATAATTGATGTCTGGAATAGCTGCAAAGTTATAAGTTAGAATTTGCAGATCTGTACGCGGGTTCGCTTTGGTAAAAGCACATATACACGCAGGTTGGGTTCATCATAGTAGCGTATACAATATGAAATATGATGTTTTGAAGTTGCAGTTGGATCTGGTTGTTATTGCAGAGTTATGTTGTCTGTTCTGTATTCTGGTGACTGTGTTGTTGACAGGGTTTCAGTGTTTCAATATTGGGTAATCCAGAGATCAATGATGCAGGTGTAGTTGATGGATGGTGTTATGCTTCAGGAGTATCCAGTATGAAAATTTTTGAAACGTGGTCCCTGGAGGAAGAAAGAAGATCGTAGCCTTCTATAGGCTGGCGCCTATGTACTGGTAAACATATCGGCCAGCACAAGAGCCAGGGGGTTGTAGCTCCCTTCAAGGAGAAGTTGGAGAACGAGAGAAGGTTGCAGCCTTTTGCAGGTAGAAGCCTGCATACTGGTATAAGACTACACCAGTACATAAATATTGTAAAAAGAAGTTTCTTATTAAAGGAAGATAGAGACAAACTGTAGCAGGTGGTTTTCACCCACATTGGGTTTCCACCTTATATCATGGTGTTCATGTGTGCTTCTTATGTGTGATGATATGTTCTGTTTTACTGCACTTGTTTACTGTTCATATGGTTAATAATGTTTTGATGCACTCATTGAAGATCAACTAACTGAATCATAAGTTTACTGGATATACACTAGTTGCATTAAACATAGTTGCATATACACACGGGTATCCTTAACTGAAGTAGTGTATATGAATCTGATAATGGAAATGAAAAGATTATCGATTTTCTAATACTGATTCACCCCCCCTCTCATTATTATTTCCAACATGAAGTAATTTATCTCATGAGCTCTCGTGATGTTTATAAAAAATCATTTACTGAAATTTCTGAATACTACAAGAAGTACTCTCGTAGTCAAGCTAAAGCTAGGAAAATCCCAAGAGAACTTACAAGTCAAGTTGGAAAACCCACTACAAGTGGTGTAACTAGAATAGAGTTGTGAAATCTATTGGAAAATCTTAAAACTTATATCCTTAGCACAATTAGTAAACATCTATATATCCTCGATAGTAAGAGGAAACATGAAGGGGAAAACATTACTTTAGCTATTCTTTTCCCTCATTGTAGGAAGAATCATCCTAAAAAAGAATGCCCCTTTAATTCCATAGAGGTTTGTGGAATTTTCACAGATAAACACCCAACTAATGAATTTCCATCATTACATGAGTTGCAAGCCATTTACAAAGGGGGAATAGAACCACAATATCCATCTTATCCCCCTAGGAGACCATGGAGTCAACAAAACCCCTCCATGTTCTAGGACCCTTCCATGAAGTTTGTACAACCACATTGGGCCCCTCAAATTCCTTACTCCCAATGGGGGCCTCAACCATCAGAAGGACATGCTTGGCCACAAGGTTGGAGGGGGAATCCCTATGGGAATATTCCACCACAACCATACCAAATAGCTTCTTACCCAATCTGCACACAATATCCTCCAAATATTTCTTAGTTATTGCCAGGGTTTAACCCTCCTCTATTACCTTCATTTTCTCCACAACAGTTTCCTATGAACTCAAGTTCACAACAACCTACTTTGCCCATGAATGCAAGTAAACAACATCTACCTATGAATTCAAGTCCACAACAACTTGCTCTGCCCACGAATCTGAATCAACAACAAATGCCACCAAACATTAATCCTCCTTGAAGTACTCAATTACTAGGACAACCCATTCCAAAACCTAATAATAGGTGATGAGCCCCAAAAATGGGTAACTTATTGGGCTCATTTTGCCTATTACTCTCCATAAATCCACCATTCTTCATAGTTTATGCATGCTTTTGAGTATATTTATGTTAATTGTATGAATGAGAATAGTCACTTGACCATGAAAGCTAATACGTGTTTGTTGCAGAGTTTTGGACAACTTTTGGACCAAGGTCAAGCATTTATGAGCCATTTGACAGACAAATACGAGGGAACAAGGTTGAGGATTAGTAGGAAGGGTGTCTCCTGCACTAAATTTCCCTTCCTCGAATTCTCCACCATCAGCTCGAAGTTCAGCAGCCCACCAAAGTTGATTTCCAAGGGCAGCCGAGCAGCTTTTGTGAAGTGGCTAAGTACTTGCAGTTTTGAGCAGCCAAGCCCCTTGAGTTAAGGAGGACTGTTGGAGGTCCTCATAGTGCATAAGTAGGAAGGCTTCAAGCCTTCTTAGTTTACCTTTTTGAACATTTCGTATTTTGAACTTTAGGGCTGCTCTGCCTTTCAGCTCATTTTTGGAGTTTCTGTTGTAAAACATTTTTTTTGACATGGTTATTTTCTGAGTAATGGAAATCAATTTCAGTTTGCATCAGCTCTGAGCTTCTTCCTAGGAGCCTGTAGCTCTTGGGGTTGGGGCCAACCCAAGTGCCAAGTCTTCCTCTATGTACTATTATATGTTTTTGATGTCTTCATAAAATAATTTTTGCTAGTAGATTAAAATCTTGCTTGGTTACCCAGGTCATTTTTTATGATTAAAAAAGATTTTCATGTTTCAGAGTGATTTGATAGGTTGGTAACAGAAAATATTTTCAAAAAATTCTATCAAGCAACCGTGGATCTCACCTCTCCCCCCTCGAGACCGTGAGCTGAGACCAAGGTGTCCTTACTGCCACAAAAACATTGTTCTTGCTTCTTCATGCAATTGCTAGTGTTAGTTTCTCAGTTGCAAAAGTTGATACCAGATGTGATTACATTCTTAGATCCATTCTTGCCTGGTTTTCATAGTTATTTTACATGATTTTCTACCAATGAATTTCTGTTCATCATGGTTGTTGGTTCCTAGGTCAAAGTAGGTTAGAATAGTTAGATATTTGGTTTGCATGGTCTTTGTTTGGTTAGTTTCAAGAAATAGTGTGCAGAACACCTGTGATACCTCCCTGCCTACCCTTCCTCCATCAGTGCAACCTTCTCCATCCCCTAACTCAGATTCTTTCCCTTCGTTTGCCACATTCTCTCACTTTGACCTAATTTCCATATTTTTGTGCAACATTGCTCTATCCATCCTTGAAAAAATCCAACCATCGTCATCACTTCTCAGCTTCATTTTCTAGGCCCTAGACCCCTCCACATCCTCATCCAACCTCCATCTCCACTTTTCCACCTTTCTTCCACCATCAACCCTTCAAAATCCCCTTTTGGAACATCCTGTAGAACCCCTGTAGACTTCCTATAGAAGATCAAGTGAGTGATTTTTCAAGGTCTGAACACTGTGAAACTCTCTAGAAGGGTGTTAGGAACCTCTTAGACCCTCTTCTTACCTTCCCAACCTCCTGAAAGCGCCTACCCCATTTCCTTTCGCCAATCAACCTCTGCACAGTTAAAAACAGTTAAAGCACATGCACATATGTTTTTTACAAAATTACTCAAAAATACAAAAAGATGTTCCTTTTCATATTTTACTACGGAAGTAGCTTAGACACATGCACTTTACCTCCCTAAGAGTCAATGGCATCCCTTTCTGTAGTTTCATCCTCTTTTTTTTGTACCAGTAGGGGTAGTTAGTAAAACTAGGGTTTGCTAGGGTTTGCATTTCCTTTCAGCTTTCAGCCTCTTTCTGCAAGTAGATTAGCTTCCTTTGAGTTACTTTCATCCATCACAATTAAAAGCTTCTTCTAAGAGCTCATAGAAGTTGGCTTAAGCTCCTAGCGGACTTGTGCTAGCTGATCCAGTGACAGCCTGCGGCAAGAGCTAGTACTTGTGCATATAGCACCATCGCTTCGAAGTTTGTTACGAACTACCAGGTTGATAAAAGTAAAGAAGGGAGTCGCAGGAGTTGCAGCATTATTGTTACAATACTAGAGCCCACCATCTTTTTGGCACCATTGCCGGGGAAGCGTCAGAGTATTTGTGATTGCTGCTTTTCTTCTATTTTCTACTTCAATCTTCTGTTAAGTAGTTTATTTCAGCAAGCGTAGAGTAGTTGTTTCATTTCCATCCTGCAATTTCATTTCCGCAAAAGTAGAGTAGACATTTCCTGCTTTCATTTCATTTCAGCAAGCATAGATTAGGTATTTCCCGCTTTCATAGATTAGCATTTCAATTCTGCAATTTCAATTCTGCAAGCGTAGCTTAGTATTTCATTTCAGCAACATAGATTAGTCATTTCCTACTTTCATTTCAATTCTGCATTTTCATTTTAGCAAGATATATTTTAGTTAGTTGCAGTTCAATTTCATTCAGTTTTGCAGGTACAAGCAGAAAAAACACCAAAACTCCACCAAAAATATTCCATTTCATGCCTCGTAGGAACAGAGAAAATACAAGGAAATTCTTACCCAACACCCCTACCACATCACTGAGTCACCCTTCTCTCTTCTTTGGTGGCAGTGATCCAGAAGAACCTATAGGTGAACCTCCATATATATACGAAGATCCTATAACAGAAGAAGAGCAAGAAAACATTCCTCTTGAAACCATGGCTGAACACAGAAATGGTATAGGAGATGAGGAGAGAATAGAAGGTGCCATTCCCATCCGAGAGACCAACGGGGACATGAAAATGAAAAACATAAGTCCCTCAGCCTTACCTCTCTTCCATGGATTGACCACTGAAGACCCTTATACCTTCCTGTTTGAGTTTGTTGTCCTTTGTCGAACTTATGACTATGTAGAAGACGAGCAAAAGTTGAAACTCTTTCCCTCTACCCTCAAGGATGCAGCACTATGATGGTTCATGGGGTTACCTGGAAACAGTATCACAACTTGGGCTTAGATGCAGTAAGCCTTTAACAAAAAATACCAGGACTACTGTAGGTCAAAGGAAACGAAGGGAGAGATATTTCGCATGACCATGGGAAGTGATGAGTCTTTAGAAGACTATGAAGAAAGGTTCCAACTTAGTTATAAAAGGTCCAGGTGCACACTTGACCCCGAATCTCTGAAGCTGGTTCTGCTCTGAGGAGTCTCTGAAGACCTTCTAGATACCCTTCATTTTCTAGCTGGAGGAGACATCTACCAACTACCTTATGAGGACATAAAGATTGTGTTTAGAAACCACTCTAGGGCAGCCTGGAAAAGAGGTAGGGGGAATCCACTTTCAACTAGTGCCACCTTCTCCAAGCATGAGTTTGCAAATCAAATGGAAGACCTCAAAAGTGAGATGAGACGGACCATTGCCATCCAACTGGATACTTTCCGAATCCAGCAGAAAAAAGAGGAAGCTGAGGAGGCTTTGGCCATCTTTTGTCCCATATGTACAAGGAAGCATCCTAAGAACAAATGTACATTGCACTCAGTGGAGGTATGTTTCGTTTGTGAGGAAGAACACCCCACAAACCAGTGCCCAACCTTACCTGGACTTAAAGCCATGTACCAAGGGGCTGAAGGAGCCACTGAACCACTCTACTTCCTCAACCAAATTAGGCAGCATGGATCTAGACCTTACCAACAGGGGATGCAAGGTACATCCCAAACTTATTACAACCCCAACCAATCCACTCACATGCCTTATTGGGGCCCCCATGCTCATCCTTCCTGGTCTGCACCTCCTCCTTGGTCTTATCCATCTCAATACCATACTCAACCTGCTACTCATTTGTTTCACTCTCATGTTCAGCCACAACCTCATTGGAATGCGCCTCAACCGAGGTGGAGGCCCCAATACAACTCTCCTCCCACTATTTTGCCTCCACCGCTTGCTCAACCACAACCATTATATCCTGCTCCTCCAAGACAACCCGAGATGCCTGCTCAACCAAACCTGAACCCCAACAACACACAAGCCCAGCAGGTATACACTGGAGAGACAACATGCCCTACCTATGCTGTGGAGATTCATGAGATCAACCTTTGATCTGGAAAGGTCCTTCCAGATCGCCAGCCTCCTCCCCTGGAGGATGAGGAAGGGAAACAGGAAAGTGAACCCAAATCCGTTCCACCCTTTCCTGAGAGACTAACTATAGCCACGCATCCAAACCCAGAGGAGACTGAACTTTTGGGAGAACTTAAACAGTTGTGTGTGAAAATCCCACTTCTCCAAACCATAAAAGATGTACCAATCTACAACAAATTGATCAAGGAGAAGTGTTTCAGGCACCCAGGCAGGTGCAAGAGAGATGCCCCGACTATCAATGTCATAAGACAACTATCTGATCTGATGTTGGGGCAAATAATCTGTCCAAAATATTTGGATCCTAGGAGTCCTGTAGTTGATGTCCACATCAATGGCACCATAATCCCCCACACCCTGATCGATCTAGGGGTTGCCATTAATGTGATGACCAGGGACACTATGCTCAAACTCAACCTTCAGAGTTCCTTAAGAAAGACCTCGACAGTATTGCAGTTAGCAGACCGCTCCACCGTAACTGCCGAAGGGATTGTGGAGGATGTCCTGGTCTCTATTTATTCTTGGGAGTACCCTGCAGACTTCGTGGTCCTTCAGCCAAAGGAAAAACTCACTAGATACCCCCTCATTTTGGGAAGGCCTTGGTTAGCTACCACGGATGCTTACATCAGTTGTCGAGCTGGGAGCATGACCATCAAGAATGGGCCTATGTCCAAACAGCTAGTCCTATATCCTCCTGCCCAACCTCTTCTAGAACATGACTTACCTCTCTAGTTGGAGGAGGAAGATGAGGATGAAGTTTACTCTGCACCAGTGTACACAGTGGAAGCCACCTAGGGAGGTCCTCAAACCAAGGATGACCTAATTGAGAATTTGATTCAAAATCCACCTCCCGGTGTGGTGCCATTAGAGGAGTTGGTGGAAGGTACCCAAGCCAGTGCTTTAGTGGACCTCTGTGTGGCTGATCCAACCTCTCCCAGAGTTAAGAATGTGGAATTTTTCCTCGAAAGAACCTTGAAGATCAGCTCATCCTTATCTCCCTCTCAGGAGAAGGAGCTGTGTAGCTTATTGAACCACCATTTGGATGCTTTCGCTTGGAGCTATAAGGAGATTAAAGGAGTCCATCCGTTAGTCTGTACCAATCACATTTACATTAAATAGGATTGTAAACCAGTGAGGCAGACTCATAGGAGAATGAATCCAGCCCTTAAGGACATTGTTAAAGAAGAATTGCAAAAGTTGTTGGATACAGGATTCATCTACCCCATCTCGGACAGTGAATGGGTTTCTCCTCTAGTGCTTGTGCTCACGAAAAATGGGAAGTGGAGAATCTATGTAGATTATCGAGAACTTAACAAAGCCACCAAGAAGGACCATTTCCCTTTGCCTTTCATAGATCAAGTGCTAGATGGGCTGGCAGGAAAGAAGTTTTTTTTATTTCCTAGATGGGTTCAACGGGTATAATCAGATCCAAATCAGCCCGGAAGACCAAGATAAGACCACTTTCACTTGTCCATGGGGTACCTTTGCCTACCAGGTCCTTCCCTTTGGGCTATGCAACGCTCCTGCCACTTTCCAGAGAGCAGTACTGAGCATATTTGCTGAGCTGGTTCATGATTCGGTAGAAATCTATATGGATGACTTTACTCCTTATGGTTCCAACTTCCAAGAAGCATTGACTAACCTGGGAAAAGTTTTAACCAAGTGTATTGAAATGAACCTGTCCCTCAATCCTAAAAAATGTGAATTCCTGATGACTGAAGGGACCGTGCTAGGTCATACAATCTCTTAGCAAGGATTACAGGTGGATCTTAACAAAATTGCTATCATCCAAAAGGTTCCACCTCCTCAAAAGGTAAGATATGTTAGGAGTTTTCTAGGCTTAGCAGGATACTATACAAGGTTCATTAAAGATTTTAGTAAGCTAGCCTCGCCATTGTTTGGTCTTTTGGGGAAAGATGTTGAGTTTAAATGGACTGACAACTGCCAAGAGGCTCTGGATGAGTTGAAAGATAAGCTAGTAACTGCCCCAATCCTAAGAGGTCCCAACTGGGCCCTACCTTTCCACATCCACACTGATGCCTCGAACAAAGCCATAGGGGCAGCCTTAGGACAAGTTGAAGAGAAGCTACCATATGCCATATACTTTGTCAGCAAAAACCTGTCCAAGGCAAAATTAAACTATACTGTGACTGAGAAAGAGCTCCTAGCTATAGTCCATTCCCTAAACAAGTTCAAACACTACATCACTGGTCATCAAACATTTGTACACACTGATCATGCTGCAATAAGGTATTTGATGAATAAACCTAAGGTGAATGCTCATATCATTAGATGGTTACTTTTATTGCGGCAATTTGACTTAACCATTGTTGACAAGCCAGGAAAGGAAAATGTTGTTGCTGATTTTATGTCTAGATTAGATTTGCCTGCAGGTGAAGAAGCGACGGTGGATGACCAGATGCCAGATGAACACTTGTTTTCTATTTCAGTACTCTCTCCATGGTTTGCTGATATAGCAAACTACTTGGTCTCAGCATAGTTCCCTCCACACCTATCCTCAAAAGAGAAGAGCAGAATTGTGAGGAAAAGTGTCCCCTTTACTTGGATTGGGGGCAACTTGTTTAAACTCGGCCCAGATTAGATCCTGAGGTGTTGTGTTAGGGAGGAGAAAGTTTTTGACATTCTCCTAACCTGTCACGATGGACCCTGTGGAGGCCACTTTGCAGTAAAAGGGACTGCCTTCAAAATTCTACAGGCAGGCTACTATTGGCCCACTCTTCATCAAGATGTCAGAAGATACATCAGCCAATGTGACCGATGTCAAAGGATGGGGAAACCGACTCCGAGGGATGAAATGCCCCTCCAACCTCAAGTGACTTTTGAGCCATTTGAGAAGTGGGGCATGGATTTTGTGGGTCCTATCAACCCTCCTTCAAATCAAATTTCTTACATCATTGTGTGCACATACTAACTAACAAAGTGGGCAGAAACAAAGGAAATCAAGGTAGTGACAGAAGAAAAAGTGGCTGAGTTTTTAAGGGAAAATATCTTCTACAAGTTTGGCTACCCAAGAGAATTAGTCACAGATCAAGGAAGTCAGTTCACCTCTAACCTGATTGAAGACCTGCTCGCTCATCAAAAGATCAAGCACAGAACTTCCACCCCTTATCATCCACAAGCAAATGGGTAGGTGGAAGTCACTAATAGGGCTTTAGAAGAGATTTTGACTAAAGTGGTAAGAAGCAGCAGAAAGGATTGGGCAGATCGCTTGGTTGAGGCCACCTAGGCCTACAACACCACTTGGAAAACCACAACAGTTTTCACACCTTATGAGCTGGTCTACGGGAAGAAGGCTTTGTTGTCCATAGAGTTTGAGTACCACACATTAAGGTTGGTAGCTCAGCTGGACCTGGATCTCAGCCGTGCACAACAGGAAAGGTTACTACAGTGGAATGGATTAGATGAATAGAGAATGCAGGCCCTCCTCCACTCAAAAGTAGTTCAACTCTAGAGAAAGATATGGCATGATGGGCACCTTAATGAAAAGTAATTTCATCCAGGAGATTGGGCGCTGTTATATGACTCAAGATACAAGGATTTCAAAGGGAAGTTGAGGACAAGGTGGATGGGACCATATGCAGTGGAGAAATGCAACAAAAATGGTTCAGTCCTTATCAGGACCGTTGATGATGAAGCCATCCCAATGCTCGTCAATGGGCATTGATTGAAAATCTACATGAAGCCCCTTTTGAAGCAGGAGTTCATTGAAACTCTGGATAAATCAGTGCTGGTAGTGGAGCAGGGCCCTGTCTCTACTCCACCCACACCTTGATCATCAAAAGAAAAAAGAGAGAGAGAGAGAAAAGAAAAAACAGAAAAGAATAAAAAGATCCTTGGGTGAAAACCTCTTAGAGGCGCCCAGGGCAGACAGTGAGGGTGAAAACCTCCTGGAGGCGCCCCAGCTGTCTCATAAAAAAAAAGGAAATAGGCCTAATTTATGTTGAATAATTGCAGGTTGCAGGGAAGACATTGCAGGTTAGGAGGGTCGCACAAAACAAGGACAAAGGTCAGCAACAGGCTGCAAGCATCCCTCACAAACACTTCCTCCATGACCACTCCCCTCTCATAGGATTTGATCACATTCAGGTTAAGATTTCACCTTCTACAAGAAATTTTGGGCCTTCTATAGGAAGTTCCATGTCTTCTACAGGAAGATCCTGTAGAACCTTCAGACAGGCCAAAATTGATCTTGGAAGGGAATCCGAAGGTTGGAATCTGCCTGCTAGGCCTGCAAACACCCCTGTTTTTGTCCATCACCACATGTCACCTTGTTTCATCTCTTTACACCTCTGTTGCACCCATCCTGTTATTTGTTCCTACAGAGTCACACAAAAAAAACCATGTTTTCCTCATACTGCCAGCAAAACCTTTTATTGACAAATCAAGAGTAGTTTTTTTCACTTCCCATACTTGTCAATCTCCATCTGGACTCCTTGTTAGCCGAACCCCTCGACAACAATATAGCCTTGCTCATGTTAGCTTGCATCCCAGGAGGAGAAGCAGCTACAGGACATCCTATAGGAATCCTATAGCAGCCAATCCCTCTAGGAGACATACTCTGGAGACAGGGATAGCTAAAAACAACAAAGGAAACATGCAAAGGGCTCATCTTGAATGAGAAAATATCATCAGCAGCTGAAGCCAAGCAAAACCTGTGAATGCAGTGGTAGCAAACGAACGAATGGGTTCCAAAACCCGTGCATGTAGCATCAACGAAGGAAGGAATGGGTTCTAACACCCGTGCATGAAGCAGAAGCAAACAAAGGAGTGGTTCCAAGACCCGAAATCTGCATAACGCGGCCGTGACCATGCAGGTAAGTGTCTAAAATCATTCGCCAATTGCATAAACTATATTTTAAGAGCTGCATGCCTATGGAAATGGTTCGAATTGAATGGAATCAGTGTCCAGTAAACTGGCCACCCTCGGCCAGTTACATAGCCTCGTGGGATCTGAACGAGCTAGCTACATTCAAAATTGTCGACGAGGTGTGTAGCCAACACGTGTGGAGTGTCCATTCAGGAAGAAATCGTCGGGACTGGTAGTGGTGGCGGCGGTTAACGGCAGAGGGGAGGTGATGGCAGTCAGAAACACGCAGAGAAATTATGGCCATGACGTCGGATCAATGGTTCGGTCCGGCCACCTCATCCCCTCACCACAAATCACGCCACAATTAATAGATGCTCGGCTGAAAATCACACCACCTTCTATTGATTTTGCACTTGCAACGTCCTCGACTGAAGTACGCATCCTCCACTTCCAAAAACTGTTAATCAACCGTCCTCCATTGGTTTTTCTACTTTTTTTCGAGAATCTACTGTGTATCGGGCTTGCTTAGAGGCACAGAGACATTTTACAGGAACCAGGGGGTCTTCTACAGGAAACCATGAACAGCTTTCCAAAGCAGAGAAGCATGAGATTTTTCTTCGTCGAATTTGGAGCTCCAAAAAAGGTAGGCTTGAAAACTCTTCTATGCATGGTATGATTTGAAAAGGTGGTGAATTGAATGGTATCAGATTAGGGAATCAAAGAAAAATTTGCTTAGGAATTGGAAGTAAAACATTTTCCTAGGTGTTGCACTAGGTTTCTCAGTTGTTTCTGCATCAATATTCTCCTCCACATTCCTATTTTTAAAATTTGCCTGTAGGGAAGATATGCAACTGTGGGGGCCAGCCTGTGTATGAAAAATTTTGAATTTGTATATCTGTATGTGTGCTAAGAAGAAAAATTGAGCTCTGTACTCTGGCTGTAGAAACAAAATTCTTCCTTTCATAAACAAATAGCCGAGTTCTGGGCAACAGCGGTCTTGAAAACCAGGGAATAGTTGCTAATTAATAGTGGATACCCGAGAAATCCTTTCTTGCGTTCAGGGGGAAAACCATAAATAGCATTCCTTTTTCTAATCAAAGCATAAAAAAATATCACTCTCACCATGCCAGGGGGATTCATAAGGAATGAACCCTCAAACCCCAGCAAATTGCACGAGCATCCTGAGGTGGTGGACCTTTTCACTCGAGCCAATTGGATGTCATTCTTTGACAAAATTCGGGGTCATGACGAGGAGATAACGAAGGAATTTTTAATGTTCCTGAGACCTCAATCAAAGACATAGGCCACAGTTAGTTTTAGGGGTTTGACCCTAGAACTTACCCCTGAGCTCATTAGTTGTGTTATTGGTCTACCATTAGGGCTCCCTTGGAGCAAAGAATAGAGGTCATTGGGCCAAGTTGCCAAGAAAACGTTCTTCCTACCCAAGGAACATCTTGTAGAAGACAAAAACGGGGTTCGAAGAACCAGCTTGCCTCCTCTCTGGAGTGAGGTTAGTTTCCAAATTATGAAGTACATTACATGTGAAGGGAGGTTTAGCATTATCTATGGTTATCATTTCAGGTTGTTGTGTGAACTATGACATGGAATTGATTTACCTCCAGACAAGAAACTAAGCATCCCCAACTTTCTTCTTCAGTCACTAATTGAATGTGGTACAAAATCGAATGAAGGGATCCCATATCAGTTGGTCCATCATGGGCTCATCAAGCTATTAGTGGAAGATGCCCTACACACCTATATTGTCCCCATATCTTGGGAAATCTTCTGAAACATGTCCCGGGATTAAGATATTAGAATTCTGGCCGAAAACATCACCTCATCCAGCAGTGAGGAGGGAGAACACACTGAAGAAGGTAAGAAAACCAATGGTGAAGGAACACAGGACATCCAAGCATGACAAGGACAGAAAGGAAAAGGGTGAAAGGGCTAGATTGCTGAGCCTAAAACAAAGGAAGAAACAACAGCACAAACACGAAGGGAAACGAGAATGCAGAGGAGAGCAGAGAAGGTAGAAAAACCCCAAATGAAGGTTGTCACAACCAAAGTAGACACACAGAAACAGAAGGGAAAGACACATCCTGAAATGGCCGCAATACAGACTGAAACAGTTGACACAGGGACTTCTACAAGAAGCATGGAAAAAGAAAAACAGAAGGAGAAATCACCTGAAATATTGGCAAGGGAGGCAGCAACTGTGCTTTCCGCCTTAAGCGCACCTCCAAAACAAAAAGGGAAGAGAAAGAGGCAAACCTCCATGTACTTTAAAGCAAGGAGGAGCACACGAATCAAAGTGGGTAGACCCCAGCCACAGTAAAAGGAGCCAATTGTCATTATAGACACAACACCTAAACCAAAAGAAGGGTCTCCTTCAAAGATATCCATCACCTATGAATGAGGAAGCCCAAAAACCTCCAACTGGAGAGAGAGAATTAAGACGATGGACTCAAATACAACTCTACAGGAAGCTGAGATCTCTACAGGAAACATGGGCTAAGATAAAAGAGACTGAGAAATTGGAGGAAAAGGAGACCGAACAATCACAGGAAGAAGAAAAGACAGAGGAAATATTGGAACCAAGACCTCAGCCTAGCTTGGGCTCATACTATAACCTGTTATAAGCCAGGAAAATAATTCCCCAGAAATTTGCGGTGCCACTCTTCTTTGCACTAGAAGAAGAAAGAATTAGGACTCACACTTGGATGAGGATTGCCAAGTCTAAGGGTGTGGCAGAATATGCCACCTGGAAGAACAACTTAAGGAGTCAAGGAAAGAATTGGTCATGGTGAAGCATGTGGGAAGTAGTCAAAGGGCCAAACTACGGGAAGAGAACGAGCTGCTGAAACAACAGCTATGACTACAGGGACGTTATAAGGAAGACATGCCCTCCATTCTAGGAGAACAGCAGCAACAGGAAAAGCCTCCAGCAGACAAAGAAACCTCTGATGAATAGCAGAGAGTGGACAGGCTGCAAGCTAAGGTTGAGGCGCTAACAAAACAGCTACACAAGAAGGAGTCATAGGCAGCAGAGGAAATACAGTCTCTAAAGCAATAGGTACAAGAGAAGGAAGCCCAACTAGCCTGCATGGCTAGCTGGGTAGTAAAGGCCTTGCATTGTAGGAAACCTGCCAAGTCACATGCCTTATATCTTAAAGATCAATGGTTACAGTTCCAGATTAACACCTTGGCCCAAAGGGGCACCATTCCATTTCAAAATTACCATCAATTCATGACTTTGTGTGACAACAACTCAGCAGAAGATAAGGCCAAGTTATCTGAATTCTATTTACACAACTTGGCCCTTCCAAACATGACTTTGTGGGACCCAATGCTACATTGGGAGATGTGAAACTTATGGCCATGGCCTCTTGGTTAAATCATGAGGAAAAGAGGGCAGCAGAGATTCAGAATATTATGAACAGAGAGCTAAGTGAACCACTCATGATCAGGGCAGAACCAAAGGATACATCAGCTTTAATATATGCCCATCAGCACCTGGCCAACAACCCTCAGGTTTTACCAGATTACATTGAACGACAAGCTCAAGCCATTGCTCACTTTGAGGACATGGAAAGACTGTTGGGGGATAACTGCATTCATGCTTACACAAGGAGGTGGAACACACTACCCCACAGTCTGAAAATAAGAGAATACCACTCCCCAACCAGGATGAGGGAGGCCTTGGCAAGGGTACCCCTCTATAAACAGTCAATGCAAAATCTGCAGGCCAACTGGATCGGCCTAAAGTTCAGTCCTCCCTTGCTTTTAGGACTATTGGAAGGAGTCAAAGAAGAAGAGGAACACAGGCAGTGGGAGGAAGTAGAAAGAAAAGCAGGATTTCATGACCGAGAAGAAGACATCACCTCGGAGGCCTGGGATGTGAGAGAGGCAGTCAAAGCAATCAAAGATGATGAGCTGGATTAGTTGCTCAGAAGATGAGCAACCCATTTAGCAGGGGGGTGATGATGAGCCCCAAAAATGGGTAACATATTGGGCTCATTTTGCGTATTATTCTCCATAAATCCGCCATTCTTCATAGTTTATGCATGCTTTTGAGTATATTTATGTTAATTGGATGAATGAGAATAGTCACTTGACCATGAAAGCTAATACGTGTTTATTGTAGATTTTTGGACAACTTTTGGACCAAGGTCAAGAATTTATGAGCCATTTGACAGCCAAATACGAGGGAACAAGGCTAAGGATTCGTAGGAAGGGTGTCTTCTACACTAAATGGCCCTTCCTTGAGTCCTCCACCATCAGCTCGGAGTTCAACAACCCACCAAAGTTGATTTCCAAGGGCAGCTGAGCAACTTTTGTGAAGTGGTTAAGTATTTGCAGTTTTCAGCAGCCAAGCCCCTTTAATTAAGGAGGACTATTGGAGGTCCTTGTAGTGCATAAGTAGGAAGGTTTCCAGCCTTCGTAGTTTACCTTTTTGAACATTTTGTATTTGGCACTTTAGGGCTGCTCTGCCTTTCAACTCATTTTTGGAGCTTCTGCTGTAAAACATTTTTTTTTTGACATGCTTATTTTCTGAGTAATTGAAATCAATTTCAGTTTGCATCAGCTCTGAGCTTCTTCTTATGAGCCTGTAGCTCTTGGGGTTTGGCCCAACCCAAGTGCCAGGTCTTCCTCTGTGTACTGTTATATGTTTTTGCTGTCTTCATAAAATAATTTCTGCTAGTAGATTAAAATCTTGCTTGCTTACCTAGGTCGTTTTTTATGATTAAAAAAGCTTTTCATGTTTCAGAGTGATTTGATAGGTTGGTAACAAAAAATATTTTTGAAAAAGGCCATCAAGCAACCGTGGATCTCACCTCTCCCCCTCGGGACCATGAGCTGAGACCAAGGTGTCCTTGTTGCCACAAAAACATTGTTCTTGCTTCTTCATGCAATTGCTAGTGTTAGTTTCTCAGTTGCAAAAGTTGATACTAGATGTGATTACATGCTTAGATCCATTCTTGCTTGGTTTTCATAGTTATTTTACATGATTTTCTACCAATGAATTTCTGTTCATCATGGTTGTTGGTTCCTAGGTCAAAGTAGGTTAGAGTAGCTAGATATTTGGTTTGCATGGTCTTTGTTTGGTTAGTTTCAAGAAATAGCGTATAGAACACCTATGATACCTCCTTGCCTACCCTTCCTCCATCAGTGCAACCTGCTCCATCCCCTAACTCAGATTCTTGCCCTTCGTTTGCCACATTTTCTCACTTTGACCTAATTTCCATATTTTTGTACAACATTGCTCTATCCATCCTTAAACAAATCCAACCATCCTCATCACTTCTCAGCTTCATTTGCTAGGTGCTAGACCCCTCCACATCCTCATCCAACCTCCATCTCCACTTTTCCACCCTTCTTCCACCATCAACCCTTCAAAATCCCCTTTCAGAACATCCTGTAGAAATCATGTATAACCCCTGCAGACTTCCTGTGGAAGATCACATGAGCGATTTTTCGAGGTCTAAACACTGTGAAACTCTTTGGAAGGGTGTTAGGGACCTCTTAGGCCCTCTTCTTACCTTCCCAACCTCCTGCAAGTGCCTACCCCATTTCCTTCTGCCAATCAACCTCTGCACAATTAAAAATAGTTAAAGCACATGCACATATGATTTTTACAAAATTACTCAAAAATACAAAAAGATGTTCCTTTTCAGATTTCACTGTAGAAGTAGCTTAGACACATGCACTTTACCTCCCCAAGAGTCAATGGCATCCCTTTCTGTAGTTTCATCCTCTTTTTTGTACCAGTAGGGGTAGTCAGTAAAACTAGGGTTTGCTAGGGTTTGCATTTCCTTTCAGCTTTCAGCCTCTTTCTACAAGTAGATTAGCTTCCTTTGAGTTACTTTCATCCATCACAGTTAAAATCTTCTTCTAAGAGCTCATAGAAGTTGGCTTAAGCTCCTAGCAGACTTGTGCCAGCTGATCCAGTGACAGCCTGCGGCAAGAGCTAGTACTTGTGCATATAGCACCGTCGCTTCCAAGTTTGTTACTAACTACCAAGTTGATAAAAGTAAAGAAGGGAGTCCTAGGAGTTGTAGCATTATTGCTGCAATAATGGAGCCCACCAATAGGTCAGCTCAACCTTTACAGAATATGGAGCTACAAACCCTCCCTAACTACACTATCACTTCAGTTCCAATCAGTTAAATTCAACTAACACCCAGGAAGGTCTTAAATAAAATAGGACCTACAGTGATCATTCAAGAAGAACAGTCAACAAAAACGCTTGAAGGCAAGGACCTATGTAGTCAAGAGGAAGATTCTCCTCCTGATGAAGAGGAAAACCCTCACTCACCACCCATCAATTCTACCATACAACCTAAACCATATCAGGAGTTTAATCCGTTAGTTTTTCCTAGCATCGGAAGTGCTCTATCCTTGAAAATTGGTGGAGAGACTAAGGAACTTGAGTTCTAAATAACACAAAAAAAAATTGGTGAAATTCCACCCAAATTGTATTTTATTAAAATAATTAATATTTTTAATGGTGTTCCTAAGTCTAAACTTACGAAAATTAAAATATTAATGAGTATTAATCAAAATATGGGTGAGAATGATCTAGAAAGCAGATCAAGTCATGTTTTAATCTTATCCATTGATTAGAGACATAATCTTGGACGTTGAAGACTCAAAAGGAAAAGTATAAAATGGAGGCTTGCGGTTCATTTGGAAACACATACAGAGAGATTGAGGAAATCAATTTTCTGAGGTGAGAATTTCTCAGGAGGGAAATCAATTGGGGAGATCTTATAGTCAAGGAGCAGTGAGAATCTAGAAGAAAGAATTTCTAGAGAATACTGGAAAAACAGCTAGGAGAGCTGGCGCAGAGTTAGCACAATAGCTGGGAGAGCTAACACAAAAATGTTATCTGTCACGCAGAATCTAGAATTTCTGGAACAACCGAGACTGCTAAGAACTGCCGAAACTTTTAGAACAGCTGGGAGAGCTGACAAAGAGGCAACATAGTACTCGAGAGAGCTGATGTAGAAAAGTTTCCTCTCACGGAGAATCCAAAACTGTCGAAACTGTCGGAAATCTCGGGAACTGTCCAAACTGCCAGAACTACTGAGAACTGTCAGAACAAGCAAGAGAGTTGGAACAGAGGGAAGAGAAGGTGATGCAGGACTGACATAGAGCCATCGTAGAAATAGTCGAGGTTAACCAGTCGTATTGTCAGATTGACCAGAATTATGTCGGGTGAAGTCAGGTAAAACTCACTCAGACTTTCCATGAGTTTTTTCTCTGTAAAGGATTGCTAGATGAGCATCCTAGAGTTGTAATTGAGTTTTTCTCCTACATAATAATAAACCCTCAAAACTGTTGTACCTATTTTCCCGCATTGGGTTTTTTCAAGGACTATTGTGTCAAAAAATAAGTGTGTCCTATGTATCTTGTTCTTTGCTCTATTTTTCGTTTCATGAGATCAAATATTTAATTGATATAGGCTGCAAAAGTAATTTTCTTCAGTATTTAGAAGAATAACTTGGTTGATGTATATTAAAAATCAAGTAGGTGAAGTAGATTCATATTTTATACACTAGGGTTTCCTTTAGAGTGTAGGAATTTTCACATGGTATCAAAGCATTGATTTTGAAACAAGAAGAGCAGATCAAGTGTTGATAAATGAGCGCAAAAGTTGCACTTGGTAGCAAGTCGAATCCCCTTGAATGGATTGTGTAGTCCTTATCAAAAGTAGACCCCAGTAAATCTCTATTTGAGTTATATATAGAGAGGTACGATTTCCAGTTCATGAGTTTCCACGTGAAAAGGGAGTGTCACAGATCCTCAATGCAGTGCTTCAAGGGCGTAGCTTTTTCCATTGTAGAAATCCACTGGAAAATAACGAAGACAGGTAGAAGGGTAATTTTCTCCTCAGAGAACTCCACCCAAAATTTCAAATGTCTCACTTGCTGAGCAACTAAGCAATGCTAAGCAGTGATTACAGGAGTCATTTTGATAGTTGGGTGAAATGGCATCGCATGGGCTCAGAGATCAGGATAGGTTGGAAGGAGCTTCCAACTATGTATTTAATTCCATTTACTTATAATCAATAGATCTCTTGCTTTGATTGGTTCTTTGTCTTCTATTTATGCTTGCATGTACTTTTTGAGTGAGTTAAGTTTGAAGAGGAGTGATGGAAGCCATATAAAGGAGACAAAAATAAAGTGATAAGAACAAGTAGGTCCTTTATTTCCCTCATATTATTTATCATCTATAGAAAAAGGATAAGCACTTTAAATCTGTTGTTTTAGGTATAGCTACCTACCTAGGGAACTAGTATTTATCCGTAGATGCAAAATTCCTCATAACAAATTGGCAACTCCGCTGGGGAATGATCATTGTTCTGGGTAGTTTACCTTCATCCTAGTACACTCTAGTAGACCTTACTTGCTTCCATTGATCTTTTTTCATCCTTTTTGAAGTGTTTTTTTGGTGAAAATTGTGCTTGTAAGCCCCTAAGATGGCCTCTCTGCCACCAGCGCAGGTTTGGTCTACAGACAAAGTGCTACAGAGCACCCTTGGCTTGAGGATAGTTCTCTGAAGCACACTGTCTCCCATTCAAGGCTGTGTTGATCCTCCTTAAGACAAAAATCCCTCCTTTGAGTTGATTTTTTACCAAATTTCCTTCTATTTCTGCTTAATGAAAGGTCAATGATGCTTGTGTCTCTGAAATCAACTTGTGTTTCGTTTGCCAACCCTACTTTGTCCTTGATTGTTTAGTGTTTCTTTAATGATTTCTTTATCACTATCAATTCATTGTCAAATTTAGATTATAGTCGATTAATCCTTGTTCAAAATAAAGTGTCGTAAAAGTATTCATTTCTTTCGAAATGGAACTATCATAAAGTCTTCGTTCTTGTAAAAAGATTGATTGATTGTATGTGCATTAGTTTCCTTTTTTTCATCACAACATTGAGGGAATTGAAAATAAAAACTTGCATTGTGCATTGAAAAAGTTTGTGTGTGCTCATAGGAATAGTTTAGGGAAATTTCATTAGATGTGTTCGTTGTTCTTTGATTACAAGAATCTAATTGCTCTATCCTTACTAGCTAATGTTTTCATTTTTAAAATTGAATGAAAAGGATTCTTATCATATTAGTTGCATTCTAGGAATTGAAAATACATCACATGGTGAACCTTGAAAGGAAAATTCTTAATCAAGATCATCTTAAAATTAACATCAATTAACCTAATGGAGCATTGTCACCTAACGAAAAACATTTAGAGGTTCTAGGCTAGAGATGTGTTCAGACGTCATAAAACATAGCAGTTGTCACTAACTTGTTTGTGATACATTCTGAGTGTGATACCTAATTCAACGTACGTGAGTATATCATATCTCTTCCACGTACCTTCGGGTATATAGGGTGGTGTTACAGTATGTAAAGTATATGGGAATTCTCTCACTGTGTGGTTTCGCATTAGACAGAGCTAATACAGATTCGGCCTCTACGTACTTTCAGGTATATATGGGAGGACAACACTAGGTTTCTATCCATCCTTAGGTAACTGAGTCGGCCTTGTACACTGTGATACACTGAACACAGCATTTGGGGATATTTCCTGCCCATACTTCTTGGTTCGCCATGAGGTATTTTGCAGTTCACAGTTGCTTGATAAACCTTTTTTCCTAGCTTACCCCTTTTTGTTTATTTCTTTTTTGTAATAAAATCAATCAAAAATCATGGAGGAAAATCAACCCTTACCTCGTCGTTCGTGGAGATTAGCGAGTAAACCGCCTTTACCACTCGAAGCTACACCCATCCGGTTGAAGCTGTCTCATTTGACTAGATCCAGTACTTCACAAGCCTCTGGTTCTTCATCTGAATTACCAAAAAAACCTATACCGATAAGTACTATGACCCCAGTTACTCCTATAATTACTAGTACATCTGTTACTGAAGTGGAATCTCCACAATTACTTGAGGAAACTAGAACTGAATCTAGTGAAATGGTAACCCAACTTGTTTAACAACAAGTTGATTCTCAACCTGAAATTTTTCAACAAGAAATTACTTCTAAACCTTAATCTGTTCAACTAGAAGTTAATCCTGAACCTACCACTGTTAAATGATAAGTTGCTTCTGAACCAGAAGTTGTTCAAGAAGTCCAACCTAAAATTGTTCTTTTACCAAAACATTTGGATATTGAGGCTGAACAATCAGGAGTTGTTACCTTACCAGAAGAAGATTGACCGGTACAACCTCAGACATTTGTAGCTGTTGAAACTTCCTCTTTATCTCAGCAACATATACCAGAAATATATTACGGACAAGATGGTGAAAATCTTCCACCTGGTTTGATTTCGATAGAAGAGGAACCTGAGGTAGAATCACCCATAACTCCATTCCATTTTGGAACTGGAATTTATCTCTATCCTCATACTCCTCATTTTACTACTCCTTTTGATCCTGGTTACTTTCAGACACCCATTGATTCATTAGGAAATTTATTTGGACATTTGACTATGGCATAGCCAACATCCCAGACCGTACCATTTGTTACGGCTACAGCAGAATCTTCTGTCGCAACCTCTTTGATGTTTACTATGACACATGAGTCACACTTGTATGGTGTTCCATCCGTCCCATCAGGTTACCAATATTTATCAGGAACCCACTCAGGTTTTTTCTTCTAGCCCTTGGTCTTCACCAATGTCCTCTATTGGAATTTTATATGGTTCCTCATTAACGGATACCAAACAGCTGGACCCATCAAGTTCACATCAAGCTGGTTCATCTGGTTACCATCCTATGTATCCGCTTTACACTGGACTACCCCCATACGAAGAACAATATGCACATTCTCCTTATCCTCCATTTTCTGGGGGGAAACCATATGTCGGTATGTTGTCGTATTTAGGTCAGCCTGGAATGACTGTCTGTCAGTGGCAGCCAACAATGCCCGTTCAACCTAGGCTTGTGTATCCATCGCAACCTATACAATCTATCTCATCCATACCTACAACACCTATTGTTATAGCTTTACCACAGTCACAAGCTCAGATTGTTGTATCTCAACCTATGTAAGTTGCCCCTTCAACCTCCAACCCCCAAGTTTCAAGTATACAGATCCAACCTTCTCAGGCAGTTTTACAACAACAACTTATGTCTGGAGTCCAACAACTACAGGCTAGTTTCCCTTTTACTGGAATGAATTAGACTTACACTGGTTTAGTGTTTTCACAACCTGGTCAACCTTACATTGGTGGGAAACAACGGTTGTATAAAAAAAAACAATAGTTGCTTCAATAGCCTTGGCAACCCCAATATCAACAACAACATTTCCTGCAATACCAACGTCAACCTGGGCTTGGTCAACAATCCTATGCTGGGTTTGGTCAGCAGAAAGCTTATCCAGGTCCTGTTCAATAAGCCTATGCTGGGTTTGGACAACAACAAATGTATCCTGGTGCTCAACAACAACCTTATGTCGGATTTTCTCAACAAACTTACCCTTATCAAGGTTACCAACAGAAAATGCCTTATGCTGGTATGCAAAGGCCTATTCCCGAGGAAATCCCATCTTACCTTGGATATGCTCAACTTGATCTCAATAGATAGTTTCCTTTCATTGCAACACTTGGATTACCAGATCTAAACTGGCTCACCAATGACCCAATTCATTATGCACCTTGGTGGCCAGTGATTCCTCATAAATTACCTTCAGATATTCCAAAATTCAATAGAAACCCTGGAGAAGACCCGTCCAACCATGTCATGACTTTTCATTTATGGTGTTCATCAAACTCATTGAATGATGATTCTGTTAGACTATGTCTTTTCCAGAGAACGCTTACTGGTCTGGTTGTGAAGTGGTACATTGAGTTACCACGAGCTTCTTTTGATAAATTTACTGCCTTAGCTACCACATTTTAAACCCACTTCTAGTTACCCGTACTATATGAGACTGGAATGGAACTATTAACCAACTTTAAACAGACTACTGCTACTGATATCTCTGATCATATTCATGAGAGGCATCGTCGTCGTCGAAGGTTAAAACTTATGTTCTTGATCAGCTTTTGGCTGAGTGGTTTATAAAATCCTTACTGCCATCTATCACTGAGGATGTGGTGAAGGGTGGAGTTGTCACTGAAGAACAAGCAATTGCTCGTGCCCAATATTTGGACTTGATTTATACATAGCCTGGCACACTCTATGACAAGTTCTCAAATGCACCCCGACCAGCTTTCACACTCCTCCTCCACCATCGAAGTAAGGACTCTCATGCCGGTGATGGTGTGACTAGTTCTTCGAGCACACAAGTGGTGGGTAGACCATCTAATCAAACACTTGCCATTTCCATTCAAACTACAAATTCACCTAATAACACTCTTACTTCCGAAATCAATGTTGTGTCATCTAATAAGGGCAAGAATGAAAAGCAACTAGGAAGTAATAAGAAGGGGAAAAACAAGAAGAAACAAAACAATTCCCCTCAAGAGAAATCATCTGATTCCTCTCCTTCGACTAGGAAACCTTGTTACCTGTGTTTGATCTGTAACGATGAGAATTTTACACGAGATTGTCCTCACCACTCCGAATTCTCAAAGCTTCTAAACAGTTCTAACAAATCTGCCGTATTGACTGGTCCTTTTCCAAAACCAGAGACAAATATGGTTGCTATAGACCATGTCTCCACTTCCCAAGTGCTTATGCTATCTGCCTCTAAGCCTAAAATTGAAGTTTTGGTGTCAAAACAAAGTAAATATTATGGAAATCAATCGTTGTCGTCAAATAGCTAAGCTAATCAACCTAACTCTTTGACCTCGACTTTGACTGATCCTATTCCACCACCTATTGCACTAGAGTTAACAATAAAACCACCTAAGGGAGTTGTACATAAATCGACATTTAATCTTGGAGCTCGAGCTGCATAGAACTATAATATCGCAAAATATTTGCCTCACTCCCCTTCTGCTATGTCGACACTCGAGGTGCTTCAAAATTGACCATCCCAAAAGAAGGTTTGTTGTCATCAATTGGTGGAATTGATCCAACTGATTCCAATCTTGTGTTTTTTAACCATGCAAGTTATATGCCATAGTTACCAGCGCAATTAGCATTCCTGATTCAAGTAAATGCCTTCAATAAACTTGTTCACCGAACCATTATTGATGAGGGGGCATCTACTTGTATTATGTCTATGAATTGCTGGAAAACAATCGTCTCACTGCCTTTGTCACGTTCACCACAATATTAAAATATTTTGACGGATGCACATACACCTTGTCGAATATTGAGTAATCTGCAAATCAAACTAGGAGGTAAAATAGTAACTATTGAAGTTGAGGTTGTTGATGGACCCCTTGACTACAACATTTTGCTAAGAATACTATGGGTTTATGCTATGGCTGTTGTGGTTTCAACATACTTTCATACGATTGCATTCCCTCATAAGTGTCGAATCATAATTATCGACCAACTCGCTTTCTTCGCCTCTAGTTCACAAGCTACTGGAAGCATTCCATTGGTACACGAACCCCGGCTATCTCTTCAAAACATTGGTGTATCTCTCTTTAAAGATCCTTCTCTAATGGGTACTTTTTCACTATCGTCACCATCAAACTTGGTGGAAGTTGCATAAGTTGAGACTTGCAACATGATATATTCCACTTCATCTGACTTAAGGAAGATTACCAATAGCTTTGAAGTTGATAGTCGTAGTGAAATCATGCTGCTAGGACCTATTGAGCTAGCATAGCAATAAATCTTTCTAGCTTGCGCAGTGAACCCAAATCCATCTTCATCAATTGTATGGGTAGATTGTTCATTACAATATGGTGCTTCCTCGTGTACTTTTTCACATATATTTTCTATTAATGAAGGAATCATCCAATCAATGATGATGGAAGGAGAAACATGGGCAGGTTATCATCATTGTTCCCATCTTCCAAATCACATAGAATATTATTCAAATGAACTTAATCACCCTTCAGTTGTTGATTTCCTTTCGAATTTTGTTTTCATAGATACACTAGATTCTGAGCAAAACCTGTCAAATATCGAAGAAACTATTTCTATCAATATTTCGACCAAACCTAACATATAATAAAACATTCATGTTGGAAAATCTTTTTCTCCATCAAAACTTCATATTTACCATTCTCTCGTTCATGAATTTTGAGATATATTTGCATGGCCAAATGAGGAGATTCCAGGAATTGACTCTAGTATAGGTGAACATGAAATCAAAAAGTATCCTAATGTCAAACTCGTGCGATAGTGCCTCTGTGTTGTTCATCCAAAGAAGGCTGCTGCTATTAAAATAGAAGTTGAAAAACTTTTGCATGTTGGTTTCATTTACCCTGTTCCTCTTACTAATTGGGTTTCCAATATTGTTCCTATCATGAATAAAAAAGGGAAAATAAGAGTGTGCATCGATTATAGGGATGTTAATTAGGCTTGTCCAAAAGACAATTATCCCACTCCCTTTATCGACCAAATTATTGATGAATGTGCCTGATGCAAAATATTCTCATTTATGGATGGTTTTTCCGGCTATAATAAGATCAATATCCAACTAGAGGACCAATCTAAAACTACTTTTATTTGTCCATGTGGCACATTCGCTTACAAGAAAATTCCTTTTGGTTTGAAGAATGCAGGGGCAACATTCTAGAGGGCGATGAATTATGCCTTCCATGACATCAAACATATTTTTCAACCATACCTTAACAATTTCCTTTCTCATTCACGAAAATGAACTGATCACCCACATCATTTGAGAGCTATATTTTTATGGTGTTGACACTACAAAATACGACTCAATCCACAAAATGTGTGTTTTGTGTTGGTTCTAGTCATTTGCTTGGATTTGTAGTGTCTAAGGAGGGAATTCGACTCGATCCACTTAAGGTTCAGGAAATCCTTAACTTGCCTCTACCTTCAAATTTACTTCAGTTACAAAGACTCCAAGGGAAGGCTAACTTTCTGAGGAGGTTCATTACCAATTACGCTGAAATGGCTAAAGGATTTACTCGTTTATTGAAAAAGAGGATACCCTTCCATTGGGACTAGGTTGTGCAAGCTTCCTTTGATTCTCTTAAATATACCTTGATTAGAGCCTCATTAATGTATTTCCCAAATTATCAAAATGACTACTTCTTGTATCTTGCCACTGCAGATACAACCATAGGAATGGTTTTAGTCTAAGAATAATATGGGATTGAACATTTGATATATTATCTGAGCCGCAATCTCAATGATACATAATTTAATTACTCTTACGTCGAAAAGTTAGCTCTAGCTGTTGTTCAAGTTCTACAGAGATTTCACCACTACATTATACTCTGAAAGACCACTGTCATTCAGATTGCAAACCTATGACATATATTTTGTCACGTCAATTGTTGGGGGAAAAACACTCAAAATGTTTCGTCATTTTTCAAATACTCAAAATGGAGTCACCAATTTGTTATGTGGAATTTTACATCTACGAATAAATACTAATTCCCTAGGTAGGTAGCTATACCTAAAACAATAGATTTAAAGCGCTTATCCTTTTTCTATAGATGACAAATAATACAAGGGAATCAAAGGAACTACTTGTTCTTTCACTTTCCTTTTTTCTCCTTTGTATGGTTCTCGTCGCTCCTCCCATAACTTAACTCACTCAGAAAGTACCTGCAAGCATAACCAAGAGATAGAGAACTAATCAAAGCAAGAGATCTATCAACTATAAGTTAATGGAATCAGATACACTCACACATGTAAACATCATATATCAAGATAAAAATATGGAAAAAGGTGTAAACAGCTTTATTAAGTAGAAGGAAGAATTTCAACCATGAAGTCTGATCCATTGTCACTGTTCCATCTTGGGTTCCAACCAACATCACATCAATAACATAGCACTCTGGCATCAAAACAATACTTGCTTATAATCTCAATCCTCACACCAATAGTATCTCCTTACAAATTCTCAAAGTCCAGCCCCTGATCACTTAGATGAGTGTTCAATTTATAGGCAAATTGAGGAGGTTTGGTCATAAATGAGGCTATTGAATGGCCTTCCAAACTTAGATTTAGTTTCCATGGAGGAAGGGATGAGATGATAGGAGGTTACTTAACTCATTCCCTATCCAATTTCAAGCTCATAGGAGATGATAAGTGTGGGAATCTTCTAGATGTGGCTCTAGAAGATAAGAATATTCCCAGAACCCTATGATGATTTCGCTCAAACTCGCCCAATGCAAGTCAAAGTGGGCCTAAGTACTCTGGAAAGCACCCTGACATGGGCCTACCTACACTGAAGTGCATTTACCCCTAACCAAGGTTGCGTTGGTGCCTCAAGGAGGAATTTCTGGAGGGATTCAGGCCAAGAAACTCTCAGGGAAGGAGGCATTCAAAGTGTTGACTTGTCTAGGGCATGTAGCAACTGAATTAGGGTTTGATGTGCCCCAATGGTACTGATTTGAATGATGGGAGTGATGTGCCCAAATGGAGCTACAACAGCTTCCCGCTAAAGCATGAAGTCGAAAAATATTAATGTCGAGTGATATGCTTTACGATGTGATGAGGAGGTTTCGAAGTGGATAATGACCTAAATCATTTACAATACATACTATCATGGTATTTTGAATTTTTCTCATAAATTGTTGAGGGAAGGCATGCCCATGCTCAACATATAATATTTCATTACAAGTACATAGATAGTCATCTATAGATATAGACCCATGATAGGATGACCATCAATGTAAATCCATTGTACGGATGATTTGGTACATTTCCTGAAATCGCAGCTCAGATGGATGAAACTAGATTTGGGGTCTTCTATCTTATTCAATCATTCATTCAAGTACAATTCTAACAATGTGAATATGTGATCTGAAGTCGAACATGGGAAGACACTGTCTGATTACCAGCCAATGATGTAAGCCGTTAACAGGCGTCAGAGAAATCACCAATAATGATAATGATCCTCAAGGTATTGCAGTACATTCTGCATGGTGTGAATGGATGTTTTGATGTTGAACACCATACAAAGTCTTTTGGTCAAAGGCCAGTGATTTCAACCTATCGCCAGAAGTGAGAAACTTGCCATTGATTTATGCAAGTCTCAAGGTAATAAAGGGCTGTTTCTAAGTCAACTTCTTGGATAATGTGCTGATGTCGACAAGAATCGACTCATCGCAGGAGGGTCTTGATGTATCCCACATCAATGACACAAAACAAGTGTAATGATTTTGGAGATGGAATTTGACTGGTGACACAGGGTTCAGGAATGGCGGTCATGAAAATTAAGGTTTATGAGTATTAAAAAGGATGAATTTTAATTGAGTGACTTCTCTTGAACATGTTGGCGACACTAAATGGATTGCCAGCATTGACCCAAAACAAAAGTAATGGATGGTATGATAGACCAAGGTATGATGACCATCAAGCAGATAACCCAACCCAAATAGTCACAATGGTGAAGTGAAAATGTCATGTTCAAGAGAGACCTTCTGGATGAGTCTCTATTCTTGATTTCATCATCTGACGTGTGGTATGGAGATATATTGATTTATCTCCAGACCCAAACTTTCTAGCCTAATACCTCTTGCTCACAACAACAACATATCCTATACCAATCCAAAGATTATCTGATCATTGGCAACACTCTTTACCATCGTGGTATTGATACGGTTTTATGAAGGTACCTCACTCATGAGGAAGCTGAGAAAGTTTTGAATGATTTCCATTTAGGTGCTTGTGGTGGAAACTTATCTGGTTATGCTACTACGCAAAGAATTCTCCATGCTGGTTACTTCTGGCCTTCCATATTCAAAGATTACATAATTGTCGTCAAAAGTTGTCACACATGCCAGATCTATGACCGTAGAGCTAGATTACCACCTACACCATTGCACCCTGTCATCGTTGTTGGACCATTCTCCAAATGGGGTATTGACTTCATGACATGTAACCCCACCTTGGCCGAGGGGGATGGGTACATTATAGTCAATGTTGACTATTTCACAAAATGGATCGAGGCAATGCCAACATTAAGCAACAATGGCGAGATTGCTGCTCTTTTCTTTTACAACCACATGGTTGCCCAGTTTGGTGTACTATAGGCTATAGTTACAGATCATGGGTCGCATTTTCGCAATCACATGATGGCTGAGTTAACTACCAAGTTAGGACTTTCACATGATAGTTCTACTCCTTATTATCCACAAGCAAATGGACAAGTTGAGGCCATCAACAAAGTCCTAAAGTGAATGCTTCAAAGAATGATAGGGGTTCATAAACAAAACTGGCATTTAATCATGTACTCTACCTTTTGGGCATATCAAACCTCGGTGAGAAATGCAACTGGATTCACACCCTTTCAATTGGTGTATGGTCTAGAGGCAATCTTGTCAATACAATGTGAAAGTTCATCTCTCAAACTCGCAATTGACCTGTTACCCAACACTTTTGAAGAAGAATCGTGTTTCTTGGACATTATCCATCTGGATGAAACCCATCGTGAAGCTGCATTGGCTAATGAAATGCATAAGAAATGAATCAAGGTGCAATATGATAGAAATGTCAAGCCTTGAATTTTCTCAGAAGGAGACCTGGTCTTGCTTTACAGTCAGAAGCTGATAAACTAGGAGCAGGAAAATTTGAACCGCTTTACATGGGTTCTTATATTGTCAAAAGTATTTTAGCAAAAGGTGCCTACGAGTTGGTGGATTATGATGGAATTCCATTGTCACAGCCCCAAAATGGGTTGTATCTTAAACATTACTATGCTTAATTGAGTGTAGTAAAAATCACTGTATATATTATTTAATTACATGTGTGTGTGTGAGTGTGTCTTTTAGAGTTTTTATGTGGTTAAGTCATCCGCTTTTCATTTTTTGCAGATGTCGGAACCTTTGGAACCATTTGTTGGTTACGCTGATGGTGCTAGTTGTAGTACGCAAAACTTATCTTCTGTAGCATGGCCCATTTTCGCTCCAAGTGGTGAGTTAGTGAGTTTTCAAGGGATTTTTATCGGTCAATCGACGAAAAATATTGGTGAGTATAGCGTGTTGATTGAACTTCTCTATGATTCCATTTCACTTGGCATCCACCGAATCATCGTTAGGATGGACTCACAACTCATCGTACTGCAACTAACAAACATTTATACCATGTTAAACTCAAAAATTCTTCGTATGTTCCTTAGATTTTGTATTTGAGAAAGACATTTTGAGTACATTCAATATCAACATATTTCCATAAACTTCAACACATTAACCGACTCATTAGCAAACTATGTGTTAAACAGACATTTGCGACACATGTAAAAGTAAAATTTTCAATTCACATCATTAGTTGAATAGAATTGCACATAACCATATATATATATATATATCTATATATATATATATATATATATATATCTATATATATATATATATATATATATATATATATATATATAAACTCTGAAAGTAAAATAGATAGATGTTTTAAAAGTTTTTACAAAATTTGTGTCCAAGGAATGTTTGGTCATCCGACCTAGAAACTAGAAATGCATGCAAAAAACATCATAAGTATACCTAGTGATTCTCATGATAATAGGTCACAGTCTGAGCTATCATGTGCAAGAGCCACATCCAACGTCCTGGAACACCAATAGTATGGTGCTGCAGCCTCATAGGTAACTTCTCGATTTGGACATATGGAATACCAAGGGTCAATCCCTCTACCTGATCTTGCATCTTTACCAGTGTCTCAGCCAAATCCAAATGCTAGAGAACTTCTCTCCCAACATTTCTCTGTGCTGGCCCACCTGCCTCTTGTTGGTGCCTCATAGGTTGAAAAGTACTCACATATGCATGAATGAGAATGATTTTAGTTTAGCCTTGGAACATCAAAACACAAAAACATGTAGAAACTTAAAAATCAAAAAACATTTTGGTCAAAAACAATTTACATATAGCACCCCATTGAGCACCCACTGGTAAACTCAACTCTAGATCTCCACAAAAATCTATCCCTGAGTATGTATGCTCCTCGATGACAATGTGTTGTCGATCGAGCCAATTGAATAATGCAGTGGAAAATGTAATGACGACTGAACAACATGTCTAGCCATTAATTCAACCCACTGCTACATCCATGGATCTCTAGGACCAGCTACACCCAGTGTTACATGTTGGGGTTGCATTAATGGAATTCTCTCTAAGGTAAAAGTGATTAAGAGTGATCCATAGCTAAAACTCTTGGTCTTACTGCTCTTTACCTTTGTTAGCTTCTCTTTTAGTGAAGAAAGTACTACCTCACACCAGTTGAATAAAGTTGGCTCAAGACACTCAAGTGCATACTGCACATATGATCTCTTCGCCAAATGAAGTGTCACACTGCCTGCCAACTTTGAGATGGTGAAAAGGATTGTTCTCAAAGGAAAATCATGATTATCTTTGATGATTATCTTTCCTTCCTTGCTAGGCTATGTACCTGGCCGACAGAATTGTCGAACATAGTCCCTCACTAACTCCCCTCCATGGAAAGAACCTGAAATAGATATGGGGCCACCACGTCTCGGCAACTCTGTAAGAAAATAAACATCATCGATCATAATAGGGACCACTTTGTCCCTTATGTGAAAAAACTGATCTGTCAGATCCCATGCATGAACTAGGAAATGAAATAGTTCTGATTGTTGCGTCATTCCAGACAACCTGAAGTATTTGAGCAACCCATAGTTTTTGAGGGCCTCAAATGTACCCGGATCATTTAGGGAAACCATGTCTTGTTCGTCATGCTCTCTTTCTCTCCAAGTAATAGACATTCTGATGAGATGTAAGCCTAAAATCAAAACATAAGCTTAGTTAGGATCCTTTTCATGCGAAAAATTAGAGAAATTTTGGGTCAATTTCGTGAAACAAGTTTGTGAAACTCGTCCAACATAGCCCAGGAAAGGAGACATTGCGTTGTAGTGAAAATTCCTTCTTTATGGGTTCTTCCAAGTGCAGTTTTCAAAATGCAATACTACATTGATCCTAGGTGAAAAATTCAAACCCCAGGGGCCCTAAAAACCTTAAAAACTTGCATGAAACAGTAAAAGAATGACATGAAAGGAAATAGGAGGGGTAGATATCCTACCTCGTCCAAACGGCACCAGAAATGATCCGCATAATCTCTCGCAATTAGCTGATGAATATCGAGGTAAAAACAAATTGAATGGTAAATATCAAATGGTGAAAATAACATGGTAAATTCTTTTTTATGTTTATTTCATGAGCATTAAATGAGTAAACTTTATATTTTACCTATTTTTACCAATGAAAAAGGTATTTTTAATCCGTTTGGTGCTGCTTTGAACAGATTTACAACTGATGTATAGAATTTGACATGCATGGTCGTGAATTGTATTTTGACCACAGAGCATACTTTTATCTCTTTTTCAAGCTCTGTTAAATATTGAAAAAGGAACCCCCTTGGAGTCCTCTTTAAGCTCTTTTCAAACTCTCAAAATATGAAAATATTGCAGAGTTTTTGTCCTTTGCGGCTCGTTAATGGATTGGAAATGACATCTACTCAATATAAGTTTAACCCTTTTTCAGGCTGAGATAAATTATTTACAAAAAATGAATACGTTGACCGAACATGGTTAATAGATTCTCTCTTGTATTCTTTTATGCTTTTTTGGACTTGAGAGACAAATATACGAAGAAGAACTTGTGGAGTTTTCTTTTTGTCCCTTTTCAAACTCTCTAAACATGAAAAGGACGAATTTATCATTGTCGTTAAACTCATTAAAACATCAAATAGCGACAAACTTGTCCATCATGACAAGACCAAGTTTCACCTTCACTAGGCTCATTAAAACATCACATAGCAATCGATTCACCCGAAGGGTGGAATTATACAACAAACATATGTTATCCTCCTTAAGCTTGATAAAAAATAAAGAGGTACTGGTCAGCAATGACTGGGGAAAATGGGAAAAGGGGTAAACCACTTTATGGCAGCAGGTCACTCTTGAACATGACACTTTCACTTCATCATTGTGACATTTTAGGTTGGGTAATCTACTTGATGGTCATCATACCTTGGTCTATCATACCATCCATTACTTTTGTTTTGGGTCAATGCTACCAATCCATTCAGTGTCACTGACATGTTCAAGAGAAGTCACTCAGTTTGAAATTCATCCTTTGTAATACTCATAAACCTTCATTTTCATGACTGCCATTCCTCAACCTTGTGCCATCAATCAAATTCTGTCTCCAAAATCATTACACTCGTTTAGTGTCATTGATGTGGGATACATCAAGACTCTCCTGCGACGAGTGATTGTGAGAGATACTCGAGGATTACATGTGAGTAGGATTGTTACAGATCCGTTTGGGCACATCACTCCCATCATTCATATCAATACCATTGGGGCTCATCAAACCCTAATTTAGTTGCTACATGCCCTAGACAAGTTAACACTTTGAATGCCTCCTTCCCTGAGAGTTCCTTGGCCTGAATCCCTCCAGAAATTCCTCCTTGAGGGACTAGCGCAACCTTGGTCAGGGGTAAGAGTGCTTTAGTGTAGGTAGGCCCATGTTAGGGTGCTTTCAAGAGAACTTAGGCCCACTTTGACCTGCGCTAGGCAAGTTTCAGCAAAATCATCATAGGGTTCTAGGAATATTCTTATCTTCTAGAGACATCTAGAAGATTCCCACACTTATCATCTCCTATGAGCTCGAAAATGGATGGGGAATGAGTTAAGTAACCTTCTATCCTCTCATCCTTTCCTCCATGGAAACTAAATCTAAGTTTTGAAGGCCATTCAATACCCTCATTTATGACCAAACCTCCTCCATTTGCCTATAAATTGAGCACTCATCTAAGTGATCAGGGGTTGGGCTTTGAGAATTTGTAAGGAGATAGTATTGGTGTGAGGATTGAGATTGTAAGCAAGTATTCTTATGCTGCCAAAGTGTTGTGCTATTGATGTGATGTTGGTTGGAACCCAAGCTCGAAGAGTGATAATGGATCAGACTCCATGGTTGTAATTCTCCCTTCTACTTAATAAATTTGTTTACACATTTTTCCATATGCTTAACTTGATATATGATGTTTATATGTGTGGATGTATCTGATTCCATTTACTTATAGTCGATATATCTCTTGCTTTGTGTCTTTTGTTTATGCTTTCACGTACTTTTTGAGCAAGTTAAGTGTGAAGAGAAGCGACGAGAGCCATACAAAGGAGACAAAAGGAAAACGAAAGAACAAGTAGGTCCTTTATTTCCCTCGTCATATTTATCATCTATAAAAAAAGGATAAGCACTTTAAATTTATTGTTCTAGGTAGAGCTACCTACCTAGGGAATTAGTATTTATCTGTAGATGCAAAATTCCTCATAACAAGGATCCTTGAGGAGTCCACCTCTTGGATCAATTCCTTGCTATGAGAGCCCAAGATTCAACAGTAGTGAGATGGACTTAGTGTTAGATGATGCAATGGAGTGTTTGGAGGATTACTGGAATGGCTTAGGACCATGGACTGATTAACGCAGAGCAAGGTTTGTAGTAGTGCAGCTCACACAGTGAAAGAGTCAGTAGTAGCGCAGAATATTGACACAGTCAGAATCAACAGCAGTCAGATTCCAACATTCATTGTATTATGTTGAAGACAGTTAAGTTCAACTAATTTTGGATGTTTTTCAGTTGCTTCTCTTAGCAACTGAGCTTCAGTATGAATGTAGTTTTAGCAGTGGCAGTGCTAACACCATATCAGTTGCAGCGTTTGAGAGGGAGACGTAGTACATATGCAGTAGTAGTAGTGAAAGTTTCATGTGAAGTAGTACAGTTGCAGTAACAACACAGTGTTGGTGGCAACAATAGTGTAGAAAGGAGGTGCTTCAGAAACAGAGCGGCATGGAGGTGGAGATTGTTGCTAGAGCATTTTCCTCGCTATCATGGAGTGTTAGTTTTTGGTAGCATCAAAAGTGGTATTTTCTTTAAAATTGGTGGAGAGAATAAGGAACATGAGTTCTAAAGAACCCAAAAACCGTTTGGTTAAATTCCACCTGGATTTTATTTTCTTAAAATAATTAATATTTTAATGGGGTTCCTAAGTCTAAACATAGGGAAATTAAAATATTAATGGGTATTAATCAAAATATGGGTGAGAATGATCTAGAAGTTGGACCAAGTGATGTTTTAATCTTATCCATTGATTAAAGACTTAATCTTGGCCATTGAGTACTGAACAAGAAAAGTATAAAATGGAGGCTTAGGGTTCGTTTGGAAACACAACAGAGAGATTGAGGAAATCGATTCTCTAAGGTGAGAAGTTATCAAGAGGAAAATTGATTGGGGAGATATTGTTACTGAGGTGAAGTGAGAATTCAGAAGAAGGACTTTCCAGAGAATACTTTCGGAACAACCAGGAGCTTTGACGTAGAAAATTTGCCTACCACGTAGAATCCAGAACTCTTGGAACAACCGAAATTGTCGAGAACTATCGGTAACTGTCAAAAATGCTAGGAACTGCCATAAGAGATGAAAGAGCTAACGCAGAGGTAGCACAGTAGCGAGGAGATCTGGTGCAGAAAAGCTACTTGTCATACAGAATACATAAATGTCAAAACAATTGGAACTGTTGGAACTTCCAGGGACTGTCGGAACTACTGAGAACTATCGAAATATCTAGGAGAGCTGACACAGAGGGTAGAGAAGGTGACACAGGGCCAACACAGAAATAGTTAGGATTAACCAGTCTTGTTGTGAGATCAACCAGAATTATGCTGGGTGAAGTGAGGTAAAACTCACTCATATTTTCCTCCAGTATTTTTACTGTAAAGGATTTCTATATGAGCATCCCAGAGTTGTATTCAGATATTTCTCCTCCATAATAATAAACCCTTAGAACTACTACACGGCTTTTCCCACATTGGGTTTTTCCAGGGACTATTGTGTCCAAAAATAAGTGTGTCCTACGTATCTTGTTCTTTTCTCTATTTTATGTTTCATGAGATCAAATATGTAATTATTGTAGGCTACAAAAGTAATTTTCTTTAGTATTCAAAAGAATAACTTGGTTAATGTATATTAAAAATCAAGTAGGTGATGAAGATTCAGATTTGCTGCAGTAGAGGTTCCTTGAGAGTGTAGGAATTTTCACATAATCAGCCACCCTATCAAGAGAGATTTCTTGTCAGAAAGCCTGAGGTCCTGCTAGCATATGATTTAGAGGTTTAATTGCAAAATATTTTTGTAAATATACCCTTGATTCAAGCCATCAAAGATATTCCTATCTATGCCTAGATTTTAAGCAATCTTTTCTTGAAAAGTCCAGGAAGAAAAAGTAAGGACCCCCATATTGTAAAAGTAGTTGGCCAATTGTCAGAAACCATGTTATAGATGCCTTCTAAATACATTGATCCTTGGAATCCAGTAGTGACCATACATATTAATGGCATAACTTTACCAAACACTCTTGTGAACTTAGGTGCAGAAATAAATGTCATGACTGTGGATATTATGCAAAAATTGCAGCTAAAAGGCTTGAGGCCAACCCAAACACTATTGGAGTTAGCAGACAAATCCATCCTTGAACCTACAGTAAGCCTGGATGACATAACAGTCATACTAGCTTCGTGGGAATATCTTGTAGACTTATTTTTTATCCATCAAAAATCCTCTAAACTTGAATATACAGTAGTATTGGGTCGACCTTGGCTAGCCACTACTGATGCCTTTATTGGATACAGGATTAGAGAGATGAAAATTTCCAACAGATGTCAAAGCCAAAAAATTACCTTATTTTCTCCTACCCATCCTTCTACAAAAATACCCTTATGGATAGTGAACCCATATGGAGAGGAAGAATGTGTTGAACCTTTGTTAACAATTAAACAGTCTAAAGGTCTTCAAGAGAAAACTGAAGATCAATTTTTGAACTTGTTTTTAATGGGATGTATTGATTTTCCACAATGTGAATTCTATATGGATGACTTCACAGTATATGGGTAAGATTTCCAACAAGATTTAGACAACCTAGAGAAAGTTTTAATCAGATGTCAAGAGACCAACCTTGCCCTTAGCAATGAAAAATCTAGAATGATGCTTACAGAGGGTGTTGTGTTAGGCCACCATATTTCTAGGACTGGGATAAGAGTAGATCCTACTAAGATCGAAATAATCACTCAGATCAAAACTCCCAACTCTAAAAAATAAGTTAGAAGCTTTCTAGGGCATGCTAGATATTACAAAAGATTTATTCAAAATTTTACAATAATAGTCGCCCCTATGTTCAAATTTTAACCAAAGATGCAGAATTCCAGTGGGATTCTCAATGTCAAATTTCCCTTGAAACTCTTAAACAAAAATTGTCAACTGCTCCAGTTCTAAGAGGACCAAATTGGGCCCTCCCTTTTCACATCTATACCAATGCCTCAAACACAACTTTGGGGGTTGTTTTAGGCCAAAGAGATAATCAAAATCCCTATTCCATCTATTTTGTTAGAAAAAATATTTCTCCTATAGAACTAAATTACATGGTCACTGAAAAATAATTCTTATAAGTAGTTCATGCCATTAATAAATTTAGACATTATTTAACTAGGTATGAATTTTTTGTACATACATACCATTCGTCTATTAAATTTCTAATGAATAAACCTATTACCAATGCTCATGTTACTGGATGGTTGTTACTGCGGCAAGAATTTAATATTACTATCATTGATAGACTAGGAAAAGACAATCTTGTCGCTAATTTTCTATCTATAATTATCCACACAAGTGACCGCACACCAGTTACTAATGGTTTTGTGGATAAGAATTTATTTGTTATTTCTACTTATACTCCTTGGTATGCAGATGTAGCTAATTACCTAGTTATAGGAAAGTTTCCACAAAAATTGTCCTCAAGGGAAAAATACAGAATCATACAACTTAGCGCTAATTATATGTGGCATGAGGATTGTTTATACTATATTGGACCAGATCTGGTGATCAGAAGATGTGTACGAGAATATGATATGCAAGACATTCTAAAATCTTTCCATAATGAGCCATGTGGTGGACATTTTTCTGACAAAAGAACTGCATATAAAGTGTTACAATCTAGGTATTATCGGCCCACAATTTTCAAGGATACAAAGAAATGTTTGGCCATATGTGATTATTTTCAAAGGATGGGGAACCTATCCCACAAATGAAATGCCTCTTCAAGCGACGGTAGTAATCGAACCTTTTTATAAATGGGCATTATATTTTGTAGGACCAATTTCTCCTGTGTCCAAAAAGAAGAAATGTATCATGGAATGTACGGATTATGTAACCAAATGGGTAGAGGGTAAATCACTATATTATGCTATTGAATAATTTGTTGCTAACTTTTTAATTGAAGAGATATTTACCCATTTTGTTGTACCAAGGGAAATAGTAACTGATAAAGGTACTCGATTCATTTCCAAATTTGTCAAAGCTATTATAGAGCAATATAAAATCACACACCGGAAATATACACCTTACAACCCCTAGGCGAATGGGCAGGTAGAGTCTACCAATAAAGTAATCGAGGCCATTCTCACCAAGACAATACAACTGCATCATAAATACTGGTCTGATAGGTTACCAAAAGCTTTGTGGGCCTATAGGAAAACATGGAGAAACACAACAGGACATTCTCCATATGAGTTGGTTTACGGAAAATAGGTTTTTCTTCCTATAGAATTCCAAGTTAAAACCTTCAAAACTTCCATGCAGTTGGGAATGGATTTAGATGAGGCACAGAAACAAAGGCTAATGGAATTGAATGCATTGGATGAGATTAGACAAGATTATCTTCAAAGGACGATGCTTTTTTAGGATAAGAGAACCAAATGGCATGATAAGTTTATTAAAAAGAATTGTTTTCAACCAAGTGACTGGGCTCTATTGTATGATAGTAGGTTTAAGGGTTTTAAAGGAAAATTGACAACACGGTGGTTTGAACCTTATGAGGTAGCTATAATCTATGACAATGGATTGGTCAAGATAAAAAAATATCAATGCATATCAAACTTCCTTTTTAGTGAATGGACATCGATTGAAAGTTTATCATAAGGCACTGTCCAAAGAGGATCTCACCAAAGATCTTCTTCAAAATCCTAAAATGCAGTTGGTTAGAAAGGGGATTTCTCCTCTTGCTAATCCACCTTGGTAAGTTTGTTGTATAATTTAATTTAACTTTGTACATATGTATATAGGTATGTTGTTGGATAATGATTTTCGTATTATTAACTGTGCTTCCTTCCCTGTAGATAGACAATAAAGAAGAACATTTACCAAGTGTTAGTTTATTCCTTTAACTAGCCCTAGTAAATTATCTATGGAGAAGGAACCTATGGAGTTTTCTTTAAGTTTTTCAGACTCCTTAAAATTGAAAATACCGGCGAGCACAAACTAGCCTAGGATTGCAAAAAATCCACGTGTAAGTGAAATCGAGTTTTCTTAAGTTTTTTAGACTCCTAAAAATTGAAAATACTGACAAGCATTAATTGATCTAGGCTAGAGAAAAGTTCATATAACAATAATAGTTAGGTTTACTTGTCAATAAAAAGGAAATGGAAATAGGAGAATTGGTTAGTTTGGTTCCAAAAAGACCACGTTGTCCAGCTGCCGAATACGTTCTTGTTACAAATCTTGGAGCCCAATCATTGAATTCTTTTGCCTCATTTTCCAGCACTTCCACTGCAATTTCAAAGTTCATGTATCAGTGTGTTGTTTGTAGTTTTTCTAGTGTAATCCTTCCAACATAATAAATTCACAAATAAGCATTAATAATCACTGGAACCTACTCCATATTGAACTTGAGAACATGATAATGTATAAGGAGAAGCCTACAAGATTCCAATTTGAAGACTATGCATTCGGGTATATTATTAAAATCTCATCCTACACTGAAGAAAAACTCCCTATGTTCATCCGGTATTGGAAGGAAATATCCTGTGTTCATCCGATACTAGAAAGAAATTTTCATGTATTCATTTGGTATTGCAAAACAATTTTCATCTAGTACAAAAATATTTCCTATGTTAATCCAATAATAGAGGTATGAGGCCAGTGTTTTATTTTTGATATTAATATTCATATTAATCATGTAATGAATATATAATTTCCCTCATAAAATTTTATTACCATCATTTTTTAAGCCCTTATCCTATTCCTAAAGAAAACACCTTTATTCCCATATTTTCAAAGAAATAAAGTATTTTTTTTATATGATCGAATGGGATAATCATGTGTGATTGAGTGAATGTTAATCATAATTCAAGCAAATGTATTATATACTGAATATCTCATGATAGATATTATACCGATGTGGGTTGTTTGAACAATAATTTTACCACTACCCCATAGCCACAAACTAAATGGTTGTGATGAATGATCAACAAAACCATGACATTCACCTTCCCATACAGATGTATTGCTCGAATCAACCATGTTCTCTCCATTGTGTCTAACCTTCAATTCAATGAAATTTGGCATCATTAACGCAGATGAACATCTAAATAAGCTTTGCATACGACTTATTTATGTCATCCTATATATGCTCACCTTATCATTATGGAAACCATCTCCTCTCAAATTATAATTGCTCTTCTAGATGGCTTTGCCATATAAATGAGCATCATTTCCCTCTTGCATACCATTCGACCTTCATTCCACTCATTCGTCCAGCGCTAGCTCCATTTCATTGTTACCATAACCCAAATTTCGGTACTCTACTATTTCCCATAACGCACTACTTTCGGTACTCAACCCTTTCTACGCTTTATCCTTAGAAATTGTCCAAGGCCTTTTTTTAACCTGGCATTAGAGTATATCAACATGAACCAGTGTTCCAATTTTATCAAGAAACATAGGAATATCAGTTGTGCAAACAAAAAATTCGAGCAAGCTGGCTAGATTTTGTTCCTGGAGAAGTTTAAGGGTTATCATGAGGGTATTTCTCATGCCTTCACTCAAAGTTATGATGGCCAATATGTTCATCTAGGTGGTATTCAATTATATATCACATAAGCTACTATAAAATAAGATACATGATTATTGGTTGTAGGGGAAAAATACTTCAAGGGTTGTAAATATCAATAGAGAGCTCTGCTAAACCCAAACGTGTGAATCCTGACTGGTCTAAGGGTATTCCTAGGAACTAGATCAAAGAGGAATATAGGCTAATGATTAATAGCTTGCAAATATTTTTAACATGTGAAGGAAGGTATGCAATCATTTTTCTTTACCATTTGAGACTTTTGTTACATTTTGAAGGGGGGTCACAAATAAACTTTCCTTATTTCCTTTGGATGAGTTTGAAAAAGATGGTAAGAGGGGTTAAATCAGTTTCCAAAAAGGTTGAGACCAACATTTATCATCATGGATTGATAAAAAATTTAGTTACTCATGAGATAAGGAAGCAAGGTAGCAGTTGGAAAAAGCTACTCAAACAAAATTTTGCTCGAGAAGGCAATTCCAAATCCATAGAAGGGAACAAGCTAGTGGATAGTAATAAGGATTTGGACAATAGGCAGGAGAGTAGTAAGAATAAAAGAATAAGTCAAAAAATAAAGAAGACATTGCTAGCCCTAATTCACCAAAATTCATGAATCAACCAGACAAGGGTAAATTGATAGAAGAAGAGGAATCTCCTACACCAATAAGGCAATCATTAGAAGGTAAAATCCCTTCTCTTGATTCAACAACTCAAAGTAAATCCTGAAAGGGTGAGAAGAAGAAAAAGAAGCAAGCTAACAGTGCTGGAGAATAACTCATAGGTATTGTTTTAGAGGTAGTTGTTGAATTTCCTCAAGAGGACACTCCTGAGCCAAGGTTTAAAAAGATGAAAAATCCTAAGACAAGTTAGAAGGGTTACATAGAACAAACTACTAAAAAGAAGGAGAAACATGAAAATAAGGGAGAGATCTCAGATTCCATGTCATAGACCAAAAAAAGAAGAGGAGGTTGTTTCAAGGCCCTATCCTCAATCTCAACAACAAAAATGGTGAGTCATCAGCACCTACATGACGAAATACTAGGAGCATTTCATAGCAGGTAATGGCCACTCATACTCCTTCTTTCCCAAAATATCCAACAGATGTCTCTGCTTCACCTGAAAAGGAACATGCACAGGTTGAAACACTTATTGAAACAAAGGAATTAGTCATAGAAACCTTGAAAGAATTGAGGAAAGAAGTTAAGGCTAGTGAAAAAGAAATGAAGTCTAGTAAAGAAACCACTAAGCATGCAACATTTGAACCTACTAGTTTTCTAACTAGTGATCAGATGACAATTGAGAAACTTCAGATGGAAAATGAAAAACTAAAGGAAAAAGTGAAAGAGTATAAGTTGTTGGAAAGGTTTATTAAGAAAGAGAATGAGCAATTAAAGAGAATAGCCGGAAGTTGCAAGACGAGTATGACGAGGTATTCACTAAGCTCAAGAAGGTTATTTTCCTCATATATTATACCAGGGTTATTAAAAGGGAACTCAAAGAAGAAGCTTCAAGTGTGAACATATTAGATCCAAACAACTGATGTTTAGGCAAGTTGAAAGAAGACTCCATTTTTGAAATTTTGAGGAATGGTTCAATATTTTTTGCATGAGGACATGCAATGACTTAGGCATGGGGTAATGTTGAATCTCCTTCTTGATTCCTTTCATACACATATTGTCATCTATTTTTTACCAACTTTACCTCGAAACCTACTCAACACTTTCCTACCTTCTTCAAGAACATGAATTTTAGCCTCCTTGTGTATATATGAGGTAATTTATATTTTAAAGAATGGTTTTTATGATTTCTTATTAGTAGTAGTGAAATATTTGATTCTTTGTACTCTCTAACTCATTGGATTGTCTCACATAGATTTTTATACCCTATTCCTACTCTTCAGGTACCAACATTGCTTATCTGGTACCTATGTTCCTTCTTAGCCAGTACTCGTCCACCCATGTTCATCTAGTACCCGTGCGCCTATGTTCCTTGAGTACCTATACTTGTCCGGTACCCATGTACATGTACTTGTCTAGTACCTGTATTAATTCGGCACCGATATCACCCATATGATACCGACTGTGTTCATCTGGTACTTATAGCCCTCTTGCACTACCTGCATTGATCTGGTATCAGGGCTGACTCTTTAGCTTCAATAGTTCAAGTGAGATGCCTTCGATGATACCGAGGGAACTAATGGTCAACATATTACCTTTTTATGGAAAATCGAGATGATATGCTTCATCACTCATGCACTGTGTGTCATGAGGATGAAGCCAAGCATGTAAAAGAAAGTGAACTGTATATTTTTATAACAATTTGATCATATCTTTTAACATTGTATGTAACGACCATTCCTCTATAAGATAAGGCTCATAGATGATAGGTGTTAGATATAGTTCTAGTTAGAATTGGAGACAGAGAGTTAGTAACATAGATAGAGTTGGAGATAGAGTTTTAACATTACTATTGTGGTGGAGAATTTATTTTGTAATCCTTTCTTTTGAAATCAATGATATAAGTAGAAATTGATGAATTTGATGTGTTAGTAGATTCCTTAGTTCTGTAGATTATTCTAGCTTTCCTTGGTAGCTCGACAAGGGCCCACCAAAGTCATCAAGGCATGTTTTTATTAAAATTATTATGAATTTATTTTGGCTTATGTGTGAAGAGTGACTTAGTGTGATAATTCAATTTCAGAGTGTCTAATATGATTCCAATTTTGAGTAATCTATTGGAGAGTGTGAGATATAAATCTGGAGATGTTAATTTCTAAGTGATAACACATTGGTTTTATGAATGAAAACTTATTTCTCATGATGTGGTTTAAGTGTTGAGTTCTAATTGGAAATAACAGGAAGATTTAAGAACATACATCTGGTCATTCACCTACATGTGCTATTAAGTGAAGACTCTTATCATGCCTAACATTTATGGTACAAGAATATATGGCTTCCTTGAGAACTGGTTAGATTAAGAATGCTTTTCTTTGATGCTTGACTATAAGTTAATTGAAATTGGGTGTTATAGGAAAACAAAGTTGAATCCATATTTTCATTTCATGAGCTTATAAATGGACAAACTTGTTACCTGAGCAAGAACCTTTATATTACATGCTTATTGAGATTTTGTTTATAAGTTTT